>OU898277.1:158622553-159963878 GCA_918026665.1 Diabrotica balteata
TTGTAGCAAAATATTCATACTCTTTCTAGGATAAATAAGTAATGGTGGAACAAAAGTTCCCCCTGCACTCATGCATACAACAGCTGTGACTAGAGATTCCCTCTTGGCAGACGTTATCGAGCCAACTTGCTTAGCACCCCTCAAAGCCAGAACAGACTGTATCTTCGATTGGACGATAGACAACCCAGTCTCGTCAACGTTAAAAACTCTATCTGCAGGATATCGATGCTTCTCGAATGCCAACTCCAGAAGATCGAAGAAGTGGCTAACATTTTCCATATTGAAACCTTTAGCCCAATGAATTGAGGTTCCGGTTGGCTTTCTTATAGAAATCGCACTTTTATGTCTTTTTAGAAATAAATCTAGCCACTTTCTGCCAGTACTTTCAGTTTCTTTCGAAAACGGATTTGGTAAGTTATTAGCAGCAGCTAACTGGAAAGCCATATGTTTAACATCCCGTCTAGTTAATCCAAAGAACTTCTTTTCCATTAAAAGTAAATATTCTACCAATTTTGTTTCTAGATTTTCTGGTAAAACAGGGGGTCTACCTAATTTCTTGTCTACAGCATCATTAGGTTTAGATGCTAATCGAAATAAAGTGGTACGGGGTATTCCAAAGGTGTCTGCTGCTTTTTTATATCCCATTTCTTTGATCCTAACGGCCTGAATAGCATGTTTCATGTCATCTTTGTTCCACGACTTTCTACAGGGTTTATCACTTTTCTTCTTTTGTGGCATTTTCCTGCAACAAATAGAAATGTAATCTTCAAACCAAACTAATTACGAAACTCGATAAGTAACATATTAGATAGATATATTTGTTATATCATATTATGACTAAAAAATGTTCCGAATATGGAATATTCCATATTTAATACCCTCAAGTATTCCATATTAGGCACACTACAATGTTTGAATTTCCAACTGCAATATCATTACATGCGAAAAAGATAAGTATGGAGTTTTTGTTTAAGAAAACATGCCTATTACATAATAGATGGGTGTTACCAAAATTATATTTCATGCAGAACTTATACTATTCTTGTTCAAAGTAATTACCTACAAAAAACTCGCGGAATCTAAAATAACTCTGAAGGCAACTGTACTCACACTACGAACACTAGATTAGAACTGAATGCTATCACGTTACTAAAGCCAAAGGTACCTTTTTTGGGTTGGATAAATGCAACGTTGCCGATTAATTTTTCTAGAAAATACGGTATTCCATATCAAGAGCATATTCCATATTTGGCTCACTTCCTCTACAAATTAAGGAATAAACCAAACGGCTTAACTCAACAATATTTTAAAGCAAGAATTGTAACCAAATTAAAAGATAATTGGGCACTATTAGATGCAGCAAAACGTTTTACCATAAGCAGAACCACCGTTTTTCTATTAACAAAAAATGGAGGGAACAAGAAACTCTTGAAAGAAAACGAGGGTCTGGAAGACCAAAACTATACTAAATTTAGGTATGTAAAAATAAAATTAATATTTTGTAATATCTGCACCTGCATTGATAACAGCTTGTAGTCTTCGGTCCATCTCGAAAAGGAACTATGAAATTGTTTTCTTAAGAGAGCTCTTCCCAAACCTGTTGTATACCAAGTCACAGCTCTTCAGCCGTTTAACCGTTTTATAATAGACCCCACACATTCTCTATTTGGGTTTAAATCTGGACTGTAGCTGGGCCATCGATTTAACGACGACATTATTTTATTAGCGGAATGTCTTGAGAATTTACAACAACTGGTTGACAGAGTGGTAGAAGTCAATGAAGTAAACAAACTGTCCCTAAACACAAAAAATACTCAATTTATGGTAATTACAAAAGCACAATACCGCCAAGAAAACATAAGGATACATGGAGAAGAAATTAAAAAAAGTTGAAAAATATAAATATCTGGGAACAATAATTAACAAAAATAATAAGTACATAAAAGAGATTAAGGCAATATTAGGACAGACAAAAAATTCTTTCAACAAACTGAAAAAAGTTGTCTGCAGCAGGGACATTTCAATTTATTTAAAGATAAGACTTCTGAGATGCTACGTGTTCTCCGTATTATTTTATGGGTTGAAGGCTTGGACATTAAAGAAAGATGTTTCGGACAGATTAGAAGCCTTCGAGTTATGCACCTACAAAAAGATATTAAGAATAAGTTGGGTGGGTAAAACAAAAATGTCGAGGTGTTGAGAAGAATGGGAAAATATAAAGAGGTTTTAAATACAATTAAAGTCAGAAAACTGCAATATCTGGGACATGAAGGGCGAGCATTATAACTTGTTGCAATTAATAATGCAAGGAAGAATACAGTGTAATAGGAGTCGCGGAAGAAGACACATCTCCTGGTTAAACAATTTGAGAGCTTGGTTTAACTGCACTTCTACTGGCCTATTTAGAACAGCATTATCGAAAGTGCGAATTGTCATGATGGTTGCCAACCTTCTTAGAGGAGATGGCACATACAGAAGAAGAAGCTGGGCCATGGTAAGGATTCGATGTTGTCATTCTGGGGCCAACGGTTTATTTTATTTGCAGTGTGAACAGGATAATTATCTTGTTGAAGGATAAAATCATTTTTTAGGTACAATTTTTCTACACTGGAAAACATGACGAAGTCTGGCCAACAAACCTGCCATCAATACGTCATACCATTTCCATTTCTCTAGATGAATTCTATATGAATAACCAGCTGCTCGATATCTATCAAGATATAGCGGATTAAAAAATATACCACAATTTTGCCCGTTTTAAAAGATAGAAAAATTTTCTCATCTATTATTTATACCCTGTCCCAAAAATCTTGATTTTGTAGCTGATGGTTTAAATCAAATATAAGTGTTGATTGCTTCTGTTGTGGTGTAAGAGCTTATTTTTTTGCTGGAATGGTACCTAAGAGGCGTTGCTTTAATTCCGCACCAAGCTATTCTGTGACATAATTCTTGCAGTTTTCGCGTCTTTAAAAGGATTCTCTTCTAATCCCTTCAAAAGCGTACGATATTCATGAGCAGCAGATATTTTTTGTCTTCTAGAACCTTGCGTTTCTCTCCATCTTATATTATTATTAAAAACGGTTGTTCTGCTTACGTTAAAAGGGTTTGCTACGGTAGATAGTTACCAACCATCTTCTAATTTCTTTACAATTCTTGCTTTTAGTTCTTTGCTAGCATGTGGAGCCATTTTTTGAGGTTGAAAAAAATAAGTTCTCTGACGAATTTTAAGATTTTGCAGTGACAGTGACGAGTTTTTTTAAAGACCGGCTATACAATAGGTGAATTGACTGGGTAACTACCAGTGTAGCACAGGCTGCTCCCGGAAAGGGAAAACCAATATTCATAATTAAGTTTTTGAAATACTTGGAATTGTAAATAATATACTGGTTAATCAGTAAGTTAATACAATAATAAAAATGATATACATTAATTAAATATTATAATAATTTATACATTGTGTGGTATCTGTTTTTTTTGGAAATACGAATATATTAAAATATACACTGATTGAACTACTATTTATACCCCAGCAGATGGATTCGGGAAAACACGTAACCTATATTCATCAATAACTGCGGTATCTCTTAAATATAAATAAATAACCTCGCAGAAAATAAGGATATTACTTCTTTTTTAAACTTTTAAATAAGTTATCTTCTTTCTTAGAGTGCCGTCTCCCTCCGGAGGTTGGTAATCGTAATGGCTATTTTTATTTTTAAACTTGCTGCTCTAAACAAATCAATCGATCTGCATTGATACCAATCATAGTTTCTTCAACCATGAGTTCTGCCTACGGCCAACAAATCTTCTTCCTTGAATCTATCCCTGTATATGAGTCTCAAAATTACATAGTTTGGTCCCTCATCACGTGGCCTAGGTATTCCAGTTTTCTGGTTTGTATAGTGATGATTAGTTCTGTTTCTTTACCAACTTTACCAACCAGTTTATGATATATTTAATACTCTGCGGTATAACCAGAATTAGAAAGCCTCGATTCTTTTTAAATTGCATTTTTTTAATGTCCGAATCTCAGATCCATATAATAAGATTGAAAATATATAACAGCGAATGAAGCTTGTCTGATCTCAAAATTTAGATATTTGCATGTTAGGAGTGGCTTCATTCGTAGAAATGCTGATCTGGCAATCTCTATTCGCCTGTTTGTTTCTGGAGTATGATCATTGGTTTCATTGATAAAAGTTCCCAAGTACTGATATATTTCTACTTGTTCTATCACGTTATCATTTATTGCCAATAGCTTTATAAATAAGTTATATGTCAATTCAAATGTGTATTTACCATATACAACAAGAGGGTTATCGGAAATATCATGGATAAAAATAACAAGATAATAACGGAATGTACAGATAAAATAAACAGATGGGAATAATACATAAAAGAGCTATTCGAAGACGACGAGAAAATTGAGGTCATTGAAACAAGAGGAAGAAATGAGCCACCAATCACCAAAGACGAAATTGAGAAACCGCTAAAACGTATAAAAATTAGAAGGCCATGAGACCAGATGAAATATCTATAGAAATCTTAGGAATATTAAAAAAAAATTATATGGGCACACTAATAGAATTATTTTATGACATTTATTATACGGAAGAGATTCCCAAAGAATGGTTAATATCAATATTCATCCCAATATCCAAAAATCAAACGCAATGAAGTGTAAACAGCACAGGACAATTAGCTTGATGAACCATATTTTAAAAGTGTTCTTACGAGTGATATACGAACGTATCTATTAAATAAATAAATGAATTTTGTTTATTGTAAATAAATAAAAAATTTTATTGTATTTACTCGACGCAATGAGTACAAAAATGATAGTAATTTATATGGGTAAATTGTTGTTGCATAGTGGAATATAATATTCTCAGCATCTCTCTGAATGGCTTGATTAAGCTTGGGTATACAGTTTACTTTAATTGCTATCGATATTTAACTTTGTATCTATTAAAAGCTAGATGATAAAAGAGCTGAAAACCAATTAGGATTCAGAAAAGGCTTTGGCACCAGAGAAGCATTATTTACTGTACAAACAAACACTAATCGAACGATGTCGAGATGTCAACTGCGACGTATTCATATGTCTAGTCGACTTCAAAAAAGCTTTCGACAAAGTACGAAACCGAAGAATGGCAAAAATACTGCAGAATACAGAATTAGATGACGAAGGCGTGAGAATCATTGCCAATCTATACCAATATCAGAAAGCCATAATACGAATAGACCAACAAAAATCGAAAGAAGTACCTATAAGTCGTGGAGTAAGACAAGGATGTATGCTTTCTCCTTTACTATTTAATATGTATTAAAAAGAATTGTTTAAAGAGGCATTAGAAGACGTAAATGAAGGCAGATTTATTAACGGAGCACTTCTAAATAATCTTAGATACGCAGATGACACAATATTCCTTGCGGACAGCAGAGAAGGACTACAGATCTTGGTTGATCGCATTACCCAATACTGCGAAAGGTATGGGAATGGCACTGAATACAAATAAAACAAAAATCATGGTGGTAAGCAAGAACAAGACTGAGGTACACAGTGTTTATGCTAAAGGAAAACTTTTAGGCAGGGTGCACAGATATCAGTATTGAGGTTGCGAACTAGATGAAGAGTGGGATAGAAGTACGTAAATAAAACGGCATATTAAGATAGCTAATAATACTTTTAGTAAGATAAAAGCAATATTATGCAATGAAAAACTCAACATTAAAATTCTTCTTCTTCTTCTGGTAGCACTACAACCCGGGGTGGGTCTTGGCTGACTGCACAACCTGCTTCCATCTCGAACGGTCGTCCATGATGTTTAAGTCAGTGGGTAGCCCCATTGTTTTCAAATCTGACCATATATTATCTCTTTATCGCATTCGTGGACGTCCTAAGGGCCTTCTCCCTGTCGGGACTTCTTCCCAGATTAACTTGGTAAGGCGGTTATTAGTGAGCCTATGAACATGGCCAGCCCATCTTAGAAGTTGGGATTTAATCTCTTGGACTACGTCGCTAGCACTATACATTTGTTTGACCTCGGCATTTGTTCTCATTCGGTATTGGTTAGTATTCGAATCGTGATAGGGACCGAAGATCTTTCTCAGGATTTTTCTCTCAAAGCATATGAGTTTACTTTCCATTGCTTTTGTCAGCGTCTACGTCTCACACCCATACATGAGCACCGGTCTAATTACTGTTTTATATATCCTGATTTTTGATGTTCGTGTTAGGCTCTTGGATTTAATAGTGTTTTGGAGGCTATACATACATCTGTTTGCTCCCTGAATTCTCCATTTTATCTCTTCCCTGATATTGTTATCCGTGGTGATAGTCGCTCCGAGATATTTAAAACTCTCCACTCTTTCAAAGTTATAGGGGTCTATTGTTCCATTTTCTCCTATTCTATCTCGTCTCTTTTGTCTGTTAATGCACATATATTTGGTTTTCTCTTCATTGACCCTTAGACCGATATTTTTTGCCTCTCTCTCTAATTTATTGAAGGTTTCTTTTACATTGGTGACGGTATTTCCTACAATGTCAATGTCATCCGCGTATGCTAGTAGTAATTTTGGTCCATTTACTGTCAGTAGTTCTGTTCTAATTTGTGCGGTTCTTACTACTTTTTCCAGGATTATATTAAAAAGAAGAGGTGACAGCGCGTCTCCTTGTTTCAGTCCACTGTTTATTTCAAACGACTCTGAGAGCTTGTTACCTATCCGCACTCTAGATCTACAGCCATTTACACAAACTTTAACGAGCTGGATAAGTTTTTTTGCGCCCATCAGTGAGAGACTGTGTTATATTAGACTGAAAGGAAAATTGTACAATATCTCAATTATATCCGCACATGCTCCGACAGAAGATAAAGAAGAAACAATCAAAGATGACTTCTATGAGCAACTCGAAAGAACGCTGAAGAGAATTCCCAAACAAGACATGCAAATAATCTGCGGAGACTTCAACGCAACAATTGGCAAAGAACTTAACCTAAGACCGACAATAGGACAACATAGTCTCCACGATATCTCAAACGATAACGGACAAAGGCTCGTAGAGCTAGCATCGGCTAACAATATACTTGTAAAGTCTACTATGTTCCAACATAAAAACATTCACAAACAGACTTGGGTCTCTAATGACAACTCCACATGGAACCGAATTGACCACATAATTGTTGATGCTAGACACGGAAGTAATGTCCTTGACGTAAGAAGAATCAGGGCGTAGATGGAGATACAGACCATTACCTAGTAAGAGCAAAAATCAGGTTGAGAATATCATCACAGAAACTTAAAACGAACGAAGCATTGGGACAGTGGAACATTGAAAAAACGCAAAATAAGGAAATCCAAGACAATTACGTACAGGAAATGGAACAACATCTAAATAGAATAGATCAGAGCAATGATGTCAAAAGGCTGTGGCAACAAATGGAAAAATCAATTACAGTCAGCAGAACTAATAATAGGAAAAAGAAGGATGAAAACAAGGAAATGGTTTGATAAAGAATGCCAAGAAAAACTACAAAACAGACAGAGAAAGCGAAACATTATGCTTCAACAAGAAACAACAGAAAGTAAAGAAAACTATACAACATCACGACGAGAAACAAGAAAACTAATTAGAGAAAAAAAAAAAGAAAATACGAACAACAGGAGTATGAAGAAATGGAAAGAAATAGACAACAGTCAAATAGTCGAGCATTTTACAAATCTGGAAAAGGAAAAATAATGATGAATTAATAATCAACATTAAAATTAGAACTAGAGTATTGAGACGTTACAAATTCTCTGTCCTGTTGTATGAAGTTGAGGCCTGGATAATTACAGAGGCAACAGAGAAAAGACTCATTATTTTTAAAATGTGGTGTTACCGAGTAATGTGGAAAATCTTGGACACAACACATAACAAATGCGAAAACGCTACGAAGAATGAAAAACGATAAAGAAATACTCAACACTATAAAGAAAAGAAAAATAAGCTTCTTTGGTCATACTAAGAAACGAGAAATGCGAATAGATGCGGTTGGTCATACAAGGGAAGGTGGAAGGCAAAAAAGGACCGGAGAGAAGACGCACATCCTGGTTGAAGAATTTGAGACACTGGAGTGGGAAAACGTCAATAGAACTTTTTAGAACGGCTGCAGATAGAGTCAAATGGGCCATGATGATCGCTAATGTCCTTAGAGATGGGGCACGTTAAGAAGAAGATTTACTAATTGCTCATGTTGTTGCATATTTGTATATTTTCTAACACAAAACCAAAAAAAATCATGGTTATCAATAAAAATAAAATTTTCGTCGTGGGTGACAAGTAAAGAAGCCTTCTTATTAAATAATCGTAGAACCGTACATTGATATTCTCTTCTATAAGACATGTACACAATAAATAATTACATTTAAATCCTTCTGTGTTTTGTATATTGCGCAATTTAAACATAAACGAAAATCGCTTGAAATCAACTTGCAACTTGAATTATAAGAAATGAATGCCGGACCTCTGTGCGAGAACCTTGACTGTGTACGAGTACATTTCATTAATAACCAACCACTCATGGATCTCGAAATCTATATTTGGTTACTTTCACTGAACAGGTTTTGGAATTTCAGTATATTTCTTAACGAAGGCAGTTGGTCTCGAGAACGCTGACGTCATTATAATCGTTGTATTGGGTATTATGATTTAGACAAATATTTACCAATGTAACAATTTACAAGAACTAACCTTGCTTACGTATTATATTATCTATATTATACAGGATATTGCTTGGGAAAACACGGTAGTGGTGCTTCGTAGCTAAATTTCATATGTTTGTTAAATTCAATAGAATTTAATTATTCTTAAAAAATGTTTGTTTAATTATAGCTATTCTATTTTATTATTCATCACCGATGTATCTTGAAAGAACATTAGATTTAATATATCTAGTAGAAGTGAAGGAATAAAAAAATAGCAATACATATATATCATTGATATTATTAACATCTCACCTGACAAGACGATGTACGGTGGACGCCTACGCAGAAATGCACGGCACCTTAAGAAGAAGAAGAATTGATATGTATTCACATCCACGAAAGAAAAAGATAAGGAAACTAAAGCTGAATTTAAAGAAAACCTAACAGAACTAATGCAGAAAATACCGGAATACGATATAAAATTAACACTGGGAGATTTAAATGAGAAAAGAGGTAGGAAAGAACTTTACAGGCATATAACAGTAGGGAAAAGTTTACACTAAGAAAGTAACCAGAAACGTGATAAAATAGATAAATTGCAATGGAGAATAAAAAGATGATAATCAGTACACAATCCGACCATAAAGACATATATAAAGTAACATCAATATCCCCAGATGGGGATATTCTCGTTATGAATCCCAGATTTGGAGTAAAAACCAAATCGATGACATATTAATAGAAAATAACATGCCAGAGCTATCAGAGATTGCAGAAAATTATAGAGGTGCACATACCAGTAGTGATCACATATTGGTAATAGCCAAACTTAAACAAGATCTACCTGTAAAACTAAACTGTTTTAAAAGACAGAAAGAGATAAAACGTGGCCTTACTTAAGGACCAACAAGTGGCAAAGAGGTTAGAAGATGAGATTAACGCAAGATTATAGAAAGACGCCTTAATGCCTGATACATTGGAAGAAGAATGAAGTAAAATCGAAATATCATTGACAGAAGCAGCTAATGTTTTCTTGGGCAATACAGGAGCGAAGAAAGAAGAAGACTGGTTCGACGAATGATGTAAAAGAGAACTAATGCTAAGAAATAAGGCAAAAGACAATAATTGGTATAATAATAAGATAATAATAAGATAAAGATAATAATAAGTTGGAAAAAGACAATAATATAACCCAAGAAACAATTACAGAACATAAAACGAAAAGAAAAGAAGCTAAAGGAATCAGCAGGCAAAAAAGAGAGAATATTTGGAAAGAAAATTAAAAACAATAGGGGAGCATTATATTAGCAAAGAAATAAAAAATTTCTATCAAGGAGTGAAGAGAAACAGACAAATATATAACACGCAAAAATTTTTTTGTAGGAATAAAGAAGGACCACATCTTGGAAACAATGCAGAGAAATTAAACAGATGGCACAATATTTTGAAGAACTGCTAAATTCAGATGTAAACAAATGAGGCAATGGGCCAATCAAAGGATAATGATAGAGGAACCAACAGAACAGAAAATAAAGGAAACAATAAAATAGCTTACAAACGGTAAAAGCGCAGGGGAGAATGGAAGTGACAGAACCCTTTGTAAAAATTGCAGAGGAATAGCGCTACTGGATGTTGGGTAAAAAATATTAGTAAAGATCATACGTAATAGATTGAAAAAATACGAGAATGGCATAGTAGGTAAATATTAAGGAGGCTTTAGAGCAGGAATATCGACAGTCGATCAAATATTTACCTCAAAATTGATACAAAATAACAGCTACAAACAAAACCTAGGACTCCACATGCTGTTCATTGTTTTACAGGCGTATGACTCTATTGATCAAGAAAAGTTGTATAAAGCTCTACAAAAGTTAAGAATATCAAAAAAGTTAATAAAATTATTGAAAATGTCGCTAACAAGTACAAACAATAGAGTAGTCATAGAAGGAAGTATGTCAAATCTGTTTCCGGTTAAAAGAGGATTAAGACAAGGGGATCCACTTTCTATTGATCTGTTTAACTTTGTCTTGGAGGCAATAATTGAAGAAAGTAAGATCCAAACTACGGGTACTGTTTTCCATTATAAATAGTAATATATGGCATACCCAGATGATGTAGTCCTCTTAACAAGAACAAAAAAAGAACTTAAACACATGTTTAAGAACTTTGAAGATAAAACAAGACAATTTGGGTTGTATACAAATGAAGCGAAAACAAAGTATATGAAAATGCGTAGTGAGATAACAGAACACAATAAATTCGTAACACTTAAAACGAGAGGAAAGGATTACAAAATTAAAAATGTCAGCCAGTGTTCAGTGATTTGGCCAGTGGCAGTCTATGCCTGTGTGACCTGAACTATGAATAAGATAGATGAAATGAAAATCGAGACTTAGGAAAGGAAGGTGTTGCAAAAGATTTTTGGTGGTATTAGGACGGCGGCAAAGGAGGGAAACTGGCGAAGAAGAACAAATAAAAAGGTAATTAGATATATGAAAAATCCCTAATTGTACAAAAAGTCAAAGCACAGAGAATCAAGTGGTTAGGTCACATCACTCGAATGCCAAGAAACGTTGTGTAAAAAAGGTGTTTTTTGAAGGAGGCGGGTGTAAAGTGAATAGAGAAAGACCACAGAAAAAGTGGTTAGAAGCAAGTAAAGGCGATTTAAATGGTACAAAAGTGCAGAATTGGAGAGAGAACGAACAAATGGCCGAACGAAAAGCCTACTAAATATGACATCACTTTCTGATGCCAAAACATTTTACATCTACAATTTTAAAATTTACTGCGGAAAGCAAGTACCAGGTCCATACGCAAATTCCAACAAAGCTGCCGATATTGTTAAAAGATTAGTTATAGCTATAGAAAATGAAATCTTACTTCAAAAAATTACTGCACCAGCTATCCATTGCAGAATATTTACTAAAAAAAGGACTTATTTTATTTCGTACCCCGAAAAAGAATATAAATGAGTTATCTTCTTAACTTTTACTGAAGATGAACCGACTAATAACATCAATCTATTTGGTTTTTCAAGATGACATTGTCACTGATATTAATAGTTATAATTAAAAAAAAAAAACAAAGGTGTGATTCTCCTTTGTACCATAGGGAGTTTTTTTATTTAAATTCTTTAAAAGAATACATCTAATATACAACATTAATCAGCCTTTTTTCTTTTACATAATTTTCCTTAGATTGTTTGTAAACTAGTCCACCAGGTTCATCCTCCCTATTTATAATATGAAATTTCTTTGTTGTGATTACACCGCACAGCACTGACTCTGCTTACGTCCTTTTTGTTGCTACAATGCACAACACTAACTAAGCCTTGCAAAACTTCACACATTACACAAGCTTGAAGGGTTTAGTATTCTTGAGACTTTGCATTTGGGGTTGGTTGACAAGAAGCTGTAGCGCTTCATGGTTGCGATGCTTATGGAGCTTCTCTTTATGTCTTCTGGCGATATTAATTGATTTATTACTTCTACTTAATTTCATTTGAAATATATCCGACTTAAAAGTCTCTACGTAAATCGTTACTCCGATAATACCAAGAAGTATCTACAATATTTCTTAGTATTAGATTCTATAGCGTTTCTAAATTTCTCTAATTCCTTTTTTTGGTACACCCCTATAATTGCAGGCCATAGATAAACACCAGTTTCAATACTTGTTTGTAAATCAGTAGTTTGTTCTGGATGGAAAGTTCAGGGTACCTACCTATCAGCTAATACATATTTTTGTACTTTATCTTCAACTGTTGAGTTTTATTTTTGACATGCTGCTTCTATTTAAACTTTGATAATATACAAGACAAATATCGAGCACCGTATTAATTTAATCTTGCCCAAGTACTTTCGCTCACTAGATCATCTTCAGGGGAATTTCGTCAATTGCGGCCTATCCGACAAGAGTAGAATGTCATAAATATAAAATGGGACATCACAATACACTACACAAAGACAAACACTTTAACATTTTTGAAGATAGGCGGCTTCTATACATGGTGTATAGAAGCCGGAGACAGAATGTCTCAAGCTTCTATTTAAGTCGGACGTCCAGATTTAAACCAAGGTATTTCGCTGTTTTCTTATTACGAACAATGCTGTTGTTTAAGATTATACAGAGAGACCATACAGAGTAAAGATGTAATCGATAAAGATACTTAAAAACTATTAGCAAATTTGGATTATATCATAAAAGGAGAAATAGATATGAATAAATAATTATTGTCACTAAGACTCCTTTTTCCTTTACTTTTACCCTTTATAATCAGCATAGTACTTATCATTTCTAAGTATGTGCCCCAAATATGCTGTAATCTTCATTTTAAGGGTGGTTAAAAGTTTTCTGTTTCTTTCCATTGTGTGCAACACCATTTCGTTCGTAATATGATCCATAAATAGATGATAATAAAAGTCACATATCAAAAGTCTCCAGCTTTTTCATTAAGTCAATATTAATAGTACAAATTTCGGTACCATAAGAAAGAATAGGGTGGATACAAGATTTTACCATCCGATATCGGATTTGCAGATTCAGTCTTTGGTTACTCAGAAATTTTCTATATATATATATATATATATATATATATATATATATATATATATATATATATATATATATATATATAGCGACTGTTTGCAACTTTAATTTTGTCGCTTCTCGCATCCCAATCGCCATAATTTCTTATCGGCCCAGTCTCCTTCTTGAAGACCTCTATTTTCCATTTCTATATGAATATTGGATATCCATTTTTTTCTTGGCCCTCCCCTTTTATTTCTCTGTGTAGGTGTCCAGTTCCAAACCTTTCGTGGTATCCTTTCTTCGTTCATCCGTCTCAGGTGTCCATACCATTTTAATTGTTTTTCGGCTATCGTATCCATTATTGTGTTCTTTACTTTCATTCTCTCTCTTATGTTTTCATTTCTTATGTGGTCAAACAAAGTTAACCCGGAACATCTTCTCCAGTACATTATTTCCGTTGAGAGGAGTTTTTGTGACATATTATTGTTTAAGACCCACACTTCTGACCCATACGTCAGCACCGGCTGAATCATAGCCTGATATATATTTTTCTTTGTTTTCCTAGTTAAAGTTTTATTTCACAGGATCGGATGTAGTGTTTTTATCATGTTTTTTCCTTTTCCTATTTTTCTTGTTATATCTTTGTCGTCTCTCCCGTCTTTGCTTAGTGTAACTCCGAGATATTCGTACTGATCAACGTTTTTAATTAATCCGCTTTCTGTTTCCATGTCTTGACCGATGCCTCCTATATTCATGTATTGTGTCTTTTCGGTATTAACCTCTAATCCCAATTTTTTGAATTCGTCTATTAGTTTGTTTACCATGTACGTCATATCTTGTAGGTCCTCGGCAAGAACTACCTGGTCGTCTGCGAAGAGGATTGTGTATATAGGAGTGTCATTTACCCATATGCCCATTGGGCTGCATTTTCTCATCCAATGTTTTAAAGCATTACCAAGATATATTTTAAACAGGGTTGGAGAGAGGCAAGAGCCCTGTTTGACACCCTTTGTTTGGGTGAAACCCTTGGAAATTTGGTTTCCAACCTTAATATAAGCTTGGTTATCTTGATATAGCTTTTTTACGGCATTTATATATACTGCCTTTATACCCGCGTTTTCCAATGTTGTCCATAGTCACTGCAGTGGTACGGAGTCAAACGCTTTACGGAGATCTATAAAAGTGGCATGAAGTTCTAGTCCTCTTGCTAATCTCTTTTCCGTTAGGTGTTTGAGAATAAATAAATTGTCGACACAAGATCTCCCTGGTCGGAATCCACTTTGTTCTTCGATCTCTGTGGCTTCTTTTTCTATTCTGGCTTTCAGAACTCTTTCATACAGTTTGCCAGTGGATGACGTAATGCTGATACCTCGGTAATTACTGCAGTCATTCCTGTTTCCCTTTTTGTAGATGGAGTTTATGTACGAGACTTTCCAATCTCTTGGGATACTTTCTCCTTGTATGCACTTGTTAAACATTTTACAAAGCAATTCTAATGTTATTGCAGTGGCATGTTTGAATAACTCGATAGGTAAATCACCCGGCCCAGGAGCTTTATTATTTTTCATTTTTTGTAATGCGTTTTTTATTTCTTCTACGGTAATCATCGCCACTTCATTTAACCCCGTTTCAACTCTATCTATCTGTGTGTCTAGAAACTGTGTACGTTGTTCATTTAATAGATTTTCATAATAATTTTTCCATCTTTCTATGTCTATGGGGTTTATTTTTTTTGTTTCGTTTGTATTTTTTCTAAGACTGTTGATAGTTTTCCAAGCTTGTCTGGACCTAGATCCTCCTACCATGGAGCTTATTTCTGCACACTTGTTGTCTCAGGTTATGTTTTTTGTTTTTTTAATTTCCTTTTTTACTATATATTTGTATCTGTTATAGTTCTTTCAGTCTTCCTCATCTTTTGTCGCTAACCATTTGAGATACAGTTTTTTCTTTTCTTCTACCAGTTCTAATAAACCTTCTGTCCACCAATAATTTCTACGTTTTACTTTTTCTTTCGTACCTAGTGCTTCTAATGCTGCTTCATGAATTTTGATTTTCAAAGTCTCATACATTTCTTCCGCTGTTCCGTTTATTTCTTCGTCTAATTTTTGTGCCAAACATAGTTTATAAAGAAAACTTGTGGACTCATTTTTTAAGCTGTCTATGTTATAGAGCCGTGTGGATTCTTTGTTTGTCTGTTCTTGGGATTTATTTTGTTTAATATATCTTATTTCCACGGGTGCCTTTACTAGTAGGTGATCCGATCCACATTCTGCCCCTCTCCAAACTTTTACATCGTAGGATCTTAAAGATGTCTCTTGTTTAACTACTATATAATCTATAATTGACTGCAGTTTTCTTGTCTTTTGAGTCCATGTATAGTTATGTATGTCTCTATGTTTGTAAAATCCATTCAGTATTTTTAACGAATGTTGTTCGCATACCTCCAACCATCTTGTTCCGTTCTCATTTACTACATCTTCTCCGTGTTGTCCAATTATTTTGTTGTCAAGAGCTTTACCTACTCTTCCGTTCAGGTCCCCTAGCAGGACTATTTCTTGCCTTTTTTTTATTTTATTTAACTCTTCTGAGAGTTTGTCGAAGAACATGTCTTTAGTGTTTGTATCTGAGTCGTCCGTGGGTGCATAGATGCCAATTATTTTTATGTCTCTCCTCTTTGTTGTAAGGTCTACTGTCATAATTATTTCGTCTATCGGGTTCCAGTTGGTAATAAATTTTTCCATGTTTTTTCTTATCACGACCGCTACTCCAGCTTTGGCTCTTTTTGATTTTTCTACTCCGCTCCAGAAGTATATATAATCGTCTTTGTAGTGGTTCCCCTGTCCTTTCTTTTTTGTTTCGCTGAGTACTGCGATGTCAATTCGGTATGTACTGACTTCCTTAAATACTTGGTCTTCTTTTGTATTCAGTCCTTGTATGTTCCAATATCCAAAATTCGTTAGCCTTTTTCTTTGCCTATGTCGTTTTCCGTTGAAGCCATCCGAGTTCCGAGGCTGTTCTTTGGGATTTTTAGCAATATTTCTTTTACGCAGGGCGGGGAGCTAAACCTACCGCTGTGGGCCTCCTCCTTCATCCGGGCTTGGGATCGGCACTGGCATTTACTGAGCTACTCAATCCACCCAGTATCTACCAGAGGCGGAGTTAAAGTTTTGAAGATGAGAAATTTTCTCATCTTCAAAAACGCTACTCTTGACGGCTATATTGTTGATCGAATTTCTGATTTCAGATTTATATCTTCGGTAATCCAGACTTCCAGATAGTGTTATCTGGATCCTTGTTATGACTTTACCCCTCTTACTGATATCCATCGTTGTTGTTTTCTTAAGGCTTATTATAAAACCAAACTGTTCCTTAGTATCACAAATTGTGTTTAGTGACATCTGCAGGTCTTTCTCACTTTCAGCGATAATGGATGGCTATATCATCTGCATACTAGAGCAATGAATAGAACAATTTAAGACGTTTTCAACGACTTTCATATTCCAAGACAATCTATTAATTCAAACAAATTGTAGTAATTTAAATTTGTCATTTATTTTTAATTTTTTAGTTTATCTGCTGTTGTTGTTTTCAATTAAATATGTTAAGGTGAAGTGCGTTCGTGCTGTCTTCCACTTAATTATTTTCTACCACTCGAGACAAAGACAATTTCAGCAAACGGCTGATTGATTTATACAATTAAAAAAATCGCATATGGTATATTTATGAAATTCCCTGCTCGAGTTGCGATGGGGTATATATTGGACAAACCAGTCAACTACTTAACGCAAGAATACTTTCTTACAAATATGCCAAAACAGAAACTCAACTGCCCTCACAAAACATAAATACGAAAAAGAAAAGTATAAGAATAATAACCGAGAGTTACTGACCACCATCCAATCTCGAAAGTTACAATTCTTCGGACATATTATGCGAAATGAATCCAGATATGCTCTCCTTTAAGCCATCCTACAAGGAAAAATATTTGGAAAGCGAGGTCCAGGAAGAAGAAGAACATGTTGGTTAAAAAACTCAAAATCTGGTTCAATACAACATCTGTGCAGCTTTTCCGCGCTGCTGCAGATAAGATAATGATTGCCATGATGATCGCTAACATTCGTAACGGAGTTGCAACAAGCCGTATCTCTGTTCATTCCTCATAACATGGCCAAGATATTCTAGTTTGCGCTCTTTGATGGTGTTAATATTCTTGCATTCCTTGCCTATTCTACGTAGGACCTCAACATTAGTCACACTATCCACCCATGAAATTCTTAAGATACGTCTGTAACACCACATCTCTAATGCCTCGAGTTTTCTTAAGGAAGCTCCGGAAAGTATCCAGGCCTCTACTCCGTATAATAAGGTAGAATAAGGATAGGCACATAAAGAAGAAAAATGTTACCAAAATGTGGAAAGTCGCAAAAGTCTTAATGATTGAAAAACCAGGAAAGCCGCCAAATGAGTTTTGATTCTAGGATAAATTTCATTCTTGTCTGTACTTTCAAAATTATATGAAAAGACTAATGATCATCATCGAAGAAAAGATATTAATTCCACCAAATCGGTTTGGCTTTAGGGAGAGTCATCCAACGATAGATTGGTACTAGGTACCAATGTACCTAGGTACCTGATATTAGGTACATAGAATCACCAACATCAATAAAAAAGAACTAGAGGAAAAATAAATATATTTAGCTATTTTCCTGAATGTGGCCCAAACATACGATAAGGTATGGTATAAAGGCCTTATCCAGAAATTCAATAGAGAATAACTGTGGGAGTATTAATAAAAAAACTAAAAACAGTTGTGTGGATTTTTGAAGATGGTGCACTATACGGAAAAATCTGAAAAAATTAGAGATATAGTTTTTGATGTAATACACAAAATGAAAAAAAAAAACTGGACCTGCAGCCACTTCCAAAAAAAAATACGCTTTTTTCGATAAAAAAAATGCATTTGTGGATTATGTACACTCAACCTAAGGTTGTAACGTTTCGTAAAACCCTTAACTATGCGTGTAAATTTTTAAAAAATTTTAAATTGATTTCATCCGACCTAAAAAAATTAAAAACGAAAAATTAACGTTATTAGGGATTGGTAGTGTGGTGGAAAGTGTTGAACTGAAATTGCCATTATCTTTATTTTTTAATTATATAGGGCTTAAAGAAATTTAAAAAAAATTGTTTTGAGGGTAAGGACAGTTTGTCTATCCCACCGAGAGGTACCCATTAGGATGGAACAGAATTGCTCATTGATCTTTCTGATCAGATTGCAGTGTAAAAGACACCTTTTAGGGGGTGTTTTAATAATAGAAAAAAAATTTTAAGTCACAGAATATCAAGTACATTTGACAATTACTTTTGACCGTGATAATGATCCTAAATCCAGGTAACAAACTAGAGTTGTAATATATCCACAATTAATAATTCATAATAATAATTAATAATTTTAATGGTTTGACATAAAACCATTAATTAAGCTTTTAAAAAGCAGTACACAAATATTCTGATAAACAATTTAAATTTGTGACCAAATAATGTGAAAAGTAAACAAGGATTGAATAAAAATTTCATATTGCAGGAGGAACTTGGTAAGCATTTGGAATTTACCAATAAAAAACCAAAACCATAAAAATGTTTAAATATTTTTTTAGATTCGTCCATTATACAATAATTGCAAGTAATAAAATATCAAATGCACTGTTTTTTGTATATCCGTAAAGTGTTTCTGCATCGTATTACTCTTGTACTACGGGTTGATTGGTACAAAAATAAAAAGTATTTAAAATATTATGCTACATAGACCACACAATTCTAATAGGTCGTGATAAGAAGTGAACAAGGATGTATTAAAATTCCATAGTAGGTTAAATTTCAAAGATATTTGGAATTTACCAAGGAAAACCAAATTCATAAAAACTTCTAAATATTAAGTTTTTATTAGATGGGAATAAACCACAAATAACTAAGAATTAAATTTTAGTTTTAATGTTTAATGCTAAAATCCAATGACAAATTCAATGTACATAAAAAAAGTAAAAGAAATTATAAGAACTCAAAGAAGACATCAAATAAGTTTGTTTAAGAACAAAAACAGAAAGATTATTATAGATTTAACAGAGAAAATTAATAGATGAAGTGAATACATAAAAGAATTGTTTGAGGACAACAGAAATAACATTGTTCAGGAAAATGGTGAAATCGGACCTGAAATCCTAAAATGTGAAGTAGAAATGGCACAATTGGTAGAAGAAGAACTGTCACACTTTAACCTACATTAGATTGTCAAATTTACCTCTAAAATCTAATAGACAACAAAAAACTCATTTTTTCCAATTCAGAGATGTAGTGCTATTAAATCCCTCTTTTTTAAAATTTAATGTCTGTTTTGTCCTTTTTAAGTGTGTTCTGTTTGTCCCTAAGTGTCCTTAATTGTTTCAGTTTTAATAATTTTTTGACTTTACAATCATCTGCCAAATAACAGTAAGCTAATTGAACTTTAGCAAAGAAATTTGATAATTACAAGTTAAAGAAATTTGCACAACCACACAATTTGTTCATCTAATTTCATTCATTGTCATACAGCTGTCACCTTAATAAGATTTCAATAAATAACACACATTTTGAAAATATATCTCTAGAATAAATATAAATAACTTCTATAGAATTAAATAATATAGAACATCACTTTCATTTAACAAACAATCACATTACATCTATTTTCTACTTCATTGTATAAAATCTATCTCCTCAAGAAACTTCCCTGTTGGTTGTCAAACAATTACAATAGTAAAAACTGAAGATCCCCATTCAGCAATCACAGGATAGTTTGAACTATGTTCCCCCAACAATAAATTAATAGTGTACTGGCATGCAAGTAATGTTTTGTTTATTTACTTATTTATTACAATTCAATAGACTATAACAATACCTACTTTATACCTACTTTATACCAATTAGTGGGTTTTACTTTGTCTGCTTAAACTGTTTATTTATTTAAAAGAAAAACCACAGACATGTAATATTGGCATAATTACTGTAATTTATATTATTTATCTTTTGTTCATCTTTATAAGACAACACCCTAATATGGGTTTTATTATTTCAGCATTTAATTAACTTTGTGTCGACAGACCTGAAGATGCTTTGCAAATTGTAGAGAGCGAAATCGGTCGTCTAGATAGTTAAATTAAACTGATTGTGAGTAAGTCTTATTTATTATTTCTTTTACCTAATTCACTCTGTATTGTTAAATTATTTGTTCATCTCACCCAATTCAATATTTTAAAATAAAGCGTGTTTGATATACCCTGTATTCTAAATTAATTAACAGAGCATGTATGTTTAGTTTTTAAACAAGCATTGTTCTTTTCTGTAGCAGCTCTGTTAGAAAAATTAATAATTTAAAATGTCCTTTCGGTCTACCAGTTGCAACTTGGCTTTTCCATTAAATTGCTTACAATCCACGAGCACAATTGCCAGTGTTTCTTAAAATAGTGCCATAAACACAGTGCCATTTAGCACTCTAGCTTATCTAAGTTCTAATTGTTTTATTCCTTTATACACGTACGTCCGTTCAACGAGTTGTTTCCATAAATAGAGCAGACTGTGGACAAGGCATCGTTATTATGCAACGAAACCTTGCGTTTATGTTTTAACAAACTTTCCTGCACTTTTGGAATAATAGCCAGAGTGAAAAACTCGGCAGTCGCCTCTAACGAACAGCCGTTTGCTGAAATTGGCTTTGTCTCGAGTGGTAGAAAATAATTAAGTGGAAGACAGCACGAACGCACTTTACCTTAACATATTTAATTGAAAACAACAACAGCAGATAAACTAAAAAATTAAAAATAAATGACAAATTTAAACAATTTGTTTGAATTAATAGATTGTCTTGGAATAGGAAAGTCGTTGAAAACGCCTTAAATTGTTCTATTCATTGCTCTAGTATGCAGATGATATAGCCATCCATTATCGCTGAAAGTGAGAAAGACCTGCAGATGTCACTAAACACAATTTGTGATACTAAGGAACAGTTTGGTTTTATAATAAGCCTTAAGAAAACAACAACGATGGATATCAGTAAGAGGGGTAAAGTCATAACAAAGATCCAGATAACACTATCTGGAAGTCTGGATTACCGAAGATATAAATCTGAAATCAGAAATTCGATCAACAATATAGCTCTTTTATGTATTTAAGACCTTCCAGGCTACATACAAGCATAAGTGTTACATATTTTTGAACTCGTATTGAATAGTTGAACTCGTATGAAATTCACACTAAATGCGTGAAAACCATACCAGGGCCCTGATTCTATTTCATTTCGATGTCGAAATTTAAAACTACGCCATGACAGTCGCAATCGCTAGCGATTCTCATTCATTTCGATTTTAGTTAAAAGTGGGGACATTTACTTTATCATTTTGACACTGCTCAGAATTTGAGTTGGCCGTCTTGTTTATTGGCTGCAGGCTTGTTAAATGTTTGTTTTGTTTACATTTTACGATTTTTGTTTCTTGTTTGAGTTGTTAAATTTTTAGTGGCCATTCTCAATGATTATATTTTGAATTGAAAGAAAATGGATGGAGGCTGTTGGTGCTGGTGGCACTAAATTGTCTGTGGACCAAAAAGAAATTATGATGGCTTTTGACTTAGTGGTTATATTATATTTTTAAATTCACTGCAGCATAGTATTGGTATTACTAAAAACAATGCGCTCTAAAAATTCTTGATGAGGTTAAAGATTATTTTATATATCCAAATAAGAGTGTAGAATTAAAATAAATTATTACAACCAAATTATTTATTATTTCTATCTTCCATTACAGCCTGTTGAATATATTCAAAAATTGTGGTTTCCAATTTAGTTTTAATATTGGGACATTTTATTTCTTTAATTTTTACACCACAGTATATTTAAAAAAATAATCAGTAGCATCTGGCTTGGGGCCCCCAGGTACCGTAGTTCTATTTTTATAGGTGTTAAAATTTCGACCAATTATGTGCCGAATCACATACAATTTCTGATAAAACGCAGCCATATTAATACTTTTTGCCTCAGTTTTCGTTGCAACAATCACATATCACTGCAACAATCAAACAAAACAACACCGCCTAAACTGAACCTAACCTCGCTTCTCCCAGTCCCGCTAGTCATGTCAGATTAATTTCGACTCGAAATTAAATTTCAACCACTTTCTTGAAGTTGAAATTAATTTCGATAAATCGAAATTTAGTGATGTCCTTTGGTTAGTTCAGCTGAAATCCACTAGGCTCGCAAAGTCGCATTTCGACGTCGCCATATTGATTTCAACATGTTTTCAGTCGAAATCTCAATTAGAATCAGGGCCCAGACCACAAAAATTAAATGTATGATCAGGTATAGTAGGTACTTAGTCAATTGGGTCGTTTTTTATCGAAGAAAATTTAACGTCAGATAGTTGGTGTAAATGTTCGGCGTTATTTAGATGAGATATTTTCCGTACTTATCGTACGGATTATTGGTAGACAAGGTAGAATTGAATGGCCTACACGTTCACCCGATTTCAATCCTAAAGATTATTTTTATTAGGGATACTTGAAAAATTCAGTTTACAAACTTAACCAGCCAAGTCTTGCAGAGCAAAGGCAACGAATTATCGATTAATATCAAATAATTTCTAGACAATCATGGAGAAATGTGGTAGACGCATTCTACCATGGATTAGGGTACTGTCAACTCACAAATTGAGCACATTTTGAACACTTAATAACGTAACTGTTGTTAAAAAATGGTCTAATCTATCAATTGTTACGTTTTAATGTAGTTGAAAATAATTAGTATCAAAAAATTTATTGAAACAATTAGGCGTTGGCAGACTTCTGTTTTATGTATTTAAGACCTTCCAGACGGAGATCTTACTAATAATATAAGAGAAACGGAAAATCTGGCAACATTGCAAATATCAAATATGGAATCTCCGTATTCCAAAATAGGTTAGACTTTTGGGCCACTCTGTATGTTATGTGAATAGTTCAACTTTAATTTAATTAAGTTTCATAAATTTATATAAAAAAAATCTATTTGAATTTTTAGTATATTTCAATAAAACATTTGAAATATATCAATGTTAGTAGCCATTGGATATTTCATGATCAAGTCGTCAATCGCATGTTGTAGGTGAAAGTGCAGAGTACGTATTGTAGGCAATGAAAGTATATTGCCACATTATTTAGGGCATCTACCTGTTCACGGTAACGTAAAAATTTCATCGGCATTTTCTACAGCCAACTCATCAAAAATTACAAGATGTTCGGCTTGAGAACAAGGTACGGAATAACTTTACAAGGCTTTGCATATTTTTGTTTTATTAATTGAAATATAAAATTTACAAAGCAACACAATAGAATAATAAATATTTAGTAGGTTTATATGGAAGTCAATTAAAATAATTTATTATTTAACCAAGAGAACGTAAGTGGTTTTTTGTAAAGAATGTACTTCGTCAACTTTGTATATAAAATAAAATACAACTAATTTATTTACCATATTAAAATCATACAAATATTTTTCTTAGTAATTTTTTAGTATAAGGTAACGGAACCAGTAGCTGACAGCTTAAAAAAAATTATATCCAAATCTGGCTATAAAACAGTTACAGATTTAAATATTTTTATTAACTATATCTCAGGGTAGTTGTTAATATTTGTACAATAAGAAGCTAACTGAAAATATTTACAAAATGTAATATTAAACAAAAAATGTTAGATTTTCTTACAGCGTGCAAATTAACCAGTAGATGACATTTACAATTTTCCAAATTCCAGTAGTTGACACCTACAGGATTCAGTAATTAGTGATATTTTAACTATCCATCAACTTCAAGCTTTTTCTTAAATTCATATTTTAATCGATCTCCATCACAAGTTATACTGGGAACTTCTCAAAGATTTGGGAAAAAATTAATGAAACTTAAGGTAAATGACCAGTCATTGCCACTAAAAGAAAGTTAAAGCTAAAAACCATATAAAGCCAAAAAACCAATAATTGTCACATAATTTTTCAAAATACCAATTATTGCCACCCAGTCATTGCCATACAGAAATAACTCTACACTGAAAAATCTTGTTTATTAATAAAAATTCCACAGGTTTTAGGCCTCAAATACATCCACTGGCAAAGTAAATTCATAACGGATCTGTTCACCAGTGGATAAAATAATAGGGGTCGGCGGTATGCCTAAAACACGATTTTTGTTAACAAAGTAGATGTATTTTTCATCACAAATAAAAATGTTCTTTTCACCACTAACAGATTTCATAGACATTACTTGTACATCATTATTGTCCATAAGGCCTTGGATAATACAAACATATATGTATGTTATGGATTTTTTTACCACCTAGGAATTTCATAAGTACATAGTTTCCCACACTAAGTTCTCCGTGAGTTAATGGGCAAAATTCTTTGTTAGGGTCATCACAAAAGTCTATGTCATCACAGCTGCTACCACTCTCGACCCACTCTTCATCCTTTCCATCGTCATCAGAAATTCCCGTTTTAGCTTCTCTTTCAATAGACATTCTTGCTCTTTTGCAATTTTTCTTTGGTTTTTTCTTCTTCTCTCTTTTTCTTTTCATTTTCTTTTTTCAAGTAATATTCACGCCAGTCTTCTGATTGTACCACGGATGGAATCTTTTCCTTTAGTTTTATCTTCTTTGTCTGTGGTTTTGGGTCTGGCCAAAACGGTGCTTTCTTAAATGGGGTAGGAACTTTGCATGAACTCTACAAGTGTACATTTGATGTACTTGGTTCAGGAGTAGACAATGTATCTGAGCTATGAGTACCAGAGATATTTGGTTGGAAATTTTTTACTGGTGTGCAGTTGAGTTGAAAATATGGTAATATTGTTTTGGATGGTACATTTAATTTGATTTGGTAGTGTTTCCATTGTCCATTTTTTCCATATGTTATAAAGGGATTTATCCTCAATAGAACCGATCCAATCCTGATTTTCATTTAAAGTTACCTTGAACCTATTTAAAGTTTCTTCACCCGGCTTTCCTTCAAAATACTTAAGTGCTTAAGTGACACTCTTTGTGTCACAAAGCTTGTCAAAAACAAGCGAAACCAGTTGTCACTAGGACGGCTATGAATAAATGATTTCTCTCTTTCTGTAGAATTTATTATTTTCTGAACTGTATCCAAAAGCTGAACTTTTGAAACAGGAACATGTCTTTCTGATAGATGTAAAATCCATTTCACCAAGACTGATTCATCTTCTTTGGTTAAAAGTGTAAAAAGGTCCATAGAACTAAATAATGGTGACTTTCCATCTTTCTTATGCCTCAAAGTACTATGAGGAACTCCATGAAATTTTGCTGCCGTAGCTGCTGGGATTCCTTTTTCATATTCTCTACGGCTTTGGCCAATTGCTCTTTCGAATAATTCCGTTTAGGTGCCATTTCTGGAATGAATAAAATACTTGTAATAACAAATATTCATGTAACCAATGATTGCCACTTTAGAACCAGTGATTGCCACCACTGGCAATAATTTTTAAAAGTAACACCGTAATTTTAAATAGTAAATTTATACAATATAATGAATTAAAAATAAGCCAAACCAATAATGGCCACTTGTGACAATGACCGGTATTCATAAAATATTTTGTAACCAGTCATTGCCAGGTACATTTCTTTAGAAATATGTACCCTTAACTGAATTTCAACAGCAAACAAATGTAGTTTAGAGTATTTAAGAGGAGCACATGTGTAAATAATTTTATAAAACAATCATTTACAAAAGTGAATAAGAAAAAGAAAAATGTACTTACCTTAATTTTTTCATAAGAAATCACAAAAAATAGGAAGAAATTTTACACAACACTACTCTAAGGAGTATACAACAAAAATGGCTGATGCTTGGGTATTGTACAACAGTATACAATTGCCAAACTTAATAAGGTATTAGTACTTGCAAAAAATTTAATTTGATTTCAAGTAATTTTCTTATTTTCTTAGAAGAAAACTTTACTACTTTCACTAGGTCAGTGGCAATAATTGGTAGAGTGGCAAGGACTGGTTGTTTACCTTATATACCTTATGTCTTTCTCAATCAACTTAAATACGGTTTTTGTTTCATTACAAGCTATCGTACATATAACTTCAACTTCATTATTGTTGGACATTTGTTGTATAACACACACACAAATTTATATTCGTTATTTTTACCTGGAAATGACATAAGAATGTAGTCACCTTCTTTATACACTTGCGGAGTTTTGTCCATTGTTAGGTATATTTTCAGTCGTCGAGTCTGTATTACGGTCTTCAATTTTAAAATCTAAATTTGTATCTTTTTCTGTGTCACACACGTTATCTTTTTGTTTAATATTGTTTGTACCATTCCACACAAAACTGATATCATCAAGGCTATCACCAGACTCTTGCTATTCTTCACAAGTCTCTGATGAAGAATCTGAAAAAGTTGCACTCTTTCTTCCTTTTCTTTTTTTATTTATTCTCGTTCTTCTTTTTTTCGTTTTATTTCCCCCGCACTTAGTTTTTTATTTTCTCCTTGTATTGTTTTTTCCATTTGCTTTTTCTCGTGATATTTTTTGGCCATTGATTTGCAGTAATAACTGAAAGTACTTTTTCATTCTTAGCTCGTTTTAATTGCGTTGACCTTTTGGGCTCAGGCCAAAATAGAGCTTTTTTTAAATGGAGATGGAACTACATATGATGATGTCGACGGTTGTCTCAATTGCGGAGCTTCTGCTTTACTTCTTTTCCTCCTCTTAAGGAACATTAGATATATAAGGTACTTTAGTTTCTTCCCTCTCATTAGCAATATCTAGTTCCTCTAGAGAAACATTAGATTCAGAAGGTTCTTCGGTTTCTTCCCTCAAATTTTCATTTGGATTTTTTGTTTTTCTCCATTTTTTATTATTTGGAATTTAAGAACGTTTAATTCAGACATTTTTTCTTTAAAAAAATAAAATAAAGAATGATCACGTATGTCTCTATCTCATTCATTTCTATTTTTAAATATTGAAATTTTCTCCTCATCAATATTATCCTCTAAGAACTTTTGACCAACTTTTAACACTTTGAATTTTTGACTTGCCGCAGCTTTGCAATGGTTGGGTATATCACATTCATATAACTCAGTGTCTATTTGGTCAACAGCATTTGGATTCCAACATGGAACAAGACCAGATTTTCGAAATGCATTTTGAAGTACAGTTATAGTACTTATTGACAATATTTTTTTCTTCTTCCTTCGTCAAAATGGAATCTAGGCCCATTTCTCTAAATTTTGACACTGGGAATGTACTTCTAAGTACTCTATTGTTTTTAGCTGCAGAAGCCCTTGATTGACCATTTGAAATCGCAGCTAATGCAGATTTCATGTGCTCTTCTGAATACCGAAACATAGTTCCTTTGGTTGTAGGCACCATAAAATATCTGAAATAAAGAAATATCCCCTCGAGAATATTTTAGACAAAACAATAAACTTGTAAAGCGTTTTCACGGACAAATAACTTTACCGATCATTTCGCTAGTAGTTGATATCCATGTCAAGTACTGGTACATTATACGAATATAAGAACCAGTAGATGACACCCATTTACAATCTTGTAAACTATGAGATAGTTACTTTTTAAGTATATTTTGAGTTTGCGTATGCCTTGCAATATACATTGGGGTTTTACAATAATTTAGTGCAATAAAAAAAATGCCATATGTTATGCAAAAATACTAACCTTCTAAACACTTTTTTTTAAAAAAATACTAATTTTATCCACAACACAAAACTGACCAACTGCCGTTTGCCATATTGAATA
Source organism: Diabrotica balteata (assembly GCA_918026665.1). NCBI lineage: Eukaryota > Metazoa > Arthropoda > Insecta > Coleoptera > Chrysomelidae > Diabrotica > Diabrotica balteata. Next base: position 158,650,606 of record OU898277.1, read on the forward strand.
TTGAATATTGCCGCAATATTGAATTTGCTAAAGGTAAGAAGTTTTAACTTATGGAATGAACAGATAGATGGCCTCACTATTCTAGTAGATTCTGTAGATTTCTGGTTTCTAATAATAAAACTTAGCTTAATTTGTGAAAATGAAAATTACATTGTCAACTACTGGATCACTGTCAACTAATGATTCTCTTACATTAGTTGTATATAATTAGTACGTACTACTGTAGAAATGATTGTGTACAAGTGTAAAGTACTACTTTTCTTATAAAAATTTATATTTTAAATCCTTTGTTCACATTTCTAATTTTTAGTCATTTTTTTAGCACTTTAGGATTAAATAATATAGTTATCGATTACAAGCCGGAACACTGTTCTCCATTGTGTCAGGTTTTCTGATTTTCTCGTAAATATCTCTACATCTTTTTTTTTATTTACAAAAAGCCGCATCAACCGTAAAAGGATTTTAGCGTCCTTTTTAGCCAAGAAGCCGGTTACTCAGGCTAATGAAATTCAACTCAAGAAAACAGCAAACAATTTGCCAAACGAATAAAAAATATTAACTATATTATTAACTATATACAGAGTGACCCAAAAGTCTAGAAACGGCTAATTATCTCGTAAATTACTAGACATAATTATACAAAATATGAGATACGCCTATTTTGGGATACGGAAATTCCATATTTGGTATTTGCAATGTCAGATTTTCAGTTTCTTTTATATTACTAGTAACTTTGGTTTTTCAAATGCATCACCCTGTATATGCAGTCACTATTGGAATCTCCTATTAAATACGAGTTCAACCATATGTAACACTTATGATTTTATGTAGTCTGGAAGGTCTTAAATACATAAAAGAGAAGTCGGCAACGCCTAAATTGTTTCAATACATTTTTTAATAGTAACTATTTTCAAATACATTAAAACATAACAATTGATAGTTTAGAATATGTTTTAACGTAATAGTTACGTTATTAAGTGTTTAAAATGTGCTCCATTTGTGAGTTGACAGAACTCTAATCGATGGTAGAAGGCGTCTACCACATTCCTCCATGATTGTCTAGAAATTTTTCGAGATTCATCAATAATTCATTGCCTTAGCTATGCAAGACTTGCTGGTTAAGTTTTGTAAACTGAATTTTTCAAGTATCTCTAATAAAAATAATCTTTAGGATTGAGATCGGGTGAACGTGGAGGCCATTCAATCCTACCTTGTCTACCAATTTATAGTCCGGGAAATATCTTATCTAAATAACGCCGAACATTTATACTAACTATCTGACGTTAAATTTATTTTGATAAAAAATGGCCCAATTAAATAAGTACCTACTATAACTGACCATACATTTAATTTTTGTGGTCTTTGAGTATGGTTTTCACGCATTCAGTGTGAATTTCACACGAGTTCAGCTATTCAATACGAGTTCAACCATATGTTCAAATTTATTAAAATATGTAGATTTTAATAAATTTAAATATTTAAATAGAAAATGCTGTGATTTTGACATTTGTTTACCATTTAAATTATGAACTAAAATTGACAGTAGTTGTGGTTCATAAAGTTCTGCAATTTATATTGCTTCTCTAAAATGCCGTTCTCTAAACCGTTCTCCTATTCATAAGACGACGGTACAAAAAACTATAAGGCGATTTGAGGAATCTGGAGAAGTAAAACATAGATACCGATCAGGTTGACCGAAACGAGTTATCAATGACAACAAAACTTCAGATATAAGCAAAGTTTTGTTGAAGATCCACATACATCCCCAGGCAGGGTTGAACAAGTACATGATGTAGTTCATTCTTTAGTCTTACGTTTATTAGGTAAAAATAAATTTAAATCATACAAAATTACCTTATTGCAAGAATTAAGTAAAGATGACTTTGGTCGTAGATTAGAGTTTACTGAGGTAATGATGGATAAAATTGAAAATTATTAAAATTTCGTTAACAGAATATGTTTTTCCGATGAAGCAACTTTTACACTATGTGGAAGTGTAAATCGACACAATTTAAGGTACTAGTGTGACGTAAATTCACACTGAAGACTGAATGCGTGAAAACCATACTCATAGACCACAAAAATTAATGTATGGTCTGATATAGTAGTTACTTATTCAATTGGGTTATTTTTTGTCGAAAGAAATTTAACGTCAGATAGTTGGTGTAAATGTTCGGCGATATTTAGATGATATATTTCCTGGACGATAAATTGGTAGACAAGGTAGAATTGAATGGCCTCCACGTTCACCCGATTTCAATCCTAAAGATTATTTTTATTAGGGATACTTGAAAAATTCACTTTACAAAACTTAACCAGCAAATCTTGCAGAGCTAAGGCAACGAATTATCAATAAATCTCGAATAATTTCTAGACAATCATGAAGAAATGTGGTAGACGCCTTCTACCTTCGATTAGGGTGCTGTCAACTCACAAATTGAGCACATTTTAAACACTTAATAACGTAACTACTATGTTAAAAAATGTTCTAAACTATCAATTGTTATGTTTTAATGTATTTGAAAATAGTTAGTATTAAAAAATTTATTGAAACAATGTAGGCGTTGCCAGACTTCGGTTTTATGTATTTATGACCTTCCAGATTACATAAAATCATAAGTGTTATATATGGTTGAACTCGTATTAAATAGGAGATTCCAATAATGACTGAATATACAGGGTAATGTATTTGAAAAATCCAAGTTACTAATAATATAAGAAAAACGGCAAATTTGGCAACATTGTAAATATCAAATATGGAATCTCCGTATCCCAAAATAGGTGTGTCCAATGACGTATTATATATAGACTGAGCAGTTTCGTATTCTCGCTATATAATCGGGTGTCCGAAAGATCTCTGCTCAAGGTTGAAGGTATGTTTACCAGAATAGCGGCGTGCTTATTTATAATTTAATGACAATAATTATTTTTTTAATTAAGATTAAATATTTATGATTTTTTTTTGTTCCCGTCTATAAGAGAAAAAATTATTTTTATAAAATAGCATGGCATTTTACTAAAATAGTAAGTAAATAACTGTCAAAAATTTAAAATAAAATTTTCTTGTCACATAAAATATGTAAACACACAAAATGGAGAAAATATTTTCATACGTCCATGATGTTTTTAAACACAAGATCAACTTCGTGATGCTTCGTGAGAAATCATGAACTTCGTGCATCTACGTATCAAAACATTAAACAATAACAAAGGTATTCATGTTTTGGACACTTTTTAAAGTGTTCACCGAGTCTATATATTATACGTCATTGGGTGTATCTCAAATTTTGTACTTTTGTACTTTGACTTTTGGGCCACTCTGTATATATATATATATATATATATATATATATATATATATATATATATATATATATATAGTTTGTAAACCCAAGCCAAAATAGATCACTTGAGAAAGGCAATCAGCCGGAACAGCTGTAGTGATAATATTTAAAATAAATTTTGTGGAAGTTTGAAAACAAAGTTTTCAGTGTTTTATTGTTATATATAGTTTATTCGTTTAACAAGTTAAAAAAATTGCTATTTTCTCTTCGGAAAAAGAAATATATTTGGTATTTTCGTATTGTTGGACAAATGTTTTAAATTTCGAAGTAGCGGCCTAAATTAATTAATAATAAAACCTAAATATTCAACAACAATTTTAAAACAATTCTGAAGTCCTCCGGTATTTTTAAAAAGGAAGTTGACGTCGTCACACAGATCGGTGCTTAAAATGCCTAAAGTCATAAAAGTGGCATAAAAAACATATCAATTTTATTTAAAATAGCAGTTAAAACTGATAATAAAAGTCAAATAGATAATGAAAAATGGACAAGAAATTATAGATCATACTGTCGTTATCTTGTGAACGATATTATGCAGGCCATTCACGTTCCGACTTGTGGTACCACTAAGTAGGACCACTAGTTGGATGTTCGTCTCCACTCACGCTCCGACTTTCTATCCAACTAGCGGTCCAACTTCAGTTCTAGGATGTATCGAATAAACACTACGCAAAATATAATTAGGAGGAGAAAAATGACAGCACTGTGCTTGTTATCTTTATTGTATGTTATGATAATTTAAAAATTAGGTTTAGTTTCTCTAGGTATTTGTCTACGGCTGAACTAATTAATTTTTTCAACTCTTGATTTTTATGACTTTTTAAGATGTAGGAAAAAATTATAGTTTTTAAAGATTTGTATAGGTATAAAATCTATATTTTATTTGTTTTAAACTGGAGCTGGGATTTATTTTGTTGTGTGTGTGTCGTGTATTTTTAATAGGAATAATTATTGTTTGTGCAATTGAAAGTTATTTTCTATTATTTTTTTGCGAACTAGGGATCTTTTGCTACAAGTATGATTTAATTTTTATTGTATGTTGATAATTCTTCTGTAGCCAATCCGGAGTATCGGAAATTTACCTGTATAGGAATGTCCGAAATAGATCTACAGAAAGGAAAATGATTTGCCCTAACAAAAAGGTAATTTTCGTGCAATTGAAAGTTTATTTTCTAATAAATATTTGCGAACTAGTATTTCATAGAAATCTCATACGTAACAGGTGCCGAAAGTCAACTGACTGAGGAAATTTTCGATCCAACCTGTGATCCGACTTCCAACTTCACCATTCACGCTCCGACTTCGTCGCCAGTCGGAAGTCGGATCTTCAAGTCGTCCCACTAGTCGTACCACTAGTTGTCCAACTAATCCAACTAGCCCACTCACGGTCCGATTTCAGATCCAACTGCAGAAGTTGGACCACTAGTCGTACCACAAGTCGGAACGTGAATGGCCTGCATTACATAATTCCAGTTTTTAAGGGACTACAAGCTTTCGTATTTTTCAAAAGCAACAAAAAACGAAAAGGTTTTTTCTTTAATTTGTGTACTTATACGATATTTAAAGATTTGCACCTGCAGTTTTGGAATTTATAGTACCCATTAAAAAACCGAAAATGTTGTTCTTTTTTTTGTGTAGACTTGACTACTAAATAGACATAACTGTTTTTCAATATGCCACAATTAATCATTCCATCGTTTATGTGAACTTCTCATTAATTGTCTATCTATTAGGGAACCGCCCCATGCCGTAGTCAATACTCTTTTTGTTGTCATTAAACTTATATCATCATTTCATTGAACTCTTTCATTTCTTATCCAGCCCTTGATGTTCTCCACCTTGCATCTATATCGTATATATTGTACTTCTCAGTCCCATAAATTTTTTTAGGCATGTTTATCTTTGCTATTTTTAGCATTATTTTTGTCCTCTCGATGTCAGATTATGTTTCTGCCGCGTATGTCATTATTGGTCTAATGATTCTTTTGTAAATTCTGCCTTTCATTTATTTTCCTATATTTTTATTTCTCGCTATTTTTTCATTTAGATAACGTCTGGTTCTGTTTGTTCCATTCACTTAATCTTCCACTTTTTCTCTTTTTTGAGCATTTCATAGCTAGATAGTATGATGCATAGATATTTAATCTCCATAAATTGTTCTATTATCTGATTAATTCTAAAAAGCTATAAAGACATAAGTAATTCGGTGGCGCCTATTTTGACAAATTATTTTATAATTTTTTTCTTTGCTTTATTTATTCAAAATTATCATTTAGCTCTAGTAGCTAATAGCTTATCATTGTTGTGCTGTTTATTATCTTCAATTTTATTTTAGCTTGTGTACATGTGCAGTGAAAATACCATGAAGAACCATACCCACACCTCTCCCGGCTCTAAGCAACGTGACCTCGTTTGTTTTGTTTGCCTCAAATACTTTTCATCACTTTTTGTATTACAAAATCAACCAATATTTCTTATTTTTAATAGATACAAATAAAAAAGAAAATACTTACTTCACAATTTAATGTATTGATCATTATTAGATCATTTTTTGTATCGTTTTTGGTTTAGTAACCATAATAAGGAACTTAACAATGACCTAAAACATGTTAAGCCCGAAACCGGTCGTCACAATAAACCCAATTTTTAGTAATCCTTTTCTTCTCTATTTTTATCTATCAAAAGTGTACTCATATTTAAAAATAATTTATCTCGCCAGTTTTTATTTATTTCCCCTTACTGATAGCTCGGGATATAAGTAAATCCCAGAAGGAATAATTTTTTCATCACAACATTAACAAGCGTAGCTTGTATATGTCTAGACATTGACAAAATAAAATGATCGATGTCTGCTTGTAGCGCCTCATTCCAAGCAACTTGACCTTCATGTATTAACTGTGCCAGAATCGGTGGAGGTTGGTATGAAGTGGACAGTTTCCTGCCCATCATATTCAATACATGTTCGATAGGATTTATATCCGGAGCACGGGGCGGCCACGGAAAAACATTAACGCCAGCTTCTTCATTAATTATTATTAATCGACGTATAACGCGGAGCTGTATTAATTGCCACGAATAAACACAATTGGTAATCAGCTACCCAAACCATTAATCCAACTGTGCTGGCCGTACCATCATAGCCGTACAATTAACCCGACGGCCAATTTCGCGATACGACAAACTCATATCTCCATACGCAATAATTCTATCCCTGTCAAAATCGCTAACATGGTGGTGATTTTGGTGTCTTCGAATTCGAGGCATTTTCTTAAACTGAATACAATTACAAAGACTGAGAAATATGAACTAAAAATTTCACACATCGGTCTCTTCACAAAAAAAAATAAAGATAAAACTTTATTTTTATAAAAAGTAGAAAAGATAAAACTTTGATATTGTTATCATAGCATGTTTTAAATATAATCATTCTGTTGCCAAAAAATTAAGTTCAAGCAATAGTTCCTTCTGGGTGTAACACTTTTAATGCCATTAAGTATATACAAATAATATAATAAATATAAAGTTTGCCTCATTATAGATCTCAATCAAACAAATAGTATGGTCAATCAGAAGCGTAGCTAGGTCTAGAATAACAACTGACATTCATGGCTCCTTTATCAAGGCCATATTAAGCATTACCTTAGCTGAGAAAGTTCTGCGGAACCAGTTTTACTGTGCCGAAAGTTGACCCCTTATTGACCCCTTTTTGGACCCTTATTGTATCAATGAGAGCTATGCCGGAGTTTGTAACAAATACCTTAACACTGCAATTAAGATGAAAACAAAAAGAATAATATTTTATATAATAAATAGAATCACAATAATCAATGATAATGAAGATTCCAACGAAAAATGGGAAATATTTAAGAACACATTAATAATGCCAATTAAATATACGCTGAGTAATCACAAAATCGATGAAGCTAAAACTCCATGGATGACAGATGAGATCCGGCAACTAATGGACAAAAGAAGATCATACAAAAACAAAAATGTAAACGAATACAAAGCCACACACAAGGAGATCAGGATAAAAATACGGACAGCTAAAGAGAAGTGGTACAAAGACAAATGTTTAGAGATAGAAGAACTCCAGAGAAATCATGATAGTTTTGAATTGCACAAAAAATTAAGGAATTAGCAAGTATAAGATGATATTGTATTAATAACAGAAAAAAGTGAAGAATTGCAAAGAATGATGGAAGAACTAGATAGAGAATCGACAAAAATTGGACTCAAGATGAATTATAGTAAAACAAAAACCATGACTAATCAACCAGAAGAACTTATGATTACAGTGGCACAAACAAAAATAGAACAAGTAAAAGAGTATATATATCTAGGCCAAATCACTAAATTAAATCAGACCGAAGAAATAAAGAGAAGAATAAGATTGGCCTGGGCATCATTCGGAAAACTGTCTTATATTCTAAAGAATTTAAAATACCCCCAATACTTAAAAACGAGAGTCTTCAATCAATGTATACTCCCTGTCCTCACATATGGCTCTCAGACATGGACGTTTACAAAGGAAAATATGGATAAAATAGCAAAGACAGAAAGATCCATGGAAAGACAAATGCTGAACATTAAACTATCAGACAAAAAAAGAAACGAATGGATCCGTAATAAAACAAAAGTGAAAGATGTCTCAACCCAAGTAGCAAAGCTTAAATGGAAGTTCGCCGGACACACCCTAAGGCAGAAAGATGAAAGATGGACTAAAACAATTATACATTGGAGACCATGGAATCACAAACGTAAAAGGGGAAGGCCACAAATGCGATGGTCAGATGACCTGAAGAAACACGCCGGGTCAAAATGGATGCAAATTGCCCAAGATAGAGAGGCATGGAAGAAGGAGGAGGAGGCCTATATCCAAGGATGGATTTTAAGGGCTGTATAGATAGATAGATAGAAGACATTTCCAACAATAGTAACACTCTAATTGATACGAATGGTAAAATAATATCTGATATCAAAGGCAAACTAAACAGATGGAGAGAATACGTTCAAGAATCACAAATATAACTAAGGATGAAATAATACATGCAGTAAATTTGGCAAAATCTAATAAAACTGCGGAGCCTGACACAATTTCAACTAAAATAATTAAATTAATATCAGAAGATCAGATCAATGTATTAGTAGACTTATATAATACTATATATAATACGGGTATTATTCCGAGAGATTGGCTCAAATCAACATTAATTTATTACATTACCAAAAAATCTAATGCAAGCGAATGTAATGAGCACCGTATAATTAGTCTAATGAGTCACACACTAAAAATATTCTTAAACATTATCCATTTAAGAATTTTCAGAAAAGTGGAAAAATCACTGAAATCCAATTTGGATTTAGGAATGCCATGGGTACACGAGAGGTATTATTAAGATTTAACGACCTCAAGCAAACATGTATGGATGTAAACCAACCACTCTATGTTTGTTTTATTGATTACAATAAGGCGTTCGTTCGATAATGTCCGACACAACCGTCTTATACAGTTATTTAAAGATAAACACATTGACAAAAAAGACTTAAGAATAATAACTCATCTCTACTTTAACCAAACAGCAAAAGTCAGAGTAGGCAAAGAACTTTCGGAGGAAGTAGAGATAAAAAGAGGCGTAAGACAAGGTTGCATACTCTCCCCCTTATTGTTCAATCTATATTCGAAAGAAATAATTAAAAAATTACTCGAAAATGTAACAATTGGAATAAAAGTCAACGGCAGATCCATTAACAATATCAGATATGCCGATGATACTACACTAATTGCAGAGAAGACACAAGATCTACAGACACTGTTAGATAATGTAGTAAATGCTAGTGAGTAAAGCGGACTAACGCTTAATGCTAATAAAACAATATTTATGACAATTTCCAAAACACAACAACAAGACATTTTAAACATACGAGGGGTTTCAATAGAAAAAGTAAAAAAATACAGATATCTTGGTACAATTATTAATGAAAATAACGGGTATACCGAAGAATTAAAAATGAGCATTGGCCAAGCTAGAGCAACATTTAATAAGATGAGAAAAGTTTTATGCAGTAGAGACCTTAGTTTGCAACTCAAAATAAGAATATTACGTTCATATGTATTTTCGGTGCTGCTGTATGGGGTGGAGGCCTGGACCTTAAAAAAAAAGGTGAGCATTCGACTTAAAGCATTCGAGATGTGGACCTACCGAAGAAAATTAAAAATAAGTTGTGTAGACCGAATAACAAATGTTGAGGTCCTCAGAAAGATGACAAAGGGGAATACAGGGAGGTTACAATATCAGGGGAAAATACAGGGACAACGAAGTATGGGAAGAAGTCGCATCTCCTTGCTCAACCATGTGATAAAGTGGTATAATTGCAGTTCCGTCGACTTGTTCAGAGCTGCAATGTCAAAAGTGAAAATAGCTGTGATGATTACCAACCTCTTTACAGGAGATGGTATCTATAGAAGCAAAAGAATCACAGAAGTGAGTCAGAGACATAGACTTTCACTGAACATTAAAAAAACAAAATGTATGATGATCTCTAAGAAGGAACATCAAATTGAAAGAATCAGTGTAAATGGACAAACAATACAAAGCGTAAAAACATACACCTACCTTGGTACAAACGTCAATAAAAATTGTGACCATTCCCTAGAAATAAAATCTAGGGTAGAGAAAGCAATATATGCATTTTAAAAAATGACTAAGTTATATAAATTCCACGATTTATCAGCACCCACAAAAACCAGGTTACTACGACGTTACATCTTTTCTATACTGTTGTACGAAGTTTAGTTGTGGACTCTTACAGACGCTATTTGTAAAAAAACTGAGGCTTTCGAAATGTGACTTTATTGCAGAATCCTGAAGATATCCTATACCGACCACGTTACTAACCAGGATGTTTTATTAAGTTTTATTAAAAAGGAAAAGAGTTGTTGCAACAAGAAAAAGGTTCACGATAAAAACAAAAACACTACTTTGCACTAATTATTGTCTAATTATTGATTTTATTAATGCTATTAAATCCAGTTTATTTTCTAAAAATTTTTATTACTTTCCGAGTTGATTTTTTAATAAAAACTTCATTAGCTGTACGAAGTAAGTAAAAACTTTTCGTCCTAAAGAGAAGAGAATATCTTAAAAATCATTTTTAAATTACGTTTTCCTCGAAATATTTCCTTTTACAAAAATTACATTTGAATTTCAATCGTTATTAATTAAATTAAACCAATAAAATGCATAACTTAAAAGAAGTTTAATTAAATTCGCTACATAATAACCCTTATAAATAAATCAAGGCGAGCAGATATGCGACTTCAGTGTGGTTCAGAGGGTCAAATTTAGCGTTTCGGAAGTGTCTACATTTCCTTCGGTAGGATTTATTTCTCTTTTAACTTTCTCTTACGTCGCAATTAGCTTTTTGGGCGGATTAAATAAGACGTTAAGGGAATATTAACAGTTGCAGGAGTTGAAAGTTAACGGTTTAAAAGTAATATAAAGAATAAATTATTTGCTATTACAAGTCCATTTGCTATTACAAGTACATTTAATATTTGGACAACAGAAATTATTGAGGATTAGGATTTGCGTACTTTAAGATTATATTAAAAGTTTATCATTTATAAAAACTGACAAAATTATTAGGTTTTATAAAATATTGTGGCACACTTCTTGAATGCCGTCTCGTTACGGAAGTTGACAATCATAATGGCTATTTTTATTTTAGAATTTGTAGTAGAACTAGAATCGATAGATTCTTCAACCATGAGTTCTGCTTTCGGCCAACAGATCTTCTTTCTTGAATCTTGTCCTGTATTATTTCGGAACCCGAACTGCGTATTGCTAATATCCTCCTATAGCCTTTCGTACATTCTCTTATGTATTACTTTCAGCAGTATTTTTAAAGTATGTAGCGTCGATGTGTAATAAACATCCCGCACACACATTAAATTCAAGACCAGAATCGCTCAATTCGGAGAGGAAAGGCGGGGCAAGGTCAAGTGTATAGAAATTACATAATATCTCAAAAATCCAAACAAAATCAGACAATCCGAAATTATAATTTATTATTGGATGCCACCCCTTGTTTATCCTCGTAGGGGATGAGGGAGAATAAAAAAATAAGATATATAAAAAAATTACAGCGAAATTACACTTTATTATTTCCCAGTAATAAAAAGAAACATTAAGAGTTATGTTATTTTCAAAGGATACTAAAATACCATTTCATAATTACATTACTATAACCAAACAACTTTATATCTTTTTAAATTAAGAATTGGTTGATAAAAACAAATGAATTTATATATTATTCCCAAATTTCGAAATTCGTTTACATTTAAAATATTATAGTAATTATTTATCAACTAGGCATAATAGAAAATTTAAATCTTTAAACAAAATTTAAAACACTGCTATATTTTCTTTCTCTGAGTCCATAATTTTTCTCGCTTTCTCGATAGGGTATAATAAAAAAAGGAAAGGCTACAACCTTAATCGTCCATTAGCTGGCAACCATACACAAAGGATATGTTCTGCTTCCTCTCAAGCTCCAAGCATTTCGTTAAATTAGTTATTAGGGGTCCATTTTTTAGATCATAAGGGATTATTGGGCTGCGTTTACGACAGCATAAGACTTCTCAGTTAACTTCGAGTCTAATAAACATAATTAATGATCTTTTATTGTCCCCGGTAAAAGAGGTCTAAAAATAATTATTTATCTGAAAATATAGACAGAAAAAGGCATTTTTTCTTTGGCTTACCTCTATATAGAGACCACTTCACAAAAACACGTCCTAACAGTTGGATGTTTGTAAGAGAAAAGAGGCAGACGCTATCATTTCGCGGTTTGAATTGGGGCGTGATTGACAAGTTAATAATCGTTCTCATCTATCGGATAGGTTTAGAATTACAGTAGAAACCTTGAGTCGGCTACAAGTAACCGGCAGATAGATGGGGTTAGCAGTTTTATTAAAAAAAAAATAATCGAATTTAAAATGAATTTCCTAAAACTTTTAAAACGGTTACAAGTATGACTCATGAGGCTTAGTATTCGATAATCAGAGCACTCATTTGCTGCTTGTGTTTTAGGGATGGTTGTAAATGCTGACTTCAGCCACTCTTGTGGTATTATTCACGTATCGTACACCGTATTGAATGAATATGCCAATACCTCCTAGTTATCCTATTTCACTAGTATTAACAGTTCTACTGGTACTTATTTCATATAATCCAGCTACCTTATTATCTTTAGAGTTTTGAGAGCATATTTAATTTCATCTATCGTGATCTTATGTCTTTCTAAAGGACTTAATTCTTGTATTTTCTGCATTTCACCTCTTTCATCTTGGAAAAGTTTTCTAACGTATTCCTTCCATCGTCTTAATTTCTTTGGTAAATCTATTACTAGTACTCCTTTTTTGTCTTTTATGTGTCCTTTTTCCCTTTTTCCTAATTATTCGTTGTATATCTTTATACTTGTGTAGATCTTTTCCTTTATATTTCCTTCTTTTTTCCATCTGTAATAGTATTTATTCTGTCATCACTGTTTCTTAGCCTCTGACCTATGTTGTATCAAACTTTCTTGAACTGGTTTCAGCAGTGTGTTTTTTATATTATAACACTTTTTATTTACATTTATAATTTGTTTGTTGTCAGTTAGTGTTTTTTGCATATTAACATTCACATTATTTTTTAATTCTTTTTTTATTTCATCGTTTTTAGCATTATTACATTAATTTTTGGTTGTTGTTTTCTAAGTTCAATTCTTTATTGTAAGTTTTATTTGAGGTTATAGAGTTTTTATATCCGCTATTTACGAGTATAAAGTCTATCTGGTTTCTGAAAATGTAGTTTTCTGTATGTGAAGGAGACGTCCATGTATATAGTCTTCTCTTAGGAAGCTGAAGCCAAGTATTGGCTATTACCATATTCTGTTCTTGGCAGCATTCTATGAGCCTTTCGCCTTTCTTATTTCTAGTTTCTAATCCAAACTGTCCAACTATATTTTTAACTGTAACTACTCTAATTTTTGCATTAAAGTCTCTTAAAATCTAAGTAATGTCTCTAGATTATGTTTACTTGATTGTATTGTGCAATTCTGAATAAAACTTTTTGATCCCATCTTCGGTCTTATTAGCTGTGGGAGCATAGACTAGGATCATATTAATATTACAGTTCCGTGCTTAAATTTTTACAATTATTATTCTTTATGAGATTTGAATCACACCTAGCACTGATTTTCTAATAGTGTTGCTTATGATGATAGCTACTCCGTATCGATGATCAGTTTTGTTTCCTCCAGTGTAATAAATATTGTGGTTATTTATTGATATCTCTTCATTTCCTGACCATTGTACATCGCTAACCCCAAATATATCTAAATTAAGCCAGTATTTCTCTTTAATAACATCATGTAGTTTTCCAGGCTTCTTACATTCCAGGTAAACAATACCTATATATGTGTGTGCGTGCATAAGTTTGTATGTGTGCTGCGCATGTGTATATAGTATTTAATATTGTAGCAAACAGTATTTATTATAATACCGTGGCTGAATGGATCAATAATCCAAAGCCATAAAAAAAAATACATTCCAGGTAGCTATTTTTATCTGAGGGGTTCAGTATTTTTTTTATTTTTGTGCAAGGGTTTCGCATGTCGACGACCGAGGAGGCCTTGCGTTTTGATGGTTGTACTCCCCTGCCGAATTTTGGTCTCCGATTACCATAACCAATAATGTCTCTTGCGCAAATAGTGCTAGCCATTATACTTTATACTAAAGATGTTTTCAGAGACCTTTATTTCAGTGGTTTCTCGTTGCCTTCTGCATTCTGATACCGTTGTTCACTTTCTTGGTTCTTCCACCTTCGAGACCAATTTCTTAGTCTCAAGACAACAGAGTCTCCTTCCACTTACTAGCTCATCCGCCCTAGGTAAATAATATTATCAAAACAGTTTTTTGTTATTATCCGACAAATTTCATTTTGTCGTTTTCAACGTTTTTTCGGTCAGGTCTTCATATGTTGTTTAGATGAATACATGAGTGGGACATGTTTTCTCCTAGAGAGATCAGAGGAGAGAAATAATAGCTGATGTAGGGGCAGGGTTGGCAAGCCCTGAAGAAATGTGTCCTTTACTGGGAACTGTAAAATAGTACTATCCGTTACCCCATAAACGAAAGATATATCAAGCTACATAAAAAAATGTCTTGATAATAAGCTAAAATAACAATAAAATAAACGAGTAAATGACAGTTATATAAAATAAACAATATATTTAACAATTACTTTTAAAATAAAAAATAAAACTTCCGTACTAATGTTATATAAATAAATTTAAAGAAAAAAATACTGTAACAATAAGGGTTTCCGTGCTCTAGTAATTTAATTTCCTAGAATTTCAAGATCACCGTTTAGCTTTTTATTTTCTAATTAAGTTTTCCTTTGACAATAGATAAAATAATTCAAGGACGAAAATTTACAAAAAGAGTACACAATACCTGAATTTTGCAGATGTTCTGGAATATGTTTTAGAACGACATTAAAGTTTAGCACAATGAGCACATCTCCATTTTACAAAATCTTCTTACTTAGTTGATAAAAGGGCAAAGGAAAAGTAAACTCAGTCTTTAATTAAATTTTAAGGATGCTTCACTTTAAGAAATTATCTTTTTTCCTAGACAAAAGAGCTATTAAGGCATTGTTTTTTGACAGTTGAAGTACAAAAGATAGATAAAATGCGTTTAATAAATTCGATACTAATATTAAGAAAGAAAACTACAGTTTCTGATCTTGGTATTACTAAAAGAAAATTAACATTTAAATAAATGCTTAAAATATATTATATTCTGTAATATAATACCGATGTTGTATACTTAAGCTATTATTTTTTACAATTAATTTATTATTTAATGTTATCATCTTATTTTAGAGTAATAGCTGCATTATTAAATAAATAATTTAGATATTCACTGTGGACCCCTTTTTGTTGAGAACCAAACAAAGAAACTCTAGAGCTATACTATATTAGAAAAAAAAACAAAATTTGTTTAATTTCTTAATGTTTGTATCTCGATAACGATTTGCGAAGTGAAAATTGAAACGTAGATAAACCTACATTAAATTTTAATTGTGGCTTATTCCCATTTAAGTAATAGTAATTACTTCAAGATGCCACAAGAAAATAGCTTTAGAACTATATATATATATATATATATATATATATATATATATATATATATATATATATATATATATATATGTATATATATATATATATATATATATATATATTATATATATATATATATATATATATACAAATAACACAGTTTATTAGGGTTGCAGTCAGAATCTTGGCCGGGATGTTAAAAAAACACTCTTTTGACTTTTTGTCGAGCTTTCGGAATGGTTTTATTCCTTTTTCAAGACACTGTAAAAGACAATTATGTAAATATTTGAAAAATATCACAATTCTTCAGTGTAACTTACTAGTCGTTGAGATTATTTTTTTAAGCATTTACACTCAACATTAATACCACACATTAAAATATACAATTATGGACATAATACATCATAAAATTTTTAAAATTTGTTGTAAAAATAGTAAAACTTGATTAATGGCATGTTTTACTGGTGTATATTAACTCATATAGAGAATGGAAAGAAAAATCAGTGTAATTAATGTGTAATTAGGTGTAATTGATGTTATCTTTCTTTACAAGAAATACTGGAGGCCCTTCTTAGGTGAATATACTTTTTAAACCTGTCTTAATGGTATGCATCATATTATACAGAGGTGTATTTTTTGTACTGGTAAATATTAATTTTATTTTTGGTGTTTTTCTAGTAAATAACAATAAATGTTACTTAATTTGTCTATATCGGACTTTTTGTTGATGCAAGATGTGCTAGAAAAAAACACGTTTTGAATGGTTCTTTTCTTTTGCCAAAATACAGGAATCATCGAAATTGAATTCATGTTTTAGAGTTAGTGCATGTTCTGTCAATGCATATGCATTGATTTTTTTGGTTTTTATATCACTGCGATGTGATATCACCCTGCTGTGAAAATTACGAGATGATTCTCCTATGTAAATTTTATTACAGTTACTACACGGTATAGAATAAACAACATTCGATGACTCCTGTATTGTGAAAGGATCTTTTGTTTTGTGTAAAGCTTCGATACTGTTTTCACATTTTTGGTTGTAACTTTTAAGCCACTAACATTTTTAAAGATGTTCATTAGCTTAGGTATCAAAAATAGAATGTAGGGTCGGCAACCATAAGTTATTTTAGATGGTAATATTGATGCGTTATGTGTCAATGTCAATTGTCGGATCTCATTGTTATGAAAATTTTGGTTGACAGAATCTTGTGAAGGAAAAGGAGAACCGAAAATGAGTTTATTTAACAGCTCTATGGGATAAGAATTCTCTTGTAGTATGGATCTGAACTTTTTTAGTCCCTTGTCTCTGAATTCTATGTGTGACAAATTGATAACCCTAGTTTTTAAAGCCAAAACCAAATTTGTTTTCATCTTAGATGGATGTTGAGAATAAAAGTTTATGAAACGATTACTGAAACAAGGTTTACGATACCACTCCGTCTTTAGCATGCCATCATTGCCACGATGGATTAGCATGTCTAAAAAAGGAATCATATTATCAGCCTCTCTCTCAACCGTAAACTTTAGGTGTTCACATTGGGCATTAAACGTGTTTAAAACATCAGTTACCTTGTTTTCAGGGACCGATAGAATCAAATCATCTACATAACGTTTAATAAATGGTATGTGAAAAGGTATGTTTTCTTTACACGTTGTTATAAGTTCATCCAAAACAAAATTACATAGTATGGGGGATATTTTACTGCCCATTGGAGTGCCAAAAATTTGTTTTTGTTTTGGATGAACTTATAACAATGTGTAAAGAACACATACCTTTTCACATACCATTTATTAAACGTTATGTAGATGATTTGATTCTATTCTGGCAAAAGAAAAGAACCATTCAAAAAGTGTTTTTTTGGAAATGTGTTTCATAAAATCTAGCACATCTTGTATCAACAAAAAGTCCGATATAGACAAATTAAGTAACATTTATTGTTATTTACTAGAAAAACACCAAAAATAAAATTAATATTTACCAGTACAAAAATTACACCTCTGTATAATATGTTGCATACCATTAAGACAGGTTTAAAAAGTATATTCACCTAAGAAGGGCCTCCAGTATTTCTTGTAAAGAAAGATAACATCAATTACACCTAATTACACATTAATTACACTGTTTTTTCTTTCCATTCTCTATATGAGTTAATATACACCAGTAAAACATGCCATTAATCAAGTTTTACTATTTTTACAACAAATTTTAAAAATTTTATGATGTATTATGTCCATAATTGTATATTTTAATGTGTGGTATAAATGTTGAGTGTAAATGCTTACAAAAATAATCTCAACGACTAGTAAGTTACACTGAAGAATTGTGATATTTTTGAAATATTTACATAATTGTCTTTTACAGTGTCTTGAAAAAGGAATAAAACCATTCCGAAAGCTCGACAAAAAGTCAAAAGAGTGTTTTTTTAACATCCCGGCCAAGATTCTGACTGCAACCCTAATAAACTGTGTTATTTGTTTATATCGACAGTCACTAATATCCAGTATTTCTTGTATATATATATATATATATATATATATATATATATATATATATATATATATATATATATAAATATTCTATGCTTTTTCAAGATCTAAAAAGACAGCATATCATAAGCGGCTCTTTATTTTTACATTTTTCAATTGATTGCTAAATATTATAAAGAGCTTTGGTTTTTGATCTACCTTTAAACTGATTTGCAGATATTTCGGTTTCTTTTCGTATCCGTCTATCAAATATTCTCTTCCATATTTTTATAAAAAATTAGTATTTCTATAAATAATGAGTAGTTTTGTGTCCATCTAGTTTCTCTTTTAAGCCTTTTTAATTACTAATACCACATCTCTAGCATACAATAAGTACTAGGCAATGAAGGACGAATCCAGAACTGATTTCTAAAATTTTTTCAAAAATTAGGTTTAAAATGGCGAGTTTCACACACACTTTTGAATGAAATAAAGACATTCAATGAGTGTAAATAAAAGCATGTTTTTTACCACAGTTTCATAGGTTGTAGTGCTAGAGAGAGCATGTCAGCTGAGCCAAAATAAAATATAATCCTCTTTATTGCTTCCACTGGAATAAGCTTGAGCGTTAAACTGGACCCGGACTACCTCCTTCTAATTCTTTAAACTTTTATTTTGAAATTAATAATTTCAAGATAATGCTCATTATTTTGTCTAATTACCTATTTAGTTGTCAAAATAGATACATTGTTACTTAAAGAAGTGAAAGTGGTTCAATTTAGAAATTATATAGTAAATAATAAATATTTGAAAACTGATGCACATATTCCTCCCGCGTTTTGGGCTTCAAGTACTAATTTTGTAAATCGCACAACTAATAGACGTAAATCTTTCATTTTAATTTCATGAATGTTTTTATTCGCCACATCTCAACATTTTCCATTTCAGAATATTTATCATCAAACTGTAATCTACGTTAAAAGCCAATTTGTCAGTAAAAAAAGTAACAAAAAAAAAAACAAAAGAAAATACTTATAAGACATAAAAAAACAAATTCGGCAATATTGTGACCTCATAATATCTTGTTAAACATACCTGTATGTACCTTTGCTAAGTTGTGAATTAATTTTAATAAATAATATTACTCTGGTATACTCGTATTATTCTAATTATCCCATAACCGCACTGAATATACAAACCGCCCGCTCGCTTTATTTTATATACCTATGGCTTTTTACGGTAGGGGGTGGGTGTCTGGCTGTAAGTAGGTATCTAAAAAGCTCAACTTTAGTACAAGATGACGTTTAGAATATTCTTCGGGAATGAGTTTTGTTTTCGTAAAGAAAGATAATTTGAAATAGATATCGCACTGAATTTAACCGTTAGGATTTTCGAGGATAAACCTTAATACTGAGAAATAGGAAATTTTGTGTTGTAGGTTTCCGACTATCATCATCAATCAGCTAATCGCGTCCACTGCTGGACATAAGCCTCCCTCAGTTCTTTCCAGCGTTCTCTACACTGGGCCGCTTGTAGCCACTTTCCCGCTACACGTTTAATGTCATCGGTCCATCTAGTTAGTGATCGTCCTCGGCTTCTTTTATAATTTCTGGGCCTCCATTCCATAATACGTCTTGTCCACCGTCCATCTTGCGTTCTGGCTAAGTGCCCTGCCCAGTTCCACTTAAGCATCGTGATTCTTTCGATGACGTCTTGAACTCCTGATCTTCGCCTGATTTGTTGGTTTGTTATGTGGTCTCGAAGGCTCACGTTCAGCATTGCACGTTCCATGGCTCGTTGTGTAACTCTAAGTTTATTCGCAGATTTTTGCGTGAGTGTTAAAGTCTCTGCTCCATAAGTTTGTACAGGTAAAACACATTGGTTATAAACCTTTCGCTTGAGACACATGGGAATTGAACTTTTTAGAATATGGCTTAATTTGCCAAATGCTGCCCATGTTAGACCTATTCGCCTCTGTATTTCATGTGTTTGATTGTCTCTGCTTATTTTGATTTCGTGTCCCAGATATTTGTAAGTGTCTGTTTGTTGTATGGTATTATTGTCAATAGTTATTTTTCCACTCATTACGAGATTTGTTATAATTTTAGTTTTCTCAAAGTTTATCTTTAATCCTGCTCTTTCAGACAGACTTTTAAGCGAATGCATCATAGAAACTGTATCATGTAAGTTATCTGCGATTAATACAACATCATCTGCAAACCTTAGGTGATTTAATCTTTCTCCATCTATATTGATGCCCATATCTTGCCATTGAGTACCCTTAAATATTGACTCTAGGGCTGCCGTGAACAATTTTGGTGAAATATTGTCTCCTTGTCTAACTCCTCGACCTAAGCTGAATTTTTCTGTGTCTTCGTGCAGTCGTATACTTGATGTAGCGTTCTAATAGATGTTTTTGATTAGTGTCGTGTACCTGTAATCTATTCGGCTTTGATTTAGGGCTTCCAGTATTGTTTCAAACTCTACAGAATCAAAAGCCTTCTCGTAATCGACAAATGCAAGAACCAGTGGTATGTTGTACTCGATGCACTTTTCTATTAAGATCTTTATGGTATGCAAATGGTCATTTGTGCCATATCCTGCCCTGAAGCCTGATTGCTCTTTGGGCTGATAGAAATCAAGTTTAGGTGTTAGCCTCTTTGTTAAGATTTTCATAAAGAGTTTGTACATATGTGTCAAGAGGCTGATGGGTCTATAATTTTCTAATTTAGTAATATCGCCTTTTTTGTGTAACAAGACTATTACTGCATTGTTCCAGTCTTTTGGAATCGTACCCGCATGTAAGCATTTAGTAAACAGTTTGCTTACTGATTTTAATAAAATTTCTCCACCTGCTTTTATTGCCTCGATAACGAGTCCATCATCACCAGGCGATCGATGGTTCTTCATTTCCTTTAAAGCTGCTCTTACTTCTGACACAGTAATGGGTAAAAGTATTTCCGACACTTTATTCCGATAGGTTTCCGACTATGAACCTCTCAAAATATGATCGAGCTAAGCGACTGGACCTTAATTCTTTAACTTTGGTCAAGATCTTAAAAAATTTTTTTTCCGTATCTTTCAAAGTCGACATGGAATGTAAATAGCCTTGTCGACAGGTAAATATCATGAGACTATATTTGTAGAAGTCGGCTTAGTGACAATGGTAATTTTAGTATGTCTGTGATTTTTAGTAGTTTAGTATTATCAGTGACATCAGTGATACTAGAAACTAAGATCTGCATTAGGAATTAAGCAAAGTTTTTGCAAGAGTGTAGAAGTCATAGGATCCTTTATGTTGAGATATATGTTATTGCTTCAATTATATATAAAATGCCAGATCTGAACTGATATCCATCTTGTTTCGTATAAACTTGTTAAAATTTTCAATTTTAGTTTCAATTTTAAACTTCATTTCTCTTGGCTGACATGTTAAAATAATTATATTACTGACTTCATTATTCCCACTGTATTTCTGATGGACGATACATTAATAGAAATTGAAAGGAAGTTGTGTAAAATATTATTTAGGTAATCACATCTCACTGCATTTGTTGGCACCTTTTTTATTTCTGTTACTGCACGGACTGCTTCAGAGCTTATAACGCTACAACTGTCAGTACCGATTACTACAAATCTCTTCGTATCCAAGTGCAGTTTTATTAACAAATTTATTACTATTTTTCCCAGGGCTTCTCCTAACAGTCGTTGTTCTTCCCAATTTTTTAAATTATGTTTATCTTATAAGCGTCAAAGAACTTGACAAAGTCTTTACAAATGTTGATATTTTGTATGTATCTCAAATTTGCCTTTAAACCTGATTCATTATTTGTTCAATCAATTCTTTACCACAACTTTTTATTAATTGATTTTGATTGGTGCTACCAATATATGTTGCTCGGGAAGATGCTGTGGATAAGTGTTGTATAAGAGTCTTATCTCCTGATGGGATTTTAAAATTTAACAATTCCCTGATATTTTCGTCATTGCTAGGACAAGCAGCATCATCCAGGTCCAGAAGCAGAAGGTGTTTAGTATTAAACTTGAGAGGTCGCTGGTTAAATTATATCAGATAAATAATTATAACGAAGAATGCAATATTGGTTGGTACATAAAATGGGTGAAAATAGCAACTATAAATTGTGAATAAGTTATGAAATCAACTGGTTTACTCATTATCAATGTTTTGTACAAAGAATTATAAGGCTTACCCTTTGGTTCTACTGATGAGTTCGTACCAGGCTGAAGAGTTGGTCGGTCGTACCGACGCTAGCGTCGCCGTCGCCCGAGGCTCAGCATGAGAACCGTCCGGAACTAGATGCGTGTCGATCGATCGTTGTCTGACGAAGAAGTGCGAATCTTGAGGGTTTGAGAGCGTTTCGGGCACAAACCAGCCTCTAACTGTGAGGTGGTCAACAGCTCGTAGGCCGGGCATGCCATAAATCAACCATTTGTTTCAATCTTTCTGACATAGAATACAAAGAAAAAAGCCCAATTCTGCGTACTTTAACATGATAAATGAGAGCCAGTTTAAGTTTTACGAACTCACAGGAAATAATATATTTTAAAAAGATCTTTGAAATACAGCACCCAAATTAGGTCATATTACAGTACCGTAACAGAAAAAATATTAACTGTAAAAATATGAAATGAATTCGCACATACTTTCCCAAACAGAAGGTCATTAGTAAATGTCTGTTGCTTTCTCCAACAGAGCGCGGTTGTGTTATACACGCATATCTTAGATTATCTCACACTTTACCTTGTTAAGCATAACCTCTATTACCCTTAAAACTAAAAATATTTTTCTCGTGGCAAGCATGATATGTGTTTAAAACTAAAAACATTTGAACTGCAAATATTTTTTAAAATTCTTCGAGGGTAAGCGGGCATGGTCTCTATGAATGTTACCAATTTTAAACCTCAGTTCCACAGAAAAATAACACTGTTAATTATAAGGACTGTCAATATATGACAGACGATGAATGTCAATGCAAGTCGTCATAGTAGGTGACTTGACTTCGAGCAAAAATATTTGTACTTAAGTAAATATTTTCAGTTGGTAAAACTCAACGACAACAACGAAAAATTATTTTAACGATAAAATTTTTACTTAAAGCACGTTGGTGGAACTGACTAAAGTTTTCATCGTAGCCGATATTATACTGCGTTTATTCCTCCTCATATTGGCTCTAGTTTTGACACTGTACGTCAGTTTAGGTTTAGTTTAGGCAAATATTTTTTTCATTTTTACCTATTTTTACATATTTTCATCTGTCATATTTATTTCTCCAGATTATTTTTGGCGATAATCCCGATACAGCAGCAACTTTATTTGTTTAATTTTTCTATTTCAGGATTATCACAGCTGAAACAGTGGGCATGTTATATATTATCATTTATTAAATAGATAGTTTTCATCTCATACAATTTGTGTAATATTATAATCTAACGCAATATAACAAACCAATATCTTAATAACTCAATACTGACCAATATATTTTTTTTTAGCCAAAGCTCAGTATGCAGAAAACACACCCCCTTCTCTTTGGATGGACGATAGAAATTGGAACATTCGTGAAAACGAAACCATTGGTACAAAAATTTCACAAGCTCATGGGGACGATCCTGAAGGAGTAGTTTTAACCTATGGGCTTGAACCTATTGTATTTTTCTTTGGTGGCAAGGAAGAAAAATTACCATTTAGGATCGATAACGAGACCGGCACTGTGTATCTTAATGAAAGTTTAACCGGAAGGGTAAGTTTAAATTATATATTTATAAATTTTAAAAAAAATGAGTATTCTTTTTGGATAGAATTTTATATTCTAGAAACAGAGAGGGCTACTAAATTGATATGAATCCATATTCAGGTTAAACAATTCAAAAAATTGATTTATCGGTTTTTGCATGTATGCTCCCCATTTGTGCTTGCAACAGGCAACGTATAAGGTAACGAACAGCTTCACCGCGATTAACCTTCAGGAACATATCGTTTTTTCACATCTTCTTCTTCTTTTTGTGCCACTCCTAATGCGTATTTATGTCCTCTCATCAGGTGACCAAAATATTCGAGTTTTCTTCGCGTTGGCGTTAACAAAATCTCTGGGTCTTTTCCTATTATTCGTATTACTTCACAGTTTGTTATTCTTTCAACCCAACTAATCTTCAGCATTCGACGGTAGCACCACATCTCGAAACTTTCAATATTTTTCATGTTGTTCTGTTTGAGAGTCCAGGCCTCTACACCGTATAATAGCGTGTTAAATACATAGCCTCTCAGCATTCTTAATCGTAGAGGGATGCTTATATTTCTGTTGCAGAAGAATTTTCTCATCTTTATGAAGGTGGCCCTGGCAATTTCGATACGTCTTTTTATTTCACTGTTTTGGTCTCCAGTTTCGTTTATTAAAGTTCCCAAGTATTTGTAACTTGTTACTTTTTCAACTTGAGTGCCGTTTATACTAATATACGCTGGTTGTGTCATGTTTTTACTGAAGACCATATACTTGGTTTTTTTAATATTGATATTTATACCATAATTGTTGCAAGCAATATTTATGTCTGTAAGTAATCTTTGTAATTCTTCTACTGTTCTTGCAACTAGTACAGTGTCGTCCGCGTATCGAATATTATT
Source organism: Diabrotica balteata (assembly GCA_918026665.1). Lineage (NCBI taxonomy): Eukaryota > Metazoa > Arthropoda > Insecta > Coleoptera > Chrysomelidae > Diabrotica > Diabrotica balteata. The sequence continues at coordinate 158,675,227 of OU898277.1, forward strand.
TACAATCTCTCCATTAATTACGATTCCTCCGTTTGCTTGTAAAGGGGCTTCCTGACAGATGCTTTCACTATATACATTAAATAACAGAGGTGACAAAATGCAACCCTGTCGTACTCCTCTACGTATTTCTATTGCTTGTGATGTTTCAGTTTCTATTTTGATGTTAGCTTTCTGATTCCAATATAGATTGAGAATTATTCGCAGATCTTTATTATCTATGTCCTTCCTTTCAAGAATCTCTCTAAGCTTATCATGGCGTACTCTGTCAAACGCTTTTTCAAAATCGATAAAACACGCCTGATTAACGTCTAGGCATCTTTGTGTGAGAACATTCAAACCGAAGAGAGCTTCTCGAGCACCAAGCCATTTTCTGAACCCCACCTGTGTATTACTAATATCTGACTCCAACTTTTGATAAACTCGGTTGGGGATGATTTTTAGAAATATCTTTAGTAGGTGGCTCATTAAAGATATTGTTCGATGTTCTGAACATTCTTTAGCATTAGATTTCTTTGGTAGTGTAACGAATGTAGACAACAGCCACTCTTGAGGTATAATACCAGTATTGTACATTGTATTAAATAAGTGCAATATTATACCTATTGATTCATCATTCAAGAGCTTTAGCAATTCGGTAGGAACCTCATCCGTTCCATTTGCCTTCCCAGTTTTGGAATTTTTAAGTGCCATTTCTACTTCACATTTTAGAATTTCAGGTCCCGTTTCGACATATATCAAAACAATGTTATTTCTGTTGTCCTGAAATAATTCTCTTATGTATTCACTCCATCTATTAATTTTCTCTGTTAAATCTATAATAATCTTTCCATCTTTGTTCTTAAGCAAACTTATTTGACGTCTTCTTTGGGTTCCTGTAATTTCTCTTACTTTTTTATGTATATTGAACGTGTCATACTTTCTTTCATAGTTTTCCATTTCTACACATTGTTCTGTAATCCATGATTCTTTGGCATTTCTTATTCTTTGCTTTATATTCTTATCAACCTCTTTATATTTTTCTGCATTATTCTTCATTTTACGTCTTTCATCCATTAGTTCTAGAATGTCTGGTGTCATCCACACCTTATGTTTCTTTGCAGATTTGGTTAGGTGTTTCTTTCCCGTAGTTCTTATTATAGTATTTATATACTTAAGTTTTTCATCTATGTTGTCTGTTCTGCGGATTTGGCTTTCTGCTACACTGAGGCTGGTGTTTATTTCTTCTCGCACTGTTTGTCGTAGATGTTCATTTTTAAGCTGGCTTAAGTCTAATGCTGGAATGATGGTTTTTCTTATTTTCTTTGGTCTAGCTTCTATCACAGATACTACTGGATTATGATCCGAACCGATATCAGCTCCAGGGAAAGTTTTAGTAGATTTTACGGCATTACGGTATCTTTTTGTCACCAATATGTAATCTATTTGTTTCTTTCTTTTCACATCTACTAAATCCTTATATTGGCGTAACAACATTGTTTGTCTATCGTAGTTAATATCGTCACACCCATACTTATAGCGACAGGTTCTAGCCCGCAACAAAACAAACGCGCTGAAGCAAAACACAGTTTTTAACAATATTTCAGTTTACTTATTTTTGTATTAAAAATTTTTTTATAGTTAATTAAAATTCAAAAGTTGATTTCAATTAGGTTTAAACACATTTTTATGCAAGCGTTTTAAAAATTTATAGTTTGATACGCTCCAGTAGTGTTAAACCTATTTAAAAATGACCTATATTAACCTTGTTAACCTAATTTATATATCTAAAGCTATTTAGTTACTTAAACATCAGGCAATAAATACAATTTTCTGTACTTACGCTTGCTCGAGGTACTTTTTCAGGAACAACAGTATCTTTTCTAGAAACATATTGCTTCCCAGTGTCTCGTAGGGTTTTGCTTTTATTGTTATTACTAACTAAGCCTAATTTTCCCTTTTCAAGACTTATTTAATTGTGTTTCTGTGGCCACATTCACATTAACACATGTTTCATTCGCCATGTCTAATATTTCTAACAATGTTTCAACCTTATTCGCCGCGGCTCAACTTGAATGCTCTCATAAACATAAAATGAGGTGATTTTCTGCGACCAATTATATACCAGTATAACAGAAATTATTATGAAATATGAAATCCGTATTTCGCTAATAACACCGATTCACAAATATTAAGGGTTACAACCTTATTTGGGGCGGACATTCAATTGCTGTCTCGCATATTTTAACTTAATTTTCTCAAAAAAAAAAAAAAAAATGTTAAAAATATAGGTCTTACCATAATAATGATAATATCAAGCTATTAATGTCGCATCATTTCGAGTGATAGCCACGCATTCCTAGACTACCCTAATTACGGTTTTTTTCGATGGCTCTATATATCGACCATCAACTGATAAAACTTTGCGAACTTCATCGCAAAAAACCGACACAAATATTTTTCTGTTTTTGCCGTCATATGGCATTATACTCATAAGTTTTAAGATAAATGGAGATAAACTTGTTTTTAATATGAGTTGAAAGACAATCGTTATCTGTCTTAAAAGTTTTGCTGCAAAGACTTTCGGAATAATATTAGACTCCACGTATTGCAGAATTTTCTGAAAGTTTTTCAATTTACAGTTCGCGGTGTTTTATATGTCGATATTGTTGGCTTATTTACCACCAAGTTTAACAGAATTTCTGAATGACCATATATAAAATGCAGCAGTTTAAAAACTTTACTAATATTGCTTATACAACGTAAGTAGAATGAAGTCTCTCCTAACAGGCACTATATTAAATCGACAGCTCCTCTATACAGACTGTTATTAACAAACACTCATTTGCATATACAGTGTTAGTCAAAAGTCCGTTCCCCCCTCGTATCTTTTGAACGGTTATCGTTAAAATAATGAAATTTGGAGGGAGGTAATAAATTGACGTAGGCTTCTCAACTAGTCATAACAGGTGACGTTTCCAAATGAGATTGGTTTAGGGTTGCAAAATGATCGGTATGGTTAAACTCTAGTAATAACTTAAAAAACACTGTTTTATTTTAGTTATAAGTAAAGGACAGTGAATTTGAAAAAAAAAAAGAATTTTTCCCCTTAACAAAGAAAAGAAAAGGAATATATATATTGTGGCTAAACACCCCGTACGGGGTTACGCTGCTTAAGCTCTCTAGATCTATTTTACGAGGTAGATCAGTCCTCATTTTCTTTATTTAATTTTTCTTGTTATTTTTCTCCACTGTTTCCTATCTCTGGTTTTTTCTCTCCATTGTCGTACGCCCGTCCTGTTGATATCGTTTGTTACTTCTTGTAGCCATGTAGATCTTGGTCTTCCATGTCTTCGTTTACCAGCTGGTGTCCATTCCAATATTGAGAATATTGTCGTAGATGGTCCTGATCTCCATATATGTCCTAGCCATTTTGCCCTTTGCTGTTTTATTTTACAAACTATATCCTCTTTAATTTCGTTTAGTAGTTCATGATTCGTTCTTTGTCTATATTGGTTTTCATTAATTTTTATTGGTCCTAATATTGCTCTTAGTATTTTTCTTTCTAGTATTCTAAGGTCTTCCTCTTGTTTTTTGTCATGCTAAGGGTTTCGGCAGCATACATCATAGTCGGTCAAATTATTGTTTTATATATTTTCATTTTTGATTTTTTGCTCAGTAATTTATTTTTTAGAAGCTTTTTATTTGCATAGTATGTCTTATTTGCTGTAATTATCCTTTCTTTAATTTCTGTTTTCCTTTCTCCATTGTTTGCTAATAATATTCCCAAATATTTAAACTTTTCTACTTCTTCAAATATATATTCTCCCAGTCTAACTTTTTTGTTTCCATATTTTTTGTCAAATCTCATTATTTTTGTTTTTTCTTGATTTGTTACTAATCCCATTACTTTCCCTTCTGCTACCAATTCTTTTAACATACTTTCCATTTTTTTCTGTTCTTTGTTATTATCACAATATCGTCGGTATATGCTTTTATTTGTCCCTCTCTCGTTCTAAGTGTACCTTTGTTGATTTTTCTGACTATATATTCCAGGGCAAGATTAAACAGAGTTGCAGATAATGAATCTCCTTGACGTACACCTTGATTTATAACAAATTCTTCTGTGTCTCCTTCTTGTGTTTTTATAGTTACTACGGTTTTGCTCATTGTCATTTTTATTAATCGTCTTAAGTTGTTGTGTATTCTCATTTCTCTCATATCTGTAAGTAATTTCGCTCTGTTTATTGAATCAAATGCTTGTTGGAAGTCTATAAAAAGCAGTTCAATTTCTATTTTATATCCATAAGCTTTCTCCATAATTTGCTTTACCGTATGTATGGCATCTGTTGTTGACTTTCCCCTAATAAATCCGCATTGATACTGTCCCATAATATTTGTTGTCGCTTTGGCCAGTCTTCGTTGTATTAAGGTTGACATGATTTTATACGCTGTGTTTAATAATGTCAGTCCTCTATAATTATTACACTTTTGTTGGTCTCCTTTTTTATGGATTGTGATAATTTGTCCTTTGTGCCATTCTTCTGGCATCTTTTCTTCGTCCCATATGACTTTTATTAATTGGTATATTTTTTCTCTGAGTTCATGTCCACCATATCTTATGTGGTAGAAATAAGACCATGGGAAGAAAACAGCATAACAAAAAAAAGAGAGAACACAAAGGATTCAAACTATAAAAGACTTGTGGAATCAAAACGTTAAATAATTTAATTTATCATCATTGAAGAAAAAGGACGATCACGAAAAATGAGGACGACTCTCGAGAGAGAGAGAGAGAGAGTGTACACTCAATTATCACTAAGACTAAGACGTAGACTTCATTGAAGGAGTCAAACATTACCAAGAAATGCCCGAAGAAGTAGACGAGATAATCACACCCAGATCTCCACAAGAAATAAACGAACTAATAAAATAGTTAACCGAAAAAAGCACCTGGTCTGAATAAAATTCTAAACAGAGCTCTAAAATATCTGCCAAAATATTGAAAGCAATTGTATTTTCAACAAACATCGCAAATGCTATACTCAAATACAGGCCTTTCCCAAACCGATGGAAGGAAGCCCACGGTATTATGATTCCAACGCCAGGAAAAAAACCACAAGTTTCCGCAAAACCACAGGCCGATGAGCTTACTTCCAGCAGTCAGTAAAATTAGAGAAAGAGTCATACTAAGCAGACTCTAATCAGAAACAGACATGCTAGGAATAGTCCCAGAAGCTCAGTTTGGATTTTGAGCCGAACACTTGAGTGAACTACAAGTTCTCAGACTAACAGAGTACATAACAGCTGGATTCAACGACAACCAGTATACAGGAGCAGCCTTCTTGGACGAAAACAAAGCCTTCGATAGAGTCTGACATAAATGACTGACTTAAGAAAATAGGAAGCTGTGGATACAGGGGAGTGCCACAGGAAGTGGTTCTGTCATCTCTACTGTATACAATATACACCGCCAAAGTTCCAAGAACACAGGAACACTATTCAGTTTTTATGCAGATGACAGCAATTTCGGATTGAAACAGAAACATTGATGAACCTGTAAACAACTTACAGACAGCATTGGATAACATAGAAAAATGTTGTCAATGAGTATCCAATAGAAAATAGCCATAAACTCAGAAAAAACTCAAGCAGCAGTCATGTTTAAAAAGAGAAGAGAAACCCCAGACGAATAGCTTACAGTACAAAATAATCGCGTCGAATATAAAAGAGAAGCAAAATACGTAGGAGTCATAATAAATGCAACATGTGGACCAAACTATTATAAAACAACCACAGCCAGAGCAGTAATAAGAGGACGTATAGGTCGAGAAGGCAAATTAAGACAAAAATGCAAATAAAACTGATTAACAGCATTATGATTCCAATAATAACATATGCATCTCTCGCATGGTGACACACAAGTAAATCTAACAGAAACAGGATACAAGCAGCACATAATAATAGCCTTAGAGAAGCGGATAATATATCCTGATACGTTTCCGAATGTTTTCTGCTCCAAGAACTAAAACAAGTGAGGGCGACAGACATGTCGCCGTAAGATGGTAGAAAAAGCCAGAACAAATTTTTTTGAGCTAAAGAATCAAGCCCAAAACAGTGAGAAATAATAAGATATGATGCATTCCATCGATGGAAGCACAAAATGCGTTCCATTGATGGAAGCACAAAAGACCAAAACAGCAAATCCTGGCCAACATACAAAGTCTAAAAAATTGTAGCTCTATCAACAGAAGACAACTCAGCGCATAGTACTGGCAATTTTTATAATGTTTAATGATACTACTTTTCAAAAATCTCTCAAAAAAAAAATTATAAAATACTAGAAAAACCAAAAAAATTACAAAATTACTAGTAAAAAAGCAAAAGCAACAAAAACAAAATTAACTAAACACCCTAAACCTAGGCACGAGAGGCCCACATCCTCGAACGCCAAGTCGCCGAACTGGGTGGACCGGAGCGGAGACTTGGGATCCGAGCAAGCAATTTCAGATTCGATGAAGTCACCAAGGATAGCACAGGACTACCCACACGATAAGCACTTTGTTGGTAGTTCCTATCGCGCATTAGAGTGCTATAGGGGGGAAAGGGATGGTCTGGAGTATTGGGGCTCGGTGGAATGATTCCTGAGTACAAGAGTTAATCCTTCTTGCCCCAATGAATTGTAATACCCCAATGTCATTTTTAAGGGGTGTACACACAGGCTAGGGTAAATTAAATTGCTTGTTTGCTTCTCGCAAGCGGTTCGTCCCGCCATACAAATTATATGAATATAGCGTTCGGAAAAAGTTCGCGAACAGTTCGAATCGCATATGTGTACCCACCTTTAAATTTACAAGATCTTGCCAGTTAAGAATTCTGTGCCACTTTATATAATATGAATTTTATCAATTTGAATGTTCTACTTTACATCTAAAATATTTGAGTTAATTTGCAGTTGGTCCTATTTCTTTATCTATTTCTCTCCCAACTTAGAGTTTAAAACTCGTGCTTCGCTTTACGATCCTAGTCTTCGTATGTATACTGAAAACTCACATATGTGCCGTATGCAAATTTCAAGGTAGGTAAATATCATTTGCAACATGTCGGCATTTCTACATAACATTCTGCAGCCAAGCGACAATATCGCTAAAAGTTATTTGAATTAAGTTAACCAAAATTTTAGAAGTTTAATACACGCATTAGAAATACAAAAATAAATTAATAAATATAAAGAATTAAATTAAATTAAAAACGTATACTCAAGAATTGGTAGAGAGCTATCTCGGACAAGTATCCTGACATTTTAAAACATTCGGAGTAGTACAGGGTTACGCAATTGAACTGTTACCTATTCAAACGACCATAACTTTTTTGTGTGAATTTATTTTCTATTATTTCAGATAACAATATTGTGTGAAAATAATCAAAATTTCAAAATCCAGTCACTTTAGCTCGATGTGGCCACCTTTTGCCTTAACTATGGCCTTCAAACGATCAGAAAACGAGTTACATGCTGCACGAATGTGATCTTTCGGTATTTTGGCCCATTCACGTATAATTGCTTTCTTCAGCGCATCCATACTGGCATATTTTTTAGTCCTCACCTTGCTCTCCAAAATACACTAGATGGAATAGTCCATCGGATTTGCGTCTGGCGAATTCGAAAGCCATTGTGTGGATGAAATGAAGTGTGGAACATGGTTTTTTAACCATTCTTGGTTCACAAGATGTAGCTTTATGAGATGGTGCCGAGTCTTGTTGGAACGTCCATGGTCTATAACCGAAATGTTTGCGTGCTTACAGCTCTAAAGCAGCTTTTAAAATATTTTCCCTATAAGAAGTTGCATTGACTTTGACACCAGATTCAATAAAAACGATTGGAGAGCGTCGATCGGCGGTTACAGCTGCTCATACCATTACTTGAGATGGGAAATTACTTCGGATGACCATTCGTAAGCTCAAACGTTCATAGGTGCGTTCGGTCAAGTAAAAACGATCATTTTGAGAGTTTATGAACTGCTCAATAGGGAAATTCTTTTCATCAGAGAACACTATGTGCGGAAATTCGCCACGTTCGTGCAGGCGCAACAACTTTGGTCTTTCAAGCCGAACTTTTTTTTGCTTTAGTGTAAGATTGTGTGCTTTTTGGAACTTGTAAGGCTTGACCTTGAGCTACTTTTTCAATAATCGTTGCATGCTTCGCTGTAATATTTTCAGTTCTTTGGTCATTTGATTACCACCAAGACGTGGATTTCGCTCAAGTCGAGCCTTCACTTTCCGAACCATTTCAGGTGATGTTGCTGTTTTTTTTTTCGTTCACCACCATAGCGTTTAGCAATGCTACCAGTATCATTTTAATGAGTAATGGTGCGATACACAAACATTTTATTTACTTTGAGGTGTTTGAGCTGACGAACACTAGCTGGTTGTGATTTTCCAGCCAAATATAACGCAACCACACTATTACGTTTAAATTCCATTGCGAATAACTTTTGTTGTATGTATAATGTGTTGTTTTAATTTTTTGTTAATATATTTATTAGTCCTTGTTTGGTGGTATTCCATTTCCAAATTATTCCGTCCATCGTTATCTTCTTGTATCCTTCTTTGATCTTTTTTCTTTTTGTTTCTCCTCCCTACAATTTTCCCTAAGTTTTTTTGTATTTCTTTTTATTGTTTAGTACTGTCATCATTAATGTATATTCTCTCCTCCTTGATTTATATTTATTTGCATAACCAGTTTTTTATCGTTATTTTTTAAGACATTAGACACCCAAGTATATTTAGTATACATCTTTGTGCTTATAAAAACTGGCTGTAATTTTCAGGCTATTAAATTGCATAGCTTAATCAATATTTTCCCATTCTACCTACATATTTACTACCTTTAGGTAAAAAAAGATAACAAAAAAATTGCAATTTTTACACGTTATAGAGAACATAAATTTACACTTTTTCACTTTTTCTGTACTGCTATTCGTATATAATTCCTTATTATTAAGCACAAATGCAAACTAACTGCAAGCTTGCTGTTAGTTTGCGTTTTATTCCCAATAAAGTTTTAGATAACAGTACACTGAAAGTTCGAAATCTTGCTATCATTATTTCGACGAATATTCAGAAACTTGATTAAGTTGTAAAAGTAATTAAATTGTAGTGTTTGGAGACTTGTACATGAAATAAAGCCATTTCTACACAGCAATAATTTTATATATACACTATCTTAGTGAGTTTGTATTAATTATTATGCGAAGGCACGAACGCGGATACAAAACTTATTGCTATGTTTATAATTTTGTAACTAAAATTTAAGCTTGAAACTAAAAAGACATCAACAGGAATGACTTCAGCAAAAAACGAATAAGAAAACAAAGAATTTTTATTAATCTAATTTTCCAGTTGATTGGTATCAAATACTATATGTTCTACTTCATTTTCTATGGCCGACAGAAACTGTTGAGCATGGAAAAAATCTTTCAAAAAAAATGTTGAGCATCTTTAATTTTATTTGGGTCAAATAAATAAATATCACCAGCACGAAAGCCCCCCCTTTAAGAAATTCCTTTTTTGATTCTAACCACTTCTCAGTAGGGTTTATTCTAGGCTTCCAAGGGCTAAAAAATGAGGGTATGTGGAAGGTCTAAAAAATGAATATATCTCCAGTGAAATGTGATTGTCTGGTGTGATTGTCAAGTATTAATAAAACAGGTGGATTAGGATGAACATGATATTTAAACTGGGGACACCTCTTCCCCTAAGGAAGGCGAATATCGGTAAATTGTATCTTTCTGTTCCTTGTTTTCTAAAATATATTCTGGGCATTTTCAATTAAATAATTAGTTTTATCTTACCTTAGGTACTTATATCTGCAGCGGTTTTTTGTGTTTGTACAAAGCAAGAAAATGATAAGATATGGAGTAATTTTACGGAGCGTAAATCATAATTTACATTAAAATTACCAATATAATTTTGCTTTCATTATTTGGTATAATGAAAATACCGAATTAATAAGAAATCTTAAATATCTATTTATTGTATACCTAAAGTGTATATAAAGTAATACAAGTTCACGTATTCAGTAAACTGGACGAAGCAAAAATAAGAAAAATAGGCTTGTTTTTTTTTAAACATTATTCTGTTTATTGACAAGTAAATTGTTAATTGTTAATTGTGAATAAAATTTTTAACAATATTTATTTTTTATTTAGTACTTACAATTGCACAAATATTATTGGCATAAATAATTTAAATTTTTCAGGCAGGTGAAAACCTACATCTGTACGTTACTGTGAGTGATGGTCAACTTACTGCAAAATCGGAAGTAAACGTAAACATCTTAGCAGCGAACTCCCGTTTTAATCCGTCTATGCCCATTAGACCACCTGCAAGAGGATTCATTAACTATCCAGGAATGATTCCAAGACCCGGACAACCACCGCCCATACCACCAAATTTTCCAAATAATAATCCATCTGTGATCAATCCTCCCACATTTATACCAAAGCAACCCTATTATCACGAAACTAGAACACCCTTACCACCCTTCACCAAAAACACCAATTCTAATACTAAATTAAAACCGGTGCGAATAGATGATGTTAAAAACACTATTAGCGAAAGAACCACAGAAACAACAACTACAACTACAGAAAAAATCACTACTGAAAAAGTTAGTCAAAATGATGTTGAGTCTACAAATGAATTATTAACGTCGGATTTACCCATACGATCAGCTGAAGAATTATCTGGAACGATAATTCCAATAGCCGCTGTGATTGGAGTTTTTCTAACGGTTGGCGGTATTGCATTTGCGTTTAGAAGGAGGATTTACAATCCTAAACAGAAAGACAGTAAGGACGATATGGTAAGCATTATATATACACATTCAAAAATCTCACAGTTTTCAACGCTTTCTCAACAGTTTCCATTTTTCAATTTTTCTTATAGATCTAAACAAGTCTTAGTTATCATCAAATACAACTGTTTTTTTTTAAGTAGGCAACATTCTGTATCATATATCATAAAACGCTAATTTTTTAAATACATCTGCCTGAAATGGTCATTAAGTTATTAAAATGCTGTCTTCATTTTTTACTTTGCTTCATCTCTTATCCTATTAACTGTTTTTAACTTTTTAAGCCTGATGTAAAAATGTTTAAAAACGCACCTAGTACTGACAATGGACAGACAAAAGCTATCTTTTCGTCCTGGTTATGTTGAATTCCTCCGACGATATTTAAATATTGACCGAGCATGCTCGCTCATAGTCTTATTCGGGCCGGAGACTTACCAACTTAAAACTACATTCCTCCACTCGGAAATGTCGGTTAGTTCACTCATGACATTAATGAAAAATTCGCGTATCATTCATACTTTAGACATTCACCATTCAAGATTTTGCGAAAATATGAGGCCGCAGCCCAAACTAACCAATATCGTGTACCAAAATATTGTAAGACAAGGTCAAAAGGCCTTTACAAACCTAGGTGTGTACTAACCTGGCCATAGGCTCCTACTTGGACTGATATTGATTCCTCCAGTATTTTCTTGTCTTGGTATGATTTTCCATTTCTCTTCTATCTATTTCTATTCAATTTATAGCCCATAATACATTTTTATGCACTATACATCTACTAAACATCATACTCTAGAGTGTATTCCACAGTGTTCGTCCTCCCCCAGTGAGCACTTTCGTGAGGAAGTACTCCATGCACCTGTGCCCATGGTTTTATGAAAAATTCTTTGTTTCATTTTATTCTCTTTCTTCTTCTTCTTCTTCTGTAAGTACCGTTTTCTTTAAGAAGGATAAACACAGATAAGATTAAAGAAAATTACAATTGTACCATTGTCTCTCACCACCATGCGCTGTCAGCAACGTATATCTTTCACCTCTCATGAAATGACCCAGATACTGCAATTTCCTTATTTTAATATATCCTTTTTCTTATTAATTCTTTTTAAAAACGTCCTCGTTCGTAACCTTATCGACCCAACTTATCTAAGCCTCCATTTCATATGATAATACAGAAAATACATAGCACATAATTAATTGTACCTAAAGTTAAAGTTGAATATATGTTGAATGACTGGCTTTTTCTATATGTGATTTGATCTCTTGTGTATAATCATTGTTTTAGGTTACGATTGTTCTCAAGTATCTATATCTGTCCAGCTTTTGGACAAGTTCATCCCTAATCTAATCCCTAAACTATCTACAATCTTATTTATTAGTAACTGACATTCTTCAGCAGATTCTGAGATTATTAATGTGTTATCGGCTTGTCTGATATTATTTAAAGGGTCTCCGTTGACTTTTTCTCATTTTCTCTAATTTTTTTTGAATTTAACTATATATACCTTGTTAATTTTCGATGTTTATGTTCCTGTACAATCTCCTCTTTTCCATAAATTGTAGCATTTCATCATTTATTCATAATTGTGTTGTATTACTATTTTTCTTTCCCTTTAGGATCTCCTTCGTTGGATTTAGTATTACATTTTTAAATATTTTCAATTTTCATTTCGAATAATATTTTTTTGGAGCAGTTATCTTTATTTCCTCAATAATTTTTTTGGGCAGCTGATCTCTTACAAATGAATCGTTTAAAAATAAACGTTGTATTCAATTCTTATTGCAACGTGCAGTTATTTTTTTTAATCGGAGATGGAATGTTACAACAACGGGATTATGGTCTGCACTGCATCAGTCCCCGAGTATGTTTTTGCTGATTTAATGGAGTTTCGAAAGCTTTTTCTTGTTAAAAGATAGTCTATCTGGTTTCTTATAACTTTGCTATCACTATCCACAGCCGACCTTTAGGTGAAGAGTCTGGGATTAGGTAATTTAAAGTTAGTATTTGTAACTACCAGACTGTTCTGTTGCCAAAACTCCAACAATCTGTTTCCCTCACATTTCTTAAATCCAGTCTATATATCCCAACAATATCTTTTACTTCTCCTTTTCTCTTACTTTTGAGTAGGAATCACCCATAATAACTGTGATATCTCTATGCTTTGTATTATCCAGAGCATGTACATCTTTATAAAACTGTTCCATTTCAATTTCTTTTGATGGCAGATGTCAATTGATTTATTTCTCTCCTCTTTCTATCACGCTTCTGTCATTGTTTCTTTCGCGTGCTGTTACTTGCAGCGAGGTATTACATGTGCTTACATTCATAGTTTTAGATTTTAACATAGTTTTCTGGATCAGTTCTTAAATTTTGGTAAGAAATATTCTTGTATTTATTTTTTTGAAAGTTATAGTTTATGTTTGTCTATAACATCTACCCATTCCTTTTCTTTAGAATACTGTATATATTTCTTTAACAATTATAGAAGTCTCCAGACTTCTACAGATCTGCTGTATATAATTTCTTCACTTTTATTTGGGCCTGGTGGACTCTCATGAGTCTTATACCAACGAGACATTAAATCTTCCCATAGCGACGATAATTTCTATTACAGTTACGTGACTGTGGTGAGAGTTTGCCGGTAGGACCTTGATTGCGGTCATTGAAACTTATTTTTTGAAACATCCCCTTGTACGCGCACTTTACATTCGACTTTCATCATTGTCATTTTAATTAAGTCTACCAAACCTTTTGGTATTCCTAATTCGATCATCGCTGAATATGATTGGGACCTGTCAATATTATTGTACGCTGCCTTAAAGTCTACGAAGATGTAATGGCAGTCTATGTCGTTCTCCGTCGTTTTTTCTTTTTATGTCTTATATTTATTTTTTTATTCGTATCTATTTCTAGTAGTGTGCTGATTTTTGTATACTTTTTCTTTCCTAGTGCTATCTTTTTATACTTTTATAATTATAATTTATATATATATTATAAGTTTGTTAACTTTTATTGCAGAAGTTACTTTTAAATTTTTCTTATTGATACTTCTTGGAGTAATTCCAAGTTATATTGGTTTATTATGTTTAAAATATAATAATCTAAAAGAATCTGTGGTAGAAGTTTGTATAATCTTCTATAATAATAAAAAACAGACATAACTTTTCTGTATACATTTATTTGTTTTATAGCGAAAGGTATCTTCCAATGGAACAGCAGTAAATGAAGATCCAGGCTTTAATATGCAGGAATGGAGAAGACCGAGAGCTTTTAGTAACCGGTACGAACCGTGGTATACGGATCAAGGTCGAATACCAGTAAGTATTCTTTAATTAATAATATACAAATTTTTGGGCAAAATTAACATAAATATTAATATTCATTAGGGAATTTATTTTTTATTTATTTAGCGTATGGCATTATCACATATATGTTACAATCTAACATCTAATGTATTAATATATTCAATCGACGCTGGGGTTGCAGAGGCGAAGTCTAGAGGATCTCCATAATACTTCCTCCGAGGGCATTCGGCAATCATATGCTGGATGGTCTGTTTCTCGGCGCCGCAGTCGCACTCAGCAACGGTTCTCATCCTCCATTTATAAAGGGAATCTGCGCAGACTCCATGACCCGTTCTTATCCTGTTAAGAGTTGACCATGATTTTCGGGGGAGGTCAAAACCTGGTGGAGTTTCTGTGATGCATGGTGTGTTTCTCATTATTAGGTTCGGTCTGTTGCTCTGCATGTTCATCCACTGGGAGTTCATTTGGAAATTGTTGGAACTCAAGTTTATTGCATCTCTAGTCGGAGGTTTTCTGGAGCGCAATCGGTGTGAATTAGCGTCGGCGACATATGTGTGTATAGGTAATTGCGGGTTGTTAAGCAGCTTTTGGGATTCCCTAAGCAGAGCATGCTGACGACGAAGATTAGGTGGAGGTATATGGCTCAGTAGTGGAAGCCACTCCACAGGTGTAGACTTGATCGTTCCAGATATGAGACGCATGGCAACATTGAGCTGGGTATCTATAATTTTTGTGTGAACGCTAATAAGCCAAACAGAAGAGCAGTATTCAGCTGCGGAGTATACGAGTCCAAGGGCTGAACACCGAAGTATGCCTGCTGATGAGCCCCATGTAGTCCCGCAAAGCTTCTGTATGATGTTGTTACGGATTCTCAGCTTTTCTGCGGTGTTCTCAAGATGTTTCTTAAAGGAGAGTGTTCTGTCCAGGGTGACGCCGAGGTACTTGGGATTATAGTTGTGCGTGAGCAGTTGGTTATCAATGTATACTTTAAGTTTTGTGTGGGCCATTTTGTTGTTTAGGTGAAAACAGCTAACCTCGGTTTTTTTGGGGTTAGGTTTAAGTCTACATTGTTTAAAGTACTTAACCAGGCGTTCCAGATCTTCCGTTAGGATTGCCTCGGAGTTTTGTGTTAAGGAGCTTTGAGTTGCAAGTGCCTAGTCGTCTGCATATCCAATTTTTTTAGATCTGGTAGGGGGCATATCAGCTATATACATACTAAATAGCAGCGGTGCAAGTACGGAGCCCTGGGGGAGGCCATTATTAAGCGTTCTCTGTTTGCTCACTGTAGTTCCCATGGTTACACTGATGTTTCTACTGCTCAGCATAGTATTTATAAGTCGGGCGGTTGCTTTGCAGGGGATTATTTTAAGGAGCTTAAAGATGAGGCCATCTTTCCAAACCGTGTCATAGGCAGCCAATAAATCGATGATTTATCGGCTGCCTATGACACGGTTTCGAGCGGCATTAGGGAATGCTAGTACGTTATTTGTATAACTGTTGCATTAACATCTTTTATCAATTCCCCAAATTTGTAACATTTTTTTAAATGCTTTCTTTTTATTGTTTTCTAAATAAAATCCTCCAATATACGAAACTACTGAGTGTCTATCTACTTTGAAATATTTTTTACTGCTTTTTGGAAACTTTCAAAAGTGTAACATGATTTGAAATGTTATAGACCAAAGATTTTGGTTTTGTTTATTGAATATGTGATCAGTTGGAATCAGTGTTTAAATTTTCAAGAAGCAGACCACGATTAACAACTTTAAGCAATATTGTGTTATACCTGTATATTACCTAAAAAAGCTTGAGAGTTGCTGAATCTTTGGCACGTTCAACATTCATATCTTTGTCACCTTTTGAATTACTAATGTGACTAAATGTCTGATTAGATTTTTTTTTATTTCTGGTAACGATTTACATAAATATTTTTCGATATTTTGGTCATGTATCCTTTACTCGTTCTAAACGAAAAATATACTTATATAAAAAAACTACACTATCAAAAAGAAGGAATTCTGAGGTGACTCTTTCCAATTATCGAGCTTTAGTTAATCTGGTGTATCTCTCCCAAATCGTTCTGATGCATCTGTGCATAAAATGTGTCAGAATAATAATATTATTGGTTATTATATTAAAAACTATTGAAAATATCTACAAAAACAACAAAATGGAAGTTAGAATAGATGGACAACTTACAGATTCTATAGTTGCCTACTGTAGTATATAAATGTTTGCGCAGTTTTGTGTCCAAACTTTAAATATTAACTATTATAATATATACAATAAGATGTTTTTGCATTTACGTAATTATCTCAAAGCTCTGGATAAAGTTGTTTTACCCGTAATAGTGTATAGTGTAGAATAAATCAAATAAATCTTTTCCACTGGCACTGGTAGTATAATGATTTTACATTCCGAACGAAAGTGTAGAAATACCTAAGATTTGTGTTCTGCGAGTTTCCGACAAGTGTTTTAGCACAAGAGATTTATTTAACTTATATGAAGGGTATTTGCTGTTACAAAACGGAGATCTTCTTAAATCAAAACATTTTATAGATACTTCTTGTTGGCATTTACAGTTGAAATTACTGGAATATATATTATACAGAGTCGCATTTGAGCTTAAATAAAATAAATCAAGCACATAATAGAATTTTTAGTCTTCTTTCATTTAAATATTACATAGTGTACATTTTTAATATAAATTTACATCATCTGACCCATTTCTTCCATGATTTCCTATGGTTTGTCATAAGGTTTATTATTCTCTAAAGTTAAGCTATCTTATATTTTCTTTTTTAATATTTTTTATTTGATTTGTCCATTCCTCCTTAGGTTTTCTTTAAATGTAATTATAATTTCGAATTTTTTTAATTCCCAGTGTCCGATTCTTCTTGACCGACGATGATAAAATGAAATGTTTAAATCGTGGAGTAAAATATAGTTTTATTTAATTTAGTTTAAAATCCGAAAATGTTGCCTAAAATTAAAAAAAAAAACATAATTGAAGCTGTTTTCTGGAATGTATATTATTTGTAATATTCAAATAATTTCATATCTCGAAAGTTTCCCACACGTAGAACTAATATTAATGCACCTCTCGTGTTTGTAAGCAACTTCACTGATAACATTTACTGTTTCCACATTCAAACATAGCTTAAATTAATTTCCTCAACTATTAATCGCATACGGGATGTGGCGCTTACTTGAAACATATTGCGGCTAATGGTTAATAGTGTGGGTCATGCCAGGTATATTAGCTGTAATACCGAAAATTATTTAAGTAGTTATATTGTAATAGTTACAAATCTTGAAATATCAGAATAGTAACAGTGTTGTTTCAAAATATTAACAAATTTTGATTAATGTGTTAAAAATCTTTAGGAACTATATCAAAAGGCAAAATTAGTGTATCAACTATAGTACATTTAAAAACGATTAATACCACAAATTTTATATCAAGGATCCAAATACCCGACAATGATAACCCCGACCCACTAGCGTCATATAAACTTATAATTTGTAATATAAATATATAAATACATACCTAAATACATAAGATATCTTCTTGCGAGGAGTCATCATTATCATCTCAGTTTCTTCAGTTTCTCATGTCTCACCCTGTATACCTGTCTCACCCCCTGTAACCACGATGTTAGTTTTTTTGTTTTTTTTTGTCCTGATCCAGGGCTCGAATCATCTTCCACTAAACCAATTAGACAATGAAGCGAATGCGGGTCGGCCCCCTTTTCCACTATCTGACCTATCTATGTGAACTATCTAATGAGTAACAAGTTTGTGCCAATTTAAAACATTTTTAGTTCTAATAGATAAGACATTTGGTATACTAAACTATAGAGAACAAACGTGAAACAAGTAGTTTTATTTTGTTTTCTACCTTTTGAGAAAACTTTAGAGTAAATTAAGTACATTGGAGCGTTTTGAACCCTTCATATATTTTTAACTATAAAAGTGCTGGCACATTTTCCTCATAACTAAGTTAATTTTCCAATATATAATTTACAGGTAGGGAATCAAGCATCGTCTCCAGTGAAAGATGTCGACCGGTGGGAGTTTCCTAGACATCGGCTGAAGTTTTTCAATATTTTAGGCGAGGGAGCTTTTGGCCAAGTTTGGAAATGTGAGGCTTTGGATATGGATGGTATGTATGATCAGGGCCGTTTTGACTCCTTTTATATTTTTAGGAAAAAATGTATACATATTAAATTTGTATTAAAAACTATTTATTTTATACAAGTTCCATTATGGTATTTATATCAATGTTTTCAATGATTTTCTTTAGGCAACAAGTAATAATATTAGTATTTAGTTAACTTTGACTTTTGTTTTTTGATTTTGATTTATCACCCGTGTTGTAATTCTTTAACATGCATTTCCATTAAATTGCAAATAATACTGTATAATAAGAAATACTTATTCAGACATTGTTTAGAAGAAGAAGACACATCATTCCAAAAAATCATCATCATCATCATCATCTTGGTGCTACAGCCCTTAGAGGGCCTCGACCTTCTCAAGCTTTACACGCCATTCAGTTTTGTCCCTTGCTTGAATTTTCCCGGCGGGCGTAATTTCGGCCGGTAATCCCTTGGCCTACCTGCATAAATCAAGGGGTACCATTTATGACAGGGGTAATTTCGGCCGAGGGCTTGATGTTTACGATGAGATTAAAATATTGGTAATTACGCTTAATAGTTTCTGTTAGTAAAATTCACAAATACCAGGTATAAAATTATTATAGCTAGTCAGTATTAAAACTTATCTTGAAGCTACTAGTCGATAGAAAGCATTAAATATATTATTTGTATACGATGGCATCTGTTTCAGTAATTAAGAGTTCACGCGGTTGTGACTTACTAGTTGTAGAAAAGTTTCAGTTTTGTAAACAGGACGTATTAAAAAGTGGTGAAGTACGTTGGAGGTGTATAAAGAAAAATTTAAGATGTTTAGCCAAACTGTACACTGTTGGTGCGGAATACACAGTTACTAGAAGTGAATTAATCCACAACCACGAGTCCGATGAAACTACGTTGGAGAGAAAAATAGTGACGACTTCATGCAAGCGCAAAGCTGAGGAAGACATATCGGAGAAACCTTCAAAAATTATTAAAAGCGTTCTTTCAAATCATTTGCCAGAGAATTTGTCATCGATAGATGTCAGTCTAATAAGAAGAAATTTGTACAACAGCCGCCGTAAGCTCTTACCAGCCCTGCCTAAGTACATGTACATTCTGTACTCGATAGTTATGGACCGAAAACCACAACAGGTGAAAATTTTTTGTTTATTAACAGCACAGCTGATAATATCATTGTTTTTCCTTGCCATACAAATATAATAAGTTTATGTAAAATGAAAGATTTTTACATGGATGGCACATTTTCTTATTGTACAAAATATTTTTATCAGTTATTTACCATCCATGGACTGGAAAATGGGCACTATGTTCCTCTTTTGTATTGTCTGTTGCCCAATAAGACCAGTGACACATATATGAGACTTTTTCTGTTGGTAAAATCTAAAATTTTTGAACTTTATAATATTGTTTTTGAACCGAAGGAGGTATTTGTGGATTTTGAAATCGCAATTCATAACGCATTAAAAGTTGTCTTTCCCAAAACCAAACTAAATGGTTGTAGATTCCACTTGCACCAGGCGTGGTATAGGAAAATACAATCATTAGGGTTAACCCAAATGTATAAAGATAAAAACTGCGAGGAAAGCAAATGGCTTACTCATACTTTTGGGCTAACTTATTTAGACCCCTCTGAAGTTGAAGATTGTTTCATATTTGATCTCATGTCATACAAACCGGACCATAAACTTATAGATAAATACGCAGACTATTTATTAGAAAACTACATAGCGCCAGAATCTCATTTTCCACCAAATATATGGGCATATGAAAACCCATCAATTAAAAGAACCACAAATGCCTGCGAATCATTCCATTCGCACTTTAATTCTAGTTTTTATTCAAGTCACCCTTCTATATTTATTTTTATAGAAAAATTAAAAGATTGTCAGATCGATGCATATTTAAAAATAAAAAATTTAAATATTCCAGCAAAAATTAAAGACAAACAAGTAAAACACAAACTAAAATTTATTGAAAACATGGTAAATATGCTTCGATCTGACAATATTTCTAGAATTAATTTCGTTAAATCTGTATCACATCAACACGTTTTTTAAAAATTTATAGTTTACTTAAGTTACAGAAATAAGTTGATGTAATAATTTTATTGAAATAAAGAAATATTTTAATATACAGTATTATGTTATTTTATTTGATTTGCGGCCGAAAATACCTATGAGATAAGGAAGCAACTTAAAACCTCCGGCCGAATTTACCTACCGGCTTTTAGTACCTGCTCTTTTTCCGGCCGAAATTACATCCGCCCGAATTTTCCAGTTGCCGACTCCGATCTTCTCCGAATCTTGTGTTACCCCATCCATTCACCTCAGCTATGGTCTACCCCGTCGTCTCATTCCCACAGGTTGCGCTGTTAGAATATTTTTCATCATGTTCGATTCAGGGGCCCGGGCTACATGTCCTGCCCACTGCAGGCGGTTTCGCTTAATTATAGTGGTAATATCTTTACCACCAAACGTATGCTTGTAGATATTCTGCAGTTCGAAGTTATATCTACGCCTCCATATTCCGTTCTCACAGACCGCTCCAAATATCTTGCGTAGCACCTTTCTTTAAAAAATGGATAGAGCGGATTCATCTGTTTTCGTTAGCGTCCATGCCTCTGATCCGTATGTGAGAACGGGGACTATCAGTGTTCTATACAGCCTTAGACGAGTTTTTTGAGACAGACGTTTGTTAGCTAAGTACTTTGATAGACCATAATAACACCTGTTTGCAATTATTATTCGCCTTTTTATTTCCTCAGATGTATTGTTATTGGGGTTGACCAATGTCCCTAGATATATGAACTCATTGACTGCTTCGAAGTTTTGGTCATTGATGATTAAATTTGTGTCAACATTTCCAGCTCTTGTAAACAATTGCAAACAATTAAAACTTTCACGGCTAGTGTTGGTTATTATATTATATTAATAAAAATAAGAATTTAACCATTAACAATTTTGTAAATAAGAGTACCTTATCTCTTTGGGTATTTCAATACTACTCTTCGCGTTTAATCACTTTACTAGAAAACCTGGAATTCATATCGGAAGGTGCTATTCGTTGCAAGATAATTAGAAGGGAATTCTCCAGATTTTTATTAATATAATGGGTATAGATGCTTTGCCCACGTGCCTCGTCTGTTCAGTTTATATTCGAAACCTAATTTAAAAGGGTGAAGATATTACGAACGGAAACAATTTTTTTGTTTAGTACGTTTTTGATTGCATGTAATTTACGGCTCGTCGGTGTTTCCGCGTCTACGGTGGTAATTAGCGTCTCGAATATTTCTTTTGCGAATTATATACAGTGCGTAAGTGATTTTTTATTCCATATACCTAAGAACATATATGTACCTTTCGCTCGTGCTCGTTTTGTTGGAATGTTTGTGATGGCTTCATCATTAACATCATCAAGTTTTACACCGGCACTGTTGCGTACAGTCAATAAGTATGTCTATTCACCAAGAGAGAAGACTATTGTCCTGAATGTTCATGATGCACTGGTTTCTCAGAATCCCACAAACACTGTTTGCAACATAGTCGAAAGTTGTGCCAACATGACTGGCGTATGGGAGTCAACTATATATAGGTTCCCATCAAAAAGAAAAAAATACGGTATAGCTAACCCAAATACAAACGAACACTTAGAGGGAAAAAGCCTATTGAAATTGATGAATTTTCCAAAAATGATATTTGAAGGAAAATTCATGGATTTTTGTTTCAAAAAAGAAATACCAAACCTAAACAAAATTTTACAAGAAGTTAGAGACGATCCGGATTTGCCTCTTATCGGACGAACTAAATTGTGGCAAGTTTTAAAAGAATTAAATCTCCGGTAAGAGAAATCAGACCGAAAATCACTTTTGATTGACCCTGAGAAACTCAGGTCATACTCTAAAAAAAATTTGGTCAGATAAAAATATATTAAGCTCCAGGCAAGCCTTTATGGAAGGTTGGTCTACTGGTATCTCCCTACCTTCTGGTAAATGCAGTAGATGGCACTGAAAAAGGATTTGTTAAGCATGGTTTGTTAAAATTTCAGTCCAAAAGCACAGAAGACTATCACGAGGAGATGACAGCTGATGTTTTCGAAGAAGATTTTGAGCAGCTATTGAACACATACCACCTAATTCAATTATAGTATTAGATAATGCACCTTATCATTCACAACTAGTAGAAAGACTTCCAACGACTGCATGGAAGAAACAGGATATTCTTGACTGGCTGCGGAATAAGTATCTGCCTTACGAAGATAGAATGGTCAAAGTAGAACTTTTAAAAATTGCCCGGCAACACAAATCTAAGTTTAAGAAATACGTAGTTGACAAAATGGTGGAAAGGCGAAACATCACAGTTTTTAGACTTCCAACCTACCACTGCGAAATAAATCCAATTGAACTCATTTGGGCACAAATGAAAAGTTATGTGGCTAGAAAAAATACGTCATATAAAATACAAGCTGTAGGTACGTGAATTGTTATACGAGTCTTTACAACATATTACAGAACAAAACTGGAAAGATGCAATAAGACATGTAATAGAAGAGTAACAAAAAATGTGGGATCTTGATAACATAATTGATGCGACCGTAGAGACAGAACCGCTAATTATTAACCCTCAAGACGACTCGGATTCCGAAGTTTATTTTGAATTTGAATAGTTTTTTATCGTAATTATATATAAAGGTTAGTATTAGTAGTTGTAATCGTAAGGTTTTACTGTCAAAATGTTCAATGTGTTTTAATGTGTTTTAAATGTCAAATCCTGAGAAAACTAAAAAGCATTTTTGAAAAATTTAAAGGCAGAATGAAATATTTGTTAGAATAAATAAAACATATTCTCTCTTATATTTCACCCCTGTTACATAATATATTAAAATAAACATTGTAGAAGTTTTCAGGGACTTTCGGCCCTCAGTAATAATGTAATCTTTCATTCTGCGTTTAAATTTTTCAAAAATGTTTATTAGTTTTTCAAAAATGTTTATTAGTTTACCGGATTCGAAAATAATGGATACATTTAAAACACATTGAAAATTTTGCCAGGCGACATTTGGCGCCTTTCCCCTTAATTAAATAAATGTATCTTTTACAAATGGCAAGAAACTTTTTATTTTGGAATAAAATAAAGAAGTTTTATTAAAACAAAAATACAATATTGTTCTGAAGCTATTTTCTTGTGGCGTTGTAAATGAATTACTATTTAACTGGGAATAAGCCACAATTAAAGATACAAATACGTTTATTGACGTTTCAATTTCCACTTCGGAAATCGTTCTCAAAATACAAACAGTAAATTGTTTAATTTACTGTTTAATTTATCTATTATTTTCATCTAAATTTATTCTGATAGTAAAGTAAGCTGAATTTTTTATTAGAAAACGGACCTGCCTTAAAATACTCCCACGTTGAGTCTTTCAAAATACCTTAACCCCAATTTTAAAATACTCTAAAAGATTACTTTCACTGATAAGATCTTCCTGTAAAATTATTCAGTTGATCAAATTGAAATAACCCAAATATTTCTGAGTACAACATCTTGAACGATTTAAAATTGTTTTATTTTTATTAATTTATTAAAAAAATGTTTGGTAAAAACAAAACTTATAACTGGGTTTTTACCAATAATATTGCAAAAATTTAAATAATATCATATAGGTACCTAGAGGCTAAAAGTAAAAGCTACAATCTCTGCTTCAGAAAATTTTACAGGAGAGTAAAAAGAAAACTCGAGGTGGTGAGAAAATCAGTAAAACTAAAAGGTTTACAAATAATTATAGTACAAAATCATGGTTTTAAATAATGCCAGAGCATTTTTTTACCAAATTTTCATAGATGTTAAAATCTTACACTGTCATCCATATCCATCGCCTTTCTCCGTCGAGCATGTATTCCCATATTTCTCACATCTTTAACGATGTTATCAAGAAACCTTGTTTTGGGCTTTCCTCTTCTTCTCTGACCAATGGTTCTATCAAGGAGCGTTTTTCTAGCTGAGTCATTTTGTTCCATCCGCATTACATACCCTAACCATCTCACATGTCCTATCTTAATATGTTATACTGGTATATTCTATGGGATTTAAGGAGGAAATGGAACCCAAAATAGTATCTGCTGGCCCTACAAATTCGCTCACAGGTATACAAATTCGTTCACTGCTTCTATGACGCCGTATTCTTCAACAAGTGGTCGTAATATTTGTGATTGCGTGCTTATTTTCATATGCTTTGTTGTGTTTATTTTATTTATTATTAAACCCATTTTTGTAGCTGATTTTTTTAATGCTACATACGCCTCTCGTTCAGAGTTTTCCGTGTTCCCAACAATATTGATATTATCAGCATAGTCCAGAGTTTGCACTGATTTACTATATATTGAACCAGTGGTTGTGATTTGTGACATATGTATTCAATTCACAGAGTCATAGGCTGCTTTGTAGTCTATAAATATGTGATAAGTGATAATATCAACGCCATATTCCAGTATTGTTTTCAAAATTTGTTTCAGGGTAACAATCTGATAAATTGTCGATTTACCATCTCTAAAACCAGCCAGGTATTTTCCTACTATCTCTTCTACATATGGTGCCATACGGTGACATAATACTATATAAAATATTTTATATGCTGCATTTAGAAGCGTAATTCAGGTTAATTATTTTTAGAGCATTCAAAGATATCTCCTTTTTTGTGTATGGTGCAAAGTAGTCCAATATTCCAATCATTATGAAGAAATTTCTGTGTTCATATTTCTTTTATAAGCTGCTATAATGCCAATTGGGTATTATCGCCACCTTCTTTATATAGTTTAGCTGGGTGATTTGTTTCTGGATAGTTTTTTAACTGTATCTTTAACTTCAATAATCGTTGGTGGTTCCTCTTTCCTCTCGTCTTTTGTCCTTACCCCATCTCTTTTGTCTTCCAGGTTTTCTTCTTTTTCCTCTATATTAAGTGCCTGGTTAAAGTATTATACCCATTTATTCAATACATATTTCCTTGTTGTTAGTAGGTCGCAATTCGGACTTCTGCATTGTCTTGTGGTTGCCTTAAATCCTTTTTTGTTAATGTTAACTTTTTTATAAAATGCTCTGAATTATTTTTCTCTGTTGAGGTATATATGGCAATTGGTATTAATATTTACCAGAATTGCAAAAAGCAATTCTTTTTTAATTGGATTTTAAAAATCTGCTGTTAAGGGTTAAACTTTTTGTTTCACAGTGGCTAACCCCCTATCAGGCTGCACGAATAAATGTCCACAGACTGAAACACTAATTTAAGACATTGAAGAGTTTCTGGGGCATATAAAAGATATTTTTAGCACAAAACAAGAATAATTTAATTTTTATTTTGTCTTCTACACCCGTCTGAGGAGTGCGTCAGTTTATTTTGTTCAGTTTAGTTTAAAGTCCGTTTTGTTTAAGAAATGAAAGATATATGCGGTTAAGTATTAGATTCTTTTTTGTAAAATCCTCAATAAAAGTAGCTAGTCCACTTTAGTTTAATTGCCTTTTCCTTGGAGCTACCTGTCACAGTAAGAATATTAAGATGGCCGCATGTAATATGTTTCGTCATCAGGTATTATGGAAAGAGGCAAAGTTTTTTGAAAATCAAAAGAAGAATTCATTCCTTAGGGATCTTTTATTAAATGATCCCATCATGTCTATGCTCATTTTTTGTGTATGGTTTTTTTGTACGATTACTTCATGGTTTTTCTGAGAATCCTTTTCAAATTTTATTCCTTCTTTAGGTGGTCCTATGTACGCTGAATACATATTTAAACGTGGGCTTTCAAAATCAATGTTAAACTTTTTACTTAAAACAAACTTTCTTTCATGTTTAAATTTTCAACAACTTTTTCATTGTACGTTTTATATGAATAAATTATTAACAATACGACCATATGAGAGCATACTTAGGTTGCAATTAGGATCAATTAAACAATATTTAAAAAATTTCCATTAAACTAAATTTAAATTCTACTCTAGATATTACTTTTTAGAAAAAAAATTTAACACCTTTCAAACTCTGTAAGTTGTAAGTGAATAATGAGAAAATTTAAATGAGGAACGTTGCAAATAGTAAATATTAGAAATGTGCCTCTTGCCAAAGCTTTAAAAACTTTTTGTGTTCGCCACAAGGAAGTTTTGAAAGTTAATAATTTAGGGCTTCTTGAAGTCTAATTTTCCGAGAAACAAAGTGAATTCTCTATCTACTTTTAAAGTGTATTAATCATTATTATTTTGTGAAAAACAGATAGTAGAAAAAGAAAAAAAAAAACAAGCGATACCAAAATATAATGGAATTGGTTATAAAAAAGAGATACCAGATTGAATTCATTTAAAAAGAGTTTATTATCGTATAAATTACAATATTTATCCAACATAGTATTATTTTTTGGCAAATCTAAATTCTTTTAAACATTCATTCAATTTCAACAAGTCTGTTTTTTCTTATTATAAATTGTCAAAGGTTTGCTATACAATGGGCGCAAAGCTTAGTTCATAATGCATAAGCTTGTAAACTATATTTCAGACTGCAGCTCGTCCCCTTGGTCTCTTTAGTAAAGGTGATGTTTGCCTTGGTTGCAGGATATTATGTGTTTGTCTTATTCGCAGAACAGTCGAGTCGTTTGCTGTGATATGTATCCAACGTGCTTTTGTTAGTTTATTGTTGTCTTTCTTTCTTTTATCGATCGCACGTGAGTTTACCTAGAAACTCGAGGACGACTATAGCGGTAACGGACTTCGTCAGGTCTTTTCACGCTATAAAAGCTCCTGAATAAGTAGTCTTATAATAAACGCCTGAATAAGCAGTCCACAGCCCTACTGATCGAGAAGATACATCAGTAGTCCGTAATAATTTACATATTGTAGATGTCTAGATTCGCAGTTAATAAGCATAGGCTCCATCTAATTACGTTATTAGATAATCTTTATTAAACCATTTTTTGGACATAACCATTTTATATAGGTTTTTTAAACACATTTGATTATTTATCTCTGTACACATAAGTATCAGTTACAGTGATCATTACTTGCTGTTAACTATATCGCATAGTCAAGCTGCTTTTTCTAAGAATAAATTAACTTAATATAACTTTTTTTATTTATTAAATTTTGTCTTATTTTTATAGGAAACGATACCGGAGTTGCAGTGGTGGCGGTAAAAACCCTAAAAGAAAACGCAAATGAAAAGGAAAAGTCGGATTTATTGTCTGAACTTCAAGTGATGAAGATGCTTGAACCTCATCCTAACGTAGTTAGATTACTAGGTTGTTGCACAGACAAAGAACCCATATTTCTTATAATGGAATACATAAGTAAAGGAAAGTTGCAAAGTTTTCTAAGGAATTCTAGAGCGGAGAGGTATTATAATAACATGCACGGCCAAAGTCGATCTCTAACCTCAAGAGATTTAACCTCGTTTGTTTACCAAGTAGCCAAAGGGATGGAATTTCTTTCAACAAATGGGGTAAGTTGCTATATTTAACCAACATTTGTCAATGTTAATTGTCTTATTCTCTTATTGTATTTCTATAATATTGCGCATTTTATCCCTTAACTGTTGAGGTGCACAATATGTTGCGTACTAGCTGACGTGGGGTCTTGTAATGTTTTTTTCGCTTATTTTTTTATAAATTAAATAGTTGTTTACATATTGTGTATTTACATATTACATTAAACTACTAAAAAATAGTAGATTTTAAAGAGCTGTCATGATTATAACATGATTATTTAACACGTTTTGAATAAAACCCTTTATTTTGACAAGCATAAACTTTATTATGGAGAGAATTATGTTGGGGATTTCTCTACGTGATAGAATACCCAATGCTACTATACGCAAAAGATCAGGAGTAGCAGACGTTATTGAAAGGATAACCACACTAAAGGGGGCAGGTCATGTAGCAAGATCAGTTGATGACCGGTGGACAAAAAGAATTTTGGAATGGAGACCCCGAATACAAGCTTACAGAAAAAGAGGTCGACCCCCAACGAGAAGGACAGATGACATAAAAAGAGTGACTACAAATTGGGTTCAGATGGCGCAAAATCGGACTAAGTGGAAAAGCATGCGAGAGGCCTATGTTCAGCAGTGGACGTTAGAGGCTAGTTGACGATGATGATGAAACTTTATTAGTAATTAAAAAAAAATTTGATAAGAATTTTAACAGTTACTCTTCAAAACCACAAAATAAAACCATATTCTTATAAAAAAGATAATCTATCTATCTATCTATCTATCTATCTAATCTATCTATCTATCTATCTATCTATCTATCTATCTATCTATCTATCTATCTATCTATCTATCAATCTATCTATCTATCTATCTATCTATCTATCTATCTATCTATCTATCTATCTATCTATCTATCTATCTATCTATCTATCTATCTATCTATCTATCTATCTATCTATCTATCTATCTATCTATCTATCTATCTATCTATCTATCTATCTATCTATCTATCTATCTACTATCTATCTATCTATCTATCTATCTATCTATCTATCTATCTATCTATCTATCTATCTATCTATCTATCTATCTATCTATCTATCTATCTATCATATCTATCTATCTATCTATCTATCTATCTATCTATCTATCTATCTATCATCTATCTATCTATCTATCTATCTATCTATCTATCTATCTATCTATCTATCTATCTATCTATCTATCTATCTATCTATCTATTATCTATCTATCTATCTATCTATCTATCTATCTATCTATCTATCTATCTACTATCTAATCTATCTATCTATCTATCTATCTATCTATCTATCTATCTATCTATCTATCTATCTATCTATCTATCTATCTATCTATCTATCTATCTATCTATCTATCTATCTATCTATCTATCTATCTATCTATCATCTATCTATCTATCTATCTATCTATCTATCTATCTATCTATCTATCTATCTATATCTATCTATCTATCTATCTATCTATCTATCTATCTATCTATCTATCTATCTATCTATCTATCTATCTATCTATCTATCTATCTATCTATCTATCTATCTATCTATCTATCTATCTATCTATCTATCTATCTATCTATCTATCTATCTATCTATCTATCTATCTATCTATCTATCTATCTATCTATCTATCTATCTATCTATCTATCTATCTATCTATCTATCTATCTATCTATCTATCTATCTATCTATCTATCTATCTATCTATCTATCTATCTATCTATCTATCTATCTATCTATCTATCTATCTATCTATCTATTATCTATCTATCTATCTATCTATCTATCTATCTATCTATTATCTATCTATCTATCTAATCTATCTATCTATCTATCTATCTATCTATCTATCTATCTATCTATCTATCTATCTATCTATCTATCTATCTATCTATCTATCTATCTATCTATCTATCTATCTATCTATCTATCTATCTATCTATCTATCTATCTATCTATCTATCTATCTATCTATCTATCTATCTATCTATCTATCTATCTATCTATCTATCTATCTATCTATCTATCTATCTATCTATCTATCTATCTATCTATCTATCTATCTATCTATCTATCTATCTATCTATCTATCTATCTATCTATCTATCTATCTATCTATCTATCTATCTATCTATCTATCTATCTATCTATCTATCTATCTATCTATCTATCTATCTATCTATCTATCTATCTATCTATCTATCTATCTATCTATCTATCTATCTATCTATCTATCTATCTATCTATCTATCTATCTATCTATCTATCTATCTATCTATCTATCTATCTATCTATCTATCTATCTATCTATCTATCTATCTATCTATCTATCTATCTATCTATCTATCTATCTATCTATCTATCTATCTATCTATCTATCTATCTATCTATCTATCTATCTATTATCTATCTATCTATCTATCTATCTATCTATCTATCTATCTATCTATCTATCTATCTATCTATCTATCTATCTATCTATCTATCTATCTATCTATCTATCTATCTATCTATCTATCTATCTATCTATCTATCTATCTATCTATCTATCTATCTATCTATCTATCTACTATCTATCTATCTATCTATCTATCTATCTATCTATCTATCTATCTATCTATCTATCTATCTATCTATCTATCTATCTATCTATCTATCTATCTATCTATCTATCTATCTATCTATCTATCTATCTATCTATCTATCTATCTATCTATCTATCTATCTATCTATCTATCTATCTATCTATCTATCTATCTATCTATCTATCTATCTATCTATCTATCTATCTATCTATCTATCTATCTATCTATCTATCTATCTATCTATCTATCTATCTATCTATCTATCTATCTATCTATCTATCTATCTATCTATCTATCTATCTATCTATCTATCTATCTATCTATCTATCTATCTATCTATCTATCTATCTATCTATCTATCTATCTATCTATCTATCTATCTATCTATCTATCTATCTATCTATCTATCTATCTATCTATCTATCTATCTATCTATCTATCTATCTATCTATCTATCTATCTATCTATCTATCTATCTATCTATCTATCTATCTATCTATCTATCTATCTATCTATCTATCTATCTATCTATCTATCTATCTATCTATCTATCTATCTATCTATCTATCTATCTATCTATCTATCTATCTATCTATCTATCTATCTATCTATCTATCTATCTATCTATCTATCTATCTATCTATCTATCTATCTATCTATCTATCTATCTATCTATCTATCTATCTATCTATCTATCTATCTATCTATCTACTATCTATCTATCTATCTATCTATCTATCTATCTATCTATCTATCTATCTATCTATCTATCTATCTATCTATCTATCTATCTATCTATCTATCTATCTATCTATCTATCTATCTATCTATCTATCTATCTATCTATCTATCTATCTATCTATCTATCTATCTATCTATCTATTATCTATCTATCTATCTATCTATCTATCTATCTATCTATCTATCTATCTATCTATCTATCTATCTATCTATCTATCTATCTATCTATCTATCTATCTATCTATCTATCTATCTATCTATCTATCTATCTATCTATCTATCTATCTATCTATCTATCTATATCTATCTATCTATCTATCTATCTATCTATCTATCTATCTATCTATCTATCTATCTATCTATCTATCTATCTATCTATCTATCTATCTATCTATCTATCTATCTATCTATCTATCTATCTATTCTATCTATCTATCTATCTATCTATCTATCTATCTATCTATCTATCTATCTATCTATCTATCTATCTATCTATCTATCTATCTATCTATCTATCTATCTATCTATCTATCTATCTATCTATCTATCTATCTATCTATCTATCTATCTATCTATCTATCTATCTATCTATCTATCTATCTATCTATCTATCTATCTATCTATCTATCTATCTATCTATCTATCTATCTATCTATCTATCTATCTATCTATCTATCTATCTATCTATCTATCTATCTATCTATCTATCTATCTATCTATCTATCTATCTATCTATCTATCTATCTATCTATCTATCTATCTATCTATCTATCTATCTATCTATCTATCTATCTATCTATCTATCTATCTATCTATCTATCTATCTATCTATCTATCTATCTATCTATCTATCTATCTATCTATCTATATCTATCTATCTATCTATCTATCTATCTATCTATCTATCTATCTATCTATCTATCTATCTATCTATCTATCTATCTATCTATCTATCTATCTATCTATCTATCTATCTATCTATCTATCTATCTATCTATCTATCTATCTATCTATCTATCTATCTATCTATCTATCTATCTATCTATCTATCTATCTATCTATCTATCTATCTATCTATCTATCTATCTATCTATCTATCTATCTATCTTCTATCTATCTATCTATCTATCTATCTATCTATCTATCTATCTATCTATCTATCTATCTATCTATCTATCTATCTATCTATCTATCTATCTATCTATCTATCTATCTATCTATCTATCTATCTATCTACTATCTATCTATCTATCTATCTATCTATCTATCTATCTATCTATCTATCTATCTATCTATCTATCTATCTATCTATCTATCTATCTATCTATCTATCTATCTATCTATCTATCTATCTATCTATCTATCTATCTATCTATCTATCTATCTATCTATCTATCTATCTATCTATCTATCTATCTATCTATCTATCTATCTATCTATCTATCTATCTATCTATCTATCTATCTATCTATCTATCTATCTATCTATCTATCTATCTATCTATCTATCTATATCTATCTATCCTAGTAATTGGTCCTCTTGGTTTGTCATAGTCTTGGTTTTACTATAGTTCATCTCTAGACCTACCTCTGTCGCTTTTCTATCTAGTTCCTCAACCATCTTCTGTAACTCTTCCTTCTTATCTGTTATCAGGACTATATCGTCTGCATATCTCAAGTGGTTCAAGAGCTCTCCATTTATTCTTATTCCGTATGTATGCCATTCTAATTTTTTAAATATGTTTTCCATAGCCAGATTGAACAATTTTGGCAATAGTGAAAAAGACAGCAAATATTTGACAATAATTTTGGCAATATTGTGTCTCCCTGCCTGATTTCTCTTTCGAATTTTATTGGTTCTGTAGCGTGTTCGTTCATCAATTTTATTGTGGTACTCGCATTTTTGTGTATGTTTGTTATTAGGTCCGTGTACCTGTAATCAATTCTGCCGTTCTGTAGTGAGTTTTTGATGGCCCAATATTCTATGCTGTTAAACGCCCTTTGGAAGTCTATGAATGCCATGTATAATGAGATTTGATACTCGTTAGACTTTTCAATCAGTATTTTTACTGTTAGCAAATGGTCGCTAGTACTAAAACCCTTTCTGAATCCCGCTTGTTCTCTTGCTTGGTATTCGTCAAGCTTAGTTGTTAGTCTGATCATGACAAACAGACTAACAACTAAGACTAACAAAAAAGATAATAGCAATGCTAAAAAGTAACATTTGTTAAGAAATAACACTAGATTTATTGGACCAAATTTACAACAATCCTTAGTAATTTTTGTCTGTAGATTCCGCACATATTGGCGTTATTACAAAATAAGCAAGAGGATACAGTTTTCTTAGCTTTGGACCTACCTAGGAGACTTTACGCAGGGTTTTCTTTTATTTAAATTGTTTTCATCCATAGTAATGGGCAAAGGAATTTGCAAGATTTTTCCAATGGAAATTCGGAGTTCCCGTGACTCTCGTATGTTCTCGATTCTTCTATGAAGTTGAGGTTTTACGAAAGAAATGAAATTATTGCTTTTTTTCGATTGCTAAAAATCATTAAAATTGCCTCATTCTCTTTTGGAACACAAGACAAAAGTGTTTCATTAGATGTCATTATCATCATCATTTTGGCTTTACAACCCTGTGTGGGTCCTAGCCTCCTCAAGAATTCTCTTCCAGTCGTCCCTATCCATCGCCTTCCTCCGCCAAGCACGTATTTCCATTATGTAAATCCCTATAAGGACGAGTTTTCAGCTCTATTTTTTGATGGAAGGAATTGTATAGTTATTTCCCTTTTATTTTTTTAGGGTACCAACGTAAGTTAACTTTTTCTCTAATAATTTATGAGGCCCTTAAAGGGAGCTGAACCAGTTATCTGCAATTATATTTCGACTAGAACCATAGATGGGTTTACATATCTGCAAAACAGTTTGAGTTGGAACTAATAATTGCTTTTCATCTGCTGTTAGTACTTGACCATCACTACCTCTTCCCGAATAAATATACGCGTTAAATAGATATGATGTAAGAATGTCACATAGAGCCATAATTTTGATGCCACAAAATCCAATAAGTGCATAATCCTTCTCTCTTTCTTTTAGACTATTAGCACAGTCAAAAACAGTACATCTTAAACATGCCAACAAAACTTGAATCCTTTTTAGCGCAATTGTACACCGGAAAATATCCCTCCCAGTTCCGTCTGTGGCATAAAGACTATCTTTGTTGTTTGATTTAAAAATAGATGAAAAAAACAAAATGCCAAAGAACGCTTTTAGTTCTACCAGGTCAACATCAACTAATTAAATTTTTTGTTGGTCCTTGTATTTTATTCTTGCAAGTGTCAGTTTTTCATTTGTCCTTTTATTATTTCTAAGAGGACATCGTCTATAAAAATAGACTGCCAAAGATCTAGTGGTGTTGGATTTTCTAAAGCCCTCGCATTACCTGTGAAATTAGCAATTTTTGATAGAAAGCGACACAACTGCAGTCGCCTGTCTGGATTATCATAATTTATTTTCTGTACCAAGTGTCTTTGGTAAGGATGAAATTTGTAATGTTTCAGTACTCTGTGGACACTAGTGCTAGATTCTTGAGCTTTTTTTTTCGTACTGAAAGTAGTTTCCACATTAAAATGGTCCAAAATTGCTACTTCAGCGGCTTTATCCTAATACGTTTGTCACACTAACTTTTTTATCAGCCACTGATCCCGTTTCATGAAATTTTTTTAACTAGTAATACGTGTGAGTGACAAAGTTTCTTGCTGTGCCTTGCCCACTTTCCATGCAATACAATAGATCATTAAGAACAGTTCAAATAACTAACAAAATAACTTTTTGCAATATTGCTTTTTACAAAAGTTTTTTACCTTAAGGCAAAAAATGTGTGATTGGTCTCTTTTGAGTGGCCAACCAGTATATTGGCCTATGTATTAGAATGACTACATCGATGTAATTTTTAAGCGTTGATTCCGCTTTTGTTGGAAGAACATTGATTTTTGTTAAAATAGTATAAAAAGAAATGTGCTTGTGGCTAAAATCTTACGCTTCTTTCTTGTCGCTTGGTTCATACAATGTTTCATGTAATATATTTTATGCAACAACATACCAAAACAGGCACAGAATAAAGGCATAATTTTAGCAAAAATTTATTTATAAACTCAACTCATTGATTATCAAATAAAGTGGAGCAACGTTTTATTCAATTTCTGATCAAATTTTTGCATTTAATTTGTTAATTAAAAGTAATTTAGGCGTACCCTTTGACATGTAAATTTGAACTTTGCCTGAATAATTGACTGAAATAATAAACTGGATCACACTGAATGGCCTTCGAGAAAATTAGATTCTTTTTATGCACAAGAACAATTCATCAAATGTTTGCTGCAAATATTAATAAAAGAAATCATGTTTTCTTTAATATATTTTTTGATAAACAATTTTGTTATCTTAAGTAAAATCAGTAATTTTTTTAAAATTTGTTTTGAAACTAACACGAATTTGAAGGTAAAAACGTTTTAATAATTTTAAATATTATAAAATTAATAGACAAATCTTTAAAATAGATAATACTTTGATACATTAAAATAAGTGCTTAAGCCAAATTTAGTTATTCCATATAAAGGTGAAACTATACTAACTAAAATCCAATGAAAAGAATATGTAAAAAACCTTAATGAAACTTAGTGCCTACTAAAGATAGCGTTGTTTAAATTTAATGGGTAGCAAAAATTCACATTTTTTTAATAAATTAATCCATTATTAGACTAAGCAGTGTTAAGGTCTCTAAAGCAGTGTTAATACTCTCAGCTTAAGACTCTTCTCTGTCTATGCCTTACAAACCTTTGTAAGTCCTGACTGCTTTACCTCCATCTAATTCGGTCCATCTAATTCGATCCATTGCACTTGCCAGTGCAATATATTCGAATTTTCGATAGTTTGACAGCAAATTTAATTTTGTACCACCTTAAAATGTACGAAAGTTCAATAAGCTTCCCTTTCGAGTCTGTTAACTAACAGAAATCTGTGGGTAATGAAATGAATGCGGTCGAGGTGCCAATAGCTACTTTATCATTTTCAATATCTAACAGCTGTTTCAATTTTTGCTGCAATTGCACTCTGATCTTATTGTAAAAATACTTGAATAAGTTATTTATGAAACATATAATTAAGTCATCCATTCCCAGAAATATACATATTGACAGAAAACCAATGTTTACACATAGGCGCATCATTTGCTGCTGCTGCTGATCATATGCTGCTAACATATTAAGTACTATTACAGGTTCCTTACTAATAGACCGTATTTCATTCAGTTTATTTATAAAAGATATTAAGTCGTCGATTTAATATGTTTCACAAATAAACGTTGATCTACCAATTTGACAGAATACATACAACCTCTAACCTACTTTTTGTTTGTTTGTC
This sequence comes from Diabrotica balteata, assembly GCA_918026665.1. Classification (NCBI taxonomy): domain Eukaryota; kingdom Metazoa; phylum Arthropoda; class Insecta; order Coleoptera; family Chrysomelidae; genus Diabrotica; species Diabrotica balteata. The sequence goes on from OU898277.1 coordinate 158,711,767, forward strand.
CTGTGTCATTGCTAAAGCATTATTGTTGCTTACCATTTGTATTTTAGTAACAAAAATAAGTGATAGTAAAAGTGTTAAATGGAAGAATAGAAAAGATGTACTACGCACTGACGAGTATAAAGTCAATGAAATTAAAATTGCAATACTTTCTGGAGTATGTTAATTACAAAGGCAATATGGTGCGTGCAAGAAAACCCAAAAAACTGTACAGGTAAATAGTTGTAACTAATATACAGGCAAGTTATGGTAAATTAGGTTATATTTTAGCTGCAAGATGAAATGCTGGTGTAAAATTACACAAGTACAGTGTTAGGATATTTTGAAGAAAATATATTCCTTCAAGACCAAAAACGAACAAGATGTTTACCTACAGAGGCCATATCATCTAATCGAGGCCATATTTATAAAAAATCGAAGGCCAAGAAAATTATAGAAGAAGAGGAAAAAATCGTTTAGAGAAAAAATCAGTTCATATGTTTATAACTTTCATTTTGGAGAACGTAAAACAGCGATCTGCAAGAAAGCTTCCATGACGTAATATTAATCAAAATTAATCGCTTACAAAATTTACTACTTTTAGGAAAAACTCCTGAAAATAACAGGGGTCAGTAGACTAACAGGAAAACCATTCCAGCCAACACTGTTGCTCAATTAATTAATCACATTCAATGTTTTCCCATAAAAAATCAGTGTTCTAAAAGATCAATCAGATCTTTTTAAAACTAGGTTCTTCTTCTTAGGGTGGCTGTCCGTTCCGAACGTTGGCAATCATTCTGGCTATGATGATTTTATTAGTTGCTATACGAAATAGCTGTGTTGAGGTCTTTCTATACCATGCTCTCAGGTTAGCAAGCCAGGATATTCCTCTTCATCCTGGGGCTCTTTTTCCTTCAATTTTACCCTGCAAAATGCTTTGGAGTAGCTCGTATCTGCCTTGATTTCTCATTATATGTCCCAAGTACTCCAGCCTACGGCTTTTCACAATGTTGACCAAATCCGAGGTTGCGTTCATCCTCCGCAGTACTAGGTATCTGTATTATCCTATATTATCCGCAGTACTAGCTAAAACTAGGTACCCTGATACAAAAGTAAGATATCCATTTTATTTCAAAACTTCTAAAGAGAGGTTTCTACCGCTTTGGACGGCCACAAGTGGACACGTGCTCTAAATGTTTAGATATTCTGGAAGAATATCTAAACGGCAGAAACATATGATCAACGTTGGAGACCATTTGCCACGACAAATACCTACTAGGGGAAGGTGCTTTAGATGTTCAAAAAATAAATCAGAAACTTGAACTACGACTATTTGTACAGGGTGCAATGCGCCTCTGTGCAAAAATTGTTTTTATCACATCATTCATAAGAAGTAATGTTTTTTGTGTAATGTCCTTTTTTTCGTTTTATATATAGGTTTGTTTCTTTATTGATGGGATTTATTTATATCACTGTTCAACACTAATGGGACATATATGTCCCATGTCCTTTCTAAGGATACAAGGACACGCAACAATATAAAAAAAATTTAATCGCTTTGTTAGGTCTCCAGGTGTCAACGAATATCATTAAAGTCATTTTAAACTGTTTAATTTGGCTACAATGAAATTAGTAATGAAAGGGTTAAAGTACGTCTATGACCAGCTGAATAATCCCTAGCCTACTGTTCTAATAATCGCAGGTAACTAAATTTTACGATAGTCCATTGTGTCGTGGAAAAATTTCTATCTAAATAGTCAAACCCAACGTAAAATAAGCTGAAATATTGCCATTGTACGAAAAGCACACGTACTAAAATATGCTATATCGAAATCATAACTAATCGTCAGAAATCGACAAATAATTCGACAAGCAGATCATAGTCCGCACGTTTACTCTGAAAGGTTAATATTTATTGACTTTGATTGATTTTACAAAAAAAAAACATGGATTGCAAAAGAATACTACAATATTAAGGTTAAAGTTAAATAATAAAATACATATTTAAAGATAAACAAAAAATGAACATAATATTGGATGATAAAGTATGATATAAGTCTATAGCAATAAGAAATAAGAAATTCTATTTAGCTCTTGGTGTAACAATGGCTTTTACGAGCTGATATAAATAAATTAGCAGTATAAAATAGTTAGTTTTATGGAAACGTGATAAAAGATTATAAAAATACAAACAATGCTATATAAAATATACTGTTAAATAAATTAAGAGTACGAAAAAATCAAGTAGTTTATAGTAAATAACAATATAAAAAAAAATAATTGTATACATCAATTTAAAAATTTTAATTTTATTTAAAAAAGGTATATTCTTGATACGGGCAACAAACTTGGTCCCTCTAAGATAAAATCGAACTAAGCAATGTCAGACGATAATTAAAAAGAGAAATCATTCGTATTAAAAATGGACTTTTATTCCCTACGTAGACCAGTAAAGCAAATTAAAAAGTTACGTTACCAATCGCTTCCAATTTCATTTGAACGGGAACGTAGACTAGCAATATGTAATAATCAGCGAAAAGCTAAACGATTTATGGGTCAGTCCAATTAAACGAGAACGTAGATATCAGATTAAAGTGGCACAGTATAACAAGAATCAAAATATATTCAATTTATAATACCCAAAAAAATAGAAAAAAAAAATAAAAATGTATAAAATTATCTGCAAAATCCAAATATACGGAGAACATTCACAGACGTCTCTTAAACACAGAAATGCATTGGTGTCTTTTTTTAATAGATCTGGAGAGGATGATAACAGAGTGTAAATTAGACAACATGGGAACTTTTTTATTAAAAATTCACAAATTATAGCCAATGCAGATGGTCTGGACTTAACATTTGCCATGCAAATTAAAATACAAATATTTAGTACTTTATCAATGATATAAAAAAATATGGACCTAAAAATTTATTAGAGAAAAACCTATTTTGGACTCTTTATGGCCTACGAGAACCCTATCACAGTAAAAATCAAACGGAAAACAATTTTAGACAACAGATGATACATTGGAGATAGACAAATACAAATCAGATAGAAGCTAAAGCAGCCTTTGGATTCCAATGCAAAAGAACAAACTTTGAGTGCCAGACGATGCCTTAAAATTAGTGGAAGAAGAAAGATTTATGCTACAACATATTACAAAAACAGGAAACAACTTAAAATAGCTCAGCTAAGAAAGAAATTAAAATTTGTATCCATCATTAATAAACACAATCATATAAATATCGAGTGTCAAGAACTGGAGCAACAAGCATACTGTCATGAAAGATGTAAACTATTACAAAAGTTACAATATTTGATCCAAGAGATTGAGCTAAAACTTCAGACCATTAAAGACTATAAGAGATAAGTAAAAACTGACATAGATATTGAAAAAAACCTAAATAAACTACTGTTTAAAATTGCTATTACTATGTTGAACTGTCTGAAAAGGTTTGTGATCTGTGGTGATAAACACCTGATGTAAGGCAATCTCCCATAGAAAAGTTCTACTGTTTCTCAGTGTACAAAATATTAGGGACATACTTTACTCACCTGACAGAAAGAGTTGAAAAACTGGATAACTTCAAAGTAGTGTATTCTATGCTATGTGGTTCTTGTTCGGAAGTTTATGTCGGTCAAACCAGCCAGAAACTCTCAAAAAGAATAGCTTTGCACAAGAGTGATGTTGTGAGGAAGCCTACTAGTACAGCTTTTAGCCAACATATTAAGAATACTGGACACATTGCTAACTATGAAAATGTGCAAGTACTAAAGAGGGTTGACAACCAATTTAAGAGAAACTTCATAGAAATATGCTATATCCATAACTGCAGCTCTTCTATGAACTGTAATAAAGATGTTGAAAACTTAAGTTGTATTTATTCCTTTTTACTTCAACGGGACTTGACAAAATGTAACAGATTGGAGAATGTAGGGAACTTATCATAACATGCACATATGACCTACCTGCACTTGAGAAAAGACTTCATTTTCCTGCTGATTTTGGTTCCTTGGATTCCTTTTAGCTTCCATGAGGTGCAAATGTGAAAATTATAACCTCGTTACATATGACACCGGGATATTGACAGAAATCAGAAATATTGTGATAAAAAAAAGAATAATTGTTCTTTTCTACCTTTAACATGAAGTTGCGGTTTTTGTGTGTTTTTTAAATTTTAGATTTTTTGTTGTGTTTGTATTTGAAAAAATACCCTTTTGTGTTGTAATGTTTTTATTCAAAATTTTAAATGTGTTTTTTAATATTTTTAACATGTTTGTGACAGTGTTCTTCACCACTAGGAGCAACTGAACATTTTCAATGTAGGTTTTTAAATGTTGATTTCCACCATTCGTACTAAATAGGTTTTCTATTTAGGTGCTGATGAAGGTAACAGCGTATCACCGAAAATTTCACATTTAGAATAAAGTTCTACACCAAACTGGCTTATACCATCTCTAGCTGATCCTTGATTTGACGCTTTCCCGATAGTTACCTACCAAAGAATTGCATTCTTAGCGTCGTTATATACACTATATATATATATATATATATATATATATATATATATATATATAATGGGTAACAAGTTGTAACAATATGGGAATTTTCAAACACCTATTGAACCTAATAAGAAATCCGCACGATAAAGACTTTAGTCAAAGTTAAAGTACACAAAATATATTTAAATGCGTTCAAACAAAAAAAGGAACTTGACAGGGCTGCATAGTCTTACCATTATTATACATTATATTATTATTTGAATATGTGGTTAAAAAAGTACTAGACGAATGGGATATAGCAACCACTATTTGAGGTAGTAAAGTTATCTGAGACACACAGGTAACACACTTTACTAGCAACAAACAAAGTCGAAATTACTACCATCATTGAACGGCTAAGCCAGATAAGTAAAGCATTCGGACAAAAGAGAACCACATAAAGGTCAAAAAATAGCATAGAGTATTATATTATAATACAAAAGACTACATAGGCAGCTTGGAGTAGCTACCAAAGGCAAAAAGAATAAAACCTTTAACTCTTGCATTATAAACATTAGAGCAAATGACCAGACGTTTTGAAAGGTAACTAAGAAGCTTAAAAAACCATACCTAACGCTTCTTACCATTCGTAAACCAAATGGCGAATGGGACCGTTCCAACAAAGCGAAAGCGGACGTCTTTGCTAAACATCTTACAAGCATATTTCATCCTAAGCTAGCAGACCCTGATGAAAAAGTGGAAGAACTAATTAACTTCCCCATCAAACGTTTTACTTGTAAAGACGAAAACAAATAAAGAACTCAACGCACGAAATACCCCCGGTTAGGATTTAATCGTAGGTACCCGTGAAGCTATATTTGAAGTCAACATACTAATCCAGAAATATTTGGATGTGGACCATGGTATGTACATCTGTTTTATAGATTACATCAAGGCTCTTGATAAAGTCCGCCACAAAGAGCTAATTGTTCCCAAGCTATTTTATTGTGGCATTTTAAAGTAATTACTATTGAAATGGGAATAAACCGCAATTAAAGGTTAAAGTACATTTATTGACGTTTCAATTTCCACTTCGGAAATCGTTCAAAATACAAACATTAGTTTAAAACTACTTACTTAATACTCTCCAATGATGTAGATTGTAAATAAATATGTATAATTTAATAAAATAAAAAAAAAACAAAAAAGATAGGACCAATAATAGTCTACCGCAGATATACACCAAGTGACAAATTTCAAGTAGTAAACAGATTTGTATAATTAGTCTCCTTGATAACCAACAAAAGCAATAGCTTTTCATAAATCAGGCGTAGGATTGGGGGAATATGGAAAACTTAACAATAAGAAGAGACTAAGCTCAAGTTGGCAAGTGCCCTTATTTTCGCATTGCTATATACGCAGCTGAAACATGTACTCTCAAAAATTCGATACACATAAGATCGAAGCTTTCGATATCTGGGTCTAGAGAAGAATTCAACTCGTTTCCTGGACAGAATACAGAACCAACCTGTCAATTCAGGAAGAGAAATATTTGTAGTAAAAGAAAGGTAGAAGGCCGAACAGTAAAAGGAAGCTCTCTAACAAGATGTGTAGATTACATAAAGACTATTAGGAAAATCCCTACAGTCATCCCCCATCAATCTGGCATAGGACTATAACTAATGTAGCCAGCAAGTTATCAATATTTTGAGTGCCACCAGATCCTAACGAGTGCGCAAAAATGAGGAGGATGTACAGCTAATGATATCAGGAGAAGGAGGTAAAATTATGAAATATATAACAAATGAAATAATTAAAAAGTAATATGTGTTAGTAAATTCTTATATCACGACTTCAAATTAGATGTAAAGATAGGCCCACACCAAGATAAAAGGATGGTATGGATAGTAAGATTGGTGCGACAAACTGGAATCTGTTTTTGGTCGGTAGAGTTAAACGTAGAAGAAGACTTGAAAAGACAGAGGCTCTGCTGTAATGTAGTAGCAATATTTGTGATCAAGGGAACATTTGCGCTCTTGTCCCTGCCTTTATCAAATAAGGACGATACATTAGTTTTGCTGTTGTAACAATATTTAATCAATATTATTATTTGCATTGAAATCAACTATTTTTCTCTTTCTAATTTTGTCATATTTCAATTTAAGCGAATAAAATACCCTTTCATTTACACGAATTTCTAAGATATCTTTAACTACTCGTTGATATTAAAAAAATATGATACGATGTACAAAAATGACAGAATTAATCTTATCATCGAATTAATCAACAAAGACAGATTTATCAACAAATATCTTTTATAATATGTTGGATCATTTAAAACGTTTCTTAAAAATATAGAGGTATCGATTTACTAGTTTGACTTTATACATCCAAATTATCTGGAATAGATTTTATTTTCTAAAAATGCAATTTAAGTTAATTATTTAATTAGTTTAATTTGCTTTCCATTAGAACGAAACTGGTAATGACTACTTAAAATGCAACCTCTGCTAATCAATAACTGCTTCTGGTTCTCAGTGTTACGATCAAAATAAACGAAATATTTTATTAGTCGTTAGGAAATATTAAACAATATTAAAAATCAAGACTATACAAAAAATCAAGATTAAATATGCAGGGTGTCCCGAAAAATAGTGCGTTTCCAAAAGATAATATGGACTGAGTGCACCATTTAAACAAAAAAAGTCTTATACTATTTTTTTTTGTAAAGTTAACCATTTTCAAAAAAAAGTATATTGTTTTATTAGGAGTAAAAATGATACTTTTTGTTGTAAGACTGTATGTTTGACATAAAGCAGCGGCACAAAATCTCAGTTTTACTTTAAATAGAACATACTTTTTTGTGTCAAACTTTTATACTTTTATTGATTATCACATTAACAAAAAAAATCACCAATTTTTGGGCTGCTCGTTAAGTTTTGTGCTTATTATCACCCAAAAGTATAAATGAAGGGCTTGGGGGAAAAAGGTAACAAGCCACAAAAGTAGAAAATGGAGAAAACCTAGTTTGAAACTTTCAATCAAATCCTTAAATCAGAGTTTTTATTATAACACAACAATATTTTTTTAAACAAAGCCTTATTCTGAATATAAGCAATTTACAAACTAAAAACAAACAAACGGAACTCTTAACTAAAAGAGAAAAAATATTTTTCTTGAGCAACGTGGCTTACTTCTTTTTTACAAAAACATTGTTGTAAGATTTTCTTATCTAAGACGATGTTTCTATTTTACTCCTCCAAGTCAAAATTCTCCATTTTCGGATCTTCTGTGAGGTATGTTGACTGTTATCGAACGCCCAGCTCAACGTAAAAGTCGTGATAAACTAAAGATGGGTTCCCTTAAATTTTTTTTGCTTATTTTCGTTAAGAGGTACAGATGCGGTATATTTTGGAGGAAGATCTATTAGATTTTTTATTCGATTTCCATATTTTACTCTTCGCTTGTACTAGTTGCATATATACTGACATCAGGGCCCAGTTTGTATTTTGACCCCCACAGTTATCGGTGTAAATGATAAGCCTTTGTTGTCAGTATTTGTTAGGAACATTTCGATATATTTCAGTAGTGCACTGGCAATTTCATCACTACTCCTCTTTGCCATATTTTCAGTCCAAGTGAACATGTACTCCTGCTCTCTGTTGCAGTTATGTATGCCTAAATTGTATATCCATGCCTTTCTCAAATAAAATGCTTTTCCCACAGTCAAATTCGGCACTGGCAATGCCTGTTGTAAATCAAATGAAATTACTTCCTTTTTATCTGTTAATTTGGCATGTGCAGACTCTTTTATTATCAAGTCCTGTTGCATCGCCTCAGTCCTTCTTTGATGCAACTCTAACTTTAACCTAATTTGTTGATATTTTTCAGCATTTTCTTTATTTTATTCGAGCGAGACATTGGGTGGAATGCATAAAATGTAGTAGATGCTATTGCTTCAGCAAATAGTATCTGGTTTGTAGCATTTACTTTTACATAAAAGGAGGTGCTTTGTTGAAAAGACCGTACTACACAACCGAAGTACTTGCTGCTGACCTGAAGGTTCTACTACTAAACGTAACGCCAGCCGTAGTGCCCTTGTGCGCATCACACCAATCGTATTAGAACTAGCTTTTCATGTGATTTTTCAACTTTGTTATAAATATTTTATATTAATACCTAAATAAATATACATATGCAGTAAGCTAAAATAAGTCTTACCCGCCCCCTACTCTCCTACTTTCCCATTTAAAAAATCAAAGTTATGACTGTCACCTGAAGAAAGATTGCTTAAAGTTCGAAACATTGATGCTATAATATACTATGATTATTTTAAAAATTGACCTCTTCGAGTGTTTTGCTTATATACTAAAAATAAATGAGTTAATATGGGGAGTTACACTTATTTCAGCGCACTATATGAATAAAACTGCACGATTCATGATAATTACCTGAATATTTTACGATAAATATCGTCATTGTATATTCTTCCTAATTTGTAGATTTTTCTACGATGAACTTTCATAAATGCTGCCATTTAACAAACATAACAAAAAACACCTAAACCGAAGTTGTTTATCTACCAACTTCACCTAAACTGGAGCAAATTCTACTAAACTAGCAAATACTTCAAAAGCGTAGTACATCCTTCTATGTATCTGGTAAATAGTAGTTAATACTACAGAGGAGAGCAAAATGCTTTGTAAGTGTAGCAAGTACTACAAAAATGTAGAATTACTTGAAGCATTAGCAGATACTACGTTTTATGCATTCCACCCAAGTGTGTGAATCGGATGTTTGGCATGTATCTGTTTTTGGCAGTTTAAATCCTATATTATATTTCGAGCAAAAAACTCTTCTGTAATAATTTTCTTTCACTGGGACAATATGTTCGGCATTACACCAAGGTATATAATAATCTGTATATAAGTATGATATGGACAAATCGTCATTAATGTAAGTGCGGTTGGGGTTATCTTGCCTGCTGTAATGGCTGGAATATTTGGGTATTGCTTGAACATGTCGATAGATGGACATAATTCTCTCTTCAGATATTTTGTTTTTCCTGTTCGTACTTTTTCTTCGCTTATCAGTTTTTGTAGTAGACTTTCCTTTCTCTATTTGGCAACAGATATTATATATCTGCTTTTTTGACTGCTGGAGATCAGCAAAAATTGTCGGTGGCATTAATCTTCATATAATAATTAAATAATACATCAACAAGATGTTTGGCGTTTGATTTTTTTGGGTATATAGGTTCCATTTCAGTCCCTTGGTATATTTTGTATCCATGGCCCAGATTTCTTCTTTTTTTCTCCCGGTCCCTTTTCTTAGAATGAACTTTTCTCCAGCGTGAGGGCGTTGAATTTTTTGGAAAACTTATATAACCTCTAGAAATATCTTGTTTCTGATCCAAGGAATCGTTGGATTCATTTTTGTCCTAAAAAAAATGTATAATTTTTTACAATCAGGTAATAAGCCACACACATTTTTCGTACAAATTCTGCTAGGTATTTACTGCAGCCGGAGATATAACGCAGTACTCATCGTAGGTAAACAACATTACTGCGTTATGTAGACGTATTGTACGTAAAGGCAATAATACATATTTCGATACAAAGGTGAAATTTTATATTAAGCTTAAAAACAACAAAATTTTTTGCTAAAAAAGGGAATAACCCGCATAGAAATAAACTTACCGATATATGTGTAACGTCTTCTGTTGAACAATCACTTTCAGTAACACTGTAATCTTTATTATTCAGATTGTCATCTGAATAAAAATCAGAGAATTTACTTCAACTACTACTCTCAAAAGCAACTTTTCTTTTAGCTCGGCGTAATTTATAGTCATCAATCTTGAAAATCGCCTGTGGCATGTTCCTTTTCTAATCAAAAAGTTCTGAATTTTGGCAATTGTTAAGAAAGAAATTTGCGTATAGAGGCGCTATCTCTTTATCAATAGCTGAAATAATTGATCAGCAGTTTTGTTGCACACTTGCAGGTATCTTTTAGAGGAAATATAATTTTTTAAATTTATGTGGCTGGTTACATTTTTCCCCCAAGCCATTCAAATAGTATGTCTGATTCCGAAGATCCTACGGCATAGCATATTCTTCCAGATATTTTGTGAATAGCAAAGATTATAACTGAAGGATTGTTGCGTACCAAGTCAACTGCGGTTTACGAAGCTTTTGAGATTTGACTCTTACACTTTTGTGCCTAGGCGTAAAAGTGCTTCACTTTTATGTCTAGGTGTTACAGTTACATTCTTATATTGTTACTCACGTCAAAAAATTAATACTTTTGTGACGTCTACAGAAAAGCAAATACATTCAACTTTGCGCAACTTGTTATACTTCGTTTATTACTGTAAATCAGCTATCATGAATCATCGATAGGTAGGCATATTATTATGTATTGATACTGTTAAGAGTAGTATAGAAAGGGTATATTGATTAATTAAAAATCTACTAATTCAGGTTTTTATGCTGTTTTAATTTACATGAAAAATTATTATTACAATAAATGTTCGAAGTAACTGCCGTCCGCACGGATACATGCATTTATTCGACAAATCCTATTATTCCTAATATCATAAGTATGTACATAAATTGTGTAGCATTATTCCAGCAGCACCATAAATTCGTTGTCGCAATTGAACTTCTGTTTCAATTTCATCCTAATTGTCGTATACTAATGATTTTAGAATTCCATCTCATGAATTTGAACTTAATTTGTTTTAAAAGTTTTTCCTACATATAGCATACGCGTTTTCGTCATTCCACACGTAGCAATTGTTAAAGTTAAACCCACCATTTCTCGTAAAACAAGCTTCATCTGCACACAACACTGCTCGGAAATTCCGGTTCTCTGGCGACTTTGTTTTAAAACTATCTTTAAAACCCTAATCTTCGAGGTAAATCGCTTTGGTGTAAATTTGACTTCTAATTTTACAAATTTTCGCCCAAAAATTTATAAATAGTAATATTTTTAATATCATAGACATGACCGCTACAAAATAGTCGATAAGCATGCACGACTTCTACACATTGATCCGTTCGCGGAAGAATTTGAAAACGTGTTATTTCGCTTTATCCCACTATTTTACTTTAACCTTCCCTACTTGTTTTTGATCTTGTATGCAACAGCATGTAAATGACCAAAGAAATCGTGGTTTTTACGCTAGAAATATAAAATTCTGACTGTTTTATGTATTTTTTGTGTTATATGTTTGTGTAACCTGTATTGTAATTGTAGAGGTGGATTCCAAAGGGGCTTAAGTAATTTTTTTCACATTTTGAGGTTTTAGTTGGATCTGATTTCTAACATTAGATAAACAATTGTAACAATAAAACACTGAAAACTTTGTTTTTAAACTTTCACAAAATTTATTTTAACTTCAGCTGTTTCGGCTGATTGCCTTTCTCAAGTGATCTATTTTTGGCATGCATTTACACTTTATAGTCTCTAATAAAATGGGTTGAGGAGGAGAGAACTGTTTCTCTCAAGTTGGTCATTCAAAATTATATCTGTGTTTTTTAATTTGTTGATTTCCATAGATTCTAACAAAGATAGCTTAAGGCCTTTATTTTGAATGTGAAGAATTTTAAATTGGTCATTAAAAGAATGATTGTGATATAGAAGGTGAAGTGCGTATGTAGAATCTGTTCTTCTATTATTGAAAGCTCTTTTATGTTCTGCTATTCGTTTATTAAAGTTTCTACCAGTTTGACCGAAGTAAGTTTTTGGGCAGTCGCCACATTTAAGTCTGTACACACCAGTGTGTAAGTGTTTTTTTATTTTGGCTCTTGTTGTTTTTGATATATTTGCCTAGGTGTTTGGAAAGCTGGTGTTATTCCTTTCTTTTTTATGTGTTTGGCTATTTTTATTGATATTTTGCCTGTATATGTAATCGAGCAGAAGGTACTGGGTTTTTTCTCTGGTGGTGAAAATACTAATTTCAAGGCTTTCTTGTGTAGAAGGGTAACATCCGAAAGAGATGATCGATTTCTGGTCTCATCAAGTTTGAGGAATCGGCATCTAACTTCAGTTGAACTGGCAAATCGTCTGAGCGAAGAAGTGAGAAATGTGGATGTAAGCAGATGGACAGTTCGTCGACGACTTGTAGAAGGTAATTTATTATCCAGAAGACCAGCCCTATCTCAAATACTATCCATAGAACATCTCAGAGCTCGCATTGCTTTTGCAAGAGAACATGAAAACTGGAATGATGCAGATTGGAGCAATGTATTGTTCTCAGATGAGTCCAGATTTTGTCTAAGGTCACCAGCCGACCGAGAAAGGGTTTGGCAAAGACACGGAGAATGATATTTTCAATGTAATATTGCGGAAAGAATAAGTCATCGGGGGGCTCCGTTATGGTTTGGGCTGGTATCAGTTCAGAAGCCCATACTGATTTATTTATTGTAGATAGAGATTCTATGACTTCTGCAAGATACATAACAAGTATTTTAGGTCAGCATTTGGTACCTTTTGCTCCTTTCATTGGGCCTAATTTTATTTTTATGGACGACAACGCGCGTCCTCACCGTGCTAGAATCGTCAACCACTATATAGAGGAGGTAGGAATTGTCCGTATGAACTGGCCAGCTTGCAGTCCTGATCTCAATCCCATAGAACATCTATGGGATATAATGGGAAGACGTCTTTGAGCACGAGTACCCCGTCCAAACAAGGCTGAACTTACAGAGGCTCTCCAAGAAATATGGGAACAATTGGAGCAATTTGATATACAGAGGTTAATTACCTCAAAGCCTAAACGCGTACAGACTATTATAAGGGCCCAGGGGGAAACACTAGATATTGATTTATTATCAATGTTTTTCTCAATTTCAGAAAGTTTTGAATATTCTTGTATTTTTGAGTTTTGGCGTATATTTCTATAAATAAATGATTTTTTTGGATAATCTGTAAAACTTATTTTAATCATATATTTAACATATGCTTTTACGTATATATCTGATTTAAAACTAATATCTTCAAACGTTTTCTTTTTTCAGCAAATAATACCCATGGATCGAATTTTTTGCACCTGAGTGTAATTCTCACTAAATACATTTTAACAAGTTTTATTATTTTAAAAATTAGTAATTTTTTTTTATTATTGAGTTATTGCCTCGACAACTGTGATCATTGGCATGGTACAGTCAGGTACCTAGTGTAGTGTATGTGTGTGTGTGTGTGTGTGTAGAGTAATTGTCTTGGTACTTAGCAAAGTCGACGTCATTATCTTTGCTATGAGACGCTAATTGTATCCGAACGTCTGCGGTCCCTCCGGTGAGTACTGATCGCACAAGGATAGAAATTATTTTCATTCATTAATTTTTAATAAACGAAAATTTCTCCACCCAGATGAGATTCAAACTCACGACCTTAAGGTTTAAAGGTAGGCGCTCTTATCATTGAGCCACAGAGGGGGTATAAATTAGTAAATTAAAACTGATTATTATGACTATTTTTGCAATATATCTAAAAGAATATAAAAAAAACCACAAAACATTAATATACAAAATCTAAAATATTGTAAACAAGTATAGCTGTGTACGTTAATATGCATTCCAATGTTCGAGTGTTATTGTTGAATTTCCAGTTTTTAAACTCTCGCGAAAATTCTCGGTTTACATTTACAAATGAATTTTAATTTGAATGCTTCCCCACACGTGACCTAATTTTCTCGAAATGTACATTCTGGGTTTTCCACTTCCTAAACAGAACGTGGTCACTTTGTTGATCTCCTCAAATAATCAATCGGAACTGCAGCCTCCTGTAATGAAATTTAAGTAATTTTGGGATTGATATCCTTCTCCAACCGTCTCAGATCTCTGCAATATATTATCTCATTTATATTCCTTAGTTTGTTTACCCACTTCCAATTTAGTAACGGATAACAGCCTAAGTGTTTTTCTATACGTTTTTTGTATCTGGATGTTAAATCAACCGTTGCCACGAATCAGGCCTATACAAAATAAATTGATTTGGCTTCAGACCGGAAAACCAACTGTTTGTTTATACAGCGAGGGAAAAGATATTAAACTGTTAAAAAATTTTTCGTAAAAAAACAGACTCTTTATTTCAGTTATAGTGTAATAAAGAAAACAGATTGTTTTGTAAATTTTAAAGTGCCAATAATAAGCGTTACCTAAAAAATCTACAAGAAAAATAAATTTAAATAAAACTTGGTTTTTTTTGGTATTTGACAACAAAAGCAGAGAAGTTGTTAGGGAAAATTAAAGAAGATCTGAAATACAGTTGCCGACAAAAAAATTAGGATCATATCAAAGCGTTATCGGTGTTCATTTCAAATAATAAAAGTTTTGCATAATTTACTATATTAGCAAACAAGGGGCAGGTACTTGCAATCTAGATTACGTCAAGTCCCATTTGAATGCATTCACTATTTATTGCATCTAGTAAAGTTTGTAGTTCTTCTATACTCTCAGCCATAATTACCGTGTCATCTGCAAATTCTTATTCCCTCTTTTCTTTCCCATAAGGCTTTTCTGAATATAACCTGTAAGTACACGTTGAAAAGCGTCGGGACAAGATGCATCCTTGGCTGACCCCTCTCGCAATCGGTATATTATTTGTTTCTATATCGTTCACCTTTGCTACTGCTTTCTGGTTCCAGTATATAGCCTTAATAAACTCAATGTCTTTTTTGTCTAAATTGATGTTTTTTAGTTCATCTATTAACTTCATATGCTACACTAGGTCAAATGCCTTACTAAAGTCTATGAAGCATACAAATGCACTCTTGTTATTTACCCGACATTTCTCCAAGAATACCGTCAAAAGATCAAAAAAGCTATTAGAATAGCTAAGGATATACATCTAAGAAAACAGTGTGCGGAAATACAGCAACTGCAACATAAACACGATTCATTTAATATGTACAAAAAAGTTAAAGAAGCCGCAGACTTATACAAACATAGAAGAGTTGGATGTTTGGCAGATAACCAACGCAAACCACTGTTAACTGTGGAAGAAAAACTAGACACTTGGAAGAATTATGTGGAAGTAACTTTTGCAGATGAAAGGCAGAATACCATTCTTCTTCTTCATGTACCATGTCCTTTCAGAACGTTGGTTACCATCATAGCTATTTTAATTTTATTCACTGCCACCCTAATACCATTGAAGACACTGAATCCGAAACAGGACCCCGATTACCATTAAAGAAGTCACGTCAGCTATTAAAAGAACTAAAGATTGTAAAGCGGTAGGGCCTGACGAGTTTTGTGCAGAATTCCTAAAACTTATGGATGAACAGGGAATCAAATGGATAACAACTGTATTCAACAACATATACGTAACTGGAAAAATACCTCAAAGCTGGTTAAAGTCGACCTTCGTGACCACATCAAAAAAAGTAAATGCCAAGACATGCGACGACTACAGAACAATTAGCCTAATGAGCCACTTACTTAAAACGTCCTTGAAAGTGATACACGGCAGAATATATAAAAAATGCGAAGAACAAGTATCATGGACGCAGTTTGGATTCCGCGATTCCTTAGGCACCCGAGAGACTTTATTTGCTGTCCAAGTGCTTATGCAAAGATGCAGGGATGTTAACTGTGATGTGTATATTTGTTTTATCGACTACAAAAAGGCATTTAATAGAGCAAAACATGAAAAACTTATAAACATCTTGAAATATGTGGGGTCAGTTGATAGAGACTTGAGAATCATCTATAATTTATATTACAACCAAACAGCCAATATTAAAGTGGATGACCAATTGACAGAGGCAGTCTTCATAGATGGAGCAGTGAGGTAAGGATGCATTCTGCCCCAGGTATTATTTAATATATACTCTGAATATATCTTCGAGCAAGCGCTGGGAGAACTACAAGAAGGCGTATTAGTCAACGGAATGCGTCTAAACGTAAGTCTAAAAGTAGTTTTTGCAGATAATCTGGACGGTTTGCAAAGAATAATATCGTGTATATCAGATATAAGTAGAGAACACGGACTTGATCTTAATACGAAGAAAACAAAGTATATGGTAGTCAGTAAGCGCGAAATATTAAATACACAGCTTTTGGTTAACCAACATCCAATTGACAGAGTGGACAGCTACACATATCCTTGGTACCAACATTAACAGCCAATGGGATTACTCCAATGAAATAAAACAACGCATAGGAAAAGCGAGATCAGCGTTCATAATGATGAAGTCTCTTTTCAGAAGTCACGATTTACCACTTGCTACCAAAATCTCTCTTATTAGATGCTATGTATTTTCTACGTTATTATGCGGAGTAGAGGCTTGGACACTTTCCGAAGCTTTCTTAAGAAAACTCGAGGCATTCGAGATGTGGTGTTACAGGCGCATCTTAAGAATTTCATGGGTGGATCGTGTGGTAGAATAGGTAAGGAATGCGAGATTATTAACACCGTCAAAGAGCGCAAACTAGAATATCTTGGCCATGTTATGAGGAATGAACAGAGATACGGCTTGATACAACTCATTCTTCAGATCAATATATTTGGAAATAGAGGACCAGGGAGAAGAAGAATATCTTGGTTTCAACACCTGAGAAAGTGGTTTAATACATTGACAACCGGACTATTCAGAATAGCAGCAAGCAAAGTTAGGATAGCCATGTTGATCGCCAGCATCCGGAACGGATTGGCACCATGGGAAGAAGAAGAAGAACCGTCAACCCAAATATTGCCTCTCTTGTATCCATGCTTCATCTGAAGCCAAACTACGTTTGATCTATCTGCTCCTCACATTTCTTATAAATTCGATTTCGGACAATTTCCAAGAGAATCTATAACGGGTGGCACATCAGGCTTATCAATCTATAAAGGATATCGCTATCTATTATTTTTGTAAATAAATTTTTGTTATCTGTTATAATAACAGATAATAATTGACTTTGTCATAAGTGGACCACCCTGTATATCCGTTTAGATTCTAAAACATTTAAGTACTGGATATGTACATCATGTAAAATAAATTTATAGGATATCAAAACACATTTATTTCGGGATAAAGGGTAATATAATAGCAGATAATATTTATTATGTTTCCCTTTATCCAGTTTTGACCAAAACTGCATTATCTAGCGGAGTAAACATAAACAACAATATTCTACCGCTATCAAATAAAAATGTATATAGTAAACAATGGCTCAAGTTTAAATAGCAAGCACATTATACAGAATGCGAAAGACAATCATCCTTGAAACAAGGGCAACCTAAACTTTTTCAAAAAGATTGTTTTATTCAGAGCTTAACAGAGTTTTTATTAAAACTATTATTAGGATAAGGTCAAACCATGCTCTAACACCTTTAATAAACTATAAAACGAATCTATCAGACACTCCATACTGCAGCTGTGAAAATATGGAGATTTAAAATATATTATATCCTATTAGAGGATGAAAAAAAAGTTCTTATAAAGACTTGGGAAAACTAAAAGTCTGCTTCCCATTTGACTTAAACAAATTAATGTACTAACTTTGAAATAAGACGAAAGTAATTAGCAATCTGCGAACTACACCAATTGTTCTATTGGATAACCAATATCAAACATTTTATGGCCGCTAAATGTGGATTTCACTACTTTTTAATAGTCTTCAGAAGTTTCTCCAATAGATATCGTCGACATAAATACCTATTTTCTATATATTTATAAGTTAGCAGAAGGAATAAGCATGTGTTTCAATCCACAGAAGAGACTACAGTATGATGCAAAATATTTTTTTATTAGCTATGGTTAATTCAAAAACAGATGTGTCTCATTTTTACCGAGCGCAAGTCAACAATGAAATGATCAATGCACTGACATATTATGTAAAACTGGTCCTCTCTATGGATGGAAGTATCTATTCTCTCTCTTCAATCCTGACCCCCCAGGGGAGTGTAGTGGTCGACGTGATGTCGTGTATTGTCCGTCTCCAGAGATCTCTGTCTCTGGTCATTTCTTTTAATTCATGCATAGGTCTTTGGCATATTCCTGTAATTTGATCTATCCATCTTGTTGGGGATCTTCCTCGTGATCTTTGGCCTTCTACCTTTCCTTGTATTATGAGTCTTTCCATGTTTTCTGTGTTTGCTCTCATAACATGCCCAAAATATTTTAATTGTTGGAGATGGACTTTACTAGAGAGTCGTTGGCTAACTTTTACCTCTCTTAAAATTGAATTAATTGTTCTACGGTCGGTCCAAGGAATTCGTAACATTCGTCTCTAACAGAACATTTAAGTGGCGTCTATCTTTCTTCTCTCCGATTGTCTCAGAGTCCAAGATTCACATCCGTAGGTCAGTATTGGGAATATTAAGCAGTTGATCAACCTCATCTTTATCGCTCTTGAAATTTGACAGTCCTTCCATATTTTGGTCATTTTTGTTGTGGCAACTTTTGCTAGATCACATCTACGTTTAATCTCTTCTTGTAATGACCCTGTGTTTGTGATTAATGATCCCAGATATAAGTATGAGCTCACAACCTCGAACCGGTCAATTGTGGTTATGTGTGGATAATTGTTGTGTAGTCTATCCACTATCATGATCTTTGTCTTTGATATGTTTAATTGCAGACCAAATATTTGACTTTCGTTTTCGATCGGCCGTATAAGTTCCATCAGCTCTGCTTGACTATTTGCAAGAAGGGCTGTGTCATCTGCGAAACGTAGGTTGTTTAGTTTATGACCATTTATTGAGATGCCCTTTTCCCATCCTTCAAGTGCTCTTCACATAATATACTCTTCATATATGCTGAATAATTGTGGAGATAGTATACATCCTTGTCTGACACCCCGTTCTGGATGAAACTCGTTCGAAAATGTGTCAAGTACTTTAACTGATCTGGAAGTATCTATTACTGAAGCATTACGTCAATGTATTGCTGGAAAGGGTTAAAGAGCTCGGTGCAAATATGTTGCAATTTTAAGTTCCAGTGTACAATGTGCAAAAAAGCGGAAGACAAACATATATTATGATCGCAGACTACAAAACTACAGAAATACGCCTAATTTTAATAAAAGTGTAAGAAATCTGATCATTAATTATACATTAAGCATGAAGAGAAGTTTGTGCGTTAATGGGGCTTTTAGAGAAAGTGTAAGAAATGTCAATGCTACAGCATCCCACGTTGGCACTGTTATTCACATGTCAGACATAAAAAGTATACAATCCCTTCTAGAATTTATTATTGAACCAAAATCTTTTGTAATCAACTATTAACCATGTCATTGACTGTGGATTTTTTTATTTCATTGGACCATCCCTATTTACCTGCTTCTCCTGATGAGCTAGTGGGATCACTAACTGTGTTAAAAGTTAAGTGTCTATTCAATAAACGACTCAATGATTAGTTCTGATAGTTTGCCATATTTAGAAATAAAAGATAAATTATGTTTGACATATAATTGAAATGAAAGATGAATTATGTTGGAAAGATAATTCAAATTATTATTATCAAGTGTAAACTCAGATGTTAGTCACTGGTCGTGAGTCGTGAGTAAGTAAGTAGAAATAATGACTTAAATCATAATGAAATAATCCCGAAAGCTTAAGAGTTTTTTGGCAAACATATGAAAATATTCCATACACATCCGTATCAACCTGACTAGTTTAGTGTATGGAACGGTTACGATGTAAGGTGAGAGTTGGACAACAATATTCGGAGACATTTGAAATAAACAATGGACTAAAACAGGGATATGCACTTTCACCACAACTCTTTAACTAAGCTCTGGAGCACATAATCAGAAGTGCAAAAATCGAAAAACCTAATACAGTATTTGATGGAGCAGGACCAAACTTACTTCTTGCATTTGCAGACGATATCGATCGAATAGGTAACACAGACCACGCGGACGCACTCATCTCCGGTGGCGAGATAATGTAGCAGAAGACATAAGCACTATGGGCGTGGAGAATTGGATGGAGGTTGCTCAAGACAGAAAACAGTGGAGGGATGTTGTCGAGTCGACTAACACCCACAAGTAAGTAAGTAGAAGAAAATATTGGAGACTGAAACGCCAAAACATATAATAATGCAAACACCAGTAGGGAGAAGGTCAAAGGGAAGACTCAAACTTAGATACACGAAACAAGTGGAACAAGATCTGAAAACACTTAAGATTACCATCTGAAAAAAACAAAGCAAAGAACAGAACAGAATGGCGAAAAATCCTAGAAGAAGCCAGGACCCAGAAAGGGTTGTCGAGCTACTGATGATGATCATGATATAAAAAATAGTATTTATAAACTCTGTAGACAATGTTAACGTGTACAACAAAATAAAAGACAAATAAATAGTCTTTATGATAGTGTTATTAATTTTTATCTATTATGTTGCTACGAAAATTTGCTAACATAAAGCATACAAATATTATCCTACTTCCCAATGGTAATAAATTGCTCGATAAATACTTAAGAATCTTATACGTTTTGCCCAAACCAATTATTCTCTAAACATATATTTGATTTGATGAAATTTTTTTGGTCGACATAGCTGGTCATGCTCAAGCTGGCCAAATTTGTTTTTCAAAAATTCTGACATATTGACAGCCACATCTTTTAAAGTTAAAATATCTTCTTCTAAAGTATCTGAAAACCTCGATCTGCTAATACTATATAATTTTTTTCAAGTAAATTAAACAAACCACACTTTTTAAGTATCTATTACTAATGGAACCTCCATAACTATCAGAAAGAAAAGATATGCAACATGTACTTGAAATGCCAACTAAAACCTTTTTGGGTATTATAAGACGTTAAATAAGTAAGTTGCTGTGATTCTGGATTTTTCGGTTGATCTACTTTCACGTCAGCGCAATCTATAATAACTGTGTTGGTACATTCACGGCCTTTGAACTAAACATTTTGATTAGCAATGTTAAGTGATACAGGATGTTAAGTTCTCTAGATTGACAGTAACGAAAGTTGATCCATGTGATAAATACACGGATAACTAATGTCCCATATATATCAAATTTAAATGCAAATTCATTATTTATTATATTGCGCCTTAATTTAACTAGTTTCTAGAAAACTCATTCGCCGGACTTGACACAGACACCTGTAAGCCTAGGGCCAAATCCAGTATAAAATTTGAGTTCTTCCAACTTAAACTAACATTGCAAAATTTCAATACAAAATGAGTTTAGCAGTACGCAATTCATAGTTGATGCATCATATTTGCGCATCTCTTGATGTTCATGACCATTTATATCCATTTGTGTTAACTGCATTTCAACCTCAATGCAAGGTTCTGGTGTGATTGGGTGTAAATAACTGATAAATGACATATGCAATGGTTTCTTTTTAAATGCTTGTTTTTATCATGCGTTCTTGTCTTTACTTGGCTGATTCCCATTTCTTTTCAGTCCTGTTTCTTTTCAGTCCAGCCGTTCAGCTAAAGACTTGGTATATCATCCTTCTTGAGTCTAATCTTTGCTGTAAAATAAACAAAAAAAAATTAAGTTTTCAAGAAATACTGCCTAAATTAACACATAAATACTTACGATTTTTGACAGTTGAATCCAGGGGCAATACGTAAGCTTCAACAAAATGTTGATAGCAGAATCGTGCATTTTTCTCATCAGATTATGTTTGGGAAAACTGTGTTCTGATGTTATTGATGGGCACAAATGTACAGCACAACACTGACGCATCTTGCACACAGCAAAATAAATGCAATATTTACTTAGAAATAAACAGATTTGGATAGTGGACGTGACCTTTAACTACACTACCGCCATCTACGTTCAGCTTTTCAGATTAGCTGCCATTGGCATAATTTTTCACTGGTGCATAAAGAACCAAAATTCAATAAATATCTTGAACTTTAACAACATAGAAAAAAATACATTTCCATTTTACTAAGAGCAATCGTTAAATTGACAGCGCTGGAATTTCTAGCGTTAAAGGCGGGTTGACACAATCACAGTGTACTTAGATTCCAACTTGAACCAAGTGGACTTGTACAAGTGTACTTGTACCAAGTTAGTTGCCACGGTTAAACGACTTGGATGCCAAATTAACCATTGTAAAGATGGCGAAAGTGATTGTGGAATATGTTGTAGTAGTTGCTGATATGTTAATACATTAGCTTGAAAAACAGAAAAAAGGATTAAAAAAAAAAGAAAACTTTGGACCCGTAATTGGTTACGTAAACGTAAAGCGCTTGAAGCTTCATCCAATTTTTTAAGCGAAGTAGCAAATGAAGATAAATGTACATTTAAAAAACCATTAAAGACTAACTACTAAAAAATTGAAGAACTATTGCAAATGGTTCACCCAAAAATTCAAAAAGGTGATACAAAAATGAGAGCAGCTTTACCTGCAAGACTAAAACTACAAATTACCCTTGGTTATTTGGCAAGTAGTTGCTGTTTTCTTACGTTGGAATGTTTATACAGAGTTCTGAAATCGTCGATATCTAAGTTTTTGAATACAGCACTTGATGCCATTTATATAGTATTTAAAGCCATAAATACTCGAATGCCTGGTTTACCACATTTTCATTAGTTTCAGAACCCTTTGTTACACTGTCTTGGCTGATGATGTCTGATTTATTGTGTGTAGAAAATGGCTCGGTCAACACTTCTAGTGTACCAGGTCGACTAAGGTGGTGGATATCACGAATGATAGTTATTTTGTACAGTACTATCAAACATATTTCTTTCCGATAACAATAATGCACCATTAAGCAGCTGATTGCGACGCATTACCATTAAACGCTACCAGTAAACTGTAGTAGCAAAGGGCTTTAAAGACCGTTGGAAGTTTTCAGGGTGCTGTGGAGCTCTTGACGGAAAACATATCAATATCGGGCAACCTATAGGTAGTGGAAGTGACTATTACAAGTATAAGGAATTTTTTAGCACCGTTCTTATTGCACTCGTTGACAGTGACTACAGTTTTATATTCATAGATGTTAAAAGTCAGGGGAGAATAAATGACAGTATAGTATTAAATAATTCTATATTAAAAACATGTATGGAGAACAATACTCTAATCTAACAATAATCTTTCCAAAATGGGGTGTAATCTTATCTTTCCAAAATGGGGTGTAATCTTGGGTGATGATGGGTTTGCCCTTAATCTCATCATATTATCTCATGAAATCATATTCTCGAAAAATGTCTTTAAGAACCGACGAAAAGATTTTCAATTACCGTCTATCTCGAGTGGTTGAGAATGCATTCGGGATAATGGCAATGAGATTTCGGATCTATCGTTGACCTGTTTACGTGTGCCCTGAAAAAGTAGATACAATTGTAAAAATCACGCGTGCGTTTCATAAATGGCTCAAGAAAACCTCTCGGTTGTCCTATGCATCTCCTAGCACGTTTAATGCTGAGGATCTGGATGGACAAATAAGACCTAGATCATGGAGAATTGATATCAACTCGAACATGTCACGTTTAAGAAATCAACAAGGCAGCAATAATTATTCTCAAATCGCAGAACGTAGAAGACAGAACTATACAAAATATTTTGCAAATGCTGGTGTCGCATCTTGGCAAAACGACATGATACATTAATTAGACTTTTTCGTAATTTAAAACTTATTTAAAAATATGCGACTATATATTTATCGGTTTTTAATAAACTAAATAAATATACCAAATACAGTAATGTCTTTATAATTTATTGATAATTATTATCGTGATAATATGAAAAAATATTACAAGTAATCATTTACCAGCTCAGAGAACCTTTTCTGATCTTCATTACATCACATAGAAATGGATCTCGATTTCAAACCACGCTATACTGAGCACATAAATGTCGTCAGTTGATGCATATGTTGTATTTGATGCTTTAATTTTTTCGGCTTCCTGGTTCAAAGTAGTTTGCATGACATTAATTTTTTTAATACCCTGTTTTTCGTGAGACCAGGAATATTCGTGTGCATTTTTATTAGCTGTAGGGCCGCACTTCTAGCATCCTTATTTTTATATTACTTTATCTGTAGATTCCACAATACTTCCTCAGCTTTGTATAACTCCATGAAGCTAACACTTTCCCAGTCAGACCATTTTCTGTTTGTGTTTACTTCAAGTTTTTGATACCGACGCCATTCTAATTTTACACACACTACTTGGATCCAAGTAGTGTGTGCAACATAGTAACCCTATCATAAAAAATATAAGGAAATTAAAAAATAAAACAAAACAAATTATTAATAAAGACAATTTACATTTTATAGTTTACATTCACTTCTAACTCAACCTCTGATTGTATATCTGTGAATACAAATAAAAATATAGTCTGGTCAATTGCCCCAGCCAAGGCCATACAAATAAAACACATTTATAATCAAATAAAACACGTATATAATACATTGGGTTTAATTATAATTTTACTATTCGTATTATACAACCATTGTCATCGTATTGTGAAGTTAATTCATTTGTTATTTTTATTTGTTTAGATCATTCACCGGGATCTGGCAGCCCGCAACGTTCTCATCACCGAAGACCACATCTGCAAAGTGGCCGATTTTGGATTTGCCAGAGATATAATCGCTAACCACATTTACGAACGAAAGAGCGAGGGGAGACTGCCGATAAGGTGGATGGCACCGGAATCTCTCTATGATAATATATTCACAGTGAAGTCTGATGTATGGAGTTTCGGAGTTCTCGTTTGGGAAGTCGTTACACTTGGCAGTACGCCATATCCGGGCATGTCCGCCGTGGACGTCATGAAGAAAGTAAGTATTTTCTTTCATTAAGAATGTTATTAGTAATGCAAAGGACAGCAATAAATTTAATTTGTACGAGTACGGAAGTTATATGTTGATATAATCTTATGAAATAGTTATTTATGTCCTAGTAAAAGCTACGAATTTATTATTGCTGAGGAACAGTATATATATAATATATATATATATATATATATATATATATATATATATATACATATATATATATATATATATAATATATATATATATATAATATATATATATATATATATATATAAGAGTAAGAAAAAAGAAGTACTTGTGACTCGTTTGGAAAAAATATAACACTGTTTTTGATGGGTTGGAGTCAATAAAAGGGGCTATTTGTTGACTATTTTTTACTCGAGCTTTCAATTGTGATTACAATTTTTATCAAGAGCTTCTAAAAATACAAAATGTCTTACAAAGTTGAACTAGAAATAAAAAATTTTTTGTTAACTCACCAAATAAAATTAGTTTTTTATATAAAACTACTGCTTACATAATAAATACAAAAAATATTAATAAAAAAATGCCTTATTCTAATAAATGTTTCTCTGAAAAATTTAGATGAAGTTTCTTAAGAAAAAAATTGAATTTATAAACAAAAATAGAATAGCTACAACCAGCCTAAAATGTCATAAATACTAACTTAAAAATTTTTATTTTTGACATATTGTCAAAAATAAAATTTTGTTTAAAAAATTCTTCTTTGTTTAGTAACAAAAAAGAAGAAGATTTATTCACCATTGATAGATGCCCGAAAAAATGTAACAAATACATGGAAAATTCAAAATGTGATATTTTACTGACTGCATAAATTAAATAGAAATTATATAATTATAAATTTTGCTTAAATTTTGAATTTCTGACCTTTTGTTTAAATTATTATCACTTTTGCTAATACAAACCATTTCCAAAAAAGTTCTTTTAAATTTATTACTTTCATTACATAAAATTTTAATATTATCAAAATCCATAATATGGTCTTTGTCTATTACATGCTCTGCCAAAGCACAAGATGGTTTCTTAATTCTACAATCACTCTTGTGAGAAATAATGCGATTTGAGAGATTTCTTCCAGTCTCACCAATATACTCAGCTTCACACTGAGTACAAACAATGCTGTATACTACATTTGTTTGATCTAATTTGTCTATAGGATATTTAGTTTTGGAATATAAAGATGAAATAGTTTTGATGTTCTTTGTTGCTATTTTTATATTGTCAATAACCTTTAATGTTTGTATTAATTTAGGAGTTAATGATGGTATAAAAGGTAGTGAATGATAATATATGTTTTGATTGTTGGATACAGTGTTTTGAGATTTAGCAAAAAATGGTGTTAAGTTATTTATATTTAATAAATTAGAAAAAAGCATCCTATGTAGCATATCAGGAGGATAAGAGTTTTCAATTAAAATATTTTTTAACAAATGAAGATCTTCTTGTAGGTAGTCTGGATGAGAAAGTTTTAAAACACGTTCGTTTAATCCTGTTATAAGGTTCATTTTCATTTTATTTGGATGATTAGAGTAATAGCTTATAAATCTATTACTACATATGGGTTTTCTGAACCATCTAGTTTTCAACATATTGTCTGTATTTCTTACAATTCTCATGTCAAGGAATGGTAGAGAATTATCTACCTCTTCCTCAACTGTAAATTGTATATGTTGATTATGATTGTTGAAAATGTTGACTGTTTCAAGAATTTTGTGTTTAGGAAGTGCCAAAACTAGATCATCTACATATCTTTTGATAAATGGAATGAAAAAAGTGCAATTATTGATACAATCACTAATAACATCATCCATGACATAGCTACTTAGAATGGGTGAAAGACTAGATCCCATAGGGCTACCAAAAATTTGTTTATAAAAAACACCATTAAATATAAAAATATTAGAATCAAAAACAAAGTTGATGAGTGTTTTAAAATGTAATAAGTCAATATTAGTATGTTGCGAAATCTCATTCCAATGTTTTTCAACACTACTTATGATTAAATTTAAAGGTAAATTAGTAAAAAGAGATGTTACATCAAAACTAACTAAAACATAATTTTGTGGTAATTGGAAATTATTAATGAAAGAACTAAAATCAAATGAATCTTTTATGTAAAAATTGTTGTTTAAATTATAAGCATTGGTTAAGATGTCAGTGAGGAGCTGTGCTATTGGTCCATTTGGAGGGCATAGAGATGAAACAATTGGTCTCATAGATAAAGTTGGTTTATGTATTTTAGGTAGAGCATAAAACCGTGGTGCAATAGAATTATAAATTTTGAGTTCTTTTGCTTTTTTATTATCAATAAATTTCTTACTGTTTAATTTTGATACCAGACAATTTGCTTTTTGTAGTAAAGTACAAACAGGACTCCTTCTAAGTGTAGTGTAATACTTAGTATCATTTAAGAGTTCTCCAGTTTTTTGTAGGTAATCCTCTTTATACATTACAACAGTTACGTTACCTTTATCGCTTTTGACAATATAAATTTCAGGATGGTTTTTAAGAAAAAGTTTAGTTTGTAAATAGTATTTATTTAAAAAATGATCTTTGACTTCTTTATGTAAAAAGTTTGTAATGACGTTTGTACATTTAGATCTAACAACATCCTTTTGATTATCATTAAGTGGTCTTAAGATGTACATTGTGCTTTGGCTTTGGCAGAGCATGTAATAGACAAAGACCATATTATGGATTTGATAATATTAAAATTTTATGTAATGAAAGTAATAAATTTAAAAGAACTTTTTTGGAAATGGTTTGTATTAGCAAAAGTGATAATAATTTAAACAAAAGGTCAGAAATTCAAAATTTAAGCAAAATTATATAATTATATAATTTCTATTTAATTTATGCAGTCAGTAAAATATCACATTTTGAATTTTCCATGTATTTGTTACATTTTTTCGGGCATCTATCAATGGTGAATAAATCTTCTTCTTTTTTGTTACTTAACAAAGAAGAATTTTTAAACAAAATTTTATTTTTGACAATATGTCAAAAATAAAAATTTTTAAGTTAGTATTTATGACATTTTAGGCTGGTTGTAGCTATTCTATTTTTGTTTATAAATTCAATTTTTTTTCTTAAGAAACTTCATCTAAATTTTTCAGAGAAACATTTATTAGAATAAGGCATTTTTTTATTAATATTTTTTGTATTTATTATGTAAGCAGTAGTTTTATATAAAAAACTAATTTTATTTGGTGAGTTAACAAAAAATTTTTTATTTCTAGTTCAACTTAGTAAGACATTTTGTATTTTTTAGAAGCTCTTGATAAAAATTGTAATCACAATTGAAAGCTCGAGTAAAAAATAGTCAACAAATAGCCCCTTTTATTGACTCCAACCCATCAAAAACAGTGTTATATATATATATATATATATATATATAATATAATATATATATATATATATATATATATATATATGATTAATAGAAAATATTTAAACACATATAAAATATAAAATAATAATATAACAATAATCATAACACTAATTCACTCGGTTTTTGAATTATTATCTGACCCCAGCAGTGCTACCTATTACTTCGATCCGCCTCGAAGGACCAATGGAAAGTTTCGTACGTAGTTATAAGGTTCAAATCGTTTATAATGTCCCTGTGTCCGCTTATTGTCGATCGACGATGATAAAAATAATAAAAGGTTGAAGTTGTGGAGTAAAAGTGATGGTTTTATTGACAGCTACTGGTAATTACACAATATGATGTTCGTTAGGTAACTACTTATGATAAACTGTACTCAAATAAGCTCAAATCCCCAATTTATAATCTCACAAATAATTCATACCTCAGCACAGAGGTTATTGCTTTCTATCATACCATACTTTGAACTATTTGCTTACATTACAATTTAATCTAGGCCTTAATTGCGACACTTAGGAAGTTCAATTAGAAAATATATTATTCGGCAATTTATTTAGTTGTAGGTAAATGAACAAATTATTAAAATATTATACGATATAGTTTTACAATAGCTCACGGTGAAACTATAAAAGATTAAGAAGTTAAGAATAATGTGAGATTACAAATTAAGGGTTAATTTGTGATTGAACAATGTGACTTGTCATCCTAGCCTTTTATATAGATAGATTCTCCCCATTTTAAATGTACGTAAAAATATGAATTTGACTATGTTATGAACGTAGTGATCCTACAGTGGGATCTTTAGGCTATATGATATTTTTTTCGTTTTATTATTTTGTTTTTAAGTTGTGATTTTGAAAGTATAATATATATATATATATAAATATATATATATATATATATATATATATATATATATATATATATATATATATATTCTATTCTAACTTGTATTCATAGTTCGCTACTTGTATTTTTTATGATCATATTTTTATTATAACTGGTATTGTAAAATTCAAATCCTCAAAATTTAATTTATAATTCGAATGTATTATTATTTTTTCATCTATAGAAATTAGTTTCCTCATTAGCTCTTTGTTTTATGAAATTTCTCACCAGTAACAGTGAATACAGCGTGATTTTCTAATGAAAACAAAAAATTTAATATCCGAATAATCAAAACTGATGGCTTTAACATAATACATTTTGAAGGACAGTAATAATTATTTGGGAAACTATTGATAGTTGTCGAAAACGCTAAATTTAGGAAAGTATTTATTATTTCGAAACTCTAATTAAATTTTAGGTCGCCACAAGTCACATTTTTCCCATTTATTTTCGAGCAGTGTATCAAAAACTGGAATTTATCAGCGCGGGGAACTCATGCGCGTGAAAAAAATAGAACATGAAGAACAAAGGACTGGCGGCAGAGTGAACCTACTGATTCTTTTTACGCGATATACTGATATATATATTCTTTTTAAGCGATATACTGTGTAAACGGAGTATTTGATTTGCATCTCGTACAATTAGTAGATGAATCAAAGTAATCAAACATTAAAAACCTGTTTAAATATTTCAATGTGAGCAAGATAAAGTTTACCAATACACAATTACCCCGATATTCGACTACCTACATCATAAACTTATTTGTCAATTTGTGAAATATGGTGATTGTGAAATTAATTTAAAATAACTGATAAACAAGATTTAATTAAACTAATAATTTCTTTCAACGGTAGAATTTCTCCGAATAAAATTTTATCTTCTCGGATATTTAAATAGAGCAATTTACCATTGAATATTAGAATTCCGCTTGCAAACGACTCTTTAGCGACGGAAAAAGATAACGAAGTTTGTTTGAAGTCGGTGTTGGTAGTATATAAAATCGTACATAAAATTAAAAATAATAATAAAAGCTAATACGAAAATAAAAATACTAGATTTAATAAAACGTCAATGTATTACATGAAATAAAAGTTCTATGTATATTACTTTAACAACCTGTAAGGGATTTTCAGTAGTAATATCCTTAGGACATTGATAACA
The DNA here is from genome assembly GCA_918026665.1 of Diabrotica balteata. Taxonomy (NCBI): domain Eukaryota; kingdom Metazoa; phylum Arthropoda; class Insecta; order Coleoptera; family Chrysomelidae; genus Diabrotica; species Diabrotica balteata. The sequence goes on from OU898277.1 coordinate 158,742,391, forward strand.
GACGAGATAATGTCATGACAATCGAAAGTTCGTTCCTTGAGAAGCGAGCTTGAAAAATTTGTCATGAAATTATGAGGCATTCATCAATGTCCGAGGGATATTCGGCGGATAATTTTTCGAAAAAAAAAAACTACATAACTCAACATAACGAAACATTTATTTATTAAAAGTACAGTTAGTGAAAGTACACTTATTAAAATTTAAGTTAACATTGTGTTATTAAATTTGTTATGAAATTATGTATGAGGCATTCATCAATGTCCGGGATATTCGTCGGATAATTTTTCGAAAAAAAAATCATACGTAATTGATCGTGTTGTCATAGGGATTAAAAATTTCACTGAATGCAATTATCAGTTTAATGTTGACATGATTAGGTGAAATTGTTCCACATGGCACAAAATGACGAAATTTGAATGGTTGTTAGAACAGTCGAAAAATTATCAAGATAAGTAATTTGTAAGTTTTAAAGAATAACGCTGTCCATATTGCTAAATGAGATGGAATAAATTAAATAAGATAATAATTGAAAATTTTTGTTATATGAATTTTCATATTTATACTATATGTAAACTAAAAATTTTCCGGAAAATTCCGGAAAATCAATATATATTTTTTTCATTTTATATCAATGATGTAATAATATTTATATATTTTATAAATTAAACTTCAAGTAATTTTTTACACCTTATATTACACTCATGGACAAAAAGATCGAATATTTTGAAATTTTGAAATTTTTGTTTTTTAAAAATAAATTCTGGTCAATCTAGTTGTTTATTGTAAAGAATAATGTTTAATGAATTATTTTAGGTTTTTATGCGAAGAAAATTACGAAACAAATTGCTTAATGTTAGGTAAATAAGATTATTTTACTTTAAACTTTAATGCCAATTTAAATTGCTTAAACAAGTCGTGTTAACTACAACGAGTGCGTGATCATTCAAGCTCCTCCTCAAGCTCTTATTACTGTCTGCATCCTTTGCGGTATGTTTGCAAGTAAGTTTTGGACATATCTTTAGGAAATTGCATTTTATTCATCCTGTGCAGCAAGCCGAAGCTGCTCTATCGTATTTGGAACAGGATGTCCTTGTCGTATGCGGTATGTTAGCTGATCCCACATGTACTCTATTGGTTTTAAATCAGGACTAAAGGGTGGCTAATTCAATCTTCGAATTTAGACCTCACCAAGATAATTCATTATTATGACAGCGGTATGTGGCCAAGCATTATCGTGTATTAAAATGAATCTGTCGTATCCAATGTAACCAACATATGACAAAACACGATCTTGCAGAATCTTTTAAACGTAAGAGTCACCAGTCATCCGTCCAATCACTTCCACAAGTGCGGTGCTTCCCTCCCAGCTAATATCTTCCCTAAGCATTATGCCACCACCTCCAAAACTAACGTTCTGGGCGAAATTGCAGGTGGCGAATCATTCCCTAACTCTTTTTAGACGTGATTTTGACTATTTGGTCTTTATTATAAGATTCTGGTCTCTTCAATAAAAAGAACATTTTTTCAGTTGTCGATATTCTACTGAATATGTGTTCTTGCAAATTCTAAACGACGAGCTTTATGATTTTGGAGAAGACGTGAAACTTTGACAGGGCGTCTAGGCGTTTAGTTTGCTTGTTTCAATCTTCGTCTAATTGTTTCTGAAATCAAATTAGCTTGTCTACCATTTAGTAGCTCATTTCTGAGGTTGATCGATGCCAATGAGTAATTTCGTGTAGAATTAGGAACCAAAAAACAGACGTCAATTGCGATTGTGCACCTTGGTGGTCCCTAGGTCTTCGATTAAAATTTCCTGTTTCGTGGTACCTTTTCAAGGTATTGGAAACTGTAGATTGATTTTTCCTGAGACGTCGTGCAATATCATAATGTCAATAATAACTTAACCTAAAAATAACCGAATTAGTATGATTTTTTCCTTACGTGAAGAGAGATTTTTATGATAAAATGTACAAATGACACTAAACGCTGAATAAACGTTAAAATAAACGTCAAAATATTCTAAACTAACTGACAAAATCAGCCTACTATATGAGTAACATCAGTAATCTAAAATTATTTTGAAATAATAGTGAATCCAAAAAAAATTGGAAAATTCTAAAATATTCGATATTTTTGTCCAAGGGTGTATTATATTCCTTATATTAATTATAATTAGTTACTACTTTAATAATCTATATGTTTATATATGCGTATATGTATATGTACACTAGGAGGACGGTAATCACATTGATTTATGTTTTTAGTTCTAAATATCTCAAAAGATAGCAGAGTAGACCGTCCTCGTGTACCTACATTTTATACGTATTTATGTGAATATAAGAAAGGTTATTTATATAATAGAAAATCGGTAATACATCTTAGTATGCGCAAAAAAAGGCGGGATGAGTATCAGGTGCCACGCTTTAAAATTTCGTCAAAATAGTTCATAACGTCGTTTCTATTAATCATAGAAGGTTTTTCTTTAATGTGAGCTTTTTTATTAGCTATACAATGGTTGTATGTACACGTCTGTAGCCTAAAAAATATAGAAGTTATTACAATTGTTTATAAGTAAAAAATACCCCTTTTTCAAACGTTTATTTTGTAATTCCGATGAAAACGCAATATAAATTTAACTTTTCAGATAGTTCATGTCTTAAAGAATCCTATTATTAGAGCAAATTCAATAGTTTAAATATTTAGCCTCAGGGATAAATAAATTAAATAACTTAAACTATTTGACCGATCGGGGGGAATTTCGAACAGATTCAAAAGGCGGTAATTCCTCGATTTTCAAATGTATTAATAACATTTTATTTTGTTAATAAAAAAAATATTAAAATTTAAAAATTAGTGCAAAAAACTGCTTTTTTGAAAATATCTCCGTAAATTATTTATCAATTTTAATTAAAAAAACCGAAAAATAAAGATATTCTTGATATAAAAAATGATATAAATATTGTTTATGTAAAATATAAGGGAAAAAACTATAGACAAAAAATTAAATTGAAACAATAAATTTTTGTTTAAAAAAAACTTAAGGTAAAAATAGGAGTACTTTTTCATCTATTCATCCTATAGTAACCCTTCCACATCATCCTATAGTCCACCTATGTCTAAAAAGCTTCAGATATATGCGAAAAATGTTTCGACCTTTTTTTTTAACCAGATTGAACTATTAGTAATTTTTCGATTTTTTAAGTGATGACAACTTATTTTTTTGAATAAAAAAAAACAAACAACTAGTGTTAATATTTTTATTTTTGGTTAGGTTGTAATTTTATTCTGACATCTAATTCTGCTATTATTTTTAACCCAGAAGCTTTAATTGGTAGTAAGAATACGGATAAGGTGGTATTTGTTCTACAATTTTGTAACTTGTAATAAATAAATCAATTATAAATTTTAAAATGAAATGGCAATCTACATAACATTTTAATTAAATATTAAAAAGTGCTTTTATAATATTATATTTTGGCAATTTAAAGTTTCAAGTTAAAATCTGCGTTCAGCGACAAAAAACTTTCTCCTCCATCATTATTAGCATGAAAACTTTTTTGTTGTTTCGCAAGTGTCAGCTGATGTGTCTGTTTGCTACAAAGTATCTCGATTTGGTTATTCAAATAAGAATCTTAACCACTTACGAAGAATAAAAGTCCAGGAACAGAATATTTTACTTTTTACTCTGGAAGAAGCGAAGAGATTCTACGTTTTTTCTCTTTAAAAAATGAAAAAGCATTGAAGTCCCTTTATTTATTTACTGGTGTATTATAATTAAAATATCTCAAACAGAAAATAATTCCCTACGGTTGATTACAAAGAAAATATACAAATATCTTTTTTTATTTTTAAAAATAAATCCAGTAAAAACTGTTTTATTCGTCTAACTATACCACACTCTAAATTGTCTTTTAAATTTAATTAATTGTTTTTATGGGTATTTAGGGTTTGTTATTTTTTTTATTTTGACTTGCATATTATTTGTTTATTTTAGCTTGAATTAAAATACATCATTAACCATAAACACACTTGTTATATCCTAGGGAAAAATAAACAGGAGTTATATATCGCCCTGTTGCATAAGATCAAGAAGCAAATTACTGAATATAAATCCCTCGACAACTAACTGTCATAAACTAATTCCAACAAAAAAAAACGTCTTAATTGTAGTTTTTATATTATGTGAAGTGAAAAATAATAGTATATTACTTTATGAGGCGGAGAAGCATGACTTTGTCGTCTAGATGTTAGAAATTAAAATAATTAAGTTGTCGGTGGGATTTGCGTCTCCCTGGTTACAGTTGTTTGACGGTTGTTTGCAATTATTAAAGACAGCTTATTGTTGTTGCAAACCGCAAGCGCAAATTTAGTGCGAAAATGGAAAACCTAAACGAAATTGAGTCCTCGACTAATGATGCAGTAGCACGTTTGGGGCCCTCCATGTCCGGAATAAAGTATCAGTTAGCGTACAAGCACTTCCAAGAGTGGTGCGATGCAAGAGGAGTACGGCAAGCGAAGACGTTTTACTGGCATATTTTATTATAATGGAAAATGAAAATAAATGGAAATCTTCTACAATGTGGTCACGATACTCTGTGATAAAATCCGAGTTAGTTATTAGAAAAAATGTGGATAAAAGCAAATTTTTAAGGTTACGTGTCTTTCTGAAAAAAATAAGCGAAGGATATACTGCAAAGCAGTGTAAAGTTTTCACTAAAGACGAGTTTGATAAATTTTTGTTTGAAGCGCCAGATAAGTTGTATTTAGGATTAAAGATAAAAAAATATATTGCAAAGCATGTAGTATTCGCTCCGTGCGTGACCATGGTAGGGGTACATTGAAACGATGCCAGCGTGCGTAGCGGCGAAATATGACAAAATTGGAATATTGGACAAAATATTTTTACGCATAAGTTTTATCAAAAATGTGTGCAAATACATGTTGCGTATTTAATTCTGCTAATAATAGCAAAACAGTGAGTGTAGTTTTTATAGGTTCCCAAAGATTACATATAAATTAGAGAAAAAAAAAAGATGAATTCTTGCTATTAATATGAAAAAGTAAATATCACATAATTTAATTTTTATGCAATTGAAATAGGAACAATTTAAATAATTTACCTTGAATGATATTTCATAAGGCTTCAAGCTAACTGCAGATGACTTTAACTTTTATATCATAACTTTTACTATTATTGTTTTTAATTATATGCTCTTTTGCGTGAAAAACTTGATTTTCCAGTACTAGATTTTTCGCTTTCTTTTCCGTTTGGAGTTGGAAAGATATATTATGATGAATTTTGAGAAACTTAGTTTTTAATACTACATTTATTTTGTACATAAACTGAAAAAATATAGTTAAAAAACTAATTTATTAATAATTGTCAATTTCGCATGTATTTAACAATGTCAAACATACGTCATATATTTAACCTGAAAATTGGGACTCCAAAATTGTCAGATGAAGGCGGTAGGTGTCGCATCAGTCACGCACGGAGCGAATACTCTACTTAATTATAAAAATATTTCAGATTGTTTTGGTAATTGGGGTTACCGGCGCCTGTCGATGCGACGAAATGGTAAAAATGAAAACTGTGGACATTGAGGATAAAGAAAATGTAATAATTATCAAAATCCTAGACAGTAAAACACGACCAATTAGATCTTTTACGATAATTGGTCAAAACTACATTAAACTGTATAAAAAGTATGCATCACTGCGGCCTGAAAATTTCACAGAAAACCGATTTTTTATCAAGTACCAGAATGCTCGATCAGCGCAGTAGCCCAAAAAGTAGCTAGCTATTTAAATTTAAACGATGCAAGCGCATACACGGGTCACTAGAGGCGGAAATCTAGAATGTCGCAAACGACATGGGGGCTGAAAATCAAGCACGGTTGCCGAAGGATATATATAGGATTCAATAAAAAATAAGAACGATAATGCTCAAAAAATTTTAAACCCTCATGATTCGCCAACATCGGGAATGATTGCTGAAAGTTGTTCTCGACCATCAGTATCATCAAAAATTACCAATGCGTATCAAGAGTCGGGAACATTTTTGCACGGTTTCAATTTTAAAAATGCCTCATTAAATAATTGTACTTTTAATATTACTATAAATAAAAACGATGTTTAATTGTTGTTAATGACATTTGTATTGTTGCTTTGTGACATGTTTCATATTGTTGCCATGACAACATTTTTCCCGCCGCCGCAAAGAAATGGAAAAAAAAAACTGCTGCCGGCGGAGACATCAAACTTTGACAGGATCAAGTTAGATAAGTAATGTCATCATTATTTGATATTTGAAGAAAAAAGCTTGTATGTACCACTGGTGTTACCGGATGATTACTCCCATCGAGCAACATCAATTAATCGGGCCAGAGGCACTCTGGCCGGATTATATTGCTCTCTAACGAGTAAGTTAAAACTACAGCTACTACAACTACACTGAATTCAGATATCTGTATAGTTCGTTGCCTACCAATACCCATAAAATTTTTATGAATCTTTACACTACATCTACATTATTAAAAATGTTTTCCTAATGTAGGAAAGTTCCCAATGTATTCTTAGGATAAATTCATACTCCAAACTACAACATATTGATGGTTGCTACTGTTATTATTAATGTAATTTTAACATTTTCAATTGTTAAATATTGCTGGCTATTGTCATATTTAGAGAAATACCTCAAGTTACATTTGTAACGAATATTTTGCCCACCATATAGTATTATAGGGGTACCAGGTAGTATTATAGGAGTTAAAAATTAGGGGCAGAAATCATTGGATTTCGAGATGGGGCAAGCAAAATAAACGAAACTTATGCGAACGGCGCTCAGGGTTTATTTGGAGAACTAGGTAGTGGATAAGTGAAATAATCAATGGTATTGGATTGGGGCAACTAAAAAAATGAAACAAAAAGAGGGTACTTACATGGATCTCCTGGACAAATGGACAAACAAAACACAAGAAGGTCCTCTAGCTATTTAAAATAAGGACGCCGCTTCGACGAAACTTTCTGGATCAAAGAACAGGTTCTTTCTTTCTAAAAAACACAAAAAAAGGGTTAGAATCTTATTTAAAATAAATAGACAAAATGGTTTAGGGAAATAAAAACAAATATAGATGGAAATACAAAAAAATACTATATAAACAGTTACAGAGATAAATAGCAAAATTACAAATAAAGAAAATACACTTACTATGTCCTATATGTTTACAAACTCCAGAAGTTGGAGATACTACAAAACTTACAACTGTTACAAGGCTATAATTTGTGGCAGAACTAAATCATTACAAATCAAGTTTTTCTAAAAACAAAACAAAAATCTCAAATATGATTACGTATTTATCAGATGTCAAATAATAAAGCTAGCTGTCATATGTCAAAACTAAATCTTAAAACGGAGAACAATTAAAATGACAACTAAGCTAAGCCACACTCTAAGATCTACAATTTTAAATATTACAATTTTTTAACCTATATGAAAGCAATTATTAATAAAAGAGTCTATTTTTCCTTTAAAATTTAAATACAAAAGATACCTGGATTGCACTAAAACTCTGGGGAGTGGAAGCTAGACTTACACTCTCTGCCACAGGAACAAATTCATCTCCACTGCGAATTATTCTGAAACGGCTTCTTAGGACATTAAAGTTAAAAGTTGGCACTACACACAAACTTCAAAAATCTGCTTCTTAAAGTACTGGAACCATGCGAGTATTTTTCAAAGCTGTTGCAAACGCCGTTCTATAAAATCTTAGATGGGAGACAGCCTACTAACAAAAACAGTGATTACTCTTATCTGAAGTGACACATTACTTTGAATATAAATCACTTTTTTACTCAAATAAACCCGTCTGCTTACCATTGCCAACAGTTCTAATCTAACCTCTCTTCGACCTTCAATCGATCTCTGTACCCGCTTCTAGTCTTACGTCCCACACTCTTCCCTTCTAAACCCGTCCACACAACAGAACAACCCAAAATTCTTGTCAAACCGCTTTAAATTATATCGTTAAATGACCTTCAATCACTCCCAGTTTTTAAAATTATAGAACTAAACGTACAAATAAATAAAACCATATTTCGCAGTTATTTTTTTCTTTACATCACAAAATAAACAGAGAATTGGAGAAATATTTAAACTTGGCACAGAGGCATACTAGATAAATTGTTTACTTTGAATATCCGATAGTTTATAAGGAATTTTCTGCATGATATACATTGATTGCTTTGTTTCGACTTCCTTCCTAACATGTCTTTATTCTCACTTCAATCAGTTGCTATCAACAGGTCCTCGTAGACACTTTGTCTCAGGACTAGCAACCTCCAGTAGAGTTTTAAGTTGCCATGTTATCTATGCTGTTGTTACTTAAACATCCTAGTATATAAAATTAAATAATGTAACTAAAATTTAATTTAACAACTGTTAAAGGGTTTTTATCCATGTACCTATTTAGTGGCTCATAACTTGTGCATCCAGTAAGTATTAACCACATTTTTGTGTTAACGTTGGTCAAAATTTTAAATTTCATGTTTGCTTTAATTAAAGCGGTTATACTTTTTTTCCCAGGTTAATAGCACTGGCAAAGCCAAAAGGCCAGTCATGACATTTAGAAAAGCACTGATAATTTAATATTAATTCCGAAAACGTTCTGTGATGAACCCCTATGGGGTGTTTTAATCATACACCTTTTATAAAGGAATTTAGCAAATTTAGCATTTTTTATAAAGCAATTTTTTGTGATATATGGCATGCAGCCAGCTACAATAATTTAGTTTTCTTGTGGACTATCATCATATCACTAATCATAGACCCATCTTGCTGGAGGACGACCCCCATTTCTAAAGGCGTTTTCTCTGTCTTTCCATTTGATAATTTATTATTTTAGTAACTCTTATATTATTCTCTCATATCTACCCTAAACAGGAATAGAACATATCCTGCACGTTTTCAAATTATGGTTGTTATTTTTTCCACAACATCTTTTACTCTGGTTTTTCTTCGGATTTATGTGATTGTAATCTCTAAGGCTTGATGCGTCTTTGCAAGTAGCGTGCGCACCGCGGGTAAGTTGCGTGCGGTTGCAGGCGCTTTAGTAGTATTTTTTATACATGAGTTGTAATTAGGCAGTGTAGAGTAAAGTCGCTGCCAGCTGCTAAAAAGTGACTTGCAAGTTGGCGTGGGCTTGGAGGACGCCGTTTCCTGCTACGCCGTCGCGTTACGCGGCTTCCACAACAACTCGGGCAGCTAGGCAGTCTGTACTGGGCAATCAGCGAGTACACATTGACCGCGGGATGGATTTCAACGTGTATACAGAACTGTTTTTTGCTGTTGTTAAAAACCCGCCTGATACATGGGTGGCCTAACTAGAAGACGCATCCATATACTTATTTTTTTTTCTTTTGTATAAATACTCATACACGGTAAACGCAAATGCAAACTCGTTGTCTGTTGCTTGGGAGGCGTAATGAGACTTAAAATGCCGAGAAACCGCTCAATATATATTGACAGGAAGCAAACAATGCCTTCAAACAAATATACCAAAGATTCATCGCTCCATTGCATATTATATGGTAAAGTAAAATCCATATAAGGAAACCTGTAAGTAATTAGGTGATAATTAGTGGAAATCGAACAATTTTTAAAATTTTAAATATAACTCCAATCTCTTGAACAGTAAATTATTTAATTCCATATTATTTTTTGTTTAGTAACAATGTTTGATTTTGTCTGTTAAAAGTAAATGAAATAAATATCATATTTATATAAAATTTATTACACAATAAAATTTATTTTATTAATGACATTTTAAATATAGTAATCATTCAGTTTACTATACTATACTATAGAATCTCCTCCAGTTATCCACCCTTATTATCGTTTTAGCATTGGTCCTAACTTAGTCCATTCACCACTTCCTTGGTTTTTCTACTGTCCGACGTACCACTATAGTTTTACTAAGTGTTTTACTAGTAGTTGTTCTATTATCGTTTATTCTCATAATGTAACCCACCTAGTGCAATCTCTGTATTTTTACATAATTTCTTTGTAATATTAATCTGACTCGTGGATGAACGTTATTCTTCGCATACCATTGTTGTAGATGGACCCCAATATATTTCTCAATAATTTTCTTTCATCAAAAGTAATAATATGATTTATTGTTTTTTGTGTCATATTCCATGTTTCTTTTCCATATGTTGCTCTTTTGGTTTTATATATTTTGAACTTTACTTCCTTATGGATGTATGGCATTTTTTTTACGCTTGACTTTTTTAAGGGGCCATTTCTCCACTTCCCGTCGAACCTGATTTTACTTTCCACTGGGATTGTTTACGCAATCTCCGGTGAGATTGCTTAGGTTTGCCGGGGTTCACCCGTAAACCCCGAGTAATTAGATCGGTGATAGCATATGGAGCGGAAGTAATGTATATGACGAAAAAAGATGAATTTAAACTAAGAATAATTAAAAGAAATTATAGGAAGAATACAAACCCAATAAAAACAAAAATGAAAATATTGAAGACTAATGATTCATGAAAAAAGAAATATAACCGAATGGAAAGACATTATTAAAGCACAAAAGCTGAGATGGTTTCGACGCGAATAAAAAAGAGAAATGGAAGCACTGATTAGGAAGATAACACAAACTAGAAACCAGTAATAAATAGACGAGGTAAAAAACCAAAAATAAGATGGAAAGACCAACTACTAGAGAATATATCAAAGATGGAAATTGTAAACTGGAGAAGAAAGATTCAAGAACAGAAAGAGTGGAAAAAGTTAGTGGACGTAGAAAAATACATTTGAGAAATAGCCTAAATAATATATCCCGACTAATCCCCCGAGTTAGATGAATTAAAAGAGCTCACGAAAAATTGAGCGATATTATGCCTATACTCTACCAAAAGTCAATAACAACGTTAAGTTAAACAATAAACTGAGATTACAATAACTGTTAATGTTTTAAATTACATTTTTGACGATTGACCATTTATCTAAATGTAATTCCCACTAGGATATTAAATAATACCAGATCATTTAATTTTTAACCTTCAACAAAAACGTAATAATATGATGACAAAGTATGAATTTGATTTTAATGTTAAGTACAGTACCTACATACAATAATAGTTTTTATATAACATGAATCAGTTTCCAATGTATATTATATTCTGTAGGTACTATTTTAATAAAACTTGTTGAGCAGTGTTGATTGAAACAATAGATCAGTAAAATGTTATACATACACATATTGTAAAAGATATTTTCGCTTTTATGATCTACTAATAATAAAGTTATCAGGATTAAATTTCAAAGCGGTCTTCGTACGTGGCTTTAACTATACGTGTTTTATTAATATTGGGTGACCCATCATTATTAACGTATGGATCATTGAAACGCCGTTAAAGTTATAATAAGGTTTTTAAGTTCAGTAACTGAAATTGTATGTGCCCAATATGTTGAATAAGCCTTCTGATGCGCACTATGTGCATATTTGGGCTGTTCTTGTTATTTTCATACTTACGAGACATACAATTTTGACAAGAAAGGAGATAATAAAATTGGATTAGTTGAGAAAGCTCAAAAACAGATTTAATATTTATTTTTATTATTTCTAAAATAAATGGATAGATAAAATATTCCAAATTGTTTCTATTTGCATTTCCATAAAAATAATTGCGTGATGATAATGACATTGTGATTGTAGTCCTGGAATGAAGAGCAAAACAAAAACATTTTTATGGATTTTTATATATGAATTATTTATCGTTATACTACTGGTTTCACGTTATATTTACGAAAAACTTTATTATTCCATTACAAATTATTTTTAGACGATAAAGTGTAAAACCATATAGCTATGGAAGGTTTACACTATACATATTATTTCGAAAACATTATTCTCCTAAACCAAATATAAAAAAAAATATAAACACTTAATAAAAAAAGCATTGTTTACGTATACAAAACTGCAGGAGAAGATAGTATTACCACAGATATGATATTAAAAGGAGGTAAGGAACTAATTGCAATTGTAACTAAGCTTGTGGACAGTTGTTTACATCGGGGCAAAGTCCCTAAGAGCTGGAACAACTCTAAAGTAATCTTATTACACAAGAAAGGTGATAGTCGAAAATTGGAAAACTACAGACCCATCAGCCTACTGTCACACCTGTTTAAAATACTCACCAAAGTCATAACTACTCGACTAACAAGGAAATTAGATGAATACCAACCATATGAACAAGCAGGTTTTAGAAAAGGCTATTCAACTTCCGATCACCTGTTAACCACAAAAATAATAATAGAAAAATATAACGAATACCAGTTTCCAGTTTTCCTAGCATTTGTAGACTACAAAAAAGCTTTCGATACCATAGAACTCACGGCCGTAATAAACGCAATGCAAAATTGTAGAATAGACAGCAGATTATATTAACTTAATAAAAGAAACTATGAACCAAGCTACAGCTACATACTACCTAAATGAAAATGAACACACGAACCCTATACCATTAAACAGGGGAGTCAAACAGGGAGATACTTTATCACCCAAACTGTTCACCTTAGTTTTGGAGGACGTTTTTAAAAACCTAAATTGGAAATATAAGGGAATAAACATAAATGGCCGCTACCTCAGTAATCTCTTATTTGCAGATGACATAATCCTGATAGCTACTGACCTACAAAAAATGCAAACCATGCTTTTAGAACTACATACCGAATCTTCTAAAATAGGACTGAAAATGAATTTAAACAAAACAAAAGCCATGCAATCCAAAGACACCGTCACAATAATAAACGATAAAGTTTAGAAAAAGTTGAAGAATATATATATACTTAGGACAAAAAATAATCCTAAATAGGGAAATTCAAACTGAAGAAATAAAAAATAGAAGAAAGTTAGCTTGGGCAGCATTCGATAAACTGAACTATATACTCAGAAATCAACAAATTCAGTTACATCTTAGATCTAAAGTTTTTGATGCATGCATTATTCCGATATTAACTTATGCGGCACAAACATGGACAATCACAAAAAAGAATATGAATATACTTAGAGTCACTCAACACGCGATGGAAAGAGCAATGCTAGGTATATCACTTAAGGACACGAAAACAAACACATGGATAAGACAGAAAACCAAAGTCACAGATGTGGTGCAAAAATCATTAAAGTTAAAATGGAAATACGCTGGACATGTAGCTAGGAGCGATCTAAACAAAGGGCACAGATCAATTTTAACCTGGAGACCATACCAACACAAAAGACCCAGAGGCAGACCTCCTATGAGATGTACAGATGATCTGAAAAGGACTGCCGGGAAAAATTGGCTACAAGTAGCGTACAATAAAAAACAATGGAAAGGAAGACTTGAAGAGGCTTATGTTCAGATGTGGACGTGAATGGCTAGACGAAGAAGAAGAAGAAGAAGACGTATACAAAGAATTGTTATTCATTGATGGATTCCACAAATGAGTATTAAAAAAAGACTCTTAAAGTTCTAACATATCTCCACTTTTTCGAAAACACCAACGATACGCCCATATAAAAATAATTATATATTACTGACAGTAAACCATGAGATATCAAATATCAGCTTTTACTTCTTTCAATTCATTCATGTCAGTGTCCCGTTTAACGTTTTGGTAAGTTTTTTTTATATATTTTCCAATAAATTTTTGTTACCACTCTTGTATCTTTTAGAATCTTGATAAAGGCAAAGGTAACCGTAAATACGTATCTCTGACTATTTGTTCGTCGTCAGTATGATGCAGCCCAGTTAGATTACCTTAATAAAAAGACCTCACTATTACCTCACTATTGGTTACATTTCTCCTGTAGTATTTTCTTCCTATTCTAACTTGGTTAATCTTCTCCTATTCTAACTTGGCTGCACCGCAGTGATGACGATCAAATAGTTAGAAATGTGTTTAAAATTGTTGTTGTCCATCTTATACACTATTGTTATTTGTCCTTGTTGCGAGCTATGTCGATATACTATATAAATATATATATATATATATATATATATATATATATATATATATGTATATATTTATATATATATATATGTATATATTTATATATATATATATATATATATATATATATATATATATATATATATATATATATATATATATATAGTAAACTCTTAAATATTGGGGAAATTTGCAAGACTCTAATGAGTATTAATTTTTAAAAGATAATTAATTAGTCTTCTTCAGGACTGAAAGAGAAGAAATTATAATTAGCTATCAGATATTATCTATTAAAAAACACTGGTGATCTTAACGTAACTTAAAATTGTAGAGTTAGAATGTTAAAAAACTTAGCTAGTAACAACATAGTGGATTTTTTGTTACTATGTGAAAAATTGTTTTGAACAATCATAATTTCTTCTCTTTCAGCCTTAAAGAAGCCAAATTAATTCTCTTTGGCGAAAACGTTCGGCGAAACAATTGATACTCATTAGAGTCTTTCTTGCAGATTTCTTCAATATTTAAGAGTTTACTATTTAACTTACCTGCAAAGATTAAATTTCTTTTCTATATATATATATATATATATATATATATATATATATATATATATATATATATATATATAGAAGAGAGAAAGAGGGAGAAAAATATATGTGTGTGACTGTGTGTTTAAATTATTAACCAAACATAGATATAAAAAACGCTTTAATTGAAGTCCATATTCCTACATTTGGTGAGAATTGGGTATTATTCACATTTGATAAACAATTTTATAATAGCAATAATTTATTTGTAATTCGGTAATCCACTAATAAATGTGCGGTAATTCAATAAAACTAAAATATGAAACTATATAGAGCTATATTACATATTTATAGTACATTAATGGAATTGTCATGGCGATCGATAAACCCAAAAATATGAGTGACTAGAGTTTATTAAACGTAAAATCAATTACAACTTATATTTTTTTCTTTTTAATATTTTACTCATTTAAGGTCTTAATCCATATTTAAGTTATTTACTATTTCTTCTTCTTTCGCTATAAAGCTCAAAATCATTATATTAATTTTTGTTTTTGGACTGATTTTCTAATATTCTTTATCTTTTTTACGTGTTTAAAAATTATAACAGGCCAATTTAATTACTAGAGATTGTTCAAAACAGAAATAAAAAAGGATTAATGTACTTCGCTAAGGCTGCTGAGTTGTACCGTTGATTGAGCCTTATAATATTTCAACCAACGGTTGTACGTATTCAAAATTTATTTGGATGCGATTTAGGATAGTTGGAAAAGAAAATCAAATCGTAATGGTATTCCAATTTGGAATCGTGAGCCTTACTATTTACATTTTGCAGATGATGTGTTTGTCCTTGCACCTAGTCCTAATGCCTTTGTTTCGCGCACCGGTTATAGGTAGCTAGTTTTTCCCTTGGAACAAGTTTTGGTCTTAGAGAAATAGGTTGACTTTTATATACTTTTTTAAAGGATCACCCAGTAATCTGGAACAAATAAAAGTTTTTAAATAAATAAAGATTTAACAAAAGTCGTCCCAGGAGCGCAACTCAACAATATTGGCAATATCATTTTAAAGTCGTCTACTTTAAAATGCATAATGTATGTCTGAATTGTCAATATAAATGAGTCAGAGAAAATTAAATTATTAGAAGAATTTTTCACTATGTAACAAAAAACAAAATTTGTTTAATCTACTGTTTGTATTTTGAGAACGATTTCCGAAGTGGAAATTGAAACGTCAATAAACGTATTTTTATCTTTAATTGTGGCTAATTCCTAGTTAAATAGTAATTAAGCTGTAGCATACGGAGACGATGGAAAAATCTATCAATGTTCAATTGAAGTATCGAGTTGAATGTGGTTAACAGATTCGTAGTTAGATGATACTGAACAATTCTACAGAAGAGTCACTATCTAAGTCAGAAATCTCTTTCCCTAAATGGTTGTGTAGTTTCTTTTGAAGTTTTGTAAACTTGCTGTTTGTAGATCTATCACTTGCATATTGATAGCTGCTTTGTAAAAGATGGAGTAAACCAGCCATATCAGTTGTAAATTCTTTGAAGACGCTAATAGTGTCGGGGGAGCCTTGGACATTATCAATCAGTAAGGACAATTGGTAATAATTTAAAACGAATGGTGGAGTATGATTATCAATGAAATTTTCAAGAGTTTCCCGTGTAGATGGGATTTTAGATGAGCGCGCTTTTTTTGGTCTAGAGGGTTTGGGTTTTGCAAACCGATTTTCTGATAAAATTGCTGAGTCTGAAGGAGGCGTGACGATCTTACCAATTCTGCGTTTTATGGAAGAACTTGCGCTTTCGGAATTGCTATTAGAGTTTTCACTTAGATGCTGTGGCTTTATTACATTGGGAAGTACTGGAGCAAACTCATTGGTAGTGACAGAAGTTGAGCTTGAAGTTTTATTTGTAAGATTAATTGAAATGGTTGTTTAAAAAATTGTGCTGATGTATCAGTTTTATTAGAATTTTGCAGTTGTATCTAATGGAAAAGGAGCTGATAGATTGGAGGATATTGCTTCCGAAGTTTCTAAAAACGGTATTGCCGCTGAATTAGGTTGATTGAAAGACTTGCTATGAGTAGGAGTATTAGTAATTCCTTTGTTATGGAGATTTGTAGGTGTAGGTGATACGCTCGGATTTGATAATGAATATAACTTGATGACTGCTGGGTGTTTGGTTCCTTGTTAAGTATACTTGTTGAAGCTGTTTGATGTGGTACTTCATTGTTTGACTCAATATGAGTTGATTTCGTGACTGAACTGTTATTTTAATGGGATATGTGTTCTGTACTTTTGCAAATAAAGCAGGTGAGTGTACCTTGTGACAAAAATATGCGGTAAGGTGTTTGGTCGAAATTTATTAGAATAGAATCTGGAATTGGTGATGTTATAGGGCTTATATAAACTTGATTCCGAAATCTCAATATGTGACTATATTCGGGAAGAGTCGAGCTAATTTTCAGAAATGTTATTGGGGAATTAAACCGATATGATCTGTAATTTTTCAACTAATACTTCATAAGGAATTGACAGGCAGAGTCCAGACAAGACTAGTCTTTCTACTGGAGAGACGTGCTGTTACAACTTCGCCGAGTACTTCTACAGAGCCATGTTGTGCCATGAAGTTATCTACTTACTACGGTTTTGTTTGCCAAATACATGCAGATTCTATTATGAGATAATCTAGATGAAAAAATATTATTTTTTGGGTTGATGATTGTGCCCTAGGAATAATATAATCCTGCAGTTTAGCATTATCGATACAACTAAATAAAATGACTTGGGTCAAACTCGGAAAAGAATGTGAAGCGGCTGATGCATAACTGTTTGTGATATTCGAACGTTAATTTACTGGACTGGTTACTTATAGCAGCTAACCTCACAAAATGATTGTACGGTTGTGTATATTTATTATTTGACGTTTTCTTTTCACAATAATAAAATAATAATTACGTATAGATGACTTACGTAGTAGTATCTAGTAGATAAACACTTTAATTTTAAAAAACTATTTAATAAAACCACATGTTTGTATTAAAACCTAGGAGCAAAATATCAGTACAACTTAATCGTACCTTGCCAGGGCTGGTCTCCCATATGGTTTTATTGAAATTCGGGATTAATGAGATTTTAGTGTACTTTGCTTTACTATATAGAAAAAAATGTTTGTACTGACAAATAAATTAAAGTCTACATATACCATCATGTCCTTAACGAACAAGCAAGGATTTAAAAGTAATGTAAAATGTTAACAGTAAAGACTTAAAATGATGAACGGTCTGTACAAACAAATTAAGGTATGATGTAATAAACCGTACCATCTATGAAGGTGACGCCTATGGAATATGAGGGACAAAATAGCCATTTGAGACTTAAGTGCTTGGCGTGAATGTGCTTATGTGATACAAGAAGTCTTTGTTATCCGATATACAAACTTAGATACAGTACAGACGGAATTAGTTAAGTTAGTTTTTAAGAGTCGGTCGTAATATATCCTTCAATGAAGAAACACACATATTTATCCATGCAACAAACACAAAAACATAATTTCTTGTAACAAAAATAGTAAAAATCCATGAAAAAAAGTAAATAATATGTTATAATGAACATTAAAACCAAATACAACAGAATAATTTAAGAATAGTATTTGCTTTCAACTGTGTTTTTTAATTTAATGACGTTTCGATTTCCACTCCGGAAATCGTTCTTAAAAAGATTATTTAAGAATTGTGTTAAAAAGAATGTATAACTTGTTGAAGAAGTTTTTAACACAATCGTTAAATATTTTTTTTGAGATCATTTCCATGTGCCTCCAGTAAGTTGTCATTCCATGGTTTTCGTGGTCTTCCTACTGATCGTCTTCCTATTGGGAAACCGTCTTTTGCCGTTTTTACTACTCTATTTGTTGTCATTCGGTTTATATGATCGTTCCATTCTATTCTTTTATTTCTTACCCAGGTTTTGATGTTCTGCACCTCGCATCTATGTCTTATATCTGTACTTCTAGCTCTGTTCTATAGTGTCTTACCATCCATTTTTTCTACGAAAGTGTTTTCATCTCTGCTGTTTCTAACATTCTTTTTGTCCTCTCTGTCTCAGGTCTTGTTTCTGCTGCTTATGTCATTATTGGTCTGATGACTGTTTTGTAAATTCTGCCTTTCGTTTCTTTCCCGATATATCTTTATCTCTCCATATTGTTTTATTTAGGTAGCCTGCGGCTCTGTTTGCTCTAGTTACTTGATCTTTTTACTTCGGTTTCGAGCTTTCTGTAGCTAGATAATGTGATGCCTAGATATTTAAACTCCATCACTTGTTCTATTATCTGAACTTCCAGCTCCAATTTACGTCTTAGTAAATTTGCTGTTGCAACCATGCATTTTTTCTTTTTTGGGTAAATTGTCATGTTCTTCTGTAATTTTCCGGGTTTAATTTGTCTCCCTTTTTGAAGATTAGGATAAAGGTATTAGGATGCTTGATCTCCATTCTTAAGGAAATATTTAGTTAAAAATGTAACTTTCATAACAATTAATTGTGGCCTAGTTCCATACAAACATAACTTTTAACATGAAATGCCACAAGAAAAACAGTTTCAGAACCTTACTAAGCCATTTTTTGTTTCAGGTTCGAGATGGATATCGTCTTGACAAGCCAGAACATTGCAGGAGAGAACTATACAACATAATGTACTATTGCTGGGATAAAGATCCTAAGGAGAGACCGTCTTTTACAGAACTTTTAGAACTTTTAGAAAAATTATTAATGACAGAGACCGACTACATAGAACTAGAAAGGTTTCCGGATCATTCGTATTACAACATGATGAGTTTAAGTGGGGAAAAGTTATAAAACTATATTCCGTTCGAAAAAAAGACTGTTTTGATAATTTTGTATTGTGTATAAGCTGGTATATTTTTGTATATATAATCATTGTTGTAATTATGTATTTTTAAAATTTATGTAAATTAATAAAAATATTAAAATATGTTTACCTATATTCACCAATTATTTTAAATGGATAAACACCAATAGATCCTAAGATGCATATGTAGTTTACCTAGAACGAAATATTAATGAGGTGTGAGGTAAGGACTGTGGTAAGTTGCTTTTCAATGTTAAGAGAATAAGAAAATGAATAAGAAATAAGAATAAGAATAAGAAAAACACAATTCAGATTTCTGCTTTATAATCTGAGCCTTCTAAGAATTGCAAGGCAAACAGACGTTGATAAAAGATGTTAAAAGAGACATGGGGAATCTAAAATTTGCACTCCACGACATGTCTTTTACAACTAAGCAGAAATCCTTAGCGAATTGTGTTTCTCGTACTCCCACAGAGTATATCCGAATAAAATGAGAAAAGGCAGCAAATATTTGATTTCACGCAAACAAATCCTATGTATCTCTTGATACGTATTTCGACATAGTAGGTCTCGTCAGAAGAGCTATTCATAGGGGTTCTCAACGTGAAAAATCAATATTTTCTGCCTTTTAAGAAGCAACAATAACATGGCTTCGATACGGACGCAGTAGCGACATCTAATTAAACAATCGTAAAATAGTTTTCGAAACACAATTCAGATTTCTGCTTTATAATCTGAGCCTTCTAAGAATTGCAAGGCAAACAGACGTTGATAAAAGATGTTAAAAGAGACATGGGGAATCTAAAATTTGCATTCCACGACATATCTTTTACAACTAAGCAGAAATCCTTAGCGAATTGTGTTTCTTGTACTCCCACAGAGTAAATCCGAATAAAATGAGAAAAGGCAGCAAATATTTGATTTCACGCAAACAAATCCCATGTATCTCTTGATACGTATTTCGACCTAATAGGTCTCGTCAGAAGAGCTATTCATGAGGTTTCTCAACGTGAAAAATCAATATTTTCTGCCTTTTAAGAAGCAACAATAACATGGCTTCGATACGGACGCAGTAGCGACATCTAATTAAACAATCGTAAAATAGTTTTCGAAACACAATTCAGATTTCTGCTTTATAATCTGAGCCTTCTAAGAATTGCAGGGCAAACAGACGTTGATAAAAGATGTTAAAAGAGACATGGGGAATCTAAAATTTGCATTCCACGACATGTCTTTTACAACTAAGCAGAAATCCTTAGCGAATTGTGTTTCTTGTACTCCCACAGAGTAAATCCGAATAAAATGAGAAAAGGCAGCAAATATTTGATTTCACGCAAACAAATCCCATGTATCTCTTGATACGTATTTCGACCTAATAGGTCTCGTCAGAAGAGCTATTCATGAGGTTTCTCAACGTGAAAAATCAATATTTTCTGCCTTTTAAGAAGCAACAATAACATGGCTTCGATACGGACGCAGTAGCGACATCTAATTAAACAATCGTAAAATAGTTTTCGAAACACAATTCAGATTTCTGCTTTATAATCTGAGCCTTCTAAGAATTGCAAGGCAAACAGACGTTGATAAAAGATGTTAAAAGAGACACGGGGAATCTAAAATTTGCATTCCACGACATGTCTTTTACAACTAAGCAGAAATCCTTAGCGAATTGTGTTTCTTGTACTCCCACAGAGTAAATCCGAATAACATCTTTTATCAACGTCTGTTTGCCTTGCAATTCTTAGAAAGCTCAGATTATAAAGCAGAAATCTGAATTGTGTTTCGAAAACTATTTTACGATTGTTTAATTAGATGTCGCTACTGCGTCCGTATCGAAGCCATGTTATTGTTGCTTCTTAAAAAGCAGAAAATATTGATTTTTCACGTTGAGAAACCTCATGAATAGCTCTTCTGACGAGACCTATTAGGTCGAAATACGTATCAAGAGATACATGGGATTTGTTTGCGTGAAATCAAATATTTGCTGCCTTTTCTCATTTTATTCGGATTTACTCTGTGGGAGTACAAGAAACACAATTCGCTAAGGATTTCTGCTTAGTTGTAAAAGACATGTCGTGGAATGCAAATTTTAGATTCCCCATGTCTCTTTTAACATCTTTTATCAACGTCTGTTTGCCTTGCAATTCTTAGAAGGCTCAGATTATAAAGCAGAAATCTGAAACCTTCATAAAAAGTATATATTTAAAAACCCTAACGGGCTAATTAAACAAAACGTTTTCGGAATCCATAAACCATCATCAGTGTCTAGGAGTACATGAATGTAGCCACTAAATATATGGGTAAAAACCCGTTAACAAATAACTAGTTAAATTTGGTATACAATATTTCTTATAATATGTTAAGATGTTAAAGTTACCGTTGGATAAGGTAACATGGCGACATATGACTCCACGTTGAAGTTGCTAGTCCTGAGACGGTATGTCTACAAAGACTGTATGAAAGGAACTTACTCATATATTTAGTGGCTACATTCATGTACTCCTAGATACCGATGATGGAATGTGGATTCCAAAAACGTTTTGTTTAATTAGCCCGTTAGGGTTTTTAAATATATACCTTTTATAAAGGTTTTTTGATTAAAATTTTTTATAATAATAGTGGTTGTTTCGTTAAAAACACAATAAGAAAATTTGTTTTATTACAAAAAGTAGGAACACTATCCTACCGAAACCAACCAAGAAAATACCAGACCTTCAAATTCAAAGAATTGGAAAAGAAATCCAGTTAATTAGAGCTACTCTTAAGAAAAGTTTGGTGTTAGGTACGTGTTTTCTAGTCTTCTTTATGGCTTGGAAGCGTATGCAATAAAACATGTGCATATAAGTTGGTCGTCTTTGAATTTTGGTGCTACAGAAGAATCCTACGAATATCATGGATTCAAAAAAGGTCAGGCGTTGAAGTAACTAGAAGGATAGCAAATAAAGCAGAAATAATATTAATTATCAAAAGACGAAAACTTAGGACATATAATGAGGTTAAAGAATGCTTATTTTTATTATTATTACTATAACCTATTACGCAAGGCAAAATTAAAAAAAAACAATATTTGGGAAGACGAAGAATATCCTGAATTAAGAACTTAAGTAAATAGTTTGAATGCAGTAGTGTTGAAGTATTCAGAGCGGCAGTCAATAGGGTCCGCATATCAATGATGATTTCTAAACTTCTATAGAAAAAGGAACTTAAAGAATAAGAAGAATAATTCAAAAAAAATTATGGATCCAAAGAGTATCAAACGTAGAACTTACTAGAAAAATAGAAAATTAAACAAAAGTATTATTGACTTGAAACTTGAAGCAATAGTTTGAAGCATGTAGCGCAGAACTGTTTAGGGCGGCATCCAGCAAGATCCAACTAGCTTTGGTAATTTTTCAAACCAGACTGAACAAATAATTTAACGGCCAATTTAACATACGCCGCTTAAACCATAGATAAATAATATAGCATATAGAAAGCTTAAACAATATGGCCGCTATCGGCTGTCAAATTTCTAAAGTCTCTACCGATATTCAGTTACATATTTTAAAAGAAATAATTAATTTCTTATTTTATAATTTAATAAATTTGATTTCAATTAAAAATAATTTAATATTTGGTATAATATATTTTATTTTAAACATTCACAAAACAACTCATTTCAGTCAAAGTATATCACGATATAGTGGTTAAAAATGTGCACAAGCCCTGCGAAAGTTTTTCAAATAACAGTGATATAAAATCCGCCACCAAGAACGTTCTGTTACCACCAAAATATGAAGGAATTTAATATTGCTCCTAAATGTGGTAGATTCAGCAAATTTTTGCGAAAAGATTTGTGCTAGTTTAAATATTTGATATTTGCTGAATTTTTTACCTTTATACATCAAATTTTTATGAAAACAAAGAACTGTTATTAAAATTTAAACTTTTGAAAGCAATAAGTATATTTGTTTCTTCAAATTAATAAAGTTATACGCATCTTATATACTGCACAGTGTGGTGCAAATGAAAGTTCTAAATTATTATAAATTAAATTATTATAAATTAAATATTTCTGCAAGCCGTCGGTTGTATTTATAAATAGGCGTCCTCTTATATTACTTTTTTTTTTTATTTTTGACGTCACATATTGGTACATGATAAGGTCATCGATAGACTTCGGCAAATATGCAAATAAAAATGTAGAAAATATGCGCATAAATGCACGTGTTTACCCGAAAATATGCAAATATTTTACAAAATATGCATACAAATAAATAAAAAAATCGTAAAATAGTAACAATTTTATTTAAAAAAAAAGTGCACATAACTAAATATTTCCTACTATTCATTAAGATTTACATTTATTTTAAGTAACTACATCATTTTTAAGTATGAATAAACTTATTTAGAATTATGGTAACAATAAATGACCAAGTGGTGTTCAAAATTTTCTAACAAAAACTTGTGGCTTCTGTCTGAGTACATATATTTATATATGGAAAAACTTCGTTCAACATCAACTGATGTAACGGGAGCATGTTTCAAACTAACCAAAACATTTGGTTCTAAATTAATTGTTTCCGAAATATTTCCAGCTAGAACACTGACTACTTCAAAAAGAATATCGTAACCTTTATTTTTTTCCATAGTAGCTTCAAATTTTTTTAAAATATCTTTTCCAATATTACCTCTAACGTTCCGACAACATGACGCAAATTCTTTTATTAATGCTGTACTTTCGAACAATGACAGTTTTGGTGATTCTAACTGAGTAATTGTTTTTTGAACAAAACTAAAATTTGATTTTATAAATGAAAGTTCTTGTTGAAGCAAGTTACTCTGAAAAGTTTGTTTAGAATCCAAAAGAGATTGGGAACTTTCATCTGTTAACGTATCAATTATGTTCTTTATTTTAACAAAATGATCTGCATAAAAATTTGCTGCTTCTAACCATGTTCCCCATCGCGTTAAAATAGGTTGTGATGGAAGAGGAATGTTGGGTAGCATTTCTTTATAAAGTTGAATTTTTATAGGAGATTTAAGAAATACTTTTTTGACACTGGATATGGTATTTACAAGAGGAAACTTTTTTCGTATTTCATCTGCAACTCTGTTTAATCCATGCGCTACACAAGTAACATGTATTAAATGTGGGAAAAATATTTTTAAATTTTGTCCTGCTTTCACCATATAAGGAGCAGCATCCGATAAAATAAGCAGTAATTTATTAGAAGGAATAGTTGTCGGAAGAAAAAAAGTTGCTAATGATTCTTGTATAAAACGCGAAATTGTTAAAGCATTTGTTTTCTCAAGTTGCTGGCATGAAATAAGATGAAATTTTGGTAAGGTATCTTCTTTAAGAACACCAATCAATAAATGAGCAATATACTTTCCTGCGGAATCAGTGGTTTCGTCTTCAGATATGTAAAAATAATTATCTGCAATTTCTTCCTTAATATTAATTAACAGCGACGAGTATAGCCCGTTCACATTATTTCTTCTTAGAGACCGATCACTTGAAACATTAAGTTTGCAATATTTTTTTAGAAACGAACTAAAATTTACATTTGCTAATTTTGAAAGCGGTATGTTTGCAGACACTAATGCGCGACACAAGTCTTCATGAAAAGTTTCTTGCTCATCTAATTTTTTTGAAGTAGATTGGAAACATTTAGCCATTGAAGTTTGATGTTTTCCTCCTATTTTTCCTTTTTTTGCAATGTGTTAAGCAGTTCTCACATGTTGGTCTATCTGAAATTTCTTTTCACATGCTATCTATAAATAAAAATAAAAACCTTTATTTTAACCCAACCTTTAAAATATAAAAATATACAAGGTGTTTTTGGTTAATCAAATAACTGGTTTGAAAAAAAAAACACTCGCTAAGTGTTTTAAATGCAGTATTAATCCACAAATTAGTTTTTGTTACTAACCATTAGTACATCATATAACTTATTTTAAAATTCAACAAAAGTTTTTTTTTTGTTAATTCAATTACAATAAAAATAATTGTGTTTTAGAATAGCTGACTTCATAAAAAAAAGTAAAGGTGAACAATTTTTCTAAATACACACCATTGTATTGTACCATGGACAATTTTTTCTCACTAAAGGAAGCTATTTTTCATTTAAAAACAACCTACGAGTACTAAATTTCAAGTAAATACGTTTATTGGTTTTAAAGTTATTGTTGTTATTAACTAAAAGAATTTAATTTTTTTTTATTTTAACACCCTGTATCTCGAAAAGTAAATAAGTTTGACCCCTCATTAACCATATCGTTTTGTTCAATTTTTCGAGAAGTATCTACAGTCAAACGTTGTAAGTGTCATTTGGAAACACCCTGTATGTATGAAATATTAGATATTTAATAGAAAATATTAGATACTTACAATTTTGCCACAGACTGAACAGTAGATTTTTTCCATATCCATAGACAGCTCTTTATAAGGTTTAATCCAAGTTGAAGCACTGGTTGTTTTAGGCATTATAAAATTACAATCTTCCTTTTTGTTACGCACAACGAGTGTTTACGCTTTGAATATCAAAACAAAAATGATTTACAAATCTGAGCATCAAATTAGAAATGTTTAGGTACCTAATTCAATAAACTGGGATATTTTGGAAAATCCCTAAATTAGGAACAAAAATATTAGCCGTTTACCTACTGTTAAGATACAATAAATTGTAGATAGATTTGGGGATTAGATCATAAAATGCAAATGAGCGAACCCTTAGCGATTATCCAATAACTGAATGCCTCAGTGAAAGAGACTTTCTAAGAATGTTGAGGGCTACTTAAATTGATCTTCTTTAAAATTGTAAATGTTTTGTACCTGTAGAGATTACGTACTTAGATCATTTTTTGATTAAAATGACTATAAAATTTTATACAAGAATTGAAATAAATTGGTATGTTTAAAAATTTTCAAATACAGTATAAAAATCTGAACTTTTATGCACTTTATGCAAACTTTTA
Source organism: Diabrotica balteata (assembly GCA_918026665.1). Taxonomy (NCBI): domain Eukaryota; kingdom Metazoa; phylum Arthropoda; class Insecta; order Coleoptera; family Chrysomelidae; genus Diabrotica; species Diabrotica balteata. The sequence goes on from OU898277.1 coordinate 158,768,756, forward strand.
TACAAATATGCCAAAATATGAAATATTTGCATAAAATATGCACAATATGCAAAATATGCAATATGCATATTTGCCGAAGTCTAGTCATTGATATTTTTAAAACCTTCATTTAGCAAAATCATAAAAATTTTTTGAAAAAATTTAAAAATTAATTGATTTGAATAATTTCATCTGGGCATAAACATATAAAAACACTAATAACAACTTTTACCAGTAAAGGACTTTTGAAGTAATTGCTGATAAGCAACATTGCCGTATAATACTTTTTTACTTTTTCATCTTCTTCTTTTGCCCCAGATTTTTTCTTTTCAGTGCTTGCTATTTCTTATCTTCTTTGTCACTTAGTTCTTTCCATCGTGTCTTGTTTATTTAAACCTTTTTCTCTCATGTTATCTGTCACACAGTCCTTTCATCTTCTCTTCGGTTTCTTCATTCCTTTTTTGTTCTGAACTTTAAACACTCTAGATTTCGTCTCACATAGATCTTATTTTTACACATAAAGTGATCAAACAATGGTAGTCTTTGTTCTTGAACCATTTTTGAGACTGTAGTTACCTTAACTTTTTTCCTACTCACGTCGTTCCTGGTATTGTCCCTTCTAGTCACACCCAACATCCCCCATAACATTTACATTTTAGCTTCCTTCATCTTCTTTTCCTTAATCTTCCTTAAAGGTCACAATTCACCGCCGTATGCCAACGAATACCTCACTTCACTTTTGTAGATTTTTCTTAGTTCTTCCCCGATTTATCAATCACAGAGTACCCCACATTTACTTTCAGTTAAGCCAAACAGCCTGTATTTAGTGAACAATTTCTCGATTTTGTGTCTTATTTTCCGCATGTATTAACTAAGATATTTAAATTCTCCTACCCCCTTTAATTTCTCGCTAAGCAATTGAAAGTCCCCAACCATTCCTGTTTCTCCTAAACAAATATACTCCGTTTTCGACCTGCTCACCTTAAGTCCTCCCCTTTTAATAGTCCCTCTTTATCTCTCTAACTTTTTCAACAATATTTTAGCATTGGCCAAGGAGCTCCCTTCATTACCTTCGCTGTCAGTACATCTATAACAAGATTAAACAGGTAGGGACTCAACACATCAAGTACCTGATAGTGTAGTCTAGGTACTTGACTGGTAGTGTAGTAGTCAAGGCTGCAAATAGTACGCCTATATTGAAGAGGATAGTGCCCAACACTGGGAGACCTAAATCCAAAAGTAGGAGAGCCTTAGACGGCGTTGTGAAGTCGATCGTTTTCTACGTGGCACCAGTCAGCCAAAGTTCAAATTGATAGGCAACACTCAGAAGAAATGAGGATCTGTAGAGGAGTTAGACAGGGATGTATTTTATCACCACTTTTGTTTAACTTATATTCTGAAGAAATTTTCCAAAACACGCTCAATAATATCGAAGCGGGAGTCACTGTTAACAAAAAATTAATTAACAACTTAAGATATGCAGACGACACTATGATTATAGCAACGACTATAGAGGATTTACAACATCTTATTGAAAGCTTAAGTATAAATAGTGCTGAGATGGGAATTAATATAAACCTTAAAAAAACAAAATACATGCTAATTACAAAAAGACCACAAAATATACATCACCTATTGACAATCAATGGTAACGTGATAGAACAAGTAGAAAAATATCAGTACTTGGGAACTTTGATCAATGAAACCAATGATCATACTGTAGAAATAAACAGGCGAATAGAGATTGACAGATCAGCATTTATACGAACGAAGCCACTCCTAAGGTGTAAAAATCGAAATTTGGAGATCAGACTATGTACCATTCGCTGTTATATATTTTCAATATTATTATATGGAGCTAAGACTTGGACATTAAAAAAATTTAATAAGTAATTTAAAAAGAATCGAGGCCTTCGAACTATGGTTATACCACAGTATTGAAAATATCATGGACTGATAGAATTACAAATAAAGAAGTACTGGAAAGGGGTTGGTAAAGAAACAGAACTAATCACCACTATAAAAACCAGAAAACTGGAATACCTAGGCCACGTGATGAGGGGACCAAAATATGAAATTTTGAGACTCATTATATAGGGAAAGATTCAAGGAAGAAGATCTGTTGGCCGAAGGCAGAATTCATGGTTAAATAATCTACGTGATTGGTATCAATGCAGATCGATTGATTTGTTTAGAGCAGCAAGTTCTAAAATAAAAATAGCTATTATGATTGCCAACCTCCGTAGGGAGACGGCACTCTAAGAAGAAGATTCAAATTCTTAAAATGCTGCACGTGACTTAAATTCTTTTATGACTTGGCATTTGCTTTATCAATGCTGTATAACATTTTTATTCCTTGTTTAAAAATTGTTTAAGCAACTTTGCTTAAATAAATTCTTAGATCTTAGACAAATTATATTTGTCAATTAGCGACTCTTGACTTCTGTCATGTCAGTTTTCCTGGAAAACAAGAACCCACAGAGAGAGTTTTATTCTTACGCATTGGCTCTCACAACTTTCAGCGGTTAGTTATATTGTTACATAATCTTTATTTGGTTTAAAATAAAAGACTTAATTTGCATGTACTCAATAAATTGTTGTAAGGCCACTGGAACAATATTATTTTAGTAGTAGGTTTTTGACCAATTCTGGCCTACCACATTTTCTTTCCTTTCCTGTGCAAAATAAAGATCACCCTTATAATAAATAAATAACTATATATATATATATATATATATATATATATATATATATATATATATATATATATATTTTAATTTGTATATTTAAATAAATATAGATGTTACACACATTGTGTTACAAATAAAAAACTTTAATTGTTAATCACATCAGTGAAAACCGAGACACGATTATGTTTTCATTTGGTAGTATCTTCTTTTTCTTGAAAGAGGAAAACCATTAAGTTTTATTTGCATAATAATTTACACCGATACTAAATGTCTTTTTCAAAAAATATATCACTGTCACCCTCAGGGAAATGCAGACCAAGATTTTGTTACCAGTTTCAGATAAATTATTTTAGTTGTCAGTTCGACACATCGCGAATATCTTCAGCTACCGTCATTGTTGTCCATGCGCTCCACTATGTAAAGGACAAATTTGCAGAGGTCGCAGTAGCTTCGTGTTGTTCTTCGCGTTCAGATGTTTCGGAAGTTTTGAAGTTTTACTTCGGTAGTCGAAATACCCGAGCGATCTAACAACTGTTGAATATTTCGTGAGATACCGCGCGGAAGTTTTTAAAAGATTTGTTTTAAACTTTAGGTTAGTGTGTTATCGTTAGGTGTTTTTGATGGACAGTGTTTTATTGTGGCAGGTGAGATTTTGCAGTAATTTTTAAATAAAAATATACAGGAAGTCACATTATTAATAAAAATTTAGAAAACAAACTAACTTGAAACTTCTAATATTTAAATATCTTAGGATATGTTTTTATTATATTTGTTTATTTTTTATTATATTTGTTTTTAAAACAGTTTATCTTATGTTTTACCCAGTCTCAATTTTCTTCTTTCATGTAGGGGAAGGTGATGTACCTCGGACACTTTTTTACTAAATTGGGGTTTTGGAAATTGTTACAAGTAATAACCTCATTTTTTTAGGGCAACATTGAACTATGGCGTAACAATATAATTTGTGTTAGATGCTTAGAACATTTGTATTTAGCAAAATTGGGCCACTTCAAAAAATAGTGGCAAATGCTCCAAGATACAATATGGGTGTTATATCTTGAACACAAGGATGTAGTACCATTAGACACAATATACCATAAATAAAAAATATATTTTACTTGAACAAACCTTAATAAAATAATAAACATAAAATTAAATTTATTTATAATAATAAAATAGAAAGTAGTTTAAACTAATTTTATAAAGCTTAACATCTCTAGAACTGTATAAACCTCCCTAGAGCAACGAATTTTTTTTTTGGTCCAATTTTACGTTTAATATCGCATGCCGGATATAAGTTTTGATGTTCACTCTCACACCATTTCCAATTTTTGAATAATTTTTCAATAGGGATTCTGTTACAAATTTTTTTTCTATAATATTAGATATATCTGATTTCTGTAACAATAAATTATCATCTGATATGGAAGATTCAGAATAAGAAACAATTTTTGTTTTAACTGACTTTTTCTTGTTTTTGCTTTTAACTGAAATTTGTTGCGAAACAACATTTATTTTGCTCTTTCTTGTCTTATTAGACTCGATATTTTCAACATTTTAATCCTGGTTTTCTTTGGCGTATCTGTCAAAATACATGATTTTTCTTTTTGTTTCGCGTTTCTATTGTTTAAAGGTTCCATTTAAATTGAGGTAAAATGTAAAAATTAGCGGCTGTATTATTTGTGTCTTGATTTTTATCGGAAGTAACACCATACAGACCATCAGTTATTTGTGTTTTCGTTAACTTTAAATATTTGCCTAAATGCCTAAATGTCTTGGGACTAAAATCCCAATGGGCTCATGGAAATGCTTTCCCAACTAATGGAGCTAAATTGTAAATTGTTATTTTTTTTACCCAAATACCCTGGAGTAATCACCATTTCATTGTTGCAGTACTAGAATATTTTTTATATGGTCAAACACTCATTTGTCTAGTGTACGTAGCTTGTGACTTGTATGTGGGTGAAATGTAACTAAAATAATATCGGTTTGGCTAGATCTAACAGTAGAAGCCTGACGTGTTTCATAAAGTATTCCATATACTAAAAAAAAAAGAAATTTTTCTTTATTTTGAAGGATAGTTCAAAGGATAGATAGTTGAAGCTATTTGTACAAAGAGCTGAGTTATATTATTACTAGTGTAATAATTTTTTTTGTACCGTCTCAAAATATCAATAATACAAGCTTATTTTAATAAACATACTAAATAATTAATTACCATAAAAATAATTTGTTGGTAACCATAACTGAGATATATTTTCTACATATACGCATTAAAAGTGGTAAAATAATAAAATACCTCCTTGTAGACCTACGTTGTACTTATTTATAATCAAACTCACGTCCAACTAAGCTTACTTTTTGTGAAAGAGATACAGTTGGGATCAAATGACACGTTAAATACATAATACATGTTTAATCCTGTAAACCTAAACAAATGACTCTACTTTTAAGTTAATTAACTGTTACATGCTTAAAGCCCTGCCCAACAAAAAAGGTTGTTCGGAGATTTTGTAAATGGACACAGTTAAACTCACCCAACTAGTTTTTTGTAGCAAATAGCTTGAAAAAATAAGTATTTAAACGATAATGACAATTTTAACATTATACTAGATGAACTAGATATATTAATACTCTAACCTCAATTAGATTCAGATTATCAAACACGTAATGTAAGAATAAAATAATATTTACACCAATTTCATACCATTGATATGCCACGAAAATTGATTATATTTCTCTATTAATATTAGTATATATATTATGTAGCTTCTTTTATTCCTGGCAAAAAAGCGGTTGCCTAATATATTTAGATTCTTTGGTATATGTCCATATTGGTTTTAACACCGTTTTGAATAATAATAGTTTGTTTTGTGTTTTGATTTTGGATTGTTTGTGTATTAGCCAATATAGCTCTTTTTCCCGCATTTTGGAGGTTTTTGAAGCGAAGTTTCTATACTTGGCGTTGTATTTTACTTTTTTTTCTATAGTGAAATGCTGCGGTGAGCGTCACAGAAATAGCGCCACAAAATGGCATCGTCATGAGTAGCGTCATAGAATAGCGGATCTTCACATCGATTTACTACTTTCGATTAATTTGTTTCTAGTCATCATATATTTACTCAGGTAGCAGATTTAAATTACAAACTACATGAAAAATAACTTACAAAATACAGACATTATATAAAGAGTAAAATTTAAAAAGTATATTTGTTAATAAAAAACAGCAAACAAATAGAAATATAAAAGATCGATACTAAAAGTCGATTCGTAACTATTTTCGAACTTCAGAATTTAAAATAAATCTCAAAAGTCATATATGCCATCGCTGTATCTACTTAATAACAATATAAAATCGTCTGTTTAATAACGCCAGATATCATAATCATAAAAGTGTATATTAAATAAATTAAAAGTCCACTTTACAAGTGTAATTTTCACTTTAATAATATCTACTACAACCCAATTTTAACTTAAATGGTAAAAATCTGTACATATACATTATAATCTGAAAATTCTGACAATATTTTTTGTTTTAAATTTGTTTAAAATGTTATTTTTCTACCAGAATATCGATAAATATATTTTTTCATAAATATAACTACAGATGACAATGGAATGAATCGAAATAAACGTAAAAATATGTTGTTATTAACATTTTTTATAAACGTAAGAAAAAACGCAGGAAGCTTACCTATTCTCCTTCTTCTAGTTCCATGACCGTTATCGATCGTTGGCTATCATGTTGGCTGCAATATTCACTATCGTGACTTTATTGACAGCAGCTCTAAATAACGATGTAGTTGATTTTCCATACCATTGCCTTGGATTTTTCAGCCATGACGTTCTTCTTCTACCAGGACCACGATTACCCTGGATCTTTCCCTGAATGATCAGATATAAAAGATCATATTTTTCAGGGTGCCTCATAATGTGATCGAAGTATTCCAGCTTGCGTTTCTTTATTATATTGACCAGTTGTGTTGTTTGGTTCAGCCGTCTAAGGACCTCCTCATTTCTAACTCTGTCGACCCAGCTTATTTTCAGTAGTCGTCTGTATACCCACATCTCAAAGGCTGTCAAGGGTTTAAGGATAGCCTCAGTTAGAGTCCACGCTTCCACTCCATACAGCAGGACAGGAAAGATGTAGCAAGATGTCATTCGAACTCCAAGGTCAATGCTTAGATCGTGACTGCAAAGTACGTTTCTTAATTTTACAAAGGCAGCTCGGGCTTGTTCTATTCGGCTTTTAATTTCTGCGGTTGGATCCTAGCTCTCATTGATATTACTGCCGAGATACACGAGTTTCTCTACTCTGTCCAGTGTGGCATCTCTGACCTTTATACCGTCATCCTGTATATAATTTTGTTTGATAACTATTATATCTTTAGTTTTCTTAACGTTGAGTCCATACTGATCACAAGTCTGCTTTATTTTGTTCATTAGATTTTGAAGGTCTTCTCTGCAATTAGCAAGCACTAAGGTATAGTTGGCATATCTGGTATTGTTGACGGTTACTCCATTCACAATAATACCTTCGGTTGTCTCCATTAAGGCTTCCTTAAATATTTCCTCCGAATATAAGTTAAAAAGTAAAGGCGACAATATACAGCCTTGTCTCACTCCTCTTTTTATATTTATTTGATCCGACAGTTCCTGTTCAACCTTTTATACCTATTATACATTATATATTTACTACTGTGTATGAAAAATGTCTAATCACGCAATGCAAAGTCCTAAATCATATTTTTTACACTGTGCACGTATCACGGATGAACACCCTTTCTCAGCGCAGCAGTGTTTTACAATTAGAAACTGGAACAACAATATAATCAATTTTGTCATATCGTAGATTGTCGACACTCCATTTATGGACAGACTATTCCTGCCTACTGCAGGCTTACCAGGACGACTAGGTGGAACTCCACATTTCCACATATACATCTGTGCAATTTGTCGGCATAAAACTATATTAGCTGTTTTCTTTCTTTCATTTGAGGACTTCTTATAAAGTATTCACGCGTTATGAATGCATACGTCTACAAGCCAAGTAAAAAGAGGCCAATAACACTTTTTACTACTGATGCCAATTCGTATCATGCCACGTCTTCATCCTATCTATCCGTGCCTCCCTTGAATGTATTCTAGCGAATTTTTGCGAAATACTTTTCTGCCGAATATATTAAATTGGTGCAGCATATGTTGTAAATCATCTGTACTCTGAGAGAGTAGTAGTAGATTATTTTAAGTTGCTTTTCTCTCATTTGGTATCCTTTTTTAGTTCCTACTTTTTTTATTATTTCATCCATAATAAGGTTGAACAATAGAGGCAGGAATTTTCCTGTAATAGTAGTTTATAACTTAGTTTATTTTATTGCCGCTAATAAAATTATTCTTTTCAAATATAGTACCTAATGTTTATGGATGGAAATCAATATCCGGTTCCTAAATCAAAAAATTGTAAATATGTTGATTTCAATTTGGGACACGTCTAAAAAATTATAACAAACAACTTGCTTGAATTATATAACACTTATTATAATCATACATATAATCACTTATCAGATATATGTAATTCAGGTCACATATCCAAACATTCGTCTATGTCTACATTCGTTGCTAGACCAAAAAAGTTACACCCAAAATACTATGTTTATTATCAAGCAATGGTAAAACAAAAAAAAGAGATACACCACTACTCCGAAAATGAAAATCACATTTGCCAAGTATTTTAAATCGGTGAACACTAAAACAGAAATGTTATGGCAGAATATTAACTCATTGAATTAAAACGGTAATATCAACAGCTATCACAACATTATTTCATATTATGCAACAGGTAATTTGTGAAAAATTTTCTCATTTAAATGTTACTAAAGGTGCTGGTCCGAATTCTATTCCACCACTGTTTTTAAAACAATGTGCTTCAAAAACATACTGCTAAGTCAACCTCTTTATCTACTCTTTTTTCACCAACAAACGTCTAATAACAAATCCTTATTGGAGAATAAAAAATTCTCCTCCTCTTGCAAAATCTTTTATCGATACGAATTCATTTGAATCTTATATATTACAGCTACCAAAATTTCCTTTTTACGTACAAGACTTTGAAGTTCTGATAGACAAACCAACCAGTATAATGCCCTCTTATTCAGACTTGCCAATTTTAACTAATCTGATGTTCAAATCCATACTAAGCAAACTAGGGGAAGATTTAACAATAATTTATACAGATGGATCAAAAACTGTTGAAAGTACTGGTTTCGCTTTTTTTGTTCCAAACAGCAATTATATTGAGAAATATCGAATTTCTTAATGTTGTTCTATTTTACAGCCGAGGCTGCTGCTATACAGAAAGCACTATCTTGGTGTGTCACTAATTATTGTGAGAACATCGTAATAGTATCAGATTCTCAGGCAGTATTACAAGCTATTCGTAGTCATCCATTAGATAGTTCTCAAAACTCCATTATATAAGATAATTACTTTTTAATCAATACTTTATATAAATGTATGTTGTAAAAAAGATTGTTGAGAGTAGTTTAAAAAAATTGTTGCTAAATACATTAGTGGATATTAAGTCAATTTTCTTGTGAGTTATCTCTTCTTCTCCCCTAAAAGTGTGAGATATCCCTTCTTCTTTTTTTGTGAGTTTGGTAAATTGTTGCAAAGAAAGACTTACTTCTGAGTGGGCTCTCGTTGAGAAAAGGCTGATATCTCGTGGGACCCTTCTCTCACATTATCGTATTTGTTATCTTACTGTCTGTGAATTGTTTTCTAAGTGTGTATACACTTGTTTATTTGAGTTTTTTTATCTTATACTATATTAGATTAAATATAGTTATAAAGTACCTTTAATGTTAATTGAATTCATTGTTTAATACAAGTATAGTATTAACTTCAGTGAATTAATGCAGCAGTCGTCAGGAATTACTGTAAGTTACCATAATCTTAGTATCACCACTTATCTGGGCGAGTAATATGGTGTGGTATCATATGATCTTCCATTATCTGGGCGAATCAAAGTTCATTCATATCTTCACCTGTAGTTGAGAGTAACTACTGAATTTTGCATTCAATTTAAAGAACAGTCAATATTTTGTTACGAAACAAATTCCATCAGCTACTAAGAAATTTCAATAAGTAATAATTATGAACATTTAAGTCTCAGTTTATCATTAAATAATAGTGCGAGATAGCTAATCTGCGGTTTGGTTAAATTGTTATGTTTTCATTTCTGTAACCTTTTTGTATTTTTGTAAATTTAGATTTGTTTAATTTTTGTGTTTGTTATAATTTTTATTCATTTTTTTGTTGTAATATCTCGAGATACGCCAAAACTCTATTTGTGCATAATTGTATTATATATCTCTGTAAAGGTATTTTCTAATTATATTACTGCTTATTTTTATATGTATACCACCATTTCATAGTTGTTGGTGTAGTTTTATTATCTGTGTTGCATTCAGCAGCGTCATATTTTGTTGAAATCGTAGGCTTCCACGGCCAGAGTCAGAATTATAGTTTATTCGTCTTCCGGGTTTGGACCGTGTCATTTGTGAGTGACCCAAAAGTGGGTTCATCTCGACGTTTCGCTACAATTGTATGTAGCTTCTTCAGGAGAACAAAGAAAAAGAAATCAAAAGACAGAAAGATGGGTAGTTAGCAACGGTAACTCAGTTACTCAACGCAACCAGAGGCGAATACTAACTACCAAGATGGGCATTTGGTCACAGTAACTCAACTACTTAACGCAGCCAGATGTGAAAACCAAATGCCAGGACAGGGATTCACGTCCAACAGCTCAGAACACTAACGAGTCGAGAGGCGGGGAGTGAATCCGACGATTACTCCGCTACCGCTCTATTTATAGTCGCGGTGACGTATCGTGTCGGGACGTATCGGCACACTCCGTGGCGCGAACGTCAAGAAGCGCGCGCTGGCCAATCATATGGCTGCATCGTGGTAGCGGGACCGGGGGGCGGCTCTAGACTGAGATTCCAGATGGGAAACAAGTAGTATCCTTTCTCTCGATTGATATTATGTGGATTTTTTCGGATCTCTAGAGATTCGCGGATTTTCCCGGAATAAAAGAAGGGGCTCTTAGAAATAATATGGGTTTTTCGAACAATATGGAATGACCGGTTTCTTGGCAGTGTTCTGCAACTGCAGAATGGGAGAAAAGACCTGATCGAATGCATCTTTCATGCTCTTGAATCCGCGAAGTGTATATATGCATTTTATTTGTCGACTCCTAACAAGTTTCCTGATATAACCATAACTCTGAATTTTTGCTTTTTACCTTTAAATATTACTATACATTTGACCAGTAGAAAGATCAGGCTGATTAAGTTTCGTAGGTAAGTAATATATTTATTATTGGTTTATATAGTGTGTTGACCAAATTTATTTAATAATTAACTGTTAATATTTTTTTTTGGGTTTGGTCTCTGAAACTAAATATCTTTTCTTACCTCTCTTCTTTTCTAAGGTTTCTTAATTTTCTCCTTAAACCCCCCCAAAAAAAATTGAGTGGCGCCCTGTTTCTATCTTATCGTATCTTTGGTAATTTTACCCATCTATCTTTTTGTTTATTTCTGTATCTTTCCGTGGCCAAAAAAGGTTTCCGAGGTTACAATACAAGTCCATCAACTTTATTATAATTTAGTACATAAGGTCTTCTATAGTCCGTCTAGAAAGTATCCGGAAAAAACAAAGCAGAATTATAATTTTACGGTATTTATTCCTATTATTTAAAATATAAAATTTCAACATATAATTCATCTCATTTACTTATACAACCTCCATTTAAATCTAAACAAATAACTAAACGTCCAGGTAGACCCGAAACTAGGTCAAGGCCATAATTTTCGGTAATGGTATTCCAGGCCTGTAAAACTGACCGAATCAAACCTTCTTTATCTCGTGGCTCTGCTCGTTCTACAATCTTCATCAGTCTCCATATGTTTTCAGTGGGGCTAAGATCTGAAGATGCTGCTGGCCACGAAATTGTTGCCAATTCGTGTTCTTGCATCCAAGCTTGAGTAAAAGTAGAAGTATGGCATTTTGCATTATCTTGCTGAAATCGCCACTTATTTGGATGTAAAATATGAGCCGTTTCAAGAAGAAAACCATTTAGGATGTCACAATATTTCGCACTAGCAACAGTACCATTAACTATACAGAGAGGTGTAGCACCACGCTGAGTTATTGCTACCCAAACCATTATTTTAGTGGGATTTACCAAATTTGGAAATTTGAACAGTAACATTTTCTCTTGATAGGACTTTTAGATGATTTGCACCAAGGTGGAAACAACTTTCATCAGATATAAAGACATTAAAATTATCTTCTCGAAAACGTCAACAAAAATCTATTCTTCATTGTCTTTGCAGAGGTGTCCCAGTTTCTGGGCACAGTTTTATTCTTCGTTGATTTCTACGTCTACCCGAAACAGGTCTATGTCTCATATCTATGTCATTTTTTAGTCTCTTTACTATCTCATACAATGCACTTTTTCCAAGTTCAGTCAATTGCACTGTTTTTTTAACGTTTTAGACACCTTTTCTATACAAATATTCCACCACTTTTCTTTTTTTCTACTTGCGACATTATTTTACAAATCTTAAGTATGTTTACAAACAACAATATTTGACAGATGGTGTTGTCATGCGATTTTGTCCATAACGTACCATCGGCACAACCTACTTGATGCATTACTTTTTTCTTAGAATGTTACAAAAAGAAAATCTATTAAAATTAGGAAAAAGATAAAATTCCGGATACTTTCTAGACGGACTATAGTTTTTAAAATATTAGTTCAAGTGTTATTATCTCATTCTCTTATCGCTCCATTAATTGCTGCCTGACTTAGCATTTTAGGAATGGGTCCAATACAGTGATAAACACTTTTAAAAGTTTCAAATATTTTTTGAACTTATTTATTAATAAAGTTTAACATTTATCAAACCATTAGTTGATTTATGTTGTTACGGTTATGGTAAACTTTCTCACGAAACCTATGTCAGATACGATAGGTAATTGAAGAAGGATATGGCAGGATAATCTGTATAAAAGGCTTAAACCCAATACGCGTCTTTTCATTTACATTATTTCGGCATTCTAATGATTATTCCCTACACAACCCCACTAATTAAATCAGTTTTAGAAGTTGTGTAGCAGGTGTCGAATATTCTTTCCCCATATATAATAACGTTCTAATTAGTATCGAAGTAACCTTTACCTAAAGGCGATTTTGTGTTAAATTTGAGGGTAGCTACCCTTAATATTTTAACACCGCTAGTCATAAACTTATAAAAGTTTAGTAAAGGCCTTTTCCAAATTCGTCTCTTGTTCATTGATGTTCGCCTTTAAATCGTAAAGGGACAGAGCACAGCGTGATGCGGTTGAGTTTTGACAATATTAACAAGCTGGTTTGGAACTAGACATAATTTACGGTTTGAAGCTCGGACCAGAATCGAAGAGTAGAAATTTATGAAAGTTTATGAAAACTTTAGTTCCACATAGTGGAACAAATCAATACCTTAAATCATAACTCATAGGCGTAAATCATAGGGATTCGAACTTGTTAAATTTAAAGATAGGTATCTTTTCAAAAAGGAAAATTAAGGAAAAGAATTGTATTGTCCTGACAATAATATCATATTTATGATCATATTTGTACTTGAGTAGGTAATTTATTTTAATCTGTCACAATAACGTCTGTTAATTCGTTTCCATGGTAACTCGACCAACTGACTTACGAGGCTTATGTGATATTACACATTTTTATAAAACTGAAGCATAATTTTTTTTATTACGTGTCAGTATCTGTTATGATGCATTTACCAAATAGTAGGTAATATACAATTGACTAGTAAGAGAGTAGAAAAATAGTATATTACCATATGAGGCGGAGAAGCATGACTTTTCTTGACGTGCCCGATATTAGAGGGCAAGTCAAGAAAAGTCGCTTCTTTGCCTAATAAAGTATACTATTTTTTCTTCAAACGTAGCAATTTTCAACCATAAATAGTACAATTCATGAGCTATTTTTACTCGAAATTAACTGTAACAATTATCAAAGTCGTCTAGATGTTAGAAATTAAAATAATTAAGTCGTCGGTGGGATTTGCGTCTCCCTGGTTACAGTTGTTTGACAGTTGTTTGCAATTATTAAAGACAACTTATTGTTGTTGCAACCGCAAATTTAGTGCGAAAATGGAAAACCTAAACGAAATTCAGTCCGCGGCTAATGATGCAGTAGCACGTTTGGGGCCCTCCAAGTCCGGAATAAAGTATCGGTTAGCGTACAAGCACTTCCAAGAGTGGTGTGATACAAGAGGAGTACGGCAAGTTACCGAAGACGTTTTACTGGCATATTTTAATATAATGAAAAATGAAATTAAATGGAAATCTTCTACAATGTGGTCACGATACTCTATGATAAAATCCGAGTTAGTTATTAGAAAAAATAAGGATATAAGCAATTTTTTAAAGTTATGTGCTTTCTAAAAAAAAACAAGCGAAGAATATACTGCAAAGAAGTCTAAAGATTTCACTAAAGACGAGTTTGATAAATTTTTGTTTGAAGCGCCAGATAAGTTGTATTTAGGATTAAAGGTAAAAAAAATATATTGCAAAGCATGTAGTATACTCTACTAAATTATAAAAATATTTCAGATTGTTTTTTTAATTCAAAACGTAAAAAGAAATTGTAATAATTATCAAAATCCCAGACAGTAAAACATGACAAATTAGATCTTTTACGATAATTCGATCAGCGTAGTACCCCAAAAAGTAGCTAGTTATTTAAATTTAAACGATGCAAGCGCATACACGGGTCACTCTTTACGACGAACTTCAGCAACACTTTTAATTGATGGAGGCAGAAATCTAGAATGCCTCAAACGACATGGGGGCTGGAAATCAAGCACGGTTGCTGAAGGATATATACAGGATTTAATAACAAATAAGAACGATAATGCTCAAAATATTTTAAACCCTCATGATTCGCCAACATCGGGAATGATTGCTGAAAATTGTTCTCTACCATCAGTATCATCAACAATTACCAGTGCGTATCAAGAGTCGGGAACATTTTTGCACGTTCTCAATTTTGAAAATGCCTCATTAACTAATTGTACTTTTAATATTACTATAAATAAAAATGATCTTTAATTGTTGTTAATGACATTATTGTTGCTTTGTGACATGTTTCATAGTGTTGCCATGACAACATTTTTCCCTCCGCCGTAAAGAAATTGGAAAAAAAACTGCTGCCGGCGAAGACGTCAAACTTTGATAGGATCAAGTTAGATAAGTAATGTCATCATTATTTGACGTTTCAAGAAAAAATTATTAATCTGTCAGTGTAAACATGATACTATGAATAACAAGATAGGATCTTCCCGTAGCTCAAAATCGGTCGGGTTCGCGCATGCCGTCATTGGAGACTAGAATTTCAATTCTTGTTAAAGTTAAATGAGATTTGTATGAATTCTGTGATGAAATTACTAGAAGAAAATAAGTTAAGAGGTTTAATAATTACAATAATCGTACACATAAGGATATCTCCAAACTATTTATTAAAGATTATTTATTGATATATACAAAAACTGACATTTCGAACGTGCAAGTCTCCAATGACGTCACAAAAACATGCGCAATATCTTATCTTATAGTCATAGTATCATGAGTGTAAATATAGTGGTAATTTAATTTTTATTGTTATAAATAAAGCTTGGATTGATAGGCAACAAAAATTGAAGAAAAAGGCGCCTAGATAGGCAAAGATTTTTATTAAAAAAGGCAGGAATATTAACACGTAGGCAAATATAGGCAATAAAGGAGTATAACTTATTATTTATTATACAAAGTGAATTAAAGTAATATGAACTTAGGGCAGGTATATTTACACATCATAATCATAACATTAGTATAAATAAACTAGTAACTAAATAACTGTAAATTAATAATTAAACATTGTAACCACTTAAAATTTTATCATTAATAGAAACAACTAAATGTTTTTCAATATTTTCGGTCTTAAAACTATGTCTTCGATCACTTAAAATTAATTTGTACATTGAAAACGAACGTTTTTTAAATCGGCAGATGTAATTGGAGCATATTTCAGAGCGAATAATAAATCTGGCATAATTTGAAATTCCTCGGTAAATGTCCCATTCAAAACTTTAGCAACATTAGATAAAAACGAAAAACCTTCATTCTTGTCGAAAACATATTTCATTTTTTATAAAATTAATTGACCGTTACTTCCAGGTGCCGATTTAATTTTCGTCTTTAAATTATCTATTAATTTTACTGACTCACATCATCCTGAAGTGGGTTAAAGGACACAATAGGAATAAAGGCAACCCCATTGCTGACCAATTATCTAGGAGGGCAGCAGGCCTAAGATTCTTAGGAACTGGGGATCTTTTTGGTTGGTCAATTACAACTATCGCGGAAATTGTCAAATGTCACTCCCATACGCAAACCGTAAAAAGATGGGAAGAAGGGAAAGGATGTAAACTTGCCAGGGTAACACTAAGTAACCTTGAAGAGTCAACATCAAAGAAGTACTTGGGAATGACCAGGAAAAATCTACGTTTGGCAGTTGGTTTTTTAACTGGTCATTGTCAACTAATCAAACACCTCCACACACTGGGGCTAGTAGACACACCTCTTTGTAGGAAGTGTGAACGAGAAGACGAAACTGTAGAGCATATCCTATGTGAATTCTCAGAGTTATCGTTAATACGAGAGTACGCGTTCGGCGAATCCTGGCCCACACCTGCCCACATAAGTGAGATGTCTCCTGGTGACTTGTTCACCTTCCTAGAAATGGCAGGATGGACAATGAGCTAAGGGTGACAGCTCCCTGGAAGAATGCACAATGGGTCAATTGTGGCCTAAGTGCTGTGAAACTTAACTCGCCCTCCCCACTCTACAGATACAGAGAGATACTGACTCACATAAATTTATCTAAAATTCCACTAGGAAACTAAGTTCCTGTAGCTGGCTGTATACCATATATCACAAAAAATTGTTTAAAATCCTTTATAAAAGGTATATAAAAAAAATTATTTTTTTATAAATTTATCTCTTGTTTTTCTAATAAGGTAATTGTGGTAACTATTAATTTATAATTGTCATTGATATAAGCGAGTTCCTGTTTCAATTTGGGATTTTTTAATATTTTTTTTTTGCTTCTCGAATGGATTCGGAAATATCATCATCAAATTCTGACATAAATAATTCTATTTATTTCATCTTTCTTTATATATTTGCAGCCTCAACGGATCCTTTACAAAAACTTTTTTCATCAAATTTATAAAATTTTTACCAACGGCAACATATTTCTTATTTTTTCAGCAATATTATTTACCCCGTGGGCTACACAAGTGCAATGAATTAAATTAGGATAAAAAATCTTTAAATTAACAGCAGCTTTTAACATATATGCCGCAGCATCTGAAAGCATTAAAACTATTTTATTCACGGGTATAGCGTTATGTAAAAAGAGGTTTGTTAAACTATCTTGTATAAATCGACTTATTATTAAATTGTTTGTTTTTTCCAATTTTTAACGGCAACTAAACAAGTTTTTCTCGCAAAGTTTTCGTTCAAAATTCCAATCAATAAATTAGCTATATACCTGGTGCATACATCTGTCATTTCATCCACGATAATATACATAAAATTGCGCTCTAACTCCGCTTAATTATTGAAATATATTCCACATAACATTTTTCCACAGTATGTTTTCTCAATGTACTCTCGTTCGGTATGGATTTATTAAGAAAAAGCATTTAAAACTAGGGTTATTAACTTTATATAGAGGAATGTTGGATGCAATCATCATCTAGCATAAATCAAATTTAAATGCGTCTTTCTCCTTTTTTTTGAACTGCTTAAAATATCCCGCAGATATATTTGGGCTAACTTAAAGGAATTTAATTTTTCCAAATTACGTTTATGAAGTGGGGTTCCACAATGCTGGTCAATAAAGTACTTTTTTCTACTTGAAATCTGAGAATTAAAAAAAAATAATTAGAATTCTAAAACCGCTTTAGAATTTAGTTATGTTGTGGGACGAGAAAAAAGCAGAAAAAATAAAACTTACCGATTTGCCGCATGGTTTACAAAATGCTACATCTCCTTCTAGAGAAAGTTCCGAATAAAGTGCGATCCATAGCCATAATTTAGATGTCATCTTTTAACATGGTTTTGCTTTTCGGTATACGCAACAAAACTAAACAAGGATATAGCAATTTGTGATTAAACTCTGATACAGTAACCGACTGTACAACTGATAATAAACTAATAAAGCTTAGGGATTTCTAAATAGTTAACCCTCAAGTCTCGATCTGGTACATTTTCCTAGAAATCTGTTATATAAACAATCCATTGATATTTTATTATTGACCCAAAATTTTATTATAGAACGGTTTAGTAATAGAATAATATCATGGGTAGTACCATGAAATTTTAAAGAATGCACAAATAGGCGGAATTTACAAAAATAGGTAAAAAGTGCAAAAAACAATTATAATAGGCAAAATAGGCAAAAAAGGCATTTTGCCTATAATCCGAGCTTTAGTTATTAACGAAAATAATCGTAGAAAAAGTATAGTACACAAGTTGTAAGCTTATTACATGCTTGTAAAATTTACTGCGCTCGCCGCTACGCGGCTCGCGTAGACCAGACCAAAACAATATATTAAATATATATATATATATATATATATATATATATATATATATATATATATATATATATATTTGCTTCCACAAAGTGTCTCCAGCGAACTCTATTTCTGGCTAGTGCTTTGATTTCAAGCCAGGATTTTCCCATTTTTCTCCAAAAACAAAATATATGCAGGTATGTAAAAACCATCGAGTAAAAAGACAAAAGAGGGAATCTAATACTTATTAAAAGGAGACCAAAAAAGTGGCCTCTGATGGCGGACATATCCGGAAATGCGAATGCGCCAAATTTAAATTTTCTGACATTTATTAACAGTAGTTATATAATATTTTTCAGAATGTGTCTTAGACGAGAAAGTTTTAATTAATTTTTAACGGTAATAGTCTAAAATACGACACAATTGTTAAAAAACTTCAACATAAATAAGATTTCATGTGACATTTGGGACAAACAATAATATAACCCAACTAAATTTGATGTCAAACAAGGAGTGAGACTCTCTTTCCTTGTTTAATGTGGCCTCTAAAGATCGCACTTCCTGTCTAACAATATTTTTGCCCCACTACCTTTACATTCCCTCTATTGTCTTTTTGCTCGATGGTAAAAACGCAGAAATAAGGAAGCCACAAAATATAACAATAGGAGAATACTACATTGAGGGGGTTAAAAAACTTTATATACTTGGGATCCCTAGTCATGTCTGATCCTTTTTAACGATTGTTAAAAAACTTCAATATAATAAGATTTCATGTGACATTTGGAACAAACAATAACATAACCCAACTTAATTTGATGTCAAACAAGGAGTGAGACTCTCTTTCCTTGTTTAATGTGGCCTCTAAAGATCGCACTTCCTGTCTAACAATATTTTTGCCCCACTACCTTTACATTCTCTCTATTGTCTTTTTGCTCGATGGTAAAAACGCAGAAATAAGGAAGCCACAAAATATAACAATAGGAGAATACCACATTGAGGGGGTAAAAAACTTTATATACTTGGGATCCCTAGTCATGTCTGATCCTTTTTAACGATTGTTAAAAAACTTCAATATAAATAAGATTTCATGTGACATTTGGGACAAACAATAACATAACCCAACTTAATTTGATGTCAAACAAGGAGTGAGACTCTCTTTCCTTGTTTAATGTGGCCTCTAAAGATCGCACTTCCTGTCTAACAATATTTTTGCCCCCACTACCTTTAAATTCCCTCTATTGTCTTTTTGCTCGATGGTAAAAACGCAGAAATAAGGAAGCCACAAAATATAACAATAGGAGAATACCACATTGAGGGGGTAAAAAACTTTATATACTTGGGATTCCTAGTCACGTCTGATAATAACGTCGCGGAGGAAGTGAAGAGGCGAATATTTATTGCCAATAAATGTTACCATGGTTTAATTAGGCAACTAAGATCAAATAACGCCGCAAAAAAACAAAATACCAAATATACAAATCCTTAATAAGACCGGTACTCACATACGGCTGAGAAACCTGGACACTCACTAAAAGAGAATAATCGTTGTTAGCCAATTTCGAAAGAAAAATTTTGCGACACATATATAAGGGCACAAAAGAAAATGGAATATGGCGAAGAAGATACAACTTTGAACTATACAAAATATACCAGGATCCGGATATTATAACATTCATTAAAATAGGACCGCTGCGTTGGAAAGGACATGTAGAAAGAATGGAAGAAGGCCAAATACCAAACAAAATATTCAAACAGATGCCAGTAGGAAAAAGAACAAGAGGAAGACCGAAGCTGAGATACTTAGAACAAATAGAAAATGATTTAACAACCTTAAAAATAAAAAACTGGAGAAAAAAAGCACGAAACAGATCAGAATGGAGAAGAATCCTGGAACAGGCCAAGACCCAAAAAGGGTTGTCGAGCCAATGATGATGACGAAGAATCTACAGTTAAAATATTTTTAATTAATTATGAATCACCCTATATAAACTTTTTTGCAATATGAATATTAAAAGAATGGAAGAATATTAGAGTAAAGTTTATTAAATATAAATTACTTAGTATAATCCGGATATAACCTTTTACCTTATGCGAAATATTTTTATCTTGTTTTATGAAATGTTTACTTTCATCTATTATTTACTATTCAGTGTACTTTTTAAAATCTAAAAAGTACTCCAGAAGTATAGAAATATGCTAAAGTTGATTGTTCCCATTACTAGTAATTATGCCAATTATGTCCTGAATAAATTCCGTTTAAAATGGGATTTTCGTTTATCGCAGTTATCGCCGAAATATCGAAATTTGAACTTCGACTTAATTTGCATAATCATCCAAATCGTTTTGCAAAGTCTATCGAGTAATCATTTCCTTTTCAGCGAATAAAAAAGGAAATAAAGAATGCGTTAACAACAGGGACTTTTATTTATTTTGTATATCACAAAGGAATTTCGCACTCAATAAAATATTACCATTGGAGAATGGACCTCTTTCTTATTTTTAACTTTATTACTAATATCAATCTTTAATATTTAAATAGAAATATAAATTTACTTTGATCAAATTGATAAATAAAATATCTATACTGTCGATGTAAAAAGTTTATTAAACAATAATTATTAGCCTGAGAAACTGAGAATATTAATTAATTGATGAATCCATCATATCCAACGAACAATAATTTTCTCGATTTTGAGTCAAACTTCTTACGGAACTGTGATGGTATCAACATGTAAGCTGTACTGCCAAAAACTCTGATGTGCTTTAGATCTGGTTTTCTCCCAAACCACTTTTCATATGGAGTCGTGTTTTGTACTTGACTTGAAGCTGTTCGGTTAAGAACATATACAGCACTATCTACAGCTTCAGTCCACAATTATTGTGACACATTTTTGTTAATAAGCATAGTTCTTGCACTTTCAACAACTGTCCGTAACTGCCTCTCACTGCGGCTATTTGGTTGAGGTGTATAAGGAGCTGAACATTCATATAATATACCATTCTTCCTGATAAAGTCTTGAAAGTCATTATTAATATATTCTCCTTTACCTTGGTCACTTCTTAAAATCCTAATCTTATTGCCAGTTTGATTTTCAATCAGTATTTTAAAATCTTTAAACTTGTTAAGAACATCTGACTTGTGCTTAAGAAAGTAAACACTGCAGTAACCACTACAATCATCTTTAAATAAAACAAAATATTTTGATCCACTTTTAGAAGAAATATTTATTGGTCCACATACATCTGTGTGAATCATTTCACCTGGTTTGTCTGATCTGCTTCTTGTATGGGTCTTTCTGGACTGCTTCCCATACTGGCATGTCTCACAGAAAAATTCTTCTTTGTCGTCAACTCTCATATTATCAACCAAATTAGCTGTTTTCTTAATTGTAGTAAAATTGATATGCCCTAGGCGATCAGGCCATAACTTTATTGATGCATTAATTACATTCTAGAATAGGCTTAACTCTAAATGGCATGGTCCACAGATTATCTCTACGTACTCCAACACATGAAATGTTTCCATTTGGCTCTAGAAATTGACACCTGTTTTTATGAGGATGATAGGTAAAGTTTTTATTTGTCATAGCTCCCACTGAAAATAAGCTGTGACTAAGTTCAGGAATGTATAGAACATTATTTATAGTACGATCATACCACTCACCTTGGACAAATACCTTTATTTTAATAACACCTTTACCTTCTGCAGGAATCAGCTTGTCGTTTGCTATTCTAACAAACATAGGTTCAGATAGAGATTCTAATTTTGAAAACAACAATTTTTCACAAGTCATGTGTAGGCTTGCTCCTGAATCACATATTCACTCACTTTTATTTACACTGGAGGTTGACAAGTACATGGAAGAAATATCACATATATAAGCTGAACTTGATGCTACATTACTTGTTAATGACTTGTTTTTATCTTCATTTTTGGAATCATGTATTCTCTTTCTACACTTTCTAACCCAATGTCCCTTGCGTTTACAATAATTACAGGTGGAATTCTTCTTTAATTCTTGTATATTTGTTTTCTTTTTACTGGTGGCTTCCAGTTTACTTTGTAAAGCCTCTACTGGTAAAGCAAGACGAGATATTTCAGAGTCATCATTATTCATTCTAGTTTCTTCTTTAAGCAATCTTGCTGCTAAATTTTCAAAAGTTTGCTGATCACTAGCTACAGAGTCCCAGGCTGTCCGAAAGGCATTAAATCTAGAAGACAAACTATTGGAACAAACAGCACTATGACTAATAGTTTCTTTAACATTTTTTTAACTGTCTAACTAATAGTTCTATTGTTGATATATGATCTGAAACTTTTGTATTCTCATGCATTTGGGCTGCAATATTAAGGATACTTGGTATCATAGCTGCAAAATAAAAACTCTTATTGAAAAAGCCAGAAGCTCTTTTAACAGCCTTAGAAAGATTCTTTGTAACTTATCTTTAAGTATCAATATACGCATAAGAAATCTTAGATGGATCCGGTCCTGGCACCGGCCAAACAACTGGCGTGGATCAGTTCCGAACTGATGACACCAACACTGCACAATAATTTTTTGACAGTATTTAAGAATATCAATTTTTGTTTAGTATTGAACACTCAAAATAGAGCGGTTTTAAACATGGTATAATTATGCCACTGTCAGAAACGTCTTTGTATACATTTTTTAAATAAAATGATGTGTTATAAAATAAATTTTTGTTTTTATATTCTTCGAAATCATTACTAACTCCGACTAGTAGGCACAGTACATTAATTTACCCACTTCTAGGACTCAACTCGGCTATTAGAAAGACGGATTATAAATTCTGGACTCAAGTAGGTTACTCCGATTAAGATACTGAGAAATTTTAAAGCTTATTAGTCTCATACATAAGACTGCATTTTGTTGGGTAAGTCAATTTTGTCTAATATTGACTAATTTTGTTTTTTTTTTGCATAATATTTTATATAATATAAATTTTAGTAATATTGTATATTCTTATATGACTTTTTGCCATTACATTATATATTCGCTTATGACTAGATAAGCGAATCTAAGATTAATTTAGTCCTCTTAATATCATCAAAACAAAAACAACTACTCTCTACTCAAAACTTATTTAAGTTTCAACAATAGAGATAATACAGGATATTGTCAACGGAAATCTCAAGTTGAACTTCGTGCTGAATATTCATGAGCGGTAGCTAAATTTGTAACAGCCGTAATGTAAATACTCTCATGCGTGTTTATCTTCTTCCAACTAAATTATATTCATTAAATGTACTCCAGAGTGATTCATTGCTATGGGAAACGCCTACTATAGATTTTATGGAAAACATGTATTTACCCCCCAAAATAAAAATTTCTAATCAATCTGTAATTTTATTGTTAAATTATGTATACTTTTTGCCAAGAAATAGCAGCAGATAACAAAATGACTCACAGGATGCTCGTCAGCTGTGAAATATTCGGATTTAAATGGTATTAAAAAATTTTAATTAACTTAATAGAGTTTTCTCTATCATTTTAAATTAAATTATTTATTACAAATATTTGCGGCTGCCTATTGACTAACAATGTTTGGTTTGTCCATGATCCTGCAGTGGGATCTTAAGGTGTGTCCAGATTGGAGCAACATTTGGCAACTTGTAGCAATTTTAGGTTGCAACAAGTTGCTAATTCATTAAAGTATTTAATGCATTTTATAATTTTATAATTAAAATGTTTAATTCATTAAATTTTTGACATAAAACAAAATCTACTCTTTTTTTTTTTTTTTTGTGTGTGTTTTGGCTTGGACAATTGTCATTCAGCCAGTCTCAATCAAGATAAGTTTATTAATGTAGTGTGTGTGTGTGTGTGTGTGTGTGTGTGTGTGTGTGTGTGTGTGTGTTTGTGCGTGTAGAGTAATTGTCTTGATACTTAGCAAAGTCGACGTCATTGTCTTTGCTAAGAGACGCTAATTGTATCCGAACGTCTGCGGTCCCTCCGGTGTGTACCGATCACACAAGGATAGAAATTATTTTCATTTATTAATTTTTTTAATAAACGAAAATTTCCACCCAGGTGGGATTCGAACTCACGACCTTTAGATTTAAAGGCAGGCGCTCTTACCACTGAGCCACAGAGGGGGTTAAAATCTACTCACTAATCCAAAAATGTTAATGAATGTTTTTTTTTTTTTTTTTTTTTTTTTTTTTTTTATTTACAAAATTGCTTCAACCACTAGGGGTTATTAGCATGGTACAATAAATTACATAAATGTTAATATGTTACTGTATATTTTGTGAAATAGTCCTGTATTTTGTAAAAAGTTTATAGTTTTATCATTATTGAAGCCGTTTAAGCACTCTTTGGATGAAGTGGGTAATCCAGCTTGAAGTCGTTCTAGGGTGTACAAAGGGCAGTCCACTAGCACATGGTCCACTGAAATTACACAATCACAACTGTAGCACATGGGAATTTGTTCATTACTTAGAAGGCAATCGTAAGTTAACTTCGTATGGCCTATACGTAATCTAAAGATGCACACTTGTTCTCGTCGCTTGAATGGGAATTTGTATATAGCTACCTCTTGCTTAATGTTTTTCATGGATGTCTCTGAATTGTTCCAGTGTAGTTGCCATTCCTCGCTTATTTTGTTTCTAATATATTGCTTCAGGTCGCTATGAACGCATTTAGTGAATAATGTTGATTGTGGATTTTCTGCTGCTTCCCTGGCCAACTGATCAGCTTTTTCGTTTCCAGTTATACCACAGTGTGACGGAACCCAAAGGAATTTAACAAATCGGTCGTTTTCTTGACATTTCATTAGTTCTGACTTTATAAGCAATAGAATGGGATGGTTTGTGTATAACTGTTTCATAGAGCTGAGAGCACTTAAAGAGTCAGTTATTATCAAAGGGTTTTTTATGTTTTTATTATTCACAAATGTTATTGCTTGCAAAATAGCAAGAAGTTCTGCGGAAAATATGGTTGATAGTGGGGAAAGTGAGAAGGAGTAGTCTTGGTGTAGAGTTGTAAAAGAAGCATGGACGGTATGAATTTGGACATTAGTAATTTAAATTCTTCTAGACGGATATAAAACCCGTTCAGATTCCACTGAATTATGGAGTTGAATTTTTAATTAATAGCCGTATCGCTGCAATCTGTAGAGGAATAGTCATCCAGTAGTTTACAAAGTTTCTTCCTTAGTCTTGTACATCGTGTTTTCAAGTATCTTTGTGATAGCACTGGATGAAGGTTTTTTAGGAGATCTATTAACCCTTTGATATCTTCCGTGTATGTATTAGCTATACTAAGCGGATCTGCAGCTCCATGGGTGTTTTCAAATAAATCTATTATCTCTTCTTGACTTAAACAGCTACTGTTTGACTTATTTTGAAAAAAATCAATTGTACAGTTAGTAATATCTTCAGCTATGTTGTGGTGGGTTTGGACATCCGTTTTTGTTCTTTTGTGTTTTGTATTGGGTTTTTTAAAAGGATTTACATCCTCCGGTTCAGGAGAATTTGTTATATCAGAAGCATTTCTTTTAGGTGTTTGAGCTTCTGTTTGAGTTTCATTTATAGTTCTATTTATTTTACCAGGTTCAGAAGAATTTGTTTCGGGTATTTGTACTTTTGTTTGAGTTTCTATTAGAGTTTCATTTATTTTACCCGATACTGCCTCCATTGGTTGGGAGTTATCGAAAAAGGTGGAGTTTATTAGTGTGGGTGAAGTGATGGTTTCAGTAGGTTGTGGATTACTGATTTGTTTGGTAAGTACGGGATAATGTACTGTAGATTTAGTTGTATTTTGTTGTGAACTAACAGTCTGGTCACATTGTAATTGAGAAATGTGTGTTATATTTTCATTAGTGGATTGATTATTATGATTTGACCATCGAGATGCTAAATGATTAGTTTGTTTACAAATTAAGCACGTTTGATTTTTTAGTGAGAGAAATATTCGATAGTTCGATTGATCATGGTTAATTAGTATTGAATCGGGTATATTTTCAAGATTTGTAGGGCTATATAAGTAAAACGTCGAAAACTAATGATATGCCTAAAACTAGGATTTGATGTTCCGATCCGTAAAAAATCTATTGGTGTTATTTGATGGATTCCTATCTTTTTGAGTTCATTTTCTATTATGTTATGTGGTACAGAAGGAGATACATTAGAAATAATTAATTTTTTATTTGGAGTAATTAGTTTTCTAGCTTGAATACGATATTGGTTTACTGTTATTATCCCATTATCCGTTTTAAAAAATTTTTGAACAATATTTTCCGAAGTGAAGTAGATGCATATACGATCATTAACAATTCTGGATATTGCAAGTATATTTTTGGGGTCAACTAAGTTGGCTATAGCATTCAGGTAATCCTCGATTTTTGAATTTGGAACTGTATTTACTACAATTGCTTGTTTTTTGGAAGGAAATATGTTGGTAGGTTCATTTAAAACTGTTGAATATAACTTTGGTGCAGTAGTATCATTTTTGGGGATTTCTTGTTGTGAAAAAACATTTGATGATGAAGCTTGTTTCATGTTGATCTACGGAACCTGAGTACGGTCCTGGCACCGATACGAAATCATTGGTAATAACTCGATGTAATTAGATAAATTAAATTATTTACAGTTAATCTCATCAGTATCAACAATAAATAATTATTTGTTAATAATTTACACTTTATTACACTTTTAGCTTTCAATGTTTTTAAACAAAACCACAAAAACTAGGTGCGATTAAGGTAATTAGGTGTTGATTCGTTGAACGCTCGAAGTCGAATCCTTAATGAATGTTTGAATATGTCGAATCACAAATTCAGTTGAGTACAACATTCTGTCTACACTGCTGTAGTTTTGTGACATGATGGAGAAAGACGTATTAACTGCTACCGCATGCTTTCTAATTTTGTGTGGTGATTCTCGGAAATGGAAGCGTAAATGTTGGGTCCATCCAAGTTTGAAGCAGAGGAAAGAATATGGTGGAAAGGAATTATTATCAAATAATTCATGTTTTAATATACAAAAATGACGTTTTTGTAGAACTTCGAGTAGTTTAGATATGAAATTTTTGCTGCAAAAAATTGCACCAATAATAAAAAAAGCAGATATTAACTATAGAAAGGATATACCTCCACAAAAACGATAAGCAGCAGCTTGATGAATTTATTTAAGATTTCAAAACAAGCTGTCTCAAGAATAGTACCAGAAGTATGTTCTGCGAGATGAGCGAATAAAAAATGTACTTTTAAACTCATATTGCATAATATAATACGAAAAGTTTGTAGCATTTGTGTGACAATGTTCTCATAGTCCGGAACTTTCTTATTTTCCAAGAACTTTTCGATAACTTCTTTAAATGAAGTCCACGCTTTTTTTTTTCGACTTTTTTTTTCGTTTTCGTCTCTGCATAAAAATCTAATGTCGGGACCAACAAAAATTCCTTTTAATTTTGCATCGGACAACTTGGGAAATTTTGAATAAATATGTTTAAAACATTTTTCTTTTTTGTCAATAGCTTCAACAAACTTAATTTTATATGCAGATGGGATCAATAAAATTCTTTCACGATCAAATAAGGCATTGTGTTTTATGTTTTTACTTCCCGGCGTAATGTTTTCTCTTGTAGGCCATTCTTTTTGGGTTCAATATTTATTTCGTGCTCGGCTGTCCCATTCACAAATGAAGCAACAATATGTAGTATAACCTGACTGTTGCCCAAGTAGCATACACAGAACTTTTAGATCTTCACAAAGCATCCAGCTATGGTCCCGGTATTTAATTTTTTCTAAGAGAAGTTCCAATTTTTAGTATGTCTCTTTAAGATGAACAGAATGAGCGACCGGAACAGAATGCAATGTTCCAAGTGCCAATTGGTAGATTATTTGGTCTCTTTGTCCTTTTTCTTGCGTGGTTCGTAATCTGTGTATCCGTCCAATTCCGAGGCTTCTGTTTGGTTCTATGAGCAATGATTTTCTGACAGTAGGTAGGCTATTAACCTTGCTCACAAACCCCCCTTTAGGAGGACCATTTCTCCCTCTCCGTCAGCCCTGACCCTGCTTTCTATTGGGGTTGGTTGCTCAATATATAGCAAGGTTCCTCAGGTTTTCCAGGCAACCCAAGCCGCACTTCGTAGAGGTGAGAATAGGGATTGAGTAGAAGAGGCTAGAGAATGCTACCTGGAAACAACATCTTATATTGCGCTTCACTACCACTTTTCACAACCCTAAAAATTGAACTCAACTTTCTCAATTTTGTTTTCAATTAACCAATTAACAATAGACCTTAGTAACTAGCTTACTACAAGAGTTTTTAAAATCGATACAAGGCACAATAGGACAATACAAAACGGGTAATCGCTTATATTTTGTTTACTCAAACCGTTGAGTAACAGGTAGGCGCTTGCCCCCAGGATTTTTGCCAACAAACGGAATTATTTATTTTACAATTAATAAATATAAGACTAACTAATAATTCACTATAAAAAGTTCATATCACTATTAACACAGACAAAAACTATATGTAAATATAATCTATTTCTCTACATTTTACTAAAGACAGAGAGTTTAACAGAGTTTAACATCGTAAACTCTACATGCATTGAAACACATATACCTAGATCCCAAGAATATTAATAGAAGATAGTAAGACAAACCAAGTAGAGTCACAGAGGAGTCAGACAGGTATGTGTGCTGTCGCCACAATTATTTACTGTGTACTTTCAATAAATATTTCAGGATGCACTATGGGAAAGAACTTAAGTTGTAAGGACTCGAGGGAGCATCAATATTAACACAAGATTTGCAGACGATACTGAAATCATGGCAGAAAATATAGAAGATTTACAAATTCTTATAAAACTCATTAGCAAAGAAATCAAGAAGATGAGACCAAAAATAAATATAGATAAAACCAAATACATGAAGATATTGAAAAGCCATGTTGACAACCTGACATTGAAGTGTGTACCATTAGAGAGGGCAGACAACTACAGATACCTAGGAGCAATAATAAATTCACAGTTAGATCATGATAAGGAGATAAAGGTCAGAATTGAAATAGATTGAAAAGTATTTATAAAACACAAGTCAATGTTTACAAATAAGAAATTAATTGAGTATGGTTATCACATTAAGGTTTGTCGAATGCTATATATGGTCACAACTGCTGTGTGGGGTCGAAGTTTGGACTCTTAAAGCCTAATCCGTAAAACAATAAAGGCATTCGAAATATGGCTATATAGGCGTATTCTAAAAATTCCTTGGACTGTAAAAGTCTTTAATCAAGAAGTGTTAAGAGTAGTTCGGCATGGCAGAAAGCTTGTGAACCTAATTAAAATAAGAGAAACATTGTATCAGCGCCATATACTTACGATAAATACGTAAGTCATCATGCAAGGAAGAGTAGAGGAGAGTAGAGGAAAGAAAGGGATTGGACAGATAAAAGAAATCTTGGCTAAGCAATATCAAAGATTGGACTAACCTCAGTGTTGAACAAATCTCACGTTACAAAAGACAGGGAAGCGTTTAAAGAAGTAATCGCCAACCTTTGTTAAAAAATGGAACGGAAAAAAAAAGATTTTTATCTACATGTAGAAATCACAAATTTTTATGTATTTGGATTTTTCTTTCTTTTTTGTTTATTTCTATTTGTTCTACATTTTCAGATAGTAACACAATATATGTATATACAAATTTGTTAATAATTAATTCACTATAATATAATATGTAATTAAGAATAAGGAATGTCCTCCAAAGTATAATTTAAGCTTGGAAAGCGATTATTGCAAATGAGAACTCTTGATTTTATGTTCCTAGAATGCGTGCTTTGCCTTAAAATGCGGAATGGCTGAATTGTTTACTTCATTTCGAAATTAAACCTTCAACTTTGATAAAATTACGGCTATGATTGTTGCTTAACCTTTGGCTCAAAATACGTGAAAGACAATAACATAAACTTTAATTATATTTTACAAACATTTTTAATGTAGGTTACAAGTTTAATACTGGTTATAACCAAGTTAGTAAAAATTTATTTTATTTTAATCTAAACTAATTACTTATTACAAAAGTGCAAAATTTACCGGCGCATTCGCCAAAAAGTAAAGCACATAGTTATGATTTTGGAATTATAAATTTAGCAGTATCACTAATTACAAAGAAAGAAATGATCATTATCGTTACAATATTTTATACTCTCGCTTTACAATTCATTCTTTAGCGAAAAATAGATCGACACCTGATATCAAAAACATTGTACTTCACTTTTGCTTCGTTTAGAGGAGAGCGATTTAACAAAAATTGCGCAACATTTTATTTTTACATCATCAGTTTTAATATTTTTTGTAGTTTTCTTAATCCATATTTTATTTTATAAAGAACTTTAAATAAATTCTAAAGCAAACAGTATCAGAATAGCGCTGATTGGGTTTAATTTCATCTAGAACCGAGATATTCGTACGGCGAGCCGCCCATGAAATTCGAAGCAGGCATCTCCATGTCCACATTTCAAATACGTCTATGCGTTGTCTATCTAATTCTTTGACTGCCCATGTCTCGTATTCTTAGGAAAATATCGGAAAAACCAAAATTAAAACACGACTCTTCATGTTTGTCAAAGTAATATGACGATCACGCCAGACCCCGTTTAGTTTAGTCATTGCTGGTCTTGCTAGCTCAATGCTTCTTTAAATTTTGGATTTACAACTGCCTGTCTGTTAACTAGAGCTCCAAGATATATCATAGAGGAGATTACCTCGCATCTCGCAATATATGGGTTTATAAAAAGAGAAATCACATGATTTCTACCTGGCGAAATCGAATTCAAATATAGGCCGCCGTGCTCCCTAAGACTTGCGAAGCAAACAGCTTGATGAATGCATCGGCAAGGGAGTCTAAAAATTGCACTCCAAATGCCGTCCATCATGGCCTATATTCGTAGTGAATTCGATTTCTGGTACTCCAATTGAAGTAAATAAACAAAACAAATGACGGTATTATATTTTGATTTGATACAGAGCAGCTAGGGTAGACCCTAGATATGGGTTTATATATAATATATATAATATATATATATATAATATATATATATATATATATATATATATATATATATATATATATATATATATATTATTGTGATATTTAAGTCTTGGTGCGCCAAGCAATTAATTAGCTAATTAATTAATTAATTAAATAAAATTATTTAAATGATATGATTATGACTCTATCACATTTTTTAATTCTCTTATCTCAGGGTTAAATTCGTGCTTCAATATCTATGCTATTACATGTGAAAGGTAAGGTCCAAAGAATACCGGAATAATAAAAAACATATATGATATAACACTATATATTGAAATAAAAATAATGAAATAATTCACACTCAAATGTTTTCAATAAACAAAATCTCATATAATGATTCTCAAACTTTTGTTCTACGTACGTGAACCTTCAAAATTAATGGTACAAACAATATTAATTGAAATCTCAAAATCCCAAATTATTCTAACTCTCCTAATCAAAATATTTATATCCTTTCTAAATTAAGTGTACAAATTGTGTTGTGAATAAAAGAAAAACTGCAGAAAACAAAAATATCTCTCTCTCTGATGATGAGTGGTCCAAATCCTTGTTCCTTGTACACTATCTTATCTACTCTCAGGCGCTCCCTAGGTAATCAGCAATCTTACAACAAATTATTGCAAGTTTATCGTCCTTAATGATCTCCTTCAAATGCACGAATCGTTCAAATTATGCTAGCTTCTTCTTCTATCAATAAACTAAATCTCTCGTTGGCCTGAGTTAAAAATGACTCTTGGAATATCTTTTCTTTACGATAAACTGAATCTCTCGTTGGCCTGAACAGTGACTCTTGGAATATAAGTAGAAAATATAACTTACAATCTTTTACTGGATCAGCTTCTGTCAGATACACTAACTACACGAAAACTCACAAACTTTCACTGCTACTGCTTCCTACCTCTGGGAAACTACCCGAGAACAACGGCCGTTCGCCTTCTACCCTTGGAAACCAACTGACTATCTTTTCTCTCTCAACAATCTAGCTAAACTTTCATTCCTACATACCTATCCCACCTTTTTCAATCTCCGCCAATCAAAACTCGTCACAATTCTCCCATTTTCTCATTTCGATAACAAACAAATTTTTACCTATAATTATAAAATTTCCTAAAACTTATTTACAAATAATATTTTTCTACAATTCTTAAAAACTAACAAAAAACTTCTTTCTAAAATCTATTCTATTGTCCTTAATCACTGCATTAATGTATTTGGAAAACCCTGTTTTAATTGTCTTTGGATTTCACTTAAAATTATGCGGGTCACTCAAGTATATTATAACAAAGAAAATAATTTATGCATAGCTTACATTTTGTTTAATACAGGTAATCCAAAAATTTAAAGACTTTCCTTCTTCGAAATGTTTGTTGGTTATTATCCTACTTATCTAAATTATTTTAATGTTTTTGAACTTTGAAATATTTTAAACTAATATTTTTCTCGATTTTACATATCATAAATATATATATATATATATATATATAATATATATATATATATATATATATATATATATATATATCGTAGTTTTCATATAACATATTATTTAAAATAATTTTCCTCTGTCTAGTCAATATTTTTGTTAGTTGTTATTATACCACCTCTTTTAAAATAACAATTGAAATAATATTCAAATTTATACAAAATCATAGTATATATTATGTTTAAATTATCAAGTATTATGCAGTTTGATCGCAAATATATTTACATATAAAAATAAAGTTTACTTTGATATAATAAATTTGGAAAGTTATAAATTATGGTTGATACATGTTAGTATACAATTTGATGAACATACACATATCAAATATAAAGAATAAATCATCCAAATTACCAATTGTTTTACATTACAGATTATTTAAATGTTAACATATTAGTGACTTGAAAGACGCATAATGTAAAAGAATATCAAACAGTCGTAAGAGAAAAAATAATAAAAACTATATTTAGTTTTAAAAATGAATCAGTACTATACACTAAATTTTTAGCAAAACACCTTAAAGTAACAACGGCACAAGCCACACAAAAGGTTAGTTATACATAATTTTACTACGAATCGGTATCTACTAACTTCTTTCCATTTTCAACCATTCAACCATCCAGTCAACCATTTTCCATCCACTCCTGAATGTAGGTCTCTCCCAATTGCTTTCATCTTTCTCTATCTTGCGCCAATCTAATCCACTGATTGCCTGCCACTGCTCTTATGTCATCTACCCATCTTTTTTGAGGTCTTCCCATGCTTCTTGTTGTCGTCCTTGGTCTCCATTCTAGAATTGTCCGTGTCCACCTGTTGTCATTATATCGGGCTACGTGTATTTTTAGTTTGCGAATAAGCCACATTAAGATAACAGGATTATAGCGACAATGGGCTGTCCTGAGTTTGATTTCGGTTAGAAAACCATGTTATATTTCTATTACCCAGGGCTCCTACATGAAGAGCATTTTGCTGATATCATGGCATAGTTGTGTCCTTATCGCGCATCAGATTGCTATACTGGGGAAAAGGATGGTCAGGAGCATTGGTGGAGTGACTCCTGTTTTTACTTGAGTTAATAAACCTCGCTTCAATGAATTGTTACACCCGAAAGTAATTTTTAGGGGTAAACATGTCTCACAGACTGGGTTTAATTCAATTGCTTGCTTGCTTGAACGGTACTTACCGCGTAATTTTAAAAATGGCCGCCTCAAGCAGTACGACAGCTAGTCCAAATGCGGATTATTATCAGAATTTTGCAGAGCAATCTTACATTGTTTATATATTACTTAGAAGCAAATACTGACGTTTATTCTTTTTAATATTTTGATTATTGCATATTGTTATCAACATATTTATCAAAACCATTTGTTAGATACCTGTATAAAAGAGTGTCATGAAAAAAGCATTTTAGTTGCTGATTTCTCTGGTCTATTTAATTAATCGTTTAAATTACAAATGCGGTTCAAAATGATATGATCACTTTTGTTATCATAATTTTTTTATTATTACCCACTTAATGAAAACTATTATCTTTAATATAGATGTAACATTATACCCTGTAATTTTTGTTTATAGCCTATTTTAAAATCTGCTCGTAAAATCTAATTTAATATTCCTAAAACGAAAATAAACAAAATAGTAGAATTTAATAAACAATGATTATAAAATATTTAACAACGCTTGCTATGTATGACCGGACGATTAAAAATCTGTTAAATAAACGATGAGACAAAAAATGACGCTGTGAGCTACAAAAGGGAATGACGGTTTTTAATTTTAATTATTAACATATTTTCATAACGTAAGTTTAAGCAAGGATAAAGCCATTTTGGAGCCTTTTAATATTGTATAAGTTACCAGATTTAGGGGATATTTAGCTGAAGTAGAGTATACGTTAACAATGAAATTCAAAGATTTATATTTACTTATATATCATACACAAAAATCTCTCAGTAGAAAATATTTTGATGGAGTTAAAATATGGAAGCCAAGGAAATATGCAAATCAGATGGTTCTAATAGTCAATATTGAAGATGATCGAACAAGGATGGTACAGGAGGTTAACACAAGAGAACAAAATTTTATTATTTAATTAACAAAATGATTTAAAAAAATTATTTCTGCAAAAAAAAATTCAGACCTTTTTTTCATTAGAAAATTTTTTTATACGTGAGACGCATTTACTAAGGTACATGAAAAGAAGATGCAAAAAAAGTATTTTATAGGCATTTAAAAAAAAATAAGGTATACAGCTTATGATTAATAATGTGAAAAGAATTGAAGCAAATATCAGAAAACAAAAGAAATATTTATTAAGTGATGGATTCGACCATTACTTGATGAAAATTCATTTTATGTAACAATAAAACACTGAAAACTTTTTTTTAAATATTCCACAACATTTATTATAAATAGGTAAAGCAATAGTAAATAAGACTTACTCACAATCAATTTAATTTAACTATCAGACGACCGGTTTCGCTTTCTACAATATGCAAAGCATCTTCAGGTCTCGATACAAAGTTAAATAAATGATGCCGGTACTCTGTTAATTGATGGATGGTAGAACATGGTTGAAACTATCATGTATTGTTGAATGGAGAACTTAATTCTGCTATTGTAGTTGTTTGACAGTAAACAGGAAGTTCTTGAGGAGATAGATTTGATCCAATGACATAGAGATAGGTGTGTGATTGTTTGTTAAATGAAAGTGATGTTATATACCATTGTATTATTTAAAAGTTATTTATATTTATTCGAGTATTTATGAAATGTGTGTTATTATTTATTGAGTATTTGTTTTATGAAGGTGATAGTTTTATGACAATGAATAAGCTTAGATGTACAAATTGTGTGGGTGTGCAATTTTTCCAACTTGTAATTATCAAATTTCTTTGATAATTGGCAAAATGGTAGATAAAAGTTCTATTGGCAAAATGGTAGATTATTGCAAAGTCAAATATATAAAATATTAAAATTAAAACAATTAAGGACAATTTAAACACACTAAAACAGAAAACACTTAGAAGGGACGAAACAAACATTAAATTTAAAAAGGGGGAAGGACTTTTATGTACTACATCTCAGTCTTGGGCACAATGAGTTTTTATTTTATCTATTAGATTTTAAGGCTGCGACAATAACAATAACCTCGATAAGTTAAGTTTTGTTTTAATATTTTAATAAATATACAGATATAATGTTACATTTAATTAAAATTTTAATAATTTGTTTCAATAATAAAAATCATATATTATGTATACTTATTTATATAAAATACATTAGTTTGATTGTCCATTACGCGTTACTATACTGTATGTACGGGGTAATTAGCTTAAATTGTAGTAGTGAAGAAACGATGTAATTTAAATTCCAAGGCCAACTTTCTTTTTTTTTTAATTTGTAAACCCACTTTAAAAGTTAAAAACACATTAAACTAAAAACAGCATTGAAAAGATTAGCCCATACACGTTTTATACAAGTAGAGGCGATAATAGGAATTTTGGAGTGGGTTTTCTGGTACATGAAGATGTGGAGCAGGTAAAACGATTCGTAGTAAAATCTGACAGATTGGGTGCAATTAGAATTAAAGGAAAAGAGAATATGATATCGTTGACAAATATACATGCTCCAAAACACTATAAAGGAAGCTACGTCGAAGAACATACCAAGAACAAAAGATTAGAAAAAACCACTGGTTCAATGAAGAATACAGAACAGAGTTAAAAAACAGATAAGATTTGAGAGTAAAGAGTTTACGAACAACGAAAAAAAGTAAAGAGAATCCTAAGAGATATGGATAACAAAATTAAGCGCATTAAAGAAAATTTTAAGAAAAATGAAATAAAAATTTTTTATAATGAAGTAAAATTCATTAAAACTGGGTACCAGGGAAAAACGATAAATGTAAAAGATAAGCTAGGAAACCTTAGAGTGGACGAAGAACAAAATCCGAACAAATTCCACAAAGGTGGAATAAACATTTCCAAGAGATGCTAAATGAAAAAGTGACTACTGAAGAAAATAGTTATGTTCCTAAACCTTAAATAGTAATAGAAAAAATACCAAAGCCCACAAAAGAAGAAATTGAAGAAATAATAAAAAAAATAAAAAATTAAAAAAGCCCCGGGGAGAGCGGCATTGTGGCAGAGAACATAAAATATGGAGAAGAGGCGTTAAAACGTTAATAAACAAACTTGGTAAGCTAATACTAGAAGTATGGGATGCCGAAGAAATGCCTCAAGAATAGAATAAGTCGATTATAATTCCTATACACAAAAGAGAGATAGAACTGAATGCGAAAACTATAGAGGAATATCCTTATTAGAGGTAATTTATAAAGTACTCGCCATACTAATTAAAACCGATTAGAAATATATATATATATATATATATATATATACATATATATACATATATATAATATATATATATATATATATATATATATATATATATATATATATATATATATATATATATATATATATAGAGAGAGAGAGAGAGAGAGAGAGAGAAGAATCTAGGAGAATACCAGGAAGGATTTCGGAAAAGAAGATCAACAACCGATCAAATTTTTATGCTAAGTCAAATACTGATAAATTGCTATGGATACAACATTTCAGCACAAGTACTTTTCATTGATTACAAAGCTGCCTACGATACAATAGACAGAAACCAGTTAATAGAAACACTAAAAGAATTTCAAGGGCCAGAAAAAATAATAAGATTGGTAAAAATGACAATTAGACACACCATTTGTGCTGTGAGATGCAACGGTACAGTCTCAGAAGAATTCGAAGTGAAAAAAGGTGTTCGCCAAAGAAACCCGTTGTGTACATTGCTATTTAATATAGTTCTAGAAAAAATTGTAAGGGTTAGTGGAATAAATAGTTACGGAACTATTTTATACAAGGAGCCCCAATGCTTAGCATACGCTGATGATGTGGTTTTCATTGCAAGAAATGAAAAAGAACTATCAAATATAACAAAAAGACTGATTCGGGAAAGCTCTAAAATGGAACTGAAAGTTAATATTAATAAATCGAAGTACATGAAGATCTCTAGCAAAAAAGGAAAAAACACCAGGGGATTCTTTAAATTGGATGTGGAGGAAGGATCAGTTGTAGAATTTGAGAATGTGGATGAATATATGTACTTAGGTACTCTTATTGATTAGACATGTAAGGAAGAAACTAAAATCAACCTGAGACTGACCAAGAGCAACAGGTGTGCTGGAGCCATGAGCAAAATAATTAAGGTCAAAGATATATCTCGTAATACAAAAATAAGAGTATACAAACCATAACATACAAACATACAACAAAACCATACAGAACACATTGGAGGTATGGAAAAGAAAGAAACTTCGCAGAATATTTGGTGGAAAAGTAGTAGAGGGAGAATGGAGAAGACGAACTAATGCAGAAATGTATCATTTGTATGCTAACCCTACAATAACAAAAGTGGTGAAAAAACGTAGACTAGAATGGCTCGGTCATCTAGAAAAAATGCAAGGTAATAGACTAGTCAAGAATATTGCTTGGAGAGTAACTGAGGGCAAAAAACAGAGAGGAAGACCAAGAAAGAAATGGAGAGATCTAGTGATGAAAGATGTCAGAGAGATGGGAATCATTGGTAGCTGTTAGCTAATAATAGAAAACGATGGAAATTATCCATTAAGCAATGGGCCTAAAAGGCCTGTTAACGCTGTACATACATACATACATACACTTTAAAAGTAACAATAGGTCAGTTTCTTGTTAATTTGGAGATGATGAATCTGCCACAAACTGAAAATTTAACATGATTTATGATAAATACCCCAAGCTTGCCTATGTTGAATTTTGAATAAAAACCCTATTATTTTAGTTAACTTTTATTCCTCTAGTTCAGTTAATTTTCATATTGTGATAAAGTCAAAGCGTTTCTGGCAATGTAGAGCTCAAGCATATACCAAATAATATTATTGATAGTATTGTCGGCTTAATTTTATGTTTCTCAATTTCTGTATATGGTAGCTGTATACTGTAACAGTCTACATTACATTTAGAAATTGTATAAAATAATATTGCATACAAAGACGACAAGCAGGAAATAAACACCTTTATTTTTCAGACATAACAGGTCGGAAAAAGAATATTGCCTACATAAAAGCGATCTTAACTGAAACTGTCATAGAAATAGCGCATACGTCTATTCATTTATTTCTAGAATTTTCCTGCTGCCAGTTTTAAAGACGTTTCAAATCGTTCTCTTTACTTTAACGTCAAAATTTCGTCTTATTATAAGACAACTGAAGATTATATCAATCATACGTAGGTCGTCAGCTGCACCGTGCGAGACATTCTTAATTTGATTAAACCGAACAATACGTAAAATCATTTTTTCATTATATTATTATATATATTATTTCATAATGAATATTCATAATCTACACATAAACAGTACATACATGGAGTAATTCGTAAATTTTATGACA
This sequence comes from Diabrotica balteata, assembly GCA_918026665.1. NCBI lineage: Eukaryota > Metazoa > Arthropoda > Insecta > Coleoptera > Chrysomelidae > Diabrotica > Diabrotica balteata. The sequence continues at coordinate 158,808,143 of OU898277.1, forward strand.
ATATTGACTTGATTTGGGTACCGTCCAGCGACAGTTCTCCATTTTCACCTTTGTAACCAGGTCTTCAGGCTTCTGGCTGTCCTCTTTAGTCTTCGTTTCTTCATTGGTGGCTAATATAGTGCACTTATAATATGGCTGTAGTGCGTTCGATTAAGAATTTTGGTCTTGTTGACGTGAAGTGATATGACATCTTTTTGGGTTGGTAGTCCTAGGTCATTGTGGATGGCTGCATTGCACAAATACCAAGGGGCCTTAACTGACATGCGCAGCATTTTTTATTATAAGTTTTGCAATAGAGTTCTATACCGTTCATAAGTTCATATTGGTTTTATTATGACTTTGTAAAGCAGTATTTATTTTCCGATGACAGTTGTAATTTTCTGCCAAGTAACCAATTCATTTGTTTTAATTTTATATTAAGATAAATTTTTTGAAGTTAATGTGTTGCTTTTAGCTGAGCTTTTGGTCCAAATGCAACCCAAGATATTTCACAACGTCTCTAGCAGGGATGGGGGCATTGTTTATACTAACTTTAGAACAAGTAGGTATTTTTGTTGTAAATGTGATTTTGGGCTGATTTTTCGTTATTGGCTTTAATTTTCCATTTTTTCAACCAATTCTCTAATGTATACAAATAATTTTGCAGATTTTCAGATGCTATGTCTGGGTCTCTGTTTGAAACTAAAACGTTTGTATCATCGGCAAATTTTAGTAGGTCCTTTAGTAGGTCCTTTAGTAGCCTTTTATTGTCCTTAGTAGGTATTGTTACGATAAATTCTGACCCAAAACCGTAAATATATTTTACTGATATGTTTTATTCATTCATGAATGTTCTAGGTAATACCTACCTGACAGACAATGAGCCGAACCGCTATAAAAAAACAGTTTCAGTTCATTCGAGACTATTCAGGTCAACTTTCGTCTGTTTTACAATGGATCCTATGCTGATGTCATTTCATATATAATAGGATTTTTATTGTGGGGAATCCAGTCAAAATAAGATCGCGGAATCGGTTAAAATTGTATCGCACGTAAATAAATTAGTTGTAATTATTAAGTGTAAAATAAATTATTAGTAATAAAGACTTTGATAAATTCGTGAGTGTTATAAATATTGAACCTTTAGTAAATTAAATTAAGAACAATAAATTAGAATAAATAAAAACTCAACAGTATGTTAGCAGTAAATATTAGGTATAGTAAGGGAGCAAGGATACTTTTCTGGGGAACTCCGGATTGGATTGAGTGATAGGTTGGAAATTATTATTGATTTTTACTTAGAACGAACGTTGGTTAATATAGGACTTGTTGTACCAGACTATTCTATGACACTGTTAGATGTTTGAATATTTTTAACAGAAACCAAACTGATGTTTGGGTATTATGTTCTCAAGTGGTACAGTTTCGCTTATCGCGCGATATTAAAAAGATTATGTATGCAATTTACCTGGATTTCCAAGCAATATAATACGACTTCCACTGGATTGAAAAATGGCTTAACTGCTTAATATTTTATTGTAGATAATAGTAAGCATTAGATAAGCATGAGAACTGCTTTCCTGGGTAGATCTTTTAGGATTCTCCCATCGAATAAATCGTATCCTGGGGCATTGTGAGAGTTGGTACTCATTAATATTCTGCGAACCTCGAATGGAGAGAATGCTGGAGAACATAGTTAGCAGGGTGCATATATATATATATATATATATATATATAATATATATATATATATATATATATATATACTTAACCTCCATATGTAACGTCTATCTTATACGTAACCTTTGTTTTGGTTTTCTGTTCTAAAATTTGCCATTTGGAGTTCTTGATCTCCATATGGTCCATATGATCCATATGGTCCATATGATACATCTCCATGATCAGTCTGTCATCATTTATCTTCACTACATGAACCGGAACCGCTAATCAAAGTCTCTGAAGTATAGCGAATTTTGAGAGAGATAGGTCTTTGACCTAACATGTGCCTTTTGTCCAAAATGCACATGTTAAAAATATTTTTTATTTTCTCAAGTAGGCAGGGGCCTCATATTTTGATTGCATCAGTAACTACACAATTTTCGCCTGTAGATTTGTTATTCATAGCTTTTCTGAGGCCTAGTTTTATTTCGTGCTTTGTGATTTCCGATATTAGTTCTGATCCTTGGTTGACAATTCCCTTTTTCCTTGTTGATTTTAAAGTATATAAATTTATATCCTTATCAGCTTGTCGGGCTTTAACTGTATCGAACGCTTTGTGGTAATCAATGGAGAATGCATAAATATTGCAATTTAATTCTCTACATCTTTAAAATAGCACTTGTATGCTAAAGAGATCTTCTGTCGTACCCACTTCATTCTAAAAACCTAACTTTAGGTGATTTTTTCTTCGCAGAGTGTATATATATATGTATATATATATATATACATAACATATATATATATATATATATATATATATATATATATATATTTGGTAATTTTTTTTTTGGATATTGTTTTCTTTGGTAAAGGAATAAAGGACGACTTCAGCTTTGACGCTGGTATCACTGCTCTTCAACATATGTCAATAAATATTTTTATAATGGTTGAGTATCGTCGGTGTTAAATAGTTTTTTAGAGTTTATCATAATATATGCATTGCCAAGTCCAAGACAATAATACAAAATAAATACCTATATACGTTAAGCTTTTCAGATGATCAAGTAGTGATTGCATAAGATCAAAAAAAAATTAGTTATATGAAGAAAAAACTACAAGAAGAATATACCAAGGCTGGCCTAGATATTAACCTAGCAAAAACTTAGTACCTATCTACAAGTGAAGACGACATAGAAGATCTACAAAGTAACGACAACGTGACAACCAAGGAAAAGAATAAATTGAAATACTTAAGGTTTATAATCACTAAAAAGGCAACAACAGAAAAAGAAATTAAGCAAAGATTAGGATAAACAAGAACAGCAATCCAACAACTTAACTCGGTATGGTGGGATAGATACCTAAATTTGAAGACAAAAACGCAGATTTGTAAAACACTAGTGCGAAGTATTATCACATGGGAGGATAAAAATTGGATTATAAATAAGAAAAACACCAGTAAGATAGTACCAACAAAGATGGAATGCTTGCGAAGATGCTGCAAAGTAACAAGAATGGATAGGAGATACTCTGACGAAATATAGCAAAGAACATCAATAGAAACAGACATACTAAGATATATAAAACAACAAAGACAACAAAGTGGTGTGGACATGTAAGAAGAACTAGCGACAGCAGATGTATAAAGAGAATAACTGAATGGAGCCCCATAGGAAGGAGGAAAAGAGGAGGAACCCGAAGATTCTGTAGGAACGAAGTAGATGACTCCATGAGTAAGAGAGGCCTAGTTAGAAAGTCCAGCAGCTTTGGCATCTTTTACTTTTTATATTCCTTTTTTTATTTCATGTGATGTGTTTATGACAAGCATACGACAGCATTAAAAGGGATCAGATGTGGAATGCAATGGCAGAAATTTCAGTTCCAAAAAAACTAATCCAGCTCGTTAAAGTTTGTGTTAATGGCTGTAGATCTAGAGTGCGGATAGGTAACAAGCTCTCAGAGTCGTTTGAAATAAACAGTGGACTGAAACAAGGAGACGCGCTGTCACCTCTTCTTTTTAATATAATCCTGGAAAAAGTAGTAAGAACCGCACAAATTAGAACAGAACTACTGACAGTAAATGGACCAAAATTACTACTAGCATACGAGGATGACATTGACATTGTAGGAAATACCGTCACCAATGTAAAAGAAACCTTCAATCAATTAGAGAGAGAGGCAAAAAATACCGGTCTAAGGGTCAATGAAGAGAAAACCAAATATATGTGCATTAACAGACAAAAGAGACGAGATAGAATAGGACAAAATGTAACAATAGACCCCTATAACTATGAAAGAGTGGAGGTTTTAAATATCTCGGAGCCACTATCACCACAGATAACGATATCACGGAAGAGATAAAAGGGAGAATTCAGGCAGCAAACAGATGTATGTATAGCCTCCACAAAACTATTAATCCAAGAGCCTAACACGAACATCAAAAATCAGGATATATAAAACAGTAATTAGACCGGTGCTCATGTATGGGTGTGAGACGTGGACGCTGACAAAAGCAATGGAAAGTAAACTAAGATGCTTTGAGAGAAAAATTCTCAAAAAGATCTTCGGTCCCTATCACGATCCAAATACTAACCAATACCGAATGAGAACAAATGCCAAGGTCAAACAAATGTATAGTGCTAGCGAGGTAGTCCAAGAGATTAAATCCCAACGTCTAAGATGGGCTGGCCATGTTCATAAACTCCCTAATAACCGCCTTACCAAGTTAATCTTGGAAGAAGTCCCGACAGGGAGAAGGCCCTTAGGCCGTCCACGAATGCGATGGAGAGATAATATACAGGGTGAGTGGGGAGGAACGCACCAAACTTTAAGACTGTATAATATACGTAAAAATAAGTAAAAATAACTCATATGTTGTTATTCGATTTTCATTTGTTTTCGAGTTATAGCGATAATAACACAAAGTTGTAATTTTACTGCTACTTATCACATTGCTGTAACAGGTATCTGTGATTCGTTTAATAATTAGTTAACTATCATAATAGTGTAGTGTCAACGTGATTTAATGTCTATTTGACAGTTTGTATAAAAAAAGTTGTTGCAAAATGCCACATACTTATTCAAATAGTGATTATGCAAATATGGTGTTTGTTTATTGCTTTTGTAATGGAAACGGTAGAGCTGCTGTTGAAGAATAACGTCAACGGTTTCCAAATCGGAGAACTCCAGATAAAAATGTATTTATTAGAGTTTTCAACAAACTATGCGAGACCGGAACGCTTCCTAGTTATAAAATAATATCGGAACGTGCTCCCCGACAAAGTTTACAAGAAATACAAAATATTCTGGATTCAGTAGAAGATGATCCAGGGATCAGCTCACGAAGAATCGGTACTCATGTAGCCATTCATCAAACGAGAGTAATTAACACACTTCACGAGCAAGGTTTATATCCATACCACCTACAACGTGTACAGCACCTACAACCAGAAGATTATGCCAGCCGTATGCAATTTTGTCGATGGATAAATAATAATCGGCGTGTTATATCCCGCATACTTTTTACCGATGAAGCAACATTCACCAGAGACGGTATTAATAATAGCCGCAACTCACATGTATGGTCAGATGAAAATCCACATGCAACAATTGAAGCTAGTTTTCAGCACAAATTTTCGGTAAACGTGTGGTGTGGTGTGATCGACGGTTATTTAATTGGCCCTTTCATATTTGAGAACCGCCTTACAGGAGAGGAGTACTTGAATTTTTTACAGAATGAATTGCCAGGACTCCTACAGAACATTCCACTAAATATCAGAATGCAAATGTATCATCAGCACGATGGAGCTCCTGCACATTTTGCTCGTCAGGTCAAGCAACATTTAAATACAAAATTTCCAAGGCGTTGGATTGGTCGCAATGGTCCTATTAGTTGGCCTCCGAGGTCTCCAGACCTAACACCATTAGACTATTTTTTATGGGGCTGGTTTAAAAATGAAGTTTACAAGGTAAAAGTCGACACTCGCGATGCACTAATTCGACGCATTAAAAATGTTGCAGCCACAATTAGAGCAAACCATGACGCAATCAGAAGAGCAACGTTGAATGTTCATAGACGAAGCAGAAAATGCTTACAGGTCAATGGTGGTATTTTTGAAAATTTATTATAAGAACATTTAACAATAAATTAATGTTAAGTTACAACTTTGTGTTATTATCGCTATAACTCGAAAACAAATGAAAATCGAATAACAACATATGAGTTATTTTTACTTATTTTTACGTATATTATACAGTCTTAAAGTTTGGTGCGTTCCTCCCCACTCACCCTGTATGGTCAGATTTGAGAACAATGGGGCTACCCTCTGACTTAAACATCATGGACGACCGTTCGAGATGGAAGCAGGTCGTGCAGTCAGCCAAGACCCACCCCGGGTTGTAGTGCTACCAGAAGAAGAAGATGTGTTTGGCAAGTGGTGATAACATATGTAGGATGAAAGTTTTTTGGATCTTTTATCGGCAAAGAGTTCTATTCGTACAAGTGTATTGTTCCACATAACAATGGATTAGGAAAAATTTAAAGATATTTAGTTGTTAATTCTGACTTAAAATTTACAGCAGCACAGATTTTAAATGATAATATTTATTTATTTTTTTAGTGGGCTCCATTGCGTTTGCTCCACCCTGTAAACTAATAACAACTATTTTCGATTTAGTTAGTCACATTAAAACCTGTTTAATGTCCTTGAAAGGCGCAAACGTTTCCTGAGATTCTCGTAAATATTTTTAGCGAAATGGAACTGTCAGGGTAATGGCTTGTTAAATTACCAAACCACCGTATGGGAACAACCCTTGCATTCAAAAAATGTAAATTTATTCACGCTGTCTTTTCACACAATCTGTAATTTACAAGACGTGGAATATAAAAAAAATTAACACTAATTTTTACCTCGTCATGTTTTATTTAGCATACTGAACTATATAAATTACAGTACAATAGAGGCTATTTACGAAGAGGTTTCAAGGGCGACGCGCTTTGTGTTATACTTGCTTATTTTTAGGAGAAAAAGTAACCGGAGATCACAAGTTACTATAATATATCCAATGGAGGTGTACTTGACCTATTATCATCAAACTATGATGTAGCACTTAAAATTTAAAATTAGCCTATAGCTATATTTTAAGCTATTATAAATCTGTGGCTTTATATCAAAGACGGACATAATGTGTCATGCAAGAAAAATTGAAATAAATTAGTTTTTTTTGTACACAGCTTCTATTATTCTTTTTATAAAAATCTTACTTCCTGTATTCCTGTAAAAATAATCTTGTGGGCATTCTGATACCAGAGATATATAAAATTATTATTTAAAAATACAGATGTCCTACCTAGAAAGCAATTTAACTAAAAATATATAAAGCAAAATATTTGAAGAGAGACCGGCCCTGGCAAGAAATGGTTAAGTTGTACTGATATCGTACTCCTAGTTTTTAATAACAAGTGATTTTATTAAATAGTTTTTTAAAATAAAAGTGTTTATCTACTAGATACTACTACGTAAGTCATCTATACGTAATTATTATTTTATTATTGTGAAAAGAAAACGTCAAATAATAAATAAACACTACCGTACATCATTTTGTGAGGTTAGCTGCTATAAGTAGCTTATAGTAGCATGCAGTTGGTTTCTCACTTACCACAGTCGGAGTAAGGCCTTCGCCGCCGCAGCTTAAAATGACTTCACACAATGTAAACACACCTTCCGATCTAACCAGTGCAGTAAATCAACTTTTGAATATCGCAAACAGTTATGCATCAGCCGCTTCACATTATTTTTCGAGTAAAACCCAAGCAATTGTATTTAGTTGTATCGATAATGCTAAACTGCAAGATTATCTTATTGCTTTGGGCACAATCATCAATCCAAACATATTATTTTTTTATCTAGATTATCTTATAATAGGACCTGCATGTATTTGGCAAACAAAACCGTAGTAGATAACTTTATGACACAACATGGCTCTATAGAAGTACTCGGCGAAGTTGTAACAGCACGAAGACTTGTCTCTCCAGCAGAAAGACTAGTCTTGTCTGGAGTCTGCCCGTCAATTCCTCATCAAGTATTAGTTGAAGAATTACAAAATATCGGTTTTAAAGCTTATTTCCCCAATAACATTTCTGAAAATCAGCTCGACTCTGAGTTCAAGTTCAGCTCAAGTTTATATAAGTCATATAACATCACCAATTCCAGTATTCTATTGTAATAAATTTCGACCAAACACCTTACCACATATTTTTGTCACAAGGTACACTCACCTGCTTTATTTGCAAAAATACAAGACACATATCATCCCAATGCAATAACAGTTCAGTAACGGAATCAACTTATATTGAGTCAAACAATGAAGTACCAAATCAAACAGCTTCAACAAGTATACTAAACAAGGTACCAAACACCCAGCAGCCATTAAGTTATTCATTATCAAATCCGAGCATATCACCTACACCTACAACTCTCCCCAACAAAGAAATTACTAATACTCCTACTCATAGCAAGTCTTTCAATCAACCTCATTCAGCGGCAATACCGTTTTTACAAACTTTGGAAGCAATATCCTCCAATCTATCAGCTCCTTTTTCATTAAATACAACTGCAGAAAATTCTAATAAAACTGATACATCACTACAATTGTCTGAAACAACCATTTCAACCAATCCTACAACTAAAACTTCAAGCTCGACTTCTGTCACTACCAATGAGTTTGCTCCAGTACTTCCAAATGTAATAAAGCAACAGCATTTAAGTGAAAACTCTAATAGCAATTACGAAAACCCAAGTTCTTCCATAAAACGCAGTATTGGTGAGATCGTCACGCCTCCTTTAGACTCAGTAATTTCATTAGAAAATCTGTTTGCAAAACCCAAACCCTCCTAACCAAAAAAATCGCGCTCATCCAAAGTCCCATCTACATGGGAAACTCTTAAAAATTTCATTGATAATCATACCCCACCATTCGTTTTAAATTATCACCAATTGTACCTCCTCTTCTCCACCAAGTGCCATCTCCGCGACGGAGGTTGGCAATCATCATGGCTATTCTGATCTTCGAAGCAGCTGCTCTGAACAATTGGCTTGAGCTGCAACTAAACCACTCTCTCAGGTTCTTCAACCAGGAAACGTGTATTATTCCTACGCTTCTCCTACCCTTTATTTTTCCTTTAATTATAGGTCTCAAGATGTTGAATCTCAAGATGTTAAATCTCTCGCCTCTCATTGTCCTTACTGATTGATAATGTCCAAGGCTCCCCCGATACTATTAGCGTCGTCAAAAAATTAATAACTGATATGGCTGGTTTACTCCATCTTTTAAAAAGCAGCTATCAATATGCAAATGATAAATCAACAAAAATCAAGTTTACAAAACTTCGAAAGAAACAATACAACCATTTAGAGAAAGAGATTTCTGACTTAGATAGTGACTCTTCTGTAGACAATTGTTCAGTATCATCTAACTCCGAATCTGTTAACAACATTCAACTCGATACTTCAATTAAACATTGATGGATTTTTTCATCGTCTCCCTATGCTACAGCTTCTCTTATCTGAATATTCTCCAGATATTATTTCTTATGAACATGGAAGAAGCGTCCAATTTTTATGGGTTCCGTCCATCGAGCAATAAGACAAAAGAGGGAATGTAAAGGTAGAAGGGGTAAACATATTGATAGACAGGAAGTGCCATCTTGAGAGGCCACTTTAGACAAGGATAGACAGTCTCTTTCCTTGTTTAAGAAGTCAAATTTAGTTTGGTTATGTTATTGTTTGTCCCAACTGTCACATGAAATTTTATTTATATTGAAGTTTTTTACCAATTGAGTCAATTTTTAGACTATTATCGTTAATATTTAATTAAAACTTTCTTGTCTGAAAAATATTTTACAGCTATTGTTAACAAGTGTTGGAAAATTTAAATTTAGCGCCTTTGCATTTCCGGATGTGTCCGCCATCAGAGGCCACTTTTTTGGTCTCCTTTTTATAACGATTAGATTCCCTCTTTTGTCTTATTGCTCGATGGTTCCGTGACACGTCGGAATAATAGGAAATGAAGAAGCTGACAGGACTGCACGAGAGGCAATTTTAAGTGATTTGTCGGAGCCGATAAACAAGTGTGTTTCCAGTGACTTAAAAGCTTATTTTAAAAATAAAGTGTGCTACTTGTGACGAAATGAGTGGTTTTAAACTAATTCCAATCTAAATAAAATCAAAAATAATGTGTCTTAGTGGTTTTCATCGTCGCGCAATAGCGTCGAACAAATTGCGGTTGCGCGTTTACGTCTAGAACATACCAGATTAATGTACTCCTACCTTTTCACAAAGATAAATTCACCTATATGTGATCAGTGTAACGTCCGATTCACAGTCGAACATTTTTTAATAATTTGTAGTAAATATAACCAAGAAAGACAGGGCTACAAAATCCCAAACGCTCTATCACAGGCTCTAGGTCAAAACTGTTCCTGTAACAATATAGTGAATTATCTCAGATCCATAAACATTTTGTTTAATCTGTAGGTGTTTAACTTTGTTATTTATATTTTGTTCCGTCGCAAATAACCTTTTGGTGGATGCAACATCATTTTCTAATAAAAAAAATATTTGAACTAATAAAATATTTAAACTTTAGTAACATTTAAATTGAAATTAAAACAAGATCACCATCAAAATCAGCAATATTATTTTCACACTCACATGAATCGTCACATTTAGCCGAGATTTCAGGTTCTGCTTGCGCTGTTTTTGTACCACTGCAAAGCACCAATCTCCCTCCAATTTACTTCAAAATGTTTTTTAAGCAATTTTGTTACGTCCTTAACCTTTTCTGCTTTTAGAGTCACACGAGTACGAATTTCTTTTGACTTTTTCTCTCCAATAGTGCAGTTAGTCTTACAAATTTTCCTCTCTGCACCAGTATTAAGGTTGTAAGCCATCTCTTCCTTCACAATGATGTTTCCCAATTTATTTTTCCAAAGAAATATTCGTCGGTAGGTGGAAATTTTGAAATCAAGTTGAGCCGCTGTTTTTATAAAACTTTTCGCTTCTTGTTTCCAGTCCAATGGTACCCAATCCCTTCCAATCAACTTAATCCTACCATATTTTTTTTTTAAATTTCATGAAATTCTTCTTTAGTCACTATATTTCACATTCTTTAGTTCAATACTTTGTCGGTACGTAGGAATGAGTGCCCTGTTACAGGAAAGACTTTTTCAATTTTTTGTATGCTTGTTGGAGCACAGCTATCCAGAAACTTGCAGAACATAGTTAAAATATTTATATTTTTATTTTGTCCAGCGCAACCATTAGACACCAAACGAATGAAGTCATATCCTGAGAGATCAGCTAATCTCAACTCATTGAATACAATGGAAGCAACCTCGTTGGAAGATTTTTTTGCTTCGTTTTCCGTCCAGGTCTAAAGTAAGACAGTGCTTCAGGGATTCAGAGATTTATCGGACAATCCTTTTACTACTGAAAGGTTGTAACAGTAAAACTGTCGTGAATAGTATGCACTTTGGTCAGTTACTTTGACAAAACAAGATATTCCTGCCAATCAATACTCAAAATCGCGTTAGAAATGAAGAAGTTTTAAGGCGTATGAATAGAGCACGTGAACTCACAGAAATTGTTAAGAACCGTAAAACGTCTTATCTTAGGCACATATTCAGACACGACAGGTATTACTTCCTTCAACTTATTATGGAAGAACGCAGACGCGGCTCGGGTAGACGACAAATGACCTGGCTGCGCAACATCAAGGATTGGACAGGATTTGACTTTCAAAGTTTAACAAGGAAAGCCCAAAATAGGGAAGACTTTGCAGAGGTTATCGCCAACCTTCGCTAAGAAGACGACACCCAAAGAAGAAGAAGAATACTCAAAATATCCTTGTGGCTTTTCTCGCATGTGTTAGAAGAAGTTTTGGGCCTATTTCTTGCGTAACTCCATTTTCAATTTTAGACACCTTTTTTATCCTCCGTTTTTTCCACTTGGATAAGGTTTTGTAACTCTAGACAAGTACTACATTCATCCATGCTAGGGTAAGAAATTCCAATGTTGAAATCTGAGCAAAATATTTTCCTGAAAAGTGTCTGAGTAACCTTCTAAGATTCTTCTTTACCATAATTGAACATTTTCTACATTTTTACGATATTCAGGTCTAATGGCAGGTAGACACATGATGAGTGATGTCGTGAGTAATGCGATTTAGTAGCTTGAAAACTACAGATAAACTTTTTTACTTCTTCTCTTTTCGGAGCTAGCTTAACTTGATAGTACTTTTTGCCTCGGGTTTTCACTGGGACATGAGATACACCGTTATTAAATTTTCAGAACACTCCTATAATTATATGCTTAGTAATAGGCTGTAACACCTTAAGAAAATCACCCCTGCAAACTTTAAGATTCAAGCCAGCGTAGTTTACAACGGAATATTTAAAAACTGTGGTTTTCCCCTTTATAGGTTCAAACTTCTTTCTTTTGGAGTAGGGTGAACCAGCCCGACAGTATTTTAAAATGAAGGCATCTTGCTTGTTGATTTTTTCTGGGATGGAGTAAAAGACTTTGTGGAACTCCACGATATCAAGCATTGTTAAAAGCTGGCACTTGTATCTAACTCGGTGATGACAGGTGAAGTATAGAGGAAGAACTTTGGCTGAGTACCTGCATGAACATACAAAAGGAGGAATTAATAAAACTTTAGTTAATTCAATAAATATTCTATGCACTCAAATCAATAGTCAAAATTTTTATTAGGAATCTCCCAATTTTATAAAAAACTTTAGCACGTGGTACTAAGCTGGTCATGTTTTTACAGCCAATTTTTAAGCTTCATATTTTAAAATCAGACATTATCATATTATTTAAAAATTATTCATAACTCAGATGGACATACAGGAACTTCTTAACATATCAAACTTCCACCTACCAAGTGACAATTTGTTACAGCAATCAAATGTTAAGAACATTAGACTTACCTTTGTCGTTTCTTTTCCCATTTCTCGAGATCGCTCTTTCTCTTACGCGTCGTTCTTGGATTGATAGATATAAAACTATACAAAATAAAAAACTACAATTTTAGGATTTTTATTTAATTTGTTCATCAAAATTAGCTTATTTCCAAACAAAATTTATGATTGAATAGGCGTGTTAAATACCTTTTAAACGAGGTATGACTTGCCATAAGATCTCATTTAAAATTATCGGTCACAGTGACTCTATAATGTAATCTATTACTACTATGTTACCTGTTATGACTAGTTGAGAAGCCCACGTCCAATTATTTTCTCTCTCCAAACTTCACTATTATAAGAAGTATAACTATATCACTATTATAAGAAGTCAGAAGTAGGTAATGATGTTGACACAGAAATAAATCACTTAGAAAACATTGGCAAGGAAATATTAGACCAGTACGTGCGACCAAAAAAGACAGAAAAGAAAAAACTATGGATGACCGACGGTATATTACAGATGATGGACAGAAGAAGACAATCCAACCGTAAAGACTACGTTGCATATCATTTTCTAGCCAAAGAGATAAAAACAGCTGTCAGAGAAGCTAAAAATTAAAATCTGGAAGAACAGTGTAAAGAAATCGATATATTGAAATGTAAACACAATTCCTTCAACCTCCACAAAAAGATCAAAGAAGCAGCAGGTATCTATCAAAAAGGCCGGAACACTTAACAGACGCTCAAGGAAATCCAATAGTTGATATTGAAGAAACAAAAACAACATGGATGAACCATGTGACAACAACATTTGAAGACGATAGGAGTGTCACCATCACACAAAATAAAAATGACGATACCGGATCACCTATTCTCGAAACGGAAGTAGAAGCTGCTTTAAACAACATCAAGGAGGGTAAAGCCGCAGGACCAGATGGGTTCTACTAAGAATTTTTAAAAATTATGGATAAAAACGAAGTAAAAAGACAAAAAATGTCAAAAAATGCCCCAACAGTGGCTAAGATTAACTTTTATAATAATCCCTAAAAAACTCAATGCCAAAAAATGTGAAGATCATCGAATAAATAAGCCATATCCTGAAAACTTTTTTAACAACTACTACTAGCGGTTTACAGCGTTCTCCGACGCCTTCCGACTCCTAACCGCCATCAGGTACTTGTATTCATCACAGTTTCTAATTTCTACCCCAAATTTTAATATAATGGCCTCCAAATTTTAATATAATATATTGTCCCTCCAATACACATGGCTTCAGTTTTCTTAATGTTGACTTCGAGACCCCATTCGTTATATTCTTCTGTTAACAACTTTTTTAACAATTATACATAAAAGAATATGTAAAAAGTGTAAAGAACACATGACAAACACACAATTTGGCTTTAGGGATGCATTAGGTACTCGAAAGGTACTTTTTGCAATACCAGTTCTCTTTCAAAGATGTAAATGTGATATATATGTGTGTTTATTTGATTATCAGAAAGCGTTTGATAAAATAAAACATGACGAACTGATGAAAATATTAAATTCAATTGGTCTAGACAGCAGAGATCGCCGCATAATAAACAATATCCATTACGAACAAACTGCAGCAGTTAGAGTTGGGGATCAGTTAACAGACGACATAAAGATAAAAAGAGGTGTGCGACAGGGATGTAGATTGTCCCCATTATTGTTCAATATATATATTCAGAGCACATTATAAACCTAGGGCTAACGGATAAAACAACATAATATACGCTGATGATACTGTCATTTTTGCAGACAGTCTTGAAGGTCTGCAGACACTTGTCTCCAGCGTGGGAAAAGTAAGTAGCAGGTTTGGGCTTGATTTTAACATCAAAAAAACAAAATACATGGTTATAAGCAAAAATAGGATACCACCTGGTCAATTACTAGTTAACGAACAACCTATAACACAAATCAACAACTTTTGTTATCTGGGTGCAAACTTAAATGAACAGTTAGACCAATCGACATTAACCACACAGTAATTAACGCCCTTAAACAGCTTTGTGAAGGATCAACATCGGGAATAAAAATTGGAAATAGATTTTTAAAAAAAATTCCTGTAAACAAGGGACTCCGGCAGGGGTGTTGCATATCAACCACATTGTTTAAAATCTACATGGCGAAAGCACTGTATCAGTGAAGGAGAAAGTGCAGAGGAATGGGCATTGACCTAGGAGAAACTTGCCTATATACCCTACAGTTTGCAGATGATTAAGTCCTTATAGTCAACGATAAAGAAGACCTAACATATATGGCCAGAAAACTACAGGAAGAATACAAAAAGTGGCGTTTAGAACTCAATACACAAAAAACAAAATATCTCCAAATAGACGCAGAACTATCCAACATTCAGATGGACACAACCGAAATTGCATTCTGCACTGAATATACCTACCTAGGAATTGATTTCGACACCACAGGCACAGACCATAGGGAAATTAGACAACGAATAACCCAGGCCCGTAGAACAATTGGATGCCTTAACAGAGTTCTTTGGAGCTCAGAAATTGGTAAAAGACGAAAACACAATATATATGAATCTCTCATAAAAACCAGATTAACCTACGGTATAGAGACATGGAGACTAACAGAAAGCAATAAAAGAAAACTCGAAGCAACAGAAATGGATGTATTTAGACGATCACTTTGAATATCTAGGGCAGACAGAATTAGAAACGATGAAATAAGGAATCGGATGGAGGTAGATGGATCACTGGCAATAGACATAGAGAGGAAACAACTTATATGGTATGGCCATGTTCAAAGAAAGCCAGAAAAAAGACTACCAAAAATCGCCATGAAATGGATACCACCGAATCGTAAGAAACGAGGAAGACCAAAAAGAACATGGAAGGAGGGAATATCAAAGGCAATGAGCTCCCGAGACTTGACCGCAGAACAATGGAATGATAAAAATTCGTGGAAATTAGGCATCGGACAATTCAACGCAAGACGTTTTGAAACCGATATATATATATATATATATATATATATATTATATATATATATATATATATATATATAATATATATATATATATATATATATATATATATATATATATATATATATATATAGACCAATATAGACCAATCGACAGAAATTAAGACAAGGTTTAAGATCAGCTTTCGTCAAAATGAAAAAAATTTTTAACAGCCACGATATAAAATTGGAAATAAAAGCTCGTTTATTAAAATGCTACTTATTCT
The DNA here is from genome assembly GCA_918026665.1 of Diabrotica balteata. NCBI lineage: Eukaryota > Metazoa > Arthropoda > Insecta > Coleoptera > Chrysomelidae > Diabrotica > Diabrotica balteata. The sequence continues at coordinate 158,823,989 of OU898277.1, forward strand.
CCGAGGGGAGGAGATTTTTGGCTAGTACAGTATAAAAATGTCAGTAACATACAGTGTACATACTATACAAAGTCTGTTATTGTTAGAATATCTCGTGAATAATTCCGTTATAATATCTAGAATTCCTCATAGATCAATGATAAAATATATACTACATCCAATAAATTACAGTTTATTTATATATTTTAATCAAAAAAGGAGTATGTGAAATAGATAAACGTTAGAACATTTGTTGTTTTGTTGATACATTAACTAAACAAATAAATATTTGTGTTTCACTACGCTCAGCGGCAATATTATAAATTAACACCAGATAAATGATTTGCTGTAAAATATAAAATCCAATAGCACTGTTTTCGTGTTATCGCTAACATTAAACCATGAATTATAAATATACTATTACCTATTTGTGATAACTTTATAAAGATAACTCCCATTATATCTGTTGTTTTTGATATGTTTGTGTAGTAAGTAATATTTACAATTTATTTCCCTAAAAAGTTTAGTCATTTGGACTGTTCTTGGTGGCTTTTAAAGTGCTTTTAAAATGTGTTCGAAATGGTATGGAAAATTGAAATTTTGTAAGTTTTGAAGTCATCAAGAAAACTTCATTAATCATACGTGTTACAACTAGTTAAACAATTTTATGAAATGAGATATACGGACTTGATTTTTACATCAAGAAAACAAAGTACATGGTCATCGGTAAGAAGCATATTCCTCCTAGTCAATTACTGGTACATCAGCAACAAATACTCCAACAAGCGCCCCGTTACTACTCTTTAGGAACCACCTTAAACGACCAATGGGACCACTCAGTTGGGATAAAACAAAGAATTGAAAAAGCGAGGTCAGGGTTTGTCAGAATGAGCAAGATATTTAAAAGCCACGACCTACCATTAAAAACAAAACTCTATTTATTGAGATACTACGTGTTTACAGTGCTGCTCTATGGGGTTGTGTAATGGACACTAACCGAGGCATCCATGAGAAAATTCGAGGCGTTTAAGCTATGGTGTTATAGACGGATGGGTGGACCGAATAACAAACATTGAGGTTCTACGTCGGATGGATAAAACATGTGAAATTATATCCACAGTGAAATAGCGCAAGCTAGAATATCTTGGACATATAATGCGAAACGATCATATATATAACCTGCTGCAACTTATATTACAGTGAAAGATCTACGGAAAGAGGACCCCAGGAAGAAGAAAAAGATCTTGGCTTCAGAACTTACGAAAATAGTTTACTTGACCACTTCAGGACTATTTCGAGCTGCGATCAATAAAGTTAGAATTGCCATGATAGTAGCCAACATCCATAACGGATAGGCACCACAAGAATAAGAAGATGAAATAGAATCAGTACTTGTAATGGCTCAAAAATCTTCTTTTTTGGGCAATACTCTTCGTAGAGTGATGAAACTTTACAAATTTCTTTGTCTTCTTGGTAGTGTAGTACTTCTTCCATTGATTGGTGAATTATCTCTTTTGCTGTTTTAAATTTTCTTCTACAGTCGTTACTCCTCTTTTGATCTCTCATCCTGTATTTCCTGTAATTCTTCTCAGTGCTCACATCACTCCTTTTTCCAGTAGCCTTTGTGTTGTGGCTGTATCGGGTTTTTATTCCAGTGTGTAGCAATAGTAAATTTTTTGGGGTCCCAAAATTAATATTTTTCCTAAAAATACTATATTCGTATTGTTGTCTGCGAGCGCTTTCACACTAGTAGGCCAACATCTGTTGATTTTTTGACCTGAGCCTTCGGAGACAATAAATTTAATGTGTGTTCGTAGTTATCTGGTTTTGATTCTGAACTATCCCTTGGCAGACCAAAATTTATTTTTTTATTGCTTCACTTAACGAGAGCTCGGGCGGACACGTCGGTGTCGGCTTACTCAAAGTCAAATTAATACTATTATGTAATAACTAATAATAATTACAAGCAATAGTAATTACCTGTTATTATTCTTAGGAAATCTAAATAAACTTATTCCTTTTCCTGTCACAGATGAACATCCGCGAAACGCACAACAATAACCAGAAGACATTTTAAATACTTATAAATTAAACTTTTAACTATAAACTATAATTATAAACTTATATATTTACCTTATATATTTTAACTATAACCATAAACTATAACTATAAACTTTTAACTACTAAATAAATTAGATAAATGGTCAAATGCACTTGTATAGTCCAGAGTTTACCACAGATGCCTACGGACTATCGTAAGCAACTAAAGTTGAAGAAAACGAACGTGTTTTTGACAGTAAAGCACCCTATTTGGGTCATGCGTATACAGAAAAGATACACGGATTTCGGGCCTCGTGTCGCTTCTCTGTGTTCGTAGTTCTCTGGTACTCATAATTACGACTTAATTGTAATTTTATAAAGAAAATAGAAAAAATGTACAATGTCATTTTTTTTTAATTTTCAATAAAAACATTATTCTGGAAGAAGTTATTTTTAACATTTATTATATTAAAAATGATTCCATACTGCTTTAGAACATTATACAAACATTTAATCACAATTACTTTGTGGTATGATTCGTAAAAATTTAAAAATGGCAAAAATTTTAGCTGGCCTCTTCTTCGTGACGCGCAGTGTAATAACAACAAAATAATAATAACGTAATAACATATTTATTTATTAATTTTATTATTTAACTTCTTTAAAGTATAAATAATTAAATTACTTAATTTAATTGTAAAAATATTATTTAAATTTTAAAAATACAGACATGATAAAGCTTCGCGCTAGTCTACTGTACCGCTTTCTGCAACATCGTTTTTTTCTATTTTGTTTTAATTTTTTTTTCTTTATTCATCTTTTTATTACTTGTTTTTTTTTATTTTTTACAAAAGAAAGTGAAATATAAGTCAATCAGGCGAATAAATTTTTGGGTATATTTTTTACATCTCAAAAGCAATTTCACGAGCATATCTACAACAAACAGTGAAAGAATACTTACTTAACAACATGAAATATTATAGGAATTTTTTATGTTGATATATATCACAAAATAAGAAAGTATAAATACTTAATATTCAATAACCAGTTCATAAAAATACTTTTGGGCCTAACAAAACGATCTGATATTGCTTTTTTCCATAACATTTTGTAGGCTTTGATAGAATATTTGTAGCAATTTTCCAGACCTACGTTTATATGAAATATTTTCTAAATCAATATGTATATCGAATTGTTATTCTGATATTCTGTATTCCAGATCGGTGACAGTTTCAAATTTAGAGATTGGTTCTGGATAGAATACAAAATGAAGTGGTTATATTAAAACATTCACAATATTATAAAAGTGTATTTATTTATAGAAATAAAACTATTGTCATATAAAAGATAAGTCACCTACTGCTACTTAGAGAAAAGTATAGAGCTATCGAAAACAAAAACCTAGTTATATATAGCCTATAGGCGCGTCCACACAGGAGCAATATTTTTCAACATAATATACAAACACCTTAATACAAACAGTTTTGTATTAAGGTGTTCAAACATAAAATTGCCTCTCTTGTTCCTAGTCCTCCCTTAAAACCGAATTGTGTTGACCCGCTAAGTTCTTCTAGTATCTTATACATTCTTGACTGTAATATCCTAAGGAAGAGTTTCAACAAGTGACTCATTAAACTGATTAAGCGGTGTTCATTGTATTTTGTGGCATTAGCTGTTTTTGGGATCATCACAAAGGATGACCCCAGCCATTCTCGCGGAATGTAACCAGTATCATAAATTCTATTGAACAGCCTTACCAAGATTTCGATATTCTCCTCGTCTAGTAGTTTTATTGCTTCTATATTAATTTCATCTGGACCTGTTGCTTTATGCATCTTTGTGGTGCTAACTGCATATTCTATTTCACTTCGCATTATTGATGGCCCTGATAAGTTTTCGGAAGGAAGTTTGCGCGTTGGTTGTGTTGGTCTTTCGTCATTAAAAAGGCTTTGTGCGTATTCTTTCCACGCCATTGCTATCTCTTCTTCTGACTCTATGTATTCGTTTCTGTCGTTGCGTATTCTTGTTCTGTGGTGGCTTTTGTGTATATTCGATATTTCTTTGATCTTCTTATGTAGTCCAAAACTATCTCCTTTTTCCTGCAATTGTTCTATTTCGTTGCACCTTTCCACCATCCAACGTTCTTTTGCTTTCTTAATTTTCTGACGGATTTCTTTGTATATCTGTTTGTATTTGTCTTGATTACGTTGTTGTTTATGTTGCCTTCGCTTTTCCATTAGATCCATAATTTCGTCCGTCATCCATTCGTTATGCTTTATCTTTCTGATCTGTGTTTTAACTTCCCTGTTTACTGCCAGAATCGTTCCTTTAATATCATTGACCATCTCTTCGATATCATAATTTTGTTCTATTACTCGCATTCTTTCAATAATTTGATTCGCATAACTCTTCTTCAGATTTTCGTCTCTCATCAGTTCTCTTGTATTTATAGATGTGCTAGTATTTGTATTTGTTCTCTTAATTTTTGCTAGTTTTAACCTCACATCTGCTATTAGCGAATTATGATCGGATGCAATATCAGCACCTGGATATGCTGCGATTCTTTTGATAGCGTTACGAAATCTTCTGTTTATTAAAACGTAGTCAATTTGGTTTCTAATTATTCGATTTGGACGGTCTCCTGGTGATCTCCAAGTATATAACTTACGAGGTGGGAGCTGAAACCATGTGCTCATGACGACAAAACCGTTCTCCTGGCAGAATTCACACAGCAGATCGCCTCTTTCATTTCTAACTCCAAGGCCGTACTCTTCAATTATGTCTTCATATCTTCCTTTACCCACCTTGGCGTTAAAGTCGCCCATTATTATGTTTATGTCCTCTTTCTTTGTTAGTCTTATTGCTTTTTCCAGATCTTTATAGAACTTAGTTATTTCTTCTTCTGACTTATCTGCTGTTGGTGCATATGCTTGTGTCACATTTATGTTTACTGGTTTGCCTGTCATTTTGATCAACATGACCCGTTCGGAAATTGGAACAAAATCTGTCACCGATTTACTGGTCTTCCTGTCAAGAGCAATAGCCACCCCATGTCGGTGATGTCTAAATGTTGGGTCACTACACGAGTAATACATAGTAATCTTATCTTTCGTAAACTGTCCAGATCCAGACCATCGGACTTCACTGACTCCCATTATATTTATTTTCAGCCGATTCATTTCCTTTATAAGGTTGTGTAGTTTTCCTGGTTCGTAAAGACTATTAACATTCCATGTTGAAATTCGTTGGATATCATCTATTTGGCACCGGAGATTCTTCGCACCCTCTGACCATCTAAGGCCTGCCCGGGACTGAGGGCCATCTGAGTTTTGTTTTGTTCTGTCATAATGAGATGAGTTATCCTGGGGAAAAGGTAGTGTTGTAGTATCCCGTTACTTTCAACACCGCAGTACCACAGCCATTCAAACTGTCCTAGTCATGCCTGTGGAATTCCAATAACAAGCCGGTCCAAGATAATTTCTTTTGCGCCTTGCGTTGGTACTGGTGATCGCTGCTGCCCTTCACCAGGGTTGAGGACTAGGAGGGATAAATATGGAGGGTGTAGGATAAAGGCTCTGGGACATGAGATTCCACGGTGTGAGATGGTGGAATATCATGAGCTAGCGTGGGCAGGGTCGCTAATCCGTGAAGTAGGTCTGTTTCCACCGGGATCGTGAAAAGTACCTACCCGCTACCCTTACAATTGTCTAATATATTTAATTAAAATTATTATTTTGTGGAATATTAGACTTCAAAAGCTATTTCATAAAATTTATATTATTATTAATAATAAAGGTTTTTGGTTATTTAATCAATATAATTCTAAAATTTCCAATATAATGATGATTATATTTTCCTGATTATTACACCATGTTGACGCCTATGAAATATCGAGCAGTTCCATATGGGTTTCGTATTATTAGCTGCGTTAGGGAAATTTGAACTATAAGGTTAATGTTCTGGAAATTTTAAATACAAGTGGCGTCAATTTGTATAAATCGTGACGTGCAAGTGTTTTACTTTGAAAAATGGTATATGTAAGGTATAAGTAAGAGAGAGAGAGAGAGAGAGAGAGAGAGAGAGAGAGAGAGAGAGAGAGAGAGAGAGAGAGAGACAGAAGATATATTTTTTCTCTTTCTCTTTCGAGAATAAAAATGTTCCTTTTGTAAATATATTTAATATTTATTAATGTTATTATTTTTCCATTCTGTTCTGATTTTTTTTGAGCCTCGTTACTCATGTTAAATTATAAATTAAAACTTGTAAATATCTCACAAAAGTTCAAATATGTACTTACTTATATACACAACAAACACAATTAAATTTTGTTTTTGTCAATGTCAGACAAATTGGCAGTTGTATCACGAAACAATATTTTTATTTTATTAGTATTATTGTCATGGTAAATTAAACATATGTAGTGCGTAAGTAAGTTATGTATATTGTCATTTTTAAATACATGAATATTGCATTTTAATTTGTATTTTAAGGGCCGCCTTAAATAAGTCGATTACACCCAAAGGTTTCTCGGTAAAATTTTGTTGTGATTTTTTAATTGTTAGAAGACTCCTACGATATATTTACACTTAACCTGACTATTTTAGTGTATTCTATAATCTAGAAAACGTTACTAGTTTTCGTAATTTACAAATATGTATTGTGATTTAACTACAAATTATTTGTAAACTACAAGATCGATTCGTTTAAAATTTTAGTTACAGCTCCACGTTTACAATATGTAGAGAAATTATATATCACACTTACCCTGATTTACCTTACTAGCTAGTTAATTTTGGACTCTGTTTTATAGACCATAACCTAATTAACACGTTATTTATGTCCACAAGCATGACATACAAACAACACAATCCAAACGGATGGAAAATTATATTGGAGATCTGTGTGCAACAGTGCACAAAAGATTTAATGATAATACAGGATATGTTTAGAACAACTATCTAGTACAATTTTATGTACTCCTTGAAATAAAAATTCATCTCAAAATATCAATAGAAAGATATTTATTTTTTCTGATTTTTTTTTTGTTTATGTCAAGTTCAAATCCAAAATACAACAAAATCCGTTATTATACTGGATATAATTCAAAAACCTTTTTAGGCCTAACAAAAAAACATTATAAAATTTAGACGTACATTACACATTCCTTTTAAAAGAATTTCTCATTTGTTCTCAATTTGGACTTAATATATGGAGCAGCTTATTCTTCATTTACGTAGTCTAAACCCTTACGAACCGGCTGGTCTTTCATTAAATACACGATTTATTACTTTACCGGATTTTAAAATCTCGTGGCGAGCTTAAATGAACAAATTCCATTTCGGTAACAAATTTTCAAATTTATTTTAATTTTAATATATAGAATGGATTCGTTTCGTTAAGATAAGCTTACTTATATGTTTATTTTTATATTTGTTTCTGGTAAATTGTTAGCGAAGATTAGATTTAGAGAGCAAAGGTGAACTATGCTTCCGTTTGTGTAACGATTAATAAAAAATATGCGCTGCTATGTTTGAAATACAAAGAAGAAATTTAAGTAAGTTCTAAAACAAAACCAAAAAGAGACAAATTATAAAATACTTATAATAAATATGGAAAAACTGTAAAAAATATCTACAAGAACAGAATAATATTACACTTCTTTAATATCAATTTTACTAAAAGCAGCTAACAATATTACAATAAGTACTTACAACTTAAACTGAATGACACAACTATTTAAAAACTTAATTACCACTACTAACTCTACTTGAACTGTCAAATTACGAAATATTCAGACATATCGATAACATCTAAAACGGTCTATTTTTAACGTATTTTAACCTTTAATTGTGGCTTATTCCCATTTAAATAGTAATTATTTTAAAATGCCACAAGAAAATAGATTTAGAACAATTCTATTTTTTAGTTATTTTCCTTTTTCGTTAAGAAACTTTATTAATATGGATTACATCTTATATGGAATTGTCTTAACTATGCCTTTTCTTTTAGAGTTATTTGCCTAAAATAACTGTTCTATCGAAGACCTATTGAAGCCAACAGGGTTGATCAGTTTCATGATATGGAGATAATTTCTCGATATGAACTACAGTGAACGCCAAATCTGAAGAACCTGCGCACAAACCAGTGTTATTCGCCTAAAATAACTGTTCTATCAAAGACCTATTGTAGCCAACAGGGTGGATCAGTATGATGATATGGAGATAATTTCTCGATATGAACTACAGTGAACGCCAAATCTGAAGAACCTGTGCACAAACCAGATTTCTTTTACTTAAAATTGGACACGCCTACTTAGACTTTAAACCTAAACTTAAAAAAAGTGGAAATAAGAACATATTTGTGACAGATAAATTATTTCAGAAAGCAAAATAGACCCATGGTTTATTTAAATGAAACATATATACACAGCGTACATACTTCCTGCAATTGGACAAACTGTTCCCCAAAAAAATTATGTTCTGTTATTTTCTAAAGGCCAAGAGCTTCTAATAGTTTACACTAGAGGAGAAATGAATTTTATTCAAAATAGTTTGTTGATAATCAAATCAAGGACCACATCGGGAAATTATCATTTCGAAATGAATTTAGTAAATGACCAGAAATTTCTAAGAGAAAATTTAATACCAACGTACCACCTAATTCAGTAATAGTTTGTGATAATGCTAATTATCACCATGAAAACATAAGTCGAGTGCCTAATTCCAATTGTTAGAAAAATAAAATGAGAGAATGGTTGAAACAACACAATATACATTTTATTTCAACGAGTTTAAACCAGAATTATACGAACTCATTAAATTTTATAAGGACCAATGTGTAACATTCGCATTTGATGAATTGGGCCGATAATTTAGCCACACTGTTTTACGGTTACCCCCGTATCACCCAGACTTGATCCCAATCGAATTCATTTGAGCAACGATTAAGAATAATGTCAGTCAAAGGATTCTCACGTTAAAACTTAAGGACGTAAGAAAATTAGTAGAAGAAGAATTTAATAAAATCGGTATTAAAGAATGAAAAAAACGATGCACTCATGTTATAAAGATAAAAGATGAATGTTTTTAAAGAGAAATTCAAACTGATCTATGTTTGAAAATGAATCCTATCGTCATTAACCCTAGATTACCGGACTAGTAAGCTCCTCCCTTCAAACCCTTAAACAGATCTATCCTAAAGGTCTCCTTAAGAAACTGATATAACTAGAACTCATGCAGGTTCAAGAAAATTCTAGGATTATCAGATTTATATGGATTCCATCCCGCATGAAAATTGCTAAATGTGCCGGTATAGAAAAAGCCAAGTATCGAAATATCGCGAATGATATAAAAGCTTTTATAAAGAATCGAGTTTTGTGCAAAAAGTAAAGTGGAAAAACGAATGGAAATCTTCTTAAACATCACTGGAACAAATTAAAAATTACGTACAGCTTGGGAATCCTCAACCAGAAACAAAAGAAAACAATTGGTGATAACGAGAGTACGAATTGGACACACGAGACTAACTTATTCATATTTATTATCCAAAAGTGGTCCACCTATATGTGAAACATGTAATGTACAAGTTATCGTGAACCATTTATTAACCCATTAATGCCCACCGTATTTTGTGTAATACGCGAGACACTGCTACATATTTCGCCATCTACTAGTCAGAAAAAAAGTATAAATTAGCTGTTTTCCCAATATAGGTTACAGAGTAGATGATAGAAGGTAACTGTTTATCATAAAATGAGAAATTTATAACCGCTTGGCGGTGAAGAGTGATTAGTTTTGCGCCAAGTTTTCTTAGGTTATATTATAGTACACCGTTTTCATTTTTGTAGAGTTTGTATGACTTTCTTGGCTTATTTTAAAAAACCTTTTGTATTGTTCAACTAGAAAGGCTTCTAAATATCGAATAGTGATATAAATAGTATTGAAATTTATACTGGTGAGTATTTTGAAGATTTTTGATTCTTACGTATGATATATAATACGCTGGGCACTTATGGTAACTAACCAATATTGTTTCTGTTTTAGAAAAAAATGACGAAAAAATGTGATCTTAATAATCCCAAAGATGCAGAGGAATTGTTGAAAATATTTGAGAGTTTAGAAGATGACGATACTTTGACTAAGGAAATTGACCAGTGTGATGAAGTTCAACTCACGTTGTATTATTCAAATTATGGAAATAATTCTGACAGAGACGATGCCTGAAGTGATGAGGAAGACCAGTTCAATTACACTTTTTAAAGTATTGGCCGAGGTACACTGCCTCAAAGCATGGATATTACAGCTGTTTCTCGAAAAAAATACAGCAATTGAGAAAACAGTGATGTCAAATACAACTGTGGGTAAAACTCACGAATCAGGTAAGAAAAGAAAAAGGAAGGTTGCAGAAATTTCACAAACTTCTGAAAACAGAAACAAATCTATGAAAAGAATCGATCGTAAGTGGGAAGAAAAAGAACTAGGGAAAGGAGCCATAAATGATGTTTTTAAAAACAATATAGAACCCCGTATACTAAATGAATGGAGACAACAAAATTTGAAGCCAATCGATGTGTTTAAATTATTCTTTGATAAAAAATTTATGGACTATCTTTGCAAAGAAACGGTAAAGTATGCTTCACAAAAATCCTGCCCTTTCTCTTTGTCCGTTGATGATTTATATAAATACTTCGGCATCCTTATTCTCTCTGGATACCATCCACTGCCTTCTAGAAGAATGTATTGGGAATGTCGAGGGGACTCTCACTCACATCTAGTAAGTAATACTATGAGAAACAGATTTGAACAGATTCATGGATTTTTACACTTTAACGATAATACGTGGTACCAACAAACCAATAAAGCATTCAAAGTTCAACCCCTAATTGACCATCTAAATGAACGTTTTCATCATTACCTCCAGCCAGTGAACCGAAGTTTTTCAGTGGACGAAGCGATGGAGCCGTATTATGGGCATCATTCAATGAAGCAGTTTATCCGAAGAAAACCCATCCGTTCCGGATATAAATTCTGATGTGTTGCGACCAGTAAAGGTTACCTTGCAAAATTTCTTCCCTATACGGGAAGTGGAGATAAATTAAAGGGCAACTCATTAGGAAGTTCCGTAACCAAAAAGCTGTGTATAGGGTTTTTACCACAAGAGTCTGTTATCTATATTGATAATTTGTTTACATCTTTACCTTTACTGACACGGTTGAGAGATGAAAAGATACACTGTATCGGCACAATTAAAAAAGACAGAATTGAAAAAGCCCCACTCAAAGAAGTAAAAAAAGAAATTCGTGGAACTTCCCACGCTCTATATAGCAAAGAACATCAGCTCACTCTTGTTCGCTGGAATGACAATAATGAAGTTACTATGGCAACTAAGTAACAGATGGTCCAGAAAAGACAGAAAAATTATAGCGGTCCCTCAACCAAACGTTGTGCAAATATAGAACAAGGGAATGGGTGGTGTAGACTTATTCGATAAGTTAAGAGGTTTATATCGGATTCGAATTCGATCCAAAAAATGGTATTGGACGATATTTAGATTTTGCTTGAATGGGGCAATAGTCAACATACGGCTTCTTTACCGCAATATTGAGGCAATTTCTTTATTAGAATTTTACAAACGAATTGTGGAGGCCCTGCTGTCAGCTCCAGATATTTTATTCCAACACCACGTGGAGTACGTCCAAAATCTTCAAAACATGTTGCTGATAAAATTCGTTTGGATCATGTGGGTCATTTGGTGGACAAAATTGAAAAACAACGAAGATGCGGCAAATGTGGCAAGTGTACCAAATATCGATGCATTAAATGTAATGTAGGACTTCATCCCGAGAAATGTTTTGTCAAATATCACACGTTGTAAATATTTTTAAATAAAAGATATCTTATGAAATATTGTGTCATTCATTGCCCAGCGTATGATATATCATACGTCAAACAAAGACAGTTGCAAAGAAAAAAAAAACGAAAATTTTGCACATTTCAATTAAAAACAACCTCTCTTTATTTCATTCTGAAGTTTAGATTCAATTTTGATAAAAATTTAATTTTAGGCATTAAAGGGTTAATTGAATGCCATAGATTTGTCAATTTATGTGTTACATTTAACATACCTAACAGTATAAGTAAGTTATTAGGAACTCATTTTTCTGCTAATAATATTGTAAATTTCTTAAAGTCTATAGGAATATTTTATAAACTATAATTTTGTAATTCTGTAGCCGCATCTAATAACGATTATGGTGAATGCGGCTCTAATTTCTAAATAAAAAAAGGGAGAAGTCGCAGGGTAAAAGCAGAAGATACTTTTGCATCTTTTTTCGGATGCCAAAACCACTCAGTAAAATTTAGCGTGCTCGTATGATTTTCAGGTCAGATATCTGACGACTGGATTATTAGCTAAATCCTTTTGGCTGTATCGATAATTGCCAATTTTTTAGTTTCAATTTTGCTATCAATTCTGCTAATATCTTAAAAGAACTGCATATTATTTGCAAAATATTTAACTAGTATTTATTATTATTAACTGAATATTGCCTCTCACTATTTGTTTTTAAAATGTTTGCAAAATATATGTAAATTACCAATTGCCTTTAAGTTATTAAAAGCAAATTTTACACCCTCCTATAACTACGTTTGTTTTTTCGATATCTGGATAGCATACGTAATTTTAATTTGCTAATTAATTTTTAGTTTTATTATCTTTTTAACTTTAACCTTTTTGTTTCAGAGACAATAATTTGGTGTTATTAAGTGCTTCGTAAAAAATATACAAGACTATAACAATGAACATAAATATTTCAATGAAGTGGGATATCAGTATTTCGTAAAGATTACTACTGCTGAAGATGGACTCGAATTATCTAAAAGGAAAGGTAAGAATATCATTCTAATATTTAATTAATCTAAAATATTATCGTGCATCAAAAACGCAACAATCCTTAACGATAATAATACGAATCGTAAATTGTCCTTTTGTTGTTATTGTTAGTTTTATTTACCTGTCTAATTTATTTTTTAATGGCGTAGCATTTTCATCATACAGATAAATAGAAAATAAATAAGGCACTAGACAATAACCATCAATATAACGAACCCTCCACCGAAGTCCTCCAAGATAAGATTGTATTTAAATGGAAATTAGGGGAATATGGAAACTCCCTTTTGTCTGGGGAACCATTATGGCATTGGTTCATAAAACACACAGAATACTAGGTCAGTGAAAGCGATATGTTGTATAAATTGTTTAAAAATAAAATATACCAAGAATAACTACAATTTTATGGACTATTTATTATATGACTATATATTAAAAAGTAAATTAAACAATTATATATTCTTGAGTCCAGTCCCGATGTCGTAAAAATGAACTTACCTGTACAGGATGTCCCAAATTGGAATGTTTTGCAGAGTTTACCGAGAACTAGAGAAAATAGAAAAAAAATGGGTTAATATTTCATTACTTCTTCATTATTGGAAGATTGGTGATTATTGAAAAATGTGAAAACGAAAGGTAATATCTCTTCTTTATTAGGAAAGATTTTAGAGAACTTTATTGAAATTTTCGGTAGATATATTATGGAAGGGTTCAATGGTGTACAAAATTTTTTGGTTCTCACCAAGAAGATATAATACCAACTTATGTTTTTTATACGGGACATCCTATATATTTTAATATGGTCTTTTATACTTAATATGGTATATTATATATATATATATATATATATATATATATATATATATATATCGCACTAATAATACAATAGTGTCGTAACTCAAAAAAGATGATTTTTCAGAATCAACGAAAAACTTATTTATCATTTCCTATTGCAGGTAAAAAAAATGAATGCATAATATGTTTCTAATTATTATTAAAGGAAGTTTCTTTGTGCTCTTAGTTAAATCAAAATACTGACAGTGAAGTTAAAAAAATTTTGAGTTAACACTGTATTGCTCTAAGAAAAATGTTCGAAATAAAATATTATTTTTAGTTATTAATTAGACATTATTTATAAAATAATTTGTGTTATTACAATTTGATTTACTATTTCTTTCTGCGGTTTACGTTAGTTTTTGACAATTTTGGGAAGTGATTCTTGGTATTTGTTAACATTTTATATAAAGAGATTTTATTACACGTTAGCAATGGCAGAGAATTATTGTTTTTAATATTAATAAATAAATCAAGAATAATTTTAATTACAGTTTATATTCTAATCAAACAAATTCAGATACAGATAACATAATACAGTATTCTTGAACATTTTGCACTTAATCTATACATTTAACGAAATAAAAATTTTAAAAAAGAACACAAAATCTAGTGATAATTATTTCGTAGTTTATTTAAAGGACATACTAAAAAAAACAAATCATTTAAACTTAGTTTGAATCAGTCTAGAATCAATTATTACTGATTACAATTTTAATTTTGAATCGATCTTATAGTAAGTTTCACGATGACCCGTGGGTATTACATTTTTGTTAAGTAATTCCTTTAAGTCCGTTTTTTTAATTTGAGAAGATATCTTGCTTGTGTACTCTAATGCCAGTGTACTCGGCAAAGTGATTCTAAAAAGAACACACCTACCGCCTAAATATTTCGTGTTGGCATCATGTGACGTCACAAGCTATGACGCCGATGACCTGCATCAGTATGTAAATTAGATGAAGTGTCATCATCATCATCAATCAGCCAATCGCGTCCACTGCTGGACATAGGCCTCCCTCAGTTCTTTCCAGTGTTCTCTACACTGGGCCGCTTGTAGCCAGTTTCCCGCTACACGTTTAATGTCATCGGTCCATCTAGTCGGTGGTCGTCCTCGGCTTTTTTTATAATTTCTGGGCCTCCATTCCATAATACGTCTTGTCCACCGTCCATCTTGTGTTCTGGCTAAGTGCCCTGCCCAGTTCCACTTAAGCGTCGTGGTTCTTTTGATGACGTCTTGAACTCCTGATCTTCGCCTGATTTGTTGGTTTGTTATGTGGTCTCGAAGGCTCACGTTCAGCATTGCACGTTCCATGGCTCGTTGTGTAACTCTAAGTTTATTCGCAGATTTTTGCGTGAGTGTTAAAGTCTCTGCTCCATAAGTTTGTACAGGTAAAACACATTGGTTATTAATCTTTCGCTTGAGACACATGGGAATTGAACTTTTTAGAATATGGCTTAATTTGCCAAATGCTGCCCATGTTAGACCTATTCGCCTCTGTATTTCATGTTTGATTGTCTCTGCTTATTTTGATTTCGTGTCCCAGATATTTGTAAGTGTCTGTTTGTTGTATGGTATTATTGTCAATAGTTATATTTCCACTCATTACGAGATTTGTTATAATTTTAGTTTTCTCAAAGTTTATCTTTAATCCTGCTCTTTCAGACAGATTTTTAAGCGAATGCATCATAGTAACTGTATCATGTAAGTTATCTGCGGTTAATTATTAGATGAAGTGTACATGTTTGTAAAGTTTTTTTTCTTTTGAAGATTTTCACTCGCAAATAACTTAAAAAGTATTTACTTAGTAAAAAGGCTTTATAAAAGGAAAGATTTATATTTTGGCTTATTATGTAAAAGTACCTATGAGCTCAAGTCCAAAAGTGAAGTAGGGGGTAAGTGGAGCCTAAATCCAAATTTTATATTAAATCCTTCGTGGCTAGGAAAATAACACTCCAAAACGGTCATTTTCTATAGTATTGTTACCTATAACTGTAATTTAATATAACTTTAGTTTAATTTTATGGTGACCATGATACTTAGTGACAAATATTTTACTTACGGACAGTTACATATTTCTAGAAATCTCCATTTTATATGTTCTATCAGGAAATAAAAATGACAATAATAGGAATATTCAAAGCAAAATCCATTATTCTTACATTCTTTAATATAATACTTCCAGTATAAGTATCCTAAGGTCAATTCATTGTTTTTAAACAAAACAATGCAGGATTTAATAAAAGCATTACGCAAACAATGGGTATTCACAAATTTTATTCAATTTGGACAAAGGTTAGTAATACTGTTAAAACCCTTTTCATTTGCATTGACAAGGGTTTTCCATGAAATTAGTTGTAGTATTCAGTTGTCAAAAAATTTCATTCCCTGAATAGGATTATTAGCGGGAGGGATGGGAGAATTTTCAATAACTATCCGTACCTATTTTACCTAAAAATAGAACAGGATAACAGAAGAATTTAAGATAAACTTAGAAATACGAAAATAATTATTATGGCTGTATTATAAAGAGTATGGAAGACTTATGCTATAAATATTTTGTATAATAAAAAAACAATACTGAGTTCTACTTATTCGAATTTATATATGTTCTAGTTAGTAGAAATTACCGAGCCTTGGAGTTGTTGAAAAATAAAGACCATGGAATCATAATATCTACAAAGAAGTAATGGAAAATGTAATTGTAAAATACCTATTAAATCCAATTAATGATATATATGATACAAACTACATAGTACTAACGATTGGTAACCCTTAATGCAAAAGTAGGTACGAAAAACCAAAATGAAAAATTAGTAGATAAAGAAACTATTCATAACGAGACACATGATATTGGAAGAAAATTATGCCACCTAGCCACAATAAAAACAATTACATTGTAAGCACAAACTGAAGCGGTGTGAGGAGGAAACTTATGCATCTATTCAGCAAAAAATTAAACTCTATCTGTTATGATAATTCAGCAATACTTTTTCCATCAGTAATAAAACAATAGACGTACCCGGATAGAAATTAACCACTTACTTATTACTAATAATAATATATTAATATATCTATAGCAATAGACAACTATACTATTAAACGTGCGGATAGGTTCTTTATGATTTTAAGGTCATTTTCATCTATCGAACGTTTCTGGAGCAATCTTATTAATTCTGAATGAATAACACAATCGAATGCTTTCTGGTAATCTATAAAGCATAGGAAGACATCTTTTTGCTGATCTCTGCATTTCTGAAGTAGGACAGTTAAGCTATAAAGTGCTTCTCTTGTGCCAAATTATTGTCTGAAACCAAACTGTGTGGGGCTAATGTCTCTTTCACATCTGTTGTATATTCTTATGTGAATTATCTTTAAGAAGAGTTTTAGGACCTGGCTCAATAAGCTGATCATTCGGAATTGGTCGCAACTATTAGCGTTTGGCTTTTTTGGGATTGGTAGGTTGATTGAAGCCAGTCCTGTGGTATTTGACCGGACCCATAGATGTATTAAAAAAATCTACCAAGGTGTCTAAATTGTCTTCAATCAACATTTTTAGAACTTCTATGTATATGTCGTCTGGGCCTGGTGTTTTTCCCCATTTGCTCTGTTTGATTGCCCTTACAACTTCTGACTTCAATATTTTGGGGGAGAGTTTACTTTTATACTCACTTTCAGAGTTTCTTCTAGTTGTGTCTAAGTATAGTTGCTGCGTGTAGTTTCTCTAATGTTGAAGTAGATCTTTGGGATCAGTAATTAATTTATTGTCCTTCACAATACTGTTCAAACTGCAAGGTTTTGTACTTTGTACACTTCTTTAATAAGTTTATGTTTGTTAAAGTGGTCATGTTTTTCTTCCAATTCCTCCATTTCTGCACACCTGTCTAGCAGCCACTATGCTTTAGCTTTGCGACACTCTTTTTGTATTTGTCGGTTGATCTGCTGATGTTTTGTTCGGTCTTTGTTTTTAAATGATCTGCAGTCGTCCATCATTTATAATATTTCGTCAGTCATCCAATTCTTCTTTTTGTACTTTTGGGAAGCGATCAGAGACTTGGTAGTGGTTACGATAGCTGTTTTAATACAATTCCATTTGTCTTCTATACTGGCCGGTTGTTTAGATCTTGTCGTATTATCCGCTATTGCCTCATTTAATATTTCTGTGACTTTGAGTTTAACGTTAGGTTGTTTTAAGCTGTTTATATCAATTTGCTTTATGGATTTTCTGTTAATTTTCTTAAGCTTAATTTTCAATTTTCCTACTACGGGATTGTGATCAGATTCGATATCTGTTCCAGGGTACATTTTTACTCCTTGCAATCCATTTCTGTATCTCTGATTAATTAATAAAAAATCAATTTAATTTCTTACGATGTTGTCATGCGTATGTTGTGGAGACTGCCAGATGTAGAGTCTCCGAGCTGGCAGTTTGTACCAGGTATTCGCAATGACTAATTTTGCTTCTTGACAGAACTGAATTAGCATATCACCTTTTGTTCCATATTTCCCAAAATAGTATAAACGCCTATCAATACTATTAATTTCACGATAATCGCCGACACCATCTTTATTTTCTTCTCCCGTCTCTTGCTCAGTATCAGTACCGTGATCACTAATTTCTTTATCACTAATCGAACTGTCGGAATCATGTATTTCGTCATCACATAATAATTCTTCATATATCTGCATAAGACACTGCTGCTCTCTTTCATATGGATCCATTGTAAATCATAAAACTAGACACAACTTCCTAATAAACATCTGATACAATAATAACAAATTACAATCACACCTGCGTGTTTCTCACAATTCTGTGATTCCCCGAAATGCTTAGTTTCGCTGCTTAATACGAGATGGCATCCAAATGTTATTATAATTTTAATAATCACATCAATGCTCGAGGGTGGTCTATTAGGACGGATTCAAATATATTTCGAAAAATTAAAAAAATTCACATTATTGTTTTTAAAATCCTGAAAAGTACTTTTTCTTCTTCACGTGCCATCTCCGCTACGAAGGTTGGCTATCATCATGGCAATTTTGACCCTGGAGGCTGCCGCTCGGAACAATTGTATGGAAGTGCAAGCAAACCACTCCCTGAGGTTTCTCAACCATGACATTCTTCTCCTACCTATGCTGCGCCTACCTTCAATCTTTCCTTGCATAATTAGTTGTAACAGTTGATATTTATTCCCACGTGTAATATGTCCCAGGTATTGTAGTTTCCTCATTTTAACACTCAATACGACCTCCTTTTGTTTGTTCATCCTGTCTAATACAACTTGGTTAGTTATCTTATCCTTCCAGGAGATTTTTAACATTCTTCGGTACGCCCACATCTCAAATGCCTCCAGCTTACCCATACATTGCTTATTTAGTGTCCACGCCTCCACCCCATATAACAGGACCGAGAAAACATAACATTTAAGCATTCGTATTTTCAGCTTTAGGCTTAGGTTTCGGCTACACAACATTTGTTTCATATTGTTAAAGGCACTGCGGGCTTTCTCTATTCTTATTCTTATTTCTCTGGTGTATTCGTTTGACTCGTTAATATTTGTTCCGAGGTAATTGTAATTTTGTACTCGTTCAATGAGATTCTGTCCTACATGTAAGTTGATATTATTGATACGTTTCTTTGTAATTATCATGAATTTGGTCTTCTTTGTATTCAGTGACAGACCAAATTCTTCACTTGCTTCTACCACTTTGTTTAGTAATCTCTGTAGGTCGTCAATATTTTCTGCTATGAGCGCGGTATCATCAGCATATCGGATATTGCAAATGGGGTGACCGTTGATCTTTACTCCGGCTTTTTCGTTCATAAGAGCTTTTTTAATAACTTCTTCCGCGTAGACATTGAACAAGGTTGGAGACAACACACAGCCCTGCCGAACACCTCTTTTGATCTGTATTCTATCTGATATCGAGCTGTTAATTCGTACTGTAGCTTCTTGTTTGTAGTATAGATTCCTTATCACTCGCATGTCCCTTGTATCAATATTTTTATTTTCCAGTATTTGCATCAGTGGCCTATGTTTTACTGTATCAAATGCTTTGTTATAGTCTAGGAAACACACAAATATGTCCTGATTTACGTCTAAGCATCGTTGTGTTAGAACATTAAAAGCAAACAGTGCCTCTCTAGTTCCTAGTCCGTCTCTAAAGCCAAATTGAGAGGGTCCGATGTCAACTTCCAATTTTTTATATATTCTCCGATGAATGATTTTTAAGAAGACCTTTAATATATGACACATGAGACTGATGGTGCGATGTTCCGAGCATTGTCTCGCATTAGACTTTTTGGGTATGGCTATTATTGTTGTTACTAGCCATTCATTAGGTATGATACCAGATTTGTAAATGCTGTTAAATAGTTCCACGATCTTTATTAAGTTGTTGCCTTTGATGAGTTTAATTATGTCTATTGGTAGTTCATCTGGGCCTGTAGCCTTCCCCGACCTCATTTCTTTAATCGTGTATTCCACTTCATCTCTTGTTATTTCTGGTCCTGTGTCACTGTTTATGTATTCGTTATCTACATTGTCTCTTTGATCTTTAAACAGTTGTTCTATGTACTGTTTCCAGACTCTTAATTTTTCTTCTGTGTCCATAATAATGTTTCCACTCTCGTCTACTAATATGTTGTGTCTGTTACTTTGTCTCCTCGTCAACTCTTTGATCTTCCGATGTGCATTAAAGCTGTCGTGTTTATTTTGTAGTTGTTCGATTTCTTCGCATTTTTCCCCGTACCAGTTTTCTTTAGCTGTGCGTATTTTTAGACGAATTTCTTTTTGTATCTCTTTATACTTCTGGTTCTTTTTGTTTTTCTGTTTTCTTCTTTCATCCATTAAGTTCAGTATCTCATCTGTCATCCATTCTTTTTTATATTCTTTACTTTTATGGAGGTGACTTATGCTTGGTTTCATTAACGCTGTTTTAATGTCTGTCCAATTCTCATTGATGTTAACTTTTGTGTTGTCTTTTATGGGTTGTATCTTTGTTACTGCTTCATCAATTTCTTGTATCATCTGTTCTCTTACTTCTGGTTTTCGTAATTTGTTGATATCAACTGCTTTTTTGGGGGTTGTGCTATTAATTTTCTTTAGTTTTATTTTCATTCTTGCAACTAGTGGATTATGATTAGATGATATATCTGCACCAGGGTATGTCTTAATTGACATTATGCTGTTTCTGTATCTTTCATTGATTAGTAGATAGTCTATTTGGTTTCTCACTATGTGATGTTCTGTGTCTTGTGGAGATCTCCATGTGTATAAACGTCTGTTGGGTAGTTCGAGAAAGGTATTTGTAATTACCATTCTGTTTTCCTGGCAAAATTGTACCAGTCTTTCACCAGACTCGTTCCTATTCCCTAATCCAAAATTTCCTACCAAATCATCTGTCCTTCCTTTCCCAACTTCAGCATTCAAATCTCCCATTATTATTGTGATGTTCCTTTTTTTGGTCAGTTTCAATGCCGAGTCAATTTGTTCATAAAATGTTTCTATTTCATATTCTTCTTTGTCCGCTGTTGGTGCGTATACTTGTATAATATTCATTTTTGTGATGTTTGTATTTATTTGTAACATCATAACACGATCGGACAAAGGTAGGAAGTTCTGAAAAGGTACACAAAAGGTTAAAATAATATAAAATGTTTATTTAGAGTTATGTCAATTTTTAAAAATGGCGTGTCCTAATAGACCACCGTCGTGCATCAGAGTGTTAATTGCTCTTATAATTGATTCGCCTAGATTAATTTTTTTTTCAATTGCTGTATATTCTTTTCATTTTCCTAAGCGATCTGAAATTGCAATTTTTGTTTGCAATTGATTGTCTTTGGTATTTTTTTCTCCATTGGGCAAAATAAAATCTTAAAAAAAAAGAAGTAAAAAAATAGATTTACGATATTAAGATGGCACAAACCTCTTCTAATGAAAAATAAAACTTTACGATATTCACTTAAATTCTTTCAATCCGAAAGTCGTGCTGCTTATTATACTGTAACTTTGAATCAGCCAAATTTTAAACAATTTATTATAAAACGAAGCACCGCTAAGAGAAAAATTATTTTAAAATAATAACAGGTTATACCTTTTAATGCGAAACTTGCAATTATGGAATAGGGACATCATGTAACAAGGGAATCCCTGCATTGCAAAGGCTCACTTTACTGACACCTGCATGTGAATAGTTAATATTTAATTATAATACATAGTTAAGAATAAAAACATTTGGAAGATATACAAACCACAATACTTTAAAATTGCATAAAAATAATCCGCATATTAAGAGGCCTAACTCTATAAGATGTAGGCAAAGACATTAGGATTAAATGGTAGAAGTAAAACTACATACATATTACTTATTCAATTTTTTCGAGTAGAGAGAGATAAAAATGGAACTGATAGATTCCCAACTCTACTCAGAATTTAGTCGCAGTTTGACGTCTTTGTCCTGCTGTGATTTGGCAAATGATAGAAATTGACGCAACATAAACCCTTTGCAAACTTTTGAAGATATCTAGAAATGAAGCTATTTATGTGACATAACATTTGATTGTCATAAAAGAAAAGATTTCACAGTTTTACATTACAATAGAATATGTTTACAATGAAATACTTACTTACTTACTTACTTACTTGGGAAGTAAAAATAAAAAAAAATATTGGAAATTTTTTTAACAAACAATTTTCAAACAGCATTTTATAGCCTAGCTATTATTATAGATCTTGTATAAAACCAATTAAAAAGTTGTAAAATAAATTAATGTTTTGTAATTTAGGTTTCCAGATTAGAACTATGTTAAAATAAAGTATTTGAGTTAAATATATTTAAGTGCATTATTCCTAGTTTATACTTTAATATTGTCTGCCTCAGTAAGATATAGAAGAAAAAGAAAATGATTTTGATACAAGAAAAACATAGGTATTAATATTCTTTAAACTTAGATAGGGTCCTGTATATTTTCTTATTCAATCATTTGGTCGGATGTTTACGTCGTTTTCTTTAGTAGATACTAGCAAAAAAAGTGGTCTAACACTAAACGTTATCAGAATACAGTACAAGACACCTTAAGTCTAAATGGAGTGACAGTAGAAGAAATTATATTATATAGATACCTTGCCATGAATAAAAATGATTTATTTTAGCTGATTTATGTTGCTCGGTCGACACTCTTGAACTTTATTTTATCATATTCCAGGCGTTCTTCATGGAACTAAGGTCGGGCAAGTTACCTACACATGGTGCATGGAACATTTCACTCTACCGCATGACTGGCTAACATCCACATATGTAGCTCTTTCTAAAAAACAAAAAGCAAGGAAATGTGAAGACCATCGAACTGTATCCCTAATAAGTCATGCTGCTAAGAAAAATTGATTGAGGTGCTAAAAGAAGTAGGGCTGGACGGAGACGACATAGCTATAATAAGCAATACATACTGGAACCACACAGGATGTGTTCGAACAGACAACGGAAATACTAATTATGTAAACATAGAACGAGGAGTGCGTCAAGGGTGCATTCTGTCCCCTCTTCTATTTAATGTCTATGCCGAAAATATCATCAGAGCTTCTCTTGAAGATCTCCCTGAAGGTGCCAGAGTCAATGGAATAATCATTAACAATGTAAGATATGCCGATGACACCGTAGTATTCGCAGAAACAGAAGACCAACTAAAAATATTGATGAACATACTATCAGAAGAAAGTCACAGACTAGGTTTGGATATTAATCTTTCCAAAACCAAAATCATGGTATTCCACAAAAACCCCCATGAACAAATTACACCCCACTTACAAATCAATGGTATCATCCTTCAGAGCTCCCAAAGCTTCATATACCTGGGCAGAGAGCTAAACAGTCAGCTAGACCATTCAAAAGAAATTAGAAGACGTATTAAAATAGCAAGATCTGGCTTTATTAACATGCGTAAAATGCTCTGTAACCCCAAGCTATCAATCACAATAAGGTTAAGAACACTAAAGTGCTATGTGTGGTCTCTACTACTATATGGCTGTGAGACCTGGACATTAAAACAGTATGACGTCAACAAACTGAATTCATTCGAAATGTGGATGTACCGCCGAATGCTAACAATAAGCTGGACCAGCAAAACTACAAATGAAGAGGTACTGGAAATAATGAACACACGACCTCATCTGGTTAATACAATCAAAATTAGAAAGACGTCATATCTAGGACACATAATGCGCCATAAGGAATTTGAGCAGCTCCAGGTAATATTAGAAGGCAAAATCGAGGGTAAAAGATGTATAGGAAGAAAGAAGAAATCCTGGCTCCGAAACATCAGAGATTAGACTCACACAACATGAAATGACTTAATCCATCAAGCCCAGAACAGAGAGAAATTTGCAATATTGATCGCCAACCTCAATAGAGAAGGCACTTAGGAGGAGGAAGTTACCTAGGCATTCCATTACGTTAATATTGTGATAATTCAAGAACTTTAACACTGTCTTGGCCTTGTGAGCAGGGGCACCATCGTGTATAAAGAAGTCACATTCATGAATTTCTCACAAATTTAATAAATGTTGTTCTAGAACAGTCACATAGTTGCTTGCTCTCATTGTAACTTTCTTTGGCAAGAAATACAACCGTGCTTTTTCTTTTTTTTCACTAAACTTACCATACCATAACACTTTCAGGATGTTTGACGGTTTTAACTGTTAACTTTTCGTACCTTGATGCGGTGTGTGGATGATGAAAAAAATTGGAGCTCCTTTCTTCTTACTAACTTAAACGTACCTTCGTCAGTGAATATGACTGTTTTCCATTGGTCAGGTGTCCAATGCTGATACCTTTTAGAAAATCTAATCCTTTTTTATTCGTTGCTTTTGTAAGCAAGGGCTTCTTTGCAGCACGTAGACTTGGTAATGCTGGATCTTTCTGAAGTAAGTAACGAATCTTTCTTGTTAAAGCGTTCTGAAATAGATCAGGATGTTTATTATATAGTTCTGGTATGGTATACGTTCTATCATCGTACGATGCAGATAATGTTAATATCGTGTAAAACGATAATTATCGTACACTTGTGTTGCTTCACACAGCATTCACTTTACTATAAAATTTGAAGATAGAGTATTTTTGGGTCTTTCGTTACTGGATTTATTTGACTACTGCATGGCTATCATTTTTTACTGTTCTTCTGGGTCTTCTCTACATCCAGCTAGCTGCTTTCTGGGCCGCCTATGTACTGTCCTTTGGTTTTCGTCATAGTCTGTCAACTCCCTTAATCGTCTACTAGGATGGTTCTTAGATCGTTTAAAATAACCTGTGTTTTTCGTCCATTATTCTCACTATTCTCTTTTGTTTTGAGTCCCTAAATACGTTCCTTAATGGAATGTACGTAGTTTATTTAGAGTGTTTGACTATATGGTTCTGGACTATTTATATTTAGTTCTGTTTGATTTGAATGTGTGTTCCCATGCGGCCGAAGCATATGTTAATGTTGGTAAAATTTTACAGTTTGCCATCCTAATCTTTGTTTTAAATGTCAGTTTACTCTTCAAACTTATTAATAACACGCCTAAATATTTGGCTTTATTTGACCATTCGGTTTGCGTATCGAATAGGCATAGAATACCATTTGGTCAACATTTTCTTTTTTGGTACATGACAGCCTAAGTTTTGTCAATATTGACAGCTACCTTGCACGGTACACATACATCTTGTATTTCGTTAAGTCCCCTTTGCAGGTGTGTTGTTGCTAGATATGGATTGGTATTGCTAACCGCTATCACTGTATCGTCTGCGTATAGACTTGGGGTTCGGTTGACGTGTCCGTATATGGTGTATAAATACGGCAATAACACCGCTTCCTTTGGCACACTAGCCTCCATGGCTTTAGCTTCGACATGGTTGGCCCTATCCGAACTTTAAACGCCTGTCGGCTAAGTATTGGTTTATTTTATGATCAGGTTTTTGTGCCAGACTCTGCCAAATGCTTTACTGACATCTAGAAACGCGGCTGGTGTATATTTCTTTTCTATTAACCTTTTTGTGATAAGTTCTGCTAGACGCAATACCTAAAGTTCACATGATTGTATGGATCTGAATCCGAACTCTTCTTCAGGTATTGTTCCGATTTCTTCTGATTCTTGTTTTAGCCAATAAATATAAGACTCCTTCGACTTGGATGCGATCGAAAGCCTTTGTCAGGTCTATAAAACATGGATATGCTGGTTTATTGTACTCGATGGCCTTTTCTGTGATTTGTCTTAGTACAAATACGGCATCTACGCAGGATCTTTCGGATCTGAATCCTTGTTGTTCATCTGATAAAGTTGTTAGTTTATTGATTTTGTTGGTTAGCACATTTGTAGCAAACTTAAGTGCGGTGTTCAGTAGATTTATACCTCTATAATTATCGGGGTCTTCTTTATCTCCTTTCTTGAACATTTGTATTATTATGCTGTTTCTTCATGCGTCTGGTATCTTGCAGTGCAATATTAGGTTTTGTGTAAGTTTTTTCATTTTAAGGATTATACCTTTTTCCTTCGTGTTTTAGAAGCTCGTTGGTTATTTCGTCTGATCCTGGTAACTTGTTATTTTTAGTAAATTTATGGCTATCTCTACTTCCTAAAAACTGATTTCTTTTTCGTCTCTTAATTCAGGTACGTTATTGTGTTGATTATGATTTTCTTTAAATAGTAAGTTTCGACACAATTTTGAGTTGTATGGAAGATTTGGAGAATTTGACGTTGTAAAATTAATTAAGGTAGCACGCCTCAGATGGATAGGTCATGTAATCAGACGAGACGAAGATGCCATAGTCAGAAAAGTTTTTGACCGAATAGGGCCAATCGGACAACGAAGAAGAGAAGACCGAGACTTAGGTACCAAGACAACCTAGAAAATGATTTGAAGTCTATCGGAATTAGAGCATCGAGAAGAGTTGCCAAAGACAGGGGCGAATGGAGGATTGTTCTGAAGAAGGCTTTGGCTCATAAAGAGCTGTAACGCCACTGATGATGATGAGTAAGTTCCGTCAAGTATATTTTCCATTCGTTTACTGTATGTTATTGTATTCCTTCAATTCTGCCATTTCTTTCAGTTGGTTTCTTATGCATTTCAATATTTGTTTTTGTGTACCGTAGATGTCGCTTTTCACCCTTTTTGTAAACTGTTCCCAGTGTTCATTGTTCTCTTTACCAAACGCTTTGTTTCATTTCGTATTATTCTGTAGGTGTTTCTGTATTCTGGAGTATTTATATGTTGTACTTCGTATAGTCCTCTCTTATAATCGAACTCCAACTTATAGTCGAAGGCAAAGTCAATAGCAAAAGAGAACCAGGAAGAAGACGCAACTCTTGGCTTAAAAACCTACGGCAATGGACGAACATGACCTCCATACAACTATTCAGGGCTGCTACAAATAAGATTAAATGGGCAAATGTAATGGCCAACGTCTTTAAGGATAAGGCACCGTAAGAAGATAGTCCTCTCGTTTATCTTTACATTTCTCTTATATTTCTATTTTGAACCGTGTTTTATTGTTGTTGTTATTTTTTTTGTTCAGTATGACTTTGCGTTG
Source organism: Diabrotica balteata (assembly GCA_918026665.1). Lineage (NCBI taxonomy): Eukaryota > Metazoa > Arthropoda > Insecta > Coleoptera > Chrysomelidae > Diabrotica > Diabrotica balteata. The sequence goes on from OU898277.1 coordinate 158,851,291, forward strand.
TACTAGAGCTTCTGTTGCTGCTTCTTCAATGTTGATTTTAATTTTCTTTTAGCTCTTGTTTATATCTTTGATGTCGTCTAATCACAGTGATTGTACATTGAATTTTTACTCGGTGATTTCCCATAGAAAACGTTTTGGTGTTATTTTCTTTCTTATTTTAGTTAGTACTAGTGCTCACTTCCTGCGTCTGCTAAGTTTAAAGTTCAGATATCTAAAATCTGGTTTGAATGCATTTTTCTATTAGTGACTATTTAATAAATCATAGATTTGTGCCACCTGAAGTTTTCAAATGTATATTTATACTGGAGCTTATTGTCGAAAAATGTATTATTTATTCTCAGTTCGTTAAAAGCACAGATAGTAGCCATGAATTACTATTTATTATATATATATATATATATATATATATATATATATATATATATATATATATATATATATATATATATATAGGTAACATAGGTTATATATAGAATGAAAATTTATCATTTTCACTTGGTATATAACGTATATTACAAATTTATGCATAGTAAATAAATTTCAAAGGATACATTCCTCTTTGTTATCAGCCACAATACTTAATTGCTTATAAATTGAGGTAAATTGAATCTATTGGTAATTGCATATATTGTTAATTTACCAGACGTTAGAGTACTGTAGACATTCACAATAAGTAAAGGGTAGGTAACAGTAGCTTTCGATGACGCAAATATGTCAAGGATCTTGCTTGTTTATTATCGGTAACTATTTCGTAGAAAATTGATCCAGATTGCTGTAAAATTTGTAATAATAGTACAGTATAGTCTGTAATAATATTAAAGATGTAATTCTAAATGTTGAGTCAGAAATTGTAAAAAATAATGTTCAAAACAAAAAGCAAACCAAAATTGAAGATTTTTAAGAAGTAATGCCTACCTTTTGTACATTAATGTGGAGAGAGAGAGGGAGAGAGAGAGAGAGAGAGGGGAGGAGAGAGGAGAAAGAGAGGGAGAGAGAGAGAGAGAGAGAAATGGCCTTAGATAAAGAATGTTTCTGCCACAGAAAATTGTTATAAGGATGTTTAAAATTGTATAGTAGAATCGTTTATAAACTTGATGAGAATATTATATATAGATTTATCAGAATAAGAACATATTGCTGATGTTCGCTGTAGACTAATACTGAGATCGATTAACCTAAATATAGACTCTGAATTTGTTCACTATGATTAAGACAATCCAATGTATGTATCGCTTCTGCGGTACATATACTAAAATTGAAACGATACAGAGAAGATTAGCATGGACCCTGCAAGGATGAAACGCAAAATCGTAAAGCGTTCCATGAAGGTATATAACATCCATAATTAGAATAAAATTTGGACACGCCTGCTATCGTAGTCATCTGTCCAAACTAAAAATCGCAAATTCAAATTTATGTCCAGACTGTCAAAAAGAAGGTGATCTAAATCACATTTTGTTCGAATATAAAAATTAAACAAAACAAACTGAAGATCTAATAAAAAATTTAGTTAACATCAAAATTTTTCCTCCGTAAAATATGTGCTATCTGCTATCGCTAAATATAAGAGTTGTAAATGAATGTTTAATGGAAGTTATTTGCAAAAGTAAGCTTAATATTTAACTGTAAGTAGAATACGAACCTCTGTTTTACCCCATTTGTTATTACCTCTTTTCCGTGACCTAATCTAGTCTGTCTTAAAAGCAATGTCTTGATGGGTCCATAGACGAGAAACGAGTGTCTATGTTTTATCCCTATCCTATCATTAATAATAATTTTAATGCTTAAAATTTGTAATGCTACTTACTTAAGTTTGAATTTTATATTATCTTTTTATATTGTACTACACAATATTCTTTCTGGGTCGAATATTTTCATGTTGTGACTGGCTGTATGGCACTTGCCTATGCCATTCAAAAAAAGACAATCGAAAAATATATGTTCAACTCTCCGATAGATTTATTGTTACACTGACAAAAGGGCGTTTCATAGATTTAAATTCTATGAAAATGCTCTGGAAAGAAGCCATGCTTAAGTTTTAGCCGGATTATCAACGAGGAATGTACTTTATTATAGTTAAAATTTTTGGTACGCATCAATAAATGGAAAAGTAATGGTTTCTTGAAGACTTCTGAATCGTTTCATATTTTGACATCCATCTTTCGCTGTCAAAGTTCCTGATAATAAAAAATTACCTTTAACGTAGTAAAAGTTTGTAATTTCGCATATCTTATATGTATGTTTTACCATACAGCCCACTAATTCATTTCCAATTACTCTATTGCCCAGAGTAAAGTAACTTTTTTATTTGTGAATTTTAGTTCATGTAATAATTTTTTGATATCAAGTATAATGGAGTTTTAAAATATATCTAATGGATGACTATAAATAGCTTGTAATACTACCTGAGAATTTGATACTATTACGGTGTTCTTACAATAATTAGTTGCACACTAAGTTGGTGCTATCTGTATAGCAGTAGCCTCAGCTATAAAAATAGAACAACATTCTCAGAAATTTGATATTTCTCAAAATAATTGCTGTTCATCTGTATAAATTATTGTTAAATTTTGCCCCTAATTTGCTTAGTATGGATTTAAATATCATTTGAATTTAAATTTGAGTTAAAATTGGCAAGTCTGAATAAAAAAGCAATATGTCGTTGGTTTGTCCATCAGAATTTCAATATCTTGTTCGTAAAAAGGAAATTGTGGTAGCTGTAATATATAAGATTGAAACGAATTCGTATCAACAAAAGATTCATCAAGAGTAGTAGAATTTTTATTCTTCACTAAGAATTACTTAAATTGTCTATTAAAAGTAAACTTATTTTATGAACAATAGTTGTATTAAACGATCTGTATATTGTTAGACGTTTGTTGGCTAACATCTGCCTACGTATGTGTAAAGGTGGTTCTTGAGCTTCTGCTAGAACTGCTAAAGATATCATAGCTCCTAGACAAACTTTTAATTGTTTAAATTGTATTCTGTCAAATATTATTAGATTTAAAAAAAAATACAGTCAAGATTAGATTTTACGTACAATGCGTCTGTCTATCTGCTTATACGTATTTCGTTCTAATAGGGCTTATCAGAACGGCTATTCACAGGCGTTCTGAACGTGAAAATAAATATTTTTTGTCTTAAGAAGCAACTCTAACATGGCTTAGTATAGACGCAAATAGCGACATCTGATGTTATAATCCGTAACCGAATTTACGGAACCATTCATTACAGTTCGTTAAGAGCTAAAGCCTTCTTCAGAACAATCTTCCATTCACCTCTGTCTCTGGCAACTCTTCTCCATGCTTTAATTCCGATCGATTTTAGATCATCTTTTGTTATCTTGATACCTAAGTTTTGGTCTTCCTCTGGCTCGTCTTCCTATTGGTCCCCTTCGGTCGAAAATTTTTCTGATCGTTGCATCTTTATTTAATTACATATCCTATCCATCGAAGGCGTGTTAATTTAATACATTTTACAACGTCAGGTTTCCCAACTTCTGTATAACTCAAAATTGTAGCGCCTTCGCCACAAACCCTGTTCTTTGATTCCTTCATTTATTTTCCTTGGAATTTTTCTCTCGAAACGTTTGTTTATGCGATCGTTCTGTGTAAGTGACCACGTTTCTGACTCGTATGTTACCACTGGCCTTATTAGTGTTTTATATATGGTAACTTTAACTTTTCTGGGTAGTTTTGGGATCATCTGCTTCCTCAGATGTGTGCGTTTATTTTTAATTCCATTCTCAGTTCAGACGCCCTTATTGATCGAAATGCTTCGATCAGAGAATCTGTGTACCTAGCAATAATGTCTATGTCATCTGCATATCCGACCATTTGTAAATAGTTGAATATCGGTAACTAAATCTATAAGAGCATCAATTCGACCTCTACAAAATCCTTACTGTGAGTCGGAAAAAACTGAACTACTTTCAATAAAATGCTTTCAGTAAAAGGGCATATGATAATATTGTTTTAAGTTTTGCAATATTCTTGTTTTAACCACCAACCATTAAATATTTGTAAGACAACGGCTTTGGTATTTGACTGCAATTTTTTTTTTTTTATTTAGAATTTCCGCATCAACCATTAAAGGTTATTAGCGGGTTTTACAGATTTTACAGTTGTTATTACAAATACAAATTTACTAATTACAAATTGCGTATTAAATTACACATAATAAATTATAAATTACAAAGAGATACATATAATATAACTTAAATTTTGTGTAGTAAACGTATGTCCTTAAGGAATTTGATTGTATTAGATACATTACTGTTTAAAATATTTTTAAGTTTCTTTGCTTCTTCTGGTACGTTGTTACTGGCTCTTTCGTATGAATAAAGAGGACATTCAATCAATACATGTTGAACAGTTATTGGACATTCACAATAGGAACATTCAGGTGGTAGTTCCTTTGTTATGAGATGCTGGTGAGTTAACGCTGTGTGTCCAATTCTTAGTCGGTTTATAATCACTTGTTGCCTTCTGTTTTCTGGAAATTGTAGTTTAGTGCCAAACCTAGTTTTCACGTTTTTAAGGTTAGCCTTAGTAGAATTCCACATTTGTTGCCAATTTTTTACACAGTGCTGTTTAATATTGAGCTGGATATCACTGAATGGAATTGTAGTCATAATTTTAGTTCGCTCGTCAGTAGCAGCTATCTTTGCTAATTCATCTACTTTTTCATTTCCTGCGATACCTGTATGTGATGGTACCCAGAGAAATGTAACGTTCACGTTTTGTTTTGTATTTGATAAAGTGCTAATTGTATTTGTTGCAGGATAGCATGTACTGGATATATTTGCCTTAAGCTCTGAAGAACAGATAAAGAGTCAGTAATGATAAGAAAATCTGAGCTTGCATGACTCTTACACATGTCTAAAGCCTTTAAAATGGCGATTGCTTCTCCCGTGAAAATGCTGCAGAATTGAGGAATGCGAACTGCATATTCAGACTTTCCTAGAATAAAGGCCGCTGCGTGTCCGTTTTCAGTTCTTGACGCATCGGTAAAAATCTTGTTATGGCCAGTGTATTCTAATATCCGTTTTGATATAATTTGTTAATGATTATGGGATTTGTGGTACTCTTTGGATAGGCCGTGAGGGATAGATCAATAGTGGGAAAATTAATAGTCCAGGGAGGTATAGTTCGTTGTGTAGGGTAAGAATGTGTGAGCTGCTGCATGTCAAAACCGTATCTCGTTAGACGTTCTTTAAGGGGTGGATATTTAATTTGTTGATGGCAATGAGTAGATGGATATATTTTATAAAGAAGTGGATAGTTTGTGTTATTAGGGTTGAAAGACAATCTCGCGGCATAATTTAAAGAAATGTGTTGTCTTCAGTTGATAACCTGAAAACTTGAAACAGGACTAGTTCGGTAAGCACCCAGAATTAGTCTTAAACATGTGTTTTGTATAATGTCTAGTTTTTTAAGTATATAATTACTCGCAGTAATTTGCAATTGTTCAATATTTTTTCAGTAAAACAGTCTAAACCGGGGGCTCTATATTTGCTTTGTTTTTAGTGCAGAATCTAGATCTGAAGAAGTAAAAGATTTTGAAATGGAATCTTTACTATTATTAAAACAAAAAAATTCTTTATTCTTATCAACAACATTATCAGAGGCAGATGAAGGTGCAAGTTGGCCTAGTATCAATTTTTTAGGTTTTATGTTATACTGATAGTTTTTGGAAATTGATGTAACGATTGTCCATATTTTTGAGAGAGGTATGCTTTTGTTCAGACTATTTAAAAAAATTATCGGACTACTTTTTTTCTTTATTTTAAATAATTGTCTGGTTTGGGCTGCTATATTTTTATAGTTTATGTAATTATTATTGCTGCTTTGCATTTGATACGCATTCAAGGCTTATGGTCGATTTTCAAATCCCACCAATAAGGCCTTGGCGTTAACAGTAAAAGGTTATCTTTATGGGCGTAGATTTTGAAGCAGCTAGAGAGATAGTCTGAACGAGTATAAATTCTTCTCATCGCTAGAAAGATTATTAGATGATACAAATGTAGATTATTGTTTCTTTAAATCTGATTGAAGTAGCTTCCAGTTAGCGTTGCGATCGTTACATTTTGTTGATGGATTAATTAGGAATAAAAAAGGAATAATTTTAAGTTCTATTTTTAAAGGAAAATAATTGGACCCAAATTTTTTGGATATACTGACCAGTTTATACGATTTGGTAATGTAGTTGAGGTAATAATCAAATCAATGGACAAATGATTTCCACTCGGGTGTTTTTTTAGTATTTCTTTTATCTTATTTGTTTTGTTGGTGTATATACTTATGTAATTATGTAAGATATTGTATAATTAAAGATGTTGCATTTACCTTTTTTGATTTTAATTAATTAAACGATCTTCTTCTTCTTAGAGTTCCGTCTCCCTACGGAGGTTGGCAATCATAATGGCTATTTTTATTTTAGAACTTGCTGCTCTAAACAAATCAATCGATCTGCGTTGATACCAATCACGTAGATTCTTCAATCATGAATTCTGCTTTCGGCCAACAGATCTTCTTTTCCATTAAACGATAACTCCACACAACGGAGAACTCTTTACAACAAAGGAACTATCTTTAGAATACATTCATGTCTTCTGCAATGCATTTGCAATGGTTGAAAAATATGCCCTGAAACAATGTAATTTATTTCTTACGTACTTTAAATTTTATAGTGTCATTGGGTTTGGATTCAATATTTTGTGGAACAAGTGATGTTTTTATTATTTTAATAACGATGCTATGACACCTGAAGAAACTTAAAGATGTTTCTTTACTGTAAAAATGATCAAGACGTTTTTAAGAAATACGAAGTCAGAAGAAAGACTTACTTTTCATGTTGTCCATTGAAAAAACTTTGTGAAAAAACTAGTTGGAGTAATTTCTGATTTCAATGAAAAGGTAATGGAAAAGTTCATCCCCCAAACAAACAAAGAATTGGGCTTCATTTAAGGTAGGTTTGGTCAGTACCTATTTAACTTATTTTAAACTTAAATTGTGGCTTGTTCCCATTAGAATAGTAATTAAATTATATTTACCATAAAAATATTCTTGCCCCTTTATTAACACATTAACTCCGGTATAATTTCATATAAATTATTCTAAAACATTCAATATTTGCTAAATATAAACGATGGCTTACTGAATGTAATTCTAAATAAATCAAATCTTCGTAAACATAGTATGTCAAAGTAAATACGATGTTTAATTAAAATATGGTCAAGGGTTTTAGCATGTTTAGTTCATTTCTCGAAATTGTAATTTCCGTTTATACATATAAATCTATCAGATATAAGGACAGTAAAAAATATAGATGGTAATCCAGTAATATACTATAAAAGGAAATTCCCATGTCGATACCAAAAACTATATGATTCATAGAGTCCACACACACACATGGAGAGGTCCTGCCAGTTTAGGTATTCTACCATCCACTTATGTGTACATAAGGACCTCTCTATAGAGTCTTTGCCAAACTGTGGATATTGTAGCAAAGTTTGCCATCTGTGTTCATGCGAAATAACTTTTTCGCACTGTTTTTCTTTTGTTGGTCGATTTTGTTTGATATAATATAATTGCCATCTGTTATGGTTGGAGTCTGCCATCTTGTGTGTTTTGTTATGTGTGGATCTTTTGCTTGTGTTTTAGTTCTCCTTATAGGAGGATACTGTTTTGTGGTTTATCAATGCATTACTTACAGGTTTACTGATATTAAGTAATCTTACTGATTTATTTCTTTTAGTATCCCTGTCATTATGATTATAGCTTCTGCATTCATCCTATTATCTTCTGGGCGAATAATGTTCATTGTCATATCGTGTTAGGGTAGTGTCCATAGTTGATTGAGTAGGACCTTTCCCATGGTAAAAAGAATGACAGGTATGATATTGCGCAGGCCACTCCCCCTACTGTCGACGTCATAATGAGAGTTGCCGTCATTATAATACATTTGTTTATAATTTGAATTTTATCAATGTTTAAACTTTTGACGTCTTTAATAAGCTTGTGGAAGATTTTATAGTGGTTTTGTGAGAGTTAAGTTGATTTGTAGGCATTTTGGTAAAAAATAATTATTATTAAGAATATATTCAACTCTCTATGCGAGTTTTTTGAGTGATCGTGGCTTTATATGGGCAACAATTTGGTCTTTTAGAAATTGTAAATTAGGTATGTTTAATTATTATTGAGTCAGTATTTAATACTCAACCATACTTATACCCATCTTGTATTTTTTAGGGGGGTTTTGCTAAAAATTGTTTACAACGTAAACATAAAATGCGTTGTGCAGTATATAGTTGTTTAAGTGATAATCAGACAAAAGGTGCCGATAAATCTGTTAGGTTTTATAGTTTTCCCAAGGACTCGGTAGTGGAAAAACTGTGGGTTATTGCTTGTTACCGTAAAGACAAATTTAATACTAAAACTTCAAGGATTTGTTCCAAACACTTTAAGCCGGAAGACTTTAAAAGAAATTTGCAGCATGAATTGCTGCAGTATGAATCAAAGAAAGGACCCAAACTGAAGGGTGATGCGATTCCTTCTCTTCATCTACCAAAATCAAAAAGCTTATCCATAAATCAACTTAAAAGGCAGGAAAGGTTTTCCAAAAGGGAGTCAAAGAGGATTGTGGAACAGATAATTACACAATCTAGGTGAACATTATTTTATTCTACATCTTTTGGTAGAAACACTTTTAAGTATTATGACATAAAAGTAATATCTTAACATTTATTTTTTAGTTCTACAGCTGGAGAATCAGGTGTGGACTCGGTGTGTCAAGGACTCAAAACTGATTTACCTGAAATTATAAAATCAGACGGGTATGTAAAATGTTCTAAAATATGCTGTGATCAGTCGTCTGAATGAAAACATAATATTCTAACTTTATGCAATATATATATATATATATATATATATATATATATATATATATATATATATATATATATATATAGTAGATTAAAAATATGATTTTTGTTTTTAGATTAAATACAGATATGGAACCTGCACAAGATCTTGAACTTCAAAAGTTACGTGTCGAGAACAAAGCCTTACTTCAGCAGGTTAATGAATTAACAGAAATGAAGTCAGGAGTAGATAAGATATTTACCAAAAGACAGCTAAAAAGACTGCAAAGGCCCAAAGTTAGAACAGTATGGACTACTGAGGAAGTCTCCCAAGGTATTGCCATACATGCAGCTGGACCAAAAGCATATAAATTATTGCTGAAAAAAGGTTATCCATATCCTGCTGTTTCAACCCTTCGCTCATGGACTAAAAAAGTCAAAATTGTTCCAGGCATAATAAAACCTGTTCTAAAAATTTTAAAAACTCTCACTTATCCGAATCTGAAAAAATATGTGTTGTTTCCTTCGATGAAATGAAGATTCGAAAAACCTATGCATACGACAAAGCAAATGACCATCTTTTAAAACCTTCCAACTATGTTCAGGTAGCAATGATGAGAGGACTACTGACATCCTGGAAGCAGCCAATTTATTTTGATATTGACAGAAAAATGAAAAAATCAATTCTGTTTGACATAATTAAGGAAGTAGAAGAGGCAGGATTTCATGTCTGTGCTATTGTTAGTGATTTGGGAGGTGGTAACAGAGGCCTTCATAAAAATCTTGAAATAAATGAAGAAAAGCCGTGGTTTATAGGCCCTACAAATCATAAAATCCATGTTTTATTTGATGTACCACACCTTATAAAACTTATAAGAAATAATTTTCTTGATAATGGCTTTGTCTTTCGTGGAGCGGAAATTAATAAGAACATTATTTCTAAATTACTAAAACTTACTTCTACATCAGATTTAACAATCTCATTTAATGTAAATGAAGAAATGCTAAATGTACGTAAAGAGCAAAGGCAAAAAGTAAAGTTAGCAACAAAGTTATTTTCAAATAACACAGCTCAAGCTATTAATAGGTGTGGAACACTAGGTTACTTTCAGGACGAAAGTTGGATAGAAACTGCTCAGTTTTTTAAATTGGTAAGCTAAATCTAAAAGTTGGTTATGTTTCTGTTCATACATTTTTTTGTTTTTTAGGTAAATGATTGGTTCGATTGCCTTAACGTTAGGGTACCCTATACAGATTCCCGAGAACGAGTACAAGGCTATGGGTTAAATCTAGACGTTCAAAATAAGATTATTGACGAGATGTCAGAAGCTATGAAAGCTTTAAAAGTTAAAGGAAAACGATCATTGTTGCCTTTTCAGAAAGGTATGTTATGTTGCTTTTGAAATATTCTAATTAAAACTATTCTTTGGAGCTAATAATTAATATAAATATTATCGTCTTTTTGACAAAATTTAATTCCGTTGTTATTTTTAGGAATAATTCAAACTAACAATTCCTTAAAAAATTTATTTGAGGATATAAAAACTAAATTTAATATAAAATACATCCTTACATACAACTTAAATCAAGATGTACTCGAAAATTTTTTTGGCAATATTAGGAGGGTTGGTGGATTACATGACCATCCCGATGCTGTGGAATTTCGCTACCGGTTAAAAAACTATATTTTAGGGAGAAATGAAGGTTCTTTATCTGAAGCTGGCAATACAGAAGCTGATAAGGTCATTGATGGCCCAATTGATAACTTGGGAGAAGTTTTGTTAAGTAAAACATATTTTTTAAATTTATCCTGCGAAGCAGAAAAAGAAGAAGTGGATGCAGACATGGAAGAACTAGACCAACTTCATTATGATGCACTGGAATATGTCAGTGGGTATATATGTAAGAAATTAGATCTGCCTGAAACTACGGATACTTCCACTTACACGTGGATTGATCAAGTATCCGAAGGCGGTCTAAGAAAACCTCCAGAAGAATTGGTGGCAAAAATTAATGAACTAAATATTATTTTTAATAATTTCAATGGATCTGAACATCAATTAAAATCAGGCAAAAATTATATACAACAACTAATTGACTTATCGGAGAACATTGAATGTGATTATAAAATCAAACATCTTTTCTTCCGGTCTCGAATGTATTTTAGAATTAGGAAATTAAACCTAAAACTTAAAGAAGATATAAGAAATAAAAGAAAATTAATAAAAATTGTAACTTAAAACCTTGTGTTTGATTTGTTTTCCGATTTTAGTGCAGATAATTTATGATAAATTATTTTCTTCCGTTTACGTTTAGACAAAGACTTTTTCCTCCTCGATACTGGCGCCAAATAAGACAATTCAATCAAAAGCTAGCTCGTAAAATTTACAAAGATTACCTTTCTAGGATTAAAAAGCGAAAAACACAAAAAAACTCCCAAATTTATTTTACAGATTTATTTTTTTTTCACTGTATTATTATTTTTTTCAATCAAAATAATAAAACACCTATATTTTAATAAATCCGGAATAGTTCAATACAAACTCTATTAATCCATTAAAATGATTTTTTATTGCCAATTAAAAATAATTGTGTTCTGATTGCTAACGTTCTTACGGAAAATATTTAAAATCTCTCTCATTGTAACGTCATGCGCGAACTCGTCTCAATTTCTCTCTCGGGAGTATCATACCTGTTATTCTTTGTACCATGGACCTTTCCCAGTATGCACAATGCACACTTGGTTGATTCGCTTCAAAGAAATGTACATATGGCATTCTCTCAAGACACACATGTGAACACTTTGTGAAGATGTGTTATCTGCTGGCTGTAAATTTAAAATATTGACACCTAAAGCTTTAAATAAGCTTTGTTGATTTAATTTAATTTTCACTTGTAACTTTTAGAAAAAATACCTTGTCCACTTTTCCTGCTGCCTCTTTTTTCTCTCTTATTACTTGTATGACAGATAATATATGGATGACAGATAATAGATGGACAAAGCGGATACTGGAATGGAGACCAAGAGATGATGCCTACCGAAACAGAGGTCGTCCACCAACACGTTGGACTGACGATCTAAAACGTTGTCATAGAAATTGGATGCAAGAGGCACAAGATCGAAATAGATGGAAAATTATGAGGTAGATCTATGTCGAGCAGCGGATAAGCGAAGATTGAATGATTATAATCACTTGTATTATCGAGATGGGGGGGCTTTTGGTCGAATCTTTACTTTCCATGTTCCTAACCCCAAACTAGTATCGTGGGGTAAAATTTACCTCCAATACTTAAAATTTCGTGCGCCACTAGTAGACAGTTTGGCAAACGACCTTGACATTCCTTGTATTCTTCCAAATAAGTACAAAGTTTGGCATGTTGCTTAGTAGCAAACGATCAGTGGGATAGTGCACACGTGCTGATGAGTTTCGTCGGATTTAACCACATCATAGTAGTTACGTTATTATTATTTAAAATAATACATTAAAATGGCTTTAAGAATTAGCGAAAATACTATGACAAGTGATATTATTTTTGCCTTTCTCGAATCCTTGGAGGAGCCAATTAAGAATATCCTCTCTTTAATAAAAGTGATACCTACAGTGAAAGTAAACACGTGGATCACGGCACAGATTCAGAAATTAACGAAAGTGACTTATTAAGCGACGATTGTAACACAGCATCAAATATTGAAACAAATTTTTACTATGAATAGAACAAATAAAACTGGGCTACAAATGATAATATTACACACCTTTCTGATCTTTGTGGACCTTTGTATGTGATTCTTGCCTTAGAAACAAAACCATCCATTGCACTTAAATCCTGGTCACTTCTTATAACTCCTGACATTGTTGCCTCTATTTTAGAGTACACAACTCAAAAAATTACCAAGTTCAGTGTAAATTATAATGATACCTGTACATTTGTCGATCATCTAAACGAAGGTGAACTTAAGGCTTCTTTGGGTCTTTTATACCTTTAAGGTATACTAAAGTCATAAAGATAAAGATACATTGTTTTCGACAAGTGTTTTGGGTAGGCTAATTTTTTGTACTAAAATGTCAGAAGAGCGCTACTTATTTCTTCTCACAGCAATAAGATTTGACAACCATGAAATAATAGAGCAAAAGGAGGCCAATAGAGATCGACTTGCAGTAGTATACAATTCATTTAACTGTTTCGTATCTAACAGTATAGCAAACTACACATGGTCCAAATACTTTACAGTGGGCGACATACTGGTTGGGTTTAGAGGTAAATGTCCTTTTGGAATGTATATGAAAGCCAAAATAGTAAAATAGGGCAGTAATATTATTTGTTTATGTGATGCAAAACACATAAACATTATTTGGTAAATTCTTTTGTGTATAAAGGGAGAACAACTGGTCCCAATCCCCAAAAGCTATTCACACCTACAAGATCAGTACTTGCTTTAGTGGAATCAATTGCCAATGTTAACCGAAATGTCACTGGTGATAATTGGTTTACCTTAATAGAGCTAGTTGATGAACTAAAAAAACTTCGATTTACCTATGTACGAAGTTGATAAATGTTTATTAGATTTTACGCCAGACAATACAATCGTCTCATATCTCCCTAATAAAAACTAAATGCAATTATATTGTCGTCCATATCTTACGACAAACCTGTTGACCAGGAAAGTAAAAAACCTTATATAATAGCTTTCTACAACTCGTTGAAAGGGGAGTTGATCACTTGATTAAAAATGTGCCCTTTATCGTTCAGGTCGAAGATGCCAGCGATGGTATTCAGTATTTTGGTATTCCATAATGGATATTGCTATAGAAAACAGTTACAGCTAATCCTGAGGTTGAACAAAATCGATCAGATATTATTTAAGAGCTTCATTCTTATAAATGAACATTTAAAAGCAAGATTTACCATGCCAAATTTGTCTAGAGAGTTACGTTCGATAATTTCCGAAGCATTAGAAAATAAAATTACTCATTTAGATCAGACTAGACCAGAAAAGGGAGATGTAAAATGTAGATGTTACTTGTGTCCCAGAAGTAAGCGTAACAAACATTCCACATTATGCTTAGAACGTCATAGAACCATCTGCAAAGCACATTCACTTCAACGAGTTAACCGTAGTAAAGAATCGATAAAAACTTACGAACTGTTCAAATATTTTTGGCGCAATATTTTTCAATGAAAAAAACATGACTATTATTTTTTATATAGTTACTCTATTATGATTTTTCTTTTATTAGGTTAGGTTAGGTTAGGTTGGAGTGGGGGGCCAAGATGCAGGCCGCATTGTTCCCTTCTCCCTAGAGAAACTTGCATGTGCCAGTGACCGGGCCAGATACGATACCGGCTGAAGCGGTTAAGCACCTAGAACGTTTGGAGCCTGACTGGCTTTTGGGCCACATGAACGCACTGCTTGTCGGTCAGATTTTTCCAGCATCTAGAAAACTCTCAAAGTCGGTGTTGATCTCAAAAACCGGGGGGAAACACCGGCCGATTTGCCTTCTTTCGTGCCTCAGTAAGTTGTACGAGAGATTGTTGAAAGCAAGAATCGAAGAGGTGTTCGAGAGGTCTGGAGGGCTGTCCCTAGACCAGTCTGGCTTTGTCGCGGGCAAAAGTACAACTGAGTGTGTGTTGGCGGTGTTTTGGGACTTGGAGAGAAGCAGCAGTAAGTGGGCTGCTTTGCTTCTCTTTAACATCAGAAATACCTTTATCAGCATAAAGTGGTCTCACGTGATGAGCTCTTTAAATGGACAGAACTGCCTAAATTACCCGAGGAACATCGTCGCGGACTACCTGTAGGAGCAAAAACTCATCTTCGAGGGTCCAGTCGTTGTCCACGTTACGGCCGGTATATGCCAGGTGTCCGTCCTTGGTCCGACGCTGTGGACCTCCTGTATATAGGATACATGACCTCTAATGTCGTGAGCGACTGGATGGGCGACAATGATCTGGATCTTGCAAACGGGAAGACCGAGGCGATCGTCCTCAGAAGGCCTAGGACAGGACGGGGGTGATATTTCGTTGCGCCGAGGTGGATATCTTCCACAAAGCCTCTGTGAGGTACTTGGGGGTGAACATTCACACAAACGGACGGTGGGGGAAGCATGTCAGTGTGGTCGCACAGAAGGCCGTTCAGAGGGTGGCTGCGCTGACATCGGTGGTCCCGAACTCAAAAGTAGGAGGGTACTGCTTGGTGTTGTGCATTCGACCGTTCTCTACGCAGTAGTAATCTGGTATAAGGCGATGGAAACATCGTCCTACCGAGAACACTTGGTACGCGTAGATAAAACCAGCCTACTACGCGTGGCATGTGCCTAAAGTACTGTGCATGCGGTGACCCTGTAGGGCTACTTGTTCCCTACCTGGGTCCTCTGTACTTTATGGTTCTAGAGAGGAATACCTCCATCGGAGTCGCTTTGACGGAACCGAAGAGCAAGCCCACATGCGGGAGTGGAATGCAACGGGAGATGTTTCACAGTGGACGAAGTCCCTGATCCCAAACCTGGGCGGATGGTTAGCCTGTAAGCATCGGCGTTTAGATTATTATCTGCAATCGTCTGAAGCTGGAGCTGGGCCATCGTCTCGAGTTTGTAATCAGTCTTATGGATATTATGCCCTCAGACTCGGGACGGTGGAACACCATTCACAAGTTTGTCAGGGCGATTCTGCGGAAGAAATAGGACGAGGAGAGACTGACCCCCGGAAGGGATAAGCTAATAGACTTGGGACTGGTTAGGAAACACATTAGAATGACTGTTTTTTATATGATTACTCTATTATGATTTGCTTTTGTATTATTTTAAGACATGACTATTATAATCAACTTTTCAGAAAATAAACCCCCAATTTCAATTTAAGATATTTTTTGTTATAATGAGTTGGTTATCGTTTTGATCAAAAATATCTTAATTTTCCTAAAATTAAATTTAAATTTACAAAACTCTATTTCTTATATACACGTGAATTTATGAAAAATACAAAAAAAAAATAAATATATTTTTATATCTTGTTTAGAGGTTTTTACAATTAGGGTCATCTATGACCACATGATGGTAGTTATGTGGGTGTAAATACACGATAGTAGTTCAGGGCTAAAGTTGGCTAGATAATTGTTTATATCTTCGAGTGCCTTATTTATATTTTTAATATGCCATTAAGGGACATTTTAATGCCATTTCAATGCCATTTAGGGACATTCCTATATGACTGCCTTGTATTTTTGGTTGTTTTCTGTTGGCTACTGATATATTTGCCATTTCAGAGCGTTGGTGTAATTTACTTCTTTCCTTTTTTGGTGGCAATGTTCATCTTTACTTCAACTTAGCTCATTTGCAAATTATTTTTAATTATTTATGTTTTCTTTACAGATAATATCCGCTTTTTTATCAGGCTTAATTCATGGTTAATTTTTCAGATGAAGCTGCTTTTCCGGGTCTATATAGAGTCTATATTTTCCTTTGAAGCATAGTAGTCCGAAGTGTTGACAGTTGTTTGCATCTTTTTTGTTGGTTTGACTTTTTTGTTGTATTTTGTTATTTCTTCTCTATTTACAGTGTAAAGCTGAATACATTACAATTGTTGATTGTGACATTTAATTTTTTTTTATTTTCCTTGGTAATTTAATATTTTCTTCTGTTTAAGACGTCCACGGTTTCGAAGTAGTCTTTGTTTTATCATCAATCAGCCTCAAAAGTCCACTGCGGAACATAGGCCTCTTCTTCGTGTTTCCAACCCTCTATCTTGCGCTACTCTTATCCAGTTTATTTTGTTATTTTGTTTATTCAGTTATTTTGTCTTCTTAAATCGTCAGCTCATCCTATAAATGATCAATCAAAGCTTATTTTGTTATTCCTTGGTCACCATTCCAATAACATCTTTGTTAACATCAGTGACTTTGGTTCTTTTAGTAGTCTATTATACTTGGTAATTTTTAAATAATTTGCTTTATAATGAATATTAGATTTGTACACAATCTTCTATTGAAAAAACCTTTAGTTTATTCTTTTTCTAGAACCATGACCGTTATCGATCGTTGGATATCATGTTGGTTACCATATTCACTATCGTGACTTTATTGACAGCTGCTCTTAATAATGATGTAGTTGATTTTCCATACCATTGCCTTGAATTTTTCAGCCACGATGTTCGTCTTCTACCAGGAGCACGATTACCTTGGAACTTTCCCTGAATGATCAGATGTAGCAGATCATATTTTTCAGGGTGTCTTATAATGTGACCGAAGTATTCCAGCTTGCGTTTCTTTATTATATTGACCAGTTGTGTTGTTTGGTTCAGCCGTCTAAGGACTTCTTCATTTCTAACTCTGTCGACCCAGCTTATTTTCAGTAGTCGTCTCTATATCCACATCTCAAAGGCTGTCAAGCGTTTAAGGATAGCCTCAGTTACGAGTCCACGCTTCCACTCCATACAGCAGGACAGGAAAGATGTAGCAAGATGTCTTTCGTACTCTAAGGTCAATGCTAAGATCGTGACTGCAAAGTACGTTTCTCATTTTTACAAAGATAGCTCGGGCTTGTTCTATTCGGCTTTTAATTTCTGCGGTTGGATCTCAGCTCTCATTGATATTACTGCCGAGATACACGAGCTTCTCTACTCTGTCCAGTGTGGCATCTTCGACTTTTATACCGTCATCCTGTATATAATTTTGTTTGCTAACTATCATATATTTAGTTTTCTTAACGTTGAGTTTTAATCCATACTGATCGCAAGTCTGTTTTATTTTGTTCATTCGATTTTAAAGGTCTTCTCCGCAATTAGCAAGCACTAAGGTATCGTCGGCATATGTAATATTGTTGACAGTTACTCCATTCACAATAATACCTTTGGTTGTCTCCATTAAGGCTTTCTTAAATATTTCCTCCGAATATAAGTTACAAATAAAGGCGACAATATACAGCCTTGTCTCACTCCTCTTTTTATGTTTATTTCATCCGACAGTTCTTGTTCAACCTTTATTCTCGCCACTTGATGCCAGTATAGATTTGTAATTATTCGTAGATCTTTATCGTCCAATCCAGCTGTTTTTAATATTTCTAGCATTTTGTTATGTTGGACTTTGTCAAAAGCCTTTTTAAAATCGATTGTACAAATGTACACATTTTGATTTATATCTCTGCATCTCTGTACTAACACCTGTATACTAAACAAGGCTTCTCTTGTACCCAGGCCACTCCTAAACCTAAATTGAGTATGGGTTATTATGTCCTCTAACAGCGTGTAAATTCATTCTGCTGTGATTAGTTTATTAGCCAAGATCTTCAAAACGCGACTCATTAGTTTATTAGCCAAACTTATCCTCTGATTCGTAGGTTCTGTAAAATTTTGGTTGTGAGCTTAAGAGTAGTATTTACAAAGTTTACACCCTTGTAGTTTTCTGGCTGATTTTTATACATTTTTTTAAATGGTAGTATTAGTTTGCTAATTCTCCAGTCTTTAACTATTTTATTGTGTTTTTGATTTAACTAATATTAATAATTATTGCTTTGTAATTGCTGCTTCACAATATTTCAGTAATTTGTTGGATATTCCGTCTTTACCTGCAAATTTTTTATCTTTAGCTCTTTAAGTATTTTTCTAACTTCGTGTAGTTATATTAACTTTTTTATTTGTGGTGATTTCTGAAGTTTCCAGCTCCAAATTCTGGCAATTGGATACTCTGGCTTAAAGAGAATTAGTTAAATTTTCTTTTAATTAGAAATTTAATTCTAGCTAAAATATGCCGCTTAATTTAAAATGCATCTTAGTGATATTTATGTAGACACTATTCAGGGAAAATTTAAAACTTCTCAAATTTAAAAATAAAATTAATAAGTGACAAATAAGGTATTGGTATCGATGTCTCATAAAGACTTCTAGAAACTGCTATAATGAAATACTTCGCATCATTTTATATGCATTCTGATGTGCACCTCATTAGTAACTTATTCGTAATCTTTGTATATATAATACCCCTTTTAAATTCACATTTTACAGTATAAGATATTGAATAAGTCATATTTTACATTTTACAAGTTGTTTGATACAATAAAAATTGTAACGTTATAAACGTTACATCCCTATTAATTTATATTTAAATAATTATTTCATTTTAATTTTTTTATTAATTTATTAATTTCTTTACCTTTAGTTTAATTTTTACTATTTTTTTATTTAAAAAGTAGTTGACGCCCTCTCTTTCTTCCTCTTTCTTTATTTACTCTCTCTTTCTGTCACGTAGAATAAATATTCGTCCTTTCTCTTTCTGTTTTGTGTTGACAGGCAAGCTAGTTTTATGAAATAGCAACATCGTATGACATCTGTGCTAACTTCAAGCAGTCCCACTACTTTCTGTCAGTTAAATGTTCTAATATAGTGGAAATATAATTTTTTGCCTGCTTTTGAACTTTATAAAAAAAGCAAAAAATTATTATTGGACTCATTTTATGGTCTTCAAATTCTCTTGAAGTAAATACTTTCATTATGATATTTATTCTATAATTCTAATCGCATTTCCGATATTTGTAACCTTACTTTCTTTCGAAAGCACATTGTTTTTTTATATATGCATTAGGACTCTAACAGAATTTAACTAATAATCATAGTAACAATCATATTTCATTTTATCCTTGCCATACGCTATTTGTTCAATTGTAAATTTTTAAGATGACAAGGAACTATCTAATGATAGCGCTACTGATTACTCATTGTGGAAGGCTACCAAATGATTAAAAAGGCCAATCTTACAGAATTCACCAATTAGAAATACTAATGGTAGCTGGGCATGAAACAATATAAAAAAGGCCAATAGGTTTGCTGACCACCTAGAAAATACTTTTCAACCAAATGAAGATCAAGAAATAATTAACTGGGAGCTTCCTGATCAAGATGAAATGGAGATTAGCCCTGTAATTCCAAATGAAGTATATTTGGAAATAAAAGAAAATATACATCCAAAGAAAACTTCTGGATTTAATCTAATTACTGGAAAAATGGTAAAGTAACTTCCAAGGAAAACTATAATAAAATTAACACATCTTATAAACGCTTTATTTAAGCTGAGATACGAACCAAAGATATGGAAGGTGACAGAATATATTTCATATTTCACTGTTACCTGTCATGTCTAAATTATACGAAAAATTACTCTTAAAGAGACTAAAACCGATTATAGAGGAAAAAAATTTAATTTCTATCATCAGTTTGGGTTTAGAGCAAGCCACTCAACAATAGGTTAAGTGCATAGAATAACAGATATAATAGAGAAAGCTTTAGAAGAAGAAAAAGTCTATTCCGCAATTTTCCTCGATGTCGCGCAGGCTTTTGACAAAGTGTGGCATGATGGATTATATCATAAAATGAGATGCTACTTATTAAAACAATATTCTGAACTACTAGAATCATATATCTCCGACAGATACTTTCGAGTTAAATATGAGAAAGCATATTCAGAATTAAGAGAAGTTAAAGCTATAGTTCCATAAGGAAGTGTCCTGGGGCCAGTGCTATACATGCTCTATACCAGCGATATTCCATCATTAGAACCTAACACAATTGCGATATTCGCAGACGACACATGCATTCTAGCAGTCAGACAAAACCACGAGGATGCAGCAGCCATGTTACACAACACTGTTAAACAAACTAATATCTGGACCAGGCGATGGCGTATCAAATTAAATGAAACAAAATCTTTTGATGTCAATCTTATAACAAAAGAGAAAAACATATACTAGTTAGTATAAATAGAAACCAAATGCCTTATGCAAATACGGCAAAATATTTGGGTATGACATTAGATTCCAAGCTACGTTGGAAAGCTCATATTAAGAAATTAGAAATTAAGTTCAGAAAGATGTACTGGTTGATGGGAAAGAATCCAATCTGTCTACTTATACCAAATTGTTATTGTATAAGCAAGTCCTTAAACCGATATGGGCATATGGGATGCAGCTATGGGGCTGTACAAAAGAAAATAACATTCAAATTATACAACGATATTAGAATAAATTATTAAGGAACATCGTTAATGCACCATGGTACTTTAGAAACTGTGATCTTAATCGACACCTCCAGATCTATACGGTTATCCAGACAATAAGTAAGTAAGTGAAAGTGGAAAATCAGAGCAAAGTGCGGCTAAAGTGTACACATTAGCTAGTAGTACTATAATGTATTAGAGCCTAAGGAATATTGCTGAATGTAACCTTAGATAAGTTTTTTGTAATATCTTGTATATAGAACTAACTTGCTTATTGATCATATTGAATGATCAAATAGCAATAATCATAAGACTCCTGTTGGAGTTTTATTAAATAATAAAAAAACAATGTACACTCCTTTTTGAACAGGAGTAAAATGATACAATCTTATATTACCGCTTTAGAGGTGTATATAGGTTTTAAAAACTTTTTCCTGCCTTAACAAATATTTTGTTGCTACAATGGTGTTATTAAATATTGGAAAATGTATACGGTATGTCTATGTCAAGCCTATATATATATATATATATATATATATATATATATATATATATATATATATATATATATATATATAAACGAAGAATGATCACAGCTGTCCAATTATTAATTAGTATAATGGTAAGGTTGATTGGGTTAGCAGCTGAATAATGAAAGCCAAAGTGTGCTCTTTTCAACGACTTCGCTATATTTCGTTAAATTTCTTTAACATCTTCAGACGTATGCTACAATATGTTACAAAATGGTGAAATTGTGTATTTTACATAAGATGTAGTGAAACACTTACTTGTGTGAGGTTGCAGGCAAAAGTGGTATTTGAAAGTTCCATGTTGAAAAACTTTTTTGAAGATTTTTTTTGTAGCAAAAAAAGGAATAAGTTGTATGTGTTATATGGTGTCTTGAAAACTCGAACAATACAAGTGCATTTTTGTTATTTTCCTCCAGTGTGATAGTACAATACAAATATTAAAAAACATTGAACATTTAAGAAACAAAACAGTTAAAACACAACTACATATCACATTGTCATTTTTTGGACCAGTCTCTTCACCTATGCACAAGGAGGTGGAAATCTAGTATGTACCTCAAGGTTAAAGTGTCTTGTCAGCTATCATATTAGTAGATGTCAGCCAGAAAACTAAAGCTGTGTTCAGTTTATGTGTAAAGTTACATTTAATTGAAAATTATGTTATGTTAATTTAAGACAATTAAATTCTGTTGTTAATAAATATATATAGAATTTATTTATTTCTTTGTGATTATTTATTTCGTGAAGTTATTTTAATTATTGTTATTACTCTTAAGAATTTTATTTCCTGGAAAAATGCAACAATTGCAATAATAATGATTAAGTTACTACTTCAATTGGATGGTCAGAAGAGTTTTAATAGACAATATTATACTATTCAGAATATTACAGTTCGTTGACTTGATTATTTTTTGTTTCCAACTGCAGTAGAAAGGAATAAATTTCACTAAGGTGTTGTATATCTGATTTTGTGTTGATTATATTATCTGTTGTTGCTATGTGGGTCATTTCTAAAAAAAGTCTTCTCTTATAAGCTGTTTCTTTTTCGAGGATTTTAACATCTGCAAAATTCATTCTGTGGTTCTGGGTGTGAACGTGGTTGGCTAGGGTGCATCTATCTGGGTAAAGTCTACAGTCACTTTTGTGAGTGGTAACACGGTCTTTAAGACGTCTAGAGGTTTGGCCGATATACTTGCCATTGCAGTCCATACAAGGGATACTGTAAACAACATTAGATATTTGGTCATGCGGAGTACGATCTTTCATTTTTGAGAAAATAGAGAAATGAAATCTCAAAAAAATCAAGTCAACGAACTGTAATATTCTGAATAGTATAATATTGTCTATTAAAACTCTTCTGACCATCCAATTGAAGTAGTAACTTAATCATTATTATTGCAATTGTTGCATTTTTCCAGGAAATAAAATTCTTAAGAGTAATAACAATAATTAAAATAACTTCACGAAAGAAATAATCACAAAGAAATAATTAAATTCTATATATATTTATTAACAACAGAATTTAATTGTCTTAAATTAACATAACATAATTTTCAATTAAATGTAACTTTACACATAAACTGAACACAGCTTTAGTTTTCTGGCTGACATCTACTAATATGATAGCTGACAAGACACTTTAACCTTGAGGTACATACTAGATTTCCACCTCCTTGTGCATAGGTGAATAGACTGGTCCAAAAAATGACAATGTGATATGTAGTTGTGTTTTAACTGTTTTGTTTTTTAAATGTTCAATGTTTTTTAATATTTGTATTGTACTATCACACTGGAGAAAAATAACAAAAATGCACTTGTATTGTTTGAGTTTTCAAGCCACCATATAACACATACAACTTATTATTTTTTTTGCTATAAAAAAATCTTCAAAAAAGTTTTTCAAAATGGAACTTTCAAATACCACTTTTGCCTGCAACCTCACACAAGTAAGTGTTTCACTACATCTTATTTAAAATACACAATTTCACCATTTTGTAACATATTGTAGCATTCGTCTGAAGATGTTAAAGAAATTTAACAAAATATAGCGAAGTCGTTGAAAAGAGCACACTTTGGCTTTCATTATTCAGCTGCTAACCCAATCAACCTTACCATTATACTAATATATATATATATATATATATATATATATATATATATATATATATATATATATATTAACCATTCTTTATACTTTCTCATACAAATATTTTTATATTCCTTAAAGTGAGCTATGTGAACCTCATCTCCAACATAAATGTTGTTCGGCTAATTATATTACAAAGAATATCTATATATGATCTACCTGTAACAAAACCATTCTGCTTTGCCCTTATTTTATTGCACGGTTTATTATATTTAATACATAGGTTTTCTTTGATGTAATTAAATGAGGGATCCTATCGTCGTCGTTTCAATGGGCTTTCTTCTTTTTCTCATGTTTCTCATTCGTTTTTTTACGCGGTTTTTTAAAAAAAACAAAATATTAAAAATTGATATATAGATTACTTTAGATATAAGGAATAGAATTTACTATGGAGCAGTTTTCCATAAGTTTCTCTTAGATAATCTTTTACCACTTTTGTATAGAATGTATTTAAGAGATAATAAATATGTAAAAATCTAATAAAATGTTAGATGAAATATTTTATATATAATATAAACAATAAATAAACACGATAAACTTTCCTGTTTTTTTTGTAATAAAAATCAATTTATTCAATATTTTTAACCGTCAATCTTGTTACGATTTATGAGAATAAATTGCAACGATTACTTTCTATATAAAACCAATTATTTGCTGTCAACTTCAGCTCTGTCCACTAGCATATCAAATAATATATACTAAAACTAAAATATAATTTGCTCGTTTTATCGTTATATACGGGTTTTAAGTGCCATGAAATATAATTTCACAGGATTGCATATTGGAAATTTAGTAAAATTTAGTCCTTACATATGGACCGGACATTTTAATTTATAATCCTCTTTTAAATAGAACAAATTGTATAAAAATATTTCAATCTAACACACGTTATAAGATTTTTTTTTGGCATATAATAACCTAACCTTTTGGATTTTCAACAATATTAATAACCTAACAATAAAACCTTGAAAACTATTGTTTCCAAAACTTCAAAATTTATTGTAACTACTAGAGTAGCTATAAATCTACAAAAAGAAAGAGCACAGTTGATAAACTTGCAAAGTTGCAAACGCATAGTTTGGAATTCACCAAATCATCCAGAAGCATACATAAAAAATATAGCCGAAACAAATTTATTACAATAAATTAATAACAGACTCGGTTAGAAACGCACAACTCAAATTTTGCAAGAAAAATGACACCAAAAGTGAAAAGATTAGCAAAGATACAAAAGCTCTCATGGAAATACGACGAAACCTAAGCGAGACCGAAAAGGGAAGCAAAGAAGAATATAAAAAACTAAATAAAAAAATTTCAGCGGAAATTAGAAAAGATGTAAGAAGCTATATTACTAATCTAATTACTCAAATAGTAGAGGAGAACAAAGGTTTAAAGATAATGAAAAGAAAACTCACACAAAGTAAAAAAGAAATATTCAAGCTGAGAGATAAAGAGATAAAGGCAACAACAGGTAAACAAAACATTCTAAAAATAATCAGAGAGTTTTATAAAGACCTCTATACCAGCCAAAGACCACAAGACAATTTCCCGACACGAGTAAAGACTCTCATAAATCAGGGATCGGAAATACTTTTACCCATTACTGTGTCAGAAGTAAGAGCAGCTTTAAAGGAAATGAAGAACCATCGATCGCCTGGTGATGATGGACTCGGTATTGAAGCAACAAAAGCAGAAGGAGAAATTTAGAAATTTTATTAAAATCAGTAAGCGAACTGTTTAATAAATGCTTACATGCGGGTAGGATTCCAAAAGACTGGAACAATGCAGTAATAGTCTTGTTACACAAAAGAGGCGATATTACTAAATTAGAAAATAATAGACATCAGCCTCTTGATACATATGTACAAACTCTTTATGCAAATGTTAACAAATAAGCTAACACCTAAACTTGATTTCTATCAGCCCAAAGGACAGGCAGGCTTCGGGGCAGGATATGGCACAAATGACCATTTGCATACCATAAAGATCTTAATAAAAAAGTGCATCGAGTACAACATACCACCGGTTCTTGCATTTGTCGATTACAAGAAGGCGTTTGATTCTGTAGAGTTTGAAACACTACTGGAAGCCCTAAATCAAACACACAGAAAAATTCAGCTTAGGTCGAGGAGTGAGTCAAATAAACTTTAAGAAAACTAAACTTATAACAAATCTCGTAACGAGTGAAACTATAACTATTGACAATAATACCATATAACAAACAGACACTTACAAATATCTGGGATACGAAATCAAAATAAGCAGTGACAATCAAACACATGAAATACAGAGGCGAATAGGCCTAACATGGGCAGCATTTGGCAAAAGCCATATTCTAAAAAGTTCAATTCTTATGTGTCTCACTTTAACACTCACGCAAAAATCTGCGAATAAACTCAGAGTTACACAAAGAGCCATGGAACGTGCAATGCTGAACGTGAGCCTTCGAGACCACATAATAAACCAACAAATCAGGCAAAGATCAGGAGTTCAAGACGTCATCGAAAGAACCACGACGCTTAAGTGGAACTGGACAAGGCACTTAACCAGAACACAAGATGGACGGTGGAGAAGACGTATTATAGAATGCAGGCCCAGAAACTATAAAAGAAGCCGAGGACGACCACCGACTAGATGGACCGATGATATAAAACGTGTAGCGGGAAACTGGCTATAAGCGGTCCAGTGTAGAGAACACTGGAAAAAACTGAGGGAGGCCTATGTCCAACAGTGGACGCGATTTCCTGATTGATACGGCTGTTTCGGCAGAGTGCCTTCTCAAGTAATATATTTTTTGCATGTTTCTACACTTTATACTTTTCAACTAAATAAATTGACTGAAGAGAACTGTTTGTTTCAAGTTGGTCATTCAGAATTATGTCTGCATTTTTTAATTTGCCAATTTTTATAGATTGTAATAAAGATAGCTTAAGTACTTTAGTTTGAATGTGAAAATGTTCATTAAAAAAATTGTTTTAAGAATTTGTTTTTCTATTTTTAACTGCTCTCTTGTGATTTGCTATCCACTTGTTAAAAGTTCCGATGTAAGTTTTTGGCAGTCGCCAGATTTGATTTTGTATACACCACTGTTTAAGTGCTTTTTCAGTATTTGACTCTTGTTGTTCTTATTATATCTGTTCTAAAGAATGAACGTTACCTGTCCCCTATTTTTCCTTGTCTAAGTTATCAACAGTATGAAAGTTGACTACAACTATTGCAAATTCGTCTATATCTTTTGCTTTTCTTAAGAGCGTCTGTGTATGTTTAACCCAGTCTAGTCGCTAATGTTTTTCAGCCAGATTATCTTTCGTCTACCAGGACCCCTTGTTCCTTTTATTTTACACTTTAGTGAAAGCGCCCACCAAACTGGCTTATGATGACAGAAAAACTCTTCTAGAAAAACCGCTTAGTTGTCATTTAACTTATTTTTGCTGTTAAAGTATAGTAGATTTATATAATGACTATGCGTATAAAGCAGATAAGTGCAATTATCTTGTTTTTGCAGTTTATTGTATCGCTACTTTAGCAGGCTCAAGTGTACAAAACCAGATTAAGTGTCAATTAACTTTTTTACGTGAATTATCTGACGAAAAATTGCACCGCCAAACTAAATTAAAACGACACTTATCTTGTTTTTGCTGCAATGTTACTTCATCGCAGAGGGCTCTGTAAACATTGTAAACATAACCTTAAATATTAGTGTAATTTGTATGCATATCGGTGCCTGAAAAGAGTTGTGTTATACTTGAAGAAAGTGCTTTTTAAGTTAAGTACCGCCAAATAATGCGTTTTGTTATAGCTGGATAGAGCTTCATGAAAAAAGAGGTAGCTTAGAAATTGGCTCCTGTTTCTGTACTTATATTAATCAGCTTCCTACTAGTAGCATAAATGCATTACCAGCTTCCGACACTTGAAGTGGACAAAACAGGAACCAAAATGTTAACGCTTTCTCACTCTATTTGTTTAAAACAAATCCCAACTTGATGATTATAGAGCAAAAGTTTCTGAAAAGTGGACACAGCTACATGGAAGTAGACAGTATGCACAGTGCCATTGAATGAGCCCAGAAGTATGTTCCTGGGTACACAATGCATGATTGGCTAAAAATATTTTGCAAGGCCAGAACAACATCATCAAAAAAGAAACCGTTTGTTGTGCAGGAACTCAAATATATAGATTTTCCAGACTTAGAAGGCCTTTCTAAGCTTATTAAAAATAAAACGAGAGACATGAAAAACGAAAAGGTAAACTGGTAAAAGTTAAATATTTTCGATACCAAGAGGCTAAACCAGGGATCCTTGAGTATAGCTATGATCATACCTTAGAATACAAAGAGATAAACGTTTTTGGGAGAAGTCGAAAAATATGTAATTTGAAATAAATAACGCTAAAGGACGTGTATACGAAGATTCGACCTATAAGTTCCAAAAAAAAAACAAGATTTATTGAATTTGTGAAAATCGGGTGTGATTTCAGATTAATTTCACTCACATTATTATAATTTACCATCCTCCGACTATGTTCAAGACAATAGGTTTGTTCTAGCATCAGTTTCAAATGGTTTGAAACCACCAGCGAATAGTGGACCAGTGCAAGTAGAGGGGATATAGCACTGGTGACTGTATTATTTTCTCTCGCTGACCAACTGTTTGCTGACGGTTTCTGACTAGTTTGTCTGTTTGCTAGAACAAACCTAATATTCTTGAACCAGCACTTGAAGATAGTGATCCTGAAGATGACATTTAACCCTCCAGTATACGCGCCCTATTTTCTTACGTGACTACTAGCATGGATTACATTAGTAATCCATACGTACTGGAGCTCTGGAAAAGCAATATTTTTTGAAAATATTGATATTGTTTTAATAATTTTTTAATAATACCACTGTAACCTATAATTGGCTTTATTTTATAAGTAAAATATACATTAAATTAAAAAAAAAATCGAAAAAAATGAAAATGAAAAAAGATATACTATAAATCAAAATTACCTATAACCAAACATTACAAACCAAACTACGTTCTATAATATCCTAAATACAATATCTTAATCTGGTTCAGACTGCATGTTTTGTTTTATCTCAGCACAATGTACACATATTTGCTTTAAATGTCCAGGCAAGTCCACTGATCACAGCTGTTGCACCATTTTCTTGTGCTCTTATTCCTTGCTCGTCCACAAATATAACAACGCCCAAGGGCCGAAGAGCGAGTAGGAACTTCTTTAGGAGTTTCCTTATTTATTTTTAAAAGAAATTTAATTTTTTCTTTTATTTCTGTTGATGTGTGAGTGTTCTCTAGTCGCCTTAAGATTAGTGGTTTTATTAACTCAAACGAAATGTCCTGAAGAAATGTGCTTCTTGGAAGTGATGCAGTGACATTATTAGCCTTATACAGGGAAAATGCATTAATTCCTGATATATTTAATAAATCAAAGAACAAGGTGAGTGGCCAACGCCGAGAGTTTCGGGAAATATCATATTGTGCACACAACTGGTCAACCAGATCCACACCAAATTTTGTTTTATTGTAATCCGTTATTATTTCGGGTTTGTTCTTGTCTTCTGTTTCAATATTAATACTGCTATCATGGTGCATGGTTGAAACAGCTAATACGACCTTATTTTTTTTTGGAATGTACGTTACCAACGTACATTTTTCTTGGAGGAATCCGAATAGTGAAGAATGTATGTCTCTGTTTTTAGACGTTATAAATTCTTGTGATAGCTTCTTCTTATTTTTACGAATCGTACCAATAATAGTTAATCACTTTTGAAGCAAGTCCATGGCCAAAGGTATACTGGTAAACCAGTTATCCATGGTTATATTTCTGCCCGTTCCTTCTAGGGGTTTAACCATTCTTTTAACAACCTCTGCGCTACTCCAATCAGTTTCAAAAGGACCAGTTGGTTGTGTTCCACAGTAAATCTTCATATTATAGGTATATGCATATTTGCTATCTACTAACGCAAATATTTTTATACCATATTTGGATGGTTTACTGGGGATGTATTGACGGAATTGACATTTTCCCCTAAAAGCAAGTAATTGCTCGTCAACTGTTAAATATTCTGAAGGTGTAAAATTTTTTTGAAAATTTTCAATAAAAAGTCCAAAAATGTCTCGTATAGGAGCAAGTTTATCCAGCTCTCTCCTTTGTTGTCTAGAATTAAAGTCATCAAACCTCAAATATTTCAATAGAAATCGGAAACGATTTAAAGACATTGCCAAGTAAATAGCTTCAACACCAGTACCTTTGTTATTATCCCACATTTGCAAAACATTTAGTCTTCCAGATTTTAGAACACCTGCTAAAAAGAGTATACCAATAAGTCCCCGAATCTCCTCGACCTCGGTCATTTTAGCATCTCTGTAGCGTTGGAAATTTGCTCTTTCCTTCTCAATATAAATGTTGGTACAATGCGTAACTTCTTTGACTATATTATTATCTAGCATACATTTGAAGCATTCAAACTGTGTTTTTGCGTTTCGAGCTTCTGTTATTGGTCCTGGTAACTTCAAAACAATATCTGTTGCACGAGTTCTTGAAGTAGGCGCAGGACACATCTTACTCCACTTTGTTTTTTTTTGTCTTTGCCAAGATAGTATTTTGAAATTATTTTTTCTTCATCTTCTTCCCCTTGAACCTCTTCATCACAGTCTTGTTCCGATTCTTGTTCAGACATGGTACATTCTTGTTCTACAACATCATCAGATACACATTTCTCAACAATATGGTCATCTGAGAAGCTGTCGTCATCACTACCATCTATATTCGGCTCCTGTTCGTTCTCTATTTCATTGTTCCATTCCATTAGCATTTTTTCAAAATTAGGGTCGCCGAATCTTACTTTTTTTGGTCGGGACATTGCTGATAACTAAAACAAAAATAAAAAATAAATATTTGTTACTCTTTTTCACGTAGAAAACTTACCTTAACCGCCGAATACAAAATATAATTTTTAGTTTAGGGTTACGTAAGTACACTCGTGGATTACAATGGTAACAGAACACAATCTATGTCTTACACCTACACACATCAAGCGACACTATATACACTGTGGTCCGAATAGCAATTTTATAAAATTCAATGGATTACGTATGTAATCCGTGCGTGTACTGGAGGGTTAAGTTAAAGATAGTTTAAGACAAGTTTCAAATTACGCCAATCCGTTCAGGCAAAATAGGTTAAGTACAGATTTTTTTGCATTTTTTTTAATTTTTTAACATTTCCTATTTTTTTAAATTTTTGTCGTTAATTATCTTTACCACAATCTATGTTATTTTATGGGTTAATAAATGTTTCCTTTCATGTAGTTGTTTTATTGTAGGCTTAAACTTTTAAACTTGATTTTCATAAAACTAACAAAATGTAACTTATCTGGTTTTGGCAGTAAACCGACGGGATAATAATTGTTTTATTATATATCATTTAAAACAATAATATACATTTATTTTTAAATAACAACCTTAATGGGCATATACTATTTGATTATTTTTTAAAAAACTACCTATCACTTGTCTTGAAGGTGTTATTTCGAAACAATCTTTACCTACTTCTGTCAAGAGTTGGTTGTTACATCTTGGAGCACAAATAATTATAATATTAATTACTTAATTTATGTAATTTAAGGGAAATTATTATGTGGTAAGTTCTAAATACTGTATAGACGTGAATGATAACCACATTTTTAATGTAACAGTCAAAGTGTTACACCCTTTGTTTTTATTTTTAAGTGATTCCACTTTTAGGTTTTACGCTGATAATATATCTGATAGGATCAAAAACGTTCTGTAAATTTATAAATCTATTTTGTATAATTTTTAAAAATTTTAGTAATACAATTTTATACCGTTTTACCAAAAGAAGTTTCTTGTAACGTTTTTTGTTTTATTTAATTAAATGTATCGTTAAAACTATACTACTAACAAAAATTACATTGGTAATACCCAAATCAATGCATTTTCAAAACATTTTTGCTCTTGCAAAAAATTCGTATTATTAACATTTGATAAAATAAAACTTAAATTAAAAATTAAAAAAATGTTTAACACGAATAAACACACCGATGATAAATCAATTTGGAGGCATTGTTTAGAGGTTTTAACATTTTCCATTTGTATTTTGTGTTTTTTTGTGTTTGGAACGCAAAGTTACGTTAATTTTTTTCATTGTTGTATACACTCGCACTAATTGCTGCATTAAATTGTTTTAACCTACGATTATTTGTGTTTACTCTGTTTATTGAAAAGTTATGATACTGGATACTTTTTTTAATTAGATTATTAAATTAAACAAAATTGACAAATATATTTAAAATCAAAAATAATATTAAAACTAAATAACTAAAATTGACTTTATATTCCGTCTGATAATGAAAGCCATTATAATAATGCCACTATTTACTTTACTTCTACCCAAAAAGTAAAGAAATATGCAGATCATTGTATAACCCTGGTGTACAGAGTATCTTGTACACTGTGTTTAGTGTTGCTGTGGCCCTGATGTGCCAAGTCCCTCTGCCAAGACTGCTTGAGTGCAGCACCAGAAGATAAAATAAATTTTACATTGGAAGTTGAAAAAAAAATTGTCAAATTAATTTTCTGGACCTTACTTTACATAGAGAAAACAGCACTATAATGCTGTATATTGTAATAATGTAATGTTTACTTCATGGTATAACAAAAAAACCTGGTCGTCGAGATATCTGTAGTTATCGGACTCGCCGATACAGCTTTTAGATTATCCGATATTATCAATAGACCTCGATCCATTAAAAAAGCAAAAAACAGCACTAACACCTAACTCATACCCACACCACCATATCGACAATACTTTCAAATCGCGACTACATGCATTTTACAATAACAATAATAACAATAAAACCAACACGGTAAAGAAAAACTATATGTTTCTCCCCTATATAAAAAGTTCATCAGAACAACTTGCAAATCTTTTGTCTAAACATAACATTACGGTTGCTCATAAAGGGCACAATCTTTAAAAAAGAATTTTACAAGACTATAAACAAAAACCCCTCTATTAAAAGAATCTTATGATGTGTATGAAATTCCCTGCTTGAATTGTGATGGAGTATATATTGGACAAACCAGTCAGCTACTTAACTGAAGAATGCGTTCTCACAAATATGACAAAAACAACTCAACCGCCCTCACAAAACATGAAAACAATAAGAAACATAATTTTGATTTTGGCAAAATCAAGATCCTAAACTTCCATATGCACATAACATCTAATAATTCTTTTAGTTAATAGTTATAATAGTTTTGAATTAATTGTTGATTAAATTCTGTAATATTCGAATTGTATAGCTTAATCTGCAACCATATCCTTTAACAAAAAAAGAGTTAATGTGCGCTAGGCTTTAGGTCTGTAAAACATGAATTATTTACACTACAACTATAATTCCAAGCATACAAACAATCTAGTTACACGCAATATGAATATAAATTGTCATATCAGTTCATCAGCTGAAAAATGCATCGAGGTAAAAAAACAATTTCTGATATGGAATGTGTCAACACCAAAACATAAATAAATTAGCTTTAATTATGTTTCTGTTGAATGTATTGAACATAGCTGGTTAAATAATTAAAAATAATATCAAAAAATGAAATATGTGATTGTGAATAAAATTAGCAAATTGTTGAAAATAAGGAAAATACCTGGCGTAACTTATTAAATTTTATCAATTCGTGAAAAATCTTACTTACATTTTACAGGGGAGAATGACATATTCGACAATAAACGGTCTGGTAAGCTACTGGGTGCCTGGTTATTCGATTTAGGAATAAAGAAACCCTGTTACGTTGTTTGCCAAGAGATATTTTTGGACAGAAAACGGATCAAATAAGATTTTAACGATGCAACTGGAGGCTTTTGTGTACAATAGTGTATGCATCCTAATATTGAGAAATACGATAAATTAGACAACACCTCAAAAAGTTGGTCTTTTGAAAATGTTTTATTTCAAGTTCGGTATTAAAACGAATGGTTTCCATAATAACATAATATACTATAAGTAATTAAAAGGTCATGTTTTTTATAGGGAAATAAAAGGTTTTAAAATTAAAATACGTAAATACATACTAAATTTTTTCCCAAACTAATTAATATTAACCTTCCAGCGGTCGCTATTATATTTTAAGGTCATATCGACGATAAAGACTTAAGGATCATTTCAAACCTCTACCAAGAACAAAAGGCTAAAATCAGAATAAAAAGCGAAACATCTGGAAAAATCAATATCGAGAAGGGAGTAAGACAGGGATGTGTCCTATCACCTTTGCTGTTCAATGTTTACTATGAGAAGATATTTCAGAAAGCTTTGGAAGGCACCTCGGATGGTATAATTATAAACGAGCAATGTATAACTAACCTGCGATATGCTGATGACACTGTCATACTGGCTGATAACTGACTGCAACGCTTAATGAACCGAGTAACGACAGCCTGTAGAGAATTTGGAATAAAATTAAATACAAAGAAGACAAAAACGATGGTCATCAGCAAGCACCAAAACAGAAGGGTGAAGGTCAATGTCAACGGAACAGATCTGGAAAGAGTAACAAGAACAACGTACCTTGGAAGTAATCTTGATGAAACTTGGGACCACTCACTAGAGATAAGAATACGCCTAGAAAAGGCACGTACAAGCAACACAAAAAAGAATCCAAACATTGGAACTCTGGTGTTACCGTAAAATGCTCAGAATATCCTACATGAGCCATACAACAAATGCGGATGTCTTACGGAGGATGAATAAGGAAAGAGAGCTTATGCTTATAATAAAAGAACGGAAAACACAATATTTTGGTAACATCATAAGAAATCAAAAGTATACCTATATAACTGCTCCAACTTATAATCGAAGGCAAAGTCAATAGCAAAAGAGGACCAGGAAGAAGACGCAACTCTTGGCTTAAAAACCTACGGCAATGGACGAACATGAGGTCCATAGAACTATTCAGGGCTGCTACAAATAAGATTAAATGGGCAAATGTAATTGCCAACGTCGTTAAGGATAAGGCACCGTAAGAAGAAGTGGTCGCTCGTATGTGGTAGACACAAGAGTAATATATTTAGTATATTTATTACCTAAGCTGCGCTGCGATCGGGTGCTTTTCGATATTCCTACTCTATTACTAAAGTAACCTTCCAGTAGACGCGATCATTTGTGGCAATTAGTTCCATTTTGTTTATTTTACTTTAGAAATAGCGGATAAGAAGAAGATTTTCAATCTCAATGATTTCACTGATATAGAAGCTGTTATAAATTTGATATTTGCTGAGTTGGATGACGATATACGTATTGATGATAGCGATACAGACAAAGAGGAACATGTTTCAGAACGTGATGACGATTCTGAGTCCGAATTGAGTGATGGAAGTAATGCCGAAGACGAAGCTGACAGTTCCAACGAGGCTTATATACCTCATCTAAAGAAAAATACAAAAGTTTTCGACTCATGGATTTGGCAAAAAATCTAAACAAAACACTCTAAGCGACCACCTCTTAATAAGAGCATAACGCTTTGATGGCATAGCGACGAGAGTAGAACGTAAAAGAATGGATTGCTTGGCCCCAATAAGGAATATTTCCGAGGAGTTTGTGTCTAATTGCAAAAAATTCTACTCGCTTGGGAAAAATGTTACAATTGACGAGAAACTAGAGGCATTTCGTGAAAGATAATCCTTTATTCAATACATCCTCAAAAAACCCAATATATATGGGATCAAAATTTATGCCATGATTGATGCTCGCATCTTTTACACTTCATCATCATCATCATCATCATCATCATCTTGGTGCTTCAGCCCTTAGAGGGCCTCGACCTTCTCAAGCTTTTTACGCCATTCTGTTCTGTCCCTTGCTTGCATTTTCCAGTTGCCGACTCCGATCTTCTCCACATCTTGAGTTACCCCATCCATCCACCTCAGCTTTGGTCTACCTCGTCTCTTCATTCTCACGGGTTGCGCTGTTAGAATCTTTTTTATCATGTTCGATTCAGGGGTCCGGGCTACATGTCCTGTCCACTGCAGGCGGTTTCACTTAATTGTAGGGATAATATCTTTACCACCAAACGTATGCTTCTTCAGTTCAAAGTTATATCTACGCCTCCATATTCCGTTCTCACAGACCGCTCCGAATATCTTGCGTAGCACCTTTCTTTCAAAAACTAATAGAGCGGATTCATCTGTTTTCGTTAGCGCCCATGCCTCTGTTCCATATGTGAGAACGGGGACTATCAGTATTCTATACAGCCTTATACGAGTTTTTTAAGACAGACGTTTGTTAGCTAAGTACTTTGATAGATCATGATAACACTTGTTATAAAAATTTATGCAGGGACTCAACCAAATGGCCCATCTGGTTGAGACGTTGTAAAAAGGTTGGCAACATCTATATTTAATACGGGGATAACACTGACCACTGACAACTGGTTTTCTAATTTTGATTTAATAAAAGATCTTTATTACTATTTAACTGGGAATAAGCCACAATTAAAGATAAAAATACGTTTATTGACGTTTTAATTTCCACTTCAGAAAATGAAACATGTATTTAAAATGCCACAATAAAATAGCTTCAGAACAATAATAAAAGATCTTGATGAAAAAAAAATTGCCTTTGTAGGAACGATCAAAAAAGCGTGAGCCCAATACCAGTACTTTTAGGTTTCGGAAGGACAGGACTCTTGTTTTCTACGTGCCTAAGCGCTATAAAAACGTAATATTACCTTCAACCCTACATGATGATGAGGCAAACGACACAGAAACAGTTGACTAAAAGAAACCCTAGATTATAACATTCTATAACAAGACAAAGGGAGGTGTAGATACAGTAGACACACTTTGTGCTTCCTACAATGTTGCCAGAAACACCAGAAGATGACCGATGGTAGTATTTTTTTTTATATTTTAAATGTAGCCGCGATCAATAGTTGTTATAATCTATTCCACCAATAATACCGAAAAAATACTTAAAACCAAATACCTTCGACTACTTTCAAAGCTGCTCTTGTGAAAGGACACGTCTAACGAAGATTACAATACTCCCTTTAAAATGAGCTCAAAAAAAAATTAAAAAAGAAAAGCCGAATTAGGTATCAAGACAGTAGAGGAGACCATAGCAAGTAAAAGAAGATGTAAGCCTTATCAAAATAATAAACGTTCAAGGACCACGCGCTTCAGCTGTGAAATTTGTCAGAAATTTATCTGTATGGAACATTCCAAGCATATTTGCCAAGACTGCAAAACTGCAACAATTCCTAATTGTTGTGGGGCCATCGATGGCAGGCATGTGGCTATACGCTGTCCTCAAACTACCGGCCAAGAGTACTATAATTACAAACATGTTGATTATTGTTGATGCCAATTATAATTTCTCATACTAGATGTGGGCACCTACGGAAGAGTAAATGATGCATCTGTATTCTCAAAGTCGTTGAATCATTCACATTGTTTAACCGAATTAAAAGGTGTATATCCTCTTTTAGAGAACAGAGTTTGACAACTTGCAGTCTAACAGTGAGGCCCTTACTTTCCAGAGCTCACAAAATATGAAGACTCGAGTTTGCTCGTGAGCACATCAACTGGACAGCAGCCAATTGCTAAAAAGGTATTGTTTATGATAAAGACGGAGGCAGTAAAGTGTACAGACGGGCTGGAGAACGTTTCGCTGGTTGCACTTGGTTACCACAGGTTGCTTTTGGTGGTGATTCAGTAATGTTTTATGCAGATATTTATTTTGATGGGCATATGGATCTTGCGATCGATAGAGGTACGTTAAAAGCAGTAAGATACATAAAGGAAATCTTACAACATCACGTGATGTCCTAGGCTAGGATTTATTGGCAACGAATTTCTGCGAATGCAGGATAATGCGAGACCATACACACTAAGGATAGTAACGGAGTACATTAAACAGTTTGGTATTTTAAAAATAGACTGGTCTGCTCAAAGCTCCGATTTAAATATCATTAAGTATATATAAAGCCTGCTAAAAAGTCGTGTTAAACGTCGTATATTTGCTCCATTAACACCTGAAGAGCTTCAGATGGCACTCATTGAGAAATTGATCACTTTTCCTCAAAGAGATATCCAAAACTATTGAATCTACTCTACCCAGATGCCAACATCATAAAAGAAATAAAGTTCAGAAGATTTCAATGGCCAGGACACCTTAGAAGACATTCTGACGAACGAACAGTAAGACTTGTGTGGGAGGAAGTACCAACTGAAAGGAGACGCCCTTTTTAAATACAGCTTTTTTTTAATATTATACAGTTTCTTGTTATTGTAAAAAAATTTGCTTTTTTTTCAGTAAATTTCATATTTTCCTTAATTTTCTTCTTTTTGATTAAGTTTTTCTGATAATGATGACATTTTATGCTACACGAGTAATTGATTCAATATAGAAAATAAAAAATGATAAATTTTGTAGCAATAAATAGTAATTTCAAAAATATTTTAAATATTTAGGGTGACTTGTTTTCTATGACGCGGAGTGTAGAACATAGACAAATTTCGGACGACAAAATTATGGATAACCTTATATAAAAATCTGTAAGTATTTTTAAAATCCTATCAAGAAACGGATCCATCCGCACAAATTAAATGTCCCGTAATCGTACTATTTCGGATTTTTTTACTCATCTCTTACTCCCGTGAGATTTCTAAAGACATTTTATTCCGTCTACTTTTCCATTACCCTTTTCTATCCGAAGTGAAACAAGTCAATGAAATTGGTGGTATAAAAAACCTTTCCGCCACAATGAAACACAATTATCTTTAAAAGGATACCTTTTATTTGACATTTTTTTTGTCAATTGATTGGGATAATAGTCTACTCAAGAAAGAAATACGTTATTGATAAATATAACGAAGTATTTTCTAGAATTATAATTATATACAGACACAACCTTTTCCGTCTACGTCTCTCTGTCGATAATAATTATTATTTTTTATTTACAAACTCGCATCAGCCTGCACGACTATTAGAGAAAAAAGAAAAAGTATTAACAAAAATTGAATAGCGTAACAATTAGATTTTGTATAAAAAATCTATTGCTTAGATATCGGATAATCACTTTAGCACCGAACTTTAAGAATAGTTCTCTCAAATTCTCCGGTATTCCGAATTTACATCTTCCCGCACTGTGTAACGGGCACTTTACTTGAAGGTGTTATCACAGAAAATCACGTTCTGTGGTGTTATACTGTTAGCGGAGTCGCAAGTCGTGTGATGATAACCTGAAAAAAAATCTAAAATTGCTAGAACTATCAGACCATGGTTGAAATATTGGTTTTATCTCAAGTAATTTTGTCTGTTTTTTGTACCTTCTGCTATTCCATATGTTGGCTATTTTACTGTGAAAATATGATTTGAGATCTGTCGCTGGAGTTTTTCGATAGAACTCAATATGTCCTCTAAGGCTTCTCGTACACATTTATCCGCCAGATCGTTTCCCGTGATTCCAATATGAGATTACACCCACAGGAAAGCAATGTTTCTGTGATTTAGGTTATGCAATTCTTGTCTAATGAGTTTGGCCACAGGATGGGAAAGATAGGATTTTGAGCTGATTTCTAGAGAAATTTGTAAGCCAGTAATTATTAAGAAAGTTAGTTTCAGGACATTTTGTAAGATGACATATGGCTTTATATATTGCAAAGAATTCTCCTGTTAAAATAGTATTAGTCTCTGCTAGTTTATATTTATTTATATCATCCTTTATTACAAAGGCAGATGCTACACAACGTTCTGTTTTAGATCCATCTGTGAATAACTGTTTGATGGAAGAAAATTGAGAAATTAAGGTTTGATATTTAGAATTAATTAGATGACGATTGCTTATTTTCTTATTTTCTGATAATAGATCCAGATTTATGTGAGGAGAAGATATAAGCCAAGGAGGGGAAGTTGGCATCTTGCTAGGATAGATTTCGGGTTCTTTAAGGTTTAATTCATTCGTGATTTGTCTGCATTTTTCGTAAAAGGAAATGTGGGTATTTGCGTGCTGGATATTCGAGCAGCGAATGGTTTGTTGATATTGTAAAGAGTACCGCTTCGATGCATATGAGAGCATTAATTCCTGTCTTTTTAAATCTAATGGTAGTTCACCGAGTAGAAATACAAATAAATCGACAAAATTTAGATTTGGTTACAAACAGGGCGAATTAAAGTTAACGAAAGCAAGTCAGTACATAACGTTCATTATTCGAAAAGGTACATGCCCAACCGTCTCATTAAATAAGTAAATACTACAAAAAAAGGATGATGTAACATACTTAGGTATGCACCTGGACCGCAGATTAACATGGAAGAAACACATATTTACGAAAACAGTTAAGTCTAAAACTCACTAAAATGTACTGGCTAATAGAAAAAAGATCACAACTAAATTTGTACAATAAAATCCTAGTATACAAGTCAGTGATAAAGCCAATATGGAGCTAAGGGATCCAACGATCCTACGATCCCAAAGATTTAGAATTTTTAAATTTAATTTTTTTATTTATTATAAACATTATAATATTAGAGTCACAAATAATTTTGTTACTAAAATTGTGATTTAGTAGGTTATTGTCACTGGACAGTCTCCTGCAAGTCTTTTTAATATAATTAAACAATTTACTTATTAATGAGGTTCCTTCAGATGACTTTAGGTCAGAAATAAAACATAAAGTGTTAAGTGCGTGGCAAAATAAGTGGAGTGTTACAAAATAAACTAAAAGAAATCAAACAATTAGTGAAACCGTGGCTCCAACCCACAGCGAATAGACACGATCAAGTGAAGATAACACGTTTGCGACTAGGACATAGTAACTTTACACATAAACACCTCTTTAAGCGAACTGTGCCGCCAATATGTGAAACGTGTCAAGTAACACTCTCCGTGAAACATATACTAACTCAGTGCAAAAAATATGAAACAGCAAGAAAGAAGCACACTATACCAAATAACATGAAGGAAGCCCTAGGAAAAAATATGAACATTAAAAACACAATAAGTTACCTTAAAGACTCAGGACTATATCATTTATTGTAATTTTTTTCTAACTGTACCTGTAGTTTACATTTAGGTCGCTAATAACCCTGGTGGTTACAGCGTAAATAAATAAAAAAATTTACTTATTGTAACCCTTATCACAGATTGTAAATAAATGGAATGTTCAAAACAAAAAAAATACTCTGATGAAAATCTTCACCAGTATGTCCAGTTCCTCATGACTTACCCTGTATATTTTGTTTTTCGGTGTTTTGGTTGGGTTCTTTGTTAGTTTATTTTTAATTTTAATTTCTAAAATTCTTAAATTTTCTTCCGTTATATTCTTTTATCCATACTTTCACTTACGTTGCTCTTGTCGGCTAGTATTATTATTATGAAGGCATCTTCATGGAGGCATCAATTTTGGCTTAACCCCATATAAATTAAATATTAATATATAACTTTTTTTTATTATAATATTGGAAATAAAATTTATCAAAACATTATTCATGCTTATCATATGTTTAATTATCCTATATAACTAACATTGTGAAAGTTGACCGGAATAAATATTTATAAATAAATCACTTGAATGTGTATGTCCTGCAAAAGATAAAAATCATTTTTATATGGATATACTGAACAAATAATTTTTTAAATCTGATTGGGTTTACTTCAATAAACGAAACAGTTAAAATGGCAACGGGAATTTTAGCGCCGAACTCATTTTTGACAGGCAGAAATCTCTAATATTACAAAACTCAATTTAGAGCCCCATTTAATGTGACGAAGGGAGATATTGGATTACAAATTCGTTAACAAGGCATTATAAGATGATTTATTTTCAAAAAATACGAGTTTGTAATTTTGAATGAATTGCAAAAAAATGAGGAGACTGACACATTTGATAAATTTTATTATTAACTTAACTGCACTTATTTTATCATTAAGTTAAAAAGTATATAAGAAAATTAACATAATCACTTAAAATTTGACTAACAAGAGGTATGTTTTGTTGGACTGTCAAAAATGTATATATATATATATATATATATATATATATATATATATATATAATATATATATATATATATATAGTTCAGCTCAAAAGGCCTCAAAGGCCCAAGGCTTCAACGGTTTTCTTCCATTTCTTTCTAATTTGTGCTAAGTTTTTCCAATCTTGTACCCGCAGCGATCTTCTTTTGCCGACTCCAGCCATTTTCTTCGGAGGAGGCCTCTTTTTCTTTTTGTACCAGCCTCCGTGTTTATTTATTCATTGGGAATTCTTCCTTCCTTCATTATTGCTATATGTCCGAGCCATATTAATCTTTGAATTTTAGCGAGTCTTTTTATTTTTGGTTGCTCATATATTTGCAATATTTCTTTATTTGTTCTTCTTCGCCAATTCTTTTACACCTCCATATATCCTTTATATCCTTCTAAAAATTTTTCGTTCCCATCTAACCAATTTTACTTCCACATCTTTATTTAGTGTCCAGGTATCGCTAGCATAGAGTACTGTAGGTCGGATAACTGTTGTATATATTCTTTTTTTTGCTGTTATATATATTATCTTCGACCTCAGTATCTTAGTTAGGCTCCCAGCACTCTTACTACCTTTGCTCATTTTTTTTCTGATTTCTTGGTTCTTCGTTCCTATTTGTTAGTGTTACTTCCAAGTAATTGAATTGGCTACCAAGTTCAAAGTTATATTCTTTGCTTGGGCTTTGTATCTTTAAGGACTATCCTAGATGATTTTCGTTTCCCCTGATCACCATATATTTTGTTTTTTCTTCGTTTATTTCTAAACCATATTCCCTGGATATTCTCTCTATTCTAGTAAACATTTTTCTTAATTCTGCAGGTCTTCTTGTTATTAAGGTAACATCATCTGCATATGATGTGATGATATATTGTGCCTCTACTGTAGATGTTACATTCTCGTAAAATCTGCTCTAAGATCAAATTGAAAAAATCTGTTGATAACGGGTCACCTTGTTGCAGACCTCTATTGGTGATAAAGCTATCCGAAACCCGTCCTTCTAACATCACTTTACTTCTACTACTACTAGTATCATTGAGTATTCATTTAGTCAGTCTTACTATTTTTTGGGGAAATTCAAAATATTCTAGTGCTTCATATACTTTATTTCTTTTTATAGTATCATATGCCTGTCTAAAATCAATAAACAGCATGTGTAATGTTAGGTTGAATTCATATGAGCTAGCTAAAATTTGTTTCATTGTAAAAATTTGGTCTATTGCCGATCTGTTTGCTCTGAAATCTGCTTGATATTCACCTAGACAATTTTTACCTTTTGTTTTAATTTTATTTCTAATTGATATGGCCAGAATCTTATACACTGTATCTTGTAGAGCTATTTCCCTGTAATTTTTACATTCTGTAACGTTTCCTTTTTTTGCACTGGACATAAGATTGCTTCTTTCCACTGCTTGGGTATTTTTTCTTTGATCCACACTTCGCGTATTAACTCAGCAATGATATTATTTTTACCAGGTGCTTTGTTGTTTTTTATGTTTTTTTTATGATCTCTATAATTTCTTCCTTGGTAGGTACTTCTTCATTTACATCTGGGTCCCTTACTTCTTCATGTTGTAGTTGCGTTTGTTCTCTTTCATCTTC
This sequence comes from Diabrotica balteata, assembly GCA_918026665.1. Classification (NCBI taxonomy): domain Eukaryota; kingdom Metazoa; phylum Arthropoda; class Insecta; order Coleoptera; family Chrysomelidae; genus Diabrotica; species Diabrotica balteata. The sequence goes on from OU898277.1 coordinate 158,894,466, forward strand.
GCCGTCCGTACATAATATGTTCTCGAAATAATTGGCCCACCTTCTTAATTTTTCATCTGTTCCACCTAACAGATTCCCCTGTTCATCTTTATAATATCTTGATGTGGTTTTGTACTGGGTTTGGTCTCGTTTTATTTCTTGGTAGAAATTCCTGACTTGTTTATGTAAAAAATCTTTTTCAATACGAACTAGTTTCTGCTCTATACTTGACCGCTTCTTCCTTCTACAGTTTTTCTTTGCTTCCCGTCTTTTTGCTACATAAGCTTTTTTACTCTCTTCATTATTTCTTATTATGCTATTTATTCTAGCTTTATTTCGGTCACTAATGGCTTTCTTACAATCCTCATCATACCAATCCGTTTGTTTACATTGTCTGTTTCTTGCAAATACTGAGTCGGCTGCTTCTTAAATTTTTTCTTCTAGTTGTAACGTTCTGCTTTCTATATCATTTACTGTAGTCTGGCTTTTCAGTTTCTCTTCAATTTGTTGCTCGAATTTTTTCTTAACTTCTCCCTCCTGAAGTAGTGCACCGTTATATCTTTTTATTTTTTTACAACTAGTGTTATTAATTGTGGGTATTATTTGCTTCATTTTAATTTTGACCAAAAAGTGGTCCGAATTTGCATCAGCACCTCTGTAACTTCGGCTATGTTTTATGGCTCTCATATGTTTGGCTTCTGTTAGTAAATAATCAATTTGGTTTACTGTTTGTCCATCTGGTGATACCCAGGTACCTTTATGAATTTCTTTGTGATCAAAATAAGTGCGCATAATTCGCATATTATGTTCAAAAGCAAATTCTATTACTCTTTTTCCATTTAGATTACTGTCTCTATGATTACTTTTTCCCCCTGTTATTTGATTGTATACATCCTCTCTGCCAATCTTGGCATTCAAATCTCCTACAATTATTTTTATGACATATGATGGTGTTTTGTAAAACATATTATGTTATAATTGTTCATAAAAGCTATCTTTAACATCTTCATCTGTATTTTCTGTTGGTGCATGCACATTTATAAGGGTTACTTTTCTATATTTTCCTCTTATTTTTATTTTAAATAATCTGCTTGTGACTGCCTCAAAATCTATCACCAGACGTTTCTCTAACGTATCTGATATGTTTTTTAGCGTCCCTACTTCAAAAGTTCCTCTAACATTCCATTGTTCTATCATCATCCTATTTCGCACTTTATTCGTTTCCATATTTTCCTGACCACTGTGCCTGTGTAGACTTATTTTTTTTTCTCTAGTTTTTCGGTACTATGATTCCATTTCCTCCATTCATCGTTTATACATATTTTCTGATAGCCGACTTTTGTTGCATTACCTTTTCCTTTTTCTTCTCTTGCCATATCTCTTAGCTCTTTCTGTAGTTTGGTTTCGGCTTAGTTTAGATCGTTTTCAATGAAATACCGCGTTCCTCTCAGGCCTTCCGTTCCTTAACGACCTAACGTTGTTGAGTTTATTAAATATTTCAATGAATTTTAAAAAAATTACACAAAATGTGCTAATCTAGCTAACCATCTACCTTTCAATATTTTTTAATAAATGCTAAAATGCACCAAACAGTCTAAACACTGTCTGCTAACAACTGCAAAAAAATCGTACAAATTTAATGAATGAATACACAGGGAAAATAAATTCACTTTATGAGCAATACCTTCAAAGACACTTGTGTTAAATCTCTAATATGATATTTTTCTTAGGAATCTGAATATTTGTACATAATTGCCTATTTATATTGATTTTTATCTTGAATAGATGCTACCAAATTGGCTCTCAGGGGTATTGAGAAATTGGATTATACCTTTTTCAAGTTCCTATTTATAAAAAAGAATTTTAATTGACAGTTTACAGCCCTTTCGAAATAAATTGGAGACGTTTGGCCCCTAAAGATTTTTATTTAATAACATTATCGGTGTTTCGTGTAAGTTGGAGCGTTTCTTGTAAGTCGGTAACATTTTGTGATGAAATTTGAAGACTTATGTTCGATTTCGGATTAAAAGTTTTTGTTTCTAGATAATCTTGTTGGCCTTGTTATAGCGAAAAATCTGAAGCTGCGAAGAACAGTATTATATGTGCAGCTCAAAATATTATACCGTATGATGCAAATGCATGAAATAAATCAAATCAAATCACTTGAATATTGATTTCTACAGGATTCACCAAAACTATGAACTTTGTTAAGAAACATGGAATTACAATAAATATTTATTCACCGAAATAAAATACACTTAGTAACGCCACTGAGAATAAAGCTAAAATAGTGTTTTTTGCTGGTTCCGAAAAAAAAATACATTGATAACAAACAATGCTACATTATAATCTGAAATTATATATTATTGTAGTAGTATTTCAAGTTATTTTTCAAAAATATTTAAATTAATATTTTTATTGACTATTGTAAATCTGTAAAATGATAAACGTAAAATTTTTACTCTTTGAATTTTTTACCGACATTATAACAGCATTTACAAAAATGAAACTAACAGAAACAGAACCAATCGATTTTAATCATGATTGGTTATGGAGATAGAGTGAAGACTCAAGCAGAAGTTTGTAATTTATTTAATGCGAAATACCCGAATCAAAAACCAATTACTCAATCAACAGTAACTAAAATTGAAAAAAAAAATAGAGAAACGGGTCATATTAAAGATCTTGCCAGAAGTGGTAGAAAATCAATATCCGAAGCCAAGAAATTGGACGTTGTACTGGCGTTTTTACAAAATCCCCATACCAATTCTAGGCCGGTCGCACTAGATAATAATGTCCACCAATGAACTGTTGTAAAGTGTTAAAAAAGAAGAAGTGGCATCCATACAAAGTAGATGTGATCCAGAAGCTTTTAGAAGATGACTTTGATAGAAGAATCGAATTCTGCGAAATCGTTATGGAAAAATGTAACAAAGATCAAGGTTTCATACAAAAGGTACTTTTTTCTTTTATGCTATGTATTTTATACTGAACGGTCACGTAAATCGTCAGACATATCGATACTGAGCAAGTGAAAATCCACATCGGATGGAAGAGTATAGGACACAATACCCCGAGAAGTTAAATGTTTGGACCAGCATTATAAACAATCAAATTGTAGGGCCATATTTTTTTGAAGAAAACCTAACTGCTTCTCGTTATCTAGAATTTCTTCAGGATTATCTGTTGTCACAGCTAAATTAGCTATTTCCAAAAAGAAATTATTTGTGTTACCAACATTATGGGGCTCCCCCACACTACAGTGTTGAGGTACGAAATTACCTTAATAACGTTTTCCCAGATAGGTGGATAGGTAGAAGAGAGCTTATCGAATGGCCCCCAAGGTCTCCAAAATTGACTTTGTTGGACTTTTTTGTGGGATATTGAAATAGCAGAGTGTATTAAAATGGGCCCAATAATGTAAAAGAGTTAAAGAAGCGCATCAGAATGGAAATTGGAAACATCTGAAGTCATCAAAAACGTTAGGAAAGAATTTGTTGCCCATGTTTCACATTGTATTATTGCTGAAGGTCGTAAATTTGAACCTTTGTTGTAATTTAATTGTATTTAAGTAAACATTTATTAAAGGTAAATTATATTAATAAATATATATAGCAGTGTATTGGGCAAACCAGTACACTGCTTTAATCCAGAATTCGTTCTCACAAATATGAACAACACGTTCACAAATCTTACGAATAAGAAGAAGCAAAAATTTGACTTGGAATACTTCAAAATTTTAAAAACTGAACAAAACAAAAAGAAAAGAAAAAATATACGAATCAATAGAAATCTAACAAAATGATAAAAAATACAGCGAATCTTATTTCAATCTGTTTTAAATAATATGTAGAACACCATAAAATACTCTTAAATTTATAACATATCTCCACTTTACTTTTAAAAAACATAAACGATACGCTTATGTGAACCTAGTTATGTATTAATGGGCAAGGGTCACCTACCGAATCATTGATTTTAATTGCACAAGAGATTGAAAAACAAAACAAACTCGTTGATGTTGATTACCCATGTACGAATAATGAACCAAGAATAATTTTTCCAGCGCTTTTACCAAACTAAATCGTGCTTAAATAAAGTCCAAGGTATTATACATAGATCCACTCAGTATATTTCAACGTTGGAATATTTAACTGCATTCATTATTATGTAAACACTTGGATTTCTGCACTTCTCTTTTGCAGTCTTTGGAAAACGAATTTCAACGAATATAGTTTACTCTTCATTCCAGTTGAACACTAAAAATGGGCCCTTTTAGTTGCAGAAATCCTCTTTGAATTTATTCTCATTTTTTAGCCTCTCTAATACTTTTGAACTTGACATCATATAAAGAATGACTGAGTACATAAACGTGGGTTTAGGTTTTTTCGGAAAATGTTATTTATTTTCTTTACTTATTTTATTTAAAATGGTCTTGTTTTTAATTTTATCTTTAAACTGATTACATTTGCGTGGAATATTTTAAATTTCTAAATTATTGTATTAACTATAGTGGATAAAATGATAATCCCATACATCAGTGATATTTACAAAACAATGTAAAGTATATATATATATATATATATGTGACGTCCTCTCGTAGGAGTCACTATCCGGGTAGCTTTTGGACAGTCAGAGACAGAGTTCAAAATAAAAATAAAACTTTATTGTCTTCCTTAAATTAAATTGACAAAAATCTTATGTACATATTTACAATTTAGTTTAGTCTTCTCAGTACCTGGCCTATTTATTCAAATTAAGTTTGACCTTGTCGTATGAAATTAGTGTTATCGGCAATCAAGTGTGTTTTCGGAATTTTACGTGAACGATGTGTCGATTTAATAACAGCGGACGATAGGTACAAAGGAAAGAAAGAAACTCAACACGTCCCTCAAGTGATTCGGGTTAATAGGACACTCCTCGACAGTCTCAACACGACTGCTTCGGAGTACGGGTAATGGAGAGCTCAACACGCTCTCCGGCTGGCGGTATCGAACGGAAACAACTTGTGAACTCAACACGTCCACAAGCCGGGGTAGGGGAGAAGAGAACCTTCAGTCAACACCTGACGATTCTGCCTCTATGAGGAAATAATGCGGTTTATATAGCAAAGTTTTGCCCTTTCTACTGTCGATACACTCCTACTTCATGGGTTGGTTCGCGCGCACGCTGGTTTAACGGTGATGGCTTGGACTCATCGTTACACCCCCTCTTCCTGGGAAAAAAAAATTTTTGGAACAAAATTTTTTTTTATTTTTATTCCTTGCCAGGTACTTGGTTACCCTAAAAAACAATTTACAATACATCGAAATAAAAAATGTCCGCCCTAAAAAAAATAAATATCGTCTTCTTAAAAAAAAAAATCGTCTTCCTCTCTCTTAAAAAAAAACGTCTTCCTTCGTGGGGCTTCAATTATTGGTTTTTATCCTCAGCACCTGGTTCGGGAGTCTCAGTCTGTATTTTTTTTCCTTTATGCTGCGGCGGAATTAGTGAGAGCAGCGGGATTGACACTGGAATTGACTGGACTTTCTGAATTTTGTGATGCCCATGGCTGGTTCATCGAAAAGGTTTTTAAATTTGGCAATAGCCTTTATCAGGGGCTCGCAGCCTTTGCCCGGGGTGTTAGGTTTTGGTGTGTTTCCCAATGGTGATATTAACTCTGGAACGGTGTATGGTGGCGGCGTAACTGTGCCGTCCATTTCTATGTCACTGTAATATATTTCTAACGTGTCTGACATTATATTTGAAGGTCACTGGTAAACTGTATTAAAATATACTGTCACTACTTGGTGTTGACTGTAAGTGCTTGGACTGATTAAGGAGTAGGGAAAATCGGTAAATGCGGGTTTTAGGTCTTTGATATGAGCTGTTATTGTACGGTTTTTTATCGTCGTGTTTTAATTTGAATATTACATTAGAACACACTTTTGTTATAGTATATGGGCCTGAAAATTTCGGTGCTAATTTGGCGTTAAAATTTTTGGCGGCAATTGAGAGTTGGTATTCCCTTTTCATGACTTTGTCGTTTATTGTGGGTTTCCACTCTCTTCGTCGTAAGTTGTAGTAATGGCTTTGAGTTGTGAAAGCTTTTGCCAGGTTTGTACGTACTAGTTCGAATGTTTCCCGTAGTTTATGCCATTTTATGTTTTGATCGGTATGTTGTGTGTCGTTTGGGGTTTTTACGACTTTACTTGGAATTTCTAGTTCGTGTCCAAAGTTCAGGAAGGCTGGGGAGAAACCCGTTGAATCGTGTTTAGCTGTATTATATGCGAATAGTAGTTCTGGAAGGCTCGTGTCCCATTTCTTATGGTTATTATCGCAGAACTGAGCTATCATTGTTTTGATTACTCTGTTTGTTCTTTCTACTGGATTATTCTGGGGTGAATATGGCGGAATGTTTCTTTTAGAAATCTGGAATTCGTCTAGCAACTTTCGTACTTCCCTGTTATCGTATGTTCTTGCGTTGTCTGATATTAGCTCTTTGGGTGATCCGAATCTCATAATGATTTTATCTTTTAAGTTCTGACAGACTGATTTTGCCGTTGCTGTTCTGATCGGTATGGCTTCGACCCATTTTGAAAAGGTGTCCTGGAATGTCATTATATATTTGTTTCCTTTGCTGGATGTTGGAAGGGGTCCTATGATGTCGGTTGAAACGGTGTGCCATGGATGTGGGGGAATTTGTGTAGATTGCATGCGGCCTGGAGTTAAGCTTTGTTGCGGCTTAAATTGCTGACAGTTCTTGCAGTTCCTGACGAACTTTGCGGCGTCTTTAAACATCCCTGGCCAGTAGTATTTTCTAGCTAGGCGGGTTATTGTTTTAGCTATTCCTAGATGTCCTGCGGTCGGTTGCTCGTGGTTTTCTGCCAGGAGTTGTTGTCTCTTGTGGTTTGGGATGCATAGTTTCCAGGGGTTGGATACCTCTGTCTCTTTTAAATCGTATTTGTCCCAGAAGTGTCGATAGAGAAGTCCATCTTTGATAGAGTAGTCTGGAAATAGTTGCGGATTTGTCTGGATTTTATTTAAAGCTTTATTGTACCATTCGTCGGGTTCTACATCTTCTACGTTTATTAAGCAAACCAGATCTACTGGTTCTCTAGAGAGCGCGTCGGCCAGGACGTTCTGGGAGCCCTTTCTGTAAATGACATCGAAGTCAAATTGTTGCAGCAGCATTGCCCATCTAGCTATTCTACCTGTAGGGTTTTCCATTGTTTGTAAGTATCGTAGACTTTGATGATCTGTGATAATTGAAAATGGGTATCCTTCGATGTAGGGTTTCATCTTTTCTACACCGAAGATGATCGCTAGTAGTTCTTTTTCTGTCACGCTGTAATTTTTTTTCGGCCTTTGTTAGGTTTCGACTTGCGTAAGCGATGACTTGTTCCTGTCCTTCGTCGTTTGTTTGTACTAAAGCTACTCCTAAACCGTGGTTCGAAGCGTCCGATTGTAAAAAAAATCTTTTCTGGAAGTCCGGGCAGATCAGTATTGGAGCTTGTGTCAGTAGTACTTTTATTTTGTTGAATGCTTCCTCTTGCTCTCTGTCCCAAGTCCAATGTTGTTTTTTCTTTAGTAGCTTTGTTAAAGGGGCTGTAGTTCGTGAAAAATCTTTTATAAATCTCCTATACCATGAGATGATGCCCAAAAATCGGCGTAGTTGTTTAACGGTTTTTGGCGCGGGATATTCGACTATGGCTATTGTCTTGTTTTCGTCCACTTTTATTCCCGTCTTGTTTACTACATGGCCTAAATAATTTATCTCTTCTTTGCAGAATTTACATTTGTCTATATTAATTCGTAATTTGGCCTGCTGTAGTCTGTGAAGTACTTCTTTTAAGTTTTCCATATGTTCCTCGAACGTTTTCCCCCAGTACTATTATGTCGTCTAAATAGGCGAATGCATGTGGTTCCATTTCTGGGCCGATTATTGTATCTAGTAATCGTTGAAAAGTAGCGGAGGCGGCGTGTAATCCGAATGGAAGTACTTTGAACTGGAATAGTCCTTTTCCTGGTGCTATGAAAGCGGTCAAGGGTTTGCTTGCTTCGGAAAGTGGTACTTGCCAATATCCATTTTTTAGATCCAACGTGGTAAAATATTTTGCAGATTTTAACTTTTCTAGGATATGATTGATGTACGGTAATGGGTAGGCATCTTTTTCTGAGATGTCGTTGATTTTCCTAAAATCGATGCAAAATCTGTATCCGTTGTTATCCTTCTTTTTTACTAGGACGATGGGGGAACTGTACGGGCTATTAGATTTTTCTATGACGTTCTCTTCTAGCATCTTATCTATCTCATCGTTTATGATCTTCTGCATTGCCGGGTTTCGGGGCCTGTATCTTTGTTTGATCGGTGTATTATGTTTAAGTTTTATTGTATGTTCGGTTAGATGTGTTGTTCCTTTAATGTGTTTAAATTTCTCCAATTCGGTTAGTAACAATTCCTGTAATTGTTTTTTTTCGGTATTGTTTAGTGTAGTACTAATGTCGAGCTGCTCTCGTTTCGGACTGTTCGTGAATTCCGGTATGTATGACGGAATGTCTTCGGTCTGGTCGTCGGCCGCGGTATCGGTCGGTAGTTCGGTATATCTTCGGTCTGGTTGTCGACCGCGGTATCGGTCGGTAGTCGGTATATTTTCCGTCTGGTCTTCGACCGCGGTATCGGTCGGTAGTTCGGTATATCTTCGGTCTGGTTGTCGACCGAGGTATCGGTCGTTAGTCGGTATATTTTCGTTAACCCTGGAATTGGTCGGTATTCTGTTATTGTCTGCATTGTACGATCTGGATCTGTGTTCTGTTCTGGTTTGGTATTGTTCTCTCCTTCTTACGCGATTTCTATTTAAGATGTTTGATAAATCAAGGCCCCATCTTGTTATTTCATGCATTCCCAGTACTACTTCTGAAGCTAGGTTTGGTAAAAAATGTAGCTTGGCTTTTCTCCAAACGTTGTCTATGGAACATTTTGCTGTAAAACAGATTTCTATGTTGCTGGTTTTTCCATCTGCCAGCGTGATCTTTAAAGCTTTTCTGTCGCTTTTTGTTCCACATTGTTCCAATATTTTTTTACCTTTTTGTCCTATAAACGAATTTTGGGCTCCTGTGTCTATTAGTGCTTTTAACTTTTTACCGTTGCTGAACGTTATCGTTGTGTGGGGGTCGTTGATCTTTATAGTGTGCGTAGCTGGAGGTTGTTAGGGAGGACTCTAAATGCTGACTGGGTTGCCTCCTTCTTGTCCAGTCCTGTTGGAGTTTTCCGGTCGGCTTCTACATTGGCAGTTATTGGAAGTTGTTCCTCGGGTTCCGCAATGGCTGCAGAAGAGTACAGCGATAGCTCTGCAGTTTCTTCTATTGTGGCCTCTGCGGCCGCATTTCCAACAACAAGTCTGTCTGTCGAAATTCTGTATTTTGTTATTACGACTATTTGCCTGTGTCCAGTCACACCTTGTATTGTTTCTGTTATATATTTCTTTTTGGACCATATCATATTCTTCCGCTAGTCTGATGATGTCCTGTGTTGACGATACGTCTTGCCTCTTTATATACAACTTGTATGTCGGGTTCATATTGGTGTATATCCTGTTTAGTTCTTCTTGGTGATTGAATTCACCATGTCTTCTGATCATTGTTTGAATATCAATGATGTAGTCTTTTACACCTTCGTTGTTTCGTTGGAGTCGGTTCCGGATTTGCGCTTCCAGAGATTGCGTGAGAACGGAGGAAACGAAGAAATTGCGGAAATCTTGTTCGAAGTCTTTTAATTCGTTCCAATATTTATTATTGTTTCTGTACCATAGTAATGCTTTCCCGTTTAATGTTTCTGGTAGAGCTTGTAAAACGTGGGTGTCTTGTAGGCCGTAAGCTGTCTGGAGTTCTTTCAAACCGTTCTATGAATTCTATTGGGTCTCTTGAACCGTCAAAGTGTAACCCCCATTTGCGTACTATTTCCATCTTTCTTTGTCTGTCTTCCATCTGGTTTTCTTCTATTTCCTCTGGGTTTTGGCCTTTTTGAGTTGGTGCCTTGATGATCGCAACTAATCTCGCTCTTAGCTCGCTGAAATTCCCTTCCGTCGACTGTTCTCTGTTTGTTAATTCGGCTATAAGTTCGTCTTTCTTTAATAGGTACACCCAACTAACCTTCGACGTTTCCGGAGCGTCTGTCATTTTTGAACTGTGAATCACCCTGTATTTGAACAAAATTTGAGATGTAGTACTGTCTCATGAAAATAAAATTCGGAATTCGGTCGGTATTATTGTTTAAAACGAATTTTTCTGCTCGGGCGCCATCTGTGACGTCCTCTCGTAGGAGTCACTATCCGGGTAGCTTTTGGACAGTCAGAGACAGAGTTCAAAATAAAAATAAAACTTTATTGTCTTCCTTAAATTAAATTGACAAAAATCTTATGTACATATTTACAATTTAGTTTAGTCTTCTCAGTACCTGGCCTATTTATTCAAATTAAGTTTGACCTTGTCGTATGAAATTAGTGTTATCGGCAATCAAGTGTGTTTTCGGAATTTTACGTGAACGATGTGTCGATTTAATAACAGCGGACGATAGGTACAAAGGAAAGAAAGAAACTCAACACGTCCCTCAAGTGATTCGGGTTAATAGGACACTCCTCGACAGTCTCAACACGACTGCTTCGGAGTACGGGTAATGGAGAGCTCAACACGCTCTCCGGCTGGCGGTATCGAACGGAAACAACTTGTGAACTCAACACGTCCACAAGCCGGGGTAGGGGAGAAGAGAACCTTCAGTCAACACCTGACGATTCTGCCTCTATGAGGAAATAATGCGGTTTATATAGCAAAGTTTTGCCCTTTCTACTGTCGATACACTCCTACTTCATGGGTTGGTTCGCGCGCACGCTGGTTTAACGGTGATGGCTTGGACTCATCGTTACATATATATATATATATATATATATATAATATATATATATATATATATATATAAATATATATATTTACATCCTACTATCCTTAAGGACTCAAACCATAGCGCAACCTTACGGCCTCTCCTATTTCCAGGTGTATATAATATTTTGGTCATCGTGTATATCGAAACAGGTAACAAAAACATTCTTAATGCCCTAGTTTCTATTTGGATAAAACAAAATTTAACATATACTCTCCCCCTCGGTTCTCCTATCATTACCACCTCGTGCCGATTTCCGATTTTACAGCCTCATCAGTATAATTTTTATCCGTATTGTGGTCTTGGGGCCTCATATACACGACCTTATAGACTCATACGGTGTTGTCAATTCGCTCACTGCGTATTTCGATAATTCGGGGATTCCCCTCTTTATTTCCTATTTAAGCCAAGAAAGTTATTTCTCATTTCGCGATTGTTTAAGTAATGGATACCTCAAAATAGATTTATGATCTTAAAAACGGCAAAAGTATAGTATTTAAGTAACCTATATTTTAAACAGAAGCTTATAAAAATGACAAAATATTGTTATGATTTCTAAAAATTTGAACCTGATATTTATTGAAAGAAATATAATAATTTTGGTTATTTAAGTCAATGTAATACTTTTTTAAGAACATTTAACACAACTGGACACAAATCAATGAGATACCATATTCTTACAAATATAAATTAATAATACCAGCAAGTATTAGATGTAGGGAGCCTGATCTATGCTAACGTAGGGACTGGCCACAATTTAGCTTTGGAAAAAAGTCATCTTAATTCGATTAAGAATCATAAACACAAACTACCAATACTAGAAACTAAAATTAATAAAGACAATTTTGACAAAAAAACTATATCAAAGTAGGCTAGATCAAATAATTTAACAACAAAGCGTTACATGCGATGAAGATAACTAAGTTAGTTGGGAAAAGAATTAAAACAACATAAAGCAAACAAGCCTCTAGGAGGAATAAAAATAAACACAAACTTAAATGAAAGAAAACGTACACTATAATGTTTACCCAAAGTATAGAAATATATCTGAAGGAAAAAAGAATGTTTATATAAAATATAGATCTGAAAGAATGCAGGGGACTTATGAATATAAGAGAGTTCGTAACACAGCACATGGGCTAATCAGGCCGAAGAAAACAATAAAACAGTAAAAGTTTATAAGAGGGACATATAGTAGAAATTAAGGAATTAATATAAGATATCAACATAAATAAAAAAATGGACAACATAATATTAGACAAATAAACCGAACAAAGGAAACTGAACATGCTCTTGAAACTCCCGATATAACATCAAATGAGTTAACGCAAATGATAAAAAACATGAGATAAAAGAAGTCATCATAAAGTTAAAAAACAGAAAAGAAATTAATAAAATATGGCTTATACAACAGTTAACCATAATATTTAATAAAGGGTTAAGGTCATCAACAATACATGAGGAGTGTAGAACGAGTATTATGTTTTTTCTTTTACAATAGGTGTAATGTGCGACCATAATACTCTAAAGGAATTGTTAAGTACTATTTTGAAATTAATATTAAAAATACTATAAAATAATTTAAAGAAAAGATTAGTATACCAGACTAACAACAAGTTTCTTGTGCAGAGAAGTATATAATAATATAATGAACTAGCCTAACTATGTTTGGTTAATTTAAAAATGTCCTAAGACACAGTGAGACTATCGGATGCGATATACATCTGTACAACAGATAATCCAGATTACTTGATATCATAAAAATAATAGAGAACCGACATGTAAGAAGCAGAACCGAAGTAAAAGTTCAAATAGAAAAAAAAAAGAATCTATAAACACTACAACTGGAATCAGATATGGAAGTCCAGTTGTAATATTTATTCTTTTATATTTAATATAGTATTGAGAGGTTTTAAGCTAGTAAAAAATAAAAAAACAACCGGCAAGCAAGAAGATAAAGATAATATGCGATGTTTATGACGAATTTTTAATAACAAAGAACGAAGATGATCTCCAATAAATACTACACCAGTTTAATATCAAAGCCAAACGATTTAATATGAAAATTTTATCACTTATTATGAAAAGTTTAGTATTGTCAAAGGAACCAACAAGGTGGAAGAAAGTTCAGATTGAAAACCTACTGATAAAACAAGTATTAAAATTTAAATATATGGGAATAAACTTATCGACCAACAAAAATATTGAAGAGAAAGTAAGGGGATACGTGCTACAATGACACAATACGGTGAAACAGAAACTAGATCTAGACAAACAAGCATAAATAAACAAATCTGTAATCCGACCAATCATGACATATACAGTAGAAACAAGATCAGATACAAGCACAGATATTTGGAGACAAATGAGATGAGAATACTAAGAAAAATGACCGGAAAAAGACTATTAGACAAAACAAGAAATAATGATATGAGAAACCTATGCAGAATAAACAATATTAATCTATTTGTACAGACACAAGCATAGATATTTGAAGACAAATGAGATGAGAACACGAAGAAGAATAACCGGAAAAAGACTTATTAAACAGAACAAAAAGCAATGATATAAGAAACTATGCAGAATAAACAATATTATTTAATTGGTACAGGAAAGAAAAAGAAAATGAATCTGTTATATTAGCAGAATGGTAGAAAATATCATAGTTAGATTAGCCCTGGAAAGAAAGAGATAAAACGAAATTATCCACACGAATAGGAAGAAAACGGGCAATTTGCCTATATAAAAAAAGAGGAAGAAGACATTATAGTTAATTGAAAAGTTACATTAATATTACATTTTTAAGAAGATGCAATTATCTTTTTTGATGTGTGGAGTGTAATAATGTGGAATATAAACTTAAGTTTAAGTTTTTAGGCTTGCCATTCTTGTCCCCCGGTCACCATCTTTTAACTTTTTTCTGGTCATTTTACAATAAAATTACATTCAATCAATATTATAGGGGGTTTTTCAAAGAATTATTTTTACTACAAATTTGTTAAATTTCATTGATTTCTTTGGATTTTACAGAACTCCAATGTTCTTGAATACTCGAATACTCTAAGAATACGATAAAAACTATTAGGCTTAGTTTTCTAGTATAAGTATTTATATTTTTTTATTTATACAATTTATTATTTTGTTAACATTGTTTTGTGATTATTCGGTTATTATCTACTTTTTCCCGACCATGTATGAAGTAAAGTTTGAAGGCGCGTTTTTAAGTGTTATTCCCATAGGCTTAATCCACAAACATTTTCTAAGTGAGATAATATTGAGCATAACTATATATTTAAGAAGTTGTTTTCCAGCTTTTTTCTTTGATAGTCGAGGCTGTGTCCCTAATTCAGTAGAGTTAGAATTGGCGTAATTGTGGGTAATTCATTTTCAAAATCTTAGAAATTTTTGATTAATTTTGATATTTCCATGATATTACTGCAGGTTTCACCAGAACAATTAAGGCACACTTTAGAGCATTTGAGGTCTGCGTTTTGGCAACCACACATACTTCACAGTCTGCTTGCATCTGCAGAAAATTTATTTTAGAAGTTCAAGGGAGCTGGAGTTTTGAAAGTTTTGATTGGTATCCAAATTTTTTTACGTTTTTTTAGCCCCAAACTTCAGGATCGCAGTGTTTTCTGCTGATAAATTCTAAGACTTTCGAAACGTGCTGTATCTTGTGTTGGCGGAATCAATGATAAGTTAAATACATTTTTGGTCACTTTGGTCATTTTGGTCTCGGCAAATCGTTTGTATCTCATGCTGTCAGAGAATCATCTTTCTTTCCATTATATAAAGAGACAAAAAAATATTCGCCAACGACAGTGAGCAAAGATAGCTGGGCTTTCTCACTGAGAAATATTGTTGTTCGGCTAGCGAATTAAGGGTGTTTCTGTAAAATTTTAATGAATTTTGCCGATCTTGTAAGCTGCTGATGTTGTGTGGCGACTTGAAATAGCATGGGAAATAGCAAAACTCTGCAATGATCGCCATACATAAAACTTAAAGGACAGTATAATTGATGCGACTTACACCCTTTTGAAGGTTTAAAAAAATTGGACACTTTTGACACACAACATTACACCGCTTAATTCTTAATGCCGTAAGCAAGACAAGAATGGCAATGTCGTCTGTTACGACGGTCTTAGAAGCATATGATTCAAATTACGCAAGCGCAAAACAGGTTCTGACTGTGTCTGCATTAGATTCTGCCTGGACGACACTAAAACCCACTTCTAATAGAGCAGTTTGTGAAGATCCATTAGGTTTTTTTGGTTATCTACATTACTAAGAAGTTGATGTTAGGATACTGTTGGCACGGTACTCTTATTAAACGTTATCTCTGTCGATTTGTGCTTTTTCGTACGACGCAAGCGCATGAGACGGAGAAAGTTTTTTGTTGGCAAAAAAGGTCGATAATAAAATAATAATAACATAGAACTGTTAAGAAAATGATAAATTGATTCCGAAAGATGTGAATAAAAAAATATATAACAGGAAACTAAGTGGAATTGTTCATTTTTATCATATTTTTATGAGTACTCATGAATCCGGTCAACTTCGGAATGCTATAAACCCGAAAGAAATTCATGAAATAAAACACATTTGCAGTAAAAATTATTCGTTGAAAACCCTCTATAATATTGCTCTCATGTCTTTTATTGCAAAATGACCAGAAAAAATTTATAAGGCTCAAACAAAAGTTTGTTCAAAAAATTCCAGACTCTACCTCATAGGTGATTGGGAAAAAGATCAATCATAAAGTAATGATACCATAGGAATCACGATGATCACTACACTTCCTTTAAGAGGAGAGATTGAAGAGAGAGAGAGAAAGAACGAGAAAGAGAGAGAGAGGGAGAGAGAGAGAGACCATAGGAAGGTTAACAAAATAATAAATGATATGAAGAAAAAAATATATAATAAAAAAACTAAGCTTAAGGTCGATTTAATGTAATTTTAATTTAAAATAACCAAAAAAAAGTTATAAGGCCCAAAAGATTTATTCAAAGATTTTAGTTTTTTTTGTTTGTAACTTTTTTTTTTCAATTTTCGATTAAAAGTTAAATATAAATAAATAAAACAAAATATAAATAAATACAATTTATTTTGCTATAAATAATGTTTTATAAAATTTTCGCCCTACACTCCTTATTTCAAGATGGCGAGTATTCAAGGACCCAATCAACATTGGAGCGCTGCAAAAACTAGAAAATGAATGAAATTAAACAAATTTGTAGTGAAAATTACTCTATGATATTGCTCTGATATCATTTTATTTATTAACGGAATCCATTTACAAAAGTTTTCACACAGCTACACAACCATCAATTTTTTTAAAATTTATTGTTTTTTTTTAATTATTGTTTTATTGTAAAATCGCTAGAAAAAGTTATAAGCGAAAACACAATAGAAAATTTTTCAAAATTTTTTAGTTATTTTGTTTTATAACTTTTTTATTTTTATTTTCCGATAAAAAGTAATACAGATAAAGTTGTAGAAAATTTAATTTGGTAAAAATAATGATTTATAAAATTTTCTGTAGAGTTGCTAATTTACGAGATACAGCGCAAAAACCCTTTGCCTCTCTTTTTCCAAGATGACGGCCTGGGAACAAGGGTTGCGACTTCACAAACTTGAATTGAAGTTTATACTCACCACCCCCACATATCAAAAAAATTAAATTGCGTCCTTTCAAAAATCTAATCTCAATGTAACTTTTCAATTGAATAAAAAATAAGTAGCTTATTGTATACGAGTATATAAATAGAAATACGTGTTCGTTTATTAAAAATTTCAGTGTCGAAGTAATTTCTGTGAAACAAAATATCCTCGTTTATTTCACTAAATATATACACTGTATACCAATACATTTTCCAACACATATAAAATTAACAATAACATTACCAGATGAACGTAAACAATCTTACTCTGTAATTTGAGCCAGATAAAATGATTCAATAGTTGAACAACACTGTTGCCAGCTCAGTCGAGTCTGTAATATGGCAATATGGTTTAACACATAAGTGATATACACATTCAGTATACTCATAAAAGCGCCCTCCACGGCAAATGGCTGAATTAAAGGCGACTTTACGGACTCATTTTGTTTTATAATTTGCAGCTATTCTATAATACCCACAGTTTTTGTAATACATTTGTGCAGTAGGTAGAGGTCTCTAGTTTCTCATTCAATAAAATTTTGGTAGAAAATAACAATCAGTTAAAAGAAATACATGAAAAACTTTACGGACTCTGTATATTGAGTCCATAAATCGCTCGAGTCCGTTGTGTATGGTAAAAACCTTAATACAGAGTCTGCAATGTTAGGAGGATATATATATATATATATTATATATATATATATATATATATATATATGTATATATATACATATACATATATATATATATATATATATATATATATAATATATATATATATATATATATATATATGTATATCTATATTATATATTTATAGATTGTGTTGATATTATATATCAGATTATGTAGTATGTAACAGCAAAGATAAAAATGATAGATAGATAGATGGTTTATTGGTAATAAATTAATACATACAAGTATAATAATACAAGTATTTTTTACAAGTCTAATAAAATAAAGTAAATGTCAATATAGTTAATATGTACACATAAATATAAACACAGAACATAGATACATTGTTTTAAATTGTACTGTTAACAATTACAACAAATTAAAATTGGAAGTAAAATACTCCTCATATGTAAAAAAAGCATTCACTATAAGGTAATTCTTAATTTTTGCCTTAAACTGATGAAAATTAAGAGCTTTTATTCTAGCTGGCACTAAGTTGTAGAATTTTATGGCTAAATACCTTGAACCATTTCTGGATCTCTCAAGACGGCTAAATTCTGTTATAAGATTGTTATTAAATCTGGTGGGATAATTGTGAAAATCTACATGCGCATTGTATTGGCTAAGATTTTGTTTAATGTGCAACAGACACTGCATAATGTATACACAAAGTAAAGTTGAAATTTTTAAAACTCTAAAGGAGTCTGCAGTCTGCTCTATAAGAGAGCCCAGAGATAATACGAACACACTTTCTTTGTTGTGCAAACACTTTATCGATATGACAAGAGTGACCCCAGGAGAGAATAGCATATGTTAGATGAGAATGAAAATTACTATGATAAGCTGTTAAAATAGTTTCCCTGGAAGTCACTTGTACAAAGTTCCTGAAGAGGAAAAGTTGTCGGGAAAGCTTTTTCGATAGATTAACTATATGTTGTTCCCAGGTTAATCGTGCATCCAAAGATATCCCCAGAAACTTCGCTCCGGTTACACATTGTGGTAGAGCAACCTTTTCAACACAAGTGTTATTTCTTAGAGTAAAATTGACACTTTGTGATTTAGAGTTGTTCAAAGAGAGACGGTTAGTTAAGGTTAGTTAAAAACCAATTGAATAAGTTTTTTCACATGTTTGGTAATCAAGGGTGTCGAATTCAGAAGGATGATAGCTTGCATAGAAAGTAGTGTCATCAGCAAATAAAACAGTGTTGACTGTATCATTTTGACAGTACACTAGATCATTGATATAGATAAGAAATAATACTGGACCCAAAACCGAGCCTTGACGGACACCAAACAACAAAGATTGTTTTTTAGACACACACTGGTTGAAGTGAATATATTGATCACGATTTAATAGATATAAATCAATTAGTTGAATATCATCTATAAAAATTATAATAAGGAAGTTTTCTAAGCAGAATACTGTGTGTGACACAATCGAAAGCCTTAGTAAGATCTAAAAACGATGCAAGAGTATCAAGATATTTCTCACACCCTTCCAAAACATTGCTAGTGAAATTATCAATAGCTAAAGTTGTTGTTTTATTTTTTCGGAATCCGTACTGTTTTAAGGCAAACAGCTTATTAGATTTAAAATGTAGATTAATTTGATTTTTTAAAATTCATTCATAAACTTTGGATAAGATGGTCAACAAAGAAATGGGTCGATAATTGTTATAATCATCAATAGAGCCTTTATTCTTAAACAGAGGTACTACCTTTGCAGTTTTGAAAACTTGAGGATAAGTATTACAAAATATTGATTGATTTATTAAAGTTGTTAGAGGTTGGACAATTATATCTTTAATTATTTTAATAATTTTTGTGTTAAACCCATCAGGATCTTTGCTGTTACTATTTTTTATTTCTGTAATAGCTAAGTCAACTTCACTCAAGTTCACTGACTTAAAACTAAAACATGGAATATTTTTTTGTGGTATGTACTTTAAATAGTCATCAAGAGTTAGCTGAGGAACCTCAAGCTCATTTATTACTCTCTCAGCAGTTGAGCAGAAGTGGCTATTAAAACTATCTGCATTGAGTTTAGAATTATCAGTGAATAAAACATTTTTATATTTGTTACCATTAATAAGTTTCCACTTAGCTTGTTAAGAGTTGGCAGAATTTTTTTAAACCTATCATTTGCATTAATTTTTGCAAGCTTGATGGCTTCCCTGTATTCTTTTCTAAGTTTGATAATGGTACTTCTAGGTGCAGCAATGGGATCGTTTCTATTTATTGCTATAATAAATTTAAGTCTCTCACGCATTTTTCTCAAAGTGTCATTGAACCAGTTTACTTTTTTACCTGGAATATTTTTATTTAGCAATTTAGATTTTTCTGGAAAACAGATATTTATGGAATTTAATAACACATCAATTAGCATTTTAAATTTTAAATTAATATCCAAACTATCATTGTATACAAAATTAAAGTTGCAATTTAGCAAAATCTGGTTCATATTAAAGAGTCCTTTATCTGTGATAGGTCTATAACAAACTCTGGTTGCACAATTTGTGGATCAGATCCACAGGTTTTGTGGTACCTACCATCAATATTTGCGAAAACATTATCAAGACATCTATTACCTCGAGTATTAAATTTAACTTTTTTTGTAATATTGTAAGATCTAAAAAAATTACAGAGCTTTAAAGCTCTGATATCTGTTTCATTAAAATGGACATTAAAG
This sequence comes from Diabrotica balteata, assembly GCA_918026665.1. Taxonomy (NCBI): domain Eukaryota; kingdom Metazoa; phylum Arthropoda; class Insecta; order Coleoptera; family Chrysomelidae; genus Diabrotica; species Diabrotica balteata. The sequence goes on from OU898277.1 coordinate 158,914,387, forward strand.
TCACCCGTTATTATAACAGGTTTATGAACATTAATTTTTTTAAGAGCTTTAGCCATAATGGTAAAGAATTTGTCTAAATCACCATCTGGAGTACGATATACAGTAATAAGCTGCACATTAGATTTATTTAATAAAATACCTGTAATCTCACAATGCTGTTCAGAAGAGAGATTTTCAATATTCAAATTATTAAAACTTACGTTATTCCTAGTATATATACCAACACCTCCATGAGACTTGACCGTCCTGCAAAATCCAGAAACCATACGATAGCCTTTAATATTGACAGTATGTACCTCATCAGGTAAAAGCCAGTGCTCATTAAGACACAAACAATCAGCTGAAATATCATTAAGTAGAACTTCAAAATCTAGAAAAGAGTTACGTAAAGATTGAGCATTATAGTGAATGACATTTAAACAATTTTTAAATTTAACAATACTTTTTAAAAAGGATCCAGTTACATTGGCATCCCCCTCTTCACAAAAAACTTAGATACCACCGCACCCTTTGGCCAAACATCTTTGTTCCAAGCTCTCTTTAGGTTTTCTTGATTAATGGTAACCTTCATGGAACTATATGCTTCAGGCATTTTTGATTTATGTACCATACATTGGACTTCAGTAAATAATACAGATAACAGTTTATGTAAATCATCAGGGGTTGTTTGCGGTTTAAGACGTGTGACATGCAGAGACACAAATTTTGGAACGGACTCCACCGACTTTTCCATCTCATTTCCACCAATTAAATAGCGACGTCTACGTTTACGACGATTCTGAGTCAACCACTCATCTTTCTTAATTTCACCATCAGTTTCTTCTAAAGTTTGTATATCTAAATTTTTTTGTTGATTTACGGCATCGTGAATAGCGCGGCTAACATCTTTCTTGTTAAATATATGATTTTTATTATTGTTTATAATTTGGTTGTTATCAGCTGTTTTAAGTTGACTTTTAACCTCACCGGTATTATCACTAATGAGAGTCAGGCCAGGTGAAGGGGACTTTGAATGACTGGGTTTTGCATCCACATCTGACACTTATCCTCGTATTATTTTCAGCTACTTTAACATTCATTGACCTTAAGCTTGGTTCGTCGCTTAAATTGACATCAGAGGTTTCGCTCGGCAAATGGTATAGAGGAAACTGGTTGTTTACGTTTTTTCATTATTTTTGATTAATTTAATTTTTTCTTGGAGTTCACGAATTATAAAATTTTTGTGATTAAGTATATTTTTAAATATTCTACTTCCCTTTTTGAGCCATCTTCTTCACAACAGATCATGCCTTGATCGACAATTTTTACATTTTTCATTCTTTTAGCACAGCTGGGGTGAGCTAATAAGGAACAATTTACACATTTATGCCCATTATTCACTTTTTTAACACAGTGACTGAACAAGCAACTTAACACGTCCTTCTCAGCCGACGCCATCTTGGATATGGCAATGGAGAAGGAAGACCGTAACATCATCATAGTATACGGCCCAGGAAATAACAAAGTTTAAATTTAAACAACAAGGGAAGCGTTTTACGACCAATTACAAGTAGTAGATCAAGTCAGTGGAAAGATGATAATGTTGGGGGATTCTAACGCTCTAATAGGTAATCAAGTAATACCCAGCAGTAAACAAAAATATAACGAGAATGTTAAGAACGAAAATGGACAACTAATAATCAACTTTTGCACGAATAACGAACTAAGAATAAACAACACATTTTTTGACCACAATTACCAACACAAATATATATTTAATAACACTCGCGGACAAAGATCTATGATAGAATAAGTTATAACCAACAGAGATTTACATCCATCAAGAATAATCGACGTAAGATGTCTCAACTCAGCAGATGTAGGTAGCGACCACAGCCTAGTATTATTTAAAATAAGAAGATCGCTGGGAATGAAATATTACCTACCGATAACATCGAGGGAAGCTGGGAAAAAGTCAAAAACAACATAATTATCGCAGCAACAGAATCACTTGGAGAGGGGAAAGTAACGAACACTAACATTTCTAAAAAGAAAATACCATGGTTTAAAGAGAAAGTAGGGATGGCGCTTTTTGACAAAACACCGGTTTTCCGGTATACCGGTTTTTTGCCTACGGTTTTACCTGGCGGTTATAACCGGACAACATTTCTCAAAAACCAGTTTTCGTTTTTTTTTTAATCCAATAGGTTACAAAGTTACATTTATAATGCACTTTAGTTTGTGATACTTATTTATAAAATAAAATAAAATTTGAACTATGGTTTTGTTTGGTATAATAAAATTACTTGAGAATAATAACTATGATATGGATCCTAAATAACTATAAGGATCCTAACCTAATCCCAATCACCGTAAAAAGCTAATAACCGGTTTTTACTTTAAAAATAAAAAACCGGTTCTAACCGGGACAAAAAACAACCGATAAAACCGGTTATAGCAAAGTAAAAAAACCGGTTTTCGGTTAAAACTGGTAGGTTTTTCCCATCCCTACCAAATACATAATAATATCAAAGAAAACAAATATACCAACAAACACACATTTAGAAAATATACCGATGGAAAGGGTTGATAAAGATAAATACCTAGGAACCTGGATTTCAGACAATAATAATCTGTAAAAATGAACAAATTCTCTGCAACAAAGATCTAAGATTAGAACTGAGAGTAAGAGCACTGAAATGCTACGTGTTTTCGATACTGCAATATGGACTTGAAAGCTGGACACCGAAGCAAGAACACATAAATAAGTTACAGTCCTTTGAAATATGGTGTTACAGGAGGATGCTTAGAATAGCATGGACACAGAAGAAAACTAACACGAAAGTATTGCGAGAAATGGCCAAAGAATGCGAAATAATAAACACAATAAAAATAAAAATGTTACAATATCTGGGACACGTAATGAGGGGACAGCGATATTAACTGCTAAGGCTGATAATACAGGGAAAGATAAGAGGAGGAAGGAGTATGGAAAGAAGGAGAGTATCATGGTTAAAGGATTTAAGGGACTGGTTTAAATACAGATCTATAGAACTTTTCAGAACAGCAGTAGATAAAGTAAAGATAATGCCGATGATATCCAACCTCCAATTGGGAGACGGCACTTAAAGAAGATTGCTTCGTTTAGCTCTTTTCTTATCATAAAACATGTGCCTAACGTTCGATTCTTTTCAACGCTATTAAAAAACATTGTATCTTGTATTTCTAATATATCATATATCAGCTGTTTCGTCTCCTGCAATCTTTTCGATTTCTCTCGCTAAATTTTTAAGTTTGTCTTCTCCATATATGCCTCTTACATTCCATGTTCCTAAAAGTAAGTGTTCTTTTCGACTTTTTGTTGTTCCTAAAAGTATGTTTTCTTGTGTTTTGGTCCGGTTTTAATTTTTTCTCCTTTTTGTATTATCGCTAACCTCTTTTCCCTAACCTCTTTTCCCTATCGCTAACCCCATTCCACTTCCAGTCGCTGTTATTTACACATGTTTTTTTACTCCAATCTTGACTTCATTTTCTTTATTTCTTCTTGAGCAATGTTTCTAATTGTTTTCTGTATTTCTCGTTCTTTTATGATTGCATCTTCGTTGATATAGGGGAGAGTGTTATACCTTGGGTCAATTTTTAGTTTTTATTTTTTTCTAAATCCTAAAATTATATATTTGCAAAGTTTATCCAATGCATTAGTTACTTTGTCTATTTGGCTACATGCTTTCTTTTTATTGACACATTTTAAGCTTAGTAGTTAGCAATAACTAATAAAATAAAAAAAATATATTTTAGCAGGCTCTTGTATGTTGACCCAAGGTACAAACTGGTAATGTACCTTGGACCAGCATAATTATATTGTACCTTGGACCAGCATTATATTGTACCTTGGGTCAGTTATAAAAAAAAATAGAACAAATCTTGAAATGTTTTATTGAATATCTCAAAATATTCAGAACATTATGATTAACTAATGATTAATTTAGTAAATAAAAACTTATTTGACATTATATCCGCTAAATTTAACATTAAATTTCAGGTGCACATCGTGACGTGCAGTACCGCTTATTTTGTGCGGTTGTGGAAGTTTACGTACAATATCATTGCGTAAAAAATCATAAGTCTCGGTTGAGTCGTTTATAAACTTATTGGAATCTAGAATTCTACGTAAATATCTAAGTTCATTATTAATTCCACTGTTCATTATCTCGGCAGCATAATAAACAACAGATTTCTTCCCTACCACTTTCACTAAAACAAAGTCTCCTTTTTTATCTCGTTATTTTCAGATAAGTCATATATTTTTTGGGTCATTTAATAATTCTTCTTTTTTAGTTACCAAGTCCTCAAATGTACCTCCATCACTTGAACTTGATTCACTATCATACTTAGCAGCTCTCTTTGGCACATTTTGTATATCTTCTGTCTCTATTTGCTTTGTAACTGCCTGCACTTTCTCAAATGATACCGTCTTTCCCTTTTTAAGCGTAGCTATTTCATCTTTCTCTGGAGTGTCGGTAAGTATTCGTGACTTTCCTCTTGCTCTTCCTAACTTCTTTTTGCGAACAGGTGCCTTTGGATAGGGTCGCAATATTTCAGGTGTAATAGAACTGCCTGAAGTTCCTGCTTGACGAATATTTGAGGTAGAAGGAGTAGAGACTTCCATTTCATTAACTGTAGTTTTAGTTTTTTTCCCCATCCTGTTCAACATTGACTTGCTCGCGACTGTCAGTAAGCTGGTTTAAAGGACGATCAGTTATATACGAAGACCGAAACTCATTATCTTCAAAAATGTTTTCATTGACGGGATAGAGACCGCTCACCTCAAATCCCTTCTGGATATTAGATGTAGTAAATGCATTTGGAAATGCCTTACCTGCAAGCAGGGCTATATCGTAAATCGTAATAGGTTGTCCAGGGTGCATAATCATCCACTCACTACAGGCGGGATTATAGTAAGTTTTCATCGGTCCAAAAACTGTTCGATCGAGCGGTTGCATTTTGTGGCTGGTGTGGGGATGAAACGTTATCGGTAGAATTCCATTCTTCTTACAGAAATTAATGACACTTACATTCACGTGGCTATCGTGATTATCCAAAAGTAATATAACTGGATTTTCAACTGTTGGTTTCACATGATTTTGAAAGTTTTGTAGGTATTCCAAAAACAATATTTCGTTTGACCAGCCGGACGGATTTGCACCTCCTATAGTTCCAACTGGACAACCTTTTAGCATGTGAGGCTTAAAATTAACCCTCGGAAATATCATCATTGGCGGAATATGATTTCCGATTGCATTTATTGAGGCTATCAAGGTTCCATTTTGACCTCGCTCTCCGCTTGTCATTTGACCTAATTGTTTTATTGCCTTAGGTCCTACAATTTTGGGTGGTACATGGACAGTCGTTAACCCTGTCTCGTCACAATTCCAAATTTTTTCTGGGGAAATATCTCCACGAGACAAAGCTTCTTTGTAGTTCTTAAAAAAGGAAGATATATTTGTTTTATTGGAGGATGTTGATCTGGTCAAACTTGTAGGTTCTGGTTTACGAAGTGATAAATCTTCATGTCTTCTAAGAAACTGCCTCAGCTATTCCTTGCCAGCTATCTTTTTTTGGTCCCAAGAAGGCGGATGAGACTTGTTATTTGCAGTTGCATACTGGTATGCTAAAGTACGAACTTCCATTTTCGTCAAACCATAGTGGAAGCGTGCAGCAGTGAGAAGATATATTTTTAACTCAGCTTCCTCTTCTTTATTAAAAACTTGTTTTACATTATTGGCAGCAACATAAGAAAATTCTGAAGCCTTCGACTGCCTGAAGGATTTTACGTGCCTGATCAGCGTGGTTTTTGATATGTTATAGCACTTTGCTGCTTCCCTAATTGATAATTCACCACTTATGCATTTATTTGCGGCTGCAGTTAAATCCTGGGCATTGAAATGTGGTCTTTTGATACCCACTTTACTTCTCGGCATTTTAAAATGACTATCTGAAACAATAATAAAAAGTTTTTTTGGTAACAGACACACCAATTAATTTAAATAAAAGTCAAAATAATGTTAATTCGCAATAAGATTGTACCTTGGTCCGGTCCAAGGTACACGACCTACCGGTGACCCAAGGTACACAACGTAACAATTTCAGCTGTTTTTTGTTTTCTAATATTAGGTTATGCGTTTAGACAAAAAATACATACATGAGTATCAAGCGTAAATATACATTGTCCATTACAGATAATAATAAAATATATATATTTACATTTGAAGCGGATTTTAACAGATAACAAATAGGTAAATAATTTACTTACGATCAAACAAAACACAAAACGCTCTGCAAGTCACCACGCTGCAATTTTTTGATAACTATTTAGATGCCATCTACCGCTGATATTATTAAACCACTAATTCAATCAAATCGAAGAGAAATCTGCAGTGGGTAAGAAAGAAAGTCAACTGACCCGAGGTACAACCCGGTCCGAGGTACAACACTCTCCCCTATACTTTGTACTCTTTAATTTCTTTTAGCTTGTACTTTTTTCCATTATTTTTCCTTTTTCTTTTTGGTTTTCTAATTCAATTAGGCATGTTTTTTCTCCTAGCTTATAAGCATTCCTTATTTTAAGCTCTACTTCTATATGTTGCTTGATGAAATTGTTGATCGTTTCTTTTAACCCTGCTTGTTCATATGTGCCTATCCTTAGGCCGTTCATAACTATGTTATTTACTCGTCGGTATTTTTCCATAACTTCCATGTTTTTTGTTATTTCTCTGAGTTCCTCCTTGATCTATATATTTTCTTGTTTTAGTTCTGCATTTTCTATTCTCAGCTCTCTGTTTTCCATAAAGAGCTTTGCTCTTGTTTTCTTGATTTCTTTGTTATATTTTATTCCTTAATGTCAACGGTAAGGTGGCTCATTTCTATTATTAGTGATTGATCAATTTTTGTTCCTTCATGTTGTTTTTTGTAGTTTTTTTGGTGTTCTAGAGAACTTCTTGCTCTTTCTGAAAATGTTATCTTCTTCCTCGCTGTCTTTATATTTGTCCTTTTTTAACCCTCATTCTAAAAGTGTATCATCACTGTGTAAATTTTTCCGATATTTTTTCATTTCAATTCAGAGAAGACAGAAGTTACCGTATTTGCTCAGAAGTTACGTTTATTGCAGACGACAAACAAAATATTTGTTTACGTTTTGACTACCGTGCTGCCATTCAATTTTAATAATATTAAAGCAATATAAAAAAATAAAAAATTATTTTATTATATTGGTGACTGCTGACTTACTGGAAACGTATAAAAACCTCAGGTTTTGCTGACTCTGCTGATACGGCAGGTGCAGGAATTCTTATCGGCTCTGGTAGTTAGAAATTAAAACCTGATAACCTGGGAATCGTCAATACAAGTCAGCTTGGTTGGTACAATGCATATAACATCATTTATTATCCTTTAAATAAAAACATAAATAACAGAAGTAGAGGTCAGTACTTACTTTTTTTATGTAATTGCCATTCTGACGTTTTTTGTAAATATTTAATTTTTTTTAATAATGAGCTATTATCATACAAAGTTTATTTAAAATGCACATGGCTCATTTTACGTCTATTGACTTTCCACGTTTCGTCTCATTTTGTGCTTTGATTTAACTTTTACAAAAGCTAATTTATATATCAACGTCAATTAATTATTTGGTAGAGAAACCGCTATTCATTAGTTGATGGAACACACATCGTTGAAAGCATTTACTTAATGTCAGCTTTCAACTCAGTGGCTGACATCCGTTTCGCGGCTTTTAGGAAATACCAAAACTTTAACTGTGAACAAAAAAAAATCCAGGAGTTAAAATATTTGTCCTACAGTGAAAATAGTATAACGTGCTGGTATTTACTAGATATGTACCTTACATTTTATCAAAAAATTTTGCTGTATAAAACTTTCTGCAGGACAAATTTTAAGTATTTGTAAAATATATAAAAGAAATCATTATAAAGGAGGTCTTTTGAGCTTTTACTTTTTTGAATCTACAAAGAGCGATTCATAGCACAGTTTCTGAGCGTTTTATGAATAAGAAACAAAATAAAAAATTCAGTAATAATATAATCATCATCAGCCAAGTATACGAGTCAAAGTATAAAAGGAAATTCAAGAGGTCAATGAATTTTATGATTAATTGCAAGAAGTACATCATTCCGTTAAATCACATGAGATAATAGGCAATTTCAATGCAAAAGTAATACGAGGAGAAAAAATCACTGCTCGTAGATATTTCTAGACAGTTTTGCTTTTTTTCTATATCTATGACGATAAGATATCGTAATTCTATTTTTTATTTTACATTCTTTGTCAGTTAAGCCAAAAGACTTAACTGGTATGGACATCTTCAGAGAATGCCGGAAAACAGATGGCCAAAAAAAAAAATAGAAGAATGGACTCCGCCAACTAGAAGAAAACGAGGTAGACTAAGACGATCCTGGAGAGACGATGTCGACGATGCAATGACCGCCAGAGATCTAACAACTGAAGATTGCTTCGACAGAAAACGCTGGAAATTAGGATGCGAGAAGCGGCGCCAGCTGTAGAAGAAGAAGACTCGCTTGTTATATATATACATATATATGTATATATATATATATATATATATATATATATATATATATATATATATACATATATATAAGTTATGATTTTTGAGGATGCAGTCAGTCTATTTGGCCCACAAGACAAAGTAACTCTTTGACTTACTGTCAAGCTTTCGAATTTTATTTAATTCGTTTTCAAGACATCTATAAAAAGAAATATAAATTAACTAGTTAAAATTGTTAATTGTCTTACTTACTAGTTGTGAGATTACAGTTGTTAATATTGTACTCTACAAAACAAACCATTATAAATATATTAAAATTTTTTTATTAAAAATAACTATATTGTCACTATACATGTCATTGTCATGGTTTGATTAATGGACATATATGAATGAAAATACAGTTATTTTATGTGGAAAGCAAAACCAGTAACAATAGTTTTTATTATAATTTATTTAATTGTCTATAAAAGATATAAATAAATAAAAATATAGAAAATGAGATTTTGACGGTATTTATTGATATGTTAATATGTAACAATAAATGTTACTTAATTTGTCAATATCTGATCTTCTATTTACACATTTTTTATTTTTTTGTATATGTGTCATTTCTAAAAATAACCGTTTCTGTTCATGTTTCTGCCTCTCGAAGCCTGTGAAAAATTAAATGTGTGATTTAGATTGATTGATTTTTTTTTTGATTTTTTTGATTTTTCACAGGCTTCAATTCTAGAGAGGCAGAAACATGAACAGAAACGGTTATTTTTAGAAATGACACATATATAAAAAAAAATTGGTAAATAGAAGATCAGATATTGACAAATTAAGTAACATTTATTGTTACATATTAACATATCAATAAATACCGTCAAAATCTCATATTCTATTGACAACCTAACATTAAAAATTCATATATGCTTAAGCCAAACTGCTGACTGGATTAATTTATATTTTTTATAGACAATTAAATAAATTATAATAAAAACTATTGTTACTGGTTTTGCTTTCCACATAAAATAACTGTATTTTTATTCATATATGTCCATTAATCAAACCATGACAATGACATGTATAGTGACAATATAGTTATTTTTAATAAAAAAATTTTAATATATTTATAATGGTTTGTTTTGTAGAGTACAATATTAACAACTGTAATCTCACGACTAGTAAATAAGACAATTAACAATTTTAACTAGTTAATTTATATTTCTTTTTATAGATGTCTTGAAAAAGAATTAAATAAAATTCGAAAGCTTGACAGTAAGTCAAAGAGTTTTCTTTGTCTTGTGGGCCAAATAGACTGACTGCAAATCATAACTTATATTTAAATCAACAGTCAAGAATACCACCATCTTATATATATATATATATATATATATATATATATAATATATATATATATATATATATATATATATATATATATATATATATATATATATACATTCTTTGTGTTCTTGTTTTTTTAAGACATCTATTAAATCCTCTAGAGAAGTACTATAATAAAGATTTTTTTTAGAAAATCGTATCAACCAAATGGCCATTATCGAAAAATTAATGGCCTATGTTAGGTACAATTACTGAATTACAATCTGGTTTATTAAATATTGTGGTACTTCTTAATGTCCTTCAAGACATTGAGAGTATTGTTAAATTTACAATCTGCACCTAGAGCTTCTAGAAGTGTTCCTGGTATCTTGTTACTTCGTTGTTGATTGTAGAGAGGACATTCACATAATATGTGCATTATTGTTAGTGTCGTATTACACGTTTCACATCGCGGTGGTTCGCACTTTTTAATTAAGTAATTATGCGTTAACCTAATATGTCCGAGTCTAAGGCGCGTTACTATTATTTCTTGGCTTCTTGACGTTGATAATACATTTCATGTCTCTATGCTGGGTTTCACTTGTTTTAATTCTGATTTTGACACATTTCATTTATTTTTCCATGCACTTAAGATTGATTTTTTTATATAAGCTTTTATATCCGTTGATACCGATGTGTTTACGATTTCGGAAACGTTAGTCACTATCGCGTCTTTAGCACTATGGTCAGCAGTTTCGTTGGTTTTTATTCCTATATAGGATGGGATCCAGATAAAATTTGTTTTAATATAATTGATGTAAGCCTGAAGAATGTTTTAATTTTTTTTTAAAGCGGGTTTTTTTGATACAGTTGTTGGATGCTTTGTATGGCACTAAGTGAGTCTGCTAAGATAATATATTTGCAGTTTGTTGTCAGATTGATTAGTTCTATGGCGCGATAGAAAGCATACAGTTCAGCTGTATAGATAGTACTAACATTAGATAGTTTGAATTTAAGCACCTTCTCTGAAATGTCTGGAGTTACTACAGATGGTCCCACACCTTCTGATGATTTTGAATCATCAGGGCATATCTGAATATGATTTTTACAACGACTAAAAATTTGTCTAAAATGGGAAATAATTAAATTATGATTAGTGGAATTTTTGTCAAATGATGTAAGTTCAAAGTTATATGATGATATGTTTTGAATCCGAGGTGGATTATGGTCATATGTGTATGGAAGATATTCAGGTATGACAATATCAAACAGATGCAAATGGTCTTTTATTCTTTTATAGAAAGATTTAACAGAACGGTGATTTGCATTGAGGTTTGGAAAATTATCAGTAAAATTATTTCTATAGACAGGATTTTTTGCATTTTCCTTAATTTTTGTTGCATACGTTAGAATAAAGTAAGCTCTTCTATCATTTAACGACAATTTATTTGCTTCGCAAAGTAAACTTTCAATCGGTGTTGTACAAAGGCTCCCAAACATATTCTGAGTGCTGTATTATGAATAGTGTCGAGCTTTTTAAGTACTGATTTCAACGCTGAGTCGTAAGCTATAGCCGCATAGTCTAGCTGTGATCGTATAATAGTTCTGTATATAATTAACAATGTACTGCTGTCCGAACCCCAATTCTAGTGTTCTAGAATTTTTAGTAAATTTAATCTTCTGTAACATGTACATGTTACATGTTAGATGAAAAGTAGCTCCTAGCAATTATAGCGAATATTTTTGTTGCAGAGATTGGTTGTATAGATATAATGAGATTGGTGTACTGACTTTCTTTTTAGAAAATACTATTTATTTAGTTATAGTTGTTCAATAGATAAATCCAGTTTCCTGTGATCATTTTTCAATATCTAACAAGAAACTCTGTGCAGGTTGTGAGAGGTTGTTTAAGTTTTTGCTTTGACCAAATATTACAAGATCGTCAGGATATAAGCGGCCTTTAAGTGAAAGTTTTATATTTCGTAGAATATAATTTATGGCAATTATAAAGAGCGTTGGACTTATAACAGATCCCTGAGGAACTCCTTTTTCTAATTCCAGTTTTGATGACAAGTTACAATTTACTCTAACTTACCTATACCTTTTATATAAGAAGTTTTTTTATAAATAAGTACATGGTAATATTATTTAATTTCTAAATCCTACAGTAATCAAAAAGTAGTAGACTTGTTCTAACTTTTTGTGACAAAGGACATTTTTTATACGTTTTTCTCCTGCTATGCCTGTTGCCCTAAAGCCCTTCTCTTTCAAAGTTTCCATCAAACTGTAATAAGTAAAATAATTGTCAAAAAATACTTCGTGGTCAGTAGGCACATCAACGACATCGAGCATTTTTAGAACAACTTGTGATCCTGAAGGCAACGCCGCTACTTTTGATTTATCTACTGATGCTCCACAATATGTGTCAAAATTGTAGCAATAACCAGTTAAACTACAAGGCATCTAGTCCTTGTACCCAAGTCTTACTGGCTTTTCACTTATGAACTGTTTAGATGAACGATGGCCAAACTACTTTATCATCGCTTCATCAATTGATGAAGTCTTTGTGTAATATGACAAATTGTTGAAATTTTTTATTTAGTTTGTTCATGAGAGGCCCAACTTTATACATTCTGTCCCTTGTATCAATTTGCGTATTATCTGCCAAATATAGGTACGTTTAGATTTTTTGGAAACGGTTCTTTGAAATTGAATTAGTCACGAGGGGAACCTGAAGATCCTCATCTAAACACCAATAGTTGCGTTTTTGTTGCAATCTATGGTATCTAGTAAAAAGTAATATATATATATTATATATATATATATATATATATATATATATATATATCTATATATATATATATATATATATCTCTTTATCTCTTTAAGCGGCAGCGACATATAAATTTGTCTGTTGTCTAATATATTCAATAATTTCATTGTCAAAAAATTTCTCAAATGTTTCTATAGGAGATTTACTTCGAATTTGTTCTTTCATATTATCCAGACGACCCTCGAAACCTGTAGTATATGTCATACTTATAACAGTAATTTCTTCCGTCCAGTCAGATTTCTTGGTTTTATTGTGACCCTTTAGTAAATTTTCTCTTCTAATGGCAAGAGGAAGATTGTCTTCTTTGTCGTTATCAGAGTCATCATTCATGTTATAAACCGCTATTTCTCCGGAAACGTTATTCGAAAAGCTTTTAGTCTGAAGATGATTCTTATGTATGTCCTCATTGTCAGTTTGATCGTCAGTCTCAGGAAGAATAACTACCACCGATACATCTTTATGAGTGGAACTCTCTAGGTCATCTGAAGCTATAGCAAGGGTTCTGTAACGTTTTCCATACAACCCAGTGAGACTAATAGGCGGAAATTCTTAAAAATTCATTTCAATATCAATCTTGAATCTGAAATAATAAAACACCAAATAATCATTTGGATCTCATACAAACCCACTGTACTCAGATGAGTACAGGTCTATTTTGTAACATAAAAACAACAATAATACAAAAATCTTACACTAAATAAATAAACATTTCTAGTACCTAACCTTACAACAACAAAAAGATAAAAAATGATAAATAGTATCAAAATCACAAAATATCAAACACTTCTAAATGGGTTACCTTTTTTGGGCATGTCTAGAGATAAACTTTGTAAATGTTTGGTTATAGCTAAAAAAGGATTAGAGCCACCTCCAAAAAATTTGTTGCATTTTCGTAGAGACCTTACTAGTAGCCTCTATTTTCCTGTCCCTTACAGAATAAACAAGACTCCAAGATGAAAACAAAACGACGGCATAATTTTAGTGTTTCTTCGGAAATAAGATTGTCCAATAGAGAAAATTACTGTATGTTGAGAAGTTTGTACTATGAATAAAGTACAATTTAAACCGATGTCAATTTGCTCTTTACGTTATGTTTTCCTAGGTATCAATTAAAATAAAAATTGTTTCATAGAATATTATGAGATAAATAATTGAAATATATAGTTACTATAATGTGCCTTAATATTTTTTTCTACTCTGAATGTATCCCAGCGGTACTTTCTAGTACCATATTGTAAATTGTTTAAAATTTATTAAAAAATGTTTAGAGGATTTTCTATTCATTAAAAAAGTATTATCTCCATGATATCAATATCTAGGATATAAGGATGGTAACTGGTACTTTTAAGGACCTAAAAAATTGGTCTATGTAGATATTGTTTCTAATATATCGAGAAAGTTACGAATATTCTAACAAATAAAGTTTTATTGCACAGCTTCATCTAATTACAATCATTTTTAATAGCTCGATAAATAAAAAGTACACCCTTGTTTATAAAGTACTTTTATAGGTATTTTCAGCGAGATTTAGCTATCATATTTCTTTAGAGATCGCCTATATAATGCTTATTTACTAGAACTCCTACACACCGATACATAATGAGCATTCCCTTAACATAAAATGAGATATTTAAGCTGTTTTCATATAAGACTTAATAATACGCATTTAATCACAGATATATTGCCGTTTTGCTGGAACTCCTACACGCTTAAGTACAATAAGCAACCCCTCAACATCAAATGGTATATTCAGGCTATTGAATATTCTCCCGTATTATAATTATAATGATTAATTATACAAGACCTCCTTGCATTCCTTTTAATAAATATATGAAATTCCTTTGTCGAGCAAAGACTATCAGTAGGTCCCTCTAATGAAAATTTCCGTGTAGTATGCAATAAAGAGATTAAATAGCAGCCAACTAGGACCAAAAATAATAAGAAGCTGTATTATAATTCTAATCAAAGTAAGGTAATTTTTTAAACGTATACCAACAAAGTATGTTTAAACATAGTTTTACGTAAATTAAATAAAGTTTTAAGTTTAATATTTGAATATAACGCCTCGATTGCGCAGTAGTAAGAGCAACAATTTACTTTGTGTAAAAACTCTAAAAGTTGTGAGTTCAATTTATACTTTAGAATGACGTACATAGCACAGTGTTCCCACTTGAATAAAATAAAATCCAAGAAAGCCCCAGTACTAATACCAACGGTGGTCAACGACAAATAGAATCCTACTAGGATCAGAAGGAGAACAAGAGAAAGATCCGGTTTACAGAAATTTCGAAAATGGAATAAAGAAAACCGTCGAACGTCTTTTAAAGAAAATTCAAACCTATGCTCAGTACTTTATGCTCAACAGGACTTCTTTAGCTATGAAAGACGGCTTGCTTAAACTGGTACTGAAAAATTAAGACGGTTTCGAAAAGAGAACACAGTTGGTGGTTTTAAACAACAGAATAGTGTCAGAGTTTTACACGGCAGTCCATTAGTAGGGTATTTTGGCGTAAAGATGACTCTTCAGAGAACTCAAGAACGGTTTAAAAAATATTGTTTCGATGATGCAAGGAACTGGTGTAATCAATGTACTATCTGTGTCAGGAGGAACTTACCAAAAAAAGGCTCTTGTAAGAGAATGAAATGTTAGAAGTCCATTTCAAAGAATAGGCTTGGACATTGCCGAGCTATTTACAGGACTCGAAAATGGATTCTAGTACATATTAATTGTGATGGATTACATCACGAAGTGGGTCAAAATCTACTTAGTTCTAGACCAAAAGGCCATCACTATTGCAGATGTGTTAATTAAAGGATACATCAGCCCATCACTATAATTTGTAGACCCTTCAAGCTGTCTGCAAAAACTACAGCGTTTTCAGCAATTTTAATTTTATTTGGATATACTATGTTGACTAATACCCCTTTCTGTTATGTTTCAGTGCTTGCGAGATAATATATATATATATATATATATATATATATATATATATATATGTATATATATAATAACAGGTCTTCAACACTTCTACCTACTCCCCTATCTTCTATCTACATCTATATGACTTTTAATATATATATATATATATATATATATATATATATATATATATATATATATATGTTGATGGGCTACTTTATCTATTTTGAAGACGATTGTTTTATACAATACTACCGTATAATGTCCATTTACTTGAGTTTTATTCACAAACTTGTTAATATCTTTGACTTTTACATGTCTTTTTAAGGTAACACTTATAACATCATTTCCATGATTGTATGGTTCTCATATTGTACTTTTTAGATGAATTGATGATGCTTTCAGAATACAAAAGCGAAACGTCTTCAAAATAGATAAAGAAGCCTATCAACTTTGTCTTTTATTTCTCCACCTTCTGAACCCACCACTCTTCTGAGTGATCCTTATAATATATTGGATTGACGGTCGTACTCCTTTTTCTGATATATATATATATATATATATATATATATATATATATATATATATATATATATATATATATGTATATATATATATATATATATATATATATATGCATATATATATATATATATATATATATATATATATATATATATATATATATATATATATATATATCTATATACAGAGAGTTATACAAAATAAAAAAAAATCTCTTACAAATAAATATAGTACAATACTAACAAATTTTATAACTAAAATTAAGGTTAAATCAAGCTAACTCTTGTCGAAATTTAAAAATTTGGCGGATTGCCACAGATGTGTAATAGTTTGTCTTTTAGCGCCATACTTACAGCTTGGGAAAGATATATTTTTCCACGAAAATGACAATTTAGAGCACTTGCTAGAGTTTGCCCTTATATATTAAGTGTTGACCAGATTTATCTGTGTTGTCCAAAACCTCTTCTCCTGTAGTGTTACATTGTTCTTCTAATCCTCTCTGCAGCACTTGATTAATGTACGTTCAGAGTGGAAATCACTAAAAAAGGACCCAATAGACGATGGATTGGATAAATAATTGGATGGAAAGTAGAAACTTATGGATTCTGGCCATTTGTGGATTGACCAAATACCACATCATAAATAAGTTGATGTATTCTCAAGCGAAGTAAAAGCTTGTCTGCTGGTGGAAAGGGTGTGACGTATGAGAATAGGGTGTTGAAGAAAAATTCGTTATCATCAACTTGTTGGGACTGCATTGCTCTTTTGTTCACCATGTCAAGTTTTTTCTCTTTACGATAAATCACAGCGTTTGCTATTTCATCAGAAGATCGTTTAAGTTTTTGGGCGGTGCTAGCTGATTCTGCACGGTTGCCAAGTGACACATTATGTGGATTAACACCAGGATTATTCTCGCTAGCTATCTCAAAGTTAACTGGATCTCATTGAAATCAATCACGACTAAATCAGTATACATGTCGGACAGCCTTCCTCTAGCTACTCGGGCGATGAAAAGAATTGGAAGCTATCGAAGTTCTGCTATTTTGACTTCCATATA
Source organism: Diabrotica balteata (assembly GCA_918026665.1). NCBI lineage: Eukaryota > Metazoa > Arthropoda > Insecta > Coleoptera > Chrysomelidae > Diabrotica > Diabrotica balteata. The sequence continues at coordinate 158,931,596 of OU898277.1, forward strand.
GCCTGACAATCTTCTTTACCTAAGCAAATTAGTGGTTTCTTCTATAATTCGGTAAGGAAGTTGTTCCAGAGTAACTTCCACTTCACTTCACTTCACAGCTTTTACTAAAAGAAAAGGACAGATGGATGTTTTATTAAGACACATTTTAAATTTATGTTTCAAATATCTTGCTACTAGGGCATCTCTCAGATATCTAGGATTCACTTTCTGAGTGGAAGTAAGATCAGTCAGCTGGATCGTACACAAAACAGTAGACGCAGTTTGGGAAACACTCCATCATATTCACATGTGGCCACGGAAGTAATGTTTAAGAAAATTGCCAAGAATTTTTTGTAATATTTTCACTTCACCACAGTTCTCATCTAAAATGTATCGATTGTGATGTTGTGACTTTTTCTGATTTCTCAACGGTATTCTTTAGAACACTTCCGCTATCAAGACATTCAGATTCATTTTTCAAAATAGGACTAGTGCCGCGTTTACTATTTTCCTCCATTGTTGTCGGTCCTGAGCAGCTATTTCCTATTGCTGTATTCCCATTTTGCGTAGATCACTGGCTACGGCGTCTTTCCATCTCTTTCTGGGGCGACCAACTGACTTCTGTGTCCAGGAGTCGTTCGTCACTCGATCTTAGCAGTCACTAGTTCGTGCTAGTGGAGAAATCAAACTGGTTTGGTTTCGCTTCTCTGTTCTTTGCTTTTGGCTAGCACCCTTCTTTGCTTTCTCTCTGAACATACCTTTACGATGTATTATTAGTTCTTTTTAATTAGTATTTTTGCAGTTTTTGGAGAAAAGTATGAAATGTATCTGTAAAAGGGTTTAAAAGGGGGTTTTCAAAATCAGCATTAATTTTGTAACACTTTATGATTAGCTTATGATGTATATGGGAAGGAGCTATGTGGTTCAGTGTAGGTAGCTAATAATTGGGTAAAATTGTGTCCAATATAGGTCACATGGCTTGATTAAGTTAAACGTGATGTCTGGACTATTGAACTACACCAGAGCACAGTAATCCATGACATAGTACACCAGCACTAGTGCCATCAATTTAACTGTTGACAGTGAGGTACTCTGTGTAGTACAGTACAGCTTTTTTAGCATGTTATTATAGGTTGTGACTTTTATAGTTATCTCCGTGAGATGTATTTTAAACTAAGCAATGTGTCAAGTGACACGCTTAGGTATTCTGGGTATTAAGTAGAACTTAAACATTTTTTCTTTAGACAAAAAAAATCATTTGCACTGGAATACAGATAGCTACTAAGACTAACACATTATGACGTTCAGATGATAATGAGGCGCATTACTATCCACGTAGATATATGAGGTTGATAGTGATTTTGAATAAAAAAAGGCGTTACACTTGCAGAATTCCGACAGAAGTCAATACTTCTTAGCGTGTCATTGTTATACGTATTTTTTAAAATTATTTATCAATTGTTTATGTTTTAAAATTTTTAATAATTTTATTTAATTTTGTATAGTTTTAGTTAATTTTGTGTAATATTTATTTAATTTTATTTATTTTATTTCAGTTAATTATACTTAATTGTATATAACTTTACTATAATTTTTTATAATATTTATTAATTATCTATATATTTAATTTAAATATTTAATTTTATCTAATTTTATTTAATTTTATTTACTTTTATTTAATATTACTTAATTTTATTAAACTTTTTTTAATTTTATTAAATTTTATTAAATTTTATTTAATTTTATTTAATTTTATTTAATTTTATTTAATATTATTTAATTTTATTTAATTTTATTTAATTTTATTTAATTTTATTTAATCTGATTTAATTTTATTTAATTTTATTTAATTTTATTTATTTTATTTAATTTTATTTAATTTTATTTCATTTTATTTAATTTTATTTGATTTTATTTAATTTTATTTAATTTTATTTCATTTTATTTAATTTTATTTGATTTTATTTAATTTTATTTAATTTTTTTATTTATTTTATTCAATTATATTTAAATATATTTAATTTTTGTTCAGAATTTCGAGCCCGTTCAAAATATCATACTTAGCGATAAGAAGTATTTACTACAACAATAAAAAAATTTGATATTTTGTTTTCCTGTTTATTATTTAGAACACTTCATATATAATTTTATTTTTTTTTGTGAAATATATGGCGACAACGACGGTTGTCCTAAATAAACAACATCGGAAATGTCTAATATCCATTAGAAGCTGCAATGGAGCATCACAAACAACTCTGAAAAGTGATATATTTTTCTAACACATTATATTTCTCTTCCAGATAACGCCGCCGCTTAACGGAACATTTGAAGGTCTCGATTACGGTCTTTTGATTCCCGTCAATCCCACTCATGAAACAAGCGATTACGACCACTCCATGCCGTTGCTTGTGCAACTTGCTTGGAGCACAATATTTCTCTTTATGATCGTAACGGCGACGTGCGGAAATTGTATCGTCATCTGGATCGTAGTGGGTAAGTTTTTTATGGTTTATTTCGGCTAGGAACAAGAAGTACCAAACTTGAGAATAACGAGACTATGTAGGAGTCATTTTAGGTTTTTATTAAAACTAAATAAATTTTATTAAATATATGAAAAATTTTAGTGAAGGTAGTTTGCAAAATTTACTTTATAGTTTAATGTTCTATGTCTGGATATCATCAACCTCATTCAGGTCGATTTCATACCTACAAGTCTATGCTATTAAGCTATTGTCAACTCTTGAGTAATCGGGTACATGCAAATTACATGAACACTCGGGTGGGGTTTTGGTTTTACATAATATATTAGAAAAGATTAAAATAAAACTATTTGATATATGTAGGGGAGAGTATTACACAATGAGAGATGAAACCATCGAGCAAAAAGACAAAAGAGTGAATCTAATCCTTGAATGAAATGAAAAGGAGACCAAAAAAGTGGCCTCTGATGGCGGACATATCCTGAAATGCGAATGCGCCAAATTTAAATTTTCCGACACTTATTAACAGTAGCTATATAATATTTTTCAGAATATCTCTTAGACGAGAAAGTTTTAATTAATTTAACGGTAATAGTCTAAAATGCGACACAATTGTTAAAAAACTTCAATATAAATAAAATTTTATGTGACATTTGGGACAAACAATAACATAACCCAACTAATTTTGATGTCAAACAAGGAGAGAGACTCTCTTTCGTTGTTTAATGTGGCCTCTAAAGATCGCAATTCCTGTCTAACAATATTTTTGCCCCCACTACCTTTACATTCCCTCTTTTGTCTTTTTGCTCGATTGATGAAACACAGTAAGACATTCTATTTTTTTTATTTATCGCTCAGTTTCAATTATGCAACCAACATTATCTCAGAAAGATCATTTTACAGCGCCAGTCAAAATACCACCATTTCATTAATGACCTTAAAGTAAGAAGTATTTTTTTATATAGTTTTGTCGACTTATTATTGGAACTAATTTTTGATTTGTGTCAATTTGCAAGTGTTTGTGTTAAATACCACAGTTAAATTAGTCTAACTTTAAATAGTCTTGTCTCAAAACTAAAAATTAAATATGATTATTCGCATTTGTCTACAACAATGCTACTTCGTACACAATGAGACATCGGGGGATAGCATGGTACAATGAATACAAGGTATGATATTGCGCATGACATTTGACAGCTGGCCCAGGAGTGTGACGTAGTCAAGACCGCTCGAAATGGCTCGAACCACGATACACTTATACCGGTATGCCGACGCGCATCTTTAGTGACGTCACATCGATGCAAATCCTAAATCCTACCACATCCTACGTTATTTAATGTTGGTTAGGTTGAGTGTTTTTATTTTTAGTTTATCCCATTGTGGATTTACTAATTTACAGTTTTTAAATCAAATACAGTTGTTGTAAATGAAACTGCGATATTGAGATACAAAAATACTTTTGAAAGAATTTATAAAAATGAAATTAAAAAAAAAATTAAGCGGGAATAAGCGGTCTTGACTACGTCATGCGCGAAAGCGAACCAATTTTGGAACATTATGTATCATACCTTGTGTTCATTGTACCATGGGATGATAGGACACAATAGGACTGTCCCATTGTGTACTACTAAAATTTGTACGAAGTGTTTATGCTATAATGATATGTTGTATAAGCAGAATGAAAGTTACTTAGGTTAGTTACAGATATGGTGCGCAAACAAACCAAGAAGTTGAGTGACATTTAGCTCCGATGATATGGCAAGTGCCGTACAAGATTCATTAAGAATTGCTGCTGTTAAACACGAAGTAAAATTTTAGACATTACAAATATATGTCGCAAAAAATGTACTAATCCAGATGATGATCGAATGGAACCCAATTATGCTGTACGATGTGTGCTTTCATAGGAACAGGAAATTTTTCTGTGAGACTATGTCAAAACTTGTAGCAAAATGAGCTATGGATTAACAACCATTTAAGCACGAAATGGTTCCGTCCATTTTTAATAGGCGTTTGAACCTCAGTATACGTCAACCAGAGGGTTGCAGTTTATTAAGATTAAAATAATTTAATTCACAGAATGTCAACAAGTTAATCGTCAATTTACATACCGTTTATTCTAAACAATGTTCAAAACAATATACATCCTATTCTAATTAATTAGCTAAAGTCAAGGTTGGTTTCAAATCCAGGTAAGTCTCAAAGTTTGCAACAAAACCAGGTAGATCCAGGCTTTCCGCCAGCCGCAGCGCAGGGATCGTGCTCCAGCGTCGCGTAGCTTTCCGTTGTATGGTTATTGTTGCTTTGTTGCTGTTATTGAGATAAGACGTGTTTTCGTGTTATATTGGTTTGTTTTGTTCGGTTTTTTCATAAAAACTCGACCCGTAGAGTGTACTGATGTACTACTGAGTGTACTACTCAGCCAGGAAGAAGAGAAAAAAACCTGAAATTTGGAAAAGAGCACGAGAAAAGAGGCAAAGATAAAGCTATTGAAGATTTGATGTACTTTTTATTTTCTGTGAAAACTTTGTGTTATATGGAGTAGCGGATTAAGGTCATGGTCTGAAGGTAATGCGAGAACAAGAGGCCTCATTCGTTTTTAGGCTTTAAAGTTTTTTAAATCGATTTATATGGCATTGATAATTTATTATTATGGGTAGCATATTTTTATCTGAAATAAAACGTCGCGTCGGTTACTTGAAGAGGTTTTTTGCAACTTGGGCTTAAACTGATGTGTATGGCTACTACAAGAAGATATTTTTTACAGGTATGGTTCAGATGGATTGCCGAAGAAAATTACTTGCAATCGCGGAAAGAAGGGAAAGGCATATCACTGCCAAGAACTTACATACACTGACCAAAGATATTTCCATAGCCAATTTTATAAAACAATCTAAGACTAATTAACTAAAGAAATCAAACGAGTTGAAAATATATCAAGACTCGTTTATTTTAAAGTATTCAGAGACGTTTAAACCAAAATCTTGTAAAATCTTAAAAAATGCAAGAGAAAAAAAAAACAAGATGAGTGCTAATTACTTTGTATACAAAAAGTTTTGCTAGGTGTTTTAACCAGAAATTTTAACACCGTTTATCTACCACAAGAGAAAAGGTGCGGCAATCGGAAGCGCAATTTATTTTTAGGAAAAGAGAATCGATAATCACTTTTATCAAAAAGTTTAATGTACTTGAAAGCCATTATTGTAGATCCAAAACTCCTTCTCGCCAGTATCTGGCTTCAGATCTGAACATTAAGAAAATGTGGCGCCTCTACAACGCTGAGACCCAAGAGGAGGACCGGGTAGAAGAATCGTATTTTAGATGTTTTTAATACAAATTTTAACTTGGGATTTGGTAGCTAAAGAACTGATGAATGTTCCACATGTCTCTCCTTGGATGAAAAAATTTAGCATTGTGTTGACGTACAAACCAAAATAAACTTGATGGCGCAAAAAAGAGTGCACAAGATAAAAGCAAAGGCTTTTTGTTAGCTTCTAAAAGAAAAACGGGACGATCTATAGACGGTATAATTCGATTGTCAAAAACATCAAGTCCTACCTACTAAGTGTCAGACCAAAGCGCTTATTACTCAAGACAACTCTACACCTACAATTTAACCATTGTAGTTGGTGACTCAAAATGCAACCAAACCAAAGAAAATGTATTCATATACTACTGGACAGAAGACCAATACGGAAAAAGTGCAAATGAAATAGCATCTACTGTTTTTGATTGATTAATGAAATTGAACATTCCTGAAACTGAAAACTATCCCCTGTGCCTCCGACGGATGTCGAGGGCAAAACAAAAATTATTTTATGATAAGTATGATAGCATTTTGGCTGTTGAAAAAAGCTCCTGCAACTGTAGAAAGAGCCGAGTTTGTGTTTCCTATAGTGGGCCATTATTTTCTCCCATCCGAATGAGTATTTGGTAGAATCGAGAAGGAGATCAGAAGAAAACCAGTGATTATTGAACCAGCTGAATATGTTGAAGTTTTTTCTCACGATGGAACTGTGATTCCACTGCATGGCTTAAACTATGATTGGAAATCAAACTTCGACGTGGTGCGACCTCCTGCCTAGTGGCACTTCCACTTCAATCCTTCGAAAAAGTTCCACTTCAAATGAAGTTTTTAGGACAACGACGTACTTATCAAAGGAGAGGTTAACTATAGATCCGATTTTTGTCAATACAAGGAATTTTGTAAAAAATAGAAGTAATTTTCAAGGTATAAATGATCCTCAGTTTAGTGTTACAAAAACAGGGACAGTTTCTAAGCTAAAAGCCACATATGTGAGGAAGTTACTGAAAAAACATTTCGGGAAAGAGCGGAGGTCTGCAAACACTCTTGAATATTAAAAAAGGATCGTAGAAGGTGATCGTCCTCAGTTGACAGCTGAGGACAACCAACACGATGATGACATTTGCCAGCACCTCACTGAAGAAGACGGCTTAGTAATCTAACCAGTCGATTTTGTTGCATTTCGATAAACAAAATAAAAAATATAAAAATTGCACTTTTATTTTTATTTTATTTTTTTTTTATATAAATTAACAATTTAATATATTAATTCAATATTATAAACAGCTCAAACTTATGCAAAAAATAGGTAAAGAAATAATTAATAAGACTTACTCACAATCAATTTAATTTAACTATCCGACGACCGGTTTCGCTTTCTACAATATGCAAAGCATCTTCAGGTCTCGGTAAAAAGTTAAACAAATGATGCCGGTACTCTATTTTTTGCCCAAGACTATGATGTAGTGCTTTAAAGTCCTTCCCCCTTTTAAATTCAATGTTTGTTTCGTCCCTTCTAAGTGTTTTCTGTTTTTAGTGTGTTTAAATTATCCTTAAGTGTTTGTATTTTACCATTTTATTCATTTTATTCACTTGACCATTCCAATAATTAACTCATTGCCAATAGAACTTTATCAAAGTAATTTGATAACTACAAGTTTGGAAATAATTGCACACCCACACAATTTTACATCTACACTTATTCATTGTCATAAATGTCACTTCATAAAACAATTACTCAATAAATAACACACATTTCAAAAATATATCTCTGGAATAAGTATAAATAACTTTTAATAACACAATAATATATTACACCACTTACATTTAACAAACAATCTCACACATATCTCAAATTCATTGGATCAAATCTACCTCCTCAAGAACTTCCCGTTTACTATCAAACAACTGCAATAATAGTATTGAGTTCTCCATTCAACAATATACAGTAGTTTCAAACATGTTCTACCATCCATCTATTAATAGAGTACCGGCATCATTTGTTTAACTTTGTACCGAGACCTGAAGATGCTTTGCATATTGTAGAAAGCGAAACCGGTCGTCGGATAGTTAAATTAAATTGATTGTGAGTAAGTCTTATTTATTATTTCTTTACCTATTTGAAATGGACTCACACAAGCAACAAATTCATGATTATGCAAAAAACTTCTTTTCTTAATACTTAGTTTCAAATTCATATAAATCAGCTACAGTTTGTTCCAAAACAAGATAGATCCACAACATTGGTTGCAAAACCAGATACATTACTAAAGTTGGTTTTAAAACCAGGTAGATCCAAACTTTATTTCTACATTATCTACAAAATTATTATTTTTTTGAACTTAATATTGGTCAATAGTGAAAACACAGTCAAGGATGTAATCATCTTCTTCCTGAACAATTTGTAAAAACTTGAATTACCTGGTTTTAAAACTAGACGGCTCGATTGGCTATAAATAAAAAAATACCTATTAAAAAAATATCTATTTGAGTTAAAGGATACAACTATATATTTGATATATTTTAAACCAAAAATATGACTAATATAAATAAAATTTTACAAAGTCAAATTTACTTACTTTATTTCCCTTATTCTAATTCACTAAAACACAATAATTTATATTAATTTATTATACTACTTATACAATACAACAATGTATTTTCGACTGACTCCGTTTACATAAAATTTCTATTTAAATATAAATACAGTAAAGTTATTCTGGAATCACGGCGAAGATTCGTAGACCTTTCATCGAAGGAATCCCATCAAAAGCAGGTTTTTTTATATCGGAGGGGGACCCATCGTTTCAGGTAGGTATTACCTGGAATTTCTGCTAACAGGTAAAATCTAGAACATAGTAAAATTAGAAAGAATATTATGAGACATATTTATCGTAACACTCCTTTAAAATTTACTATTTTGGAGTTACAAGGTCTGCTAATTAAGGTAGCGATATTGAAATTTAAAATATAATTACGGATTTTTAAAATTCTTAATTTATACTTTCCTCCAATATTAAAATTTTCTTTTTGCTCTCTTTATTGGAAAATGGCCACAAAAACGATAAAATTTGCTTTTTTTTCGTTTATTTGTCCATAAATTAATAAGTTCCCATGAGAAATTTACAGTAAACTTTTAAACATAGCGTATTGACATCATAATGAATCGATTTAAAAAAAGTTTTAGCTTGTAGGTAGGTATAGAATGAAAAATGTTCGACATTGTTGCCATCAGTTAAATTAAAAATCATTACATGGTTTTTTCGAGTTTATTGCGTATTTAATTCACCAATTTTGTTTCATCGCTGTTCAGTTTTTGATGACACATAAATTTATTGTTAATTTCGTATAGTTGTAAGTGTAACTCATCCATTTTAATAACCTTTGGGACAGAGGGCAATCCTCTGACAATCGTTGCACAAAATTTTAGCGAGTGTCGCTGATTACATTACATCACATATATTTTTCTAGGCGAGTGATCACTTATTTCTTTTTGTGTAGTTGACAGAAAACTCTTTAAATTTATCACGAGATAACAATTGTTTTAAGCTTGTTAAAACATGATACTGTACTTGAATTATTTCATGGGCATGGTAAAGCTATAAAGTAAGCCACAAATAAAATTGAAGCTACAAATTTTAAGCCCTATTTAATATAAAATAGCAAAATTAGTTCCTTTTACAGATGACTCAAAAACATTACAAACATTGTTTATTTATGGATTAGACTACTTTTCTGAATTTCTGAGTCAACATTTTTCCCTATCTGCCCATTCTATTATTACGTTTATTATCAACAGTAATCATCACAATCATCAGTGTTCTTGTTCTTCTTCTTCCTTCTTGTATGTAGGCTTTAAAGCCTGTATATTTTTCAATATTAGCCTTCTAAATTATTTGAATTTTCGCACCATCTTTTTTTGGTCTGCTAATACTTCTTCGTCCATTTGGTGACTTATCTCGTGCTATTCGTATTATTCTATCCTCTGCCATTCTTTTGATGTGTTCGGTCCACTTCTGTTTTTGTTTTGTCACCTATCCATTTATGTCTTCTATATTGCATGCTCTTCTTATGTTTTCGCTTATCTCGCTATGCAACAGACTTTTACCTGATATTCGTCTGAGTATTTCCATCTCTGTTGTTTCTAGTAGTTGTTTCGTTTTAGATTAGTTGTATCAGGTCTTGTCTCAGCCGTTTATGTTAATATAGGTCTAACTACTGCTTTTTGGATTCCTGTTTTTATGTCTTGTTTTAGGTTTTTGTTCTTTCAGATTGTGTCATTAAGTGATCCCTCCGCTTTACTTGATTTTAAGCTTTGTTGTTGTACATCTTCTTCAACATTTCCGTAACTAGTTATATCTATTCCCAGATATCTATACCTTGGTTTCTGCTTTATTATATTTCCATCAATTTCAATTTTACATCGTAGTAGGTATTTAGGTGTTGTCATACATTTTGTTTTTTTTTTTTGCTGATATTGTTATATTGTATTTCTCGGCTGTTATAATAAAGATGCGTGTTAATCTTTGGGGTTCTTCTGTCTCGGCGATTAATGTGGCGTTGTCTGCATAACATAATATTTGTTTGTTATCCATTCTGTAGCCATGAACTTAACGTACTGCTTGTATTATTTCGTCCAATATTATATTAAAGAGAAGTTAACGAGTCACCTTGCCTGACTCCGCTTTGTACTGGTATACACTGTGTTAGTTTTCTATTTACCTTTGCCTATATTCGATTATGGAAGCAGATGTTTTCGATGGTTTGTATAATATTGATTGGTATGTTTCTTTTATACAGTAGGTATAAGACATTTTCGACTTGAATGCGATCGAAAGCCCTTGTCAGGTCTATAAAATAGTAAGAGTTATAGACCTAACTATATAGTAACAGTAAGGCTGGTTTATTGTACTAGATGGCCTTTTCTGCGATACGTCTTAGTACAAATATAAATCTGATAAAGTTGTTAGTTTATTGATTTTGCTGGTTAGGACTTTTGTGGTAAGCTTAAGTGCGGTGTTCAGTAGATTCATACAGTATATAATTGTTGGGGTCTTCTTTATCTTCTTTCTTGGTAATGCGTAAAATTGGTAAGCGTTCTATTTCTACCAATAATGTTATTAGAAAAACGAATGTTGGGGTGCATTTACCAGTAAAGGGGAAGTATAGGCGATGTGCACGTTGCTCCACCAAATCAAATGTAAAGTGATCAAAAATAGCATGTAGTGAGTGTAATGTTGGTCTGTGTTTAGAATGTTTCGCAGAATTTCATAAAACTGGGTAGATTTTTATTTTGAACAGTCGCTATTTATCATTTGTAGAAATGTTATGTTTGTGAATTGCCCATTTTAATTTGTCTCATCTTAAAATAAATATATTTTGAAACATATTGTGATTTATTTATATAAAAAATAAGTGGCTATATGGCTAGCCACCAAACTTTAAATGTTATTGGTTTTCAGGATGGTGAGTGGCACATATAGAAGCCACCTCAAAAAATACTTTGTAATGAAAATTTAATTATAATTTGTTATTTTTTAGAAAATAACATTCCATTTAAACAAGATTTTATTTTAAATCCCGAAAAAAATAAGAAAAAATAATTTGCGCGTTAAAGGGTTAAAATAAGCAACGGGTTCTTCCAATTTTTGTAAATAATAACTCAGACTCGTGCCACAATATATTGATGTTAGGTTAAGAAATTTAATCATGTGATGACACCAGTGTTGCCAGTTGACGAGAGTAGACTATAAATTACTGAAATATTTCATTGGTACGTAGAAGTGGTTATATTTATATCCATCAGTAAACATGAACTAGCGGCTGGAACTAAAGTTTTCCGCAGTTACGAAAGGGTTATTGCTCAATTAAATTTGTTTTTAAAAGGGGTAGATGTAGTAAGATAGTAAATGCCAAAAGTTCTGCATTATAATGATAAGTCAATATACGAATGAATTAAGTTATATTAAACTGAGTGAACCTATTATCCGTTTACAAATTGTTGATAGCACAACATGTGCTTCAAAGTAATAACACGGTCATTAAATTTGTATCATGATGGCGTTCCTGAGGTGTTTATTCATTAAAATTAATATTAATAATGTTCCAATACTAATATATTTATCAAAAAACAATTAAAACTTTCACGGCTAATGTTGGTTATTATATTATATTAATAAAAATAAGAATTTAACCATTAACAATTTTGTAAATAAGAATACCTTATCTCTTTGGATATTTCAATACTAATCTTCGCGTTTAATCACTTTACTAGAAAACCTGGAATTCATATCCGAAGGTACTATTCGTTGCAAGATAATTAGGATGGAATTCCCCAGATTTTTAATATGTAATATAATGGGTATATATGCCGGCTTTGGCCACGTGCCTTGTCTGTTCAGTTTCTATTCGAAACTTAACTTGAAAGGGTGAAGTTATTACGAACAAAAACAATTTTTTTGTTTAGCACCGACTCGTCGGTGTTTCCGCGTCTACGGCAGTAATTAGTGTCTCGAATATTTCTTTTGCGAATTATATGCAGTGCGTGAGTGATTTTTTATTCCATATACCTACGAACATATACGTACCTTTCGCTCGTGCTTGTTTGGTTGGATTGTTTGTGATGGCTTTATCAACATCGTCAAGTTTTACATCGGTACTGTTGCGTACAGTCAGTAAGTCTGTCTATTCACCAAGAGAGAAGACTATTGTCCTGAATGTTCACGATGCTCTGGTTTCTCAGAATCCCAGAAACACTGTTCTCAACATAGTCGAAAGTTGTTAAAAACATGACTGGCGTAGGGGAGTTAACTATATATAGGTTCCTATCAGAAAGAAAAAATCACGGTATAGCTAACCCAAACACAAACACTTAAAGAGAGGGAAAAAGCCTATTGAAATTGATGAATTTACCAAAAATGGTATTCGATTTCAAAAAAGAAATACCAAACTTAAACAAAATTTTACAAGAAATTAGAAACGACCCGGATTTGCGGACGAACTAAATTGTGGCAAGTTTTAAAAGAATTAAATTTCCGGTGCGAGAAATCAGACCGAAAATCACTTTTGATTGACCGGGAGGAGATACGTGGGTAAAATCATGTCATACTCTAAAAAAATTTGGTCAGATAAAAATATATTAAGCTCCAGGCAAGCCTTTATGCAAGATTGGTCTACTGGTATCTCCCCACTTTCTGGTAAAGGCAGTAGATTATTAATTTCTTACATTGGCAGTGAAAAATAATTTGTGAATCATGGTTTGTTGGAATTTCAGCCCAAAAGCACAAAAGACTATCACGAGGAGATGACAGCAAGAGTATTTTGAGCAGATGATTAAACACATACCACCAAATTCAATTATAGTATTAGATAATGCACCTTATCATTCACGACTAGTAGAAAGACTTCCAATGACTGCGTGAAAGAAACAGGATATTCTTGACTGGCTGCGGAATAAGTATCAGCCTTACGAAGATGGAATGGTAAAGCAGAACTTTTAAAAATTGCCCGGCAACACAAATCTAAGTCCAAGAAATGCGTAGTTGACAAAATGGCGAAAAGGCGAAACATCACAGTCCTTAGACTCCCACCGTACCACTGCGAAATAAATCCAATTGAACTCATTTGGGCACAAATGAAAAGTTATGTGGCTAAACAAAATACCTCATATAAAATACAAGCTGTACGAAATTGTTATACGAGTCTTTACAACATATTACAGAACAAAACTGGAAAGATGCAGTAAGACATATAATAGAAGAATAACAAAAAATGCGGGATATTGATAACATTATTGATGCGACCGTAGAGACACAACCGCTAATTATTAACTCTCAAGACGACTCGGATTCCGAAGTTGATCCTATTTATATTGAATTTTAATAGTTTTCTAATCGTAATTATATAAGGTAAGTAATAGTATTTGTAATCGTAAGGAATTAAATGGGAAAGGCGCAAAATATCGCCTGTAAAAATGTTTAATGTGTTTTAAATGTATCCATTTTTTATCAAAACCTGAACAAACTAAAAAACATTTTTGAAAAATTTACAGGCAGAATGAAATATTTTTATAATAATAATAAAGAAGTTTTATTAAAACAAAATACAATTTAAAAAATATATTTATTTAGTTCAAATAAATGTTTCAATCATATACTCTACGACACTGGTCGGTCATCTGTAACCAAAATATTTTCGTAATCGGATTATAAGGTTGACCGCTGTATTGTATTCCTGCAGATACAAGGTGGGTTAGTCAAAAACATCTTAAACCGTCAGTGTCAGGTTGGTTTTTACTATTATATCGTATTACCTATCCTCTCTGTATTTCAGTTCTCTAATAAGGATTAAACTTGTAGTGAGCTATCGACAAAGTTTGAACTGACTATACAGTGAACGAATTACATTGAAAAACACATACTTGTTTGTATAATTAAAAGTTTGTATTTGTGGACGGTATCAGAATAGATGCCAATCAATAATAATTAGTCATTTTGTCGCAGTAAAATACAATGAGTATTTTGAAAGTTGTCGTAGTATATTTTATTGCTATTATATATATATATATATATATATATATATATATATATATATATATATATATATATATATATATATATATATATATATATATATATATATATATATATATGTATATCCGGTATTTAGGCGGCACACGCCCTTTCGGTAGGGATCTATGGAGGAGTATCACCGAACCACAAGCCATTATCTCTTGCCGTACTGCTCCACCATAGCATGATCAGATACCAGCATATTCTAGACTAAGCCGCAGATTCATTTAGAATTTTAAACTGCTGCCTTAGCCTTTTTGTTTTTCTGTACACCGAGCTGGGGATTTGAACTGACATCTCTCGCATTGAAGCATTGAAGCCAGCCGCCCAGCCCGCTTGGCTATCCGATCGACTTATTGTTATTATTACCGGCAAATATTGCAAACACAGTCAGTAACCTATTTGTACTGAAATAAATATAGTGTTGGGATGTTAGTAGTAGTCTCACTAACATTCATATTGTGTTCACATTCACATTCACATTCATAGTTTTTGTTTTTTAGGTTTCAAAATTTATTAAACTTCTTAAATTTTTTTGTAGCTCTTTATTCTTATGCTCATTTTCCACTTCAATATATTTTTTTTTGTATCCATCTTCGCTAGTTAAAGTTTTTCGTCGACTTCTCTGTTCTGATCTATGTAATAAGACTGTTTTTTTAAATTTTGGCTTATTTTTTTTTTCTATTTTAGGTTAACTATATTGTTGAGGATTTGGTTACAATATGTATGTAAGTTGCGTTGTTACCTATTCGTGTGGCCCTTATCTTCTTGATCACTCTGTATAATCGATTATTAGAGCAAGCAATATTGCTTTAATTAAGAATTGAGTGTTAGTTCATTGAGGAGGAACTAACCCTTTAATTAATTCCCACAAGCTTGTCCGTGAAACGTGATTGCAAATATTCAGTTCTACTTGGCTTCGTGAGAGTTAAAGGAAATTGGACTGCATGGCATTCAGATTAGTTTAAATAGTTTCACATATTAGGCGTAAGATTACGTTAATATCTTAAATGGTAATAATTTAAGCTACGCTCAACTTCTCAATGTTCCAATATCCTGTTTAAAATAAAAGAAAATTATTTGTGTTTTAGGGTAGTCATAAAACAGCGATCAATATGTAAAAAACAAATTAATTTTTTAGATGGCCCTTTGTTACGATGGCATATTTATTCTTGATGTCGTAAATGAAATAAAATGAACTTTAATAATCAAAGACAAACCTGAAAAAGTATATATGAAACCAATACAATGTTTATGACCAGAACTGTATTGGTCATAAGCAGTAAACATAAGATTGCAGTAAGATAATAATTATGTAGAAGAACTGCTCTCATGTTTCAAGTTCACATTTCAGAAGTATCGAACCGACAGTACTAGAAAATCAATCGACGAGAGTATGGTGAAGTTCAAAGGTCGGTCGTCCCTAAAACAATACGTACCTCTAAAACCAGTGAAAAGGGGTATAAAACTATGGTGCAAGACAGGATACACATGTGATTTTACCGTTTATTCTCGAAAGGAAGTTGAACAAGCTGATGAAACTCTAGATGAAAGATTAGTAAAAACGCTATGTGAATCGATACTTATTAATAGTGTTGTTGTGGCTTTTGACAGGTTTTTTACCCCTGTACGTCTAATGGACACTATTAAATTCGCTGTAGTTGGTACAGCCATTAAAAATAGACGGAACATATCTAAGGAGTTTTCTATAAAAAGCAAAATGAACAAGGGAGACTCTGCTTTTTTAAAAAATGAGTTTCAAACCCTAGCCACAAAGTCGGACCAAAGTGGACGTTCCTTGTCCTGCTGCTGTTGCTTTATACAACGAAATTATGGGTGGTGTGGACCTGGCTGACCAAATGAGTGGAGTGTATGAAATGGATAGACGATCCTGTAAATGGAAAAAAGTTTTATAATAAATATATAAAAAATAGTTGGGTAATATATAATGATTTACATCGAACACGCAAGAAAACACCCCTTTTAGAAACTTTGAGCTATCAGAAGATCTCATTTCTTATGGTAAAACCACTACACAAGTAAAACTTAGAAAACGAAGTGTAGGTAGACCTTCAAAGAGATCACGAAATAAAAATGTAGGAGACTACATGCAGATTGAAGCTGCTAAGAGACGGCTTTGTGTTGGTTGCTCAAGAATGGGTAAAGAAAGAAGAACCACAACCACCTGCACAATGTGCGATGTAGGTTTGTGTAAACATTGTTTCACATTATATCACACATATTAAGTTACATAAAAGTACTTTTTATGCAATTTTTTTTTATTTATTTAATATTATTATTTATTATTTATTTATTTTATCTTCCAATATACCCTACGGGACATAATAATCCCAACCAACATTCCCATTGGCACATATATATCCCACTATTTTTTTGTTTTTTTTATGTAAAAATTTGGTTTGGTAAACTTTAAAAACCTTCTATGGTTACCAGTACAAAGAAATAACTAAAGTCGAGATCGTAACAACACAAAAAAAAAATTGGGTCGCAAATGGTTAACATCGAAAACAAGAGCAGGAGCGAGTGCTATGGCAATAGTTTCTAATTGATTAGCAGGAGTAATAATTTATGATGGTATACTCAAGCTATTTAAAGTATTGCTTTAAGAACTAACTTTAGTTTCTAAACAAAATTGTGATGTTGAGTTGTTTTGCAAAATAGAAACAGCACCAGGTTCAACCATCGATTCACTGATAGTTAAAAGATAATTACTAATTCTAAAATATGAAACTTGTGAAGCAATTAAATTAGGATTAGAGTAAAGATTAATTTTTTTAAAGAAATAAAGAAACTGGTTTCTTTTCTTTTTTTGCTTTCTCTTTATGTTCTTTAGTCATATAAATGGATTTTTAACTCTTACACACTCACCTTTCGTGTAACTTCTGGGACTGAACGACTGTAGTTTTCCCTGGGAATGGACAGCAGGAGTGTGACGTCACGACTGTCACATTGTCATTATTACTTTCCAAACAAAAGTTCAAATGTCAAATCTCAAGACTTTTTAATTTAACATTTTGCTTCTTCTGCTGCTTTTTCTTCTAGGTATAGTGTTTTTATGATAATACCATCACAATTTAGAGTTCTATTTCTATGAAATATAGTTTAAAAGTTTAAATTAAAGAAATTCTAACCTTACTTTATTGATACATGCATTTTATTGCTATTAGTATAAAACAATGTGCTTTATTATTTACACAACCTTGTAAAATCGTTTTAGTAACTATTAGAATACTTAAATATTGCAAAAAGCGGAAAGATTCTATAAAAAAAAGAAATAATAACAAAAAATACAAATTTTCCACACTAAACAAGGTTTGTTTGGAAAGTGAAACTGACAGATGTCAATAAAATCTACGTCATCACTCCTGTGGTCCATTAGTTCGTAGCGGGTAAACGTTTGAAAACGACTAGAATCTTCTTCAGACTCTTCCACTATTGTACTGCACTGTGCCACTTAAATAATTTTTACTTTTTAAAAAGACTCTTTTTATTAACTTTTACAACCATATTACACTGCTTTCTTTATTGAAATATTTGGGATGACTGACCTCCCGGATTACTGCATCATAATTTTTGTGTAAAATAATACACAGATTTGATTTTCAGTACATTGAAAATGTGATTTTTATTACAATTACCAGCAATAACTGGGGCTTAATCTCATAAAAAACATAATATTTAGACAAACAAATAAATCACCTATTTTAAATGTAACGCGAATACTCAAAAAATAAAAAAAATATCGTAAACAAACAAGTGAAATTTGTTTTGAAAACAAATGATAGAAACTTGATGCTGTCGTAATATAAGCCACCCCCTACATATTTTATTACTCTCGTTTCTCCGCTTTTTTTAACAGATGGATTTTGTGTTTTATTGTACTTTTATACCCAATTATCATTTTCTGCTACAAGCTCGGCGAAGTCGTTAGCGATGGATAAAGTTGACATCTTTCAATATACGTCTCTCACAAATTTACTTTTTACGGTTTCCTTAAAAATTTATGACTTCATTTTGCCGCTGAGCCGTCAAGACTTCCCTAATATTTATGCCGATAACTGATTGTGGGAAGAATTTTAAATGAACATTTTACGTTTTTTTGTCCATGTGACTCTCTTATTACAGGTGAATAAAAAATATATGCACAATTAGTTAAACCTTCTTGAAGTAAAAGTAAACAAATCTATGCGATATTTCGAAGAAAACGTTAAAAGGAAAAGTAAAACAACTCTGATTTTATTTAATGAAAAACTAAAATTACAAGCAATCCACATACCGAGTATATCAATGCACTTATATCTAGCTAACTTGGGGGGGGATGATTCAGCATAAAAATATTGTACATTTTTCTGTATAAACCTATGTCGAGTAATTTATTTATTCATCTAAAACCGGTAATTGAGATGGTACCTAGAAGAAAAGCCTATCTGCTAAAAGTGTATCTTGGGAAACTAACATTCAAATATTTAACATCCATATCTAAGGCGAACCAACGCTTGCATTAAGTGTTTTAGTTTTAAGAATTTTCGATTCATTGAGCCCTTCATTAGTCGGGCATAGGTCCAGTGGACCTAGACCCCAGTTTTTTGCCTGTAATTTAAAATAAAATTAATATATATCATTGAGCCTAAATGACATCTAATGATCATCAGTCTTCTTTTACCTGCCGAAGTAACATTCTAATAACCGCCGAGATTTTCCGGAAATTTGCGAAGAAATTCGACCGTACACAGGATAGGTCACAAGGATCTACAGACCGAGAGTTTGGTACAAATTCCACGGCTTCGCGCAATCGTACTTTTATTACTTTTCCTCTGTACCCTTAGCCAACTATTTATTGAACGGTCATTGCTTGACAATGATAGGTACTTAGCCTAAAAACAAACAACAAATTTCCCCTAAGTTGTCAAACGTAAAAGGAAGACGTTTATGTAGTAGCACATTTTCATATAGTGACGATGAAAACCAGTGTGTACTTGTATCATATGTGCCAAAAAAAAATAGGAATATTCTACTACTTTCAACACTACACAGCGATGGTTTTATTGATGAAAACACCAAAGGGCATATCACGAAGCCAGAGATTATTACTGATTACAACCTCACAAAAGGCGGAGTGGATGTTGTTGATAAAATGAAGGCAGAATACTCGGTGACTCGATTTAGCAATTGCTAGTCGTTCACTGTTTTTGGCAGCCTACTAAATATTTTAACTATAAACAGCCAAATAATTTACAACAATAACACTAATATTGCAACAGCTCGAAAAAGCTGCGTTACGAAGCTTGGCAAGTAACTTTTAATGTCCCATCTTCAACAACGCGTGACGTCCCAATATCTTAAATCTCCCTTTTCAGTTGAGACTCAGGATCCGAAATATAACCGGAGAAAAGCCATCAGTTTCTCAAGGAGCAACTCCCAACTGTAAAACCAAGATGTTTTTTTTTTGCCCTGTAAGGAAGAACAGGTTTACCCAACAATATTGTACTAACTGTCAGTTGCCGATATGTAAAGAGCACACTGGTTTAACAAATTTTACCTGACACTGCCTAAAAGAGAAAGAAATCTAATTTTATGCGTAATGCGTACATTTTTTTGGAATAAATCCCTCTATTTGTTTTGTTCTAGCATAATGTAATTTGTATTCGGAGTCTATATTCAGAGAAGCATTAGACAAGGTCCATGAGGGAATTAGAATTAACGGAATCAGCATAAACAACGTCAGATATGCTGATGATACTGTCTTAATAGCAAGCAACGCACAAGAACTACAAAATATAATAAATGCGGTAGTTCACCACAGCGAAATGTTAGGTTTACATCTAAACGTTTCCGAAATTAAAACTTTATCATTTTCAAAGACACCAATAAACGTACCTGTGTATGCCAAGGGTCAAATAATAGAACAGGTAAATTTCATAAAATATTCGGAAGCAAATAAAACGGAAGCATAAAAACATTTTTTACAACATCAGACCTTAGTCTGCAGCTTAGAATCTGAATGATTAGATGTTACCAGTAGGAAGACGCCAGAACTCATGACTGAAAGACTTGAGGGGATGGTTCGACCGCTCATCCGCTGAAATCTTTGCATCTGAAAGGGTTATGTGTATATTTTTCAGTTTACCTAGTAGTTTTTTGCAGTTTTGTTTTGAAAAAATATAAGTTTATCGTTTTTTTATGAGTTACTAGATATAAACTTAACCAATACGTACTAATAACTCATTTATTTAACCTATCACCATATGTTAGATAAATCTAACACGCGATTGATGGCGTAATTTCTTGAGGTGCTAAGTAGCCGCATGGAAATAATGTCACGAGTAGTATCAGTTTAGAAACTCTACCGAGGATTTCCATGAGGCAGATAAGATCGACGAAGAACTCAAAGACTCTTGATATCGAAAAAAAAATTGAGGAAGCTGGGAGTTTGAAAATAGTAGCATAGCGAAATAGCTTAAGATTCACCTGCTTGGTGCCAGATGCCAGGTAGCTGGTAAGGTACGGTTCCATCACGAGCTCTAGTACCATGGAGTGAAGTAATAAAGAGATTACATATAATAATATTTAATAAAGTTCATATTTTAATAAATTTTATAAAAATTAAAAACAATCGTATAACATACCATACAGCAAATTTAAAAGAATTTTAAACATCAATATTACTGTAAAACTAAATTTATATTTTAATTTTCTGATAACGAATCATTATATTGAGCTCTAATAAATAAATAACTCCATTTGCTTGCTCTATACAAGCATATTATTGTTTTTATTTTATTGATAATGGAAACCATAAATAATATGTTACATCTACCCCAAACAATGTAACAATAATTATAATAATAATATAGTTTTATTCAATATTGCAATTCTATTATTTGTTATTGATATTATTCGTAAACAAGATATTACCTCGGGTTTCTATATTAAATGAATAAATTCAAACTATGTAACAATAAAACACTGAAAACTTTGTTTTCAAACTTCCACAAAATTTATTTTAACAGCTGTTTCGGCTGATTGCCTTTCTCAAGTGATCTATTTTTGGCATGCGTTTACAATTTATAGTCTCTAATGAAGTAGGTTTAGGAGGAGAGAACTGTTTGTCTCAAGTTGGTTATTCAGAATTATATCTGTGTTTTTTAATTTGTTGATTTCCATAGATTCGAACAAAGATAGCTTAAGGCCTTTATTTTGAATGTGAAGAATTTTAAATTTGTCATTAAAAGAATGATTATGATCTAGAAGGTGAAGTGCGTATGTCGAATCTGTTTTTCTATTATTGAAAGCCCTTTAATGTTCTGCTATTCGTTTATTAAAGTTTCTACCAGTTTGACCAATGTAAGTTTTTGGGCAGTCTCCACATTGAAGTTTGTACACACCACTATTTAAGTGGTTTTTATTTTGGCTCTTGTTATTTTTAATATATTTGCCTAGGTTCTTATTTGTTCGGAAAGCTGGTGTTATTCCTTTCCTTTTTATGTGTTTGGCTATTTTTGTTGTTATTTTGCCTCTATATGTAATCGAACAGAAGGTACTGGGTTTTTTCTCTGGTGGGGGAAATACTAATTTCAGGGCTTTCTTGTGTAGTTTTTGATTTAACATTTTATTAATTGTTTGTTCGTTGTTTACTGCTATTTGCATAATTATATTTAATTCTGTCTCAAAGTTGTATTTTGACATCGGAATTTCTGGTAATTTATGTAACATACTATAATAAGCTGCCAGTTTATGTTGTGTTGGATGGGATGATGAATTGTGTATAGTCGTGTCAGTATGTGTAGGTTTATGAAATATGGAGAAGTCATGTTTGTTTTTAAGTCTGATAATTTTTATATCTAAAAAATTTATGGATTGATTTTGTTCTGTTTCTATTGTAAATTCAATATGATTATGAAGTGAATTAATATACGATAAAAATTGGTTGTGTTGCCTGTTAGTTCCTGTGAAACATACCAGTACGTCGTCTATGTATCTCCACCAATATAGAAATTGTTTGAATACGGGATGTTTTGAAATCTTTGTCCCTAGATGGTCCATAAAAATATCTGATAGTAATGGGCTTAGAGGATTGCCCATTACAAGTCCTGCACTGTTATTTGTATATATTTTATCATTAAATTCAAAGTAGTCCTGGTTTATGCAAACTTCAAGAAGAAGTAAAATTTCAGATGTAATTATTGGATTTGTACTATTTTGGTCTAAAAGGTTTTCTACTAGAATAAAAGTTTCTGTAGGAGGGATACTAGGAAAAAGATTTTTCACGTCAAATGAAATTAATCTGGAGTTGTTAGGTAGTTGAAAATGTTGTATTTTAGAACACACTAAATTTTCACCTAAATTTACCATAAAAAATACAATAGAACTAGTTAATAAAATACAACATTTTCAATTACCTAACAACTCCAGATTAATTTCATTTGACGTGAAAAATCTTTTTCCTAGTATCCCTCCTACAGAAACTTTTATTCTAGTAAAAAACGTTTTAGACCAAAATAGTACACATCCAATAATTACATCTGAAATTCTACATCTTCTTGAAGTTTGCATAACCCAGGACTACTTTGAATTTAATGATCAAATATATACAAATAACAGTGCAGGACTTATAATGGGCAATCCTGTAAGCCCATTACTATCAGATATTTTTATGGACCATCTAAAGACAAAGATTTCAAAACATCCCGTATTCAAACAATTTTTATATTGGTGGAGATACGTAGACGACGTACTGGTATGTTTCACGGGAACTAACAGGCAACTCGGCCAATTTTTATCGTATAATAATTCACTTCATAGTCATATTGAATTTACAATAGAAACAGAACAAAATCAATCCATAAATTTTTTAGATATAAAAATTATTAGACTTAAAAACAAACATGACTTCTCCATATTTCATAAACCTACACATACTGACACGACTATACACAATTCATCATCCCATCCAACACAACATAAACTGGCAGCTTATCATAGTATGTTACATAGATTAACAGAAATTCCGATGTCAAAATACAACTTTGAGACAGAATTAAATATAATTAAGCAAATAGCAGTAAACAACGGATACAACGAACAAACAATTAATAAAATGTTAAATTAAAAACTACACAAGAAAGCCCTGAAATTAGTATTTCCCCCACCAGAGAAAAAACCCAGTACCTTCTGCTCGATTACATATACAGGCAAAATAACAACAAAAATAGCCAAACACATAAAAAAGAAAGGAATAACACCAGCTTTCCGAACAAATAACAACCTAGGCAATAAAAATAACAAGAGCCAAAATAAAAAACACTTAAATAGTGGTGTGTACAAACTTAAATGTGGCGACTGCCCAAAAACTTACATTGATTAAACTGGTAGAAACTTTAATAAACGAATAGCAGAACATAAAAGGGGCTTCGAATAATAGAAAAACAGATTCGACATACGCACTTCACCTTCTAGATCATAATCATTCTTTTAATGACAAATTTAAAATTCTTCACATTCAAAATAAAGGCCTTAAGTTATCTTTGTTAGAATCTATAGAAATCAACAAATTAAAAAACACAGATATAATTCTGATTAACCAACTTGAGACAAACAGTTCTCCCCTCCTAAACCTACTTCATTAGAGACTATAAATTGTAAACGCATGCCAAAAATAGATCACTTGAGAAAGGCAATCAGCCAAAACAGCTGTAGTGATAATAGTTAAAATAAATAAAGTTTGAAAACAATGTTTTCAGTGTTTTATTGTTACATAAAATGAATTTCCATCAAGTAACGGTCGAATCCATCAATCAAATTCAAAATATGTTTATTGTTCACCTTTTTACCAGTATTTAAAAACGGTTATTCAATATCGACTGTCGTTTTTTTAAATCTTTTGTTTTAAATCTTTGATTTTTTTCCCGTTTATAAAAAAATATATTTTCTTTAATTACTCTTGCATGCTAGTTGCCACTTTCTCTACCTAAAACTTTCTCAAACTGTTTGGGAATTATTTCCTTAAATGCTCAGGAGCCTTGTTGTTCTACGACTGTGCAGAGAGAAGAAGCTGTACCCTGAGTAAAACTCAGTGAAGAACAAATTGAGTGTGGAAGTTCTTATATCAGATACGGTACATCTCA
This sequence comes from Diabrotica balteata, assembly GCA_918026665.1. Taxonomy (NCBI): domain Eukaryota; kingdom Metazoa; phylum Arthropoda; class Insecta; order Coleoptera; family Chrysomelidae; genus Diabrotica; species Diabrotica balteata. Next base: position 158,956,074 of record OU898277.1, read on the forward strand.
ATAGCTAACGGAAAACGTCAGATGGATATATAGTACAGTAGGAATACGTGTTATTATATAATAGATACAAGCCATGAGGTCGTAAGGATCAATTACGTCATGCTTTATTTTTTTACAACATACTCCTAATATTAACTAATTACAATTATTTTAAACAAAACTTTAACTTAAATATGTATATACAACATTCTTAACTACTTTGAAGGACCTGGTGTACAATATTTCTCGATTCGCTTCTATTTTGTGCTTTTCTTTTCCAGTCCCTCACCTTCACGTGTTTAACGTCTTCCTCCACTTTACTAATCCACCTCGTTCTGGGTCTACCTCTTCTTTTGGGGCAGATTAATTTTTTAGTTATTACTAGTTTAGGCATTCTGTTTACTGCCATTCTTTGCACATGTCCCAACCATCTGATTCTTTGTGCCTTGACGAACTTGGTAATAGTAGGTTCTTTGTATAAAGCCATTAATTAATTGTTGGTTTTTCTCTCCTAACCATCTTCTGTCTTCCGTCCTCCGAATATGCGTCACAATATTTTGCTTTCCCATCTTTCCAGAGTATCCTCATCCTTCTTATTTAATATCCATGTCTCACTGGCATATGTTACTGTTGGTCAAATTACTCTTTTATATATTCTCAGTTTACCTTGTCTAAAAACCATCGAGTTAAAATCTATGGAGAGGGCATCACGTGACTAAAAACGACCTCACTTCGGCCATATTGTTAATACTATTGTTAATATTGTTTTGACACTTTTGACAGATCGTATAAGTTTATTTACGTTTGTTTTTTTTTTTAATATTTTAAGTTTTATAATACTTTTATACAAACTGTAATAATATATTGTGATAGTGCATAATAATAGTTTCTTGTTCTCAACGTAGTTGCAGTAGCAGAAGCAATGCTAATAAAAAATCTTCAGGAATAACGTTGTACAGGTTAGTATACAAATATGTAAACAAAGTAATGGCCCGTACTTCAGAGAATAAATTAATAGTATTTGACTGTATTAATTTATCGTTATGTATAATATATCGTGTTTTTAGTGTTAACCGCGGGATAAATAAATCATAGTTTATTAAATGTATTACACTTTTTTAGATTATGATTAAATCTTCTGAATAACTAGTCATATTTATATAGTAGTTTTAATATTATTGAGTCTGGCCCTGATGTCACCGCCATATTGGTATTATCGTTAGCCACTCCTACCTACGCCGTTTTTGATACACACGTTAATATGCTCATAGCTTCTCCATAGATTCTAACTCGATGCTAAAACGTATTTTAAGTTCAGTAGGGCTCTTAAACTACCTAATTTTTTATTCCCTATTGCTATTCTGGCTTCGAGCTCCCATTTCTCTTTTCCATTGTCATCGAAAACTACACCCAGGTATTCAAATTTTTCCACCCTTTTAAAACTATAGCTTTTACCACTTACAGACCTCACACTAAAGTCTTCTTTTTTTCCCTTCTGTCCCTCCCATGATTATATATTTGGTTTTGTCTTCATTTAGTTCCAATGCAAATTTCTGGGCTTCTTCGATGATTTTCTTCACAACTCTTCTTAATTCTTTCTCGGTTTTTGCTAGGATCGTTAGATCGTCAGCAAATGCCAAGCACTGGAGCTAATTTTTCATGATCGTTTCTTGCACCTTCCTGCTGTGTTTTTGGATTACAGTTTCTAACACTAAGTTGAATAATATAGGGGATAAACGATCTCCCTGTCTCAAGCCTTTTGCAACCGTAAATTGATCTAATATGTGACCCTGCCAAGCAATTTTACACGTAGAGTTATTTAGTGTCATTTTAACTAGCCGGATCAGTTTCTTTGGTATACCCAAATGTTCTATTGCTCAATACATTTTGACTCCATCGACTCTATCATATGCTTGTTTAAAATCCACAAACAAAACATACACGGGAACTTCATTTTCATAATAAGTCGTTTGTAACTCCTTTAATGAGAAGATTTGGTCTACAGTAGATCTGTCCTTTCTAAAGCCGGTCTAAAATTCATGCAGGATTCCTTCCGTGTAGCAATTTAGTTTATAACTTAATATTCTTGCCAAGATTTTGTATACCGTGTCTAGTAAGGCTATACCTCTATAGTTGTCACACTTCAGTTTGTCTCCTTTTTTATGCAGAGGGCATATGCGTTCCTCATACCACTCCGATGGCATTATTTTCTTTTCCCATACTTGCAACAGTAGCTGATATATTTTTCTTTGTAGTTGTTCTCCACCAAACTTGATTATTTCTATGCATATGTCATTTTTACCAGGACTTCTGTTATTTTTCATTTCTTGTATTTCTGTCACCACCTCCTCCTCTGTAGGCTGCCTTTCAACTATCGCATCTTCTCCAACCGTCCAGTTGTCTACTACTTCGTGGTTCACCTCACCATTTAATAATTCTTCAAAATGTTTTTTTCCATTTTGTCATTATTTTTGCCGGATCGCTAATTAAATTTCCGTCTTTACCTTTCATATGACTACAGTGGCTTTGGTAACCTTTTCCCATCTTTTTAACTTCTTGATAGAACGACCTCACCTCTTTGTTTTTAAACTTTTCTTCTATCTCTTTTAATTTCAACTCATTGTGGTATCTCTTTTTCCTTCTACACAGAGCTTTCAATCTTCCTCAAATTATTCTATATTCTTGTTTTTTATACTTTCTATTATCTGTTAATATTTGTTGTCTGATATTCTTCTTTTCCTTTGCTGTCGCCTGACACACTTCGTCAAACCAATCTTTGTTTGTACTTCTCTTGGAGTCGCACTTAATTATTTTCTCGCTAGCTTCTCTTACGGCAGATTTAATTTGTTCTCAGGCTTGATCTGTCTATAAATTTTGGTCACATTGTTGTAGAATTTTATTTATTTCTTCTTCATATTTATTTTTTCTCTTCGTTTTATTGTTCGACTTCTCTTTTTCTTTCAGCCTCCTCCCACATGTGACTTTAACGAGGTAATGGTCTGAGTCCTGACTCAATATATTGAGTTTAGTGTAAGTTAATGGCTACCTTTAATAAAATATGTTTTTGATAATTAACCGTTTTTTTATGGCACTTGCCACGATCCTCATTTGAGACGCTCAAAAAAACACAAAAAAAATTAACCAAATACCAATTTTTAAATTTTATTAAAAAGACTATATATCTTTCTAGATAAAAGAACAAATTTTTAACATAAAAAATCAGAAAAAAATTAACACGGAATGTTTTAAATTTTAAAACCAATTAATTTTAAAGTTTTAATACCATGTTTTTCTATTAGAAGTTTTCTATTGATTTTTATTTTCCTCCAACGAGAACAGATTGACTTAGCTATTTCCTTCAGAAAATCTATTAAAGCTGTATATCCAGTGTTTTTTATCCAATTTTCTGAAAATATTTGGGATTATAGATACCATTTAGTCAAGTGGGTTTTAAATTTTTTTTTATTTTTTTTGTCGTCACATAAGTTGCACTGTTTGCTGCAACTATTTCATGTTTTTTCTTGACAATTCGTGGGACCATTCTTTCAGGATCTTAGGGTAGCTTAAAAATAAAATGATAAAAAATAAAATAAAAATAAAAATAAAATTAACATTTCACACCTAAGATATTTCAAAACTTATAATCAAAAGATATCATAGCCTTCTTACTTGATGCATCGCCTACTGCTGATCATTGAACTGAAATGAAATGTTCTCAACTATATAATCATTATATAGTAACATAATATGCCTGAGTAACCTCTATTATGAAGCAAGAAAAAGTCAGGAGACATCTCCTTGATGGCGAATAAAGTGAACTGCAAATCCAAGCTGACTTGACACTATTGGACGATGTTAGGAAGAACCTTTTGTTCTAACAATACATCTACAGTTTACCCTTAAAACCACCATATTGGGAAGCCACTGGAAATGACTTTAAGAGAAAAATATCGAAATCGTTTTAACGAAAAATTACAAGATCGGAGCATAAATGGTAATTTTTAATGTATTTACAAAATTTTCTTCCAATCTTAAAACCAAGATAACAATTTATGAAAATATAAAAAAAATATAATGTGTTCTAATATATCAGTTACTATAAACTAGTTTATACTAAACTAGTTTCTATGATGCATTCGCTTAAAAGTCTGTCTGAAAGAGCAGGATTAAAGATAAACTTTGAGAAAACTAAACTTATAACAAATCTCGTAATGAGTGTAAATATAACTATTGACAATAATACCATACAACAAACAGACACTTACAAATATCTGGGATACGAAATAAGCAGAGACAATCAAACACATGAAATACAGAGGCGAATAGGCCTAACTTGGGCAGCATTTGGCAAATTAAGCCATATTCTAAAAAGTTCAATTCCCATGTGTCCCAAGCGAAAGGTTTATAACCAATGTGTTTTACCTGTACAAACTTATGGAGCAGAGACTTTAACACTCACGCAAAAATCTGCGAATAAACTCAGAGTTACACAACGAGCCATGGAACGTGCAATGCTGAACGTGAGCCTTCGAGACCACATAACAAACCAACAAATTAGGCAAAGATCAGGAGTTCCAGACGTCATCGAAAGAACCACGTCGCTTAAGTGGAACTGGGCAGGGCATTTAGCCAGAGTAAAAGATGGACGGTGGACAAGACGTATTATGGAATGGAGGCCCAGAAACTATAAAAGAAGCCGAGGACGACCACCGACTAGATGGACCGATGATATAAAACGTGTAGCGGGAAACTGGCTACAAGCGGCCAGTGTAGAGAACACTGGAAAGAACTGAGGGAGGCCTATGTCCAGCAGTGGACGCGATTGGCTGATTGATGATGATGATTGATAAACTAGAAAAGGAGTCGTCTGGATCCTAATTATATTCTTACACACATAAAATGGGTTGAACTGTTAAATGCAATCAATAAATCTTTATTTTAACTTATAAATTAAAGCAAGCGATTATTTTGAAAACGCAACTCCTGCTTTAATATTACTAAGCCTATTTTTGAAAATTTATTTAGAATAAATTAAACAAAAGTGGCAATAAAATGCATCCCTGTCTAATTCCTCTACTGTCTAAATCTTTATTTCTGTTGACTGTTTTTGTACCAATATATTGTTTGGATTATTTTTATGAGTTTATTGTCAATGTGCTTATCCATAAGTATTGTTATTAGATTTTCATGCCTTACTCTATCAAAAGCGTTTTCGTAGTCAACAAAGTACAAGTGTAAATTAATGTTTACATCCCGACCAAAAAACTCATTCGCTGCTTGTTTTTTAGGGTTACAAAGACGGTCTGTCCTGATATCATATTCATTATTCCAAAAAATATGTCGATTGTTTGATGGTGGACGGTAACTAAATTAGCATCAAAGTATGTTTATATTAAAATATAACTTATAGGAACAAAAAACTAAACTGGTTGCTAAAATGTTATTACATTTTATAGAGAAAAAGTTTTAATTAGCTGACAAAATATTTTATATTATGGTACTATGAGCAGCGAAAAATTAATTTAACCTTTGTTTGAAAACATGCAGTTCTGTTAATTTAAAGTTTTTCTTTAAGATCAAATTCCATTACTGCAAGCATATTATGTCACTACAATGAAACTCGTCGTTTTAACTTATTTTTACCACGAAAGTAGAAACTAGATTTGAATCGTATCTCCCTTTGTATAGCACTTTGCTGCGCATTGTATCTACTGCAATGTTTATATAGCGGCAATTTCACAGCTGTTGGGTTTTATTATGCACGTTCAATGCTTTTTGCAGCTCAGAACGCAGAAAAAAAAGAAGAGGGGCGTAGTTTAATTTTGTTTTAGAAAATTTCGTCCCATGTGAATAAAGCTATAAAATAGTTTCGTGCATATTCCTACTTTATAGCTGGACTTATATACAAAAACAACTTTGAATGAAAACAGACACAAAACATATTAAAACAAAGGTTCTAATATAAAGCGCTAGCAAAGTAATATGAAGTTTTGCCTATTCTCTGAGCTAATATTTACTAAAGTTCATCCTTAAGAGTGTCACTGTATTCGCCATTTTATTTCCTTTGCATGTGTCCATTATGCAGAAAGAAAGGTTAAAAAAGTCACAAATATGAAGAAAAAAATCACTACAACAACTTTAGTAGATGATAACAACCAAATAGTATCTAGTCCAGAAAATCTATGAAATCTGCGGGGAAAATACATTGAAGATCTGTTTGATGACGAGAAAACAGAACCACAAATGTATATAGTACAAGAGACAATACTTGATATATATATTAACATCGGAAGTTACAAAAACAATCAATATGGCAAAGCAACGAAAAGTCTCAGGTCCAGATAAAATATACGTAGAGATGATAAAGCTTATCAATGAAGAAAATCTTCAGACTTTAACACTATTATTTAACAAAATATATACCAATGGATGCCCTTATTCTTGAATTTCAGGGAGTAGAAATTGCAAGAGAAAGTGACGTAAAAGTAGGTGTGGCTCCCTAAAACCGAAAATGCTGTATTCTTGAAAAAAACTCTCCTAATGTGTGAGAGAAATGTCACTCCCTAAGGGAATAACAATTTCTCCTGATAGTAGGTAAGAGAAATTGTAAATGGGAGCGAAAATAACAATACATAACCTTTCAAAAACCGAGGGAAGTATTTTGTTTTTTAAAAAGCGGAAGTTAATAAAAGATGGATATCAATCATATGCTTTACTGTAATCATATTATGTTTAATGATGTTTTGGAGGCAGTTGAAGATCTTCAAATTGGCCGGGATGTCCTCCAACCAACGGACCCGTGTCAGATAGAAAATTTTTACAAATTTTTAGGCAGCGCAAGGATATGGTTAATGAAGTTGTGGAAATGGTATCACCATTTATGTTGCCACAATCCAGAGCATCTGCCCTTTCTATAACCACAAGGGTAAGTAAATGAGCAGTTAGTAGCTATAGCTAGAATTCATTAATTTATCACAAATCTATACTGTTGTTAAACCATATACAATAAGTGACTATTTTTAATTTCTTTATCTTTTGGACACTTATTTACTACGTAATCTATTTTTTCTAGTTGACTTTTTGAAGCTTGGTCGTAGAAGAAACAACGATAATCCAGTATTGACCTAATAAAGAATTTGTACAGAAGGATTGCTACATTTGGATCTGATCCCCATTTTGTTCCACATACTGACCGTAAGGTGTTAATTCCTTTTTCTGTTTTCTTGACTAGATAATCTATGTGATTTTTCCATGTCATTTTTTTTATCTAGATACATTCCTAGGTATTTTACTGATGCACGTACGCTATACTTTGTTGTATCCAATGTTAACTCGGTTGGAATGTTTTTTCTTTTTTCTCATGAAAGGACATTAAACATCTCCAATAAATGAGAAGTTCTATTACTCGATCCTCAAGGGCATCTGAAGCTGTTGAAGTTGTTGCTGGCCCTCCTCCTGTACCTCTTTGTTCTTTTTTTACTTTAGCAGCCTTTACTTTACAATTTTTTTTTGTAATATCAATCCAGGTCTACAATGAAAACAAGGAATGTGGAAAATAGTTTTTTCTATGTTTTATAGAAGTAGAAAAGATAATATTTTTATGTGATGAAAAGTTGTTTAGTTCTGAATTTTAAAAGTTTATTAGAAAATAATAACTGTATTTTTATAACTTACCTTACGCCAAGCACTCCATTCTTTTTTGGCGACATTACAATGGTAATTTACTATGGTCGCCAATTCCTGCTATAACGCCCTCGAATCTTGCCTAGTAAATTCTGGCGAAAATTTCCCAGCATATAATTTAGGCCTTATTTTAATGAATTCCAACATAATTTCTTTTTGCTCTGCCGAAATATGTGCCATGCTTCTGTTTACAAAGAATGAGGTTATAATTGGAGGTTTTATATTTTGTAAATTTCATGCTACGAAGTGTTAAAACTTATAGTGTAAAAGGTGTACATATTCAAAAAAGATGGTTGACTTACCTGAAAAATATTTTAAAAAATACAACCTGTACTTAATTTAAAAACGTTGTGTTAACAAAACAGCCAATACAAAAACAAAAGTAGTGTTGAGGTTGACGGTTGACAGTATCTTATCTTTTGTCAATAATTAACTTTTGTGATTGGTTAAAATTTGCATCGAAAACCCGGCAACACTGTTCATAGATTCTCTCATTAACATCGAGGACTTGTTGATAACAACTGAGTTGTTATCAACAGGTCCTCGTAGACACTTCGTCTCAGGACCATTGTACTCATGTAGAGTCATACGCCGCCTTGTTACCTATCCAACGGTAACTTAAACATCACAAATTATAAATACTAATAATGTAAAACAACTTCAAATTTAACACATTTAAAGGGTTTTTACCCATATATTTTGGTGGCTACTAGCATGTACAACCGTTTGCACTAAAGATGGATTGTTTAATCCGAAAACGTTTTGCAACGTGTTTGTGATAGCCCGTTTGGGGCATTTTTTATATACCTTTTATAAAGGATTTTAAACAAAATTTTTTAACGTGTAAAACATTTCTTTATTTTTTCATTCATTTACTCTAGGATGTATCCAATACCTGCGTTTCTTCTTCTTATTGAATCTAATATAAAGTAAACTTGCACTTATTAGGAAAAACAAATCGTAGTCACTTTCAATAGATGATTCTAGAAACATCATCATATCATTTTACGTCCAAAACTCGACTAAATTTGGCAACAACGAATACAATGGCAAAACGACTGCCATTGTTAAACCGCCTTATGTATTTTAAGCCGCGCGGCAGCCGACGAGGCGCAGGCGCGGCGCAAGCTGCCCTTTCTGTGTTTAACCTTATAGTACTATTGATCCAGTCTATGAGATCTATGTAATCTTTTGCATCGAAATCGCTTTGGGGTACTTTGAAAATGCGATTTTTTATCTCAACTTTTCTACATTTAAAAATTCTTTTGATAGCACATCTTTAATATATTGTCATGAATCTGTTAACATAAAAATTAGAATGTTTTTTGCATGCGCAAAATAAGCATTGTCTCGAATAACTAAATAAACTCTAAAATTGCGGTTAGATGTCGTTAACCAACTTAAGAAGTGTGCCATCTATTCTGAACTTCTTTCTGCCATACTTTGAAAACATATTGCATATGCAATTGCTTTAGATCGTCTGTACAAATACTGTTGATCTGTATCATTTTCGTTTATAAGAAAATAATACTTTTAGATAGTACTTTTAGAAGACTATATGAGACCGATGAGATTTTAACAAAGGGGACCGATCTTACTTGCACATAATGGATTATTTCTTTTTGCAGAATAGTAAGGCACTTTACTAACAGTTTTTTACTAGCACCAAACATTTATTTAAATAAACATATAAACAAAAACAAATAAATAAAAATATTTAAGGGCCAGAGTCCCAGTTAAATAGGATTATATAAATACTAGTTCCAACTTTTGGCAACTAGCCTTGTAAAAAAATAGAAAAAAGATGCGGTCCAGCCTAATGTTGGTCGCTATGACGCTCAACGTTTTTTAAAACGGATATATATCAAATAGACATGATACAAACATAAGTATTTAATCTAGCAAAAATGTGAATAATCAATATCGCAATGATACATTTTATAATTAGTTTTTAACATCTAAAACAACCTTAAGTTAGTTTTTATAATGTTAATATTGTCAGTTGTTTGTTAGTTTGCAAAATATACCAAATTCATTTGTAGAAATAAACCAGAAATTATATTAAGTAATAAAAACTATTTTCTACAAGCAAAAGCTCTTTCAGGAGTTAAAATTAAACAAACTGTAACTCCTAAACTTAAAAGTCAAAAGAGAGTAATTGCGCGATGTCCTTTTGTCTTTTATCAATGCGCATTATTTGATTTATTTTAAAAATAAAGAAGACAAAAACTCAAACTTCTTGGAACGTAACTTTCGTTGTAAAATCAATTGAATAGAGTTAACCTTCACTTTGTCGAAAAGGTTAATTATTGTCTTCTAAAAGAATTGTTTTCAGAAGGTTTCTTTGTATTCAATTTCTATTAGCCGTTTTTATATAGTTAAAGCTACGATGAAACGTGGGCGATGAATACAAAAGCACCATACTTGTATCTATTTTATCATGGAAAATTAAATTTGTTGCATATTGCATTCTATCCAATTATTTCGAATAAAACGAAATATGTTATTTTTATTATTTGCACATTTTGATAAAAAACTCGGATGCATGAGTTACAAAATCATGTAGTTTTAATTAAATTCGTTGTGTTGAAAAAACATCATCAGTGTAATAAAATAAAACTAATAAAAACTTACAAAGAAAACTAATGAGTATGTACGTACAAATTGGCTTTATAATAGCAACGACATGATATTAACTCTCTATAGCATGAATTATTGCAAACATAAAATAAAAAATATTTTTATGTATTGTGATTTTTATTAAGGCATATAAAAGGAACTAGTACATTTAAAATAACTTTACCTCTCTTTCTTGGTAGTGACTTTCTAGATTTACATAAATATTCAGAAACAATTTGTCTGAAGTAAAATAATGGCATATATCAATTTTGTTTATTTTTTCTACGCCAAAGTATCCATGCGTTCCCAACGTCATAGATCCAACATATGAAAAAAAATTCATTTATACCATTTTCTTGATCTTTAAAAAATAAAATAAAATAAATAAATACAACAAACCGATTTTCGGTAATTTCAATTTAAAAGTAATAATTTTGAGAGATTTTTATAAGTATTAACTTTATTGCGAAAACGGCAAATACTAGTGAGCTGACTTCTATAATATGATAATAGATATAGAAGGCATCCTTTTTAGATATAGAAGGACATTTAATAATGTTACTACCAGCTCTTTGATAGGAGCTATGAGTAGACGAGGCGCACCTGAGGTAATATGCAGATGGATAAGGGCATCCCTAGAGAATAGGATAGTAATGTCCACTCTGGGTAAAGCAACCATCAAAGCAAAAGTAGGTGGAGGCTGTCTACAAGGAGGAGTTCTGTCCCCTCTACTTTGGGCAACCTTGGTAGATGATCTTCTCAGAAATTTGTCCACCGAAGGCTTCTATTGTCTAGGATATGCTGACGATATAGCAATCGTCGTCAGGGGTAGGTTTGCTCAGGTGGTGTCTGTGAGAATGCAAGCAGCCCTAAATATAGTTGACGAGTGGTGTAAAGAAGAGAGACTAATAGTCAATGCCCAGAAAACACAAATCGTCAACTTCACCAAGAAAACAGCACTACAAGGCCTAAAACCACCGGTGCTAGAAGATCAGAGATTTCATTTGCCAAAGAAACAAAATACCTTGGGGTATATTTTGATCATGGGCTTACATGGAATACTCATTCTAAAAACCACACAGAAAGCTACTATGTCCCTGGGCAGATGCAGAAGAATGTGCGGTAAGAATTGGGGACTTAACCCCAAAATGACTCTATGGTTATACACAAGGGTTATTGGACCCATGATAACCTATGCCTCGGTGACGTGGTGGACAAAGACGCAGCAAGTGGGAGCAATAAGGCTGCTAGGTAATACAAAGGCTAGCATGCCTGTGTATCACGGGGGTCATAAAAACATTTCCTACTGCATCGTTGGAAGTCCTGTTGAATTTGCCACCACTTCATATCTTTATACAGGGCGAAGCCAGATCAGTGATGCACAGATTAGTCCATAGTCAGCGACATATAAGACAAATGCATGGTACTTACAACATAAAGCTAATCGAAGAGCTAAAAGCCGATATTGTGATGGGGAAACCTATCGATGCAACAGCTACTAGCTATAGCTTTAACAATAAATTCACAATTAAAATACCAGGCAGGGAAGACTAGAATAAAGGTGTACCCATAGAAGCTGCTGCTACCTGGTACACGGATGTCTCAAAAACATCGGAGGGTGTTGTAGCCAGCATAAAGGGAAAAATCAAGAAATAAATTTCCCGGTAAGTCTATCTAAGGATGTGACAGTTTTCCAGGTGGAAATAACTGCAATCCATCACTGCGTGAAAGAAATAAAAAGGCAGGAAAGAACGTTCTGTTCAGTTGCCATCTTCACAGATAGTCAGGCAGCACTTAAGGCACTCAATTCTGTAGAGGTCAATTGTAAGCTAGTATGAGATTGCGTGTGTGCCCTAAATAAACTAGGAGACCGTAGCAAGGTTACGGTAGCCTGGGTACCGGAACACGAGCTTCATAAGGGCAATGAAAAAGCAGATAAAATGGAAAAACAAGGCTCATCAATGCCATTCATTGGACCGGAACCCTTCTGCGGCATTGCAAAGTCAGTAACAAGAACGACTACAAAGAAGTGGGTAGCTCACAAATCTCTGGAATGGTGGAGGAATTCACCAGGACAAACCTAACATACAGACCTAATTAACAAAGACAGAAAAACAGTCAAAGCCATAGTAGGTCTTCTAACAGGGCATTGTAAGCTGATATGCACTTGAAACAGCAGAGCACATTTTATGTCAGTGTGACAGTCTGGCAAATGTGCGGTTTTTTGCATTAGGAGAAGAAAATCCACCGGTAAATAGCTACATGGAAGGTACAGTATCGAAGCTACTACACTTTATGAAGAAGGTCAAGCTAGAGAATGTTATCTAGGACTAGAGGACCACACTAGATTTGAAAAGGTCGCAGTGGAATAGGCTTAAAGGCCACCTCTTTTAGTCTAATCTAATCTAATCTAATAATATGATAATTTGGAATAAAACAAACAACACACGAATATACTAGAATTACTGATACATCTGTCGCTAGTATAGACAATATTATGACCAATATTGAAGAAGATCAATTTCGGGCAAATGTTCTTGAACCTTGTTTTGTAACCACTATTTTGCTTACCACAGGGTAAGAACATGGGGGACAAGATTGGGCAAACAAAATAATCGGAACTAGTACGTACGGCACTCAGTTGATTGTTGGAGAGCTGGGTCGTGGATAAGTTGAAGATATGGGGGTTGGATTGGTGCAACTACAAACAAAGGAAATAAAGGGGTACTTAATCTCTTGGGATAAACAAAATAAAAATAAACAGGAAACACCTCAAGGAATTTAATATAGGGCGACACTTGAGGTGCCTAATTATACCTATTAAAACCACTAGTTGTAACTAGGGAAATAATTATAAAACATCATAAACATAATATGTTTTTCAAATAAAACTTAAAATGGATCAGAGAAACAAATTACATGTTCTTTGTTTACATAAAAGATTGCTACAAAAATTTTGAAATGGTTCCTAGGTTACATATGGCCAATTAAGATTATCAAAATTAAGGATATCCTTATAAATGAAAATATCGTAAGGTTAAACATTTTCTATAAAACATATTTTCTATACAAGCAAAATAAAAATTTTTACAACAAAAAACAACTTAAAGCTAGCTGTCATATGTCAACATTTAATTTTGATGACAAAGAACAAATAGATTGACAGCATAACCATACATATTACATTATTTAAATTGTTATGAAACCAATTATTATTTTATAATGTTTATTTTTACTTCAATAGTCAAACAAAAAAGTTACCTGGATGTCACTGTATACACTCTAAGATTTCTTGGGTTACCTCCTAAGTCACACCCATCAAAAAAACTACATCTCACTAGAAAAGTATTCTGACTATTTGAGGTTGAAATTGGGACACACTTTGGAACGGCTTCTTAAGGAACTGGACAAAGGAACATGTAGAGATTTATTTGGAACGCCGTTTTTTAAATATCTCATGATGAGAGACGGCTTACAATTAAAAAAAAAACAGTGATTACCCCTATCAGAGTTGACACATTACTTTGGGTGTACATCACTTATTCTTCGAGAAATTTGCCGGTTTTTTTGCAAAAACTACATAACGACTTCTGTCTTCTTTGGCCAAATCTTTCAACCTTCCTGTTTCGTTACTCTTCTCAACCTCCTTCAGCTTCGTTCCATTTCAAACCAAAAACGCAAAATAATCCCCCTCCTGACCTAAATCTAATATCGGTGTGGGCAACCCTAATTTTTTGTTTTTTTTTTAAACAGGCCGCAACTATGTTACAAAGCGACTTTCAAATAAACTACTTTTAAAAATCAAGGAATAACACGTATTATTGATTATTCTAACCGGAATAAGTTCTACCTGACTTTGTAACAAAAGGTTATGGGATTTGAAAGTTTACATAGAAAAAAAATATATCCAGCGTTATTTACGCATTTAAGATTTTCGTAAAAGACAAACATAGGTTTTATGGCAATATTTATGCGTACTGACGAGATAAACGGATAGGGACGTATTATAAAAATTTAAAACGCTACAGTTTCTTGGCAACTTCTTGGCAACCAGTATATAAAAATTGCATTATTTCTGTGTAAAAAACTTCCACAAAGACCACTAACATATGTGTATGTTATTATATAAATACAAAAGTTGTCTGCCTTATCCTTATATGTTCATTTATTGGTACTTTTACCCTACAAACGAATGAGGTTATAACGATCTTTCCTTGACTAGTAGGGAACCAAACATACAGATGCGTAGTATAATGAGTACTATGGTCTGTTTTTTTAACCAGGAGGAGTAATTCAAATTTTCCGCGCCGTAATGCTTGTTTGGAATTGGTTCATCCGCAGGCAAGTTTACTCCACTAAATTATGACATATTGACACTAATGACATTTGTGAAATTTATTTATTATTATTACTTTCCTCTAATATATCAATCGATTTATGACTCTTTAAGTTGTTTGTAATAACTTGGACTTGGTGATATGCGAATAGTATTTAATGTGATATTTTTCTAGATGATATTTATACTAAATATAGTTTAAAGTGTTTATAAAATTATAAATGTATGTTATTTATATCTAATTATCACAAGAAAAACGGCAACTATATTTTAAATTTAGTGTATACTTGTTAAGAAGCATTTCCATTTTGTTTTCATCACAATAAAAGAACATTAGTAAAGTAATATTGTGTTTTAGTTTGACTGTATTGATACAGTTGGTTTTGTTCTTCCTGGTCGTAGATCATCACAAGAAAACTGCAAAATTATGCAAGAATGTAACATAATAGATTGGATTTGTTGATTATCTCACAGAAATCCAGTATTTTTTAGTAAATTTTGTTGTTGATAATAAATGGGGCAAACTCACTGTCAAAATTAAACAAGAATCCAGCATTAAAGAAATTGTAAGTACACACTTATTTATACAAAGTATCTTGTAAGAAAAAAAAAAACTAGATTCAAGAAAATGATCATACCAGAATAAGAATATGGTCTACTATTAAAACACAAATTTCTGAGAAACCATACTTAGATCTGTAACATTATTGACTCTCCCGGTCAAAATATTCTCTAAATTATAATTAAAAACCATAGACTCAAGAGATCTATAAAACTGGATCACCCGATATTTAAATATATATACATGGGACCAAATGTGAAAAACGTTCTTTTTTTATTGTAATATTTGTAATATATTTTGGAAGTGAATTGAAAAAAGTTAGGTTAAAATTGACGTGTGAGGTTGTCCGATATTGATTACTCGATTACCGCAAGGCCGAGATAATCAACAAAAAAAGAAGATGTATTTGGTGACTTTTCTAGTAACATTATTGGGTGTGAATCTGTCTTTTTGGTTTACTCCTCCTGGTTAAAAAACAGAGTATAGTTATGATGTAGTCAGATTTTTCGATGGGTGATGAATATTATGCATACTACAAAACTTTAAAATTTTGAAACAATAAAACGCTTCGTATGCGGTAGAGTATTAAAATAAATATACGTTTTTTTAATTTCTTTAATTTGCGACAATTCGTGTAAATTTTAATAAAATATTAATCAATTTCTGACTTTTACTAAGCAGCCTATTACAATACTATTATCGTTTTTGTATTATCTAAACTTAGACTAAATTTCAAAGCCTTCCTTTGGAATAAGATCCTAATTATATTAATTAAAGCACAAGATGTTTTATATAACGCAAAGGATAATAAATATTAATTAATGAGATATAAAGCCATTTTATATAAAACATAATATTAAAATTTTTGGAGCATTGCTTGTTATGTCTTATTCAAATACGGACACGTGTCGCAGCTTTCCATAAAATGTTATGAGTAGGTTTGAATTGGACCGTAAGCTATATCAATCTGATGTTCTGAATATTATTTCTTTCTGTTGCCGCTCAATCAATTTGAAGTGGTATTAAAGAAAAGAATAGAATTCTTAATTGTGATCTATTTTTTAGAGAATCTTTTTATATTGTTTCATTTTAATTTTGTATTTTATATATTTACTAGCTGACCCGGCAAACGCTGTTTTGCCTTATAAATTAAACAAAAACATTAACTAGAATTCATCATTCGCAGAGTGTCAATATTTGAATTTGAAAGGTTAACAATGTCACGACTATTTCTCTCCATACATTCCACTTATTGTAATATAAAACTCCAAAATTTAGTATCTTCGTTAACACGAAATACACGTACTATACCGGTAATAAATCAATTAATTGAAGACAGCTAAAATTGGGATAACCGAGGTCAAGCCCATATTTTTTCTGTTATAAGAAAAAAACAGGAAGGGATGATAGAGATGCAATTCCCATCAGTGTTAATTAAAAGTAATTTGATTATTATGTCTTATCAGTAAATTAATCTAACCCTGTAATTAAGGTATTGAAAAATAATTTCATTTGTTTATATAATACAACTTATTCTTAGAAGTTTATTTAAAATATGACGACACAGGATTTGGTGTCGAACAGTTTTAGATATATATAGGTATAACAAAAATAAAATATTAATTGGACCGCGTTATGTAATTGCGGATTAAGTGTCAAAATTTAGTTTTGAAAAAAAGGGTTTAAAGATTTTAAATTTGTTTTTCGTGTTATTTCTAAATTACAGTACTGACAAAATTTATATTTTGATAGAATATTGCAAATATAAAAAACTCTAACATGTTTTTTAAATTTTTTAAAAATAGTTTATATTATTATTTTAAAAGTTATTCGATCAAATGTCGCTTAATTTGTTAATGATTTTTTAAGATATGGGGCGGTGAAAGGAAAAGTGGTGTAAGTCATCTGAGCATCATTTTGAGATATAAAAGGTTTTACTAAAAACGTTGTAATTAAATCTGTGAAACATTTATGAACATGCTTGTGATATTTTTTTATTTACTAAGAACATGTTCAACTCATTAACATTTTTGTAAAAATAAAACTATGTTAAGGGTAGTTTTTAAGGGTTGAAATGACTTACACCACTTTTCCTTTAAGAGTTTAAAAAGAATGTAAAGAAAGCAAAACATGTTTATTGTTTTTACATTAGAAAATCAAATATAAATTCACTAGTTTATTAGTCATTGTTTTCTTCTACATCAGGAAGTGGTCCAGCTTCGTCATTGACTTCATCAGATGATATAAGATTTCTAAAATAAGAATGGTGGACTGGAGGAATGTATGGTAGTAAATCACACATATCCCGTTTTTTAGCTGGCATTACTGGTCGAGGTGCTGTGTACAGGCAATCCAGTTGAAGATTTTTCAACAATGTTGGTCTTCCCTTCTGCTTGCTTTAAAGGATATTAATTTGTGAAAAGGAAAAATCTTCATTTAATGTTTCTTTATAGAACAGTGAAAATGGCTCATCTTTTTTTACTCTAATCCACTGCATTTTTAAACACGACACTGGTTGGTTATCAGTATTATTGTATTTTTCTTTTTGAAATTGATTAAGTGAGATTTTTCAGATCTTTAAAGTCTTCTCTAAGCATTTTTGTGAAAATGAAAGCTTTTTTCTTTCTACACCGAACTATGACTGAAAACCAATCTTCAGGCACATAAATCAGTTTGCCTTTAGAGTGAGTTTCAATTGAACCAAAGTCAGAGTCGTTTGGTAAGTAAGAGTGTCCGCTTATCATAAACTTGAGATCAATTATTTCGATAGTATTGTTTTCACTTTGAACTAATCGTAACAAGGCCAAGGCAAAATTCCAGTTTCTATTTTGGCCGGTGCAGCTGTCACTGTACAATACAACATGCTTTGAATTTGCTGCACGTAATTCTATGTGCTTTGTGACACAGGCACTGATTTCCTGAGATCCTCTCGAAGCTGTTGTTTCATCCCATCCACACATGTAGCCTAAGCCAGATGATAGCTCATGGCAGCCCAAATTGTAAATGTACATATTACGTTTATAGTATGCGATAGATGTGGTTAGTTTTGGGAAAGGTAGGGCTTTCTAAGTCAAACGTGAATGCATAGTAAGAATCGTCAGTCTGGGCCTTTTCTGTATCCTTTTTCATAGAAGTACGTGCCAGCTCGGCCTTCCTAAGATGGAGTTCGTGCTCAACTTCAATCTGTTTTATCTTATTAGCATCTGTTGTTGCAGCTTTTTTTAATTTGTAAGCATCACACTTAGAACACGTATCTTTTTGTGGTACATGAAAATTAAGATTGTACTCATTATTGATTGTACGGTGATAAATATCACTGGAAACGGGGACAATAACTTGTTCCTGACAGTACTCACTGTACAAACGATACAGCAGGGTAACATTAAGGTCAGAAGATAGATACCTACGATTGGGATTCTTATTCCTTGTGTAGTGCGATTGGTAAGATGGAAAATTTTGAATATGTTTCCGGACACAGTTCATACGTTCTTCAGATATTTTATTAGTTGGTATACCATGGCCTCGATTATCTGAACCAGGTGATTCCCCTTGTTTTATTTTATTAATGGCCCGTGACATTCGGCCATCAGGTATCTGAAAGGTTCCAAGAAAGTATTTTTTACATACTTCCGTGGTTTCGCCTTGTTTTTGAATGAAATATTGGTTAGACACTGTCTTACCAGGTCGTGACTGATCCCTAGGACGTTTTATTTCAGGTTTCTTTTGTTTGATCAAACCACAAATAAAAGCATTCTGTGCTGTAAATGATTTCAATTTCCAGAATGAATCAAATGCTTTTTTTCTGTCTTCACATGACATAGTTTCAAAACATTTTTTATTGCAAAAACAGTTGTTGTTTGAAAAAGTTTTACCTGCCACTACTTTTCCTTTTGTTGTCTTATACTCACAACCTGTCGAGTTGCGAAGTCGCTCTTGGGTTGTTGAACTTCTACTTCTCGAATACTTTCGCTTTCATGATCTTGCAGAGGGACTTCCTCATTTGATTCACAGTCTGAAACAAACCAACTTTATTAAATTAACACTCAAAAACGTTGTTCTATTTATACGAGTTTATTTATTGTTAGTGTAAAGAATTCAACATTTTGAGGTTAGTTTTTATTTTATACAAATAAATATAATACACAAGTTTAACTTACCAATACTTTCTTGTTGAGAATCAGAAGGTACCCATTCCTCATCTCCTGAGTAAGCGAAAATACTAGGCTCAACACTCACATCACTTAAACTGTCGTTATCTATTGTATTGAAAAATCACAACTACAAAATACTAAACAACTGTCATAGGAATGACGGAATAGTGGTGTAAGTATCTGACTTGCACCACTATTCCCTCTACTACAACAGAGATTTTGTTTGACTGTCAAGTTTGTGCTGCTATCTGTGAGCAAATGGAAGACTTATGACTTACACCACTGTTGCGTCTGATAGATTTAAATATGGAGATTTTGAATATGCAATTATCTCTATTCTATAAAAAAAGTGACTTACACCACTTTTCCTTTCACCGCCTCATATGTATGATTTACCATCAAATACCGGGTTAAAAGACATATTTGGCGCTTAATCTGATGTTTCAAAATAAAAACTACGTATTATACAAACGTTTTATTAAATTCTTAGCTTTAATACATATAAAAAGTTATATCGTTTACAGAAAATACAATGATAAGTCTTTAATGTCTAATGAAGATGAAGATCAATATCTAAGTCTAATGATCCAATAAAATCGTCAATATCATCTTGAATACCTTCATTCCCTAGGATATTTTCGTAGAATTGTTTTACATCCAGTCAAATAAGCTCCATTAACGATATTATGTCATTAAACTTTGGAATAAAGATAGGTTTCCATTGCAGTTTGGAGGAATATAAAAATTCTGTAGTCCTGGTTGAATTTCTTTTGACTCTTTCACTTATGTCTACTTCTTGCAAATTTCCGCCGTGATTTTTGCTAAAATATATTTTAAACGAATTTTCTTCCATAAGGAGTATTTCTTTAGTTTAAAGCCAGTTAATGGAATTCCCATTTATATCTCTCTTTCTATTTACTATCATATTTTCTATATGTTTTAAAATATCGCAAACTCTTTGAACTCTTCGTTTTATCATTTGAACCATTAATTTGTTTTTTGGAATTTTTGATAACGTTTATATAACCATCTGGAGTATACACCGATTTTGGAGCTTTAATGCTGACTCTATGTCCCCAAGTTCGGAGTCATTGGGCATAAAGCTGTGTCCTGATACTAGAAAGCGCATCGTTATCTTTTTTAAAGAAGGTATAAGCTCAAGCGCAGATTTTAAAAGCATCACAATTTTAATATTGCGATTTTATCCTCCGCAACTGTCAGACCATAATATCATTTTTAGCTTTTTGTAGATCTAAATCCATAAGATTTCTAGCAGCTTTTGCTTCATCATGATGAGTTTTACAAATTTAAATATACAAATTTACAGATATTTACAAATTATTTTTATTACAGTGTCTTGAAAAAGGAATAAAACATTCCGAAAGCTAAACCAAAAGTCAGTATTCATTTGACTCTCGACCTGCAAATATCGCATCGATACAAATTAGGCGAAAGTTTACAGTGGTGATTAAAAACGGGATCCGGCCGCGTTTTTACCGTCATTATCGTGTATCAAGATATACTATTTATAAACTATTTAAAAATTAAAATATACAGTTTTAACAATTAAAATGAGTGCTCCACCAGATTTATCGGTGAGTGTTCCTTTTTATACTGCTACTGTTAATGGTCAACCTATAAATACTCAATATCAGCAACAACAAATTCAACCAGAATGCCCAAATGTCCTTTTTACACAAAATTCACAACCAAATTCAGCACAAATTTTAAACAATCCACCAACAACAATATATTATGTTCCTAACCAAGTACTATTACAATCTTTCTCAAACTGTTAATACAATCCTACAATAAATCTCACATTATCTACACCTCTAAATAAAGCTTATGATTCTATTGAGATGACACGCACATTACAAAGTGAAGAATCTTCAGAGGAAATCAGCGACATCGAGTCATCGGACATCCACGAATGGCAAACTATTCAACATAGTAACAAAAAACTTAAAATTAATCCTCCGACACTAACACAAAACGAAGACACGGTAGTAACCAGCAATAAATTTCAGATTCTACAAAATGAAAACGAAAACGACAACAATAACGGTACAGAAAATACCAACAAAACTGCAGCAACCACTAAACCCCCACCAATTTTTATATATGGTGTTACTGAATACAATAAAATGGTTAATAACCTATCGGAAGTAGCAAAAACAGAGACATTCTATTGTACAGCATTAAAAAACAACACAATAAAAATAAATTCCCGGGACTCTGAAACATACCGAAAACTAGTAAGACATTTAAACAGCAAAAAAATTGTGCATCATACGTACCAGATGAAAGAGGATAGAGCATACAGAGTTGTAATTCGTAATTTACATCAAAAAGTGCCCATTAATATAATAAAAAGTGAAATAGAAAAACATGGGCATTTAGTACGCAATATTGTAAATATAAAACACAGAGTAAGTAAGGACCCTCTAATGATGTTCTACGTCGATATAGAACCTAATTAAAATAATAAAAAAATATATGAAATTCAATTTATAAACAACGCGAAAATAGTTATTGAGCCACCGTATAAAAAGAATAATATTGTCCAGTGTACTAGATGCCAATTGTATGGACACTCTAAGACATACTGTAATAGACCTTATCATTGTGTCAAATGTGGAGGCAACCATATGTCAGCCGGTTGTAAAAAACCTAGGGACACACCTGCCATATTCGCTCTCTGCAATGGAGCACACACTGCAAATTACAAATTATGTATAGTATATAAAGAGTTAATTAGCAGTAGAAACAGAGCAAGAGGAATATCATCGCATACTCCAGCGAACAATCAACTACCATATAACAGAAATACAGTACAGAATAATCCGAACTTAAGCAATCAAAATCACGTGACTTACATACAAGCAACACGTGGAACAAATGTAAATAATGTCCATAATAATACGAACTCATACAACCAAAATCATGCAACTTACGCTCAAGTAACAAGTGGAACACATGGAAGCAATACACACAATGACATTGGAGAGATGATGAAGAGTTTCCTTAACGAATTCAAATCTATGTTTTCACAACTAATAAATCAAAATAGCGTGATCTTAAACATGCTTTCCACAGTAATAAACAAACTCAGTAATGGAACTTAAGTCACTACGAATTGCACAATGGAATGCCAACGGCCTAGGCAACCACAACACAGAAGTTACTAACTTTCTTGAACATAACAAAATTGATGTTCTACTCATATCGGAAACCCATTTAACTGACAGAACGATATTCAAGATCCCTCATTACTCTATTTACAACACCAACCATCCTGATGGAACAGCACACGGTGGCGCTGCTATTGTTATACGTAACACCATACCACACTATGAGGAAACAATGTATAAGAAAAGGCATCAATCTTTGTTGCACATCTCTCACACGTTTTTGGTGCACCTGAACTTAATAACCATAATGACGAAGAACAAGTTAAAAACTTTTTAGACATTCCATGCCCAATGATGCTACCAATCAAATTCTTTACTCCTAATAATGTAAAAGAATAAATTTCTAGATGCAATAACTACAAAACACCAGGCTTCGACATGATTACCGGGCTAATATTAAAAAAATTACCAAGAAAAGCAATTGTCCTACTAACTATGATATATAATAGTATCATAAGATTAGGCTACTACCCGATTAATTGGAAGTTTGCACAAATAATTATGATAAGTAAACCAAATAAACCACCAAATAATATTACTTCATATATACCAATCAGCTTACTTCCAATAATGTCAAAAATCTTTGAAAGACTTCTGCTCCAAAGAATCTCAGAAGACATCGAAATTAATTCAGTGATCCCAAACCACCAGTTTGGTTTCCGCGAAGCCCACTTAACTCTACAACAGTGCCATAGGATTGTAAAAAACATTAATGTATGCCTCGAAGAGAAAAAAATTTGCACTGCTGCCTTCCTGGATATAGAAAAAGCCTTCGACCGTGTTTGGCATGACGGCCTCCTATATAAACTTAAGTCATCCTTTCCCACCCCTCACAATCTTCTTTTAAAATCATACCTCACAGAACGTTACTTTCAAGTCAAATTTCTTACAGAAACCTCTCATTACTATCCCATAAAATCCGGTGTTCCTCAAGGAAGTGTCCTGGGTCCCCTCCTGTACCTCATATACACTGCTGATATCCCAACAACAAATACGACCACAGTAGCCATGTTCGCAGATGACACCGCCATAATATCCATCGATGATGACCCCCCAAGTAGCATCAGGAAACCTTCAAATACACCTAAACCTAGTACAAGACTGGATGAATAGATGGAAAATCAAAGTTAACCATAATAAGTCTAATCAAATTACATTCACCAATAGGAACATCATATGTCCGAGAATCAGACTGAACAATATACTACTACCAGTAAAAACAGAAGTCAAATACCTGGGAATGACACTTGATCAAAAACTCACTTGGAAAGCACACATCTTGGCCAAAAAGATCCAAATCAACATGAAAATACGTCAAATGAATTGGCTAATAGGCCGAAAATCACAGTTATCAACAGATAATAAACTTCTATTGTATAAGTGCATAATAAAGCCTATATGGACATATGGAGTGCAACTATGGGGCTGTGCAAAGCCTTCTAATACCAAAATCATTCAGAGAATCCAATCCAAAATACTCAGAATGATTTTCAACGCGCCGTGGTACGTTAGTAACAAAACTCTGCATGATGACTCTGGTATACCGTTCGTTGAAGACGAAATCAGCAGACTAACAAGAAATTATTTAGAACATCTGCCAACCCACCCCAACGAGGAAGCAAGACAACTACACCTCCAACCAGAAGTCAGGCGAAGATTGAAGAGACAGTGGCCAACAGACTTTATACACTAATTTCAATTTTAATTTTACTTTTCATCTCAATTTTAGTTTTAAATTATAATCATACATTAATTTGTTAGTGTTAGAATTGGGAGTTTTATCAATGGATAATTTCTCCTCTCATGTATTTGCAATAATCACATTTACTAATAGCTTGGAATAGCAGATTGTAAATTTGCAAATTTAATAAAAAAAAAACCAAAAGTCAAAAGAATGTTTACGATAATATACATTATATACTACAAAAATGTGTTAGAAATTTGGAGCTAAAATAACGATAAACTATATTACTGATTACTTACACTTCTTACATATAATTTTTGTTTAAATTAACTTCCAAAATGGTATTTTCCAACTGCTTTATTAAAAAAAATGACTTTAATCATTGAATGAATTTTGTCAGGTTAATAAAAGATTAATATCCTTATTTTGAGGTCAAATTAACTAATTGACAAAACAAAGATATCTTAATTTTTATTATCTTTCTTTAGCAGTTGTTTTTCAATGTGAAATTACTTCCATAAAGTATAGGAATATTTGGGTCAATTAAATAAAACGATCTTTATTTTATTTTCTTGTTTTATATCACAGACACAAACAGGAAGCAAACTCTATTGGTCCTTGACCAACATCTTTTGAAATACTATATAGCAGAGGGATTAAATCATGCATTATTTCGAAATCTTGTTTGCAAAGTCTGAAAATTTCAGCTTTTATGTCTCTACAATATAAGCACTGTTCAGTAAATTCTTAGAAAGCGGGAATTGCAATCCTTATAGTAATAAGGTTATTTATAGTACCCATTATGAACAGTTAAATAATAATTGGCGAACTTTATCCTATAATTGTTGGTCCCCATCTAAACCACTTCAAACAAACTAACATCAATTTAAAATTAAATTTAATGTTTAAAAATAAATAGAAATGCCCATCAAGCTAGTATCGGAATCGCTATCTTTACAAGAGCTCATTCGGAAATGTCCCAAGATAATCTTTTTAACTTTAAACAACTGACTAATACGGAGAATTAAAAAGCTGACAACAAAAAAATCAAGGAAAGCAAATTACGAAAAATAAAATTTTCACATAAACACCAAAATTCTAGCCCTTTCAGTACCTCTTTTTTTCTCAGCGAACGAAAAAATATTTTTTGATTAAAATGTACTTAAAACAGTTCATATAACACTTTTTTGACATTAATAAAAATATAGCATGTATATATAAAAAAATTTATTATGGGTTCATTTGTACCCAAAAGTACTTAACAAATCTAAAAAAACTAGCGCATGTGAAACATAAAAAAGCAATTTCTTTTCTTTTGAAGGCACAAATGGACATTGCACTTCTGACATTTCGATCTTGATTTTCCTATACAACCAGGTTTTTACATCTTAAAGGTAAAGGTAGCTGAGGGTGCTCTGGAAAATGTCCAATGTTATCTAATCGCACTGTAGCGTTTACGCTACTGATTAACCCCTTTAGAAATTTTCTTATAACCCGCCTGTGATCGATTTTTAAATCGACATTCCTTTCCCCACGCGCTGTTATCGCTTTGAAAGGAAGATCGATTTTATGCGGAAGCGAAGTTTCAGTTTTGGTCAGAACTCGTAAACGCAGACACGCCAACCGGTGAGTCTTTTTCTCACGTTCAAAGTGACGGAATTGGGGCAAATAAAATCTAGGACAAGAATAAAAAAAAAATATATAATTCATAAATAATAATAATAATAAGAAATTTTTCTAATAAAATCAATATTCATTTATGAGTTCCACATAAAAAGGAAGATTTTTTTGGCGTGCTGCAGCTCCATGTAAGTAAATCATTTCATATGTATTATCTCCTTATCATATAATCAAATTTATCATTGTATTTAGTATTTCTTTAGAGATTTATTTTTGAGTTCCGAAATAATTTAAATATAAAATTTCCTTGATTTACTTGCAAAGAACAGAAGGTCATTTTTTTTATATAGTCAAACTTAAATTCCGATCTATTTCATATCTTATCATTAAGTTTTTTATTGGGTCCCTTTTATCTAACTTTTTTTGGTGGAATATAAAAAGGTTCTACAAATGTGGGACAGCCTTCTGTATTCTGCGCATCTTTATTTCATGGCGCAAGCTTGCCATGCCTACGACAGTAACTTCATAAATTTGACATGATGTTGACTTAACCTAATACCTAATGTTTTGATGTTTTGTTTTGGTGCAGTCAATCCATGCTGCTACACCTATTGAATTGTATTTATTAAATTAAATAATAATTTTAGATTCCGTCACTTCACTTGAGGATATTCTCTTCAGAATATTCCCTCAAGGACTCAAGTAACTGAATCCTTAAACTAGTTAGCAACTTTATGTAACCCGTGGATTTTGCTGTCACCCAGAGACCAGTGACTGGTTGTGGTTTTGTGCCCAGGATTCGTCTTTACAGCCATAAACTGATTTAGCCGTGCCAAGAGGAATTTTCCTATGGACTTATGGGGCTGTAAAGATAAGTTGTTTAATTGTTTAACTTTTGTTACTATCTATTTTGTTACTATGTATTATTTGTTACTATATATCTAACTCATCATATGCATATGATAAGGTGAATACCTTTTTTTTGATAATTTAATTTTTGATAAATCTAATTCTAAAATATTGGGGAGAAGAAAATACATTACATGTTTTTATTGGGTGTTTAAATAGGATTTCAAGAGTACTGACCAAACTCACTTTTGTTTGATATAATATTTTTGTTAATACAATACATTTGTTATAATACATTTTGATATTGGGAAGGGAAATGAATTTCATGTGGTTTTTAAAACATTGTATAAGGAGTATTGAAGACTCACTTTTTGGATGTAATATATATTTAATATAATTGTAATAGAGATTTATCAAGTTTGATATCTTTACAATATTGTTATTAGTATCCCATATTAGTAGAACTATTTAAATTTAAATTACTACCTTTTGTGTTAAGACTTTGGCTACCATACGGACTATTCTTGGTGTTGCTCATATTTTAAACTTTATTTGGCCAGTGGTAGTGACTATTCGTTTGTTGAGGGGCTATTAGGTCCCATTGTATCTGTACACCATCCACTACCACTGTTATTTGGCTTTGCATTATATGTAAATTGTTTATACACATATACCTATATACATTTTTTATAAATATATTTATTGTTGCTATTTTGAGTTTTATTTCAGTTCTACTAACCAGTATATAACATAGCAAAACAAGATTATTATTTAGTATTTTTTGTATTTCAGAGTATTATCTCCAGATTCATTTGTTACTTCAAAATCTCAACTATTGTTGAGTTGGCGCCCTTCTTTTCTCTTCTTATTGTTCTCTTTCTATAAATTTATACCCAGTGACCTTCTTCAGTTGTATCACGTTTGATATTACCAGGTCTCATTTCTTTCTTGTCTCATTAGCTCATTATCTCTTGTTATTGTTGTTTATATCTTTAAAGCCACAATCCAGTGCATTGAAGCTAGCCCGAACACTCACTTGAGATTAAGTGTCTCTTTGGCCATTTAAATTTGTTCCTCTGAGCTTAGCCCTATTTTTAGTATTTTCATCACCTCTCTTTCAGTTATTCTGAAATTTGGAAGTTCTACACTTCCTAAAATCCAATACTCCCGGAGTATTGAGCGTTTCAGCACCTCAGTAAGAGGTCTAATTTCAATGTTTTGGCGTTTTTCAGCTACTACTGGACTAGATGTACCGCTTGAAGGTCTTCCCCGTTTTCGGTTATTGAAAGAGTTGACTTTTATGAGGGCTTCAACAACTTTCATCCTAAAGTGTGGAAGGTCCATGATATCTTTTTTTGGAATTCCTAAAGTATGCATATCTTTTTTATATTCTAACCATGAATTTGTTAGGGCCATGTCAACTGCATAGAAGATTAGTCGAACAGTCCACTTTCTGCAACGGTTTTTTACTCTGTAAAACGCAATAAGAGCATCTGTTTTATCTATGCCACCCATGGACTTATTATACTTTTGTATAAATTCGGATCGACTTACGTCAATGAAACATTTTGTTTGTTTATTCCAACGTTTTACAACATCTTCTGTACCAACCCCAACGAAGTTGGATACCATTATCACTGACTTGTTATCTAACCATCTGGTTACTACAATTCCATCAGAAGAGATAATTTGTTCCGTTGATCATCTCTGGTTTTTTGAAAAATCTTTTACATCAGTTAAAGGTGGTTTAGAAAATCTATTGATCCTCGCAGTACCAGCAACAAGTATTCATTTTTGGTTGAGAATTTGTAAAAGATTATAGCTCGTAAAATAATTGTCACAGTACAATGCATGCTTATTAGGTTCAAGTCCTTTTGTTAATTGCAATACAATAGCTGCACCTTGTCCATATTTCAAATTGGAAGGTTCTATTTCTGTGGTACTACCTTGATAGATTAGAAAATTGTAAATTAGTCCACTTTCACCACCTAATACATACAGTTTCACTCTCCATGGATTAGGCTTAATTTTGATGTATTGTTTTATAGACAATCTCCCTTTGAAAGGCAGGCATGATTTGTTCGTCTATGCAAATATTTGTTTCTATATGCAGTTCTCTACATATCTTTAGGACTGATTCAAAAACTGGTCGAACTTTTCACAGTTTGTCGTCGCTCTGTCTGGTTTCCAGATTGTCAACACAATGTATGTGCGTGCGAAGTATGAAATAACGATTCAATGTCATTATGTCCGAAAAAATATCAATTTTTAAAGATCTGTACCAATACATTCGCAGTCTTGGAAATTTTAGACAGCCTGTTAGAATACTAAGGCCAAAAAATGATTTTATTTCTTGTAGATTACACGGTACAAATTTCTCATGTCCAGTTTGCAAAGCATACATATTCGTATATTGAACGAAATTTTCGAATATACTTTCGGGAAAATATCTCATAAAATATATAACTGGATATTCCTCAGAACAGTTTTCATTAGAAATCTGTGTTATTTTATTAGGTAATTGTCGTGATAGATATTGAGCATTCTGTAACCATTTTACATTTTTTTTCAGAGTAATGAAGTTATCATAGTTACCATCGTCTTCGCCCTGTTCATCATCATCCTCCTTTTCTACCTCATTAATTTCTTCCTCGTCCTTAAATACCTCATTAATTTTTCCAGCTGGGCTGGAAAAAGAGTTTCCAGCCCAGCTGGAAACTCTTTCCAACTGTTCTCCGTGCGTAGAGGTTTTCTCCCCGGCTCTGGAACTCAATTTTTGCAATGTATGTTACCTGAAGTCATATTTAATTTAATAATGAACATCACAGTTTTTTCACAACAAAATGTATAATCTTTGATAACTATAAGTAATTTAAAGGGTTTTTACCCATGTATTTTTGGTGGCTCAGGCATTTTAACCTAGTAGATTTTAAACCTGATGATGGACTGTTTAGTCCGAAAACGTTTGTTTTTTTGATGTAGCCCTTTTAAGGGTTTTTAAATAAATATACCCACTTACAAAGACTAACCTCTTTTTTGTGATACGTGGTGTACAGCCAGCTACAGGAATTGTTTTCCTTGTGGATTTTGAATTATTTTACCCTAAAATACAGCAGAATTAACTAAAACACCAATGTGGCGTAGCCGGCACCTAACATGCAATTCTTTGTTCTGTGCCGACCACGCCACGCATGCATGATGACGTAATTTGATAGTTATACCTCAATTATCAACTAGATACTACTTAATTAAAAAACTATTATTCAAAAGAAGGTTAAATACTAAAAATGTGCTAACGGCACTTGAGGGTCCATTCAGATTTTACACCGGCAGTGAACGTGTTAATTAACTCCAATAGATACATTTAGAGCTTTCCCGCTACTCATACGGAATTTTAACACAAAAATCTCTCAACAAAATCGGAGAAGATTCTAGCCTTGTCTGTCTGTCGCTTTTTCCATAATTAAAATATGACAGTCGAATATTTTACAGCTCTATTTTTACTTATTTAAAACATGTATATTCCATTACAACACAAAACAAGATATTTATATATTTAATACAGCATATAAACATAAATACATTTAAATTATTGATATTTTATTCTATTCTATTTTGTTGTTGGTTTTTATGTATAAACCTCTGAAGGCGCTTAGGGCCTTCCCTACAATATTTTCAACTCTACAATAAAAAGATAAGAGTCGTCATTTTTCATACCGAATTACCTTTTGAGTTTATCTTGAATTGTATTACTTTATTTATGGTCGACCTAAATTCCCGGACAACTGACAACATAATCTCTAGCGAATACAAGCGAAACTATAATTTTAAATCAAAAATTGATATCTTAAGCTCAAACTAATAGTCAACGCAAGCGAGCACTGCAACAGACAGGCATATTTTTTGTAAACTATTATTGGAAGTATTGATTTGTCTTGGGTTTCATATAAAACTTTATATTAAAATAGTTACAGTAGGAAGTTCTAAACACACTAAACTTTCCCAAGAAGTTTTTTTTTTTAATTTCTATATTTTAAATCGATAATAACGTAGTAACTTTTAGTAAACATGTACGATTTTCTTGTTTTTTAACAAATGTAATAAATGCCATTTATTAAATATAACACATATCTTTTTCTACAATGCTGCTGCAAACTGTTTTAAAGGTAAAAAATTGACCAAGATGATCAGGTGTATCATTGCCAAACTATTTTTTCATTTCTTATATTTTCCTTAAACACACATAACCTAACTTTTCGTTGTTTTCTTTTAACACTTTTGTGTTAAATTGTTAAGTTAAGTTGTAACTTTTAAACTATAACTAATTTATACCCATATTTTCTAACTAATTACCTATCTATATATCTATCTAATTAGTCTTCTTCGGTCCATCTTTGGACATAGGCCTTCCCAATCCGTTTCTATTCCTCTCTGTCTATCGCTACAGACGTAGACGTATAAAAAACGTCATATGGCAGAAGTATTCCCAGAACTTTTCAATATTACTGTGCCCAGAATACAACAAACAAAAAATACAAGGAGACTGTGCCATGTGTTGTAAAGGCAAAGTCAGAAAACCTAGTAAAATATGTGTAAAATGTAACAGTTTTGTATATCTAGAACACGCAAAATGAGAAATAGTATGTAGTTGTTTTTAGTCTGTTAGCGTCAACATTAGAATGTATTTTGTAGTAATGAGTATGCTTTAATCTAATAAATGTTCAATACTATATAAACGAATAAGTTACTGGTACAGTTTTTTTTGTATAAGCATAGTTCACCCGTTTAAGAATGGGATCAGTTCAGACCCCGGCCCGTCTTTTGTATAATATTTTAAGGCTGGTCTAATGAAGGTTAAAATGTTTGACATATCTAGAAGTCAAACGAAAACATGACAATATAATAATCTTCCCTTGCTTTAAGCACTTAATTAATTTAACCACAACAAATTAATTCTTTGGGTAAAGAAAAACAGACTTGTAGGCACTTTTACCTTACACAAATCGTACAAATTACAACAATGTCCTTGAACAAATAATTTCAAATGACAATATAGAATACTTCCAAACAAATCTCCGGAGAAAGAAAATGATCTTTTTGAATAACGAAAGTTTCTTGAAACAGAACTTCTTTTTAAATCTGTCCAGATTTACCCATACGGCTCACATTCTAAGAGGAAAATTAACTCAACCTACGGTATCAAAAGGATTGAGCTCTAGTGGGACTCTTTCCGTGTTATCGAGCTATGGCTGACTTGGTATGTTGGAGTATCTCCAAAAATTTTCGTACAGATCTGAACGTCGCGAGGAGTACAGCTTTCTGCATGGTCTTACAGTGATGTTTATTTAGACCCAGCTGTTTTATGTTCTCTGGGATCCTTTTGGGAATAACACCAGTAGTAGATAGAACAATAGGTACTGTTTGGGTACTTTCCATTGTTCATTGTCTCCTGATTTGTATTTCTAGATCTCTGTACTTGGCGATCTTTTCGTTGTATTCAAAACGTAAATTATTGGTGTTTGGTATCGCCACATCAATAAGTGTTGTTTGCCTAGTAAGTTTATTAACTAACCTGAGATCCGGTCTACTAGGAGCCACTGCTTGGTCTGTAAGCACAGTGCGGTCCCAGTATAGCTTGTAGTTATGTAAATATTGATAATAAGGAAGATCGGTTTGCAGAAGTCTCAGTTTGTTAGCTAGATCTTGGTGAATATTTTTTTCTACTGAGTTATGGCGTTCTTTATAATCAGTACTGACAAATGCCTGGTAGCCACCGGTAAGATATTGGATGGTTTCTTGGGCTTGTTATCTATATCGACATTTGTCATTTTGGACTTTAAATTGTTTAACAATATATTTCAGGTAATTTTAAGTTGGAATAACCTTATCTTTATTGGCAAGTAGGAGACCCTCACTCTCGGTAAACATCTTTCCTGATTTCAACCAATAGTTCGACGCTGTATTGTTGACATATTTTTGGCTGATCTCATTGAGATATCGCCCATGCAGAGGTTTACTCATCCAGGTGCGCATTGTTTGCTGCGTCAGGTGGTTTATGGACATTTCATGTTCCCTCAGTTTAAGGGGCACTGTATCATCTACTGCGCAAATTGCTTGATGTAAAGTTAATGTCTCAGCCTGTACCTAAAAATAAGTTCTTTAATTAGCAAATTATTTTTCCAATTGCTCACCTATATCCATAATTCATTTTCCCCCTTGATACCGCGGCAATGTTGTTCTCTCTACTACATTGCGTGGATGATGTAGTAAAGACCCTCTGTATCCGTTTTTGACCACTTTATAATACCAAATGAATAGCTCAGTGTGAAACAGGCCTACGTATTTACTCCTTAAACAAATTTTTACTGTTAGAATATGACCGATTTAGTTGTCTTACTCTTCGAACGAACTCTGAAGTTAGTTTAGTTTTCATTTATTTATGGTCAATTTTGCGCACTTGTTTTACTCCCAAGATATTTGTACATATCATTTTCACCCATTGCCTTGATGTTTTGGCCATCTTACATATCGAAATCTCCGGGCTGAACAATTTCTCTGACTATATTTAGTATACGGCACTTGTCTAGTCCAAAATGCATATTCAAAGCAAGTTGATGTTGTAGCTTATATAATCCAGCATATT
The DNA here is from genome assembly GCA_918026665.1 of Diabrotica balteata. Lineage (NCBI taxonomy): Eukaryota > Metazoa > Arthropoda > Insecta > Coleoptera > Chrysomelidae > Diabrotica > Diabrotica balteata. Next base: position 158,989,394 of record OU898277.1, read on the forward strand.
TCAAGTTTCCCTTCAGAATTATTTTATTATTTAAGAAACTGCAATGCATAAGAAATATCTATTTCAGCTTTTATCGCTTCCTATCATGCATACAATTTATATTGATACATGTAATGCAGACAAAGTCCAAAATCGATTCAAAGTTAAATAATGTACGTAGCACAATATTTTTAACAATGAATTCAAGTAATCGTTTGGACACCCGAAAAGTGACACTTGCAGTACTTGCGATTCTGGTGCTGCAAATGGGGAACATATTGAAAATTATAAAGCAGCGTTTGCGGCTCAGAATATCGACAGGGACCTAGCCAAAAATAAGGATGGTGTTGCATATATCACATTCGGCCTCCAACAAACGATGCCGTTGCCTAGGCTAATTTCTTCTTCTTCTTTGGGTGCCGTGTCCGTATTCAGACGTTGGCTGTCATTATGTTTACAATTTCCTGAAACATTTCTCTGTCGGCTGCTGCGCGAAATAATTCTTCTACTGTGAAACCACACCATTGTCTAATATTACGCAGCCATGAAAGTTTCTTTAGACCAATCCATCTCTTTCCTTCCACTTTTCCTTGTATTATAAGGCGAAGTAAATGGTATTTGGGTCCTCTAATTATATGGCCGAAGTATTCTGTTTTTCTCCTCTTTATGATGTTTATGAGCAGACGTTCTGAGTTGATCATTTGAAGAACATCTTCATTGGAAGTGTGCGAAACCCACGATATCTTTAGGATTCGTCTATAGCACCACATTTCGAATGCTTCTAACTTGTTTAGCATTGTGGTTTTTAACGTCCATGTCTCACAACCATACAATAGGATCGACCACACATAACATTTCAGGACCTTCTTACGAATGTTCATTGACAGGTTTCTGTTGCATAAAACTGGTTTCCAGGTCATAAAAGCCTTACGTGATATTTCGATCCTGGATATTATCTCTTCATCAGAGTCACAATTTAGATTTAACCAGCTGCCAAGGTATATGAAATGATTTACCCTTTTTATCTCTTCTCCATTAAGAGAAAGCAGACCTTGATCTATATGGATCTTTCCAACTGCCATCCACTTTGTCTTTGAAATGTTGATTTTTAGGCCTCTCCGATAACTTGCTTCACTGACTAGATTTAGTAATGTTTGGAGATCTTGTAAACTTTCTGCAAGAATGGCTGTATCGTCAGCGTATCTAATATTGTTGATTACTTCTCCACCTAGTCTTACTCCCTCTCGTCTGTCATCCAAAGCCTCCCTAAAGATTTCTTCAGAGTACAGATTAAAAAGAGTGGGTGACAAAACACAACCCTGCCGTACTCCACGTTTGATGGGTATTTTTTCAATGGGACTTTCTCCAATTTGGATAGAGGCTACTTGATTGTAATATAAGTATTTCAGCAGTCTTATATCATAGTGGTCAAGTTCTGCTGCCCGTAGGCAGTCGAAAAGTGTATTGTGTTGGACTCTGTCGAACGCCTTCTCGAAGTCGAAGAAACAAACATAAACATTCTTTCGGAATTCACAACTTTTTTGTAATAGAACGCGCATACAGAATAGTGACTCTCTAGTTCCTAGACCGTTTCTAAATCCAAATTGCTTATCACCCATTTTACTTTCGCATAGAAGGAATACTCGGTTTTGTATAATTCGTAAGAGTATCTTTAGTGTGTGACTCATCAAACTGATTAGTCTAAAATCGCTGCATTTGGTGGGCCTGCTTTTCTTTGGTAATGTTATAAACAGTGACTCTAACCAATCATCTGGTATTTTTCCTTCGTTGTAAATTTTGTTGAAGAAAGTGGTTAAGCAGGCAATGCTTTTCTCATCCAAAAGTTTAAGTAGTTCGGCAGGGATTTGATCTGGTCCAGGTGCTTTATTGTTTTTGGCTTGCTGTATTGCCTTTTCGACTTCCGAATTCAGTATATTGGGACCTCTGTCCAACTGGTTGTCATAGGCAGTATTTGGAGCATTTTCCCTAGAATCATCGTCAAAAAGGTCAGTGATGTATCTCTCCCATTCTTTGCACTGTTGTTCGTGATCACAAATTTTTCCGTCCGCGCTTTTAAGTATGTGAGCATTTTTCTGTTTTCTAATTCCGGCAGTATATTTAAGTTTCTTATGTAGGTTGAAGTTGTCATGCTTTTTTTGGAGGTCTTCTATTTTTTTACATAAATTCTCAAGCCAGGATTCTTTGGCTTGCTTAATTTTTCTTTTTATGCGTTTAATAATTTCACGATATTCGATAATATTTCTATTTTTGTGTTGCTGTCGAACTTCCATCAGATCTAGAATTTCTTGTGTCATCCACTCATTTTTTGCCAACATGGTAGGTGTTTTCAAAGACTTTTCTTCGTTCTCTAAAATCGAGTTTTAAATGGCATACCAGCATTCGTTAATGGTTCTGTTTTCTAAGGCTAATTTAGGCATACATATTATAACTAAAGTAGTTTATAAAACAATTTTTTGTATATGGACTGAAGATTAAGCATGCAGGGGTAGTAGTGAGATCGCTAGTTGTCTTTTAAGAACCATTGAAGTTGACCTGCCACTTAATAAAATCACTTAATTATTTGGACTAATGGTGTGTGTTTATAAGTATCTTATACAAAAAGGAATATACCAAATACTCAACCATAAGTTTCCTGAAGTAGGTCATTCCTACTTGGATTCAGACCGAGATTTTGGCCGAATTGAAAAAAGATTAAGGAAACGTCAAACTATTTGTACTCCACAACAATACCGCGAAATTATTGCCTCTGCCATTAAAAGAATAATATGATTATTAATATGCAACATCATTTCAAAGACACCGAGAACCTTCTAAATAAAATGCAATTGATGAATAAAAAATAAAATGTTCTAAATGAAAAAGTATATTTCCGTGATGACATTGAATGGATCCATGTAGACATCTATGGTTCATCCCTCTCTAAGGAGAGTTTCGATTATGGCACTCCTTTTAAACAGGTCAATATTTTAAAAAAATTGAAAAAGCCCTCCGCACTTTCTGAAGATTTTGACATTCCAAGACTTTTCAGGAAAACCGGTGCACCATTAAAATATATAATTGATAACTTAACACAACAACTTCCCATCGTTCCAGAACAAAACAGATGATTCTATGAGCTTATTTTGCGTGAAAATAATGAATACACTTAAGGGGTGACAATTTTCGATATCTTGGTGTTATTAAAATATGTATACATATTAAAAACAGATATCATTTTGAATATCTACACAACAGTATTTTCAATTGGATGCACATAACCTGTTTTATCCTTTAGACAAAGATGAAATATACAACATCTTTGTGGAAGAAAGGGGAGTACACAACATCTTTTTTTTTGTCTAGTTAGCATTTATTTAAAAAATTTTTTAACGTCCATATTAATTTCACAACTCATGAAAACAGTATTATTAGTTAAGTATTTGAAAACCAATAACTACAAAAAAGTTCTACAATGAAAACTTTGGAGTCGAATATCTCAAAACTTATTTTTTGTTACATACCTCCTTTATCCACTCAGCACTTTAATTGCTAAATAATTATATTTGTATACTATTATAATAAATCTACTCCTTTGTTATTAAGCAGCTTAAAAAATTGAAATTGTTTGTAATTGCGTAGGAGTAAAACAAAATTTCGTGTATTTCATTAGGGTACTAAGCTGCCCTGAGCAAAGGGCAATGAGTTCGGGTTTTTGTTTTTCAAAGTTTAATTGACTTTTCGTTGGAATTAACAAGTAGAGAATTTTAGTAATCTAAGAAAGGTTCTCGTTAGGTTTTCATTTATACTGACAAATTAACGATGTTATTATTTCGTACAAAAGCAAGTTGTTCAAAACAGATTTCATGTATAATGGCGTAAACCATAAAAAACGGAAGTTAAATTTAATTTTTTTTTACTTTTGTTTAATTTAAAAACTCTTTTTTTATTAAAAAGGTGCTCTGTTGATTTAACAAAGCAAAAAAATAGATTGTTATCGCAAAATACACTGCAGAGCCGTTATTTATGATATTTGAACATGTTGAGCTTTTTCGTACAAAAGGTTCGAGATTCATAACAGATTCTATTTTACAACACAGCCAATTTTGAATTTCACAGCAATACCTACCACATAATTATAAATATTTCATAATACTGTTCACTGTTTATTTATCGTAAATATGTATAGTCTGTCCCAAACCCTTCTTTCAGTGCGTCACTAATCTGGACCTTATATAGGATTTTAAGAATTTTCAGAATTATTGCATGACATTTTAGTTAAATCTGACAGTTACGGGATCGTAATCGGCTAAACGTGAAAAGGTTATTATTTTTTTTTTAATCTGGAATAAAAACTGTAGTGCTTAATTAGCTAAGATTTATTTATGGATTTATTATCATTTATTACAAACACTATGCAATTGGAATGTTTGTTTATTAAAAATAACGCTTTCTTCTAGAATCTTTTAAGAGTTGACTGCGAAATAACAAATTTTACTGGTAATTGCAAGGCATCAAGGCAAACAATCCTGTGATAAAATAGCATTGATTGAAATCAGTCATATTCGGATAAGTAATTTTGCGATTAGTTTCTGTGTTACACGAGTTCTAATAACATGTTCATATTTATTGAATATTGAAGTTTCTAGATTATCACATACTGAAGTACTCATTGCCACAGAACAGCTAGTCTGTTTTAATGCCTTTTTTGCCAATCGTCTTACTGTTGGTAACGAAACTCCTAACGTCTGGGCAACACGCTAAAATGTATAGTATTTAAAATACTAATAATATTTTTTAGAATAATTCAAAACTTACTTTACGAATGTTAGGAACTGGTAATAAAATTGTCCCAGCCTGTTTTCCTAATTAAAAATAATTTAGTAATTTTAATTTTAGTCTTTCTTTTTTCTCGGTATATCTCGGTATATTTAAAATATTTATGACAATAAATACAAAATTAAATTTTCACTTTACAATGTGTGAAAATACTAACCTGGGATGACAATGATCATTTGACATTATCAATTAACATTGTGAAAGTACTCTCACTATCGAAACCATCTACGTCAAATTAAATTTATACGCATCATTGATTGAATATTTATTTGGAGTATTCTAAACTCCAACCAATTATACATCCGTAAGTAGAATTCGCTTAAATATGCAAATACCCGTGAACGATACATAAATTTCTAAGTTCTATGTATAATAATCAAAGACTCACGTTTTTTTTTCTGTCACTTCTAGCTCTCAACGTCTTTGCTTAGTTGAAAAGACGTGTCATGGAATGCAAATTTTAGATTCACCACGTCTCTTTTAACACCTTTATCAACGTCTATTTTGCTTTGCAATTTTTAGAAAGCACAGATTAAAGCGGAAATCTGAATTGTGTTTCGAAACTATTTTACGATATAATTATTATTTGTTTTCGTTATTTGATATAGTGTTTCTGTACCTGTACGACGTACTTTATGTAACTAACAAAAAAAAGTAGTCACTTTCAATTAATTGTTCACTTTTCTGCAAAAATAATATCAACTTATATCCAGAAATTATGACGCGGTACAGAATTTATTCGAAATTTTAACGAACCAATCAGTCTAATAACAATATTATGATGATTCCTTACTTCTCAAAGCATCTCCAATAACAGATAGAAATTCACTTTGATACTGACTTCTCCCTTTGTTTCAGCTCACCGGAGGATGAGGACGGTAACAAATTACTTCCTCGTTAACCTTAGTACAGCTGATCTCCTGCTAACCACCTTCAATTGCATCTTTAACTTCATTTATATGTTACAAAGGTAAGACAATTCTATATTATTTTTTAAATTGCAGTGATGTGGATCGCAATAGAATTTTATTTTCCAATTTAGTTAATATATTTAATTAATACAATTAATTTCCAATTTAATTAGAACAATTTCATTTAATTTGGAAAAGTGATTTTCACAAGACTATGTATTATGAATTTTCTTACTCTTTGCCGATGTGATAGTTTATTGGAGGAGAGTATAAATTCTAGGAAGGTTTGTGTTAAAAACCAAATTTTGTATTTTATAAAAAGACAAGTATATAACAGGGATTTTTTAATAATCCTTCAACTGGTACTGACAATTATTAGTGGGAGGACAAATAACAGTGAGTACAATATAACGTTACAAATCAAGTGTTTTAATGAGGGCACCAAATTAAAACTAGTTAAATTTTAGTTATTTGGTGTAGACTAGTACCGAAACCACCGAAAATGGTACAACGTAAAAAAATAGTAACAGGATGAAATCTATTGTGAAAAGAGAAAATATATCAAAAAATTCAGAAAAAATAACTTAGGGGTGATCTGAGGTCGGGAAATGGAAAGGAGTGAGTGAAAGGAGTGAGAAAAGTTCTTTTTGCCTATTTGAGCATTAATATCTCCTAGTACGATCTTGATGTCGTTTCTTGGTGAGCTCTCGTATACTTCTTCTAGCAGTTCGTAGAAATCTGCTTTTATTTCCATGCTGTGTTCTTCTGTTGGGCAATGATTGAGAGGTTAAAGCATTTTGTTTTTATTCTTAGTTTACATATTCTCTCATTGGCTGGTTTGAAATCTAATATGGCGTGTTTTATCTTGATGTCAACTATGAAAGCTGCTCTGAAGTCTTTCTTTCCACTCTCTTTTCTGCTATACAGTATCGTATACCCATTTAGTTTCTTGTATTGCTGCTAGTTCTATTTTGTATTTTCTGAGCTTGTTAAGTAATGATGCTTGTGCTCTTGGTTTATTCAATGTTAGGACATTCCAGGTACCGAGTGTGTAGTCCATATTTCTTTGCTTAAGTAGTCGTCGATAGGACCGATCTATCCGAGGCTTTTCCATAAGGTTTCGTGGTGTTATACTTTTTATAGTAACGGGTTACCAGCTCATTGCCCAATCCCCAACCTGGAGATCCAGAATTTTCTGTCAAAGTTTATTCCCTTAACACCTTAAATACTTACTTTATTTTCAGCAAAATACACAAATTGCATAGGAAAGTGGCACTCTTTGGAACGCATCGTGATTTTTGTCGATAAGATACTCGAATCAAAAGATATGAAATTTTTACCGTCGAGCTGATACAAATTTTATTGTGCATTGGTTTTGCGCGCGTAACACATGCAAAATCGACAGTCGCTTCAAGCGTTATTTGTAACAGAACAGTTAATTCTACACAAACATGCTAATAAACCTTTTTGTTCAAAATTATCTTAGCTACAGTTTTTATTTAAAACATTTTTTTATGGCGTACATATTCTTAATAAATAATTTTTTTTCATTTTCCTTCCTATAAGCCCGTGGGTAAAAGTGATAAGAGACGTCACCCTACTTAACGTAGCATATAAAGTATTGTCCAACATATTGTACAGAAGATTGATCCCCATGCTGAACAAATAGTTTGGAACTACCAGTGAGGTTTTTGACCCAATAAATCAACAACGGATCAAATCTTCTCAGTGTAGCGTTTACGCTACTGACTAGTCCAACTAAAACCCCCTCACGAAATTTCTTATGATCCGCCAGCGGTCGATTTTTAAATCGACATTTCTCCACTCACGCGCTGGGAGCGCTTTGAAAGGATTGATCGATTTTGTGCTGAAGCAAAGCAGTCAGTTTGGTCAAGAAACTCGTATTACGCAGCCACGTCAGTCAATTCAAAGTGACGGAATTGGAGCAGTAAAATAATTTGGGACGAATAAAATAATATCTAATTCAATATTCATATCTCAGTAATAAAAATAATAATAAGTAAATTTTAAAAATCAAGTTTCATTTATAAGAGTTCCACATAAAAAGGAAGATTTTTTTGGCGTGCTGCGGCTCCATGTAAGTAAATAATTTTATACGTATTATCTCCTTATCATACAATAAAATTTATCATTGCAGTTTAGTATTTCTTTAGAGATTTATTTTTGAGTTCCGAAATAATCTAAATATAAAATTTCCGTGATTTACTTGCAAAGAACAGAAGGTCATTTTTTATATAGTTAAACTTAAATTCTGTTTTAGTCCATGTCGTTATCATTAAGTTTTTTTTTGTTCCATTTTTATCTAACTTTTTTTTGGTGGAATATAAAAAGGTTTTACAAATGTGGGACAGCCTTCTGTATTCTGCGCATGTTTATTTCATGACGCAAGCCTGTCATGTCTACGAAGTAACTTCGGAAATTTTGACGTGTTGACCTAACTTGTTTTGATGTTTTGTTTTGGTGTAGTCAATCCACGCTGCTGCAGCTATTGAATTGCATTTACTAAATTACATAACTCTTTTAGATTCCGTCACTTAAAAATATTCCCTCGAGGATATTAGTTTGTAATTTTTGAATCCTTAGATAGTTAGCAACTTGCGTATGTATCCCGTGGATTTTGCTGTCACCCGGAACCATGGGACTTGTCACCACATCCATGAATTAATTTAGCCGTGCCAAGAGGAGTTTTCCTATAGACTCGTGTTGCTAAGATAAGTTGTTTAACTATTTGACTTTTTGTGTTACTTTCTATTTACTGTTAACTTTTCATATGCATATGATAAGGTGAATACAATTTTGATATAATCTAATTCTAAAATATTGGGGAGAAGAAAATACCTTTCATGTTTTATTAGGTTTTTTTTTACTAGGATGTAAAGGGTTTGACCAAACTCATTTTTTTTTGATATAATTTTTTTTTAATACAATACATTTTGGTACAATGGAATTTTAATTTTGGGGAAGGGAAATAAATTTCATGTGGTTTTTTTTTAAAACATTATATAAAGAGTATTGAAGACTCACGTTTTTGGATGTAATATAATATAATTGTAATATATTTATCAAGTTTGATATCTTTACAATATTGTAATTTGTATCTCATTTTAGTTGAACTAGTTAAATTTAAATTACTACCTTTTTGTGTTAAGACTTTTTCTACCATACGGACTATTCTTGTTGTTTACTAACATCTCACACTTTACTTGGCCAGTGGTAGTGACTATTCACTTATTGAGGGGCTATTTGGTCCTATTGTATCTTTACACTACCCACTACCACTGTTATTTAGTTTTGCATTATATGTAAATTGTTAATACATACATATATATATATATATATATAATATATATATATATATATATATATATATATATCGATAAACACATTTTTATAAATATATTTATTGTTACTATTTTGAGTTTTATTTCAGTTCTACTAACCAGTATATAATATAGCAAAACAAGATTAGTATTCAGTATTTTGTATTTCAGGTTATTATCTCCAGAATCATTTGTTTCCAATCATTTGTTACTTCAAAATCTCAACTATCGTTGAGTTGGCGCCCTTCTTTTTCTCTTCTTATTGTTCTCTTTCTATAAATTTATTTCCAGTGACCTTCTTTACTTGTATCACATTTGATATTACCAGGTCTCATTTCGTTTCTTGTCTCATTAGCTCAGTATCCTTGCTATCTGTTTATATCTTTAAAGCCACAATCCTGTGCATTGAAGCTAGCCCGAACACTCACTTGAGATTTAGTGTCTCTTTGGCCATTTAACTTTGTTCCTCTGAGCTTAGCCATATCTTTAGTATTTTCATCACCTCTCTTCCAGTTCTTCTGGAATTTGGAAGTCTTACACTTCCTAAAATCCAATACTCCCGGAGTATTGAGGTTTCAACAGTCAGGCAGATTCTTGAGAAAACGCTTGAGTTCGGAGTCGACACCCACCACATATTCGTGGATTTCAAAGCCGCATACGACTCAGTCAACAGAAAAAATCTTCTACAGGCTATGGTGGAATTTCAAATGCCGCTTCATCTTGTTCAACTAACGGAACTTACACTCACAGGCGTAGAGAGTGTAGTCAGAATCCAAATCGACTTTTCAAGACCTTTTCATTGTAAAAATGGACTGAGACAGGGAGATGGACTGTCGTGTCTCTTATTTAACCTTGCACTAGAAAAAGTAATTCGAGAATGCCATATTAATACGAATGGTACCATCTTTAATAAATCTGTACAAGTAGTCGGATACGCAGATGACATAGACATTATTGCTAGGTCCACGGAATCTCTGATCGAAGCATTCGAAGCATTTCATTGCGCCGAGCTTTCGACATCCTCTCTGATGTCTTTGATGGCTCAAAAGCCCTGAAGGAAACATCAGAGACATCAGAGAATGACGTTCTATCGTTGACTATTCTCATTTGTTTTTTGTTGTTGGTTTTTATTATTCAGTACATTTTTATTTATTTGAATTTGTGGTGTTCATTATCTAAGAAACTACATTTCTCCTCCAACAATTTGTTTTCTTATCGTCAATTAAATTTCCACATATTGCATTTGTATATGGGTAAACTTTTAAAAATAGAATAATTTTATATAAAAAATTATGTGTTTTTTTTATTGGATTTGATGTAATTTTCAAAAATATTATTAGACAAAAATGATTTGATCGGCCGCATAACGTAGAGTACTGTAACCATCGAGCAAAAAGACAAAAGAGGGAATGTAAAGGTAGTGGGGGCAAATATATTGTTAGACAGGAAGTGCGATCTTTAGAGGCCACATTAAACAAGGAAAGAGAGTCTCTCTCCTTGTTTGACATCAAATTTAGTTGGGTTATGTTATTATTTGTCTCAAATGTCACATGAAATCTTATTTATATTGTAGTTTTTTAACAATTGTGTCGCATTTTAGACTATTATCGTTAATAATTAATTAAAACTTTCTCGTCTAAGACACATTCTGAAAAATATTCTATAGCTACTGTTGATAAGTGTCGGAAAATTTAAATTTGGCGCATTCGCATTTCCGGATATGTCCGCCATCAGAGGCCACTTTTTTGGTCTCCTTTTCATAAGGATTAGAGTCCCTCTTTTGTCTTTTTCCTCGATGACTGTAACCCTCTCCGGAAAATTTCCATTATTGCTTTCATGAAAATCACATTTCCTTCACCACTAGAAGAAAACTTTATCTTACATTAATATCGTAGTCTTTTTAGTTACTTTAAATTCTGTGTTAAACGTAGTGGTAGTAGGTAGGGTCGACTTTATTATTTTAATGAAAAGTTTTATAGGAAGTGTACAGACAATTCTGATAATTTTATAAAAATATTAATGTAAAATTTCACTTTTTGTGTTACAAAAAGAGTTCATTAACTTTTAATTTAAAATTTTTAGGGAAGTAGAAATTCAACCTTTTAAAATTTCAATTTTTTTGTGTGGTTAATTTACCAATTGACTGCTGCATTATAAAATTGTTGTTATAGTATTACAAAATAAATTTGATATACAGTAGTTCGCACTTTTTATTGCCAGAGTTAACGTATATCAGTGCAAATATATTAACCTTAATTCTGGTGTGACATAAAATTAAATACCGCTATTACAGCCTCACAACTTAATACCTAAATTAATCCTATTAAATTTTTTTAACTCGAAAATCGGTTTATCCTTGAGTATTTAATCATAAATGACTGCCTCTTTATCATCTGATTTTAAGAAGAGTGTAGCAAGTTCATAACAATAAACTACAATAGTTGTAAAATATATGGGAAATTTAATTCAGTTTAAATTACAAACAAAACCACTCGTATGAGTTTAATTGCATATTCACGAGCAATTAGTACATGTCGTTTTAATTGGTACCCAAATAAATGTAGCTGTTAGCTTGTATTAACGAAAGTGATTATTATAAAAAAGTTAAATTTAAAAAACGTATATAATTAAAACGACCCTTTTGGGCTACATCACAGCACGTATTTGGACTAAAATGTCCTTCATTAGTGCATTTACCAAGTGTACATAAGTACAAGCTACTAAATATTTGGGTAAACACTCAAAAATTACAAATATTACAAAATATTACTCAAAATATTACAAAATTTTATGTTTATTACATCTGTGTTGCAACTGCCAACAGCTGCCATCTATATCTTATACAGAGACATCGGCTCAAGGTCAGCAATCTCCAAAATTGTGGGTCTTACGTTTGCATGCGGGGTATCTTTAAAACTCTAACATCGCACCAAATTCTTAATCCTTAACCACTGACATCCGGTATACCATATTGCGCCAAAAGTATATTTTGTTGTAAAAACGTGTTTTCTAAAAGATCCCTAGAAAACCATCTGTGTATTTATATTCATTACAGGTTTTTGTGTTTCTAATTTCTAGCTCTGGATCTTCTTCATCATCTCCTATTTTAAAATATTCTGTCTTTGACATATTCATATTAAGGCTCCATTTTTCATATTCCTTCGTTAGTTTTCTAAGCATTTAGTCCATGTCTTCCTCATCATCTGCGCTAAGACTACCTGATCATCTGCGAAAAATAAAGTTGTTAGACATTTACCTATGTATATGCTCATTTCCCACTGCTCTAACGATGACTGAATATATATTTTAAATAAGGTCGGAGATAGACAACGCCCTTGTTTAAGCTCCTTTGTTATTGGAAATCATTCAAAAATAAAGTTTCCTTCTTTATTGACACTTCTTGCATTTTTGTATATATTTGCGATAGCATCCACATACTCTCTACTCAGACCTACTTTCGTCAATGTTTGAAACAGTTTTTTTCAAAGATACCGTATCGTATGTCTTCTCTAAATCTACAAACAATAAGTTGATAGATAGATTCTTTGCCTTCCTTTTTTTTGATTATCTGCTGCTCTGCTGCCGAACGAATATACCATCAGTGCACGATGGTACCTTCCTGCTCGAAGTCCATTTTGTTTTTCTATGGCTTCGTATTCTAATTCTATTATTAGTAATAAGTAAGACTTTTCCACTGATCAACTGATAACTATTATTCCCCTATACAGGGTGTTTCAAAAAAAGGTAACCCCGTCTCTAGGGTAGGTAAAAAACTGAAAATAATTGGGGTTTGCTTAGTAAAAAATTTTTGTAACGCCATCCATTTTCAAGATACAGGGCGTTGGAGAAAAAAAAAATTTACGCATTTTTTATAATTTTGCCGAAACTACTGGCAACATTGTAATGAAATTTTATACGAATATGTTTTGGAAGCTGATACATCCCATGGATTTGTTTTTATATCAGATTCTCATAGAGGGCGCTAGTTACACGGATCGTATTAAGTATTAGTCAATATAAATTTTTTAAGAGTATAATTATTAATCAAAATTTCAAGTAAACTTAAACATCATTCAATTTTACACGAAAAAGGTACTCTTGGTAAAACTCGATACTGTGTACCGTTTTCCGAATATTTTGATTTGAAAATTATGAAGTAATAATTGATGCTGGTATAAAATAGTTAGTAATTAAACAAAACTCACAAGAAGAAAATTAAATTAATGACTAAGAACATAAAATAAAATTCAATTGCAGTAAGTGTTCAAAATGCCCTCCATTTTCGCGAATACACAAGACTATTCTTGTTTCTAAAGATTCCATTAACCTTCTAAACGGTAGGGGATCAGCTATGACGTCATTAAATTGACGTTGAATTCTTTCTTCCAATACCTCTGTAGCATAGACTTTTTCCTTAATATACGACCAAACTGCGTAGTTCAAAGGGTTAAAATCGCATGACCGAGGAGGCCAATGAATCGGAGCTTCTGCACATCTACCAATCCATTGATTCGGAAAATGATTACTCAACCAATTACGATACCTTCTATCAAAGTGTGGTGGAGCTCCATCGTGCATAAAAAATAAAGATATTCGCTCGTTTAGCGTTAAATCTTCTAATATCTCGAATAAGGAATTGTTTAAAAAATCAAGATACATATCACCATTTAAATTTACAGGTAGAATATGATAACCTATTAATTTGTTAAATAAAGTTGCTACCCAAACATTAACTTTAAATGAGTGTTGGTAATATGATACCCTTTTGACTCGTGGATTCTCATCACACCAGTAGTGTGCATTATGGGAGTTAAACATACCTTGTCGCGTAAAGGTGGCTTCGTCCGTAAAAGGAATGTATTTTAAAAAATTTGGATTGTGGGCTGTCCTGTGTTGCAATGTTTGACAAAATTCCACTCTAACCGATAGATCATCTGGCAAGAGCTCTTTTACTTGTCTGTAATGATAAGGATGTAATTGCTGTCTTTTAGTATATGCCAAGTACTTGAAGAAAAGTATTTGTTTGTCTTGCTTTATTCTTACGCTAACTGTTGGATCTTGATCAAGTAAATTTAAAATATTATTTTCTTTATTAATTGGTCTTGTTGTTCTTGGTCTACCAGAATTTATTTTATTTAGTCTCACATTCCCAGTTTCTCGACAACGTCGTTCAACGGCTCTAAATATTTTTTTACTTGGTAAGTTTCTTCTAGGAAACTTTTCTGCATAACGTGTCAACAGCTGCACTAGAACATCCTAAACATTCGCCTTAGGTTAATAACATGTCAGTGTATTCAACATTTGAGTACATTTTGATTTGATTTTACAAATAACAATGTTTCAAAACTCTAATTATTGTTGATTTATCGTCATAACAATCAATAAATGTCAGATTTCCATGGCACAATTGGAGAAAATAGAGGTATACCTATTAGAACTTTATCATTACTACCAGCATCAATTATTACTTCAGAATTTTCAAATCAAAATATTCCGAAAACGGTACACAGTATCGAGTTTTACCAAGAGTACCTTTTTCGTGTAAAATTGAATGATGCTTAAGTTTACTTGAAATTTTGATTAATAATTATACTCTTAAAAAAGTTATATTGACTAATACTTAGTACGATCCGTGTAACTAACGCCCTCTATGAGAATCAGATATAAAAACAAATTCATGGGATGTATCAGCTTCCAAAACATATCCGTATAAAATTTCATTACAATGCTGCCAGTAGTTTCGGCAAAATCGTAAAAAATGCGTAATTTTTTTTTTTCAATGCCCTGTATCTTGAAAACGGATGGCGTTACAAAAATTTTTTACTAAGTAAACCCAAATTATTTTTCAGTTTTTTACCTATCCTAGAGACGGGGTTACCTTTTTTTGAAACACCCTGTATTTAGAGCATTTGCGTTTATCCCCTTTCTTGAATATATATATATATATATATATATATATATATATATATATATATATACAAGAAATACTGGATATTAGTGACTGTCGATATTAACAAACAAGATAGTTTATTAGGATGGCAGTCAGAAGATTGGCTGGGATGTTAAAAAAAAAACACTCTTTTGACTTTTTGTCTCGAGCTTTCGGAATGGTTTTATTCCTTTTTCAAGACACTGTAAAAGACAATTATGCAAATATTTAAAAATATCACAATTCTTCAGTGTAACTTACCAGTCGTTGAGATTATTTTTGTAAGCATTGACACTCAACATTTATACCACACATTAAAATATACAATTATGGACATAATACATCATAAAATTTTTAAAATTTGTTGTAAAAATAGTAAAACTTGATAGATGGCATGTTTTACTGGTGTATATTAACTCATACAGAGAATGGAAAGAAAAAACAGTGTAATTAATATGTAATTAGGTGTAATTGATGTTATCTTTCTTAACAAGAAATACTAGAGGCCCTTTTTAGGTGACTATACTTTTTAAAGCTGTCTTAATGGTATGCAACATATTATACAGAGGTGTAATTTTTGTACAGGTAAATATTTATTTTATTTTTAGTGAGGAAAAAGATTTCCCTCACCAGTCTTCTGGGCTAAATTACTATCGCGTCTATCTATCGCGTCGTTATCCATTGAGCCGAGCTTTCGACATCATCTCTGATGTCTTCTGCAAAGCTTCCGAGGTCTCAGTCTTCCGAGCCTCCGGACACCGCTACACTTGTTGTCACTGTTCACTGCAATATCACTACTGTGTGATTTAAATGAAAAAAAAAACTAAAGACTTCTAAACGCAAAACACAACACAATTTTCTTCATTGACTCGTTAAAGCAATTATCGCATTTGAAACATGCGTGTTTTAAACAAACAAAATGTCTGCAATTATAACACATGTAGCGACTTTTTCTGTCTCTTGTTCTGGGACACACTACACATATACCTTATACTTTCTGACGTTTAGGCAACGGTTCATCACAATCTATAATTTTATCCTGGTGCCCACGCAGTTTTTCCAGCAACCGAGGATTCTGTTGTCTTTTTTCCATATAATAGATTACTTGGGAGTTAATTCCACACATATTCAAGAGCTCATAGAATACCGCCAACAGCTACCTTCTGCTGTTTCGGGAAAGGTCGTACATTTGTGATAACTGGTCAACGGTGTCAACCCTCCTTTAGTAACATTGTAAAATGTGACTATTTCTGGCTTCCTAGCGTTTCCCGTAGATGAGTCTATTCTGTCATCATTGTGTAGTGTTGATAACAGAACATTTTTGTTTTTCTTTGGGATATAAGATACTAAGGTTTTATTTTTTTGGAAACTAAAAAGTGTGGAATACTGTTCTTGATTTTTTGTGTTGACCATTATGAAAATAATTTGCTCCTTGTTCTTTCGGACAGTACCCTTCTTCTTCTTCATGTACCATGTCCTTCCAGAACGTTGGTTACCATCATAGCTATTATAATCTTGTTCACTGCCACCCTAAATAGCATGCTTGTATCAATACCATACCAATCTCGCAAGTTCTTCAAGCATGAGGTTCTTCTTCGTCCTGGACTGTGTTTGCCTGCTATTTTTCCTTGCATGATATTTTGTAGCAACCTATGTTTGGGACCTCTCATTACATGTCCGAAATACTCCAGCTTTCTCTGCTTGATGCTTTTTATAATCTCAGTAGTCTTCCTGAGACGTTCTAGTATTGTGGAGTTTCGAATCTTCTCCACCCAGGAAACTTTTAAAATTCTTCTATAGCACCACATTTCGAAAGCCTCAAGGCGATTTAGATCGATTTTATTCACAGTCCAGGACTCGACAGCATAAAGTAAAAATGAGAACACGTAGCAGCTAAGTAGGCGGATCCTTAATGCCTATTTTAGGTCTCTGTTACATTACACCTTGGACATCCTTCTAAATGCAGTTCTAGCCTGCTCTACCCTGGATCTAATTTCGCCGTGCTGAGTCATATAAAATTGTATGCTTCTTCCATGTTTGACAGCAGTCATACTCTGCATTTTCATTAATTTCGTTATGTTTTCTCTCAGATTTATATAGGTTGTATGTTACACATACAAAACACTCTTCATGACTCAGCTTTGCAAATGATATATTCATATCACTAACATTTTTACGATAAACGTCATAACTGACTTTCGTATCTGGATACATTTCCTTGAAGTGCTTGTACATTTGTGTAATAGATATATCACTGGTCAAATACAGCCTATTTGGTACATGTTCTCGGCGATAATGTGCTATTGTCGGATTGAATAACGGTTTAATAAGATCAGTATCAATTTTCCATTTACATGGATGACGTCCTCTTTTATCAGGAACAGGTATTATGTTCGTAGCTGCTGGAGTGTTTCGGAGTTTTCAAAATTCGGTCATTGTTAACATAAAATCCTATTCTTTGTTTCAAGTTAAGAAAATAACATTACGCTTATGGAGATCAGTGTTGCCAAAACTCTCAGACACTCTCTTTTACACGGATGTCCAAGATATTCCCTTTGCTTAATTTTTGAATTTTCATTTTCAATTAACATTTAACTGTAAAGTTAGAATAACTATTAAATAAAAGCCTTATTATCATTATGTAGTCAGAGAACGACATAAAATAGCTGACATACGCACATCGTATTATTTTAAGTTGCAATTAGTAATTAGATATACGCATTCCAAAGCGGTCAATATTTTCTACTGATTTCTATGATTCATGGCATATCGTATTCTCGCCGAAAAAACAAATAAACTGTCGTTAATATAATTAAAATAAGATAAAATAAAATTATCTTTTGTAAGTACTATTTATCTAATTAAAATCATTTTCCCTACTTTTCATCTCTTGTTTCGAATGGGCACTTTTGGTCAATTACGTTAAAAAACATTAATTTAATTCATGTTTGTGGAAACAAAAATACAAATTATACAACCCTAAATTGTGCTTGTGTGTGTCGTGGCAACGCCGCGTTGCTATCGTCCATAAGAAATACATGGCCCTATCTCCGCAATGTTATTTTCTAAACGTGGAACGTAGTATAGGGTAGAAAGGAGAAAAGTTTTGCAAACAATAACTTCATCATCATTAACATTTTTCAGCCTTTGTTCCAGCTGTTCTTAGTTTTATATCGAATGGCTTTATACAACCATATATAAATATATTTCTGGTTTCTGGATTCATTTTCCACACCAGCTGATTATTACCTTGATGTCTCTGGACATTAATTTTTGATGCACACTTTAACTTGCACTGTTCTGGATTACATGGTGGTTTAATGACATGTTTTTGCTTCAAAGAAACTGTTTTTTGCCTTTTTATATTAGCTGGTGATAAATCACACTTCTTACGTCTTCTGATTGTACCTTTCTTTGTATAAATTTTATCATATTTCAGCTTAAGAGTATGTATTACGTTGTCCACGATATTATCAAGTAGCTGCTTAATAAAAGGCAAAGTTTCTTCTGCAACATGGATGTTCACATCATCTTCGTAAATATTATTGGAAAAGTATTTGTTAGTTGATAAAATTTTGTCCTCACCTGAGTTGAATGTTGTTTCTGAAACTGTAGAAGATTCTGTTGCATTAAATTCAACTTCTGCATTAGAAAATTATCGTTTTTCTTTTTCTTGTCCTCAATAATACGCATTTCTTCTCGAAACTGTTTATTATGCAATGTTTGAAAAAAATTAGTTGCTAATGCAACTAATTTTTTTCCTCTGTCCATTTTCCTAAAGAAAAACAAACATTTACTAACTACTCGGTTATTATTTATATGTATTTTTACTTACCACAGCGAATTAGAGTGCAGTGGTTATTTATTTTGCTAGTATTGGGGATGGGAAAAACCTACCGGTTTTAAGCGAAAACCGGTTTTTATACTTCGAAATAACCGGTTTTATCGGTTGTTTTTTGTCCCGGTTATAACCGGTTTTTTATTTTTAAAGTAAAAACCGGTTATTAGGTTTTTACAGTGATTAGGATTAGGTTAGATAGTATTTTGGATCCCACCCAATCATAATTATTATTCTGAAGTAATTATTCCAAACAAAACTAAAATTCAATTTTTATTTTATTTAATAGAGAAGCAAAAGCTCACATTAGCCAGAAAAAATTAAATTTTATTATAGTATTTCGTTGAAAAAGTATTTGTAATCATAATATTTTTACATAAGAAGTGATCTGCTATTTATTATGGTTATTTGACTCTTGACATTGAAAGTGGGTGAATGGCTTTTTCTGATTACCAAATATAATGACTATGAATATCGAATTACCGATTACGAATACGAATCTAATACGAATCGAATACGAGTTAAAAGTAATACATGATAAATTTTTTTTGATGGTAGTAAAAATAAAAGATTAATTGCATTATCCAATTTATTTTTAAGTAAAATATTTAAGTTGATAATATTTTCTTTAAATCCCATTTAAAAGAGTCTGGGGAATTTTTTTCCCACAAAACACAAAAAATTGTGTTGCGAATGTAGTATCGCAAACTAAAGTGCATTGTAAATGTAACTTTTTAATCTATTTGATTAAAAAAAACCGAAAACCGGTTTTTGGAAAAACCGGTTTTTTTGGCCGGTTATAACTGCCAGGTTAAACCGTAAGCAAAAAAAACCGGTATAACCGAAAACCGGTGTTTTGTCAAAAACCGCCATCCCTAGCTAGTATTACCAAATAAGCCTGCTTGCAAGCTACACAAAATACAAATGAAATCAACAAAAATTATCAAATCCAATTATTATTTAAATATCTATATGAGAAACGATTGGGTATTCACATAACTTACAGTTGTAATTCTCCTAATAGTCATATATTTCGTATATGGACAAGATCAACATTAATTTCACCAGTTCAATGATTTTAACACGACTTACTTAACTAAAAAGTCCTATCTTCCTAAAAAAATATAACTTTATTGAGAAAAAACGAAAATTGTAGATCGGACGTTTTTACTAAGCAGGGCAGTATAGTAATGATTATTCTTGACTACATAGATAAACATAGGTTTGAATTTAATTGAGTAAATCATACACGTCGTAGTTTTTAGCATTCGAAATATGCATTCGTGTTATGTAATTGTATTAAAATAACAATTTTTCAATTTAAATCCATCTGTTAGTTTATTTATCAGTCAGTAAAATGTGTACGCTAACCGAGCATCACAAGCAGCTTATACACGAAATTGCGATAAAAAATGGATTTGCGGAGTATGAGCTCACTATTGTACCTTGTTTATCAAAAGGGGGCAATTTTATGGGAATCGTTTCCGCTGTTACTATTCACAATAGTGAAAAAAAGTTAGAAGTTGTCTTAAAATCGGCGTTTTCGTATGAAAAGGAAAAACCTCCAAAGATGCTTTGTGATGCTTACAAACGAGAAATTTATATGTACACAAGAATTTTTGAAGAATTTCACAAGTTTCAAGAGGAGTATGGCATTATAGAACCATTTAATAGTGTAATTAAAATACAAAACTACTCAGATATTGAGGGAAGCCAGTGTTTGATTATGGAAAACTTAAAAACAGCAGGCTATCAGCTTTGGGATAAAACAATTCCTTTTAATCCGGAACATATGGAAACAGTTATTAAAGAGTACGCCAGATTTCATGCTGTGTCGTTTGGTATGAAACACAAAAATCCTAAATTATTTGAAGAGCTCACTTTGCCGATAAAAGGACATATTTTTGATAATGAGGAAATGTTTACCAGTGTCGATAAAAGTATTACTTACATTACCACAATGTTTAAAAATATATACGAGGCAATAGCTGATGATAAACATCTCACCGAATACGCAAAAGAAATTGAGAATAAATTACCACAACATTTTTGGGAAGGATTAAAAAGAAAAGATTTAAAATGTGTTGTTTCTCACGGTGACTGTTGGTGTAATAATTTCATGTTTAAATACAAAGTAAGTGCTAACATTTTAATATTAATTATGAAATAGGGTATTTCCGTGACTTTGAACCGACCAAGAAACTGACAATTGTTTTTTTTATATTATTTTTTATTTATTTATGCCTCAACCTCATAGTGTTATTCTTCTTATTCTTTAGCTACCGTCTCCTCTAAGGAGGTTGATAATCATCACAGCTATTTTCAGTTCTGAGATTTTATCGTGATTTATAACGCATATTTATCCTCCTTCATAACGTGGCCGAGATATTGTAACTTTCTTATTTTAATCGTATTCATAATTTCCATTTCCTTTGTCATTTTTCTTAGGACCTCGACATATGTTATTCGGTTTACCCAAATTATTTATAGTATTCTTCGATAGTTTCACATCTCGAATACTTCAAGTCGATCGTTCACCTCTTTCTTTAAGGTCCAGGCTTCCCCCCCATACAGCCGCACCGAAAACACATATGAACGTAATATTCTTATTTTGAGCGTTAGTCCGCTTTCCTCACTAGCATTTACTATATTATCTAAGAGTGTCTGTAGGTCTTGTATATTCGCTGCAATTAGTATAGTATCATTAGCATATCTGATATTGTTGATGGATCTGCCGATGACTTTTATTTTAATTGTTACATTTTCAAATAATTTTTTAATTATTTCTTCCGAATATAGTTTGAACAATAAGGGGAGAGTACGAAAACTTACGCCTTTTTTATGTCTACTTCCTTCGAAAGTTCTTTGCCTACTCTGACTTTTGCTGTTTGGTTAAAGTAGAGATGAGTTATTATTCTTAAGTCTTTTTTGTCAACGTGTTTATCTTTGGGTAACTACTATTACATTGATCTGATCTTCTGATATTTATTTAATTATTTGAGTTGGAATTGTGTCAGGCTCCGCAGTTTTATTAGATTTTGCTAGATTTATTGCATGTATTATTTCAACCTTAGTTATAATTGGACCTATTACATGTTCATCGCAATCGTTTATGCTTTCTTGTTGTGTTCTGTCGTCCTCAAATAAGTCAAACGAATTCTTTCCATCCGTTTAGTTTGCCTTTGATGTCAGATATTATTTTACCATTCTTATCAACCAGGGTGTTACTATTGGTGAACCGTCTTATATCTGCTAATTCTTTAATTTTTTTGTGCAATTCAAAACTACAAAATTGGGACCATTCCATAGAAATCAAATTTAGAATAGAGAAAGCAAGACCTGCATATCAAAAAATGACTAAGTTATTCAAATGTCATGATTTATCACTGCCCATAAAAATCAGGTTACTACGATGTTACATCTTTCCTATACTGTTGTACGGAGTTGAGTCATGGACTCTCACAGACGCCACCTGCAAGAAAATTGAGGCTTTTGAAATGTGGCTTTATCGTCGCATCCTGAAGATATCGTATACCGACCAAGTTACTAATGAGGGTGTTCTGTTGATAATGAAAAAGAAAAAGAGCTGTTAACCACAATAAAAACAGCCAAAATCGAATACCCCGGTCACATCATGAGGAACAGCGAAAGATATGGACTGCTGCAACTAATCTTGCAAAGAAAAGTAGAAGGAAAACGGGGACCAGGAAGGCGAAGGATTTCCTGGCTGAAAAATCTACGAACGTGGTTCAACACAACAACCTCAAATCTTTTTAGAGCAGCAGTGTGCAAAGTGCAGATTGCCATGATGGTCGCCAATATCCGGAACGGATAGGCACTACAAGAAAAAGAATTAAAAACTATCATGATTTTTTTGGAGTTCTTCTATCTCTATACATTTGTCGTTGTACCACTTCTCTTTAGCTGCCCGTAGCTTTCTCTTGACCTTCTTATGTGTGGCTTTGTATTTGTTTACAGTTTTGTTTTTGTATGATCTTCTTTTGTCCATTAAAGTTTATTTTTATGAACGAGAGAGTAATTAGCATAATTTTAACTGGTACCTCAGACCACTCCATGGGCGTGCTCAAGATTAATTGAAAAATTACTTTGAATAATTGTAAAAAATAAATGAATTATTTCAGTGTTATAAAGTGTTATGTGTATGTAAACAAAAGTGACCCCTTTTATCACACACTATATTAGAACTGACTGGCCTACATTAAAAAGGGTTTTAAAAAATTCACATTTCTTTTAATTTTTAAAAATTACAAAAGAGAAAAAGAGTTTTTAAAACCGTCTAAAGTATGTTAAATAGATGAATAAAAATATTAATATAAAACTTACAGCTACTTGTTACAAATCCAAATCAGATTCAGAAGATGAACTTTCAGAACCAAGATTTATAATAACTGGCTCGATCATTTTATCAGTGATATTGTCCAGCTCCACATTTTTTCCTTTTCTTTAATAGTGTGATTTACTGCCTTTTCCCAGTTTTCAGGTTTTACAGTATTTACGGCCTCCAAAAACAACTGTTTAACATCATGAATTTTAAAAGTGGTATTTTTTCTTGAAACTTCACTCTTTATCTGTGCCCATACCAGTTCAATCGGGTTTAATTCACAATGATATGGTGGGGATCTAAGTACTGTCATTCCACGATTTTTGGCAATTTCATCAATTTCGTATTTTTTAAATTTTTCTCTATGAAGGGCACACAACGAATAAAGTTCCTTTCGTATAGATCCGGGATGGTACGTAATATTTTTTGAACTCAGCCAATTCTGCAAGTCTTTTTTTAACCACTTGGTTGTGGGCAGTCCTTCTATAAGTCTGGAGTGATAACTTGCATTATCCATTACTATTACACAGTTCTTAGGAAGAAGATCTATCATTTGTTCGAACCATTCTTGAAAGACATCAGCGTTCATCTCTTCATGGTAGTCACCGGTACGAGTTGATTTAAAAGTTAATAAACCACCTTCAACAAAACCGTCTGAACTGCCAATGTGTACTATTATCAGCCTGCGTCCCTTTCCTGATGGTGGGTTTAAACCAGTAGATAAGTTATTTACAAAAGCGTGCCTTTGACTTGTAACAGTTTCATCCTGCCAAAATTTATTTGGTGTATGACCCTCGTTGATCCATGTTTCATCAAGATAAACTATTTTTCTTTTTTGGTTTCTCATTTCCTTTATGGTTCTTAGAAAATGTCTTCTCCATATGACAATATCGCTTCATTCTAATAAAATAGACTTTCTGGGATTCTTTTTCCAGCGGAAGCCTATTTCTTTTAAAAGTTTTCATAACGTACTTCGACTCATTTCTGGGTAATCCTTATCATCTCGAACTGAGACAAGAACTTTATCCAATGTTGGAAATTCTTGTCTAAAGAAGAATTCATGCACTTTCCGTCGAGCCCTTCTTTAAAATGATATTCTATTTGAAATTTTGGTTTCCCTGGAGCATTACGTGGCATTTGAAAACTACCACATTTCTCTTCTTTAATAACTCTGTAAATCGTAGATTTCCCAACACCAAGTGTACTGCTAACTAACTCAATGGTCTCATCAACACTTTCACATAAACGTTTGTCTGTAAATGATTTAAAACAATTAAATATTAATGTTTTTTCATTAACTGTTAAAGGACCAATTTTTCGGCGTTTACACGGCACTTCCAAATTTTCCATAACACTAGTATACACAATAAACTGCACCTTGCAACTGAAGTACCTACTTTTAGTGAACTGTTAAGAATTTTGAATACGCCACTTGGACCTTCCTACAAAATGGAAAAACCCACTATCACATTTTCTGTGGAATAAGTTTAGAAGGTAATTATCTAGTCAATTACTGTCGTAGATTCCTGGAATTAAAGAATTAAATGTTTGATTGTTAAAACCCTTACTTCGTGGAATGCACTCATTTCAGATAAAATAAAACTTTTTATTTTATCTAAAGAATTAAACTTTATTTTGCAAATAGGTAGGTACTTATTAAACTTTTATTGGTTATATATAACCAATAAAATAAACACATTTCTTGCAAATTCATTAGTACCTGTTAACCTCCATCACTCCGACACTGGCAACCTTATTTAGGGATTAGTAACCCTCACAACTATTGTATTCTATTCTGCTCCAACCTTTATACCTGGTGGTCATACTCAATTTAAAATTGTTTTCCTATATACTTCTGTAAACTTGTTGACAAATATCGGTTTTTCATTGAGTCACCCGTATCAACAGTTTAGGGATTTGCATACATAATTTATTGTTTTATTACTCTCTCATACATAAAAATACACTATAGTTGCCGGATCTCATCTGTCATCCATGGAGTCTTAGCTTCATCGATTGTGATAGGGTCGTTGGCGTTGTAGAATTTAAAGCTTTACAATTTATTTAGTACATTTATGGAATATAAGTATGATATCAAGTTTTTCATATCAGTTCCGTCACTTAATATTGCCTGTAAGGTATCTTGTAATTTAAATTGAAGTCTCTCCATGCAATATAAAGGATACTCCAGTAAAATCTAGTTATATCTATTCCCAGATATCTAAATCTTGCTTTCTGCATTATTATTTTCCCATAAATTTCGATTTTACATCATAGTGGGTATTTAGATGTCATACATTGGGTTTTTCCATAAACTTTACATACTTCTGGTATCATTTCGTACGTTATTATATTAAACAAAAGTGGGCTTAACGAGTAACCCTGTCTGACTTTGCTTTGTACTAATATACACTGTGTTAGTTTTCCATTTATCGTTGCCTGTATTCGAGGAAGTAGTTGTTTTCGATTATTTGTATAATATTGATTGATATGTTTCTTTTATACCTACAGCAGGTGTAAGACGTCTTCGACTTGGATGCGATCTAAAGCCTTTGTCAGGTCTATAAAACATAGATATTCTGGTTTATTGTACTAGATGTCCTTTTCTATAATTTATCTCAGTTCAATAAGGCGTCTACGCAGAATCTGTCAGATCTAAATTCTTATTATTCTTTTAATAGTTGTTAGTTTACTGATTTTGTTGGTTATGACTTTTGTAGTAAGCTTACGTACGGTGTTCAGTAGATTTATACCTATATAATTGTTGGCGTCTTCTGTATCTCCTTTCTTGAACATTGGTATTGTTATGATATTTCTCTATCCCAATCTTAAACATAAAGATACCATCCAAACTTGAAAATATCGTCTGGTTTACCTTTTCACAATTCTTCTAAATTCAGTTTTCTTTTAGACTCCATATTGAAACTTTAAAAGTCTGTCTTCTATTTTACGGTTCCAAACTGGTCTAAACAATCATAATACGGGCACACTTAATCAAACAATACAGTCAACACACACTCACGCTAACATCCATACATTTTCTGTACAGTAAACTGGATAAATTTTTGATAAACTCATTTTGAACGAACATAATAATTGGATCTGAAAAATCTATGATATTTTCTCTAACCTACCTATATATTTATTATTGAAAACACCACATAGTTTCATATACAAAAATACTTTTGAAGGAACAAACACTAAACACATGTGGGCACTATGTTTTTGTTATGCATACTGGTTCAAATTTTAACCGGTTAGTCGCTATCCGGTTTCATATTATACCAGCAACCGACTAGAATCCTGCTCAATAAGCATCTATCGCAATTTTAAACTAGTGTCTCTTTGCGAAACTTATATCGACCAGTAACCTATAAAGGGTTAATTTTTGAAGTCAAATGTCACGTCACTCCTTGATTTCGTGAAAGTGGAAAAGTTCTTTGTGATTTTTTTAATTGGTAACTACATTGATGATAATACACTGATAGCCTTTTTTTACTTTAACTCATTAATGCCCAGCGTTGCGTTTTCGCAACAGTTGACATAGCCCACTATGGCGTCATCGTTTGGAGAATGACTTAACTTATTCGATCAGTTAAAGTTCAGATCTATTTTAAAACAGATTCCTATGCATTTTTGAGTAGAAATTGGTCGCAAAACTTAGGTTTCCATTAACAGATAGTATTTTGTAAAATGTAGGTGAATTTTAATTTCTCTGTAAGCACGTGTTTTTAGTTTATTAGTAAGTGGTTTGTGTATAAATTAACTGGATAAAAATTTGGTTTTTGGTAGCAACGTATTGTTAAATCAATGAAAAAGATATATCTATCAAGTAAGTACTATAATTTTATCTGTGCTAGTTGGTACAACTACCCAATTATCAGTGTCGTATTTTCGGAACACTGGACACTAGGCATATATATATATATATATATATATATATATATATATATATATATATATATATATATATATATATATATATATATATATATATATATATATATATATATATATATCCGGTTTTTTAGGCGTTACGCCCGTCCGGTAGGGATCTATGGAGGAGTATCACCGAGCCGCAAGCCCTTATCTCTTGCCGTACTGCTCCACCATAGGCCGATCAGATCCCAGCATATCCTAGTCTAAGCCGCAGATTCATCTAGAATTTTAAACTGCTGCGTTAGACTTTTTGTTTTCTATACACCGAGCTGGGGCTCGACCCACATCCACTAAACCATTCGACAGTGAAGCGAATGAGAGGCAGCCGCACAGCCCGCTGAGGGCTACACTAGGCATATTATAACTATATAAAATCATTTTTGTTCTAGAATGTGAAAATAAGATGTCAAATCAACTTAGCTCGACCAGTTTCGGTCGTACTAGTAATAATATTTTTCCTAAATTTTTTTTTGCATTTTTTACAAATCAAGGGCACATACAATTTTGTCCATGCTGAGAGAATCTAACCTTATCAAGTCGTCTTCTAGTTCAAATGTTTTCCTAGCACCTCCTGACTCCACTGAATTGACTGATGAAGATAGTGGAGATGAAGACTGTGAAGAAACATTCAATAACCTTAACAAAAATATGTTGGATGCAAAATCAGAAGCAGTAATTCATCAAGAAAAATAAAGAAGGATCCAAGAAGAATATATATAAGTCTATATAAAAAAAAACAGATCATCAAAGTGTGACACAAGATAAGAAAGAAAAAGATACAGAAGAGATTGAGATGGAAACAGAAATAGACGTAAAATGAAGAAATTCAAGATATTCAAGTGGCATCTACTGAAAATGATGCGAAAAGTGTAACTCTTGTACCATAGATTCAGGGATATTTACCGCATAAAATTTCCTTTGTCTGAGTAATGAACAAAAAAAAAACTCAATGGAACACATACACTTCTTCTTCTTAACGTGCCTTATCAAGTCCCCTTGACATTGGCGATTAACATGGCGTAACTGTCTCTGTCTCAAGCTATTCTAAAGAGTTGCTCAGCTTTCCTTATTCCTGTCCACTCCCTGATATACTTCAACCAAGAGGCCTGCTTTCTACCAGTTCCTCTGCGTCCAATTTTTACTAGGTACACGTCTGTGCAGCCATATTTTAAAGGCCTCCAGACGATTAATGGTGGATATTTTTAATATCCATGCTTCGACACCGTATAAGAGGACTGACCAAATGTAGTATTTAACTACCATTACAGAAGAATGACCTCATTTTTAAAAATGACACATACACTACTACATTTTAATCACGACTCCTTTATCTTTGTTTTTTCAATGAAGAACTTTTAACCAATATTGTAAAGGAAATAATTTTTTGTGCTATTTAAAATTATACTACTTTAAAACGGTGGACGAGTTAAAATTCTTTATAGGGATTTTATTATTTAGTGGGTACAGCACGAATTAAAAAAAACATATACTGTGAATAATCTGTTGACGTTAAAAATATACTTATTTCAAGTAACATACATTGTAACCGATTTGAAACGATTATAAAGTTTCTTCACTTTAACGATTATCCAAACAGATCGTTCAGACAAAACATACAATATTTCTGCGTACCTTGAAAGGCTCCGCAAATAATTTACTGAATACACTGTTTGAAAAACCGAATCTAGCATAGATGAGGCCAATACCATAATATGGGCATGATGATAGGAAACAACATATAAATGGCAAGCCCATACGCTTTGGGTATAAATCGTGGTGTTAAAATCGGAAATCTAGTTACTTCCTAGATTTCAATATTTATCAAGCAGCCAAGGCAAAATCCAATGAAAACAAAAAAGGATTTGGCATTGGAGGTGGAATAATATTGCAGTTTGCCAACTTATTCCTAAAATTCAATGCGATAGGGTTATGCCTTATTGATTATAATATACTAATAGTTGTTTTACCTCTATAAAACTAATTGAATTTTTTACATTGAAAAGAATAGGTTATGTGAGAACCTCACGGTCAAATAGACCAGAAACGTGTCCATTTAGTGAAACGTTTAAAAATTCCATACGTGGAATTTATGAAAATGTGTACGACACGAGAAAATAAGGTTCTTTTACGTGAGTGGAACGACAACAGTATAGTTACTTAAGCATCGAATTACCATAAAACGATGCCAGTTTATCAAGTGAACAGATACTACTCTGTCCAAAGCAAAAAAATTAAAGTAACACAACCACATCTTATTCGGGCTTATAACGAAAATATGGGAGGAACTGATTGGATAGATCAAAATGTTGCCTATTACTGAATATATATAAGATCCAAGAAATGGTATTGGTCTTTATTTATTTAGGGTCTTAATGCCATCATACAAAATGCTTGGTTAATTTACCGTAGAATGAGACACATTATTCCGGAACAACCCGAAATTCATTTGCGGCAGTTTCGTCGAAATTAGCCAAAGCCTTGTTGAAAATATTCGGAACTCCTCAAAGAAGACCTGGTCCATCTCAATCTTCCATAAAGATTACACAGGATGTTTGATTCGACAACATCAGTTATCTAATTTCTACCCAAGAAAAACGAACCCGATGCGTCATTTGTCACTTAATAACCAATGAAAAATGTATTAAATATAGTTGCCTTCCATAAAAAATTTGTTATATATCATAGTAATACCACAGTATAAAGAGGTTCCACAGTAGAACCACTCTCTGAAAAATTGGAAGTAAGGTCTGTCAACGCGCAGAGCGACTGCGCTTATTTCTTAGTCGCTCGAGAACCCTTCTTCCGTTGCTAGTCGCGTAGAAACGTACGGGTTAAACTGACTTAGTTTTGTGAAGTTGAACATGAGTAAAATTCGAAGTGGTATTAATAATTTTAAACTTCCAAATTTGTTAAATATATCTGCCCATAGACCATATTTTTGTCATGAAAATAATAAAATTGTCTTTTCTTTTGATACACCTCATTTATTAAGAGCACTTCATAATAACTTCCTAAGAAACAAATTTGTTATTGATGATATTATCGTTTCTTTTTGAATATATTAAAAAAATTTACGAACATGATAAACAATATCCTATACGTACAGCGCCAAAATTGACCGAATTACAAATATCTCCTAACAATTTTGAAAACATGAAAGTGAAATAGGCTTCTCAGATATTTAGTAACACTGTTGCTGCCGGTCTGCATCTGTAGATTTATTGTACTCGTCGAGGAAGCAACAACAACCGAAAGATTTATTAGGAACATTAATAATTTATTTGATATGCTCAATTCTTCTTCATTAAGAGGAGCAACTGAGTACCAAAGACCGTATAGAGGAACCGATGCTTAGTAAGAATTTCTTAATGCGTGTTTCCGATTGTTTAATAATTTACAGGTAATTAATTTTAAAGCTAAAAATGTAACACCAAGAATAAAATATATTAATGATTGGAAAATAACCATTAATGGAGTGATTCATTTGTGGAATCTACTACAGTCACATGGAATGGATTATTTTTTAACAAGGCGGATGAATCAAGATTGGCTAGAAATCTTTTTTGGTTCAATCAGGCAGTAAGGTGGCAATTGTGTTAACCCTACTCCGGTATAATTTACCGCAGCATTCAAAAGATATTTTTGTTTAGACATGATGCATTCCGGTACAGAAAATTGCGAAAGAGATGCAGGCCATATTTTGTTAAATTTAACCGATTATGTAGAACCGACGATCCTACAACCACTGCTTTGGTTCCTGAAAACACTTTGGATGACCAAAAATATCAAACTTCAAATAAATTACAGAAAAACTTCACAATATATATATATATGTATATGTGATATATATATATACATATATATATATATATATATATAATATATATATATATATATATATACGTATATATATATATATATTTATATATATATATATATACATATATATATATATATATATATATATATATATATATATACATATATATATACATATATATATATATATATATATATATATATATATATATATATATATATATATTCACAAGTCTTAGGAAACATGTTTGTCAAATCTGTGAAGCATATGGGAGAGAGTACGATGAACTACACGATTCGTCTCTGTTTTGTTACGTTAAAGCCTACAGTGGTAATGAAACAAATGTTTTTGGCAAGCTCTATATGCCGAGCCAAAATTTTGTGCAGTATGTTACAGATTTGGAAATTATTTTTCAAGAGAATTTTCAAAATTTTAGTCATCAACCGAAAATCTTACAAAACTACGTTAGCTTATTCGAAAAAATACCATATACGCATCCTTGCAGCAATTTTCCAAAGGGCTATCTTATTAGATTATAGGCTAGAATAAAAATATATTACACATTAAAAATAATTAATAAAAATTTTAGAGTATCTAAGACAAAAGTACATAGGAAATAAATAATTTGGAAACATAATTAGCTTTAAAACGTGTTGTTTGTTTGGGTTTATATAACTGCGGACACTAAATACATTCTCAAATTTTAATTTTTGTTTTTACTTATAAGTCATGTTTTGTTTACAATTTTATGTGTAAACTAATACTAACATTAATTTCTAATAAATAATCCTTTTTATATTTTTTGATAATTTAGTTAGTTAAGTAATTCATAATTTAGTTTTATAATGTATTTTTTTGATAATTACTTCTTCTATAATATAATAAATTCTTATGCAGCTCTATATTTATTTCAAGAGCTATTTTGCCATATATTGTCCAAGTTCCTCATTTTTTTAGGAGGAACATAGGAATCACCCGGTACTTTCTCCAACTATCTGAAATAAGTATCTTCTGATTTGATTTGTTCTTGATTTAAAAAAATTTAATAGTGTTCTTTTTCTATTTTGATATAAATTTTTCAACATAATATAACGTACATATATCTCTATTCCCGGCGAAGTATTTTTCTTATTCTTAAGACTGATTTCTAATTCATACATCCTAAATGTTGCTGAAAGTGGATAATATTGTGTAATAGATAACATTGGACATAATCTCATTCTCCTTTGATCACTGTATTTACTTATAGTTTAAAAATGGATTTGACTAGACTATCTCTGGCAGACATCCTGACAATGCAGATGCTTTGTTGATCTGACTCCTCACGTCCTTACTAGGACACAATTTAACTTGAAAAAAAAATAATTTTATTACCGTTTCGACTTCCACGTTGTCAAAATACAAAATAATAATTTATTTTTGTATTTTGACAACGACGTCTGACTTGGAAGACGAAACGTTAATAAAATTATTCTTTCAAGTTAAATTTTAGCTTATTTCCGAATTAGAATAGTTGATATTCGTTTATTTTATTAAAAAATTGTTGAAATTGTTAAAAATAAGAAAGACGAAGAGAATTTTTTTATTTAAATTTGTGGCTAAAAATCACCACAAAACATCTTTTCAGCAGTTTGAATTTTAATTAATGTATTCTTGCACATTACGCGATTGATTTGACGAAAAGACTATTGCAAAATTTAATTAATTTTTTGCAGACTACAACTAAAACTAAACGAATAATGCAGAAAACACAAAAAATCGCCGATATAACCAAATTCACCTACGAAATGTAAATAAGGACAAAATTTCATAAATGTCAAAATTTCATAACAGTGGAGTAAACTTGCCTGCCGTTGGACGAATTATAAACAAGCGTTATGACGCGGTAAACTTGAATTACTCCTCCTGGTTTAAAAACAGAGTATAGTAATGCCGATGCCGTGAGAGCTTCAAAATTAACCTCCTTTTTATTTAACGTTTATATGACATGTACAATATATTAAAAACCATTGAGATTTTAAAACTTGCGCAATACCGTTGATATTTAAAATACCGTTGAAAAATATAAACACTGAATTATAATATTGTTTTTAATTTATTAAACCCTTTGTTTTTGTAATATTAACATTTAGTGAGAACATCTGGACAGTTAAATATGGGAAGCCGTATTTTTTATTTAAATAAATTAATAGTAGTAGGCTCAGAAAATTTTAATACGGCTCTGTAAGGTTAACGGTGGTGGATTACCAATTTCGTACTTTGCCGGTATTACTTCCTGAGATCAAAGTGCCGACAGACGAGTAGTTTTACTGTGGAACCTCTTTATACTGTTGTAATACTCAATAATTTTTAATATTATGTTAAAGTCAGTTTATTTACAATTTCTTTATATAATTTAACAAAACATTCCAAACAACGTATTTTTAAAATTATTTTTACAACCTGCCCAGTGTTGCGTTTTTGCAACAGTCAATTATCATGTAAACAGTTAAGTTTTACATTTTTTAAACATATGTTGTTGCTAATTTTTTGAGTTTTATAGCATATTTTTTTCAGAAATAAAAAAAATAAGCAAGAATAGTTCCGGGCGTGAATGAGTTAATACTTGAAACAACTTAATCGTAATAATGTTGCCTAAAGTCAAATATGCACAAGCAATTTACACTAAACCTTACTCTGTCGCTCCATGTTTTAAAATCGTCTATTTTTATATAATTTTGAATACTTCTATTCTTTGTTATACTTATAAAAACTAAGTTCTGTTTGTTTCCTAAAAAAAAAACATTATTCTTTAACAATAACCTAACTAATATTTTATTTTACAAAAATGATTTTATTTATTTTAGGATTCTCAAAACCGTATCACACCAAGCAAAATTTGTATAATCGACTGGCAGTTGGCCAGTCTTAATTCACCTCTTTATGATTTTGCGTACTTCTTTCTAGTACATGCAGACAAGGAAACTTTAAATAAGTATGAGGAGTATTTAGATTTATATTACAACACGCTATCCAAACAATTGGAGAACTTTGACTGTGATCCACAAGAAGTATTCCCATATGCAACATTTGAAGAACATGCCAATTTTTATGTTTTGAATCATATACTTACAGTCACTATAGTACTAAAAATAATGCTATGTGAAACTGAAGAAGCACCAGAATTCTCTGATGCTCTGGAGGATATGGACAAAATGATGGCCGGAATGGAATTCGACATTAAAAATAAGGAAATATATAATGATCGACTAAAAGATTTATTTGAATTTTTGAATAGTCGTAATTTTTAACTCTTAATATTTATTATAGTAGTAGTTTTATTATTTATGTAATTTCCAGAAATGTGTTTATAAATATGTAGTTCCAACCCTACAAATATAAAAAGTTATTTATTAGTATTGGATGATATTATATATATATATATAATATATATATATATATATATATATATATATATATATATATATATATATGTATATATATATATATATAAATATATATATATATATATATATATATATATATATATATATATATATATATATA
Source organism: Diabrotica balteata (assembly GCA_918026665.1). NCBI lineage: Eukaryota > Metazoa > Arthropoda > Insecta > Coleoptera > Chrysomelidae > Diabrotica > Diabrotica balteata. The sequence goes on from OU898277.1 coordinate 159,023,875, forward strand.
CCTATAGTGTAAAATGTAATTTTAAATATGATTAAACAACTACAATTGAGTGCAATGAAGAAAAGGCTCGCTGCTTATTCTCGGTGTCATCACTGGAAGAGGGTACGGATATGAATAACAGATACATAACTAGTACTCTAATTCATCATAAAACATATAAAATCATTAGATAAACAAAACTGATTAAATTGCTTGCCTTGGATTAGAGTGATCATACATATTACTTAAGTTCTAGACTTACTATAGTCGTTTCGCTAATGCCAATCTGAACTGTCTAGTGAATTTAGTAATTATTTTTGGGCAGAAGATAGTTACTTTTTGACAAACTAGAAGTGGCTGGAAATTACTATAAAATCAAACAAACGTGATCATAGCGTAATTCATTAGAGTAGGTATTTCATCGACCTTTTTTGCAAACTTATATTAATATGCTATTATTCCTATCAGAAACTAACTTTAGACGACTCGGGATTTTACCTTTCTTATCTAAAGTACTTTATTATGTTGATTATATATCACAATTGTGAATAAGTTTTGTAATTATACAGCATTTGAAATTTTGCCGATTTAGCATTACTATTATCTCTTAAAAAAAATAATAAATTAACTGGAAAATATTAAACGTTTATTGAAAATATTCTCAAGAAACTCATGCTTAAGCTACAAAAAATTCTTACCAAATAAAATCGTTCTCAAAATATAAACATTTATTATGATACTTATTTATATTGACAATTTAGACATATATTATACATTTTAAAGTAGACGACTTTAAAATGATATTGCCAATATTGTTGCGTTCGTGAAAGTTGTGTTTGTATTATTGCTAAGTTGCGTTTGTGGGACGACTTTTCAGGGTTTCAGGACGAGGGGTTCATAATTCATAGTTCATTCGATTACATGAAATTAACTTTAACTTGAGAATATCCGTCAGAAAAATTATAGCATGTAATTCGTCTTTCAGAAGACAAAAAGGGATGATAGTAAAATTTTCCTGTTAGTGATTCCATAGTAAATCATGAGGACAAAAATAGAAAAAAAAATTCATAATACCATCTCGACATGGTAAGTATTTGGTCTTACATTTAATCTACTCTCAATAAAGACCAAATTCTGATTTTATATGTTTATTATTTAAAAAACACAAATGTATCCTCTATACGTTACTGACTTACTAATACTGGTATTTTAATTTTATTAATTTCGTTTTTTAATATGGGTAACAGACCCTACTGCATTTTGCCGACGAATTTGCGGCACAATTGGTCTCATTTGGCATAATTAAAGGCTCTTCTTTGATTTTTCTCTTTTTACCATCCGTTTCTTCTAGGACTATACTTGAATCATAGTTTACATATTTGAGATTGATCAAATTCTCTATTTTTAACATACGATTGATGTTCACTTATTCTAAAATTTAATGGCCTTGATGTTTCACCTAATTAAAACTGATCGCATTCACAAGGTATTTTATAAATACAATTCCTTGTCCTTTATTATTCATTGTTAGGTTTAGTTTTAGAAAAAGTAGATTTCAATGGGTTTCAATTCTATTCTATTCTATTCTATTCTATTCTATTCTATTTATTCTATTCTATTCTATTCTATTCTATTCTATTCTATTCTATTCTATTCTATTCTATTCTATTCTATTCTATTCTATTCTATTCTATTCTATTCTATTCTATTCTATTCTATTCTATTCTATTCTATTCTATTCTATTCTATTCTATTCTATTCTATCTATTCTATTCTATTCTATTCTATTCTATTCTATTCTATTCTATTCTATTCTATTCTATTCTATTCTATTCTATCTATTCTATTCTATTCTATTCTATTCTATTCTATTCTATTCTATTCTATTCTATTCTATTCTATTCTATTCTATTATATTCTATTCTATTCTATTCTATTCTATTCTATTCTATTCTATTCTATTCTATTCTATTGTATTCTATTCTATTCTATTCTATTCTATTCTATTCTATTCTATTCTATTCTATTCTATTCTATTCTATTCTATTCTATTCTATTCTATTCTATTCTATTCTATTCTATTCTATTCTATTCTATTCTATTCTATTCTATTCTACTCTATTCTATTCTATTCTATTCTATTTTATTCCATTCTATTCTATTCTATTCAATTCTATTCTATTCTATTCTATTCTATTCTATTCTATTTCTATTCTATTCTATTCTATTCTATTCTATTCTATTCTATTCTATTCTATTCTATTCTATTCTATTCTATTCTATTCTATTCTATTCTTTCTATTCTATTCTATTCTATTCTATTCTATTCTATCTATTCTATTCTATTCTATTCTATTCTATTCTATTCTATTCTATTCTATTCTATTCTATTTCTATTCTATTCTATTCTATTCTATTCTATTCTATTCTATTCTATTGTATTCTAAGTATTAATTTTTTGACGTGTTTGATAATTTGACAATATAAAAATGTTACTTTTACGTCTAGACATAAAAGTAAAGCACTTTTATCTCAGAATTTATTCACATGATCTCGCGTAAAAACAATTGATTTTTTAGGCTTATATCCTTCTAATAACCATATTTAAAGCATAAAAACCCTAATAGAGAATGTAGTGGCATACAATAAACCTCCCGAGCGAATATTTATCGAGTTTCACAAGACCTTTGATACAGTTGAGCTAAGCTAAATACTACAGGCGCCCAAAGAATGCAGGCTGGATTAAAAATACCCAAAATTATTATACAATTGAAACCTACAATATTGCATAAAAATAGAGCAGCAAAGGTTACACAAGGAGACCCAATGTCATCAAAACTTTTTAATACGGTGCTGGAACATCCTCTTAAGAATTTGGAGCGATGGACAAAGAGGTTATAGGAATAGAGACCAAGGGAAGATGTGAGAAGCGTTGGTTTCGCAGTGGACTTTTGGGGCTGGTTGTTACCGAGAACATATTTTCCAAAAGAATGTTCCAAAAAAAGTTCGAGAATTCCAAACACATTTCAAGAATGTTCTGAATAAGAATTACAAAAGAGCATAATGTATTGGATGAGACAAAACTTTTTTTCTTTAACTGTAAATTATCTTTTTTGGGGTTATCCGCTAAGAAAATATATCGTGTACTTACACTTTAAAAATATTGTCCCAAAAATAATATATTTTTTGCCCCAAAAATTTTCAAAAAATCAATCCTTCCCGCAACCATAAAATTAAGCATACCTTCAAACCAAATCATTTTATGAAATAATATAATACAACTTTGTAAAATTTACTAACGATTAAACACAATTTAGTACCAACAAAACGATTAGCTACGACATTGACTTTAGTAATAAGTAACATATTCACATAACTACAAACTTTACGAATTTCACAATGGAATTACCGGTCCATTGTTTGCGGTTTTTCAGCTGAAAATCCATATTGCATCAGTAAGTTAAACTTGGTTTTACGGTATCCAGTATACAAGGTTAGACTTAATTTCCAAACTATTGTAGAATGGATATGCACTCGTCGCAGTTTTAACCGAATAAATATTACCAGGATGCAATTTTATTTTGCGGTGGTATCGTAAAATGTATCATATTAGAATTGAATATTTTATCTACATATTATAGGCCACCACAAAATTGTACTGCTAAAAATGATTAGGTAAATATCTTCCCATAAGTAAATCACTTGTGAAGCAATTCTTTTAAACTTTTTTTTCGTCTTTTATAAGGGAGGGGAGTGTTCCAAATGTTCAAAACCTACCTCGGTCCTAGATGGTGGCAGAACCTATTTCTAGCCTCGGTGATGCAGAATTCCTCCAGTGTGGCCACGATGATATCCGAGACCGTGCGCAGGGTAGTTCGGATACCATCGCCGTCAATGCCATAGACCTACCCAGACATACCTGCTAAAAAAACACCTCCCTTAGAGGTGAATTACCGCCATAATACGGTCGCAACATCGGCACGGCATTCACCCGATCTCTTATTTACGCACAATTCTCATGCATTTTATCACTGTTTTACTACAACTAAATTTTTCCCTTCCTCTGTTCTTTCCTGTTCGGGTTCAATCTCGCTCCTTCTCATTCTGCCTTTTTTTTGCTCCTGGGCACCCTGCCTTAATTCGTATCGCCTTTTTTCTTGTTCCTTTCTCTCCAACGTTCTCCTCACATATCTCTAAACTGCTCTTCACTGATCTGAACTCCTCCACTAGTTTCTTGACTGATTGCATTCTTCTTATTAGCTCTCTTTCAAGCAGGGTTCTCTCATATATCCATTAATCGCATACCAATAGAGTGAGTGACATAATGACAGATATTTCACAATACAGGCATTTATCATTTTTTGTTTTTTTTTTAATCTGTAAAGGTATGTCCTGAAGCAACCGTGCTCTGTCAGGATCTCCGTCAGGAAGTTATTCAAACGCCGGTACCTGCAGTTCATCTTCACAGATTAGGAATGAGCGACTTATATTAGATTATACACAACTGCCTTTCTTGTTTTTAAATGTTCTATTGCTATGTCTTTATTTCTTATCTCGTGTATTCTTTCTCTTTTCTTCAGTCTTTTGATTATTCTTTCTCTTTCCTTCACTAGCAGGTGCATCGGAATACATCCGGCGATTACTGCTCGATTACTGATAGTGCCTCGACAGAGACTGTTTTGTATGTACATGCCACCCTCACTAGAATCTTTATATCTAGGTTGTTTATTTTTATATTTTATTTAATAAATTAATTTCTCTGAAATTTTTTGGGTCTGATTTGTCCCCCTTTTAAAAGGGAGGTATGAGGACGCGTGGTCTCCATTCTTGAGGAATCTTTTTTTTTATTTTTTGGATAAGTTTTATTATTAGTTGTTTTGTCTGATCTAATCCTCCGTAGTCTTGGAGTTCGTTTGGTATTCTGTCCTCTCCTGGTGATTTTATTTTATTCTTCCTAATACTTTATTTACCTCTTTCTTCTCAATATTTATTTCTTCGTTTGTCGTCACCTCTGGTATTGGTGGTTAATTTTCGTCAGCTTTAGCAAATTAGAATCGAGAGTAGTCTACTCATGTTTTTCTTCTGAATGTGTTTTCTTTTTATTATTTGGTTTATCTGTTTTCTTTGACCTGTGATCATTCCCCATATTTCTTTTTAGATTTCGCAAAAGTCGTGTTTCATCTGTTTTTAGAAGCACTGTCAGTGTTTTCTTTTTATTTATCTAACTAAAGTATTCGTTTCATTTCTGATTCGTTTATAGTGGTTGTAAGTTGTAAGCTGTCGGTCAGATAGCTCAGCGGGCTGTGCGGATGCCTCTCATTCGCTTCACTGTCGAATGGTTCAGTGGATGTGGGATCGAGCCCCAGCTCGGAGTACATAAAACAAAAAGTCTAACGCAGCAGTTTAAAATTCTAGATAAATCTGCGGCTTAGACTAGAATATGCTGGGATAGAAGTTGTAAGCTGATATATGACCCTTGCAGAGACAGCGTGAGAAACGAATGGAGGGGCAGATACAATAACAAGCTAGAGTCTCTATTCGGAAAAGAAAATCTAGTCAGATATATAAAGGCCAATAGACTCAGATGGGCAGGACATGTGATACGCAGTAACGACAATCGTCTTATAAAAAATGTGTTCTGGGAAAGGCCAGATGGAAGAAGGCCTATAGGGCGGCCTAGAAAAAGGTGGAAAGATGCAGTCAGAGAAAATCTAAAGAAGATGGGAGTGCGACAATGGAAATTACTGGCACAGGACCGACCAACACGGAACAATAGTAAACGCGGCAAATACTCAGGAAGAGTTGTAGCGCCATTGATGATGATGATGATGGTTGTAAGCTTGTTGTGTTTTTTGTGTTCTCTATTGTAAAAGGCTTTCTTATTTTCATCATACTTTGTCTTCACTTCCTCTATAAAGCATGGAATTTTCTTTTTTGATATGTTTTTTATATATTTTTATAATATATTTTTCCGTTCTCCTAGGGATCTAGTTCCTGCGTTAATTATGTCATATTTGAGTTTTTCCCAGCTTTCCCCGGGTTTGAATTTTTAAAAACAATATTAAGGGGAAATTTTTTCTATACACAAAACAAACCAATTTTTTAAAACTGGAGCTGATTACTTGTCTATAGTTTGAGTAAGTTAGTGGATTCAGTGGTAGTTTGTAACGTTTGACCAAAATATGAAATGCGCCGAACTTACCGTTCTAAATTTATGACAAATAGAATTTTAAGTTATAATTCACAAATCACCCTGTATAAATAAATAATAGAGTCAGACACTTTTTAATGGTTATTTGTTACTCTCCATAAGGGACTCCATTCGAGGTAGGAGTATGTATAGTTCCTTATGACTCACCCTGTATATATAATTATTCCCGGAATCTATTGCGTTTAAATGTTAAGATATACTAACTTACTTTTGCCATTAATGGACGATTAATTGTTTAATACATGCATTATATAATGTCGTGGAATTTAACCTTGTATCCTAATGGTAGCTGTGTTGTTGATACGCAATTTGTATATTTTTGTATCAATTAAAAAGTCATTTGCTATAATTTAAAAAATTATTTACAGTGCATAAATATATAGTGATATTAAAAATAATAATCACTTGCCTTATTCATAATAAAAATAGGGAAAAAGTAATATTTTTTACTCTATTGAACTTAATAATAGATGACTTGTATATTATATTTTAATAGAGGTGTTTTAATTACGTATTTTTTAACCTATCAGTTGATGATCTCTTTGACAGCAATTATCATCCTGTAATAATTTCCAACAATTGTAGTGCGACTGCCTCTGTCAAAAGCTATTGGCGCCTAAATAAAGCTAACTGGCTAGAGTATTCAAAAGCTGTTGATCATCTAATAATCAACGATGTAGACTATTTGTTAACGTCAATAACAGACACTATTCTTTCTACTGCTAAAACTGTCATTGGCAAAACATCATTCTCTCTCAATCATAAAGTTCCTTGGTGGAACTCTTCTTGTGAAGAGGCGATTCTTCTATCCAAAAAATATTTAAATAAGTACCAAAAAAATAGAAGCCTTGAAAATCTAATAAACTACAAACAATTCAAAGCCAAACACGTAGTTAAAAAAAGTAAACAATTATCCTGGCAAGATTACGTATCATCTATTAACGAAAACTCCAATCCTAGCCAACTTTGGAAAAGAATGCGACAAATTCAAAGTCACAAAACTAACAATAAAATTACTCGTTTAATTTCAAATGATATAAAGAAAACTTCACAGGAACTTATTTCTAATGCTTTTGCCAAACATTTCAAAGAGTAGTTCAGGAATAAAACTAAAAATATTAAAATCATGAATGTGTGAAATTGAATTCACTGAAAATATTAAATACCTGAGACCTAACTAAAAATATTAAAAAAATCCACAAGGAAAAATTCCTGTAGCTGGCTGTATACCACGTATCACAAAAAGAGGTTAGTCTTTTTAAATGGGTATATTTATTTAAAAAACCCTTAAAAGGGCTACATCAATAAAACAAACGTTTTCGGACCACACAGTCCATCATCAGGTTTTAAAATCGAAAAATGCCTAAAAATAAGTATGAACCATTTAGTTAAAACAAACGAGATTATGAAATTTTGACTATGGTTGAAAAGCAAAAGATGGTTATACTTACTAGGTCACAATGCATGAGCCACCAAAATACTAGGGTAAAAACCCTTTAAATTACATTTAGTTATAAAAGATTGTACATTGTGTTGTAAAATAACTGTGATGTTCAGTATTAAATTAAATTTGACTAGAGGTAACACATGGCTGAATCGAGATCCAGAGCCGGTGAGAGAGAACCTCTACACGCGGAGAACAGCTGGGAACTGATTGACAAGATACTTATGAAGGATGACGAAAACAGAATGTCAATGCAACAAAAACTATATTAGTTGTACATAGTATTACTACAGCCAAAAGATTCAACAAGTTTTGATGATTTTAAAAATAATAATAATAACAACAATCTAGGTGTTGGGATTTAAAAAACTTTTTTATTTATTAATTTAGGGTATAAAAGATGTGAAATCAATGATGGTTTTATAGTCTTGATTAATAGAATGACCTGTGCCTTAGGCAACTTGTGTTGCTTTTAGTCGTATGGAATGTGGTCTAAAAGTATATTTTATGTTTGGATTAGCTTATATCTATGAAAATTATCCTTTTATGTTTATCACATCTAGGACAAGGTAAAAATTAAATAACAAATATTTGAAGCTAATATCAGACCTCATGTTTAAATGACTTTATTTAAGACTGCTCCTAAGGTGAAAAAATAATAAAATTAAGTTTAGTAAGATGGAAATCTACAGGCTGAAGAAATTAAAGTAATAACCTATGTGATTGAATTTAAAATTGAAGAGGCTGGGTTCCTCAGAGACTAATGAGAATAAAAGTAAAGTAAATGACTGAAGAAAAGGAGGGGGGGCGGTTGAGGGAGAAAAGGAGTTAATCAACAATTAGAGATAAAAGGGGTCCTTTATACTTAAAGTATCTAAGCACCCTGAACAAAATCTATTTTGGTGGTATTAAATTCAGTTTGTAGAAACCTGAAATTTGTTGTATAAGTGTAATACTAAGTTGTTGAACGAGAGAAGGTGGACAATGGTAGATAAGGATTCTTTGTAATATGGTAGATTGTGAATTTTAATAAATTATTAGATAATGTTTGAGTGATTACTAAATTAAAACTATTGGATACATGTTTGATATATGAATTGACTAAGAAATAATGAAAGAGAACAGAATTGACAGGAAAGTGATGTAGAAGTGAAGAGTGGATAAGATGGTGATATGTTGGGATGATAGATGTGGATGGTTCTGAAGTTAACATTGGGGTCGAAAATTTGTGAGAGGAAGGTGTGGCGATATTGTAGAGAATGGGTGTTTAAAGAAACACAAAATTGTGTAGGATTAAGGTGTTGACGTTTGTATAGGAAAATAAGGCAGAGGAAGTAGGGCAGTATTGTGAAGTGTGAACTATGAAAAAAGTTGACGATGTAAAGGTTGAAAATCACGGTTGAAAGATACATGGCGATTAACGCAATTGGGGCTATTTTGTTTTTCTGTGACTAAAGTCAAATTATTATTATTCGTCTCCACTCACTCTCCGACTTGCTATCCAACTAGCGGTCCAACTTCAGTTCTGGTTTGTTTGTAACCAAAAACATGTATCAAGTAAACACTACGTAGAATAATTAGAAGGAGGGAAATGGCATTGTGCTTGTTATCCTTATTATTTGAAAAAGGAAAAAAAATGTTGGATGAAGAAATTATTTGTTAATCGTGTGAACGATTGTGACACGAAATTGCTCCATGACATTGATAAGAATGATTACAAAATCTACCTCTGACAAGAAAGAATGGACAACTTGTGTCCATTTTTTTACAAGAAAAAACTTGTATTTTTCATTTTCGTGCAATTAAAAGTTGTTTTTTATTATTTATTTGCGAACTAGGGATCTTTTTTCAGGGATGTCAGACAGACAGCACCAATTGAGATTTTGTTTGGAGGTGATGTTGTAAGCAAATTTTTGTACAAGGAAAAAATATCAGTTACAAAGTGATCTTGTAGTAAATTGACTATTTTAATTGGGAGTAATCCACAAGATGAGTTAGAAATTAAATGTATTTAATGTTTGGACTTCCACTTTGTAAATCGTTATCAAAATATTCTGAAGTTGAAGTGGAAACGTCAAATAAATTTATTTTTATCTAATATTCAGGCTTATATTAAATTAAAATAGTAAAGCATAAGATGCCAAAAGAAAATAACTTCAGAACAATATAAAGAAACAGTTACTTCGAATTTCAGTACAACTATGATTTGATTTTCGTTGTTTTTTGATAATTCTTCTGTAGCCAATCTAAAGTGTTGGAAATTGTACCTGTGATAGAGTGTCCAAAATAGATCTACAGAAAGGAAAATGATTTGCCCTAACAAAAAGTAGATGATGATGAAGAATCGTGTATTTTAATAGGGGTAATTTTCGTGCAATTTAAAGTTTATTTTCTATTAAATATTTGCAAACTAGGGATCTTTGCGTAAAGTAATTCATAGATATCTCATACGTAACAGATGCCGAAGGTCAACTGACTGAGGAAATTTTCGATCGGACTTCCAACCCAACTTCACCATTCACGCACCCACTTCGTCGCCAATCATAAGTCGTACCTTCAAGTCGTCCTTCTAGATGTTCCGACTCGTACCACTAGTTGCCCAACTAATCCAACCAGCCCACTCACGGTCCGATTTCAGATCCAATTGCGGAAGTTGGACCACTAGTCGGACTTAAAATCGGAATGGCTGTTTAAAATAAATACCAACATAAGCATTTAGCGACTTAGAAATTAAGAAAGAAACTAATATCCCGGAATAATTATTTACATTGCGTTATCAATTTTTTTTTATTTTAACATATAATCCACATCAACCACGCAGGGTTATTAGTGGAGTAACATACACAAGAATTCATTTTATTTCACTTAAATAGTTGTATATAAACGTAAATTTTTTAAATAATTTATTACATGGTCAGTGTTTATGGTTAATGTGGTTTTAATGTCATCAGAGATTCCATTTTTTCTTCTTGCTTCTTCGTGGTACTGGCAGTCAATTAGAATATGCTTCACCGTCAATGGGAGAGAACAGTTTCTGCAGGTTGGAAAAGATTCTTTGTTGATTAAGAATTTATGGGTCAGATGTTCATACAGTGGTCTTTAATTAGGTTTTTAAGATCGGAGTATGGGTAACTTCTTGATTTGTGAGTTATGAATTGTTTTTGTTTATTTTAGAAATCTTTTAGTAAAATCATTGGATTTCCCCACAAGTAAATTACAACCAGGTGTACATGAATAAACTTTAAGTTGTCGTAAATTTAATAAGATATTAATAATTTTTAAGAAAAAGATAAGATAAACACGCCTTAATAATTTTAAGGAACACCTGATTTGTTTGTTAATTTTGTCATCTGATAACTTAAAGATTTTCAAGTATATACGTTTGCAAACAGAAACATTAAGTACATACATACTTAAAATTAAAACAAATTGCTACAATGTAATGGAGTAATATTTTAATTTTGAATTATTTTATATACTACATTCCATGCTGAAAATCCAGCTTAGCAGGCTGCATCGATGAAACGATTATAAAAGGTTACATGGCGAAAAATTAAATTTCATTACCTAGATCTATGAAAAGATATAGGCGATAAAGGACCCATTTGCCAAATCAAAAATTGCAAAATCTATAATGATCGAATAAAAAAACAATAAATAGTAAAGTATTTCTGACCGAGATATAAAAGAATTTAAGGGAATGGACAAGAAAACTTGCTAATAAAATAAGGCTCTGGAAAAATCTTTAAAGGGTGAAAACTATCTAGTCAAATTCAAAAGTGAATGAAAAAAAATTTAACAATATCAAAAAACCCATATGAATAAAGTCATATCCTTAACAATATTAAAAGGTTTACGTCTATTCCAGTAAGTTTTACGAAACAAGTCCTAAATATTGTCCTGTGCCTGGACGAAACATATGTTTCCGAAGGTTCCTTAAAAACCATTATATCTCATGTACTGTGTTCATGTTTTTTATCATTTATCTATTAATTTATCATTTCTAAAAAAATGTTTTAACAAACACAAATTTAATTAATCATATCATATTTTAAAATCTTAATGTAAAGGTATACAGTTCTTTTCAGATAAAACTATCCACCTTATATAACTTTTAAACTTCTTGTTGTTAAAAAAAGCCCAGAAACACGTCCATTATTATTTGAAGGGGATGACATTATGTCATATTTAAGGTTGATGCGAAATGCACCCTCTCATCCACCCGTATCATTGTCTTATTTTTTTTTAATTACTTCCCCCTTTTTATTTTATATTTGTATTCTCCTTCTTTTTGTACTGATTTCAAAAATGTATAATGCATTCGGCTTGAAGTGATTAGTTTATAAAATAGATAATTTTTCTTATAACAAGATATTATCCCTCTTACCTTAACTGACTGTAATAAAATAGGTTGTAGCACAATTTAAACTGTTTAAATATTTAACCATACTATTTGTAATACCTTCCGAAACTAAGGAACAGATAATTTTACTTTTTAATAAAGTTTTGTCAAAGCTTTTCGATATCATTTGGACATTTATTTTAATAATCGTTTTATTGTATTAGTTTTTAATAATCGTTTACACTTTGCAAGAAAGTATCAAAATTGTAGGTTTATACTACAAAAATAATAATTGTGCATGAGTTGCTGCTAGAATTTTTAATAGAACACAATTGACATTGACTTAAAAGTATATGATTCAACTATGAAAGAAGCTTAGTGCAAGGGGTCAGTTTGCAATAAAAAACATAACCGACAGGAACTTGTAAACAACAAAGCAATCCAAGGCCATTTTAGAGCAAGTTAACTTATAGGCTAAGCAATCACATTTATTGTCAACAATAAGTCCTCCATAAATTTAAGTTTTATCCATACAAAATTAAATTGGAACAAGAGTTAAATAAAAAAGATTTTGTTCGTTGTCTCAACTTTTGCGAATTAATGACACAAGGCATCATTAACAATCCACAATTGTTAAACAATATTCCGATGATTGCTAATTTTCGTTAAACGGTTTGGTGAACAGACATAAATGCCGATACTAGGCTGAGAGTGATCCACATATTGTGTGTAAATATCACATACAGCATCCTCAAAGACTAAACGTATGGTGTGGTATCCTAGGTGATCAATAAAAAATGATGGTAATCTTTCTGAAGATTTGGTTCTATTTCAACATGATAGAGCTCCTCCACACTTTGCTCTATCTGTGCAACAATTTTTAAACGAAACTTGTTGGGTAGGTAGAATAATAAATAATATCGTATGGCATTTTCGCCGGGGAGATCCTTTCGTACAGGTTGCGGCGCCATTTGCATCATTAACTCTGTTTCAACTAGCTAATGTCGATGCACCCATCCAATGGGACCAACTGCTTAATGTGCCCTCCGAAGCACGGTGGACGGTTCGTATCATTTTTAGAAATAAAAATGTCGTTGTTGGTGCCAAAATAGGTAGGTAGAAGAGAACACATGATGGATTAGCCACCTAGGTCACCGGATTTAACAACCATAGACTTGCTCTTATAAGGGTATTTAGAAACAAAAATGTATGCCACTCAACCAGAATCTCTAGACTATTTACCTACTACAAAGAATAGATAATGAATATCGACAATTTATAAGCAGACGTGTTAAGCAATGTCAGAGTTTTAAAATAGATTCTAGTATTGTATGGAAGTGAATGGAAGTCATTTTTGAACACGTATTGTAAACATTTTTACAAGTAACACATCTCAATTAAGCTAACATTAAAATTGAAGTCTCTACTTTAGTGGAATATCGATGAACATCGGTGAAAAATCTCTTGATGTAATATGCCTACAGGAAACTAATACTAGTGCGCGTAACGCTGTCACCAGTGACGCATCAGAAACAGAGTGTCGGAGTGTCACAGGCGATCTAAAAGTTTATTTAAAAAATCAAGTGTTAATTGCCTGGAATCGGTAGTGGAATGGCTCTTTTTCGAAATTCAGAGAACCGTCAAAAGTGACATTTTTTCATGGAAGTCCACAGCCAGAAGTACTAGATGCCAAATTATTATTACACGTTTACGACTTGGACACTGTAGGTATACTCACGCCTATCTCTTCTCAAATAGTGAACCAAAATGTGAAACATGCAATACAGTAGACAGTATAAAGCACTTCTTGATAGACTGTCCTAAATATGTAAATCAAAGACAGTTTTACAATTTGCTAAATAACCTGAAATCACTGCTCAACAAAAGTTTAGTTATGGATAATTTATTAGATTAGGTTACTTAAAATGTATAAATATGTTACACAAAATTTAACTTAATTTTATTTGACTTAATTTAACTGAATGTTCAATTGTTCACAAATTGTAACTAATTGTTACAATGATTAATTGTTACAAATGTTAAATTTAAGATTATTACAAATGTTACAGGAATGTCGCTAATAACCTTTGGGTGGATGCGACTTTGTCTCTTTAAATAAAAAAAAAATATCTTTCTACTTTTACTAACTCTATAAAGCCAACATATGCAAAATTTATGAACAAAAATTTGATCTGTAAGCAAAAACATCTTCATACTAATGAAATCGTAGGCTTCCACGGCCAGAGTCAGAATTATAGTTTATTCGTCTTCCGGGTTTGGACCGTGTCATTTGTGAGTGACCCAAAAGTGGGTTCATCTCGACGTTTCGCTACAATTATATGTAGCTTCTTCAGGAGAAACAAAGAAAAAGAAAAAAGAAAACAAAAGAACAGGAAGATGGGTAGTTAGCAACGGTAACTCAGTTACTCAACGCAACCAGAGGCGAATACTAACTACCAAGATGGGCATTTGGTCACAGTAACTCAACTACTCAACGCAGCCAGAGGTGAAAACCAAATGCCAGGACAGGGATTCACGTCCAACAGCTCAGAACACTAACGCGTCGAGAGGCGGGGAGTGAATCGGGATTCACTCCCCGCCTCTCGACGCGTTAGTGTTCTGAGCTGTTGGACGTGAATCCCTGTCCTGGCATTTGGTTTTCACCTCTGGCTGCGTTGAGTAGTTGAGTTACTGTGACCAAATGCCCATCTTGGTAGTTAGTATTCGCCTCTGGTTGCGTTGAGTAACTGAGTTACCGTTGCTAACTACCCATCTTCCTGTTCTTTTGTTTTCTTTTTTCTTTTTCTTTGTTTCTCCTGAAGAAGCTACATATAATTGTAGCGAAACGTCGAGATGAACCCACTTTTGGGTCACTCACAAATGACACGGTCCAAACCCGGAAGACGAATAAACTATAATCTTCATACTAACGAAAATGAGACAAGGAAGTCTGACTGAATGACTAAACACTGAAGAATGACTGAATTTGTTGCGTTTGGTTTCTTTTAAACATTTTCCACACTAATTAAAATAATTTAGACACTTTAATGGGTGTTTTTACTGAGTATAATTGTTTTATAGTTATATCTACGTTTCTATATTTCAAATCGATAAAGAAAAAAGATTTTTGTCACTATTTTTTCAAATAAAACAAAAGAGATTTGTAAGATTGAAACAAGACGACGTGTCTGATCCGTTAAGAACTGGGTTTATCAGTGTGTTATAAACAGGTAAATTACTTTTTCAGATAGCGTCTTCGAGAAAAAGTTAAACCTTATGGTTTAGTATTTGTTCGCAATCAATATTGAGTTTTTATTGACTTTGGATACGGTAAACATCGGCTTCACGTATATTTATAATTGAAGTAGATAATTATTTTACTAATATATTAAGACACATAAAAATACTAATACCCATTATAAAGTATTATATTTTTAAAATATTTTGCACAATAAATTGGAGACATAAGTGGGTAAACGTCATATCGCTGTCCCGATGGAACATTGACGTAACTGCAAATTTATCAAAAATGAGTTTATGTCGTCATTGGGTCCAAACTTGGTTACCCCATTCGTCAGATTACTGTCAGACGTGTTGTTCCGCTTTCAGCCACCAGGGAGCAGATGCGTCATGTTTGAAAAATCAGCCGATCTCGGAGAAACAATGACAGAATGTGTTTGGATAGGTCGAGTGTGTGCTTGTACCTACGTCACAGAATAATGAACAATCAGAATGCCTACTCTCCATGGAAAATGAAGTACGTGCATCTCCTTCGCGCAGACGTTCCGCCACATGGACGTATAAACACAGATGGACTCAGTTATTTACATAAAATTGCGAAGTCAAAATTATTTAAATAGGTCACATTCTCAGCGCCTTCAACTGTTGTCACGTTTTTTTATTAAAATTTCTTATTCGCGAGTCACTGAAAATATTACTGCGTATTTTATACTCTATAGGTGCTATCAAACCAAAATAATAATTTATTGTTATATTAATATATTTAATTTTAATCTAAATATCAAGTGTGCACATATTGTGCATTATCATTTAATAATAGCCTATAATAGATATCAATCAATTATTTTATGTAGAAGCACTGAAAACTATTTATAAATGGCAACGGTGTTTACATTTTTCTGTCTTATGGCCTACGTCAAACTTCAAATGCATGTTTGTTTACTTTTTACAGTAGATGAGGAAAAGTTGTTTTTCGATATTTTGGCTGTATTTTGAGTGATATTTGTGAAAAGTGAAATAAACGTATTATAATAATGGTGCTACAGTTTTGCATTTGCAAAAAAAACGAAATATTTACATTCCGATCTCTCATTTCATTTGTTAGTACTGTCTGTTTACATTATTTAAGATGAGGAACTGGAGTACCATTGGGTTTATTCATGTTCATTAATGTATTAAAAATAAGATATGAGTTTATGAAATTAGTAGACATTTTTAAATTGTAAGTAGACATCATCTGATTGAAAAATATCTGTTTAGAACCTTTTTAATTTAATATTTTTCATGGGTACAAATAAATTAGTGAAATGACTAAAACTTATTTATTTTTCTATGTAGGTTTCCAAATAATATTGACAATCGTACTATTTGGGTAGCAAATTTAGGAGAAAACATAAAGATTGTTTATTGTAGCATTATTTTGATACCCACTAAAAGATTAACTTGAATTCTATATTATATTTTATTGTATTAAGCAAATAAAATTGTATTTAAATTTTTCTATAAAGACGTGATTTATTAATAGTTAAACTCTCTTTTTTTTTTTCAATTCTTCGAACGTGTTTTTATACATTATTACTACTTCCAATTTTTAAAGTCTGAATAATTATCCCCGTGAGTAAAAATTCAAGCACGCTTATGCTCATTGAGGAAGCATCACATTCTATCGAAGCTTCAAAACATTGTGTGTTAAAGGTATCTTATTGCTGTGTCCATCTGTGTTTATACGTCCATGTTCCGCCATGTTTTAGAGGGAACCAGTGTTTTTTATGTGGTGTGTATAGACAAAATTAACCCGGTTTAATTGACTTACAGCAATCATAGATATACTATACAATTATATTAACATTGTTAAATATAATCACATAAATATAATATAATTAAACATAAATATAAACAATTACATAACCCCACAAAGCATATGTCTGTGTTATGTGTTTCCTTCTAAAACATGGTGCGCGTGCTGAAAAACTTCAAAGGCGGCATCTGAGAGTGGACATTCTGATTGTTTATTATTCTGTGCTACGGTGCTACATTGACGCAATTGTATTTTATGTTATTTTTGCTCCAAAGTTTCTTTACAAATGTACGGAAACATTGACGTAACTGTATTCTGTGTCATTTTTCATCCAGATTTTTCCTTATTGTGAGAAAACATTGCCATAAGTGCGTTTTATGTAAGTAAAATATACACCAATATTCCCAAACACCAACACTTGGTAATGCTCTCTTAGTCAAGATGGGAAAAAAGACAAAGGAATGTGGGTAATTGGTTAAAAAAAGAGGAAAACACTAAAGAATTCTGGACAGGGGTATACTTCTAGTAAAGGAAAACCTGTAGCTGCTACAAAATGGGACCAGTGTGTACCGAAAAATGCCGTTTGAAATGTCCAAATAGGGTATCTGAAAAGCTGAGAGAGACACAGTTAAAGAGTATTGGTTATTAGGGTCCTTGCAAAGTCAACGAGATATTTTGACTTTTTGTATTCAGCAATTTAAGTTGAGCTGCCGACATATTTCTACATCAAAAACCACTCCCAGAAATACAAATTGTGCATTTTTCATTACAGGTAAGGAAAAAAAAAACGGTTATGTAAAACGTTTCTCATTAACACTTTTGAAATAACTGAAAGAGCTATTCGCTCTATAATTAAAGCAGTTTTAAGTGAAAAACTACTATTATACCAGAAGATAAACGTGGGAAGCACGAGAGTCACAAGAAAATAAGTGACAAAATTTTGGATTCTGTTCGTAGCCATATAAATTCAATTCCACGAATTGAAAGTCACTAACTTCGAAGTGATTCTTGGAGGCATTACATAGATGGTGGTGTAATTATTGTGGAACTTCACAGGAACTATATAAAGAAACCAAAAGAAGCAAAAGAAGAAGAGTCAGAAACCTACGATTGTTATTCTCGTATTTTCAACAGCAAATTTAATATAGGGTTTTTTATCTCGAAGAAAGATTTTTGTGACCAATGCGAATCTTTTAAAAATGCCGTAGCAGAAGAAAAAGAAAATATGCAAACAACCATTAAAAGTCACTTAGAGGAAAAGGAGCTAAGTCGTAAGAAAAAAACTAACGATAAACTAAAAACAAAAACTTTCGCTTAAACTGTTATAACTTTACAGTAGTAGAAATAAAGGCGAAAAAAAGACCAAGTCTCCGAAACCTATAGCACTGTGAAATTGATAAAGCTAGCTGGTACTTTTGAAATGAGGTAATGGGGAATAGAGGGGCAATAGTAATCGGATCTTGCGTTTATTACTATCTTACAGAATTGTCAATAACCAGTCCAGGAGTTGATGTGATTTTTTATTCCGACAACTGTGGAGGCCAACAAAAAAATAAATTTCTAATAGCCATGTACCTGTTTGCTGTTAATACTTTGATCATGAACTATATTACTCACAAGTACCTTGTTCGCGGTTACACCCAAAACGAAGGTGATTCAGTCCACAGCATAATATAAAAAGCATTGAAAAGGGCGACCAAATCAGGGCCCATATACATTCCCGAGCAATACGTTCAATTAATCTTAAAAAACAGGAGCTCCTTTAACCGTTAAAGAAATGGATTTCAATGAGTTTTACGATGTAAAAGCACTCTACAATGAAATGGGACTAGATTTCACCAAAGACGAGGAAGGCCGTGATTTCAAAATAACTGAAATAATGCTACTTCAAAGCTTAAAAAGAAAAGATAACTTCTTGTATTAAAACAGTTATAAACAATCAACCTGAACGAAAGTTTATTTCCAAAAAAGAAGAGGTCAGAGTTTGTCGGACTTATTTTTACGTAAATGCCAGCTGCATAGGGCTTACTGTTCAAAAATTCCTTTAAGTCATAACAAACTAAAAGATTTGAAACAGTTACTTTCAAAACGTATAATTCCTGGATTTTGTAAAGCTTCTTACGATTAAATTTTTC
This sequence comes from Diabrotica balteata, assembly GCA_918026665.1. Taxonomy (NCBI): domain Eukaryota; kingdom Metazoa; phylum Arthropoda; class Insecta; order Coleoptera; family Chrysomelidae; genus Diabrotica; species Diabrotica balteata. The sequence goes on from OU898277.1 coordinate 159,043,024, forward strand.
GTTGATACTTTTTTTGCAATTTCAATTTTTTTTAAGTTCCTTTTTATTAAAATTGTTTGCTTTTACTACAACTTTCGATTTGTTTAATAAACTTTTTCAATGACTTTTTGTGCTTATTTCGCTTTCACCTTTCTGAACTAGCTAGGTAACTAAAAATTTTACAAAATGAGTAACCTATGTCTGTGGAAATTTTATCTTTAAAACTAAATTCTAAATTTTTCTTAATTTTTTCATTCCTAAATTTGATCTCCAATTGCAATTACGTCATTGTTGCCTCAGTTATTTTGTAAAAACAATGACGTAATTGCAATTGGGGATCAAATATAGAGTTACAGTATATCACGGTGGCTCAGTATAACTGCAATACTAATCCAGTAACTTCATTATGCTTCATTGCATAAGGTATTAAGTAAAATAATTTTATATTTTTGGCTCTCCTGAAAAGTTACACTTTTGTAGTTGCGTCATTGTTCCACCGGGACAGCGATATGTCACAAAATGATGTTTTTGAGTAATGAGCATTTTAGTGCCTTTTGTTCAAAGATAATTGTTTATTTTATAAATTTACATTGCTACACTTTTTTAAACAGGTATCTGAAGGTACGTTTTTACACTTTAAATTGAATTTTAAAAAATCTACCTTAAGCCAAATATTACCAATTTTTTGGACATATTTCCTTAATCCACATAGTAAACATAATTAAAAAATATTATTTAGTTATTCTTTTCTTTTTGGATTTTTTTTATTTTCCTCTATCGCGTTTTCATAAAACCATCTGTACTCTTCGGGAAAAAAATTTTATTTCGTCTCTTAAATTTTCCAGTTTTTCCAAACTGAAACCACCAGTTTTATTTTCCAGTCTTTTTGATCTATATTCAATTCTGGTTAGATGCGCTGTCGTTTTTTTTAAGTCTATCTGCTGAAATAGCATAATCGTGGGTGAATCTATGGTATTTTGAAATAAATTAAATATTTTTAAATTAAGCAATTTTGAATCTCCACTTAGTTCTTCGCAATTATCCAAACTTTAAAATTCTGATATTTTTGCGGCTCCAACTGTGTCTACAAACAAAATGGCAGCAAATCTGCAGGTTGTATATTTTTGGTTGCATTGGGATATAGAGCCACTAAAATAATTTGTAACTTTGAACATAATTTACTGATTTGAATGGTTAAGTGAGTTTTATGTCCATCAACGAACAAAATGACTGAAAAATTAGTGTTTTTCACAACTAGGTACTTATATAAGACGTTTCCTATGTATTCATAGAAGTTTTCATTCTTCATCCATCTCGTATCGCTACATCTTATGCCCCATTCTCGTGGAACGGAATTTAAAATATTGCTAGTAATTCGTTTATAAGGCTGAATAATCAATGGTGCTGTTATTTCTCCAGATGCTGCAAAGGTTAAAATAACCGTCAAATAAACTTTAGAGTGATGCTCTATTTGATATACATTTTTACGTCCCTTTACAGTCAACACTCGTTTATTTTTGGAACACGAGAGGAAGCAAGTCTCATCGTCATCTAAAACACTTGAAGTGTCTTGAAGAATATCAATATAACCACCGTAAACCATTTTTGTACATGTTTTATAGACACAACTGAGCTTGCTGTCGTTACTGCGTCTGGAATTCTCTCACTTAAATCTGGGTGTCGCTTTAAAAAGGATTTATACCAACCTCTTTCGGGCCGATTACGATTGTCAGTAAAAGGATTGGCATGTGAATTTGCGTCAAGAAAACCTTTAACCGAATTTTGTATATCTTCCCCTCTTACTGAAAAACCTTTGTCTTAGCATGTTATGATATAATGCTTTAAACGATTCTCTTCCTCCAAACAAAGAATAGGATTGGGACCAAGGATAGTTTTATCACATAATTTTACACATTCTACAAATTGCAATGTTGCTCTTGGCACATTAAATTGTTCAGCTGCTTTTCGTTAGCTCATGACATTTTCTATGGCCTAAAAAGCAGACTGAAGATCTTGTTCTGGATATTGTTTTTGATACGTTTTATGTTTCCGGATATTTGGCATTTTTGATTCTAAAAATAAAAATCATTTTTTAGTGATAATGTTAGCTACAATACGGACGTTCCAAATTTGATTCAATATGCCCACATTAGCACTAATTTCATAACAACTAAAACAATTGTAATTTTATAAATACAAATCCGGACAAAAAATATATTCTTATTACACATTACAGTTATTGGCCACCCTGTGGTTTAGTGATTGGCAGTCGGCCAACCACTGTTTATTGCCTTAAAAAATAAGAAAAAATATTTGAAATATCTTATCTTTAAATCTTATTTTTAAATTTACCGCCAAAAAATGCATAACTTAACTAATACAACCACTGATAATGTAAGATGTACCCCACTAAATCGCCATTAAACAATAATATACCCAGATACATCATACCATTAGCCAAGATAACTTACCTCGTGATTAGCCTTCCTTAACAAATTCTTTAAAAAACTCTTAAAACTGTCAAGGTTTAAACAACACACGCCGTAACAACTAGATAATATCAACTCAGAGAGATGATAGCTAGACTAAATATACAGCAATGTTGGCAAATTTTAATTAATTTCGTTATAGTTTCTGAAAATCTTAATATTTCGCATTTTTGTGAAAGTGGCCAATCACTAGTGATCGGCCAACAACTGTACCCGTTACCCTATTTAATAATATATAGTTTTAACTGTAATAATATTATATTAAAAAATGATGATGATGAGGAATCAAAGAATAAATGAATATAATGATGTAGATCACACAAATTTCAATAAATATTTTTTGTGACTTTAGCATAAAATAAATTAAATATTAAATACCTTTAATACTAGTATTAGTGCGTTTTTATAAGCATTAAATGCATAAAAGTATAAAGGCATAAAAGCTTAAAAGCATCATAGAATAAAAAGCATATTTTAGTGCATATTTTAACTGTTTTTTTGTGTATAATTGCATGCATATTTTAGGGTCTTCTAAGTGCATATTTTCGAGTTTTTCTTATTATCTAGTTACCATTTCTCTCTATTTTTTGATAATTGTAATTAATGAAAAAATCTGTAAAATTCAATACTAAATGTACTGAAGTACCTATCAATTTTGTGAGGATATTTACAAAGTTTAAATTTAGTTGCGAGGTGGAATTGAAATTTCGGTATAAATAAAAAAATGTAAATAGCATACCTACTAGTATTTTGTGGTATCAAGGCTATAATATTTTTACAGCTGCGCAGCAGGTATTAGATATTATCTTAGGTAGAAGGTTACAATAATTTGAATCGAGCAACTTATTTAATCTTCCGGGTAAATAAGGTTTTTTATTAGTAGATCACGGTGTCTAAAAGAGTGACAATGGAATTAAGTAAAGAACAGAACGAATTAATTGACGAAGTCGCGAAAGAAAATGGTTTCAGTGATTACCAAGTGATTGCAAATGCAGGATCATCAAAAGGTGACAATTTTTTAGGAGTAATAAATACTATCACAATTAAAAGTGGTGACAAAACATTGGACCTAATTTTAAAATCAGCACAAACAAGTGAAGCTTTTAGAAAAGCCGCTCCAGTTCACGAAATTTATGGGCGAGAAATATATTTGTATAACCGTGTTTTTGAGGAGTTTAAAAAATTTGAAGAAGAACGTAACATAAAAGATCCGTTTATCAGCAGGCCAAAAGCATATCTGTGTTCTTCAAAAAATGGACACGAATCACTGCTAATGGAAAACCTTAAATCAACAGGCTATAAACTTTGGAATAAGAAAAATCCAATGAATCCTGGACACATAAAAGCGGTTCTAAAAGAATATGCGAAATTCCACGCTATATCTTTGGCCATAAAAGACAAATCTCCTGAACAATTTAGTAACCTTTCCTCCAAAATTTATAAGGACGTTTTTGACGAAAGTGCTGCCTTTAAAAGTGATGAAACATTACAACAATTTATAACGTCTGTGGTAAATAACGCATACGAAGCATTAGCAGGTGATCCAGAACTTACAGATGTTGTAAAAAATCTTGAAGGTAAAATTCTTGATATTTATAGAAATGAAATCAATAAAGAAAAATATAAATTGGTTATCACTCATGGAGATTGCTGGTGTAATAATTTTTTATTTAAATATGAGGTAAGTATGTTTTTACGATTTATCTTAATGACAAAAAAAAAAACGAAAAACGATATTACGAATTACTTAAAAAATATAGAAATGTTAAAAAAAACTTTATATGGCATGTATTTTGCTTATAGGTGGGTGGATTTTGTCGCAAAAGGTTCATTTCACACCAACACGCTGAAACTTGTTTTGATCAATAGATTATACTGTGAATATGCTAGGTTTAAAATTTAACTTAAAAATGTTTTACTGAAATTTATTTATAACAATGTTTAAACAAATTATAAAAAATTGTATTTTTGCTTCGAAACAATAGTGCGATCAATAAACACACAAGTTTGCTGTGAAGCCCAAAAAAAAATCAAGGATAGAATTTAAAAATAAGTATATAAAAGTCTTTATTATTAACGAATGAAAAGTTTACAATTCTACAGTATCTTAGTCTTGCAAAAATTTTGCTAAACCTGTTGACATTTCATATATTGGCTGTATTTCTTAAAATAATGATAGCAATTTGTGTAAAAAATTATTATCTATGAAAACTAGCATAACTTTATCTTACAATTTGAAAAAAAAAAAATAAAATGTATTAGAGCTTCACTAGTTTTAAGATATAGACTTTTTAACTGATAGCTATATAGTAGCGCGCACACATGAAGCAAGTAATATAACATTATTTAAGTATAGTGTCTCAATAATATAAGAAAAACTTCAAATTTTATGTGAATTATTAATTATTGTTATTTGTTAAAATACATAAAAACATTAAAATATAAATAATAAATTATATATACAGAGTGACCCAAAAGTCTGGAAACGGCCAATTGTCTCGTAAATTGATAGTTCTAATTGTACAAAATTTGATTCCATATTTGATATTTGCAATGTTGCCAGATTTGCAGTTTCTATTATATTATTAGTAACCTGTATATTTAGTCATTATTGGAATCTTCTATTCAATACAAGTGCAACCTTATATAACACTTATGAGTTTTTGTAGTCTGAAATGTATTAAATACATAAAACAGAAGTCTGGCAACGCCTAATTGTGTCAATAGATTTTTTAATACTTACTATTTTCAACTATATTAAAACGTAACAAATGATAGATTACAACATTTTTTAACATAATGGTTACTTTATCAAATGTTCAAAATGTGCTCCATTTGTGAGTCGACAGTACCCTAATCGATTGTAAAATGGGTCTACCTCCTTTCTCCATGATTTTCTAGAAATTATTTAAAAATTATCGGTAATTCGTTGCCTTAGATCTCCAAGACTGGCTGGCTTAGTTTTGTAAACTGAATTGTTCAAATATTCCTAATAAAAATATTCTTTAGGATTGAAATCAGGTGGACGTGGAGGCCATTTAAATCTACCTTGTCTACCAATTCATCGTCCGGGCAATATCTCATCTAAATAACGCCGATAATTTACACCAAAATGAGCTGGAGCTCAATCTTGATGAAACCATATCTGATAAAAGTTGGCCCCAAAAAGTTTCTGAGTGTAGGTACAAATTCATTTCTAAGTATCATTTGGTAACCATCTGACGTTAAATTTCCTTCTCCAGATTCCTCAAATCACTTTAGAGTCGCGTTATGATTAGGATAACAGGTTAAGAAAAAATAATTGAACAAGTAGGCTACTTTGCAATAAGATCTTTTTATATCACGGTACCATCTCATTAATAGAATAGTAATTCGTTTTTTTTTCGTTAAGAGCCATTTTAGAGAAGCATTTAATCTTATTAAAATGTATTAAAATCTTCATATTTTGCACTATTTTATGTATTTAAGACCTTCCAGACTACATAAAATCATAAGCGTTACATATGGTTAAACTCATATTTAATAGTAAATTAAAATAATGACTGAATATACAGGGTGATGAATTTGAAAAACTAAAGTAACTAATAATATAAAAAAATTGGCCAATCTGGCAACATTGCAAATATCAAATATGGAATCTCCGTATCCCAAAATACGTGTACCTCAAAATTTGTAAAATTATTACTAGCAATTTACAAGAGAATTGGTCGTTTCCAGACTTTTGGGCCACTCTGTATACATAAAATAATTTTTTTGGCTTTATGTCAGGTTCATATTAATATTAAGTGACTAGAAAATATAATTGTTTTAATTCCAGACCGATAGAACCTGACATATTCCCAAGAAAATTATTTTAAATAATAAACGGTAGATACTATGTATATATATATATATATAATATATATATATATATATATATATATATATATATATATATATATATATATATATATATATATATATATATAGCAAAATACGACCGTTGATTAAATTTAAAATATATTCAATGGTTGAATAGTATTTATAGGTTTTATCGGTAAATAATTGGCAATTGAAACTCGTCAACTAATTCATTGATTTATTTGAATATGTTTCGATTTTATTTTTAAAAGCATCATCAATTCACTACAAATAAAAAAGATTTTAAAATATAAGTAAACAACCAACAGGGTTCATACTTATAAAAACAATTTGTAGGTTTTTTTATAGATGTTATAAAAACTCTACGATAACTTAACATTAGGACTTAACAACTAAACGAGAGAAACGAAACAAAAAACTCAAGAAAAACTGTAAGAGCACTATTGTTCATTTAATTTTGACCGATGAATTTATTTAATAATATATTTTATTATAATAATTTATTTTAATTTTGGTTTAAGCTCTTTCGAGGGTCAAACCACACTTATTTCTTCGATCATTTTCTATCAGCTGTAGGATGTCATAATTTACACATGTGGCTTGTGTCGTACATGTGTTTCTTTGGAAAGCAGGAAGGTACGATTATTAAGGGAATTAGTGACGGAACGCAGTTTAAAAACATTTATGTAAAATCAAGTAATTTCTATTAAAGAAATCAAAAAAAACATGATTTATCGTTATACTGTAGGAAAATTATTGAAACGCTTTAATATCTTGAGAAATACACTTCCAAATAAAAAACTAAAAAATAGGTGTTCGATATTTTTCAAAAATCTATTTAATGACAACAAACGTTACTCCCACCCTACATCCTCTGATTGGGGAGGGTCCAACTTTGAAATCTTTAATAGAAACCCCCATTTTGATTTCATATTCTGATTTTAAATTTTTAAAAATATTATTAAAAACTGTTTAAAGTAGCTACCATAAAAATTAGCAGACAGACAGGCAGACAGACAGACAGACACAGACAGAAAGATTGGAGACTTCCGTTCTATATAATATGTTTTTCTATTACTACTGCGCCATCTATCGCAAATCGAAAAAATAGTTTATATAAAACTTGTTTATTTTTTCACGTAAAATCCTAATCTACTATAAAAAATGTAGTTTTCTATTAAAGATCTTAAAGTTGTCCTTCATCCCACCCTCAGAGGGAGGGAGTGTGGGGTAGTGTTTAGTGCCATTTGATAGATTTTTGAAAAATATTAAAAACGTGTTTTTTAAGTTTACATTGTAAAGTGTATTTCTTGCGATATTAGACTGTTTCTATAATTTTACTAGGGTATCACGATAAATCGTTTTTCTAATTATTGCGAATCTACAATTCGAAAAATGTTCCTTATAAAAGTTACTTATTTTTGTATAAGGAATCTAAATCCAAATGATGCCAATGTTTAATAGTCGAAGAAGTCTTACACCTATGGTATAAAAGAAACATACCAATCAATTATATACAAACCATCGAAAACATCTACTTCATAATCAAATACGGGCAAAGATAAATGGATAAATGTATAAACACAATGTATTCCAGTAAAAAACGGAGTCAAATAGGGTGACTCGTTAAGCTCATTTCTCTTAAAAATAATATTGGACGAAATAATACAAGCAGTACGTAAAGCTCACGGTTACATAATGGGAACAAAAAAATCCAAATAAGTTATGCAGACGAACACGCATTAATCGCAAGAGATAGAAGACAAGCGCCAAAGATTAACACACATCTTTAATACAACAGCCAAGAAATACAAATAATAATATCAGTAGAAAAAACCAAATAATGTATGACAACATCTAAATACCCACTACAATGTAAAATCGAAATTGATGGAAAGATAATAAAGCACGAAGCAAGTCTTAGATATCTGGGAATAATATATAAATAGTTAGGGAGATATTGAAGAAGAGGTGCAACAAAAAAGCTTAAAAGCAACAAGAGCAGCAGGATTTCGTAATGACATTATCTGGAAGAACAAACACCTAAGATAATACTTAAAAACAAGAATCTATAAAGCAGCAAATAGACCTATATTAACAAACACGGCAAGACCTGACACATCTAAAACGAGACAACTACTAGAAACAACAACAGAGATGAAAATAGTATGACGAATATCAAGAAAAGTCTGTTGGATAAGGAAAAAAGCGAAAACATAAGAAGAGCATACATTATAGAAGATATAACGGATGGGTAACAAAACGGAAACAATAGTGGAACAAACATATTAGTAGAATGGCAGAGGATAGGATAGTACGAATAGCACGAGATAAGTCACCAAATGGACAAAGAAAAAGATGGTGCAATAATTAAACAATTTGCGATGCTAATATTGAATAAGAAACAGGCTTTAAAGCCTACATAAAAAAAGGAAGAAGAAGATAAATCCAAAACTGCAATAAAAAAATGGGAATTCCCATTTAAAATTTTTTAGAAACAACTCAAAGTTTCCCCACTCTTTGCTCTGGGGGTGTGTTTGGGGGGCCCTGTTTGGTGTCATTTGATAGATTTTTGAAAAATACTAAACACTTCTGTTTTAATTTTTCAATCCGATGTACCGGATGGTCCAATAAGCCGATCTCTCGGCTGTATATCAGAAACTATTCATGTTATAACTTTAGGAAAAAAAATTCCTTAGTAAAAGTGGCCAAGAGAAATCGCTGGAAATAACTTTCAAGATTCTGGATTAACCTGTAGGGGGCGTAACCTGCGAAGAAAATTTTGAAAACCAGTTTTTTGGGAAATATGTCCAATTATACAAAGTGTAAAATAAGTAAACTAGAAAGGGGCATAAATTCTGCACAAAGTTATTCAGGTACTTTTTTTTTATTTTTTCAAATAAAGGGTGGGGGAGAGTGGGAAAGTATTTGTGGATAAATACCTATAACTTTGGTTTGGTCCAACCCATTTTAATGAAATTAGTGTCATTAAAAAGAGTGTGGATAAATTAAGTCACATCTACTACAAAATACTTGCATTTAGTTTTCATAGTTGTAGATAGAGGAGACTTTCAAATAAAAAAAATTAAAATTTGTTTTTCTTCAAAATTTTTAATGGAAACACCTATTTATTGTAAATTATAATGAAACTGCAATAAATTCATAACAAAATAGAGCAAATTGCATGTTAATAGCTTTTGTTGAACTCGAGATATGAATAAAAACTCATAAACATAAGTAAGTATAGTATTGACACACCCTGTATTATAAATTACATTAAAAAATAAGTCAGTAGGTATTTTCAATTTTTTTATAGCAGAAGCATCTTAATGTTGATACCTATTTTGTAAAAAATAGTTTTTTCGAAACTAAGTAGGCTACGACAATGAATTTGACGGGGAGTTCATATTGTTTATTTATTGACAGCAGTCAAAACATTGTTAAGAAGTGCTATATTATAATTCGAATTAAAGATTGCACTTTTTTCTATAGATATTGATATTGGTAATATTAGTAATTAATTATCAGTACAAATAATTCGTGATGAGTATATCAAATTGTATGATATGATTGGAGTTTATTTCGAATGTCACCAAAATGCCGCTATTGCCTCACGTATACATTTTGTAAGATATCGTAACAATAGACATTATGGCAAAAAAGTATTTGAAAGAAAGGCAAAAAGATTAAGAGAAACTGGTAGTTTTTCTCGTCCTTGTGTTAAACGACGTAGTAGAGTTATGACCGAAGATAATTCAATCAATGTTCTTGCTTTAATTCAACAGAATCCACATATAAGTAGTCCGAAATCTCTACTTCTTTACCACAATATCTCCTGCCAGGATAACACTTCTTAACAATATTTTGACTGCTGTCAATAAATAAACAATATGAAGTCCCTATCAAATTCATTGTCATAGCCTACTTAGTTTCGAAAAAACAATTTTTAATCATATGAAATAACAATGGTCAAAATAGGTATCAACATTAAGAGTTTTCTGCTATAAAAAATTTTGAAAGTACCTACTGACTTTAATTAATTTTTTAATTTATTTTATAATACAGGGTGTGTCAATACTATACTTACTTATGTTTATGCGTTTTTATTCATATCTCGAGTTCGATAAAAGCTATTAACATGCGGTTTGCGCCATTTTGTTACGAATTTAATCCAGTTCCATTATACTTTACAATAAATAGGTGTTTCCATTAAAAATTTTGAATAAAAACAAATTTTAATTTTTTCTATTCGAAAGTACCCTCTACCTACGACAATTAAAACTGAATGCAATTATTTTATAGTAGATGTAAATTAATTCATCCATACTCTTTCTAATGACACTAATTTTGTTAAAATCGGTTGATCCAAACCAAAGTTATAGGTATTTATCCACAAATACTTTCCCACTCTCCCCCACCCTTTATTTGAAAAAAATAAAAAAAAAAGTACTTGAACAACTTTATGCAGAATTTATGCCTCTTTCTAGTTTACTTATTTAACACTTGGTATAATTGGACATATCTCCCCCCTAGCGGTTCATCCAGAATCTTGAAAGTTATTTCCAGCGATTTCTCTTGGCCACTTTTACTAAGGAATTTTTTCTCCTAAAGTTATAACATGAATAGTTTCTGATATATAGCCGAGAGATCGGCTTATTGGACCACCCGGTACACTTCGCGAAATATGAGACCGATTCGTTCTTTTCACACACATTATTATATAAGTATTATATGCATTTCAGTTGCCTTTAATAGAACAAAAGCCAACATTCTGACTGAACATAAAATAAAAAATTATTAATGTTAATTAATTAATGTAAATTAAAGAAAATTCAATAAATTACTTTTAATGTGATTGGAATTAAATTTTAAAGAACTATTTGAGGTTCACTGGTCATTTTTTGATTAGTAGTAGTAGACAACGTTCATTCTTTTGGGAAGGGTAAGGGATATCTTTATTTCGAAAAGAGAGAATGATTTGTGTCCGTTTAGGGTCGGTTGACCCTCTTCAGACTAGAGTTGAATGTTTTGTTGTTGTCGTTGTTTTTGATTACTACTCGGTCTTCATATATATGGTTATATTAGAACTAAAAAGGTTATGCTAGAAGAGAAACGGTAAAACCAATTACATAGATATGAAGCGATGAGTTCGCCAATGCTGCATTTTGTGCATCGACTGTGACACGTTATTTTGTATACTCATTGTAATTTCCAAATTTATATGTTTTAGGATTCTGAAAATATTGAAAAACCTTCTAGTCTTCGCATAATTGATTGGCAAATATCTTCAGTCTCGTCACCAGCAGATGATGTAACTTCCTTCTTCCTAGCTAACAGTCCCAAGGAAGTATTGGATGACTACAAAACATATATGAAATTATACCATGACGCTCTCTCTACACAACTCCTCAATTTTGGTTGTGATCCACAAAATCTTTTTCCATATTCAATGTTCGAAGAACACTTAACAACTCTATTTGCATTAGGTGCTTATAGGTGTTTCATGTACGTTAAAGTAATGGTTTCTGAATCCGAGGAAGCTCCAGATCTGGCAGAAATTTCTGAAAAAAATGGAGATATTATAAACAGCATGAATTTTAGTGTTAAAAATATGGCTGAATATAAAAGGAGAATAAAAGATGTTCTTTTATTTATTAAAAATAATAACTATCAATAAATAAAATTTGTTAATTTAAAATAATTTATTACTGACAATATATCTTTGTTGTTTAGCTAGACGATTTATTTCCTTGATAATTATTTTAAGAGTAATACTCAGCTGATGATGCAAACTAATATAATTGAAGAATTTAAGTAATAATAAATAAAACTAAATTATTAAAAAAATAAAACATTAAGAAACTGTAGAAACTGTTCCTGAATTTACATCGTAGACGCAGGCAGAACTTTAAAGATGCACAGTAGAGCAAAAAACTATTCTTTTTTACGGTGGGAGAGACCGGGGTTTGTTGAATTATTTTTTTAATAATTAATTTTTACTGATTTATTATTTGCATACTGTTAAATTCAAGTATGTCTGATGGTCTATACTTCTTAAGGTATTATAGATACATTTTTAAATTAACCAATTCTCTATAGAAAAAAGTTTTAAGCAAATTTTGCTGCCTTGCAAAGTAAATCAACTAGCCACGGGTGCGCGTTTAGTTGACTCAATAATTTCTTAGTGATATCGTTAGGGTAATATTAGAGACATAATCCAAAAACAAATACAGATTAAATTTTTCGCACCCCCTCTGTGGCTCAGTGGTAAGAGCGCCTACCTTTAAACCTAAAGGTCATGAGTTCGAATCTCATCTGGGTGGAGAAATTTTCGTTTATTAAAAATTAATGAATGAAAATAATTTCTATCCTTGTGCGATTGGTACTCACCAGAGGGACCGCAGACGTTCGGATACAATTAGCGTCTCTTAGCAAAGACAATGACGTCGACTTTGCTAAGTACCAAGACAATTACTCTACACACACACACACACACACACACACACACACACACACACACACACACACACACTACACTAGGTACCTGACTGTACCATGCCAATGATCATAGTTGTCGAGGCATTAACCCAATAAAAAAAAAAGATTTTTCGCTTTTATTTTGACCGTTGACAGTAATAAAATCTAAAAATTACAAGCGAAACTCACAAATCATAATCAGAATTACAATTGATACATTTGAAAGAAGTGATATTACTTTTGTTCGTGCATTTGATGTGAGCCCATCTTCTACAATGGTTGTGTTGCACCCTGTTATAACCTCTAGTGCTATTTCGATAGGGTTCTTCACATACTAAGCACTCAGTTCCTTTTTTCTTTTTTTCGACTCTATCACTTTCTGTGATTTATGTATTTCTGTTTTTTTCGGTTAATCTTTTTGGAATAAGTACCTTATGGAATCATCCTGTGAGCTTTTGACTTTTATCTTTGTGGTATATCCTGGTGTTTTGTTATCAAATATATATATATGTATATGTATATATATATATATATATATATATATATATATATATATATATATATATATATATATACTACTCTCCAAAATTAACGCACCACCTAAAATGGACCATGATTTTATATGAATGGACTATATTTCATCTGAACCCTTAATTAGATTTCCATGATTTATTTTTCACATTGTAGAAATTTTTTTAAATAATGACTGTATTAATGTTTTTTGAGAAGTCTACGTTTTACTTATATGTTTTACTTATATGCTTTACTTATATGTTTTTTCATCTAATTTTGCAACACTCTGTGGAATGTATTAGAAACAAACACTACATGCTATTTATATTTTAAGATGGCTTTATTCTTTTTTCATATTTTCGTGAATAAATCATCACGATACCTTTATTATCAAAAAAGAAAATTATGTTCAAAGCATTACGTGATTTTTATTCTCCAAAATTAACGTCCCACCTCAACTCTGCCATATTTCTTAAGCTATTTTTCTTGTGTATCCTTAATTGGATTTCGATAAATTTTTTTGCTCATTGCAGACCTATTCTTAAGTAATTACTGTATTAATATTTACTGGGAAGTGTCAACGTTTCACCTATATATACCAACGTTTCACCTTATTTTGCAACTTCGTGTGGAATTTACTTAAAGCAAATGCTATATCTTAATCCTTAAATTAGGGATTAAATAAATCAATACTTTAAAAAAGTTTAATTTTTTTTTTAACATTTTCGTAAAAAAATCATCGATATCTTTATTATCAAAACAGAAAACTGCGTTCCAAAGCATAACGTAATTTTATTGAATATTTAATGTAATCAGTTAGTAGGCTATGAAAAATCAAATAATTTGACAGCACAATTTTACACTGTAAATATTGTTTACATTTCAAAAAACTGTTTTGCTATTTTGACGTATGTTAGTTAGTTGATTTGGATCGTATTTCAAGAAATTTGAGCCGAGATGAATGTGTTCAGACAGTTACTTTACCTGATGTAGGGTTAAGTTTTACGTGAAATAGGCTTGAGGTTAGGGGTGTCTCATACTACACTATCACAAGTCATTTTACCACAATTGTGATGTAGTATGTCACAGATACACTACACCACGACAAGATCAGTTTTTCAGGCTTCGTGCTATAAGAGAACGTTTTCTCACAATGAGACATTTACAAATACAAGTTACAGATATTCATAATATTCGTACTTGTTGTACGAGTACGAGTACGTGTTGTTCACTGATGAATCGAGGTATTTCTTATATAGCTCAGATAGACGTGTGAGAGTTATTCGTCGGCCAAGAGAACGCTACGCACAGTGTAATATACGACCTATTACTTTATTCAGAGGAGTACTTGTAATGGTTTGGGGAGAAAAATCTCTTTCAACGCGAACGGATCTTGTTGATTTACGAAGAGGTTTCTTAACAAGTTAAAGGTATATTAAAGACATTTTGTCTAATCATGTAGTTCCATTTGCTCCTTACATAGAAAATAATTTACTTTTAAAGCATGATAACGCTCGACCACATGTTGCACGTGTGGTTCGCGAATATTTGGACGAGGTTGAAATACAAACCATGAACTGGTCACCCTGCAGCCCTGATCTCAATCCCATAGAGAATTTGTGGGATATTATTAATCATCAACCCAGGAGCCGACAACCACCATTTGTCGCTCTTGACGACATAGAAGTTTTAAAATGCAAGTGATCAAGACCAAACACACTGCTTGATTTTAAGTATGCCTCGCCGCTGTGAAGAAGTAATTATGTGTAGAGGTGAAAATACTTGTTATTAGGTGTTTTTGGGAAAGGGGAATTGTTAATAGTTATTTAGATTATATTTTCTTAGGCTTTACTTGTATTAAATGTCGATAACGTTATGTAAGTAATGTTTCCTTTGCTTTAAATGTTGGTAAAAACTTGTTACATTTAAAGTTTTGTATAATCTTTGATAATATGGATATCAAGATAATTTTTTTACGAAAACCTTAATATATATATATATATATATATATATATATATATATATATACCAAAATTCAAAATTTTTAGAGGGCTGTAACTCTCTAATCGACAAAATATAGTCTATCATAGATCTTTGTCCTCTACTGTCTTTAAAGGCGTATTTGTATTGTTCTTCATGAGGGAACAATGTATTATTTTTACGTATCTCGTTTATGCTGCAGAGGTTCGTCAGAAGGTTTCCGTTTTAATTTCTGATATTTTCGTTATATAGCCGTATTATCGTTATATTATATATTATCGTTATATTCCTGGAACTATATCATTACCAGCATGTGCGTTAAAATCAGCCATACTGATTATATATTTATCATTTTGGATCTCGTTTATTACAGTCTGAAGGTGTTCGTAGAATATACGAAGAAGGTTGCGTTTCGATTTAAGTGTTCGTAGAAGTTTTCCATTATGGTGGTATCTCTGTTGTTTTCTGGTGCATAGATTGTTATCACAGTCAGAGGTTTGATATCCAGTTTAACTTTTACACTTACTGATATTAATATCTTCTTCTTTACTGGCTTTACAACTCGAGGTGAGTCTTCGCAGCATCCACTATCTCCCTTCATCCTCTAAGATCTTGCGCTTCTATTTCCCATTGTTGTACCCCAATTCTAGATAAATCGGCTTCAACATCATCCTTCCAACTTTTTCTCAGTCGACCAACTGATCTTCAACCATCTGGTCTTTCTAAAAACACTGTCTTTAACACTCTGTCATCCTCTGATCGTACCACGTGACCTGCCCATTCGGTTTGTCTTGATACGCCTAACTATGTTTTCAGTTCCATACAGAGTCACCAATTCAACATTGCGGCGTCTTCTCCAATCCCCTGTGAATTTATTTCTTTGAGTACTAAAAATTATTCTGAGAACCTTTCTTTCAAATACTAGAAGCTTATTGATTTCCCGCTGGTCGAGAGTTCATGTTTCACTGCCATATGTAATAATTGGAAGAATAATCGACTTATACAGTAATAATTTAGATTTTCTTTTAGTAGTTTTCTTTTTTAGTTAATTTAGATACTAATATAATCTACAGAATTAAATCTTTAAAATGGCAGTGGACGGGATATTTAGCGAGAAGACCTGACAATAAATGATCCACTATATTTCACGTGATGTTAAGCAGCAGCAGACTATATCGAATTTGTACGGAAATAATAGTGGAATGACAAAACGAATAGTTCCTTAGTGGTCTAGAATGAATAAAATTTAGCGGGCATGCATACATGTTTTTCTTCTATTTGTCCCAAATTTAAAACATAATTCTTTTTTATATTATATAATGTTACAGTTGTTACATTCAATTAAAAATTTACATCGCTACTAAAGAAAGAAGCATTTCTTCTCGTTACCTTTATTTCCTTATTTTGCGGTAATAACTTGTATTCTGTAAAATTCGATATTAAATATAATAAAGTATTAATTTTGCGTTGATATTTTGTAGATACATATTTAAAATTAAACTGCGAGATGAAGTTGAGTTTTCGATATAAATAAAATGTAAATAGAATATTCCGCGGTATCGAAGCTGTAAATGTTTGCCGCTGCGCAACAGGTTATTATTTATTAGATACAAGGCTACAATTTAAATCAAGCAACATAACATCCTATTAAATGGTGTTTTTTTAATCAGTAGATCACGGTATCTCAACTAGTGACAATGGAATTAAGCAAAGAACAGAAAGAATTAATTGACCGAGTCGCAAAAGAAAATGGTTTCAGTGATTACCAAGTGATTTCAAATGCGGGATCATTTAAAGGTGACAATTTTTTGGGAGTAATAAGTACTATTACAATTAAAAATGGTGAGAAAACATTGGATCTAATTTTAAAATCAGCACATACAAACGAAGCTTTTAGAAAAGCTGCTCCACTACACGAAATTTATGGACGAGAAATATATATGTATAACCGTGTTTTTGAGGAGTTTAAAAAGTTTGAAGAAGAACATAATATTAAAGATCGCTTTATCAGCACGCCAAAAGCATATCTGTGTTCTTCAGAAAATGGCCACGAAGCCCTTTTAATGGAAAACCTAAAATCACAAGGCTACAAACTTTGGAATAAAAAAAATGCTATGAATCCTGGTCACATAAAAGCAGTTCTTAAAGAATATGCGAAATTTCACGCTATTTCTCTGGCTATGAAAGACAAATGTCCCGAAGAATTTAGTAAACTGGCCTCCAAAGTTTATGAGAACGTTTTTGAAGAAAATCCAGAATTTGGCAATGAAGAAAAATTACAACAATTTGTAACATCAGCGTTGGGCAACGGATACGAAGCAGTAGCGGGTGATTCGGAACTTACGCAATGTGTAAAAAATCTTGAAGGTAAAATTATTGATATTTTTACAAAAGAACTCAAAAAGGAAAAATTTAAATTGGTTATCAGTCATGGAGATTGCTGGTGTAATAACTTTTTATTTAAATATGAGGTATGTATATTTTTATGTATATATTTATCTAAATATTTCTTAAAAGAGCATCGTATTCTAAATATTTCAGTAATATTAATAATACAAAACACGTTCCATAAAAATTATTTAGAAGTTCATCTTAGTAAAATTCTTTGTACATGTCGATATTGTTTGACACAGTTTATTAAAAAACGTGTTCTGATTAATTTTATTTGATTTATGCCTATATTTGCAAAGTATCTTATTTTACATTAGTTCAAATTTAGTGAAATTCTTTCATTTCCACTACCGAACAAAACAATAAAATGGATTTTAAAATATATAATTTATTCTTTAAAGATATGATGTGTTTTCCATTAGTTTCAAAATTTTATGATCGGATAAACCGTTATTATCCAGCTTTTATCTAACTTATGCGGTGACAAGTTATCAGATGATCGCAACTTATATTATTTATATAATTGCTACAAATGAAGCAATAGGGTCAAGTGGGGTCGATTACAAAACATTATTTAAATCTTTTGATTTTTGATACAATTAGAACCGAAAAACATATATATGTGCAGAAATACATACATAACCTTCTCATATGGTCAATTTGCCAATAAATTATTATGTCACATTTTTTACCCCTAATGAGGTACAATTATTATAAGACAACATCTGGGCAAATTTGAGACATAATAAAAATCTGTGTTTAAGTCAGTAAAATTGTAGAGTATCTTCTTCTTCGCGTGCCATATCTGACGATATTTATCTGACGTTGACGATCACCATTGCGAAGGCTTCTCGATTTTCTGCAATATCGAATAATAATTGTCCTGCATTTGGTATCTGAGTCCATTCACGAATGTTTTTTAACCAAGAAACTTGTTTTCTTCCTACACCTCTACGGCCCTCTATTTTGCCTTTAAAGATCAGTTGTAAAATTTTATATCGACTTCCCCTTACTATATGTCTCAGATAAGACATTTTTCGATGTTTAACAGTCTTTAGCAGTTCTCTGTCTTTGTTGACGCTCCTTAGTACTTCTTCATTAGTTTTTCTTGCTGTCCAAGGTATTTTCAGCATTCGTCTATGAACCCACATTTCCAATGCTTCAATTTTGTTTATGATCGATACTTTTAGCGTCCACACTTCTGCACTATACAAAAGTACAGACTAAACATAGCACTCAACCATTAGTTGCTTAACCATAGTTCTAAACTGAGATGGTTATTGCAAAGAAATGACTTCATTTTCATAAAAGTAGTTTTAGTCATTGCTATTCTACGTTTTATTTCTATGTCTGGATCTAGTTGGTCCGTTATCACAGTTCCCAAATTTGTCATTTTGTGAACTTTCTCAACTTGGACTCCGTTCAATTGAAGCTTTGATTCGGGATGTGGGTCACGACTAAACACTAAAAATTTGGTTTTGTTTGAGTTTATTTTAATGCCCATTTGCTCTCCTTCCTCGTAAATACGATCATGCCGAATTTGAAGACCTTCAATATTATCTGATAGAATTACTGTATCGTCTGCATATCTAATAACATTAAGTAGTTCCCCGTTGATTTTTATTCCATATGGTTGTCTCTCAAGCGCCTTTTTAAATAACCAGTCCGAGTAAACATTGAACAATGTCGGCGACAAAATGCAACCTTGTCTGACTCCTCGTTGTATGGAGATTTCATCGGTGTAGTTAACTCCAATTTTTACGATAATAGTTTGATTACAGTACAAATTTTTAATGACACGAGTATCCTTGTCATCTATTCCGATATTTTTCAGTATTTGCATTAATTTTACATGCTTTATCGAATAGCTTTTCGAAGTCCACGAAACATGCAAATACATGTTTTCTTTGGTAACGGCATTTTTGTAATAGGATGTTAAGCGCAAAAAGTGCCTCCCTGGTTCCCACAGCATTTCTAAAACCAAATGGGGTATCTTCAAGATCTTCTTCGCATTTGCGTCTAATTATGATGTGTAGTATTCTGTGGAAAATTTTCAGAGTGTGGCTCACTAGGCTAATTAATCGACATTCTAAACATTTTCTCGCATTGTGTTCTTTAGGTATGGCGATAAAGATGGATTTAAGCCAATCCGCAGGAATCACTCCTACCTATATTGAATTAAAAAGTCTTACTACTAATTTTAAGTTATCATTCTCTATTAGTTTCAGCAACTCAGTTGGTGTATCATCTGGACCACAAGCTTTTCTAATTTTAGCATTATTTATAGCATGTTCTACTTCGCATTTCATAATTTCTGGGCCGTCAGTACAGTTTTGGTAGAATTCGGCAATATTATTCCTGTCATCTTCAAGCAACTCTGATATATACAGCTGCCATTCTTTTCTTATTTCTTGCTCATTTACAATAATTTTGTTATTAGTGTCAACAAGTACAGAGAGAACTCGTTTTTTAAATATATTACTTATTTCTTTCAGTTTTTTGTGCACATTAAATAAGTCGTGTTCAGATATTACATCCTCCATTTCGTCGCACCTTTCTCTCATCCATTTTTCTTTGGCTAATTTGATCTCCTCTTTTATTTTTCTCTGTAGGTGTCTATATTCTGTTACATTCGATTTTATCAGTCGACGTTGTTCCAATAATTTCAAGATGTCGTCTGTCATCCAGTTATTTTTGTTGATTAAGTCTTTTCTATGATCATTGTTTGTGGAGATTTCGTTAACTTGGTTTTTAAATTCACTTCATAGTTCTTCTGGATCTTCCAGTTGTTCTCCAACGTTTTTTATTCTATTGTTAAATTCTTTTTTAATGTTATGTTTTGTGTTTATATTGTCAAAGTTAAGTAAATTGGTTTTGGTTTTTGGCCCTGAATTCGTTTTAACCTTAGTTTAATATCTGCTACGAGTGGTTGATGATCAGATCCAATATCTACACCAGGATATATAGTGACTTTTTTGACGGCATTTCGGAAACGCTCATTTACAAGTATATAGTCTATTTAATTTCTTTAAGACTCAGGATTATTGCCATCATCAAATGGGGCTTTCCAAGTGTATAGTCGTCGCTTGGGTAGTTTCTACCAGGTGTTTGCAGTGATTATATCGTTTTCTTTACAGAATTCATACAATCTCTGTCCTCGATCGTTAGGTTGTCCTAAACCATAAGGACCTACAGTCGGACCTCGTCGACCTTCCTCAATTTTTGCATTGAAGTCGCCTATAATATATAAAATTTAAATGTATAGTATAGTCAGAGAATTACGAACACAGAGAAGCGACACTCCTTTGAAGTTTCGTGGGCAAGCTGCCAATGACAGTTAAACAACAAGAAAACTAATAGTCAGTGGGCATATCACACACTATAAATTCTTAAATAAAATTGAGCATTTATGTTGACTTTCAATAAATATGAAATATTGCACTGAAAAAATAGTTACATGGAGGGCCGGCCTTTGTTGACATTCTTAATGGTGTAATTATTTTTGATTTACAACAGGTGGCAAATATGTTTTTCTATTTCACTCTTTATTACATTAATGGGCACTGTATGATGTAGCTTACGAATTACAACTCTGTTTGCTCTATCCTCTTTCATTTGGTACGTATGATGCACAATTTTTTTTCTGTTTAAATGTCTTACTAGTTTTCCGCATGTTTCAGAGTCCCAGTAATTTATTTTTATTGTATTGTTTTTTAATGCTGTACAATAGAATGTCTCTGTTTTTGTTACTTCCGATAGGTTATTAAGCATTTTATTATATTTAACAATTGGTGGGGGTTTAGAGGTTGCTGGAGTTATGTTGGTATTTTCTGTACTGTTATTGTTGTCGTTTTCGTTTTCATTTTGTAGAATCTGAAATTTATTGCTAGTTACTACCGTGTCTTCGTTTTTTGTTGGTGTAGGAGGATTAATTTTACGTTTTTTGTTACTATGTTGTACAGTTTGCCATTTGTGGATGTCCGATGACTCAATGTCGCTGATTTCCTCTGAAGATTCTTCACTTTGTAATGTATGTGTCATCTCAATTAAAATATTAGCTTTATTTTGAGATGTAGATAATGTGGGCTTTATTTTAGCATTGTATTGACAGTTTGAGGAAGATTGTAATAGTACTAGTTTAGGAACATAATATACTGTTGTTGGTGGGTTATTTAAAATTTGTGCTGAATTTGGATATGAATTTTGTAGAAAAAGGACATTTGGGCATTCTGGTTGAATTTGCTGTTGCTGATATTGGGTATTTATAGGTTGACCATAAACTAGCGCCTAATTTGTATGGATGCGATGTTTACAGGTCGAGAGTCAAATGAATACTATTCGAACATCTGAACTAAAATAATTTTTTTTTTATTTTGAACATTTTTTAATAAAAACAATATTTAGTAGGGTGTATTAGCTCCACGTCCAGTAATTACTGCGCTCGTTCAATAAAGCATACTTCGGATTAAGCAGCAAATTTTTCCTGAGGAATTTGCTCCCATTCGTCACAAATTGCTTGCTCCAACTCATTCATAAATTGAAACTGAACATAGTTACGTCGAATAAGTCGTCACAAAATATCCCATGTATGCTCTATTAGATTTAGGTCTGGAATCCTTAGGATTCCAGACCTAAAGTTTTTTTTTCCTTGCATCTTCCACCAGACGAAAGTTTTTTTCAACAAATGACGCAAATGACACGACATGATCTTACCAACATTGTTTACTATACCTTTTAGCGTTTAAATGGTCCTCTAGAATTGTAAAAAAATTTATAAGCCCCTAAAGAAATGCCTGTGCATCCCATTATACCATTTTTACCAAACTGAACTTTGGCAGTGAAACAACATTGGTCATAACGTTCACATCATAATTCATTCGTGAACAACAAGGCACCCCATTCTTCAACACTCCAATAAAGATGTTTGTAAGCGAAGTGTTACGTTACCGCCGATGTTCTGCTGTGAATAGAAGTCCCGTGTCAGCTATTCTGGATCTTAATCCACATTCAGTTAAGAGTCTGCGAACGGTATAAATGTTTATATGGACTTTATTTAATCGTTGAATAAGTACTGGTCGTGATGGTGTGCGATCGCATAACGTTTGCAGTCTAAAAAAGTGACCTTTAAATTGACCTGTGGTTCTTCGTGTATCTTGACCAGACCTGCTGGTGTATTGTCTTATTTCCTGAAATTTTTCTGTTGCACCAAACACTGTACTTTGAGAAATTCCTAAAACATTTGCGATGCAACAAATGCTTCGGCCATCACCTTCTAAAACAAAAACTTGTGCTTGTTCTTGTGTTATTATCATTTTTTTATTGCAATTTTTAAAAAGTAGAAAACAAAAAAACTAAAGGCAAACTTGCAAATACATTGGATTAACTAAAATACTTTATAGAACATGTTTGTTTAGAATTTGATTACACATTGATTACGTTTTCAATGTTCGAATCGATGTATCGATTTTGACGTTTTAAATTTACACTGAGAAGAGATGACATTTTCTATCTCCAGGGTAGAAGCATATACCGGCACTACATAAATTTATTTATTTGAGGTATTTTACAACTGTCACAATTTCAAGTAAATGGATGTAGTTTTCTAGAATTCGTAACGGAAATTGTGCATTCACTGTACTATCATCGTACAAATACATTGTAGTGTTTAATAGATTAGTAATATCCACCTCTCACTATAAATATTCACAACAAATTATCAAATTTAGTGTATGTTTGTTTAAACTTTTAGCCTTTCAAATGATTATCTGTAAATAAATATGTGACGCTTCACATGTCTATTTTTAATAAAGGAAATGATGATTATAAATCGAAGGTTAACCGAATTAATTTATATCTATGTATTTATTTAATCCGAAAACCAGTGATGCTTTTAATTTATGAAGATAAAGTTATTTTAATAACCTTGATAATATTTTTATTTACATCTAAGGCGCATCAACCTATATGATCATTAGTGTCACCCAATTTTACAAAGACTTTTTTATATTTTTGGATACTATGTTGACATTGATTTTGACATACAGAGATTTTCACATACATACATAAATTTTTTCGTACATACATTTTCAATTACAATGATTTTTACAAGCATTAACTTTTACGCATTTTTATTTTTATATGCACTGTTTATATATTTGGTTGTATATTCCTATTGATTTAAGAAATCGTCCAGCTAACAAATAGTCACAGTTCTCTTCTAGAAACTTATGTAGGATTATGTTTCACTTTTCCTTTTATTTAAATATGTCGGACATTCGAGTAAGATATGTTGAACACTTATACTGAAAAATACTTACCACACATTGGATTAATACTTACAGTAATATGATATCCATATGTTAAGTGTGTATGTCCTAATCTAAACCTATTATAGTTTGATCTCTCCTATAACTACACTTATTATTCCATCTTGTACCTCTTATTTTTATGTCTCGTAGATTTTGTTTAAACTGATCAGATTGGTTAATAGAGATAGAGATACGCTGGTGTGTCTTCTTTTCAACATAGCTCTGGAAAAGGCGGTCAGGGATGTCCAAAGAGACAACAGAGGAAATATTTTTAATAAATCATCCCAAATTTTGGCATATGCAGATGATGTTGACTTAGTTGCCCGCACAACACGCAAGCTAGAAGAAATGTATACCACCTTGTTAAATGCCTAAAAAAATATAGGCCTGCAAGTAAATAAGGAGAAAACTAAGATATTGGCATCAACACTTAACAATAGAGCCAGAAACATGGGCCACCAATTCACGGTTGATAACTCTACCTTTGAAGTGGTGGACAAATTCACGCACTTAGGCTTCCTGATCACCAAGGAGAACGTCATGATGAAAGAAACCAAGCGAAAAATAATCCTAGCAAACAAATGGTATTTTGGACTGAGTAGACATATGAGAAGCAGAAACTTAAGCCAAAAAACATAATTAACCATATACAAAACCCTTATACAACCAGTGTTAACATATGGAACGGAGAACTGGACCATTTTCAAGGCAGATGAAAACCTCCTACTTACATTTGAACGAAGGATCCTGAGAACAATATTCGGTGGCATCTGTGAAAATGGTGTTTGGAGAAGGAGGTACAACTACGAGACATATCACAGATATAAACATATATTTGGTGGTAAAGACGTAGTATCTCTTATAAAAATAGGAAGACTAAGATGGGCAGGACATCTGGCAAGATCACAGCAGAACAACCCTCCTAGAAGAATCCTTATGACACAACCTGTAGGAATTAGAAGTAGAGGTAGGCCAAAACTAAGATGGAAGGATGATGTAGATGAAAATGGTAGAAAAATAGGCGCAGCAAACTGGCAACAGTTGGCAGTGGCTAGAACTGACTGGCGTAGTAGACTTGGGAAGGTCGAGGCTCTTTTATAGGGCTGTAGCACCAATGATGATAAGTTTTTGTTCAGATTGACTCCATTTTTGAAGCTACCAATTCTATTTTTCTTTTACCTTTTTTACTTCATTTAACCTTAATTTTTTACTTATTATTCAGCATTGCTCAATAAAAATACCGAACACCTATTTATCTCTACAAAAATATCTCTAAATCCCTTTTGTTTCAGTAATCATTCTTCCAGTAACAACATCATAAAATTTTTTGAATACTGATTCTTGATTCACATCTTCACATAAAAAGATGAGCCAAATATTCAGGTCAAAAAATACCTTCTACACGAAAGCTGACCATCGAGAAGCATGGGCTCGATAGGTAGACAGACTTTTTCGGTGCTTAGCCGTCGACGAGAACAAAATTTATTTTGCAAAGTCGGCGGCTGAGTAACCGAACACACACATATGTATTTCGGACTGAGAGGCATCAACTTAGGTTGGTTGATATCTGTTCGAAACATTTACGTTTTGTAGGAGACTGAAGCCCCAGAGTCATTAAATTAAATTCATTGGTAGGGAGAAAAGCTGTTCTAGCTACCCCTAGAGGCTTAGTTACAACCAAGAAAAACAAAGGATCAACATTATTCAGGGCATGTAAAGTAACAAAGTAACGATCAATACATAAGCCCCTCCATTCGTAAGTCACAAGATGGGGAGTGGTGGTAGCATAGCTAGGGGGTTTAGATATGTACCACTTTATGGCGAAGTGTGACCGGTTTACTCTTCGGACCTGTGGGTCCCACTCTTCAATGGTACACACATGTCTCTTGAGGTTGGGTTGTACGAGCGCGCGCGCGTGTTTCTTGTGTGTGTGTACGTGTGTTTTTTTATGGATGTTTATGTGTTCGAGAGCCTTCTTTGTATCTTTAATGTCTGTGTTTGGAGACAGTCCCGTTATAACTAACTGTATAGTTTTTTGTTTTTTCTTTGTCGTCTAATGGCGTATTTCTCAGTTTTCACCGCTTATGTTAATATTTTCAATTTTTTTTGTTGGTGGCAGTCTTCATCTTCACTTTCAGCTTAGCATTATTCGTCACCTTTACTTGGACTTTGATGTTGTTTATGATGATAGTGGCGGCTATTATTTTCCATGAATTTTAATCATTGATTATTTTTTCAGCTGCCCGTTTTTTTTGAGGCTGTGTGGGATTTATCACATAAAATTAAACGGAACTTAAATAAAATTACATAAAATTAAATAAAATAATAAAGAAATTTTATAAAAAAATGAAATAAAATTAAAAAAAGAATAACCAAAATTAACTAAAATTAAATTAAATTACCAACACTTTTTTTAAATATGACAAATTATGTTAAATATAATTTCTTTGATAGGGAAATATGTTGTACCTAGGGACAATTTTTACAATTTGATTTTTATAAATTAGACAAATAAAGATATTAAAAAATAATAAAATCTGGACAGTTTAACATACCTTTGTAAAGTTAATTCTAAAATGCTAATATTCCAACTTATATTCTATAAATTGATAATTTGCCTTAACTCGAAACAGCCGTTAAAAATACTTACATTGGACGTAAAAAATTACAAAATGGCCACAGCTTGTGTTAACACTTCAAGAACATGTGCACAACTGAATACCATAGAGAGGGACACTGTTGTCGATATGTTTTGTAAATCTAAGGTTTGTCTGATATTTTGTTTGGCGTTAATTTAGCCTGTCCCTAGGTACAACCGTCCCTAGGTACAGCATGTTCCCTTAATAATACATTAATGTAATGCATTTTTTAAATTTTATTTTTCTAAATTTTTATTTATCAAACATTACAAATTACACGTCAAAATATCCTAAGCAATGAAACGGTTTACAAAACACATTATAATTTTTTTATTGTGTAAACTGTTGTATAAAATATTTACGGAAAATTAAAAATCAAATATACAAAACATGAAAAAATATATACCAAAACCCCTATAGAAAAACTACAACAAACAAACTTTGGCAATATCGGGAGTCACACAAAAAGTTGCTTTGTACATTATTTACAAACATTAGTTCTACAGTTATTACACACTGATATCTTATAAATATTAGGTACATGAATTATTACCCTTTTATATATACGTTTTTGGTTCATATCGGGATGCACGTTTCCGTCAATCATGGGCTTTCTCAGTATTCTACTTTTGTTCATTCGTAATTCTCTTGGAAGTTTTTGGTTGATAATTCTTCTATTCAAATGTTGTTCAGCGAATTGTTTGGAGAGCACTTTCACAAATTCTGCTTATCGTATGTTGTTTGCTTCTGGATAAGTTAGGTCTAACATATTTATATAATTAAAAATTAGCGATATGGATGATGAAATACAAAACTGCCATAGGCCAACGGCTAGTGTATCTACTAAAACTATTAATTAAACATTTTTTTATCCAGGGCATCTACGCCCTCTTTAAACTTATTATAAAATGCAATAACGTCAGTTTTTTTAGTTTTTCTGCTTAATTCAGATTATTTTTGATTGGTATATATAAGAATTTTAGCTAAAATGTCATTGTCAATTAGACACCTCCATATTTGTAAAGGCGATGCACTTTTGCCCAACTATTTGGCATCATCACATCATCGTCATCACCTAGCTATTTAAGTCAACTGCTGGACATATGCCTCCCTCATTTTTGTCAATTCAGTAGGGGGTCTTCCTCTACTTCTTTTGTCTAACCTGTAAGCGATATACTCAGTATTGACCTTTCCATTTTCCTCTGAGCTATTTGCAGCGTTTTCGAACTTGTAGCTGTCAATGTAAAAGTTTGGACACCATTGGTCATTGCAGGTAACACACATTGGTCAAATGTTTTATGTATTAAAGAAATTGGTATATACCTTTTAAAGATGTCTTTATTCTAGAAGAAGTTTATTCTTCTTCGTAGTTCGCATGTTTGGTTGTCTGTTGTGATCTTTATTTCGTGTCCAAAATATATGTATTTTTTTCACTAGCTCTACTTCGTTGTGTCCAATATTGATATTTCCGCTAGGTACTAGGTTTGTCATGAAGTTAGTTTTGGAAGTATTTATTTTAAGACCCACAACACTAACTGAAGTTCATGTAGCATTGGAGATATCTCCTTGAGGTTGCCCGAGAACAAAACTATGTCGTCTGCGAAACATCATTAATCCTACACCTAAAACAACATCAACAATCATCACAATGTCCTGGTAAATGCAAAATTATGTTATATAATATTGATGACGATCACTTTAATTTATTTGTGCCATAATAACTCCTTCAATTATTAACTTATTTACCACTTTTAAAATCGTATTTGTCAGATAAGTTACTACTAGCTCCCTCACTATCATCTTCTAATACCGAATCTGTGTCAAGATAACTTTTAATATCGTTTAAAGGGCCACCTGATTCTTGAATATTGTTTATCTTATTTTTCTCCTCCTCGTACCATGTAAGCAGAGTTTTCGTATTACAATGTACTGTATCGATAAACCTGCCTTTTTGTAAAATTTTCACAAACACTGACGTGGTGAAAAAAAGACTCATTTCAAACATCAAATAGTTACAAATCACACTACTGAAGAACTAATTAATGGCGAAACGATCGACATCACTATAACTTGAATGCAGCTGGAATCACAAACCTATAACAACAAAAATAAAACAATGCGCATAATTTGAATATTGCATTTATTACTGAGCTTCTTCATCATTTCGCGACAAGAATTATCTTCTTCATCATAAATATATTCTTAAAATTCTACTTGACAATTTAAGTGTCAAAACTAAAAAACGACGTTCTTTTTAGTGACGACACAGTTTTTGATTTGGAAAATGGAACTTAATTTGTACTATTTTTATTATTTTTAAGATTTTTACTAAGCTTATTTTCGCAAACACAATGTCGAATTTGCAATCATCATCATTTTATAAAATCGCTTGTGGCTCGATATTTTGTATTTCTTCTTCTTCACGTGCCATCTCCTCTAAGAAGGTTGGCAAACCATCATGGCAATTCGGACTTTCGACACGGCTGCTCTAAAGAGGTCAGCAGAAGTATAGTTAAACCAAGCTCTCAAATTATTTAACCAGGAGATGCGTATTCTTTTGCGACTCCTTCTATCCTGTATTCTTCCTTGCATTATTAATTGCAACAATTTATAACGCTCGCCCCTTATAACGTGTCCCAGATATTGAAGTTTTCTGACTTTAATTGTATTTAAGACCCCTTTATCTTTACCCATTCTTCTCAACACCTCGACATTCGTGACTCTATCTACCCAACTTATTCTTAATATCTCTCTGTAGGCCCAGAACTCGAAGGCTTCCAGTTTGTCCGAAACATCTTTCTTTAAAGTCCAAGCCTCCAACCCATAAAATAATACGGAGAACACGTAGCATCTCAGAAGTCTTATCTTCAAAGAAATTGAAATGTCCCTGCTGCAGAATACTTTTTTCAATTTGTTGAAAGAATTTCTTGTCTGTCCTATTCTTGTCTTAATCTCTTTTGTGTACTCATTATTTTCATTAATTATTGTACCCAGATATTCATATTTTTCTTCTTCTTCTTCTTCAAGTGCCCTGTCCGTTGCGAACGTTGGCTATTAACATGGCAATTTTGATCTTGTTTGCGGCGCTTCTGAATAGTTCGACCGATGTGAGCCCGAACCACTTCCGCAGATTTTGGAGCCACGAGTGTCTTCTCCTGCCTGGCCCTCGCTTACTGTCTATTCATCTATCTATATTTCTCTTCTTCTTCTTTTATGTCTATCATATTTTTCAACTTTTTAATTTGTTGTCCATGTATTGTTATGATTTCTTGGCGCTGTTGGGCTTTTGTAATTACCATAAATTGTGTCTTTTTTGTGTATATTGACAGTCCGTTTCCTTCACTGACTTCTACCACTCTGTCAACCATTTGTTGTAAATCCACAAGACATTCCGCTAATAAAATACTGTCGTCGGCAAACCGTATATTATTGATTGGTCGGCCATTTACTTTTATTTCCATAGTTAGTTCTTCTAGTGCTTCCGGGATTATTTCCTCTGAATCCAAATTAAACAAAGTAGGAGACAGGACACAGCCCTGCCTCACATCCGTCTCAATTTGTATTTCATTTGTAAAGACTTTGTTCTCTTTTACCACAGCGATCTGATTATAATAGATAGCGCTAATGATCCTGATGTCTATCATATCTAAATTTTACTTTTCAAGTAATTTGATAAGACGGTTATGTCTGACCTTATCGAAGGCTTTGTTGTATTCCAAGAAACACATATATACTAGCTGATTAACATCCATCCACATTTGCAGACAGCACACAGCACACTTTGTACATTCACAGCGAACAGGGCTTCCCTCGTTCCCAGTGCATTTCTAAATCCAAACTGTGTGTCACTTATGTAATTCAAACAACATACAGAGTTGTTTATGAAATATATGTGTGAAGAATACAACATTTGTTTTCCTTTAAAAAACGTGAATAGCAGAAAAAGTGCTATTCATTGGTTTAATCAGAAACTTCGAGATTTAAGAAAACAACTCTACGATTGTAAAGCAACTTATAGAAAAACACATACTATTGACAATTGGATTAAATATTGTCAAATACGAAAAAAATATAAGCAAGAAATAAAAGCTGAAAAACGTATTGCTTATGCTAACATAATTAACAAATCCACCAACAAAAGTAAGACAATATGGAGTATTGTTAAAAAAGAAACCTATAAGGAACATACTACGTCTAATCTGAACTTAACACCAGAAGAAATTAACCAATACTTTACGAATATAGCAGATATTATATCGAAATCAATAGGAGACTCTAAGCATGACATAAACTACTATCTTAGCAGGCTACCTAGAAGGTCAAGTTCGTTCTTTATGTCTCCAATAGTAGCATCTGATGTGAAAGAATGCATATACAAATTAAAAAATTCCTCATGTGTTGACTACTATGGTTTTAACAGTAAAATTATTAAGGAATCGCTTGATACAATTGTTGAACCACTCACAATAATATTTAACAAATGCATTAACGAGGGTTACTGGCCTGATGTATTCAAAATATCAAAAGTATATATATATATATATATATATATATATATATATATATATATATATATATATATCCGGTTTTTAGGCGTTACGCCCGTCCGGTAGGGATCTATGGAGGAGTATCACCGAGCCGCAAGCCCTTATCTCTTGCCGTACTGCTCCACCATAGGCCGATCAGAACCCAGCATATCGAATATCAAAAGTAATTCCACTTCATAAAAAAAGAAATAAAAATGCTCCTGACAATTACAGACCTATTACCATAGTACCCACTATAAGTAAAATTTTTGAAATCTTAATTAAAGATCGTATATCAAATTATTTGGATAACAAATCAATTATATCTAGCTCTCAATTTGGTTTTAGAAAAAAATACTCAACAACTAAAGCTTTATTAGAAGTAATATAACATATTGTCCACGGTTTTGATGCAGGTGAACCTACTAATGGCGTAATGTGTGACCTTACAAAAGCTTTTGATTGTGTAGATATTCAAACACTATTGATAAAATTGGAGTACTATGGAATAAGGGGCACCATACAAGACCTTTTAAAAACCTATCTTACAGGAAGAACACAGATTGTTGCATTTAATAATCAAGAATCTGATCCTTTACCAGTTTCAACCGGAGTACCACAAGGATCAGTTTTGGGTCCTCTACTATTCTTGATATATATAAATGATTTACCAAGTGCATTGGATAACACCAACTGTATTCTTTTTGCAGATGATACAACCTTATTATGTAGAGGTAAAACTGATTACAGTCAGGATATATTAGAAAAATCTAAATCCTGGTTTAACTGTAACAAACTTAAGTTAAACGAGCAGAAAACCCAGACAATCGTATTTAGTTCTGATAGATGGGTTACACCATCTGAACCAGTAAAGTTACTAGGTGTTACTATGGATACAAATATTTGAAACTTTGTTAACTATTCATAATAATATAAAAGATGTAAAATCACATGCTGATCAACATCATTACAATACAAGAAATAAAAGTCATATCATTATACCATATTCCAGATTGTGTGTTACACAACTTAATACAATAGATTATAATCTGTATAATTGTTTTTTAAACTTAAACAAAAATATTGATATTAAGGCAATGAATTCTAAACAATTTTATAAACTAGCAAAACACTTCCTGCTGGAACACTGTTTCTATAGTATACAGGAATTTGTTTGTTTGAGCTCCTAGTGTGGTCGTTTTTAATGAAAACTATATTACGCCTTACTGAAATGTTTCTTTCTTATTTGTTATAATTTTATATATCTAATTTTCACTGTATATGTTTTATTATATGTTGTATTATTTCTTAGTTCTTAGTATACAAAAGTAAATTATTTTTATTGTGACATGACATATAGTGTTTACTATGTAAAAATTGTCAATAAACCTATCTATCTATCTATCTATAGTATGTCCTTCTCAAGTTTGTTGTGTGTTCTCCGGTGTATAATTTTTAAAAATATTTTGAGCGTATGGCTCATTAAACTTACTATCCGGTGGTCTTGGCATTTTTTTGCATTTGGTTTTATTGGTAGTGTTATGAATGTTGATATCAGCCAATCTCTGGGAATGATTTCTGTACTGTATATTGTATTAAATAAGTCGACCAATATTCCAATTTGCTGTTCTTCTATTAACCGTATTATGTCTACAGGTATTTCGTCAGGACCTGTTGCCTTATTATTATTTGTTTGCTTTATCGCCTCTAATACATCATCTTCTGTTATGTCTGGACCATTGTCGAACTTTTCCTGCTTTAGTACTATCTCAGTCCGTTCGTCTTTAAATAGCTTTTGAATATATTCCTGCCATCTTTTAAGCCTTTCACCGACGTCTTTAATTATTTTGCCGTTTTTATCCAGCAGTATGTTTGATGTTTTGCTAATATGAGTGCCTGTTATTTCCCTAATTTTTTATGAAGGTTTAAGTTATCATGTTTTTCTACCAACTGTTCAGTCTCTTCGCATCTGTCACTATACCATCTTTCCTTTGCATATCTGATCTTTCTCCCTATTTCTGTGTGTATAATATTATACATGTTTTTGACTTTGGTTTTATAGGATCTTCTTGCTTCCACGAGATCCAGAATCTCATCAGTCATCCATTCATTTTTGTTCTTGATCAGCTTTGGTGTTAGTTTTGTCTCACATGTGCGTATAAGAGCATCTTTTAATATATGCCGTTTCCTGTTCGCATCTTCAGTAGAAATAATTTCTATTTTGGTGAGCTCTTCTTTAATTTTTAGTGTGACTTGCTCTTTTATTAATGGATCTTTCAAACGGAATACTTATATCCTCTCGACTTTAGTTTTAGCCACAAGCTTTTTTAGATTAATTCTAAACCTTCCTACCACTGGGTTGGGATCTGATCTTACATCAGCTCCGGGGTATGATTTTACTGATTTTATGGAATTTCGGTATCGTTTTTAGATGAGAAGGTAGTCAATTGTGTTTCTGATGACGTTATGTTGGTTGTCTGCTGGAGATTTCCATGTATAGAGTCTCCTGGGTGGCAGATCATAAAAAGTATTCGCGACAATAAAATCGGTCTCTTGGCAGAATTGAGCCAATCTGTCTCCTCTCTCGTTACGGGTTCCCAGTCCAAAGTTTCCAATAAAATCACCTTGACTTCCTCTACCAATTTTTGGATTTCGATTTCCCATGACTATTGTAACGTTTCTAGACTTGGTTACTTCTAAAGCTAGTTGTAATTCATTATAAAACTGTTCGAGCTCTTCATCCGACTTTTCTGCAGTGGAAGCATATACTTGAATTATATTGACTCAAGACTTTATTTTGTATTTAACATTCTCCAAATTTATATGTTTTAGGATCCTGAAAATATTGAAAAACCTTCAAGTCTTCGCATAATTGACTGGCAAATATCTTCAGTTACGTCTCCAGCATATGATCTAAGTTACTTTTTCCTAGTTAACAGTCCCAAGGAAGTATTTAATGATTACAAAACATATATGAAGTTATATCATGATACTCTGTCTACACAACTCCAGAATTTTGGTTGTGATCCACAAAAGATTTTTTCGTATTCAATGTTAGAAGATCATTTAAAAACTCTATTACCGTTTGGTCTCTACATGAGTTTCATGATCGTTAAAGTAATGGTTTCTGAATCCGACGAAGCTCCAGATCTTGCAGAAATTTCAGAAAAAGATGGCGATCTTATAAACGGCATGAATTTTAGTGTTAAAAATATGGCTGAATATCAAAGGAGAATAAAAGATATTATTCTATTTTTGAAAGATAATAACTATGTATAAATAAAGTGGTCTAAGTTTTAAATAAATTGGTTATTTTTAATAAAATTGGTTATTTTTTGATCATAGACGTTTTATTTCCTCCTAATAATTAGCTTGTAATGTATATTATTCAATAAGTTTAGTCTATGTTGTGATGCCGCTCTCGTGGAAAAATATTTTTGTTTCGGTTTCTTTGCGAATTCTTGATAAAAATATACTCTTTAAACAAATCTGAAGAGGCTGGGCGAATTGTTTAAGAAGAAATTGTTTAAACAATGGTTTTATACAAATTCCAAAAATCACCTTTTTTTGCTCCGGAAAACATTTTTTTTAATTTTTGTGCAATTTTAAACGAAAAAGATGTCTCCTGTCATTTTCTCCAAAATGAACACTTTTCGAATTATAAGCGAATTTTTTTTAATTAAATTAATGTATCTCGGCTGCAATAACCATTGACACAAACAATATTGTGTACAATAATTACAACAAGCACATGTTACTACTTACTATAGTTAATCTATAAGCTTAGAACCTATAACTTAATAATACTACAGTTTTATTACTTTGTTATAAGTAAAAGATAAAGTACATGGAAAACAAGAGGTCATATTCTGTAGAACAACTGAATGTCTTTCAAGAAACCAATTAAGCTAAAGACTTGATCGGGTGAGTTTAAAACGTCTGTGAAATTTGACGTAAGTTTATGTTGCATTCTGTGTTTGGCGTACCGGGGACACTCGATCAGGATGTGCTTCACAGTTAATACACTTAAGCAGATTTGACAATTGGGCTTCGGCTCGGACTTAATTAAGTATTCATGTGTGAATCGACAGATTTTTCATTTCTAGAGATTGTTAGAAGTTCAAATTTTTCAACAGTCTACCGGATCTCATGTAATCCACTCTTGAATGTGTTCCAGTGGGTTTGCCAGGTATGATACTGTTGTTTCTTGAAAGTTTGCTTTAGGTCATTACAGATTTAAATATGTTGGGCTTTTGAGGATTGACTTTTTACACAAGAAGCTTGCTTGGCTGCTTGGTCTGCTATTTCATCACTGGAGATGCCGATATTGGATGGTAGCAACATGATCATGACATGTATACCTTGAAAAGCGAGTGCACTGTAAGTCCTATGGATTTCTTGAACTAAGGGATGCTGAGAGTATAGACTTTTTATCGATTGTAGTGACAACAGGTTTTTAGTTTTTTAAAATCTTCTAGTATCGCATAAAGTTCTCCAGTGTATACGCTGCATAAATTCAGTAAAAAAGATGATTTTATTGTTTCATTATATGTGTTAACGGCATATTCAACGCTTGCTTTGCTTTTGGAGGCATCTGTTTAAAGAAATTTTTTGGAATTGGTTCTTGCTTATGATTTCTTTGAAGTGTTGCCTTATGAAAAGGCTTGAGGTTTCATGTTTACTGTATTCTAATAGAAAAGTTATTGAATGTGCGATTGATCTATTCTAAGGCGGAGTATCCAGAATTGGGAAGGGATATGTTTTAGTAAGGTCTATGGTTTTTCTTAGAGTTAATTTCTGGATATCTATTATTGATTGGATCTTTTGCGGGGTCTCCTTAGGCAATGTTGAAGTAGTTAAATGGTAGACTGGATTGTATCGGTTTGCGGATGCGGAAGTAAAGTAAGATTGAAGAAGATACTATCGTTGAATCCAGAGAGGTAGTTCATTAGCCTCGCAGTAAAGGCTATCTATGGAACTAGATTTGAAAGCGTCTAAGCAAAGACGAATAGAAGTGTTATGCACAGAGTTCAGTAGCTTTAAGTCAGATTTTGATGCAGACATGTATATGAAGCTGCCGTTGTCCAGTTTTGAGCTGATTAAAGCTCTATATATATATATATATATATATATATATATATATATATATATATACATATATATATATATATATATATATATATATATATATATATATAAATATTAAGTAAGATGGTTTCTCTGCACCCCATGTGTACTTTGATAGTGATATTGAGTATCAATGCATTGCCTTTTAATACACTAATATGGTGTTTCCAAATTAGCCTACTGTCAAACTTTAAACCAAGTACTTTATGATAAGTAATTAGTTGCAATGGAGTTCCATTAAGGGTGATAATTGGACTTTGGCTTTGGATCGATTTAGTTGTTAAAAGAGCTAATCCGATTTTTTTGGACCATTCGCTAAGTTGATTTACAGCGGTTTGGAGCACGTTGCATGTGACAATTTTACTTTTTCCCTGACAATATAAAATAAGGTCATCTGCGTATATTAAGTGCTTGACTGGTGGACAAATACTGGCACAAATATTATTTATTGCAAGAATGAACAGTGTTGTACTGAGTACTGAACCTTGTGGGACTCCATTATTATAAGTGATTAAAAACCTGACAAATGCGACAATACGCATTTTCGAGGCCTAAAAACTCATATGTAAATTATTATTTATGGGGTTGAAAAGTTGAGGTTTAAACATTTAGTTTCCATTGTTTTTAATTAAAGACTTATTTACAATATAACACATCAATATTTTTAATGTTTAACATAAAATAGAAGAAACCTAATTTCTATGAAGGAATTGTAAATTTTAACGATATTATTATGATATGATATGATATTCTAGAACAATGTGCATTTGTTTAAATGTGTAGGTTAATTTCCATTCAAGGTCCTTTTTGAGAAAAATAAACCGAAATCTTACATTGACATTTATGTACTTTTTGTAAAATTTTGATACATAATATGTATTTTTGGTGCTAAACTAATAGGGTTTGTAAGGGGACATGTTGCTTTTGTGCAAAATCTTAAACACTGTATTATTAATAAATTTAAAATATATTTAAATCATAAATATGTTGTTTGTGTGAATCCATTTCAAATACATAAAAGAAATTAGACTTACTCACAATCAGTTTAATTTAACTGTCTAGACGACCGGCTTCGGTTTCTACAATATGCAAAGCATCTTCAGGTCTGTCGATACAAAGTTAATTAAATGATGCAGGTACTCTATTAATTAATGGTTGAAAGAACATAGTTTAAACTATCATGTATTGCTGAATGAAGAACTTCAGTTTTTACTATTGTAATTGTTTGACAATAAACGGGGAAGATTCTTGAGGAGATAGATTTTATCCAATGAAGTAGAAAATAGGTGCAATGTGAGTGTTTGTTAAATGAGAGTTACGTTCTATATTATTTAATTCTTTAAAAGTTATTTATATTCATTCAAAAGATATATTTATGAAATGTATGTTATTTACTGAGATTTTAT
Source organism: Diabrotica balteata (assembly GCA_918026665.1). Taxonomy (NCBI): domain Eukaryota; kingdom Metazoa; phylum Arthropoda; class Insecta; order Coleoptera; family Chrysomelidae; genus Diabrotica; species Diabrotica balteata. The sequence continues at coordinate 159,080,720 of OU898277.1, forward strand.
TTTATTTGTGTGGGTGTGCAAATTTCTTCAAATTGTAATTATCAAATTTCTTTGATAAAGTTTAATTGACTTACTATTATATGGCAAATAATTGACAAAGTCCAGTATGTAAAATTATTAAAACTAAAACAATTAAGGACACTTAGGGACAAACAGAACACACTTAAAAAGAACGAAACAGATATTAAATTTTAAAAAAGGAGACTTAAAAGCACTACATCTCTGACTTGGAGACAATGAGTTTTTTTGTTGTCTATATAGACAAGAAGAATTCGCAAAACAATGCAGATTTAGTACAAGCTGCTCTTGAAGGAAGGAACAACCAGCCACAATAAAAGTAAGTTTATAGACGTTTCAATTTCCACATCGGAAATCGTTCTCAAAATACAAACATTAGTAAATTAAACAAATTTTGTTTTTTTGCTACTTAGTGAAAAATTCTTCTAATAATTTAATTTTATCTCACTCATTTATATTGACAATTCAGAAATATATTATACATTTTAAAGTAGACGACTTTAAACGAATATTGCCAATATTGTTGAGTTGCGTTCCTAGGATGACTTTACTTGTAAGATAGTTCATTCGATTACATGAAATCAACTTTAACTTGAAAATATCCGCCAGAAAAAATTATAGCATGTAATTCGTCTTTAAAAAGACAAACGCATGCCATGATGACAGTAAAATTCTCCTGTTAGTGATTCCATATTAAATTATAAGGGAAAATCATCATCATAATTTTGGCTTTACAACCCTGTGTGGGTCCTAGCCCTCACAAGAATTTTTTTCCAGTCCTCCCTATTCATCGTCTTCCTCCGCCAAGCACGTATTTCCATATTTCTCATATCTTGATCCTATGAAGGAAAAACCAGGAAATAAAAACCTCATAATACTATCCAGACATGGTAAGTATTTTGTCGTGCATTTAGTTTACTTTCAATAAACATAAACAATAAACATTCAAAACAAAAAACACATTGAGATCTATTTTGTCTAAAACCAAACCTAACAATGAACAAGAAAGGACAAAGAATTGTCTTTATTAAATACCTTGTGAATGCGATTAGTTTTATTTAGATGAAACATCAATGCCATTAAATGTTAAAATAAGTGAATATCAATCTTATATTAAAAATAGAGAATTTGATAGATCTCAAATATGTAAACACGCATGGGATAATAAATATAGGGTTAAATGGAATGATTTAAATATAGTCCTAAAAGAAACGGATGATAAAAAGAGAAAAATCAGAGAAGCGGCTCTAATTTTGCTAAATGAGACCAATTGTGTCGCAATAGTAGGATCTGGTTACCCATATTAAAAGAGGTATATAACATATATTGTGTACATTATTTATGTTTTTTAAATAACAAACATATAAAATTAGAATTTGGTATTTGAAAGTAAACTAAATGCACGACCAAATGTTTACCACGTCGGGATAGTATTATGATTATGAGGTTTTTTTCCTGGTTTTTCCCTCATAATTTACTATGGAATCACTAACAGGAGAACTTTACTCTCATCATGGCATGTGTTTGTATTTATAAAAACGAATTACATGCTATCATTTTTTCTGACGTCTTACAAGTAAAGTCGTCCCAGGAACGCAACTCAACAATATTGGCAATATCGTTTTAAAGCCGTCTACTTTAAAATTTATAATGTATGTCTGCATTGTCAATATAAATGAGTCAGTCATCAAAACAAAACTTGTTTAATTTACTACTTGTTTTATTTAATAATTTGTATTTTTAGAACGATTTCCGAAGTGGAGATTGAAACGTCAATAAACTTATTTTATCCTTTAATTGTGGCTAATTCCCATTTAAATAGTAATAACTTCAAAATGCCACAAGAAAATAGCCCCAGAAAGATATTATAAAAATTTAGTATTAAAGTATTTAGTATTGTATTAAGTATTGTATTTGGTATATAGTATTAAAAAAAGAATATTAGTAAAATATGATTATTAAATCGGCTGATGACTTTGTTATATAAAAATGGTATACTGTTATACTTCTTTATTTCAACAGTAAATTACAGTTTTTGTCGAATAAAAAAGGTAGTTTGCAGACTAATTTAGTAAAAACTTATTGTATTAAATGCTCTAATATAATCAGACCTAAAATTAGACTGATGTTAGTCACAGGCGTTTCCAAAAGTTAAGAGTAAAAGGTGGTATTAAAAGAAAAGTTATCTTTAATAAATAATATATTTAGAAGAGAAGAGATTTCTTTGCTTTTGTCGTTTTACGCGTGGGATGTTTTATCCGTGAAAGTTTTCCACAAAACGGGTAACCCTCCTCCTTTATCCAAGCTTGTGACCGTCAGTGGCAGTTACTGAGCTACCCAGTCCATTCAGTCACTACCAGAGACGGAGTTCGTAATCCATAGAAAAGTATATTGGATAGATTATAAGTGATTCTAAATATTGTAATAATATCTACATTTATTAGTCATTTTAAAAAAATTTATCCAATACAATTTTATCTCTCCTATTTAAACTATGAATCATTTTTATTGTATTTATTTAACTAGTATTTTGTGTATTACCCGTAAAATAACTTTGAATATAATGTTAACGTGTAATAATGCTCGTATGATATCAATTTAGTGATGCAACTTGGAAATTAGCTATTTTAATTCAAACTGCAAGGTGAAGTTTAAATGTTATATAAATAAGTAGGAAATTCCGTGGTATAGAAGCAATGAATATTTGAAAACCACTGCGCAGACATCATTCTTTATTAGATACAAGGCTGTAGTTGATGTTGGGATATGTATCTAGTAATTTTTTTTAATCAGTAGATCGCGTTGAGTTTAACAGTGACAATGGAATTAAGCGAACAGCAGAAAAAAATAATTGACAAGGTCGCAAAACAAAACGGTTTCTGTGATTACCAAGTGGTTTCAAATGCTGGGTCATTTAAAGGTGACAATTTTATGGGAATTATTAGTTCAATTTTAATCAAAAGTGGTGATAAAACATTGGAACTAGTTTTAAAATCTGCACATACAAATGAAGCTTTTAGAAAAGCTGCTCCTCTTCACGATGCTTATGAACGTGAAATATATTTATATGAACATGTGTTTGAGGAGTTTAAAAAGTTTCAAGAACAATACAATATTGTAGATCAATTTACTAGCGTACCTAAAGCATATTTGTGTTCTTCAGAAGATGGCCACGAAGGACTTTTAATGGAGAACCTAAAAACACAAGGCTATAAACTTTGGAATAAGAAACTTCCCATGAATCCTGGACATGTAAAAGCTGTTTTAAAAGAATATGCGAAATTCCATGCTGTTTCTCTGGCTATGAAAGATAAAAGTCCCGAACAGTTTAGCAAACTTACAGCCAAAGTGTATGCAAATGTTTTTGAAGCCAATCCGTCCTTCAACAATGAAGAAAGATTAAAAGAATTTGTAGCCTCAGCGATGGCAAGTGGATATGAAGTTGTAGCAGGTGATTCAGAACTTACAGAATGTCTCAAAAGGGTTGAAAGTAAAGTCAATAATGCTTTTTTTAAAAAACTAAAGAAAGAAAAATATAAGCTCGTTATTAATCACGGAGATTGCTGGTGTAATAACTTTTTATTTAAATATGAAGTAAGTATATTATTAGTATAATTAATGTAAATAATATTATTATTAGCAATACTAAGTAGAGTTGCATAAAATTGTTTTCAACCTGTTTAACTTGTTTGTTTATCTCTAAACTTTGTCGTTTTCTATCAATTTTTAGAATATAAATACTTTTACTAGCATTTAAGTTTTAAAATAAAAGTGTGTGTGTGTGTATGTGCAAGGCAATACACGAGCATTTCCCACTCAAAAGCAATTTTGTGTATTATTCGACTTGTGTAATCTCTTTTTCAGTTGTATTCTCAATAATTTTTTCCCATAGTCTAGACAGTGAGTTTATTATGCTTAAGCCTTTGTGATTTTGACATTTTTCCTGTCTTCCCTTTCTATAGATGTTGCTTCTGTCCATTTAGGTGTGAGGTTAAGATCTCGAAAAAATTGTGTACCAACGTAGGCTACATTTCCTTAAATAATTTACGTTTTAATAACTCGTTGGGAATGTGTTCTGGTCTATAAACTTTTTTGTTTAGTAAAGTCGTTTGACCACCTCTCTAACTTCCGCATTTCTTGCTAATTTCGTCAGCTTCTTCATACTCCAGAGTTCCGGTGTGTATGTTGTTTCGTCGATATTATATACCTATATAATTAAATATAAATATAAATATAAATATATATATATATATATATATATATATATTCTAATACATAAATGAAATTTATATTTCTTTATGTAATTGATACATAAATCAATTGGATATTTAATTCAAATCATCTCTTGATCAATATTCTCTAAACTTGCAGGTTATCTCAGTTCTCTATCAAGAGCTAATGAATATTCTTTTGGCTTCGATTAAACAAAGACGGAATTTTTAATTAAATTATTGATTTTACAGGACTATTATAGTTGTATGAATAATCAAACAATATAATTACAATAAATCATATAAACATTTTAATAATATCTACAATATGTGGCAAATTGAGTTCTTTAAATCGCTTGTTTAGGCACATCGACACAATACATACACACACATAAACAGGGTGTCACAAAAAGATTGGTTACAAATCATACCACAATTTTTAGAGATAAAAATAAGTCGATTTTATGCAAAAGTGCTAGAGAAAAGAGACAAAATAAAACAGAATTTTTTAATATTGCTTCACAACGGTTTAAACCTTTTATATAAAAATTATATTGTTAGCATGGCATTGTCAATAAAACTAGAGAAAAGATTTTTTACTCCATTTTTCTAGATGTTTAGAGAGGGTCTCCAAACTTTTTCTCCCTAAATTTTTTGTAATATATTAATATGGAGTAAAAACAAGAGAACAGTAGAATAAAATAGTTGTAACAATAAAACACTGAAAACTTTGTTTTCAAACTTCCACAAAATTTATTTTAAATATTATCACTACAGCTGTTTCGGCTGATTGCCTTTCTCAAGTGATCTATTTTGGCTTGGGTTTACAAATTTATAGTCTCTAATGAAATAGGTTGAGGAGGGGAGAACTGTTTGTCTCAAGTTGGTCATTCAGAATTATATCTGTGTTTTTTAATTTGTTGATTTCCATAGATTCTAACAAAGATAGCTTAAGGCCTTTATTTTGAATGTGAAGAATTTTAAATTTGTCATTAAAAGAATGATTATGATCTAGAAGGTGCAGTGCGTATGTCGAATCTGTTTTTCTATTCTTGAAAGTCCTTTTATGTTCTGCTATTCGTTTATCAAAGTTTCTACCAGTTTCACCGATGTTTTTGTGTAGTCAGCCACATTGAAGTTTCTACACACCACTATTTAAGTGTTTTTTATTTTGGCCCTTGTTATTTTTAATATATTTGCCTAGGTTGTTATTTGTTCGGAAAGCTGGTGTTATTCCTTTCTTTTTTATGTGTTTGGCAATTTTTGTTGTTATTTTGCCTGTATATGTAATCGAGCAGAAGGTACTGGGTTTTTTCTCTGGTGGTGGAAATACTAATTTCAGGGCTTTCTTGTGTAGTTTTTGATTTAACATTTTATTAATTGTTTGTTCGTTGTATCCGTTGTTTAATGCTATTTGTTTAATTATATTTAATTCTGTTTCAAAGTTGTATTTTGACATCGGAATTTCTGTTAATCTATGTAACATACTATGATAAGCTGCCAGTTTATGTTGTGTTGGATGGGATGACGAATTGTGTATAGTCGTGTCAGTATGAGTAGGTTTATGAAATATGGAGAAGTCATGTTTGTTTTGAAGACTGCTAATTTTTAAATCTAAAAAATTTATGGATTGATTTTGTTCTGTTTCTATTGTAAATTCAATATGACTATGAAGTGAATTAATATATGATAAAATTGGTCGAGTTACCTGTTAGTTCCTGTGAAACATACCAGTACGTCGTCTACGTATCTCCACCAATATAAAAACTGTTTGAATACGGGATGTTTGGAAATCTTTGTCTCTAGATGATCCATAAAAATATCTGATAACAATGGGCTTAGAGGATTACCCATTATAAGTCCTGCACTGATATTTTTATATATTTTATTATTAAATTCAAAGTAGTCCTGGTTTATGCAAACGTCAAGAAGATGTAAAATTTCAGATGTAATTATTGGATTTCTACTATTTTGGTCTAAAAGGTTTTTTACTAGAATAAAAGTTTCTGTAGGAGGGATACTAGGAAAAAGATTTTTTACGTCAAATGAAATTAATCTGGACTTGTTAGGTAATTGAAAATGTTGTATTTTATTAACTAGTTCTATTGTATTTTTTATTGTAAACTTAGGTGAAAATTTAGTGTGGTCTAAAATAATCTCTAACAGTTTTTTTGAAATTTTATATGACTCAGCTGTATAAAAAGAAACTACAGGTCTTATTGGGTGATCCGGTTTGTGTAGTTTAATGAAAAAATATAATTTACGAGGCTGTGGGTTCATGATTTTGAGGAAAAACACTTAAATAGTGGTGTGTACAAACTTCAGTGTGGCTACTGCCCAAAAACTTACATCGGTCAAACTTGTAGAAACTTTGATAAACGAATAGCACGACATAAAAGGGCTTTCAAGAATAGAAAAATAGATTCGACATACGCACTTCAACTTCTAGATCATAATCATTCTTTTAATGACAAATTTAAAATTCCACAAAATTTTGTGGAAGTTTGAGAACAAAGTTTTCAGTGTTTTATTGTTACATAAAATGAATTTCCATCAAGTAACGGTCGAATCCATCAATTATTAATAAAATAGTTGGTTGCCTTTGTTATTGTCCAGGATTGACACCCATTTGTCATGATAAGAAGGATGCACTAGCTGAACACTTTACTCCTAAAATATTGAGGTATTTTGCGGTTCTTAAGTATCCAACTAAGTTTTCCAAATCCTTCCCATGCCACTCTTGTTCTTTTATACAGTTTTAAAACACCAAATTTTAGCATATACAACAAATGTACAATTTATATGTTTTAGGATCCCGAAAAGATTGAAAACCCCTCCAGTCTTCGGATATTGGATTGGCAATTATCTTCCTGTTCTACACCAGCATACGATATAAGTTATTTCTTTATAGTCAACAGTTCAAAAGAAATATTTGATGATTACAAAACATATCTTAAACTTTACCATGATACTCTTTCTTCACAACTACTCAACTTTGGTTGTGATCCACAAAAACTGTTTCCATATTCCTTGTTAGAGGAACACTTACAACTTCTCTTTTCATTTGGTCTTTACATGAGTTTCATGATTGTTAAAATAATGGTCTCGGAATCTGAAGAAGCACCAGATTTTGTGGAAATTTCCGAAAAAAATGGTGATCTTGTAAAGGGCATGAGTTTCAGTGTTAAAAATATGGACGAATATACAAGGAGAATAAAATATATTATTTCATTTTTAAGAGATAATAATTACATATAAATATTTTCTAAATTTTAATTTAATTTTAAATAAAATGTTATCGTTTTCAAAGGTTTTATTTGTATTTTTTTTAACTTTTGAGTACTCTGGTATACGATCATTATAGAACAGTTTTTCTCTGAATAAATAAATATTTCTTGGTAAATTTACTTTACTCTTAAAACCGTATTATTTTCTTTTATTTAAAGCGAGTGCAAATTTAAGTTACTCAGCGAGTGGTGGCTCCAGAGAAAAACAGAAGAGTCTTAAGGTACTCAGAGACCAGGGTGCCTGCCGGACGACTAAGTAATCTCAAGGTGGAGAAATAAAAGACAAAGTTGATAGGCTACTTTGTCTATTTTGAAGACGTTTCGCTTTCGTATTCTGAAAGCATCATCAGTTCATCTAAAAAGTACAATATGAGAACCACACAATACATCAGGAGAAGATGTTATAAGTGTTACCTTAAAAAGACATGTAGCAGTCAATGATATTATCAGATATGTGAGTAAACTCAAGTAAATGGACATTATACGGTAATATTGTATAAACAATCAATTAACTAATAACATTTAGCAACTTATTAAAAAATTAGCACAGCAACAGAACATGTGGTCTAAAGTATATGTAATATTTTATTTTAATATTAAGCAGTGAAAAAGAACTAAGAATATCATAGATTCACTTCCAACTATTTGAAAATTATTTAAGCTTTGATTTTGACTTTAGGTAGCATTATTAAAGTGATTTGAATAAAAATTTAAAAAAATGTAGTGTAAAATGAAGTTACCACTCAAAGCCTCACAACTGCCGCCGGGAAAATGGCGTTAATTGAAACAGACCGAGCCAAAACCGTGAAAAGACAGCCAACCTTGAGGTCAAAAATTTGACAGAACAGCAAGGTTGAAATACCAACCCAAATAATTGGGCGGTGTATATAAAAAGTTCAAATGAGTTTGGATGACAACCCGCTTGTAAGAGACCAACCAATAAAAGAAATTGGTATTAATAACAGCAATTCCTCGCATTAACCAGTCTAGAACGAACAAACAGGCGAAATTCATTCAACCTCATATATAAATAATAAACGTCAACATTATGGCTGGATATTCCGCCACAGGTGATCAACGAAAAATAATTTCCACAGTCCAAGGTTCATCCACTTGGAACTGTAATTTGTAGAAGATTCTATGAATCAATTACATTATTTGTATTATAATATTTAAGGAATAAACAGTTCACACTAATCCAAGTATGAGAAATAGTGTAAGTACATGCAATGTAAGTTGCATATGTTTGTATGAGTTAAGCGAAAATATTGAATTATTTTATTTAATTATGGATTTATTTCTATATAATATATTATATTTTAAATTATTTGGTAAACAAATGTGTTAAACTGTACACCTTCCAAGACACTATATAGTGAATAGATCATAAAGCCTAATTCTGCAAAATTAAAGCATGATATATTTGGCTCAAGTTACTTATGTCAGTTCTCTTAGTTAGAGCATTATGGTGTTTAAGAATTGAACACATTTCCAAAAACTGTCTTTTAACGAAATTGCGGTCAGTGCCAAGAATCTTAACTTCATTGAAATCCACCTTATGTTTGGTATTGATCGCCTGTTGCGCCAGAGCACAAGTGTGTTTTGATAAATTAATGTCACTACTATGTGTAGTGAGACGACCTTTTAATGATCTACCAGTCTGACCAATATAACATAAATCGCACTCAGCACAGGGTATGTGATAAATGGTGTTAACTTGTTCCAAAGTAGACAAGGGTGTTTTAATTTTTGAAAACAAATTTCTAACAGTCTTAGCATTCTTGACCGCAATTTTGACAGGTATGTTATTCTGTTTATACAGTTTAATAAGCTTCTCAGTAACTTGAGGGAAATAAGTTAAGATGAATAATGGGTGGTAGGATTCTCAAGATCAGTATCAGTCAGAACAATGCTATTAATTGAATAATTTGATATAGTTCTAAGTTGGTCGCCATTGGGTATGTCATCAAACGAGGATCTATAACTTTGTGAGTAAAGGTATTTAGTTATGATAGAAGAAGGATATGAATTCTCAATTAGAATATTTCTTAATAACTTACGGGATTCCCTTCGATTAATTGGATGTGTCAATTTATTTAATCAGCAGCTTAAAGCTTTAATAAGGTTTAACTTATATTTCATAGGATGACAGGAATGGTAGTTAAGGAACCTATTAGAGGCCATCGTTTTTCTATACCAACTTGTGGTTAGGGTATTATCTCCCATTCTAATGACACGCATGTCTAAATAGGGAATACTATTGGTGACAGTGTCCTCAAGTTCAACAGTAAACTATAAATGAGGATCAAACTCATTGAAAAAGGATAAGGTGCCCTGAACCTTGTCAGGTGGTAAGGCTAATGATAAATCATCCACATACCTCTTAATAAAAAAAAATTTGAAAATCTAGAAGACCTAAACGGTCAGATACCAAATCATCCAGTACAAAGTTAACTAGGATGGGAGAGATTGAGGAACCCATAGGTGTGCCAAATATTTGAAGATAAAATTTGTCATCAAAGACCAAGAAATTAGTATCGAAAACTAGTTGCAAAAGCTCTGCAAATACATCCCAAGAAACAGGGCAGTTAGGTTTGATAGAATTCCAATTATTCTTCAAGGAGGTGATAACGCTGGACAAAGGTAAGTTAGTGAAGAGAGACACCACATCAAAACTTACTAAAATGTAGCCTTGTGGTAGTTTAAAATTATTAATAAATTCACTAAAGTTAAAAGAATCAACAATATTGAAATCATTATTGTAATTATATGATTTAGATAATATGTCTGTTAGGAATTTAGCGATAATAATATTAGGTGAATTAATAGATGACACAATAGGTCTCATGCTCAGTGTAGGTTTATGTATTTTAGGTAGACAATAAAATCTGGGAGCATATCCATCATAATTATGTAAGTATTTAGCTAGAGGTTGATCTATGATCTTTATGGTTTTTAAGTGTGTTATAAATGTATTTAATTTATTAGTAAATTGATAGACTGGTGAAAATATGAAATATACTGGTAAATTGATTATAATTAAATCATGGGTAATAACAATGTGGTGTGGTCTGCCACAAAATATTGAGTTAACAATATAAATATCAGGAATTACCGATAATTTAAGAAAGAAAATGTAATTTTCTGTGTGGTCTGTTTCCTTATCTTATGTGAATTTCAAAGAAAACTATCGGTTTATGGTATGATATACGTGGATGATTAGTTTATATATATATATATATAATATATATATATATATATATATATATATATATATATATAAGAAAAAAGAAGTACTTTTGACTCGTTTGGAAAAAATATAAAACTGTTTTGGATGGGTTGGAGTCAATAAAAGGGGCTATTTGTTAACTATTTTTTACTTGAGCTTTCAATTGTGTTTACATTATTATCAAGAGCTGTTAAAAAATACAAAATATCTTACAAAGTTGAACTAGAAATAAAAAATTTTGTTAACTCACCAAATAGAATTAGTTTTGTATAAAAAAATGCTGCTAACATATTATAAAAAACATTAATAAAAAAAATGTTCTATTCCAATAAACGTTTCTCCGAAATTTTAATTTTGAAAAAGTTTCTTAACAAAAATTTGTTTATATATATTGCAACCCTCAGTGCAAGACTGCAATAAGTCAGAATAAGCAAGTTTCCAAATAAAGACGATTATGTTTATTTTCGTGCTAATATCGGTGAAATAAGACACAGGCTTTAAGAAAAATTAACTTTTAATTATGATTTTGCATGCTTTTTAGCCTATATTGTATTAACCAAAAATAGAAATTTAAATAAAATAATATTACTGCTAGAAAAATTAGAAATTTCAAAGTTACAACACTTTTGCACGGAGAAAATTGTTAATCACTACACATTTAGTATTAGAATTTTAAAGTTACAACACTTTTGCACGGAGAAAATTGTAAAAAGTGTTAAAATTTTTACATTTTATGTTAGTTGCTGTCCTCTTATTATCATCTTGCGCCAAAATATTCTCGGAAATTTGTTTATGTTATTAGTAATCAATTTTGTGTCGTTTTCAGTGATCTTTCTGTTATTCGGTCCTTTACCTCTTTTATCTGGTCAACTATTCCAAGGTCACTGGCATTTTGCATACAAATGTAAATCTTTTGTTTTAAATGTAAAATGTTTTTTTTTTAAGAAATATGGCTTGCACAGTCGTTTTTGCAGCAAAACAATTTGTGTACTAAAACGCCTTGCTTATTTTTCTCTTAATTCTTCGTTTTGTGCACTTACTTTTTTACACGACAAGAAGGTTGTCTGATAGTCGTACGATGGAAGTTGATAAAACGCATTGAATAATTGCTGTCTTTCATTTTGAGATACATTTCCTGTACATTTATAATGACATTGATGTGGATGCGCGACTAAACATTTAACCTTGTGTAATTTCATTTTACGGCACACATACTCTTTCCCGTGCGTTCGTAGATTTTGTCATTTTTTAATTTTCCATGAGGATTCGTGCTTTTGCCGTTTTCTAGTTTTTTTTAAAGACAGCCTACTTACGGATCACATTGCATCATTTGTTATAGAGTTGGGTTCATTGCTATAACCACTTTCACTGTCAGTACTGCTCCCAGAAGTGTGGTACGAGTCATCTTCATCGCTTTTGTAAAGATCTGGAAACAAAAATAAACATAACCTCAAAATTAGGCAAAATAAAATGTGAATAGTGGAATACTATAGTTTAAAATTAACAAAAAAAACTCACCTTCGTAGCTTTCCATTGTTATGATTCGTCAGTAGTAAATAATATTTATTAGTTGAAACGTTTTAGTTTACCTTTAGCTAATTAAAAAATGAACACAACAACAATAATACAAAAATACTGTACTAAAAGTAATGTATATTAAAGTCAACTAACGCTGATTAAGTAAGAATATAAAAGGTATAAGTAATACTTACATCCGTTGTATTCTAACGATATCTACAATTATTCACGTACTTTTTCACCAAAAGGTGGCGTTAGGAGTTACAAAGTGCACTTGTATCCTATGTATTCCAATAATTAAGTGTATCCAGTTTTCAGAAGTACATATATCTCATTTTATAAGAAAAAAGTACTTGTACCCTTTGTATTCTAACCCTTTCAATTATATTTTTTATAATTGCACTTTACAAAAGTATTAGATCGAATGAAAAAGTGGTATTTGATCCTAGATACACATATGGAGGTACTTTAAAATAAAAAAGATTCAGGGTTGTATTTTAAAGATCCGATATCAAAATTAACATAAAAGAGTACCGTCAAAAATAATATCAAAGATAGAAAATTAAATGGATATTGTCGTACACCAGAAGTTGAGCTCTTCTTAGCTTCGATTCGATCGTACTTACCTCGCAGAGTTAGTACAACTACAGAGCCTCATAACTCTAAAAATGACGCCATAAAGAATACCTTATTTTGCAGATCTCCTTGATACCTCTGTAATGCAAAAGGCCTTTTCATTATAAGCGCATGGACAACCGTTATGTTTTTCGTACTGTTTGACCAACAATTAAGAAGAGGTTAGGCATCATCACTTGTCAGTACTTGTTTTTTATTATTATATTATATTTAGTCGACATCATTGTCTTTGCTAAGAGACGCTAATTGTATCCGAACGTCTCCGGAGAGACCGCAGACGTTCGGATACAATTAGCGTCTCTTAGCAAAGACAATGATGTCGACTTTGCTAAGTATCAAGAGAATTACTCTACACATACACACACACTACACTAGGTACCTGACTGTACCATGCCAATGATCATAGTTGTCGAGGCATTAACTCAATAAAAAAAAAAAAAATTTAATAATTTATTATGTTTGCTCCTAACACCACCTGCTAACGTATTAGCAGGCAACAGCAAAGCATACGTTGTTTACTTCTGACATATCTGTCAAATTCAGACGAAATATTAAATTAATAATACAATAAAAATATGTAACATCAGTTGATCTTATATTTAATTATCATATAAACTAAATAAGATGTTAAAAAATAATAATATAAAAATTTGAACAGATAGTTCAATATTGTTATTGATTGAATGCAATTTATGACTTTTAAATATTGACAATCGGTAGGAGCGAATCTTTTTTTGACAGATACCAATTCTTTTAGTTCCATAATTTTTATTTATTGTTTGTATTTTGTCAGTTATTTTTCATGTAGCTTTTTTTTTCAAGAATGACAATGATGACAAGAAACAAATTGATCGCGAGTATTAAATCGTTGTGAAGAACCGCTATTTCGTGGCACTACCCGTGACGCCTTCTCGTAGCGCTAGGTTCCGTGACGCTAGTCTTAGCATTTTACCATAGAGAAATAAGTAATACAATGCCACTATAGAAGAGTCGCTTCATAATTGATTTGCTAACTGAGGCACTTTTTTCTTTATTTTTGTATTTTTTTTTTTTAATAATTTTGCCTACTTTTTTTAGTATTTTTTATCTTAATGTTCACAGTATAAGTGTTCACAAATAATTTATTGTTATTTAAATTACTAAACTAACCTAACATAATTTTTCGAACCAACGCGCAACGCTGCGATAAAAATATTTGATACTAATTTATGATAATGATGATGGGATGTCCCAGATCTGTTATTCATACTATATTTTTATTAATTGAATCTGCTGGCAACAGTGCTTTCAGTAATGTGTTTGAGGTCACGTATATTGGATTATTTCAGTATGGCGAGATATTTCGGTGCCGCAGCAGATTACTGAATGAACATTTTTAGACAGGGTAATAAAAAAGATTATTATTACTATAATTATATTGTACTATATTAAATATCTTAAAGAGTAGGAACATTATATTTGCATAAACTTTACTTTTTATATATATTTCATTGAAATGTATTTAATTGTTTACGTTTGTACTATAATTTCATTATTTGAACGAGTGATTCATCGTTTGATGGCAGTAGGAAAATACGTATGAAAATCCAGTGGCGTACACTCACTTTTATTTCAACGTTAATTGTATTATATTTTTCAAATAATATTGTTTGAAATAGGCCAAAATATATTTATTTACAGGTTTTTACTGACGTTTTAATCTCTATATTCAAAGATCGTTTTCAAAGATATAAATTAAAGTTATATTTATTTTATTTATTTAATATTATATTAATATTTATATAATCTTACATTTTATTTCCTTTTTTTTTACTTTAAAAACGGTCTCTGGAATAGAGATCGAAACGTCAGTAAATTAAACATCTAAATAGAAGTATTGTGGCTTAGTTCCAACATTCTCAGTATTATAGTATATTTTAAATTTAACTCCGATGTACACAAACGTATAATAATATTATGATACCATTTGTGAGTAATTCACTGATTATTATCTAATCTTAATATACAAAAGGTGTAAATGATTTCGCGTATATTTATAAATAGATACCATAGTTTTCACTGCATCATTGTTTAGTTTTGATTAAAGTTATTCGTCAAAATGGAGATTGCTAAAGAACACAGGGCATTAGTGGACCGTGTTGCTAGTGAAAATGGTTTTACCGATTATGAAATAATAACTAATTCTGGATCGAACAAAGGAGACAACTTTCTAGGAATCCTTACTGCCATTACAATTAAAAACAAGGAAAAAAGTTTGGACGTGATTCTGAAAACCTCCGAAACCAATAAACAGGTTAGAGACTCTACACCTTTTAGAGACCTTTATAAGAGAGAAATATTTTTGTACGAACGGGTTTTTGAGGAGTTCAAGAAGTTCCAAGAAGAATATAACATTGAAGGTAAATAATATTTTTTTTAATATTCGGGAACGTTTATATAAAATTTATAATAAAAGTTATATATTTATTGGAAAAAAAAATTATGCTATCATCTGGCATATCCACAATTAACTTAACTTTTTCTACTTATGCCACTCTTATAGGTGATTGGAAATCATCGAGTTTATCGTGATCTTATTCACAGCTAATAAACACGTCAAAAGCGCTATCAACTAATTATTATAATTTTTTGTAATTATAATCATATGAAAATATTTGTTATATCATATTTAGTTTATTTATAAATTTTATATCATTCCGTGTTTTTGTAACATATTCTTAATGTAACACTTATTGTTTGTGTAATGAAAACTCATGTTATAGTTCCTGTGTATGTGGCCATAGTAGCAGAACACGTTAAAGTCGAAATAAAAAAAAATAATTAACGGTTGAATAGGTATTCACAATAAACTATATTCTTTCAATCTAATATTTTTTTAGCTACGTACTTAGTTAAAGATTCATTTTGCAGATTTTTCGTTAATAGGCCAATTAAGTTAGATTTTTACTCAACTTAACTGTGTATAAAGTTAATACGTGTAGTATGAGATTTTATAGAAAGAATCGCATCTAGGGATTTATCATTTTTTTTTTAATGTAAAGGCGCGTTTTCACGGGTCGATCTGAGTCGAACGATTTGGATCGTTCGACCATCATTCGATCTGTGCCGAAAGCAAAAAGGTTTACACGACAGTCGATGAATGTTGAATTAATTGTAATTGATAAACAAAAAAAATCACAAATGTTATTAAAATTATCTCTATTTTTTAAATGTTAATATAATTTGGTACATTGATTTGTAAATGTAATATTTTCGAAGTAAAGTTTTACATAAATAAATAGTCTATTTATAAATGCACCCTTAAGATGGTATTTTCTTAGATAAAACTTTGAAAACAATTAGGACCAAATTAAATGTATCAGCTATAATGAAACTGTTGACATGATCTACGGACAACACTTATTTTTATCTAAATAATGATTTCTATAAACAAAATTTTTGGACTGTGCTTTAAATCCATTATTAGCTAATAGATTGATGGACAAAACAACCATTCCTAATTAAAATTTAAAGTCCACAATATGTTGAAAATATGTAGATGATGTGTTGGATACATTTCTGATTGATATAAATAAAAGGTAAAGGCTTGAGTCAATAAAATTTACAATGGAAAAGAAATAAAATAACTCCTTTTCTGGATGTTTTAATCTCAAAGTAAAATAGTGGATATGGGACTAATGTATACAAAAAACAAACACATATGAAAATTGCCTGTTCTAATGACAATTTGTTTTTGGAAAACAAAAATAATTATTTTCTAACATCTATTTTATTAAAAAATTATTATTCCAGTTTTTCGACATCGATTCGGCGGGAATCGCCTATGAAAAGTAGACAGTCTTTCGACTTCCGTCGAATCGACTCACTCCGTCGAACGACCAAGTCGATTTATGGTTTACATGTTCAATTTGCTTTCGATTTATTAGTCGACGGCCAGTCGATCCAAATCGTTCGACTCAGATCGACCCGTGAAAACGCGCCTTAAATAAGGTTTAAATAAGCAATCAATGTCAAACGGATTATTTTGCTCACAACTTAAAAACTTTTATTTAGAGATTTGAGGTCAACAAACAACTTAAATAAAGTATTGCAGAGTAAACAACATAATCCCTGTTTTTAAATATTATTAGTAACTTTTTTATCATCATCATCATTCTGCCTTGACATCCCTGCGTGGGTCCTAGTCTCCTCAAGATTTTCTCTCCAGTGGCCCCTATCCATCGCCTTTCTCCGCTAAGCACAAATTCCCATCTTTATCATGTCTTCATAGATGTTATCAAGAAACCTACTTGTCTTCCTCTTCTTTTCTGGAAAATAGGTCTATCAAGAAGCGTTTTTCTAGCTGGGTCATTTTGTTTCATCCGCATTACATATCCTCTCCATCTCAGATGTCCTATCTTGACAGGACGATATCAGGTTCCTGGTATATTATATAAAGTTTGAAGTTGTATCGTATTCTCCACACCCCATTGTCATTCACTGCTCCCTAGATTCACCTTAGTACTTTTCTTTCGAAACATCGTTTAGTTTTCATTATTTTTTGTTAGAATCCAGGTTTCTGAAACATATGCTAGGACTGGGCGTATTACTATTTTGTAAAGTTTTATTTTTGTATTTCTTGATATCATTGGGAGGAGATTGAGCCCAAAATAGTATCTGTTAGCCGTGCAAATTCTGCACTAAAGTACTAAACTGGGCACGTTAAACATATTCCAAACGCTGGGTGCCCTAAAATTAAAGACAATGTGAAACTTGATATTTTATTAAATGTACATGACAATTCTCAAAGTAGTTCAAAACAAATGGGTGAATATGCTGTAGTTTCCCAACGATCCCAACGATATTACGTATTAAAAAAAAGAGAAATACCATCCTTACAAAATTCAACTACTTCAAGAATTAAACGACGACGATTCCGATCGTCGACTTCAATTTTCTGAAATTATGCAGGAATTATGTATCCACAATCCACATTTCATAAATCAAAACTCCTTTGTTAGTTGTTATCAACAGGTCCTCGAAGACACTTCGTCTCAGGACCATTTTACCTATGTAGGGTCATACGTCGCCATGTTACCAATTCCAACGGTAACTTAAACATCGTAAGTTGTAACCACATATAATGTAAAGCAACTGTAAATTTATATCATTTAAAGGGTTTTGACCCATATATTTTGGTGGCTCATAGCATGTATTTCTCGTTTACACTGATGATGGATTTAACAATCCGAAAACGTTTTGTAAAATATTTGTGATAGCCCGTTTGGGCATTTTATTATATACCTTTTATAAAGGATTTGAAATAAATTTTTGTGATATATGGTATACAGCCAGCTACAGGAACTTAGTTTCCTAGTGGATTTTTAATTTTTAAATCATTGCTTTGCCAGGAGGTGGATTGAAAGACGAGGTTTTATAGAGTGGCCAGCAAGGTTGCCAGATCTAACACCTATAGACTTTTTAATGTGGGTCACATAAAATCAAAAGTTGGTGTCAATAGACTCCAAAACTTACAGGACTTGAAAGATAGAATGAGGCATGAAATGAGTCTAATTACTCCAGAAATCAGCTGCAATGCACTATGAATGTGTCCGTAGATTCGGATATTGTCAAGAAACCGATGGATGGTATTTCGAACATTTAATTTAAAATAATTATTATGCATAATGTGGATATTTTAAAGGAATATCATTGTATTAAATCATAATTTAATACATAATAGTATTAAATTTTATAATAATAATGATAATATTCCATAACTTTGCCGTTCACTATATATAGTGGTCTCAAAGCTCTGCCCGGTATGAAATTAGCAAAAACAATGGGTTGCTATAAAGTTAATATTAAAATGGAGTTTTTGGTTTAATTTGAAGATTGCTATACTGGAAATATTAATTTTTACTGAATTATTGAGTCTTAAAAAGGACTATTTTAAGGGCGTTTTAGATATTTAATTGTTTGTAACTCGAAAACAATGCAATAAAGAGAAAGTTACTAACAACATTTTTTGTTCAGAATGAGCCGAATAACCTAAAAAATTTTACTATCAAAAAAATTTAATTTTACAATATGAAGGGAAAGAAAGAAAGACGGGGCTAAGTCAGAATTAAGACACTTTTCAGGAGAAGACTTTTAAGGTTAATTTCATATACATCACAATAATATATATAAAGTTTATGTAAATTGTTAAAAAATTTAGAAATGTGCTCTAGTTAATTATAAACCAAAATATAGTTGTTAAACATTTTCTTTTGTTACTACAAAAAAGAAGAGAGAAATAGGGGTATTTTACGTGAACTTGTGGCATAGTTTTCTATGGTCAGTAAAAAAATAGTAAAACAACGATTGTGTTTAAATCAATATTTTAATCTAAATTTTATAAATATATTTTTAAACAACTTAAATTGTTTGTTTCAATGCTTTAAGTTACTTCTTTGTTTTGGGATCGTCACTGTGCTTAAACTTAAGAGAAAAATCTTTCAGCAGCAATGTTGAGGCAGAATTTTGCCAGTTCTACTAAATTTATAGCCACAATTTGTCAAAGACAATACTTATTTATCTTTTCCTGTCTAATGTTGGCGAAATTCATGATTATTTGAACTCTGGTCACTGCTGTTCTATTAAACTGATCAGACGAACAATTAAACGACTCTCTGAGATTACCTACGTAACCATGATATTTGCTGCCTTCCAACACTACGCTTTCCTAATATCTTTCCCTGGGTGACATTCTGCAGAGACTGGGATTTTATGCATTTCTTCACGTCAGGATCCCTATTGTAACCAATGCATGTCTTTAATAACACTGTCAATACTATATTTATATTTTAAAGTTCAATACTTAAAAGCGTATGTCGGAACTGTGATAAAATCATAAATTTAAATTTAAATAAACAATTTAAAACATAATACATTAATACTCGTATATGGCAAAACACATTACGCCAAGTATAACAAAGTTGGTTGCCTACGTTAAGGTTGCTTTACGCTAATTTGTCGATTGACGCGACATGGACGCGACACACGAAATCAATTTTAAATATAATTTGTTGATTTAAATATATAAAATCTGTTTTGTATCACTACACCAGATTTATTTTTAATATTTCAAGTCCATTAAGGAATCAGCAACTCCCAGAGAAAGGCTTCCAATTTCTGACACAGTTATTCAACTCTATAATGAGATTAGGCCACTTCCCATCACAATGGAAACTAGCACAAATAACAATGATCCTAAAACCAGGAAAAGAACCAGAAAGTGTACAGTCCTACCGTCCTATTAGTCTTCTTCCAGTGGTATCCAAAGTTTTTGAAAAGCTGACACTTACTAAGCTAATGCCTATACTAGAAAACAAAAAACTAATACCACCACACCAATTTGGGTTTATAAAACAGCATTCAACGATACAACAGGTACACAGAATTGTAGAGAGAATCAACGAGGACTTTGAAAATAATAGGTACTGCTCGGCGGTATTTCTGGACGTAAGTCAGGCATTTGATAAAGTCTGGCATAAAGGCTTATTATGTAAACTAAAACAAAATTTACCTACAAATTACTATATACTCTTAAAGTCTTATATCACCAACAGAAACTTCCAGGTAAAGTATGAGAATGAATACACAAACATACAACAAATTCTCGCTGGGGTGCCCAAGGAAGTGTACTAGGACCTATATTATACCTTATATTTACTACTGACCTACCGACAGAAACACACATAACTACAGCTACATTTGCGGATGATACGGCAATAATATCGTCGAACAAAATCCCAAAATAGCCTCAGAAATCTTACAAAATAATCTAAATCAAATCCAACAATGGATGACAAAATGGAGAGTCAAAATTAATGAAAACAAATCGCTACACCTAACATTTACCACGCGTAGGGAAACATGTCCGGCTGTTTACTTAAACGGTACAGGAATTCCACAAGGGGATGAAGTCAAATATCTAGGTATGTACTTGGACAGAAGATTAAACTGGAGGAAGCATATATTTACTAAGCGAAAACAACTGGGTCATAAGTTAAGAACCATATATTGGCTGTTGGGCAAAAAATCAAAACTATCAACCGAAAATAAAATATTAATCTACAAATCCATCCTAAAACCAGTGTGGACTTATGGGATAAAATTATGGGGAACCGCCGCACATTCCAACATTGAAATAATACAAAGATTCCAGTCCAAAACATTGAGATCAATACTAGGAGTTCCATGGTTCATAACCAATGAAGCCATTCATCGGGATGCCGGACTATCATATGTCAAAGATGACATCAAAAAGTGCGCGAAAAAACATAAAGAGAAACTTAAAGTGCACCCAAACGTGTTAGCAAAAAGTTTAGTGAATAAACCGCGTACTGTTCGTAGGCTAAAACGAAAAGTTCCGTTAGAGTTAAGTGAACAATAGGTTCTAAATTAATGTGTACAAGTCTACGTCAGAAATAGTCAGTGTTGTAGGCTAAGTTTTTAAAAAAAGGGGTGCATCACTGGATGCCTCCCTACACGTCATTCCAAATTATTGTCAGTCCTATTACTTATTGTCTATTATCTACCTAAATATTTAGGTTTAGATTGTACAGATAGATTGTAATAAATGTGGGGTTAATAAAAAAAATAAAAAAAAAAAATATATATATATATATATATAATTTGTATCAATTCGACGGTAAACATCCGATATCTTTTGATTAGAGTGCCCTAGGGACAAAAATCAACACGTTTTAAAGGTGAAGAGTGCAGCTATCGTATAAATTTTTTTATTGTGCAGCACTTGAAATAAATAAATGCGCGATATGATATCTCTATTGTTTTAGTCTTCAACATTTAAAGCATAACATTTCGATTTTGAGTTTTTGCAACAAATACGAGGCATTTTAAAAATACCTAAAAAACGTTGACTTTTACCATATATACGATATAAAACGTTTAAAACTTCTTTTTCGATTAAAAGGGTAAGTTTTTCAAAAGTACTCGATTCAACTACAAATTCCATTCAATGTCATCTTCGATGTGATATTGTTTGTAATGTAAAGTTCAGCGTTTCTTCGGCATATTTCAATTGTCTCATTTGTTTTATCTTACAACATTGTACTCTTCATCTTGAAAACGTATTTTGATTTTTATCGATAGGATACGACAAATAACAGATATCGAATTTTCACTGCCGAATTTATACAAATTAAATTTAAAATATTAATTTCGCGCGCGTTAGTTAAAATTGTTGGTCGCTTTAAGCGTTGTTTCTAAAGCCGGCCACTCACGGTCCAGCGGTGTCGTTCGACAAAATCGGACAACGGCGTTGTTCAATTTGTGGGCATATCTGGTGCACCCACACACCGCACTGCGCCGCAGTATTTGTTTGGTTCTCGACCGTGACAAATCAAACAACCATTTTAGCGTCTCTTGCTTTGTGTATAACTAATCGTAAAAAGAAACCTAAAATGAAAAGCAGATTTTGGTGCAAAGAATGCAAGATTTTGGTCCAAAATAAATCTCGTCTGTTTCTGCAGCTGATTTACTTGACTGCAATACTAATTTTAATTCTCTTTTACAGCATGTTCTAAAATTGTTATTTTTTTTTGTTACATATTCTTCATTCGCATCTTTGTTTACTTCTTGGAACTTTAAAATTAGAATGTCCATTGCACGTTTTAGGGCGTTTCTATCGTGATACGTTTTACCTTTAATTCGCCATAACATTCTGTTCTTTATATAATTCAAAAAACTCTTAAAAATTCTCACTAAATCAAGCTATGTCGATTTTCTATATGATCAAAGCAAGTGTGTAGTTAAAATTGTATTTTTGCAGTATCAACAAATTGTAAACGGCCACACACGCTCAACAAATTGACGAGATCAACTCTGCAGTACTGCAGCAGACAGGCCAGTCTGTCTGCGGTCAAATTGTACGATTTCGTTGGATGCACGGTCACACACGATCAAAATCCTTGTCAATTCGTCGAACTCGACGAAGTTGAACAACGCCGCTGTATCGTGAGTGGCTGGCTTAAAAGTTTATTGTTCACACAAAGTGACGAAAAACGTTTTTTTTATAAAATAGCTTATATACATTTTTTTCTTCGGTGTACAAGATTCTTGATAAATCAATGTTTTTCGTGTTCCCCTTCCCCTCACCCCTACGAGGAATAGTTTTGGGGAAAGTCTGGGGTTAGTAGTGGCAAACTTTTTACATCTTTTTTGGGGTCAAAAAATTGACATTCTTAGCAAAATTCAGCTTGCTTGTCTCGCTTTTAGTATTAAAATCTCCAACTACTGGATATTATTAACCTATATGCAATACTCGAGAGTATTTTCTTATTCTTTTTTGCTTCGTTTAGAGCTATTCTAAGTATTTATTTGTTTTTCTCAATGTTCCTTTGCCATTACTAGAAATATACCCATTTTTTTAATAAGTTTTATATTTGTTTTTTATAGATCGATTCGAAAGCGTGCCCAAATTTTATTTAAGTTTTACTGAAGATGAACTTGAAGGCTTAGTTATGGAGAATTTAAAAACACAACAATATCAGCTGTGGAACAAAAAAATCCCAATAAATTCAGGACATACAAAAGCAGTACTCATTGAGTATGCTAAATTTCATGCAGTTGCATTAGCAATGAAATACAAAAATCCGGAATTATTTAAAGATTTGACAGAACGTGGTCCACGTAATCCATATGAGATCACTTACCAAGGAGGCAACGAAAAAGTCGAACGTATGAAAGCATTTCTTACTCATTCTTTATCTGATAGTTTCAAAGCTTTAGAGGATGATCCGGATTTGACAGAATATTTAAAAAAGTATGAGCAGAATTCATTGCCTGAAGCTCTGTCCCAATTACAAGAACCAGAATACAAAGTTGTCGTAACACATGGCGACTGTTGGTGTAACAATTTTATGTTTAAATATCAGGTAACGATTTATTTTTTTTTTCTAATTTAAATTCTAAAATAATATGTACTAATTTTTTAATAATAAATTCGGTATAATTATCGTATTTTAACTTATATATCATGAATGCAGTGCTCTTTGTGGATGCATATAAACAATGTGAAATTAAAATTAAATGCTGTTGTTTTCCAAGTCCTAACAAAGGTTCTTTTCCGCAGCCTTCATTTGCTTACATGTGCTGCTAAGCAACCATGAAGATCGGTTCACATTATTCCTATCTAGGGATGGAATGCCACTAAAATAATTTGAAAATAGAATAAAATGTAGCATTAGTGATCAATCCAGTCCAGTTCATTGGAATGACGTTTTATTTTTCATTTCACTTCAACCATTCCAGTACCACTGGAACAGTGTAAATGGCCAATCCATTGCTTGATTACACGTTGCATTGACCACTATAATTTTACCAATCACACAGCTTTTAAATGAGTGGAATAATGTGAACGATATGATCTAGTCCAGCACTAGATTTATATATGTGACTCTTAGGTATTTTTCTACTATTTTCCATTCGATGAATTTGTTTTGCACTGTCAATTCCTCTGGCTATTGATGTATCTTTCTGAAGAGCACCGCTTGCGTGTTTTTGGAGTTTATGGCGATTTTCCATTGTTTACTTTATTTTTAAATGTTTTTAAATTCTGTTTATAGGTTATTTACTACATAATCTACATCTCTGTGTTTCAGCGCTATCGCTTTATTATCGGCATAAAGGCTAAGTAAAGTTTCTGGTGATCCTAAAATACCGGCTATGATATTTCAGCCTCCACTTTATCCATAGTCTCTCATTTTGTAGATTAGCCCTTTATGTCAGACTCTATCGAAAACTTTGCTTACGTCCAGGAAGGCTGCTTCTGTGTATTGTTTGTCGTTGAATCAGCTGCTACGTACTCAGTTAGTCTAAGTACTTGTAGCTCACTGGAGTGTTTTGACCAGAATCTAAATTGTGCTTCTGGTAATATTATTAGCCTATTAGTTTTAGCTTGGAGTCTATTGAGAATAACACTCTTTACGATCTTGATAATTGCCGGCAGTAAGCTTATCGGCAAACCTGTAGTTTTGCGGGAACTTGCTCTTCTTTCCTAGATTTGGTATGATTATGGCATGGGTCTTCTTTCATTGATTCGGAAAGAACCTACACCTTAGCATCATATTGACTATATTTTTCAGAAATACTATGGCTCTGATCGGTGGGTATTTTAGAGCCCTATTTGTGATTTGGTCTGGTGCAGGTGCTTTTCTTGGTGAAGTGTTGTTGATTAATTCGTTTATCTCTTCTAGCGATGTTAAAGAGATGATTTTAGTAGGTTCCTCGGGCCTGCCTCGTTGTTCTTCGATTTCTTCTATGAAATCTATATCTTCATCTATCAATTATTTATTTACATACATCTGGGTGATAATTTAGTGTACACTCTCTGTTGACAGTCGTCATCATCACTTTAGCAGCTTTTTCCTCAAAGGATTAGACAATTGTATTCTCGTCGTGTATTGCGGAAGTAAGTTATCTGTCAATTGTAAGTATTTTTTAAAGCTTTTAAATATTTTGCATATTTGAGCCTTGCTCTTCCATATCTTGGACGTGGTTATCCCAGTTTCGACTACGGTGTTCTTGTAGTGCTGTTTTAACTCTATTTAGCTGGTTTGCCCTGTTTTTATCCAACTGAATTCTTGTTCGTCTGGCTCTCTGTTTGGCTCTGTTCTCTTCCCTTATTTTGTTCTTTTATCTTAAGTTATATTTTTTAACCTTCTCATGTGTATTTCTACTTCCTCTTACGTAGTGCTGTTACTGAGTGGTTCCTGTTTGATGTTATTAAACTCTAGGACTCTATCCTATATTCGTTCAGACTAAAGTAAAATGCAATCTAGTTTGACTGTTATAGTAAAATAACATGCCTGAGTAAGCTATCAGCGATCTCTATACGAAACAATGAGTCAGTTGACTTCTCTTCGATAGCGAAATAGGTGAACTGCAAATCCAAAAGTTACTAAAAGTTATTGGAGGTTCCTAGGAATAAACTTTTAATACTAAAATACATCTACAGTTCACCATTGAAAAAATCTTTTGCACTCTTTACGTATAGAAAAGACATTAAAATGAAATAGACCATTGCATTTTTTTTTTCAATTTTACAACAATTATTTATTATTCTACAGGGTTTTTCGAGATATTTAATTCTTATTAGAAACACTTGTTGCTGTTCAAACTAAAATAAAATTCAATATTATTGGCCGTCTGAAAAAACGTATATTCCAAGCATCGTACAATAACTTTCAGTAAGTTTTGGATTTGCGGATCACCTATTTCGCTATTAAAGAAAAGTCTTCTGATTTCTTATTGCTTCATATATAGATATATATATATATATATATATATATATATATATATATATATATATATATATCTATATATTCGATAATTTTTAAATTATTTATTTACTTATTTCATTTCAGGATCCAACCGATAAAACAACACCCCAAAGTTTACGTATTGTTGACTGGCAAATGTCTTCTTTTGGAAGTCCTTGTACAGATATTTCATATTTTCTTTTGGCAAATGGCTCAGAAGAAATTCTAGATAATTTTGACACCTACCTAAAAATATATCAAGACAAACTGACTTTGCAGCTTCGTAATTTTAATTTGGATCCTGACGAAGTGTTTCCTTTGTCGAGGTTTCAAAATCATTTAGAGAAAAGTATCTTATCAGGCTTTTTTATGGCGCTTTTAACTATAAAGTTAATGGTAACTGAGTGGGTGCCTGATCATGTAGCATCTGCTGAAAAATCTGGAGATTCCAATTCAATACAGTTAGAAGAGTACAGTAGGAGAATAAAAATTTTATTAAGGTTTTTGATTAAAAATAAATATTTATAATAAACATTACGTAATGTACAGTTATTTTTATTGACTTACCAAAAAATACGACAACAGCGACGTAATATTAGGAATAAAATAAAAATTCAGTGAAGATACATACAGTGAAAATGAAGATCTGTTGATAAATTTTTTAATATAGAATAATATCGGCTTTTTGGCTCTCCCGCAGATATGTTGACGCTTAAGGTTTTTTCATTCCATCGTCTGTTTACTTGTTAATGAAATATATATTGTCCCTGTATATTATTTAGTGGTATAGTGGTCCAAAAGGGTCTAGAGGTCTAGCTTAGGTCTACTTGCAACGAATATATAGTACGGAACGAGTTTCTTCTGTCTGACATTAACAAGTTATAAGTGTATGAAAGTACTCTAAAAGCAGACTGTACACATTCCGATAACATTGATGGAATGGAACACAATGATATGCAACCTTCTGAGCAGCAACAAAGTGATACTGATGCAATATCGTCAAAACCAGATAATGTTTTAGATAGTAATATTAAAAATACAATAAATAAAAATGAATTATTCTCAACAATATATGTTTTACTTACAGATGCAGAAAACATAACTGGTTTGCAATGCAGTAATATTTCTAACACACTTATTGAGACCTTAAGATACGATAAAAGTCTAGGCAGACCTTAAAAAAGTAATTATGCTTCCACGAATCGACATGTTCAAAAAAGTGATATTTACTCAAAGAATTTATTGTCGTATATGTATAACGAAAGTTTTGTGCTCTTGGATAAATCTAGGTCTAGAAAACCATATGCAGCCTTATGGCATGAAGCCATATCTGGGAGGTCAGAAGAAGATTTAATCAGCACATTTTATGCATTTGTTTACCGGGATGCTTAATACTTTATATTTTGGTTACATAACTATTCCTCTCAGAAAAAAAATCCTTTTTGTCTTTCTTGTAAAATGCTAATCATAATTGTACAAAATTTTAGGTACACCTATTTTGGGATACGGAGATTCCATATTTGATATTTACAATGTTGCCAGATTTGCCATTTTTCTTATATTATTAGTAACTTTGGTTTTTCAAATACATCATCCTGTATATTCAGTCATTATTGGAATCTCCTATTCAATACGACTTTAACCATATGTAACACTTATGATTTTATGTAATCTGGAAGGTCAAAAATACATAAAACCGATACTGGCAACGCCTAAATTGTTTCAATAAATGTTTTAATACTAAACTATTTTCAAATACATTAAAATGTAACAATTGATAGTTTAGAACATTTTTTAACATAGTAGTAACGTTACTAAGTGTTCAAAATGTGCTCAATTTGTGAGTTGACAGCATCCTAATCGATGGTAGAAGGCGTCTACCACATTTCTCCATGATTGTCTAGAAATTATTTGAGATTCATTGATAATTCGTTGCCTTAGCTCTGCAAGACTTGCTGGTTAAGTTTTGTAAACTGAATTTTTCAAGTATACCTAATAAAAATAATCTTTAAGATTGAAATCGGGTGAACGTGGAGGCCATTTAATTCTACCTTGTCTACCAGTTTATCGTCCAGGAAATATCTCATCTAAATATCGCCGAACATTTACACCAACTACCTGACGTTAAATTTCTTTCGACAAAAAATTACCCAATTGAATAAGTAACTACTATATCTGACCATACATTTAATTTTTGTGGTCTTTGAGTATGGTTTTCAAGCATTCAGTCTTTAGTGTGAATTTACGTCACACCAGTACCTTAAATTGTGTCAATTTACACTTCCACACAGTGTAAAAGTTGCTTCATCGGAAAAACATATTCTTTTAACGAAATTTTAATAATTTTCAATTTTATCCATCATTACCTCAGTAAACTCTAATCTACAACCAAAGTCATCTTTACTTAATTCTTGCAATAAGTTAGTTTTGTATGATTTAAATTTATTTTTACGTAATAAACGTAAGACTGAAGAATGACCTACATCATGTACTTGTGCAACCCTGCCTGGGGATGTATGTGGATCTTCAACAAAACTTTGCTTATATGTGAAGTTTTGTTGTCATTGATAACTCGTTTCGGTCAACCTGATCGGTATCTATCTTTTACTTCTCCAGATTCCTCAAATCGCCTTACAGTTTTTTGTACCGTCGTCTTATGAATCGGAGAACGGTTTAGAGAACGGCATTTTAGAGAAGCAATTTAAATTGCACAACTTTTTGAACCACAACTACTGTCAATTTTAGTTCATAATTTAAATGGTGAATAAATGTCAAAATCACAGCATTCTCCCTTTAAATATTTAAATTTATTAAAATCTACATATTTTGCACTGTTTTATGTATTTAAGATCTTTCAGACTACATAAAATCAAGTGAACATATGGTTGAACTCGTATTGAATAGCTGAACTCGTGTGAAATTCACACTGAATGCGTGAAAAAGATACTCAAAGACCACAAAAATTAAATGTATGGTCAGTTATTTATGACAACGCCTTAATGAACGCTGTCATGAGTACGGACTGAAGATAAATTTAAAGAAAACTAAATGCATGATCATGACTAAATCTGCACATGCAAATATCCAATTGACTATAGAAGATACTGCAATTGAGAGTGTTAATAACTATAAATACTTAGGAACATGGATAACATCAGATGTAGACCAAACCAAAGAAATTAAGACACGTATTGAAATAGCACGTACATCATTTATTAAACTTAAAAAGTTTCTTTGTTGTCGGGATATAAGGTTAGAACTACGCCTGAGAATGCTTCGATGTTACGTGTTCTCTACTCTTCTTTATGGTCTGGAAGCTTGGATACTAAAACAAGTTCATCTGAATAAGTTGGCCGCCTTTGAATTTTGGTGTTACAGAAAAATCCTACGAATATCATGGACTCAAAGAATGTCAAACATGGAAGTAACTAGAAGGATAGGAAATGAGGCGGAAATAATATTAACTATTAAAAGACGAAAACTTGAGTACTTTTGACATGCGATGAGAGGGCAAAAATACGCATTATTACAACTAATTATACAGGGCAAAATCCGAGGAAAGCGAAATGTGGGAAGACGAAGAATATCCTGGCTTAAGAACTTGAGGAATGGTTTGAATGCAGTAGTGCAGAACTTTTTAGAGCGGCAGTCAACAGAGTCCGCATAGCCATGATGATTTCCAACCTTCGATAGAAGATGGAACTTAAAGAAGAAGAAGACTTTTGGGCCACTCTATATAATAAATTCGAACAAGCTATCCGCAAAAGATATTGGAATTAATTACTTTAAACCTGGACATAGCTTCATGTCCTCAAATAGTTTTCATCGCCAGCTAGAACTTTCTCTAAAAAGGATGAAAAAAGTGTATGACTTTTATGATTTTGCGGAAGCTGTAAAAAAATACAACTCTGGACACGTAGATGTCAAAGAAATGATGGTGTCTGATTTCCGTGAATGGAACAATTTTTCATTGCAATCAAAAATAAAGAAGATCTTTCCACGAATCTATCTTTCTCAGATAACAAAAATTATAGTTGAATAAGGAGCTTTTACATTAAAAGTTCAAACGGATTATAAAGAAGATATGCAAGAGTTATACTTTTTGCAAATAAAAGTAAAGAAAAATGGCTTTAATGCTGTACCGGACCCCATGAGCGCTCCATGTGGAATAACAAAAACTAAAAAGGAAAGCATTCTAAAAAACCTAAATGAAGTTATGTCTGAAAATCGACGACATTTTTGGCAGAATCTTCCATTGTCAAATCCGAATAAGTAATTTTACTTACTGTGTATTTTGATTGAAATAAAATTAAATAACATTTTATTTTGCCTTTAATTTTTCTTAACTAAAATAGCATCTTCAGTTTTCTTGTTAATTTTACGTAGTAAGAACCACGTAAAAAAAACACGTTTTTACTAAGAACTTTTGCATGCTCAAAGAAATTTTAAATCCCGTAACTCCATTTTCTAGTAGCATCCGATTATTTGTCAAGTTTATTTATACATAATGAGTTTCAGGGTAGTCAAAAACCATTATATTATTAATTTAAAGCCAATACGGCAGGTTATAGTTTAAGGGCAAAACAAAATATCTATCTATCTATCTATAGCCCAAAATATGTTCATGTGTTGTCATGTGCTGTCATTTGTCTCCATTTGTCTCTGTCTTCTGTTTATCCTTTCCACATTGGACCTGCGCTTTGCTCACTGTCATCTTTCCATCTCATTTGCGGTCGACCTCTTGACCTTTTTTCAGCATATGGTCACCAGCGGCCAATTTCTTCATTTCATATTATCCATCCTGATATCTTTCGTTATGGCCAGCCCATTGACATTTTAATTTTAATGCATGTTCGAACAGCGTCTGTTGTTTCGGTTTTGCATCTTATCCACTCGTTCCTCTATTTTCTTCTCTTTCTATCTCTTTTTATCTCTCAACGATATTCCCAACATTTGTCTTTCCATAGCTCTATGAGTTTTCTTTATTCTATCTAAGTTGCTCTTTGTACATGTCCACGTCTGGGCACCATATGTCAGAATAGGTAGGACGCATGCATTAAATACCTTCGTTCTTAATTTCAAAGGCATTTTTTTATTTTTGATAGTATGTGAGAGTTTTCTGAATGTAGGCTACTCCATTCTTATTCTTCTGGTTATTTTTTTTAGTCTGGTTACTTTTGTCTGCTCTGATTGCTTGTCCCAAGTAAATATATTCTTGGACGTGTTCTAAGTTTGTTCCAACTGTGGTAATTACTGATCTGTCTTCTGTATTAGTCATTATTTTAGTTTTCTTTAGATTCATTTTTAGTCCTTTCTTAAGAGATGTTTTTTCTAGGTCTGAAATCATTATTCGTAGTTGTTCCATAGTTGCTGCTATCAGGAGTACATCATCGGCGAATCTTCGATGATTTAAATATTTTTCGTTTATATAAATCCCTTTATTATCCCAGTCTATAGATTTAAAAATGTCTTCCAACGCCAAAGTAAATAGTTTGGGTGTGATTGTATCCTCCTTGTCTGACACCTCTACAAATTCTAATTATTAAAGTTTGCAAATCTCTGTCTAGTTGAATTCTCATAGTGGCGGTTTAATATATATTATATTGTGGATTAACATTCTGTACCGTGAATCTATTCGGCAATTAACTAGCGCTTCTTCCACTGCCCATAGTTCTACGCTGTCAAACGCTTTTTCATAGTCAACAAACGCTAGGTATATTGAAAGGTTGTATTTGTTGGTCTTTTCTATCAATATTTTAAGAGTATGAAGGTGGTCGGTTGTGCTGTACCCCTTTCTAAATTCTGCCTGCTCAACTGGTTGGTATGCATCAAATTTGTTGTTTAGTCTAGTTGTAATCACCTTAGTGAAAGTTTTATAGATTTGTGACAAGAGAGATATTGGTCTATAGTTAGCTAATTTTGATCTATTTCATTTCTTATATATCAGAATTGTATTTGCTTTGTTCCACTCTTGCGGTATTTGTCCTTCAAACAAACATTTATTGAAAAGTATCTTTCGGTAGTCTTTTATCTTTTTCCCTCCTTCTTTTAACATTTCAATTAGAATTTCATCGTCTCCCGGAGCCTTATTTTCTTTTCATATCTCCAATTCTGTACCTCAGAGCTAAACTGTATTAACTCACAAAATTGAAATTTTACAGGAGAGCAAATTAAAAGAAATATAAAGAGTAAATTTTAAATAGAATTTTTATTTCTTTTTCTTCAAGTATGTGACAAACACCCTTTGAGAGGTATAAATGATACTATATATTACTGTATTTGTTATTTTTATAGATCTTTAATTTTTTGAAAAACATGGAGTTAATACTGTTTAGCGTGGAAACAATTACCATATTCGGGAGATAATATAATGGTAAGTTAACACAGGTGAATAAATAATCTGGAGATAATACGATAAATGAAACAAAATTTAGTCAAGAACACTTTTTTTTATTTAATTAAATGAAATAAACAAGTCAACAAAATGATTAAACAAAATTAACGAAAAACGAAACTCAATGGATTGTTCACTTAACATTGTTTTGTAAAAATTTTATAAATCTTCATCTACTTTATCGGAGTGGGATAAATTTTTATAAAAATTATGAAATTCACTTGGAACCCAGGTGAGCAAACTTTGCAGATGTGTGTATTTTTTTGTAGATATTTCCTTTGGCTTATCGCGAATCACAGGCAGGACTGCAGGAAATACAACACGCCTAGTATTTCTGTTAAGATCAACAGATTGGAATGTTTCCGAATTAAAATTAGTTTTAAAAAAAAGTAATCCTAAATTATCGCTGCGTACTTGCAAGTGGACAACATCTGACATGCGAAAGTCTGTATTTTGCTGAGTTTTTTTCCTTATAACAAAAGGTGAACAGTTGTTGTTGTAAAGAGTCTTAAAATCCTTAAAGTCATTTAGTTCCATATTAATTACATTGAATGTTTTAGAACGACAGCAAAGTCGTGCTAGCTGCTGCCAGTCCCAGGGAGTCATGATTTTTAAAAAGGGTGTTTTCTTTCGTTCTCTCTCAATAAGAGAATGATCACTGTCCACTTCTAAATGGGTATGACCACGTAACAAAAACTTGTGATTTATAATTTTTATCTGTGGATACTTGTGAAGTATCCAAAAGTAAAGCATAACCATTATCATATTTCTGTTCTGGGATGGGCAGTTGTCGGACCATACAGTAATCTCTCTTATATTTTCATTTATAGCTTCAGTCCACCTCAAAAAGCCCGAAGCCATTTCGTTTGCGCCACGTCCAGACTTTGATTCATCCCACATCATGCAAGACGTAACATTACCTGAAGTGTCTGAAATCGTATAATTGTATGTCCATAACTTGAGCTTATAAAAACTCTGCTGGTTACTTAGAACAGGCGTTGGCAGACATTTCTGTAAATCCAGTGTCAATAATTTTATTGTTCCACCACTTGTTGCTGCTCTTTCCTTATCAAGTCTTTTTAATTCATACCTGTTACTAGCCTCCAAAAGATGTTGTTGATAATCTTGTTCAATATTTTCTTTTCCTTCTACCATCTGAATTTTGGCCAAATTTAATCTGTCACATTCATCACACGTGTCATTGTATGGAAGTTTAAATGAAAGATTAAATTCTGTGTTAAATATTTCAGAATACAGCCAAAGTTTAGCAATGTTTTCTTCGGGTGTATTGCTTTCCATTAACTCAGATCTGTATATCTCATACATTCTGGTAATATTTAGTTCACAACCAAGATATTTTTTCTGAGAACGCTCTCTAGAATAATGCGATTCAATAGTTGGGAACTTGCTAATATGATCCCGAATGCCTTGTTTGATGAATTCGGGAATTTTATTGACAGGCTCACGTTTACCCCTTTGGTCTGTATTAACTACTCCACATTCCTTTTTCTTCGCAAGAGCTGTTGTAACGAATGTCTCGGATATACTTAAGGTAGACAGAAAGAATTTCTGACAAACTTTATACCTTACATGATTAAAATATAATGAATAACGCCTGGTAAATTCCCTTATGCCAGAACGTGCTCCTGTGGTTTCCCGGATACGTCTCACAGGTACGCATTCTACCATTGCTGCTACAAATTGTCTTTTCATGTCGATGTTTTTATTAGGATCCCAAAATTCAGAATGTATGCAACGTCTTTGATCTTCAGTTATAGCTTTTGTGCACCCAACGCTACAGGTTTCTTTACATGGTGCTCCAATTTGCTTCGATTGCAAAACTGTATTCTTGGTTTGGCGTTTTTTACCACCGGCCACTTGTTTTTTACGAACATTCCGTTTCCAACGCAGAGGATTTGATTTCCTTTTTTTACCTGGGAGTTTTTGATTATCTGACTCACTTTCAGAATTATCTGTTTCGTTGTCAGTTGGTCCGTATGTTTTATCATTGATAGAGTCATCAGACTCCAAGCATAAATCCGCGTGATCTACCTCTTCTCTATCTTGCACTACAATTGCCATACTTTGAGGACTACAGGTAATGGGTAAAGCAGTCTGTAAAATGATTCCATTTTCTGAAACTAAACAAAAAAATATTATGATTCAAATAGGAAATTGTGAAGTATAAATAAATATACCTGTTGTTGAGACAAGTTCTACAACATTTTGTGTATTAAGACTTGTGGATCCATGATTCAGTGTTGATATTGTACCATTAGTGTAATTTCCATCTAAGGATATGGGCAAATTGATTTCTAAAAATTATAAAACATGTACATATTTTATTTATTTACAAAAACCGAAATAATTGTGTTATACCTTTGCTCGAAACAGATGGCGAAACATTGTCTATAACAACTTCGCAAGATACAGGTGAGGCAATTTTAACATTAGAAATAATTTTAATAGGCATATTTTGGTTTTTTGTACCTTCATCAAGATCGCCGACTTTTCCTAAAACATAATTACTGTTATCCTAATTTAATAACTACATTTAATATTTAAGTTATAAACCGAATTATGGAGTTAATACAGTCTGTCGGTCTTAAAGTAATTATTGTGTACTAAGTCCATTTTTAATACAAGGATTTTCGGTTAAAATACCACGTAAAATCGCCCAAATATCTAAATACGTATTAAGTTTTTATGTAATATTGAAGGCTAATAATTTTTTATTTTAAATAAATTTGTTAAGACGTACCTATTTTGAGGTTAGATTTATTTATCGCCGACGAAGAGGATAATGCTTGATTGTTTTCCACAGAATCAGTACTGCATTGCGTCGGAGAAGTAAAGCATACCTCTTGATGCTTTTCTAAAGCTTTTTTCACAATTTTATCTGCTCTGGTACACATTCTTTAGAATGTTATTAAACACACACCATCAATGTGAAATAGCATAAACACACTGACTACAGTGCCACACCGCGGTTTTACGTCGTTCCGTGGAGTTAATACATCTTAAATGTGCATGTGATATTAACTCCACTAATACTACTAATAATACTTACATTGCTGGGTATTAAGTGTAAACGACTGTTTAGCTCGGAACTACTGAGGGACTTAATACACTTTATGGTTGCTTATCTTTGAAACTACATTAAATAGGATTTAATATCGTATTGCATATGAAAGATGTGAAGTCTGTTATGTAGAAAGTGAAATAATACAATTTTTCAAAAAAATGGAGTTAATACAGTTTAGCTCTGAGGTACAGAATTGCTTTTTCTATTTCTTCTCCGGTTATGAGGGGTAATATTTCAGAGTTTATATTCATTATGTTTTTTTTTCAGGTTTTGTTGATTTGTATCAGGTGGTTTTTAGAGCTGTAGAGGTCATTATAATATTCCCTTGTTATCTTAGATATTTATTCTTCTTCTTCTTCTGGTAGCACTACAACCCGGGGTGGGTCTTGGCTGACTGCACAATCTGCTTCCATCTCGAACGGTCCGTCCATGATGTTTAAGTCAGTGGGTAGCCCCATTGTTCTTAAATCTGACCGTATATTATCTCTCCATCGCATTCGTGGACATCCTAAGGGCCTTCTCCCTGTCGGGACTTCTTCCCAGATTAACTTGGTAAGGCGGTTATTAGGGAGCCTATGAACATGGCCAGCCCATCTTAGACGTTGGGATTTAATCTCTTGGACTACGTCGCTAGCACTTTACATTTGTTTGACCTCGGCATTTGTTCTCATTCGGTATTGGTTAGTATTCGGATCGTGATAGGGACCGAAAGTCTTTCTGAGCATTTTTCTCTCAAAGCATCTAAGTTTACATTCCATTGCTTTTGTCAGCGTCCACGTCTCACACCCATACATGAGCACCGGTCTAATTACTGTTTTATATATCCTAATTTTTGATGTTCGTGTTAGGCTCTTGGATTTAATAGTGTTGTGGAGGCTTTACATACATCTGTTTGCTGCCTGAATTCTCCCTTAGATATTTGGGTTCTGGTTTTTTTTATTAACCTTGTTTATTTTCTATGTCTATGATTTTATATCTTCCTAGCTGGGACTCGATAGATCTTAAGTTTCTGTTTTATTCTACAATCTTCTCGATTCGTTCTTCTTGATCCCGTTTGAGATCTTGTTTTATATGTCTTTCTATTTCTTTATTAAGGGTTTTGTGTTCAGTTGTATTTCTTTTATTTTCTTGTAGTAGGCTTCTCTGATTTTTGGCTTCTCTGGCTTTTGTCTGATTTTACTGCTAGTGCTACTTGTGCTACTTATAAGCTAGTCTTTAGAAGTTCTTCAGTGATAGCTTTGTTTAGTTGATCTAGATTTAGGTCTGATAGCTTCAGTTCTTCAGCTGTTCTTAATTTGTTTTGGTATTGTTCTTTATTCACCTTTAATTTTTCTGGGTGGACTTTTTTCTTAGAGTGCACATATTGTCTTCGATCTTTTTTGTGTTTAATACTTATTTTGCCAGCATCATTCTGTGATCACTACCAGTAGATATTGAGTTTATTACTGTGACGTCTTCAAAAATGTTCTTTTTGTTTGTTAGTATGTAGTCAATTTCATTTTAGTGTTCCCATCTGGCGACATCCATGTCCATTTCCTATGTGGCCTTTTTCTTGAAGACAGAGTTCATGGTAAAATTTGTCGTTTTCTATATAGTTAACCAATATATCTCGTCTTTCATTTCTTACTCCATGTCCAAATTCTCCAATGCAGTTTTCGTTTTCTTCTAGTCTTTTACCCATTTTCGCATTAAAATCCCCATTATAATCGTGTAGGTAGTGTTTAGATACGTCATGGACTCTGTGAGATGTTCGTGTTCATAGAATTCTTCCATTTCTTCGTCTGTGTGTGTAGATGTTGGCGCATAAATCTGAATTATTTTTAAAGTGACGATTCGCTGATTTTTATGATTAATAAAAAATTAATTAAATATTAAAAAACAAAATATATTAAACCGCATTTTTCTCAAAAGAATGTTAAAGAGAGACAGCAGTATTAGACTGATGAATTTTTCATATTTATTTTTTATATCAAAATGAATCTGCATGGAATAATAGTATTTGTCTCACAAAACAAAAGCATTTTAATAGAACAACATACATTCTACAATCCTGATCCATCAGAATCGGGACACACTCTAGTATTAACATAATTAATAATCGTAAGATAATTTATCCACAATACAATATTTATTTTTAGAAATCAATAAAATAAAATCATATCAAAAAAAAATCAATCGAAAATATCGATATAATTATGACGAAAATTTTCACAGCTGTTGATTTGTTGAACTAGCGATTCAAAATTTATGTTTATTTCTAGAAGTAATTTTATGTTTCAGTAACTACAGGTGTATTTATTATCTTTATATTTGCAGCACCTTAACTGGAAAAATAAATTTTATGTATATTTTGACTTTGTGTTTAAAATTAGTATATGAGATAAAATAATATATGAAGTGTATACCAGTTGTATTAATTTGTTTAAGAATCACTGAATATTTTATATTTAAATAATAAGAATGGTATGGTCATTTGTTTTTAAAAAGGGTATTATTAAACCAAATTTATCCAAAAGGATATATTTGCAAAATAGGAAAGAAATTCCAAGAAAGTTAACTTATCTATCACATAGGGTAGTGTGGGCCGACCTGGCCTTGAAAATACTTAAATGTCCGTAATGGTTGAGTGGTCTGATAAGAAACCTAAATAGAATAATTTTTCTAATATTTTAATAGCTTTGGAAAAACTGTGATCCCTTTACATCAAAAATATTAATATTATGGTCAAGTGTTTTTGAAGCTCCATCTAATACAGTAGAATAGATTACAGAGTATGTAAAGAGAAACATAAAATATTTTATTGTAACAAAAAAGGATATAAACGATTTAAACTTAATATTTCAAAATTAAATCGTTAGGTACTTCACTAGATTTCTTCAAATCTATTGATTATGTAACAAACGAAGACTTGGGCTTGGCTTGGGTTATCACTGCATAATTTACAACTTTAAGTTGTTACAACTTAAGGTGGTTCTTATACTTAGAAATCTGAACTAACTAAAACTATGGAAGTGGATTAATTTGGTGGTGTGAAAACTCCAGGCAGTAAAACATATGCGACGATACATAATGTAAAAAATTTAAGAATGAGGAAGTTCTCGTTCCAAAAACTAGGTTATGGTTTTAGGAGCGCCTAAAAAGAGGACTTCGCAGATCGTGCCGTGACGTCACCAATCAGTGTCTAAACTTAACGTAATGTCACCACCCACACGTGATTTTTGTTATACCCGTTATACCGTATAACCTAAGAAATTATTTTTTGACGGTCAATTCATTGGTATTTTAATTGTAGATTTCTTTCTTCAAAAATAAAAGAAAATGGGAGTGTTTTGTCTTGAGTGTAATAAGGTGTTTCAGACCCAATCAAGTCTTAATCGTCACAATAGAAACTTGCATAAAAAGTATTTTTTTTTATTTCCTTGGCTCGACATGCATAAAAAGTATGCAAATTATATAGAATATGACAGTTTTAAATGATATTGCTGCAAGGAATGTAACATATTTTTCATCTGCCAGATAAATACTTAATCGGAGGTAAAGAAACTTCCCTTATTGTAGCGAAGATCTTAGTATATTTACTTATTTACATTTTACATCACTTTAAAATTTACAATACAACATAATTGGTGACGTCACTCTATATTCCTATCTGTGAAGTGTGCCGTCACGGCACAATCTGCGAAGTCCTCCTTTTAGGCGCTCCTATGGTTTTCGGAGCGAACTAGTATGTAATTAAGAGGGTTTTTTGACCTTGGAGCGAACTAGTGTGCTCCGATTTTTTTTTGACCCTAATACAATTTAACTGGGTGAAACAGGGTTTTTTAACAAATAATTTTTACTACAAACTCGTTTAAATTTCTTTCCATGGGTTTTACACCACTCCGAAGTTGACCGGGTTCTTAAATACTAGTAAGAAAGCGATAAAAATAAAACAATAGGCTCATAGCGGCTGAGGCAAAGGCGTAATTCTGTTGCGATTTTAAATTTACAATACTAATAACCCCCCCCCCCTAAAGGTTAAAATAATAAAATTTGGTGAAGCTTGTTAAGCAGTTTGGATAAATGCTATTTCGACTGGCCAATATATTTTTCGTTATGTTGTTGGGCGCTGTTAAAATAATAGGTGGTTTGACACATGAGAGAAACAATTATTTTCTTTATTTAGTCCACAAACATTTACGGATTTACCTTCGTCAAAACGGTCAGTTGTTTATCGTCATATAAAATAAATCGCATATTAAATTCAGTTAAATTCGAATGACATATCGGTGGCTTGGGAGAAAGAAATGAAAGAGGGGACAGACTTGTCGAATTCTGCCAAAGCGAGGAGATGGTAATAATGAATACAAATTTTAAATTACCCAAATTCTGCCAAAGCGAGGAGATGGTAATAATAAATACAAATTTTAAATTACCCAAAAGAAGACTTTATACTTGGAAGTCACCTGCAGATTCAGAAGATAACATTGTTCGAAACCAGATAAATTACATTTTAATAAAATCTAGATATAAAAACGCTTTAAAGTCTCTGACAACATACCCCGGAGCTGTCATAAATTCAGATAATCCATTAATAGGCGTAATGCAGATAAAATTGAAGAAGATCCAAAAACAAACAAATATACCACGGTTTGATGTCTCAAAAATAAAAGAAGAACCTACACGTCAGAGCTTAAAACAAGAAATAAATGATAACTTAAAGAAAATCAAACAAGACGTGATAAAAACAACAGATGTTAATGACAAATGGAACATGGTACACGAAACTTTAATAAAGGCAGGAGAAAAGCTACTGCAAACAAAAATAAGAAAACAACAAAGATGGATGACTTCAGAAATCTTAGATCTAATGAAGAAAAGAAGGAAACATAAAGGCAGGAGTAAGACAAAATACAAGGAACGACAAAGATTGATGAAAAAGAAAATAAAAGAGGCCAAATCCTCCTCGCTTGCTAATCAATGCAGTAAAATAGAGGCATATGCTAAACAGTATGATAGATTTAACATGCATAAGAAAATAAAGGAAATGACAAATACACTGCGAAAAAAGGAAGATGGCATTCTGAAAGACGCAAATGGAAAACCATTATAGAAATTAAAGAGAAATTAAAGAAATGGAGACATACATAACAGATCTGTTTGAGGATAATCGACAAGAACCGGAAGAAATCGACAGCGAAACGAAGCCAGAGATCATAATAGAGGAAATCGAACAAGCAATACGAAACGAAAAATACGGAAAAACTGTAGGTCCAGACAAAATACCTGCGGAACTACTGAAATGTCTAGATGATCAAACTCTACCTGTTCTTCTGGACCTATTTAATGAATTATATAAAACTGGAAAAATCCCACAGGAATGGTTGGTGTCTACCTTTGTAGCAATACCAAAAACAGTGTATTCCAAAGATTGTTTAGACTATAGAACAATATCACTAATAAGCCATTAAAATATTTCTAAAGGTGATTTATGGAAGATTATATAGAAGAGTAGAAGAGGATATGGATTATACTCAGCTTCGGTTCCGCAAGGGATTAGGAACGAGAGAGGCATTGTTTGTTTTTAATGATTTAACTAATATTTATATGTAATTACGTGGCTAAAGGTTTTAAGCCAAAGCCCATTAACAAAAAAATAAAAAAAATAGAAATAAAAAAATGAAATCACTTAATAAAACATGAAAAACCCAAATTAATTATGACCTAATTATGATCCTGGCTAAAAATCTTTGTAGATTATATGTCAAACTAACCCTTTATTTCCAAGAATTCTCTACTGGCTCGTTTTCTTCTTACAACTCTGGTCTGCCCACCTTTTGCTCATACTTTTAGTTGCTCTACACTCGCTTGCTATCTTCTTTGCTTGTCAACATTTCTCGCATACACTATCGCCGCAACAGCTTCTCCAAAAGCTCCTGGACCAAAGTCCTTTCTCACAGAAATCCAAATTGATTCTAGTCGAAAGAATTTTCACTTAGTAGACAAGTACCAAATATACTATACACGGTTTGTTTATTACAGGATGTACTTTTGTTATCCACAGGCTGCTTCCATTTGCATCTTCACCAGCGCCACCTCTGGATCAACATCTTGCATGTACTGCTTTAACGTCTTACTCAATCGTACTCCCTCATTATATCGCCTGATAATATTTTCTTTTACTAAAGCTTCTCCTAGATTAACTAAAAAATTACGTCTATCATCTTTGTCTCAAGATGAATCCGGGTACTTCCGGGCATTCAGGCCAGAAATATCCAATATTTGGCCAAACACTGCTTTTGGCCATTGGTTGCATATCCTACGAGTAGAGTATTGCTTTAGCATCTTATCTGTGGTATCTACTGCACTTTTTGTATGATTATAGTGCAGTATAATATCTGGCTTGTTATTTAATGTTTCATCGGCAACAGCATCATTATCATGTTCAGTGGATAATAAAATACTCGATTTGCCTTTGCTTTTAACATAAGAAACCATAGTATGGTCTTTCGAAAAAGCAAACATACTAGAATGAACAGGCTTGAATGATTTGGGTAGAAAATCGTTGGGAATACATGCTTTATTTTTACGCAGAGTACCACAAAGGCTTAGTCCTTTTTTTGATAGTTTTTCGGCCAGTGGTAAGCTTGTAAAAAAATTACCTGTAGTTATGCCATACCCAGAGCCAAGTGGCTCAATAAGGTCAAGGACAACTCTTTCACCTTGATTTTTTTCGGGTGCGTTAATCTTTTTTCCAAGATAAACTTGTAAATTCATACTGCAAGCATTTTCGCTGTCTGCCTTCGCCCAAAGCTTTAAGCCATATTTATCAGGCTTGCTTTTCATGTACACACGAAACGGGCATCGCCCTTGGAATGAAACTAGTAGTTCATCTATGGTAAGATGCGGTCTCATCAATATCCAGGTGAATATGCCATAGAACAATTTTTCACAAAAGTATCGAACACCTCTTTAACAGGTGCGAGTTTATCATGCGCTTTACGCTCAGCTCTGGTAGAATAGTCATCGAAACGAAAAAATTCTGTAAGCAACTGAAATCTATTACGTGACATACTTGCCGGAATAATAGGCCTAGCGTACACCATAACATTTTTTGGGGTTTTTTTTGTAGCTTGATGTGCTCCTTGAATAAGCAGAACTCCAACAGCAGAAAAACAACCAGAAGTCACAATTATTAACTCCTTATTTGAAAACGATTTCTGGAGTGAAGTCAAAACGTCAAAAGCAAGTGTATAATGAAATTTGTATAACAATCAATTCCGGTTTAGTCCCATTTAAATACATTAACTAACAAATAGTATTAGAGTATTTTTTAATTTTAATTATAATATACACAAACGTATGATAATATAATACAATTTGTGAGTAACTCATTGATTACTATCTAATCTTAATGTAACAACAGGTGTATATGATTTTGAGTATATATATAAATCGTATATATATTTTTAACTGCAGCATTGTTTAGTTCTGATTTATGTTATTTGTCGAAATGGAGCTTGCTAAAGAACACAGGGAATTAGTGGACCGTATTGCTCGTCAAAATGGTTTTACCGATTATGAAATAATAACAACATCTGGTTCGAACAAAGGAGACAACTTTCTAGGAATCCTTACTGCCATAACCATTAAAAACAAGGAAAAAAGTTTGGACGTGATTCTGAAGACCTCCGAAACCAATAAACA
The DNA here is from genome assembly GCA_918026665.1 of Diabrotica balteata. Taxonomy (NCBI): domain Eukaryota; kingdom Metazoa; phylum Arthropoda; class Insecta; order Coleoptera; family Chrysomelidae; genus Diabrotica; species Diabrotica balteata. Next base: position 159,124,094 of record OU898277.1, read on the forward strand.
GGTTAGAGACTCTACACCTTTTAGAGATCTTTATAAGAGAGAAATATTTTTGTACGAACGGGTTTTTGAAGAGTTCAAGAAGTTCCAAGAAGAATATAACATTGAAGGTAAACAATCATTTTTTTTTTATTAGGGGAAATTTATATAAAATTTGTAATGAAAGTTATATGTTTACTGGAGACAAAATTGTAACCTATCGTTTACCATATCCACAATTAACTTAAGTGGTTGTACTTGTATCACTCTTATCGGAGATTGAAAATCATCAAGGCTATCGTGATCTTATTCACAGCTAATAAATACTTAAGCGCTAACAATTAACAATTATTATTTTGTAATTATAATCATATGAAAATATTTGTTATATCATATTTATTTTATTTATAAATTTTAATTATAGAATTAAGTGACGATTGAACAGATAATAACAATAAGACATATTCTTTCAATCTCATGTTCTTTTAGCTACTTAGTTAAATATTTATTTTGGAGATTATTCCTTACCAGGCCAATTAAGTTATATTTTTACTCGACACAACTCTTCTTCTTCTTTAAGTTCCATCTTCTATCGAAGGTTGGAAATCATCATGGCTATGCGGACTCTGTTGACTGCCGCTCTAAAAAGTTCTGCACTACTGCATTCAAACCATTCCCTCAAGTTCTTAAGCCAAGATATTCTTCGTCTTCCCACATTTCGCTTTCCTCGGATTTTGCCCTGCATAATAAGTTGTAATAATGCGTATTTTTGCCCTCTCATCACATGTCCCAAGTACTCAAGTTTTCGTCTTTTAATAGTTAATATTACTTCCGCCTCATTTCCTATCCTTCTAGTTACTTCCATGTTAGACATTCTTTGAGTCCATGATATTCGTAGGATTCTTCTGTAACACCAAAATTCAAAGGCGGCCAACTTATTCAGATGAACTTGTTTGAGTGTCCAAGCTTCCAGACCATAAAGAAGAGTAGAGAACACGTAACATCGAAGCATTCTCAGGCGTAGTTCTAACCTTATATCCCGACAACAAAGAAACTTTTAAGTTTAATAAATGATGCACGTGCTATTTCAATACGTGTCTTAATTTCTTTGGTTTGGTCTACATCTGATGTTATCCATGTTCCTAAGTATTTATAGTTATTAACACTCTCAATTGCAGTATTTTCAATAGTCAATTGGATATTTGCATCTGCAGATTTAGTCATGATCATGCATTTAGTTTTCTTTAAATTTATCTTCAGTCCGTACTCATGACAGCGTTCATTAAGGCGTTGCATTACGTTCTGTAAATCATTGTTGTTATCCGTAATTATTACTGTATCGTCTGCAAAACGTAAGTTATTCAAAACTTCTCCATTGATAGATATACCTTCTATTGAGTCTGAGAGCGCTTCTTGAAATACCGCTTCACTGTAGACATTGAAAAGTAGTGGGGACAGCACGCAACCCTGGCGGACTCCTCTCTGTATTTTGATATTTTCGGTGTACTGGCTGTCAACTCTTACCTTGGCAGTTTGATTCCAATATAATTTAGATATAATTTTCAGATCACGACTGTCAATATTTTTGCTTTTTAATATATCTACAAGCTTTTTATGTTGAACTTTATCAAATGCCTTTTCAAAATCTACAAAACATAAGTACATATCCTGATTCATGTCCATGCATCTCTGAACCAGCACATTCAAGCCGAACAAAGCATCTCTTGTACTCATACCATTTCTAAAGCCAAATTGTGTGTCACTTATCTCATATTCAAGAGTTTTAACAATTCTGCTGTGAATTATTTTCAAAAATGTTTTAAGTGTGTGAATACACAACTGTTTTAAGTGTGTGAATACACAACTCTATAGACAGTTAAAATGTGTAGGATGAGATATTATAAAAAGACTCTCTTCTAGGGATTTATCAATTTTTTAATGGAAATATATTTACTCATTATTTTGCTTATAATTTAAAAACAAGCTAAAAAAATATACAAAATGGAAACTAAAGTAAAATCAGTTAATAAATAAAACAGTTATTGCAAAATGAACAACAAAATCGTTGTTTTTAAATATTATTAACTATTTTTTTATTATTTGTTAAAATTTGTTTAAATGTAGTAACGCGGTCTTTAAATGAACATTCCAAATATTCTGTTTCTGTTTTACTTTTATAGTAAAAAATGTATTACTGTTTTCTTCATGAACTTGTTTCTATTATTACTGTTTTTGTGCTGAATCGCTTTCACTGTTTCCTTCTAACATTACATCATCAGCAAGTCTTTTTCACCAGATATTTTAAAACATAATAAACAAAAAAGTTTACATTTTAGTAGGAATAATAAATATCTTTTATTTGTAACAAGTTACTCATCATTTTAGTAGGCATTTATTCATAAACCTTATATATATATATATATATATATATATATATATATATATATATATATATATATATATAAATATATATATATATATATATATATATATTTATATATATATATATATATATATATATATAAATATATATATATATATATATATATATATATTTATATATAATATATATATATATATATATATATATATATATATATATATATAATATTCGGTTTTTATAACGTCTTACGACGTTGTCAGACTCCCAAACGCCACTGTATTCTGTCTTGAGTTAGGTCTTCGTCCAGATTTCGAGCGCTAATCGCTTTCCTAACTCCCAGGTTCCAGCTCTGTGGTGGTTTTTCCTCGTTTCCTCTTCTCTGGGGGTTGCCACATCATCGTTTTTTTAGGCAATCTTTCGTCCCCCATTCGGGTCACATGCCCATACCATATAAGCTGTTTTCTCTCAATATCCTCAACTATAGTGCCCTCTATACCCATTTGTTGTTTTATCACTTCATTCCGTATTCTGTTGGCTCTTGATATTCTCATCGATCTTCTGATGACATCCATTTCGGTGGCTTCGAGCTTTTTTTTATATTTCTCGGTTATTCTCCATGTCTCAGCTCCATAAAGTAGGCTAGTTTTAACCATTGTCTCATAGATGTTCCATTTTCTTTGCTTTGATATTTCTTCACTCCATAGAACTCCGTTCAAACATGCTATAGCTCATCGTGCTTGTACAATTCGATGTTCTATTTCTCGTTCGTCTTTTCCACTACGGTCGAAGATGACGCCCAGGTATTTATATTCGTCACATGGATTTATTTTTTGATTGTCATCGATATCCATTTGTTCTGCTTCAGCTCCAATTGAGAGGTATTTTGTCTTTTCTAAATTGATATTTAATCCCCATTTCTGGTATTCTTCAATTAGTTTTCTAAGCATGTATTCCATGTCTTCTTTGTCATTTGAGATCACCAGCTGATCATCTGCAAACTGTAAAGTATATATGCAGTCCTGATCGTTCAATTGTATATCCATTACTTTAACTTTCCTTTTCCATTGTTTTAGAGCTGCAGAGATATAAATCTTTACCAGAGTCTGGGAGATACAACATCCTTGTCTAAGACCCTAAGTAACTGCAAATTTTTCAGCTAAGAGGTTTCCGAATTTCATTTGGAAGTTTGAACCATAATATAGATCTTTGAGAGCATTAACCAATGTTTGATGTATGTTTGATGTGCCCAGGACATCCCATAGTTTATTTAGCGGGACTGTGTCATATGCCTTCTCAAGATCTACAAAAATCATATGTAACTCTCTATTTGTCACAACTTTCTTTTCTATAATTTGTTTAAGACAGAAGATGTTATCTGTACATGAACGACCTGCTCTAAATCCTCCTTGTTCTTCGTCTTAAGACGATTGATAATCTTCCTCTATCAGGTCCCGTAGTATTCGACCGTACTATTCGACTCATTGAACTTGTGACCGATATCCCTCTATAGTTTTTAAAATTTCTCCTGTCACCTTTTTTATATATTGGGGTCATATATGCTGTTTTCCATTCATCTGGTGTTGGATGCCCATTAATATATTCGTTAAATATCACCGTGATCATTCTGTGTAATTTCTCTGAGCAATTCTTTATTAATTCCGTAGTTACTCCCTCTGGTCCACTTGCTTTCCCATTGTTCATCCCTGCTATAGCTTTTTGAACTATGTTGATATCTATGGTAATATGCTCTCCCAGAATTTCGATTCTTGATGAATTCATATCTTCTTTAAATTCGTCTCTGTTTTCATTTAATAGATATTTGTAATAATGTATCCAATCCTCGGGATTTATGGGATTTAGCATCACTTTTTTGTTAGTCGGCTTCTTAAGAGAGTTTATAAACTTCCACGCCTTCATAAAACTTTTTGTATACTTATTCGATGAGCAGTAAGAGATCTAGAAGATGTTGCTCTTATTCAAAAGCTGTAGGTATTAACACATCATATTTTTTCTTAAGTTCTTTCGCACTTTTTCGACCTCTTCTAGTAAAATTAATTTCCAAATTTTTTAACGCTTCCAGAGAACTTTTATAAAATATTGTAGCCCAATTCTTGCATATGGCAGCCAACGATATCTTTGCAGTTTGAGCAACTCTCCATTAATATTTTTTAACTTTTTACCAATGTTGTCGACGATTTTTGTGTGTACATCTAATGAGAGTTGCCCAGTCATGAGGATTATCAATTGTAATTACCGGTTTTGTTATCTGGTTTTTGCTAAGGAAATGGTCGACATCGAATTTCATGCAAGAGTGTCCAGAGATCATAAGTTTATGGTTGATTTCATTTATTGAACTTTTCATTTACACTACTGGCATAAACATTATTTATTTAAAACAGACAGGTTCATTATTTATTTAAAAATACAAAAAACATTCACATTTGCCCCAAAATGAATAATAGATTCATGACATATTCATGAGAATAAGCTCCTCCTGAAGCACAAGTATTTACAGTTAAATTTTAAATGCAGTACTTTCTCTTATATAAAAAAACTAGTTTCCAAAAAGGCATTGGCAGGCACTGCTAAAGATCGAAAGTCAGACAAACGAGGCGTTTTGCTTGGCCTTCACTTTATACAACTGCTTACATTTATTAGCAAAGTCTGCATTAATGTGGTGTGTTGCTTGAGAGATCTTCAAAGAGAGAATTCATCCAGTTTATAGTTTAATTTTTATTCTCTAGAAACCATCGCTATAATGGGCTGGTCCAAATATCTTTCTCAACATTTTATGCTTAATATTCTTAACTGATTTTTATCAGCGATTGAAAGGGTCCATGTTTCATATACATATGTCTAACCACCGGTGTAACCACTGTATTGCAGATTGTAAGCTTGGACTCTTAATTAAGTAACTTACTTTTCGTTAAGTCTTTGTATAAATAAAAGCTCTTATTTTCGCATGTTGCTGTCGTTTATTATTGAGCCTAAGTAGGGAAAGGTATATTTGTAGGTATGGTTGTCTCCCTTCATTTTCTTATGTCGATTCGATTTTGTTCACTCCATATACTTATTTTTCCTTATATATATATATATAATATATATATATATATATATATATATATATATATAAATATATATATATATATATAATATATATATATATATATTTAAATCAAATGCAGCGCCTTCCCGTTTCAAATATATAGCTTTTATTGCGGCTTATTATGGCAAAATCATCCCCAGATGCATTTATTTAAGTGGATCTTGTATTAATACAGCTGTTAATATTAGTTTTCTGAGAATAGCTTCCAAAGTATATTAAAAAGTGGCGTTAATAATGCATCACCTTACCTAACTCCATTTTTAATATCAAATGCCTCTGTCATATCTCCATATATTGTCACCGTACGCGTAGCCTTGGAACCCTTCAAGGCCATTTTTATTAGTTTAACTAACTTTTTTAGTATTCCTAACAGATTTTAACATTTTATTCTATCTACTGCATCAAAATTAAAATTAGAAAATATATTCACCACATTTTTCATATATACCTCTTAACGAATACATTTGGTCTATAGTTGACCTATTTGGTCTGAAACTAATTAATTAAATTACTCAAAATCGCCGGTCGCTTTAAGCCTTGTTTCTGACAGATCGGTTTAGTATTCACAAAAAGTGATAGCAAGTATTTTTGTTTAAAATGATCTCGTTTTAGTATTTTCTACCGCGTACACGATTCTTGGTCGATCTAATGTTTTTCGTTTCTCCCCTCCCGCCCCTACGAGAATGGGTGTTAAGGGAAATCCAGTGAGTGGCAAATTTTTTGCATCCTCTTTGGGGTCACAAAATTGACATTCCCAGGAATTTTCAGCTTGTTCGTCTCGTTTTTAGAATAAAATCTTTAACCATTAGACTACATTAAAATATAATTTATTATTGGAGATCATTGGAGCTGGAGCTTTATTCTTTTTGCTTTGTTCTGAGCTATACTGCGTATTTATTTCTTCGTTTGTCAGTATTTGAAATATACCCATTACTTTTTAATAACTTTTAAATTTATTTTTTATAGATCGATTCGAGAGTGTTCCCAAATTTTATTTGAGTTTTACTGAAAATGAACTTGAAGGCTTTGTTATGGAGAATTTGAAAACACAACAATATCAAATGTGGAATAAAAAAGTTCCAATTAATCCAGGACATACAAAAGCAGTACTCATTGAATATGCTAAATTTCATGCAGTTGCATTAGCAATGAAATACAAAAATCCGGAATTATTTAAAGATCTGACAGAACGTGGTCCACCTAATCCATATGAGATTTCTTACCAAGGAGATAACGAAAAAGTAGAACAAATGAAAGCATTAATTACACATTCTTTATCTGATACTTTCAAAGCTATAAAGGATAATGTAGTTTTGATAGAATATTTAAAACACTATGAGCAGAATTTATTGCCTGACGCTATGTCCAAGTTACAAGGGCCAGAATACAAACTTGTCATAACACATGGTGATTGTTGGTGTAACAACTTTATGTTTAAATATCAGGTAACAATTTATTTTTTTTTTCACAATTACGGACAAAAATATCGAATATATTTGAATTTTCAATTTTTTTTTGTAATCACTACATTTCAAAACAATTTTAGATTAGTAAATTTAGATTAGATTACACTCATATAAGTAGGCTGATGAGCTCAACTGTTTTGAAATACTTTGACCTTTATTTTGACGTTTATTCAGCGCTTTAGTATCATTCGTACATTTTGTCATAAAAAACCTTGTTCACGTAAAGGAAAAATCATACTAATTCGGTTGTTTTTAGGTTAATTTATTAAGTTTAATTAAATTTTGTTTTGATTACACTAAGTTTAAAACAATTATGCTACCAATTCGATACTGCGATGAAGCCTAAGTAGCACATATGGTAATTTTGTACGAGGAAGGATATGTTCAAAAAGATATCGCACGACGTCTCAGGAGAGCTTAATCTAGCTTTAAATACTTTAAAAAGGTACCACGAATTAGGAAATTTCTTAGGAAGACTTGCTCTAAGACGACCATGGTGCGCAGCCGTACTTGATGACCGATTTTTAGTTCTTATTTCTACACTGAATCGTTGATTGACATCGATGCACTTTAAAAATGAGCTATTTAATATTAGACAAGTTAATGTAACTTCAGAAACAGTAAGACGAAGAATAAAACAAGAAAACTTAAAGCACAGACGTCCCGCCAAAGTTCCACGTCTTCTACAAAATCATAAAGCTCGTCGTTTAGAATTTGCAAGAAGACATATTCAGTAGAATATCGATAACTGGAAAAATGTTCTTTTCACTGATGAGACCAGAATGATTTTATAATATCTAGATGGTCAAAACCACGTTTACCAAGAGATGGAGAACAATTCGCCAGCTGCAATCTCGTGCAGACCGTTTGCAGTTTTGGAAGTGGAAGCATAATTCTTTAGAAAACGTATTAGTTGGGAGGTACGCACCGCACTTGTCGAAGTGATTGGATGGATGACTAGTGACTCTTACGTTTACTCACTCCTGCAAGATCGTGTTTTGCCATATACTGGTAGCATTGGATATGAAATATTCATGTTAATGCTCGATAATGCTCGACCACGTGCCGCTGCCATAGTGAGTAATTATCTTAATGAGGTTTAGATTTAAATCCAATAGAGCACATGTGGGATCATCTAAAACGCTCCATACTACAAAGCAATTCCATTTCAAATACGATAGAGCAGTTTTGTATATATAGTATAGAAGATTTGGAGAACCTGACGTTGTAAAATTCATTAAGGTAGCACGCCTCAAGTGGATAGGTCATGTAATCAAACGAGAGAAAGATGCCATAGTCAGAAAAGTTTTTGACCGAAGAGAGCCGATCGGACAACGAAGAAGAGGAAGACCGAAACTTAGGTACCAAAACAACCTAGAAAATGATTTGATGTCTATCGGAATTAGAGCATGGAGAAGAGTTGCCAGAGACAGGGATGAATGAAGGATTGTTCTGAAGAAGGCTTTGGCTCATAAAGAGATGTACTGATGATGATGATGATGAAAAAGGCTAGACATTCAGCGTAGGCTATTCATTAAACATATGGTTTTTAATTTTGTCAGAACCTCGTTATACAGAATGTTACATAATATTAGCACTAATTCTCATCTTTGCGGTACTCTTTCAGTTAATTTTATCCCTTTATCTATTTATTTGTTTACTATTTGACCAGAAGTTTGTCTTCGATACGTGTTTACGGTTCCAAGGTTCTCTGATTTATTTTCTGTTCAATAGTTATTACTACTGGAACCAGCCCTTGTCGGCTTTGAATACGATCATTTTTGTTTTTTTTTGTATATTTATTTTATCTTGTTAACAATAATTGTTATATTATTTGTTTATTTACATATTTTATTTTAGAATCCAAACGATAAGACAACACCCCAAAGTTTACGTATTGTTGACTGGCAAATGTCTTCTTTTGGAAATCCTTGTACAGACATTTCCTATTTTCTTTTGGCAAATGGCTCAGAAGAAATTCTAAATGATTTTGAAACGTTCCTAAAAATATATCACGACAAACTGGCTTTGCAGCTTCGTAATTTTAATTTGGATCCCAACGAAGTGTTTTCTTGGTCCAGGTTTCAAAATCATTTGAAGAAAAGTATATTATCAGGCTTGTTTATGTCGCTTTTAACTATAAAGTTAATGGTAACTGAGTGGGTACCTGACCATGTAGAAGCTGTTGAAAAATCTGGCGGATCTAGTTCATTACAGTTAGAAGAGTACAGTAGGAGAGTAAAAATTTTATTAAAGTTTTTGGTTAAAAATAAATATTTGTCATAAACGTTTTGTAAGATATAGAAATTTTTATTTACCTTAGCTCTCAAAAGATACGACAGCAGCGATGTAATTTTAAGAATACAATGAAAATTTAATAAACATACACATAGTGAAAACGGTAATCTGTTCATGAATATAAAATATAATTTTGAATATAAAATAATGTCGAGCGGTTAACTCATCTGCCGATATGTGGCTGCCTTGAAAGATAAACGAAGATTCTATGGTTGCATCTTCTTTCTTCTTGTTTATTAATAAATGTTGTATTCTTGCTGTATATTATTAAGTAGGATAGTAGTTCAAAAGGGCACACCAACCAAAGGTCTAACTTAGACGAACAGAGAGTACGGAATGAGTTTGTTCTGTCTAAATTAAAAAGTTATAAGTGTATCTGTATGGAAGTAATTTACAAGTAAAATTCACTTCAAAGTTAAACTTCTTTAACTTAGGACACAAGAAAAAAAATAATATGTCGCAAATGCCAGCACACCAGTTTCTAAATGATAAGACTTACCCTTATACTTAGACTTGATACTTATTCTAATGATAAGTATTTAACCAAGATTTAGACTAACAGAGATTATCCCAATGCACCAGATTAGTTTTACAGCTAGTCATTTAACAATAGACCAGATACATAGAATTAATAACATCATTAAAAAGACACCAACGGAAAAACAAGTCAATACAGCGATTTCTGAATGACTTATTTCTAAACTAAATAGAGCTCTATTTCATTGGTAGTGTTCTATTTAATTTATGGGTATCGTCTGCATGCCATACTTAATCGAAAGCTTGACTTATATCCATAAAGATCGCTGAATAAACTCTTATTTTAATTTATATTAAACATGAGGATTCCTACCCAGTATTAAAGCAAATGTAGGCAAGACAAACAGAGAAATCTGTAGCAGGGTACTGTGCTAGGCTTAGTTTTCTACTTATTAAATGCAAGCAATATCATTGAAGTCAAAAATGGTACAAACTTAACCTTTGCAGCTAACAAAGCTATTCTACCAATGAAGTACAATCATAAAAAAGCTGAAAGAAATCTAAAATAATTGGATGAAAAAGTGAAAAATTGAATGAGATCAAATATATCTTTCTTTTTTTAATAATCATAATATACTTACTTCTCTTTTTTCTCCATTCTTCGTAGTACAGTCTCTTTGATTGACCGTTGAATTTTGTTCATTCATGATATCCCAACACCAGATCTCGAAGATTTCAAGTTTCGAACCCACAAAAGCAGCCGGCACTGACAATATTCCACTACAGTTGCTATCGTGCAGCTCGTATTCAGTGGAATATCGTGATTAAGCACAACAATAGAGCTAATTAAACCACTCTCGCGAAGAGCCTAGAGAGAATAAATGCTGCTCAAATGATGAATGAACGGAACTAATAATAAAGATACCAAAAATGATGACGCGAAAACTGGAGAGGAGTAATACTTTTGAATACGATATTTAAATTAACAAGCAATAATTATAAAAAAATCGACTGACAGACAGTGTGGAACCAATATAAAAGAAAAAAGAAGTCGGCTTCAGACTTAAATTATCAAGCATAAATTAAGTTAACAAACTTAGAGTATTATCCCAACTACTTAAAAATCTTAATCGACACCTCTAAAATCCGAGATGGACATGCTGCTACTTACTATTCTGATCAAGAAAAACTTCTACAGCATACACTTATCTACTAATTGTAGAGTACTCACAGGCGAGACCACAGCTACATTAAAAGCCTTAAATTTTTTCCAAACAAGTAACACGATGAAGTGCGTCATTATTCCAGATTCACTTAATGCGTTATTAAAATGAAAGCAAATCGATACGACAAAATTCATTATACAAGCAATAAAAAATAAATTAGGAATACTTCATTGCATAGAAAAGGACACATCTTTCATTTAGGTACCATCGTCCACTGTAATCTGGGGAAATGAAAAAGTAGATCAACTAACAAAGACAATCCGTATCAACTTCTAAATACTACAAAATATACGAAAATACTACAAAAAATTACAAAATATCCTTATAGTGACATAACATCTGATTAAAGTATATCGCAATAAGATTTGGCAAAATAACAGCGAAAATTCAGCAACCAAATTAAACCCACTATGCCCAAAGGTAAACAGCTCTTTGAATAACCCCACAAGTAGACGAGATCAAGTAATTATAAACCGTTTAAGAATTGTTCTGAAGCTATTTTCTTGTGGTATTTTAAAGTAAATACTATTTAAATGGGAATAAGTCACAATTAAAGGTTAAAGTTTATTGATGTTTCGATTTCCACTTCGAACTCCACTTCACTTCATCGATAGTGAAACACTTCCTACTTGATTGCCTACATTTCCAAAATCAAAGAAGAATGCATGAGATTTCAGATGACCTTAAATCCATCGTGACAGATAAAGATTTAAGTGAATTAAATTATTTAAGAGATATGAAATTGTATTATTCGATTTAATATATATAAGCGTATTAAAACTATTATGTTTGTCATTTCACTAATAACCCTGCGTGGTTGATGTGGTATAACTGTTTTTAAATAAAAAAGAAAACTTCACTCTTTATATTCTTTGTAAACTTCAAGAGAGCCTTGGATACGTTCACTCATATGGACATACGGAAATCACTAAAGAAAATATAATAACCAAAAAAATAAAATAGTTGTACAGTAGGCCGTACTGTAGACTAACGTGAAACTTCATACTAAGTTTTCAATATTTTTAAAATTTTTAAAAAATAAAATAAAATAAAATAAAATAAAATAAAATAAAATAAAATAAAATAAAATAAAATAAAATAAAATAAAATAAAATAAAATAAAATAAAATAAAATAAAATAAAATAAAATAAAATAAAATAAAATAAAAATAAAATAAAATAAAATAAAATAAAATAAAATAAAATAAAATAAAATAAAATAAAATAAAATAAAATAAAATAAAATAAAATAAAATAAAATAAAATAAAATAAAATAAAATAAAATAAAATAAAATAAAATAAAATAACATAAAATAACATAAAATAAAATATAAAGATAATACTAGACTTTTGTTTCAATACAGAGCGGCGGCAAGCCGCATATACATATTTCGATCTCTTTAGATCTCGTCAGAGCGGTATAGCCACCTCTTTGGATCGAAACAAAATCTATTCCCGTCTTAAACAATAGTTATAAAATAACTACATATGGACGTAACTACGCCATGTAATAACAAAAAGAGAAATCAAACGATTTCTACCTGACGAAATCGAATTCAAGTTTTGACCACTGTGGTTTCTAAAACTTGCAAATCAAACAGCTTGATAAATAACTCTATCTATCACATGGTGTAGTGTGGATAGACCTGTCTTATATACTTAACGTTTGTAAAGGTTGTGTGATCTGATACGGAAACCCAACAATATATTTTATTTTTTATCATCAAAAAATAAGGATATGAATGATTTAAAATTATTCATTCAAAATGACATCGTTACTCCACTAGCTTCCTTAAAATCTTTTGACTGTAACTAATAAAGACTTATGCTTGGGATATCACTACATAATTTTCAACTAAAATTTGTCCTTATACTTAGAAATCTGAACCAACAAAAACTATGTAAGGAGATAATTTCTATACTCAATGTAAAAAATTAAGGATAAAGAAGTTCTCGCTCCAAGAATTTCAATGATACTAACCACCATATATATATATATATATATATATATATATATATATATATATATATATATATATATTTACGGCATAAAGTGGACTCCGCCCATGTTAAAATTCAGGTTCAGGTGAGCTCCGTGGTCAAGTGGACACCGATATACGGAGCTCACTTGACCATTCCATAATATTGGCTCTGTCGATTCGTCAACATGTATAGATTCATAATTTTTAAAAAAATTTTGGAGCCCATAATTATCCCTGTATCATAAATGTATATCGGTTAGTTCACGTGTATATATTATAGGGGTCGTTCAGATCTTTTTCACTGTATATTGGAACCATATGTATATCGGTTTAAGTAAGCTCTGATAGTTTGGCAACTCTGCTATAAGATGTATAATTCTCGCGTAAAGTCTGGACGGTTTATATGGACTCCTTAGTTTTGTTATCATTCATACGCATTACAGTGTGTAACAATGTATACTATTAACTACCTGTTTTTGGTAGGTACGAGTTCTCTAAAAATAGCTTTATAGATACAAAAGGATTTCATTACCAAATTGGATTTTGTTTCATATGCGGAAATTTCCTAATGTATTTTGTTAACGTGAATATGTCTTCATAAGTTTTATTTAAGAATTCGATTAATAAGAACTTCTTTTATTTCATCCATTGTTTTATGATATCTTGTATACAGCTTTTTTATTATTTTATTTCTGGTTTTATCTATGTACTACATATAAGTTTGGATAAAAGGTTATCTCAAAATAAATATTTAAGTGCTAAAATAGATATTTTTGTGTAAAAATGGGTAGTAGTGCACAAAAAAGAAAGAATTTATCTAACAAGCATTATACCACTTCTCCAATATTACATACTTCTGAATGTTTTATTTTCTATTTAGGGGTAATATGTTATCAATATAAGTGGAGTTAGTTTCAAATTTGCAACGATCTGTATAAGTAAAAGCTTACTGGCTATACTTAACATGTTTCTATCTATACAGCCCTTAAAATCCATCCTTGGATATAGGCCTCCTCCTCCTTCTTCCATGCCTCTCTATCTTGGGCAATTTGCATCCATTTTTACCCTGCGTGTTTCTTCAGGTCATCTGACCATCGCATTTGTGGCCTTCCCCTTTTACGTTTGTGATTCCATGGTCTCCAATGTATAATTGTTTTAGTCCATCTTTCATCTTTCTGCCTTAGGGTGTGTCCGGCGAACTTCCATTTAAGCTTTGCTACTTGGGTTGAGACATCTTTCACTTTTGTTTTATTACGGATCCATTCGTTTCTTATTTTGTCTGATAGTTTAATGTTCAGCATTTGTCTTTCCATGGATCTTTCTGTCTTTGCTATTTTTTCCATATTTTCCTTTGTAAACGTCCATGTCTGAGAGTCATATGTGAGGACAGGGAGTATACATTGATTGAAGACTCTCGTTTTTAAGTATTGGGGGTATTTTGAATTCTTTAGAATATAAGACAGTTTTCCGAATGATGCCCAGGCCAATCTTATTCTTCTCTTTATTTCTTCGGTGTGATTTTCTTTATTTAATTTAGTGATTTGGCCTAGATATATATACTCTTTTACTTGTTCTATTTTTGTTTGTGCCACTGTAATCATAAGTTCTTCTGGTTGATTAGTCATGGTTTTTGTTTTACTATAATTCATCTTGAGTCCAATTTTTGTCGATTCTCTATCTAGTTCTTCCATCATTCTTTGTAATTCTTCACTTTTTTCTGTTATTAATACAATATAATCAGCATATCGTAAATGATTCAGATTTTGCCCGTTTATATTAATTCCCAAGTCATCCCAGTGTAGTCGTTTAAAAACATCTTCTAGCGCTTGGTTAAATAACTTGGGCGATATGGTATCTCCTTGTCTTACTCCTCGGTTTATTTTAATAGGCTCCGTTTGTTTCATTAGCTTAATAGTTGTTGTTGCCTTGTTGTATATATTTGTAATTAAGTCGGTATATCGGTAGTCTATTCTGCTGTTTTGTAGGGAATTCTGTACTGCCCAGTGTTCCACACTATTAAATGCCTTCTCAAAGTCAATAAATGCCATGTATAGCGGGATATGATATTCGTTAGTTTTTTCGATTAAAATCTTCATCGTTAAAAGGTGGTCACTTGTACTGAAGCTCTTTCTAAATCCGGCTTGTTCTCTTGCCTGGTATCCATCTAATTTAGTTGTTTATCTATTTGTTAATATTTTAGTTAATAGTTTGTACATCATATTTAATAAAGTTATGGGTCTGTAATTCTTTAGATCCTTTTTATCTCCTTTCTTAAATAGTAACAGTGTTATTGCTTCGTTCCAACTGTTGGGTATTTGTTTTGTCAATAAAATTTTATTCATAAGTATGTACAAAACTTCTCTAGTTGTTTTCCCACCATGTTTTAGCATTTCTACAGTCACCCCGTCTTTTCCTGGCAATTTATTGTTCTTCATTTCTTTGAGTGCTCTTCTTATCTCGTTCTTACTGATCTCTGGTTGTAAGTCGGAATTAACATTTTTTATTTTTATTTGTAGTTGCTTAAGGATTTCTTGGGTTGGTTTCTTTTTTGTATTGTAGAGGTTTTTGTAATATTCTTGTGTTATCTGTATAATTTCTTCTACATTATTGGTCTCTGTACCTTCTTTGTTCTTTATACTATTAATTTGTATGGTTCCAAGCTGTGGTTTTAAGCACTTCATGTTTTTATTTTGTTCAATTGATTTTTCTATTTTTTCTTCCTGTACTCTCCTTTTATAATCCTTGATATTCCTTCTGATAGCTTTGTTTACCTCTTTGTAATCTACTGTGTTTCTCTTATCTTGTTCCAGTAATGTTTTTCTTTTACTCATAAGATTTTTTGTTTCCTGGGATACATAGTTTTCCTTTTTTATTCTTGTTTGTGCTATCTCTTTTCCCGCCTTTGCTAATGTATCGGTTAATAGCTGATTTATTTCATCGATATTTTTGTTTTCCAAATCTCTAGTGACCGGTATACCTTCTTTTATTTTTTGTTTATATTCGTCTTTTGATTGCTTAAGTTTTTCCATATCTAGTTTCGATACATTTTCTATTTTCTTTTTTGTTTCGAATTGGCTATTAATCCTGAGTTTGGCTCTGACAAGTCTATGATCGCTACCGGTTGAGAAGCGGTTCAGTACTGTAACATCTTTGATGATGGTTTTTTCTGTTGTAAGGATGTAATCTATTTCGTTTTTTGTATTACCGTTGGGACTTATCCATGTCCATTTTCTTTGTGGTTTTTTTGTTAAAAAACGAGTTCATAGCAAAAAGTTGTCTCTCCTCCAAGTAGTCCATTAATGTGTGTCCTCTATTATTTCTTTCGCCATATCCATACTTTCCAATTCTATGTTCTTCTCCATCTATTCTTCCCCCTAATTTGGCATTGAAGTCTCCAATTATTAGCGTCAATTTAGTTTTCTTTTCTTCCATAGTGAGTGTTAGTTCTTCGTAGAAGTTTTCAATATCTTCATCTGTATATGAACTTGTTGGCGCGTATACCTGTATAATTTTTAAAGACGTTCTTTTTAATTTAAGCATAATGTAGGCTACTCTGTCTGATATACCCTTGGTGGATTGTATGTATCTGACGACTTTCTTGTTTATTATAAAACCAACTCCGTTGTTAGAGTTATCTTCATTGCCTTTATAGTACAGCATGTTTTTTGAGTTTAAAAGTATTTTTTGTTCACCTTTTCTTCTTATCTCTGACAGACCAATGACATCCCATTGTACATTATTTAGTTCTTCTTCTAATTCGTGAAGTTTAGTATCATCATTCATGGATCTGATGTTATATGTTCCTATGTTTAGTTTAGTCGAATGTTTGCCTCCCCCAGAATCCTTGAGGCAGACCGGTTTGTCGGTGTGGGACTTCGAGATGTTATCTCTACTCACCTGGGGTAATTTTCCGTTTGTTTTGTGATTCGACATGTTTGTTGAAGAGGGTTTTTTGACATTTAAACGCCACGCTTGTCAGGCGGGTTGGCGAGTGAGGAAACTTAGGAGTGTGTGAATGGGGAAAGGCGCAAGCTACGCAGTTTGTGTGTAGGGTGCGCGGCATGTATATGCCACACACACCCCCCGCGTAAAATGGGCCTCTTCCACTCAAACACGGTTAAGAGGACTCATCCAACACTCGGGGTGTGGGTGAGATAGGTTCTAGGTAAATAGATGGGTAAAGAACGAGATGGATTGCTTAATGTTTAGTTCAAATAAATAAACCTTGTCCCTTCAGAAAAGAGCGATTTGAATGGAAAAGTCAACTAAGAAAGTGTGATGAATTTTATACCACCCCACATTCACACAGGTTAACCGGTGTTTGCAGGCAAGAGTCCTCCAGGCAAATTTAAGGAAGATAACAACCATAAGGAAGTTCCTTTCGAGGGTTCAGATGGCGAGGAGCAGCTTATATTTTTTTTGTATATCTTGCAGATGTGATGATCTGATGACTGACTAATTTATAGCTAAATATACTTACGTGTTAAGTATGTGTTTTTCTCACCCATACTAGCAAGGTATATTCGGCAGCATAAGCATAGAGTTTAAGTCTACGTTTTAAGGGTGGAAGAATGTGCTTCCTATTTTGAGCTGACAAGTTTGCGGAGAATATTATTTTTCTGGTTCTAGGTTGCCATTTGGTTTTAAACAAAGTTCTGTGATAGAAACTATCTTCAAGGTATTTATAGCAAGTCCAGAGTTTAAGGATTTCATGACACTATTGGTTCAGGTATATCTTCAGATTTGTGAAAGCGTCTCTATTAGGGACATTTCCGGGGTTTGGCATAAAATTGATTTTTAATCTATTTTTATTATTTCTAATCCTATTCCTATTACTACTTAAAACTAAACATTTGTCATCATTGTCCGGTTTATTTAGTAATTCTTCTTTCTCTACTCGTTGCTTGGCCTCTCCTTGGTTCTTTTTATGTTGCTCTGGTAGTTTTTTGAACACGCTATTTCCAACACCTTTTCTTCTTTATAGCACCATCTCCATTCCTTGCCGTCCACTGTGATTTTATTGTATCCTATTTTGACCATTTTTCCATTTTCCCTCATTTCTCTTGCTTTATCTCTTAAAGCTTCCATTTTCTCTTTCTCTCTCCTTTTGTGAGATCCTCTGTAATCCATATTTTTTCGATCTTCACATTCTTAAGTTTGTATTTGTTTCTTAAGATTGTTGTTTTTTCTTCTTCGCTTTCAAGTTCAATTAAGCATGTTTTTGTTCCTATTTTTTGTGCTCTTTTAATATTGGTTTTGACTCCAAGATGATTTTCTAATATAGTAGTCATTCCCTCTTTCAATGTTTTTGGGTCTTCAGAGTCTATTTTTGATCCACTGATGATTATATTCTTTTTTCTTTGTCTAACCTTTCTAATGAGCGTTTTAGATCATTTAATTCTTCCGTTATCTTTTTGTTATCGGTTTTGCTTAGTTCGTTTTCTCTTTTCAGTTCTTCTTTTTTTTGTCCATTCTTCCTTCACCCTTTCTATTTCCAGTTTTAGGCTTTTTATTTCTTCGTTATTTTGTTTTATCTCTTCTTTAACTTCATTTATATATCTTCTCATCTCCTTATTTTCTTCCTTCATTTCTGTTTTCAGCTCTTTTATTTCCGTTTTAATCTCCTTATTTATTTCTTCTAGTAGTTTCTTTAGTTCTTCCATTTCGCGATTTTTTATGTTATCCTTTGGAGATGTTCTTAACGTGGCTTTGCTTCTTTTGAAGGCTTCCTCCTCGTCGAATGAGTTATCGTGTTCTGGCTTATTTCTTTTGCTGTTCATTCGATTTAGTTATTGTATTACATTTACTTTTAATTTATTATTTTAATTTAATTTAATTCTAATCCCAACTTTAATCAAATCTATTTTAAGGCCAGATCTGGATTTTTGTAATAAAATTATGTGGCTTTTATTTTGATCATTAATTTTTTGTCAGCACTAATTACTTTCTTATCTGCCAAAAAAAAAAACAAAAAACGCGTAGGAATGCCTAATGCAGGCCATTCACGTTCCGACTTGTGGTACGACTAGTGGTCCAACTTTTGCAGTTGGATCTGAAATCGGACCGTGAGTGGGCTAGTTGGATTAGTTGGACAACTAGTGGTACGACTAGTGGGACGACTTGAAGATCCGACTGGCGACGAAGTTGGAGCGTGAATGGTGAAGTTGGAAGTCGGATCACAGGTTGGATCGAAAATTCCCTCAGTCAGTTGACTTTCGGTACCTGTTACGTATGAGATTTTTGTGAAATACTTTACGCAAAGATCTCTAGTTCGCGAATATTTAATAGAAAATAAACTTTCAATTGCACGAAAATTACCTTTTTGTTCGGGCAAATCATTTTCCTTTCTGTAGATCTATTTCGGACATTCCTATACAGGTAAATTTCCGATACTCCGGATTGGCTACGGAAGAATTATCAACAAACAATGAAAATTAAATCATAGTTGTAGCAAAAGATCCCTAGTTCGCAAAAAAATAATAGAAAATAACTTTCAATTGCACGAAAAATAATTCCTATTAAAAATATACGACACACACACACAACAAAATAAATCCCAGGTCCAGTTTAAAACAAATAAAATATAGATTTGATACCTATACAAATCTTTAAAACCTATAATTTTTTCCTACATCTTAAAAATTCATAAAAATCAAAAGTTGAAAAAATTAATTAGTTCAGCCCTAGACAAATAACTAGAGAAACGAAACCTAATTTTTAAACATACATATCATATTATTATATTTTGCGTAGTGTTTATTCGATACATTTTTTGGTTAAGCCATGTACACCATCGTGAAAACAACCTAGGACTGAAGTTGGACCGCTAGTTGGATAGAAAGTCGGAGCGTGAGTGGAGACTAACATCCAACTAGTAGTCCTACTAAGTGGGACCAAAAGTCGGAACGTGAATGGCCTGTCTAAGCAGGTCGACCCTTCGAACATTCGCCAAAACCACTTTTTTAATCTTTCACTCAATTATTCATTTACTTAAGACTTGTTAAAATTATTAAAATATTTCTATCTTACTTGTCTGATGGTATTTTCTTTATTAATTACTATCACCTGTATGCACTTAACTTTTGATACTTATTTTTGAACTCGGTTGAATTTTCTAACTTGTAATTCCCGAATAATTTTAAGTTTATTACGAAGCGAAATTAAATGAACCTCCTGTTGTCACTTGCAGGACCGTTTCAAATAGTCAAAAAATTAATAAACAGCCTACTGAAATAGAAATATCGCCTATTTAAGACGTAATCCATTACCGGCCCAAGGTACAAAGCACTCCTGCTAATGATAAAGATCTCATAAGAAACTCTCTCGTCCGCAAACATCTTCAATAAAGTGAAGAGAGCACGAAAAGTTTTTCACTTAAAATCAACGAAATGAAAACCAGATACAAGCGAATCAACAAAAGAGACCAATTCAATAAATCTAGATAAAATATTAAAGTTAACAATCACAATTTCCAAAATATGGAACACTTTAAATATCTTATAAGATAAATTATCACGGTTAATTATAATGCCACTAAAAAATACAGAGAATAATTCAAACTTTAGACCTATTTTAATACATGGATGCGAATCATGGACAATGAGTAAAACAAGTAAGGAAGAATTACGAATATTTGAAAGAAAAATAATAAACATTTTTTAACCTCATTATCATATCGCTACAAATCTGCATAGAATAAGAACACATACTAAATAAAGAAAGCTCTTATAACGATATTGTTCCGGAAAATAAATCCCTTAAGGTAGATCGGACACATGCATAGACGCCAAGATGTCAAACTTATAAAACTGGTATGGAAGGAAGTTAGCACAGAAAATGCCATATCTAAAAAAAATAACATTTCAGTTGATTACAGATTCGTGGAAAATCGATCAACTTGGAGAAAATTTGTAGTTAGCGAAGACCCACCCAGTGTTGTAGCGCTACGTTATGATAATGATAAAGACAAAGGAGAAACAGTGACAAAAAGCAACAAACATGGACTAATGGAGTGAAGCTGCTTTAAAATCTTGATTGGAGAGGATTAAAATGAAAGTATAAGAAATACAATGTACTTTCTTAGCAGTGTACTTTTACCTCTTTCAATAAAGTATGTTTATATGGACTTCTTATTTTTGTTATCATTCATACGCATTACAGTGTGTAACAGATATGTACACTAATAACTACCTGTTTTTGGTAGGTACGTGCTTCTCTAAAAATAGCTTTATAGATACAAAAGGATTTCATTACCAAATTGGATTTTGTTTCATATGCGGAAATTTCCTAATGTATTTTGTTAACGTGAGTATGTCTTTATACGTTTTATTTAAGAACCCTCTTAATAAAAACTTCTTTTATTTCATCTCTTGTTTTATGATATCTTGTATACGGCTTTTTTATTATTTTATTTCTAGTTGTATCTGTGTATTACATATAATTCTGGATAGACGGTTATCTCGAAATATAGTGCTAAAATAGATATTTTTGTGTAAAAATGTGTAAAATTGTGTTGCACTAAAAAGGGAAGAATGCTTAATTTATCTAACAAGAATTATATCACTTCACGATCATTACATATTTCTGAATATTTTATCTAGTATTTAGGGGTAATATGTAATCAATATAAGTGGAGGTAGTGTCAAATTTGCAATGATCTTTACTTTATAAGTAATAGCTTACTGACTGTACTTTACATGTTTAGTTCAAATAAATTAACCTTTTCCTTCAGAAAAGACCGATTTGGATGATAAAGTCAACTAAGAAAGTGTGATGAATCTTGTACCACCCCACATTCACATAGGTTAACTGGAGTCCTCCTGGCAGATTTAAGGAAGATAACTACCATCAGGAAGTTTCTTTCGATGGTTCAGATGTCGAGGAGTAGCTTACTTTTTTTTGTATATCCTGCAGATGTGTTGATCTGGCCAGTTTTTTCTTCGATTCTAGTCATAAAATGGGCTGGTATGCGTGGAGTTGATGTTACGAATCTAAACTTTGTTTCTTTCGTTCTCTAGCTACTTATCTTCTGATATTAGGCGGATTGATAGCTACGATATTGTAGAGCTTATGTATGGATGTGAGTCTTAATATAGGTACTCTGAATTTGACTGACTAATTTATAGCTAAATCTACGTATTAAGTATGTGTTGATGTCACCCCTACTAGCAAGGTATATTCGGCAGAAGCATAGAGTTCAAGTCTACGTTTTAAGGGTGGAAGAATTTGCTCCCTATTTTTAGCTGACAAGTTTGCGGAGAATATTATTTTTTTGGTTCTAATTTCATTTTTATAGTAGTATTAGGTTTTCATTTAGTTTTAAACAAAGTTCTGTGAATAATAAAGTGTGATAGAAACTATCTTCAAGGTATTTATAGCAAGTGCAGAGTTTAAGGATTTCTTGACACTATTGGTTCAGGTATATGTTCAGATTTGGAGTAGTTAAGCAGAAAACGTCCAACCCAAAAAAAGTGATTGTTGGGAAATTGAGTTTAAAAGATTTTAGTGTGCCCTAGCTAAACTATGCATAATTTATTCGCCTGGCAATGATTTTAAGATAATGATATTCATCTCGTAGGCACCTCGTTTGTAATTTCTTTTAAATGTAAGTTTCAATGAAGTTATTTTGAAAATTTTAGGTTGGACGTTTTTAACAAAAAACAAAAATCCGAAAAAAATTTCGATAAAACATACTTATGTGGGTTGGAATCTTTCAGATAAATAAATAAATGTCATATTTTATAAAAATTTTAATGATCCAAAGAAACAAAATTACAATGATGTTTCTTATGTAAATGTAAATTTAAAAAAAGTTTTAATTATTGTGGGTATCTACCTCAAAATCTAGAACTGGAACATTAAATCCATCAACGTCTTCGACTACATTAGCACTTGTAAAATTTTCATAAAACGGTTTAGCGTCTGAAGGAATTAGATGTAAATAGCTTTTAATATCGTTAATTTTATCCTCTGACAGGGGTTTACCATTGGGCCAGAGTTGCATAAGCAGCGCCGAAAAGCTCTCTGTATTTAATCGTCCTCGTCGCTCAATATCCAAACATACCACTTTCATCGCCAAAATAACTAGGTTTCATAAAGATGTGGTAAGGATTTCTTTTGTTAATATAATTTGTTTTGTCTCCAACCAATTTATTTTTTTCTTTATTGGTGCCAACTTTTCTGTTTATTGTGGCCTTCTCGAGCTGGTGGGTACTCAAAAACCATTCCTTTTTCATTTGTGTAGCTGTTATTGGAGACTTTTTAACGACATGAATTTATTATATTTATATAGTCTAAAGGTGTATATATTCGTTCTTGACGTTTGAGTTGACATTCTATATCCCCAAAATCTTTATCATTTGGTAGAAAACTATGGCCGGAAATCAGGAATTTAAATGTTATAGTTTTTATATTATGGCTGGTTTGAAGAAGACTGGCCATGAGGAGTGTTAATGTTAATATTACGGTTCTGGCCTCCACAAGAATCAGACCACAATATAAGATGTTCAACAGTACTTTCTATGTTTTCTAAATATTTTACAATACAGGAACCAACCTCCTGAGCTCCTCTTCCAGCGTTCCTTCAAGCCATACATAGGAATAACTCTTATTACGTTTGCCTGAAAATACACCGAGATTATACAAGCAAACTTGCCTCTTATAATATATTACATTGGTTGGAATTTTGGGTAAAGGTAGAGTTTTTTGAAGATCGTATGTTAAACACTCTACATTATCCTCATCTTTAGCTCGTTTTAAATCTGCCTTTAATGTTTCTCGTGATTTTGGGCCAAATCCTGATGAGTGTCGAGTTCAATTTGTAAAAGTTGCTTTTTATGATCATTCCGTTTCATTTTGTAGTTTTATTTTAAATGAATCACATACCTGGCATGTGTCCTTCTTGGGAACATTAAATCTCAAATTAAATTTTTCGTAAAAAATCCTCTTATAAATACCAAATTTCACAGGGTTTTGAACTTCAGATTTGTATAGATCATAAAATCTTTAATAATGAGAGATGTGCCGGTAAAAATAATGCAGACGTGTTTTCACGACAGTAGTGCGATATGTACTTAGGCAGTTTATTGATCTGGTTGATTATTTCCTGAATTTTATTTTCAGGGACTTTGTTTAAACCACCTTGTTTTCTACCTCTTTGATCAAGAATTGGAGCACGATTGTTTACCTTTCTCAGAGCTGTTGTTACTCTTGACGGAGTTATTCTAAGACTATTTGATAAACATTTGCCTATAAGTAAGGAATATTGTCTGGAATACAGACGTCTTTCAGTGTTTCTTCCATACATTCTTTTTTTCGGCATTTCGTGGATATTATTGGCAATAAAGATAGTTTGGCATTATAAGACCCAAGACTCCAAAAACGATCAAATTCTTGTTTCGTGACTCTGTTAGAAATCAATCTCAGAACATTTCATCGGGCAGTTACAATTGTAGTCATATTGAAATTCTTTAGCAGCTTTCAATTTTCCTTTGTAGTCAATGTAAGATTCATTTTTGTTCCTATTAATCTTGATGTTGCTCGCGTCATTGCAAATTTCTTTTTTCTACCCTTCTTTGGACGACCTGATGTACTGGCTAAAATGGATTAATCATCACAACTTTCATTGTTATCGGAACTCTCTTCATGTGACGATGGTATAAACATATCAGAGGAACCGCTACTAAAGACATCACTTATTGACATATTCTGTAAGAATAAAAAGGTAGGTATTATTAGATAATATTTTAAATAAAAATTTCAAAAAATTATAGAAAGCGTCTATTTTAATTAAAGAAGTTAACTTTTAATCAATTACCAGGTACCAAAAAATAAAACAAATTCAATTCATTCAAATTAATCTTTTTCATAAAGTTTACTATAGGTACTCATCGAAAAATATTTTCATATGCTTTACATTATTGTATAATTACTTTAATCAATAATAATTGATGATCATAATAATAGGTATCAATTTAACATTGGTATAATAAGATTAATACATATGTGTTTACAAAATTGTGTGTACCTAAGGAAGTTGTATTTTTTCTTTTAGATTGTAACAATAGGTACATCAAAGTTTAGTTTTCATTAAATAGAAATAATATAGCGAATAGCATTATAAAGCATTTTACTAAACAGTATAGGTACAAAGATTTAATACTTACATCATAATCATCAACAGAATCTAATGGTAGAAGCTGATTCAAAACATCCAGTTTTCTCGTTTAAAACCATTTCACGAATACGACTATTGGATGACGATGGTTCGCTGTGACGGTAGAATTCTGTCACATTGTATCATCCATATTCTACAATATATTTAAATTATTGTAATGATGTATAAAATGCATTTATTTAAAAAATTTAGTAAACAACATAAACTTTTAGAAGCCGTGTCTTATAAACTGATTATTTTTTCGTGATTTTCGGCCAGATTAAAGAAATACCACAAAACTCTATTTTCTTCTATTTTCTTTATTTTTTTTTTAAGATTTAGTAACAAAATAAATTGAAACGTCGTAAAAAAAAAAGAGAGTTTTGTGTTATTTCTTCAATCTGGCCGAAAAAACCACGAAAAAATAATCAGTAAACAACATATAGTTATTTTTTAATAAAAAATTTCCGACTTACCTCAACATTGGTAATATTTGAATCAAATTCCACGCTAGACATTACACTATTTGTTTGGTTTTCCATAAGTTTTGCTAGCTCACACATGTATTTGCTTCTTTTCGACATAATTATTATTAAATAAGTATTTTTAAACCCGAACAGTCAGAAAAATCAGACACAACTGAATAAAAAGAAATGTTTATCAATACATAGGCACATTTACTTAAAACTAAAGGAAAGTGATTACTATGCTTAAGATGAGTACCTATAATAAATTAATTTTTATCGACCAAGTTCCAGGGTTTATACGCACAAGGCACGTTTTAAACATTAATAGGGCACATATCCCGTAATAAAATTTTATTATCGACCGAAATTGAAGATTCAAACTACTTTTAACATATTAATGAAATAGTAAACGTAAAATGATACCAAGTGGTTTGGACGATTTCTGATTATACTCTTATTTTTAACAAGTATACCGAAATTTATAAGTAGAAAACATCCAATTCACTTGGATGTTTTTAACACAAAAAAATGCACAGTAGTTTTGTTATCGCATGGAGCGTTAAAGTGATCCAACCCACTTAGCCTGTTTTAACCACTCTTTTAACACGATTACTTAGATCGACATACATTTTTTAGAAAAAATTCAACCCACTTGGAATTTTTATTATCAATGAAAATCTCAGTTAACCTAGTTTGTGGGTTAGAACTTTGACGATTATTAAAAGAGTATGTAATGTTTTCACTTGGACGGTTTCTGCATATTATAAAGCAAGAAATTATATGCTCGCTGGTGTAAAGAACTCATTTTTAACAATTTGTGGGTTGGACGTTTTCTGCTTAACTACGTCCATTTGTGAAAGCGTCTTTGTTAGGAACATTGAAGGAGCATACCTAACTTTTTCCGGGGTGTGGCTTAAAATTGATTCAGATTATATTTTTAATTTGTTTAAGGTATTATTTAGATTTTTCTCTACTTTAGCAACATAAGTTTTTGGTTATGCAACAATAGATGTATCGTCTACATAATAAAAGTCCTACTATTTACCGGTATGGGTTGTGTAAATGTTATACAGCGTAGGTGCGATTACGGTACCCCAAAGAAGACCGTTCTTCTACGTTCTCCATCTGCTATTCTTACCTTTGAGTGATACGAAAAATCTTATGTTTTGTAGGCATACACGGATAATACAAGTGAGTTTATTACCTAAGGGGATATCACATAGATTTTGAAAAAATGCCCTCTAATTTAAGGTGTCGTAAGCGGCATTGAGATTGACAAATACGACTCCTCATACCTGATATTTTTCATACCCGTCTTCGCTGTGTTGGGCAAGATTTAGTATTTGTGATGTACACGATCTTCCCTGTCATATATAGCCACTTTTGTCTTTTAATTTGAGTTCTTCTTCTATTATCGGTTTATATTAAGGATCATGTGCAGATTTATTTTGTATAGCTGACAAAATAAATAGATATATTGGCCGATAGCTTTTGTGGTCGTTGGAGTTTTTGCCAGGTTAAAGCATAGTGATAACTTTGTCTTTGCTTTGCTTGTCTACAGACTTTAGATATTAGCCATTGTAGTATTTTTGGTCAAAATTTTATAATTAGTTTTGTGCTCAGATCCTCAATCGGGAGCCGTAATATTGTTTATTTTATACGTGGATAGTGGATCCAAGCTCAACATAGTTAAATGGTTCCCGCAGTGACTAGTTTGAGTCCTCTCTCATTTTAAGTTTTTCTTTGCTTCTTTGCCGGCACTTATTATGTAATCTTCTGCGATCAGTTTTATACCAAATACCCTAGGTTTGGCCCTCCATGTGCTTACTGCACTAGAAATACGTCACATTTGTGTTAAGCGTTTATGTCTGATAAGATTAAGTAAAGTAGAGCGTGTGTATAATACCCAGTTAAGTGACAATCATATTATTCATGTTAATGTAAAGTTAATATACTTTTTGCTTATATAATTACTCAATATAGTATTTGCTTTATTTATTACACCTTCCATCAGGCTTATAAATTGTCTTTATCTCTAGATATAGTTTACTTGATCTCTATAGAATAGTTGGTCCTAAAAAGGACCGATTTGACAAAACTCATATTGGACGAGTGATTGAAGAATTAACCAATTAATTAATTATTCATTACCCAAGGTACGCTCGATTGCGGTGGTCTTATTAGTACTTAAATTTTCGTGAAGGCTTCTACGTTGAACTCCATAAAAAATGACAAAGTATTTACTTTATATAAACTCTGTGTAAAAAGTAAATGAGTTTGTAACATCGGTCACAACTCATATATGGATAATAAGGAAACAAACAGGTTAAAATAGGTGTACAAAATTTTAACTACATATATATCGGCGCCATTGTTCAGGAGATGAGTTTATCCCAGAGATCAAAGATTACATTCTTTTACATGGATATTCTAGGTTCTATTTACTTATTTTCATTACTAAAAAGTATATTTATAATAAAGGCCTTAAGCTGTCTTTAGATTCTATGAAATTTTTTTGGCATAGACTTTTAGTCATTCAGCCAGACTCAACATGGTACAAATAGTTGTTTGAGTTTATATTAATAAATATACAAAACAAAAGACAGGTAAACAGGGTCACTCTCTTCTCGCCTAGGGGCCCATCAAGGCATTTTTTAAAAAGACGTACAACACTAGGCCACGGTAAGAAAGGAATTTGACAATTGGGTTAGAAACAAAGGTTACGTTATTAACTAATGCATAAATATTTAGATGGTTATTTTACTATCCTTTAAAAACATAACTAAGGAATCATACACTGCTCTCGAGTCCAGTGATATCCATGAAAATTTAAACCTATGGAAATTGGCAAATTACAAAATACAGACATAATTCTGAATACCAACTTGGGACAAACAGTTTTCCCCTCCTCAACTTATTCAGTTACAATCTATAACGTGTAAACGCATACTTGTTTTATTGTTAGATACAATGAATTTCCATCAAGTAACTTTCAGCAATGTGACAACAAATTGCTATATAACAGTACGAGGCAATATCATCATATTTGCGTTACATTAATATTTATGTGGCAATCAGCTGTAAAAGTCATTGCCGTTTTTCCGATCGTATCATATTTTAGCATAGTAACATAAGAATTCTTTTTAAGCAATATACTGTGTCATATTCTTCTGATTTATTTTGTTGACAATTTATTTATGCTTATTCGTTCACCTTTTGTAAAGCAGTCTGTTTAAATATTAGGGATTTATATAATCTTTTTGTTTATATAATTTGTTTATCGATTTTACTATTTTAGATAGAGTTTCATAATTATAGTTTTTTTTTAATTTTTTCTATGGTAATACATATACATACCCAATTCGAAAGGGAGAAAACCAACGAGTTCTAAATTGAACATAGACATTATTCTCCATTTCTTCCTATATGTTATATAGAGATCATCGTCATCGTATAGTCGGAACGCAACAAGATTTTATTACCATTTCTTTATTTTTGTCTCCTCGTTCCTATTGCAAACTCAGCCACATAAATGGCGTTTTAAAAATATATGTCAATATTGCCGAAGTGCCTTTCCTAGGATACTTTTTTTAAGCCTAGTTCGTTTGATTACATGTAATTGATTTGATAGTCCTCAACAGATATGTATTGATTGTAGGTAGGATAGCAGGTGTTGATAAATATGATGAGTCGGTAAGTCGGTAAGTAGTCTCATTATTCCTAAATCTGCGCCCTTCATTCGTGGACATCCTAAGGGCATTTTTTCTCTCGGGGCATCCTACCAATTTAACTTGGGAATGCAGTTAATGAGAGAGCCTTTGGATAAAGCCAGCGCAACTTTGGAGTTGAGATTTAGGTTCTTGTACCTCGTTGCTATCTTTATATATGTGTTTGACCTTGGCATTAGTTTCGTTCGGTATTGGTTAGTACTCGGACCTTTGTAAGTCGGGAAATACCTCTGATGGCTTTTCTAGCAATCCTGATCTAATTTATACGTTCTCGTTACATATCCACACATTAGCACTGGTTCACTGTTTTATATATCCTGATTTTAGAGATTTATATTAGGCTTCTGGATTTAAAAGTGTTATAAGGGTTCTATATACATCAGTTAGCTACCTGAATGTTCCCTTTTATTTCTTATGTGACAACGTTATCTACGATATCTAAAACGCTGCAATCTTTCAAAATTATATAGCTTTATTGTCACGTTATGCCTTACTCTACATCCTTTCTTTTGTATGTTAAAAAACATTTATTTGATTTTCTCATTAGTGACTATTATACCATTTTTGCTGCTAGTAGCATTATTTTATAGCATTCTAATATTTAATTTATGGATTATATTCGGATAGCAAATCAATATTCTTTACTTTCTCGGAGAAATAATATTCTAACACACAAAATCCTATTAAATTGCCAAAAACCTCCGTACATATTCTATTCACTTATGAGGGCAGTATAGTCCTGGACTGGCTAATTTTTGGATAATAGGAAACATGAGTGTAGCAGTTTTAATGTTTTCGGGACTGCTACTTGGTATCGAGGAGCAGAAATATCATACCAAGGTATTGCATATAGGAATTGTTGCTTGAACTTTATTGTTATTAAACAACACTATATTTCCTAGTAAAATCATTATGACTTTACAGTAAGACAAATTTTCGATGTTGGTTATGAAAACATCATGTACATACCACCGGGTTCCCTATGTCGATCTCCAGAAAAATCTTTGTAATAATGATACGGGAAACAAAAAACCAAGAATGAAAATATGCGCCAAGAAACTCTGTGATATAACAGTCGAATAAAATACAGATTGTCGATTCAAATAGTCAAAAAATTAATGAACAGCTTACTAAAATGGAAATATCGCCTATTTAAGATGTAATTCATTAAAGGCCCAAGGTACAAAGCACTCCTAGCATATGCTAATGACATAGATCTCATAAGAAACTCTCCCGTCCGCAAACATTTTCAATAAAGTACAGAGAGCACGAAAAATCAACGAAATAAAAACCAAATACAAGCGAATCAACAGAAAAGACCAATTTAATAAATCTAGATAAAATATTAAAGTTAACAACTACAATTGCAAAAATATGGAACACTTTAAATATCTTAGATAAATAATCACTGTTAATAATAATGACAATAACTAAATACTTTTAGCATAATTCAAATTTTAGACCTATTTTAATACATGGATGCGAATCATTGACATTGACTAAAAAAAAATAAGGAAGAAGTACGAATATTTGAAATAAAAATAATTAGAAAAATGTTTTAACCTCATTATCATATCGGTACAAATCCGTATAGAATAAGAACCCATACTGAATAAAGAAAGCTTTTATAACGATATTGTTCAGAAAAATAAATCGCTTAAGGTAGATCGGACACATGCATAGACGCCAATATATCAAACTTGTAAAACTGGTCTGGAAGGAAGTTAGCACAGAAGAAAGAATGCCGCTTAGGCGTCTCAGTAAGCAATGGAGAGAAAACATCCAATTATATCTCAAAATATTACCATTTCATTTGATTACAGATTCGTGGAAAATTGATCAACTTGGAGAAAATTTGTAGTTAGCGAAGATCCACCCAGTGTTGTAGCGCCACGTAATGATGATGATAATGAAAAAGGAGAAATAGTGACAAAAAGTAATAAAAATGGACTAATGGAGCAAACCTGCTTTAAAATCTTGATTGGAGAGGATTAAAATGAAAGTATAAGAAATACAATGAATGATTGATGGATTCGAGAAACTTGAGACTTGAGAAAAGCACACTGACGTGTGTATCCATATTAAATTCCTTAGATTTTTATACTTTTTTTTTTAGACTTTTATACTAATAGCTTTAAAATTGAATGTTTGGTGAAAATAGCTACGCGACTTTAATGCATCAAATATTTTGTTAAGTAAAAATCAACATATTGAAATTAGACAGCAAAATATTATAATATTAAAGATTAATTTATAAATTATTATAGTCTAATTTTAACTACTTCATGAAATAAATATTACACGCCATAAACTGCAGTAATTGAAAAATTATAAAGATCTTACAGAAGAGTTTCTTAAACTCTTAGACGATTACGCTACTCGATGTTCATATCAATAGGTTCCAAAATGTACCACCTATAAAATTTAAAAATCTACTACTAATACAATTATTGGCAACATCGCAGGAGTTAAGAAGTGTACGGGAAAAGTTATATACGGATCCCAAAAATGTTTAATCCTATAACGGAATCCACTTGATCCGACGTATTGGTCGGAGTCTACATAAAGCGCTACTCAGATAATAATATACACGGCGTATATTCTCCTGGAGTTAGTATAATACCGTTTTAGTACGGAGCCCATATTAACCGCTAGAAGTATATATATATATATATATATATATATATATATATATATATATATATATATTAATATATATATTTATATATATATATATATATATATATATATATATAATATATATATATATATTTATATATATATATATATATATATATATATATATATATATTATATATATATATATATATAGCAAAACTGGTAAGATTATCGACCGAAACGTAAAAAACAATTTATTGTGTTGGAATATCGGGTATGCGGTCTGTTATTATTAAAAAAAAGACTCTTTTTTCTTTTAATCCTCTATATTTCGCTGATTTTTTGTCAGCTTCATCAGGAGACAACTAAAAATTTGAATAAAAGTTATAAATATAAAAATCAGTTTGAATAAAAAGTGACTCACTTACAGATTTAGAGTGGAAAGTATTTAAACAAGTTGAACATAATTTGTTCAAAACAGTACTGACAGTTTTTGTTAAAAGTACCTAGGTCACTAGTAATTAAATGTAAAAATATAAAAACAGAGCAAACAAAAACAACGAAACAATTAAAACACAATAAAATTACTCATTAAAAATATACAGGGTGATTTAAAATATAATTGTTAACAGAAAAATTATTTAGACATACTAAGAATATTACAGTAGATATTGCTCAACTGTCCCGTGTCTGCCTTGTAATTTACTGTATAGTTTTCTCTATTTATATGACACATTTCCAAAAACAATCTTTTTTTATAATTATTTTCTTGCTGTAAAACCCTGACATTTGAGTAATCAAATTGATGGCCAGTTTTTAAGTGATGGTCAACTGCCGCACATGTGTTCTTCCGTTTTGTGCAGTCACTTTTGTGTTGGGTGACCCTTTGTTTTAGCCATTGAGAAGTTTGGCCAACATAACAGCTCTGGCAATCCAAACAAGGCAGTTTGTAGATAACATTAGTTTTGTTTAAAGTTGATGTCTTGTCTTTTACTTTAGAAAACAGTTGTCGGTTTTCTAATAAATTATATTGGACAATTTTTATGTTGGTAAATTGTTTAAATAAACTAGTCACAGAAGGTGTTAACTGTTTTATTAATGGTAGTTTTTTATATTGTGTTGTTTGTGCTGCTCCGATATCATATATATATATATATATATATATATATATATATATATATATATATATATATATATATATATATATATATATATATATGTCCGGAAAGATTTCCGCGGTTAGTACAATGAAACTTAGAGCTAAGATTAATATTAAGAGATTAAGCTTGATAAGGTTTATTTGTCACTTTGAAATAAATACGACATACATTTTACGAAATGGAATCGATCGATACAGTGAGTTTGATACTCATGTATCCTATTTCTAACGAACATAATTTTTTTTCTACTCTTTGAATCTTTAAGTCTATTACTTTCACTACTACAGACACTATTAATTTTAATGTAAGTTTCAGTTTGAAAATTGTTTAAAACATCAATAAAATGGAAAATATTTGGATGAGCATGGTAAAAATTATCATTAAAACGCGAGAGGAACGATTCACAAGCATTAGTTGTTAATTGTAAACTCTCACTCATCGCAGTTCACATCTCCGACGAAAATGTTGCGTGGTCGCCAATGTAGTTGTCCAATAAGTAGTCGGAAAACTTTTCAATTTTTGAATCCTTTGATTGAATAGCCATAAAATCATATATGAAAGATTCTTCGACTTCTGATGGAGGTAAAAATGGCAGCCTAAAAATATATTTCAGCCATTTAGATATTGCACTGTCTGCCAATTTATATTCCCGAATTAAGCCACAACCACCGATATTACGATACAAAGCTTGCATAAGATGAAAACGGCACCCTTTAATGTACACATTTGCAAATTAAAAACGCGCAGCATTGTGGATAGCAATTTCAAAATCGGAGAAAATGATTTTTGGATTGAATTTTAGACCAATTACTTCACATTTGCGTTTCAAAACATTAAATAGTTTTATATAGGTTTGTTCCGATTTGTTGGGAAGTAAACAATAACACACTGGTATATAATGTCCATTGATAAATACATGTATGGTAAAAAATTGTTTGAAATATTGAGCACAGAAAACGCATGATAGTGTTACACGAGAAGATGATAATGTTAGAACTTAGTTTAACCCCAAATATAAAATTCTCGTCTGTTTTGATATTCATAATATTTACCGCAGCAATAGTTTCTTCTTTACTTTTGGGCAGTTTCGGTTGAGCCATTTGCCGTTCACTGTATATTTGATTTCGTATTAAATTAACGTCTTTAACAGACATGTGGCTCAAGCAATCTACATTTTCTTTCAACGCACTATGTATGATTTTGGACAGCCTTTCGGTCAAATTATCCTTAGCCTTCCATTTAGCACTGCTACGCACAATCTGTCTATTAAGCGTCTTAATATCACACTCGTGATTATGTTCTAGATTACTTCGGATCACTAACTTTTCTGGCCCTTTCGTGAATATCTTCGCTTTACACGACCGTTTTACGCACCTCCAATAAGTTTCTCCCGATTTTAGTACTTTATCTTGAGAAAAAGTAAAACTGTTCACTTTGAGCAAAATTTTACCACGATTACTTACTAACGTTGAAATTTCCATGTTCACTTTTCACTATTCTTTGACAAACTAAATAACGGGCGTGCATGATTTGGACGCTAAATTTAAAATACGACACTGAAAAATAAAATTACTTGTTTCTGCATACATGATTTGGACGCTGGATGTAATTGAAATGTAAATGGAAAGTCAAGTAATAAAATTCTAGAGATTAGGCTTGATAAGGTTTATTTGTCACTTTGAAATAATTATGACATACATTTTACGAAATGGAATCGATCGATACAGTTAGTTTGTACTCATGTATAGTATTTCTAACGAACATAATTTTTTTTCTACTCTTTGGATCTTTTAGTCTATTACTTTCACTATTACAGACACTATTAATTTTAATGTAAGTTTCAGTTTGAAAATTTTTTAAAACATCAATAAAATGGAAAATATTTGGATAAGCATGGTAAAAATTATCATTAAAATGCGAGTGAAACGATTCACAAGCATTAGTTTTTAATTGTAAATTCTCACTCATCGCAGCCCACATCTCCGACGGAAATGTTGCGTGGTCGCCAATGTAGTTGTCCAATAAGTAGTCGGAAAACTTTTCAATTTTTGAATCCTTTATTAGAATTTGTTGTTTCCCAGTGAGGTAATACAGAGATAGCAGTGAATTATTTGATTACTTTATTTTACAAAAGTACTAAAAACTAAACATGTGCTACATTCTACAAAATATATTTTACAACTGACATATGACAACCGGAATCACTTAAGACATTGTGAGCCAGTGTTGCCAAGTACAAAATTCCAATACTCCTCCTCGATTTGAAATGTTGGAACATGAAAATCGTAACTATTATAATTAACAAAATGATATTACAATTCATATAACATAAATTTTATTTCTTAGATTTATGAAAGTCTCGGTACCTAAAGATTTAGTTAAAATATCAGCTAAATTTTGCTCAGTTGATATATAATCCATTACAACTTCTTTCTTAGAAATTAAGTCTTTTAAAAAATGATTTTTTATATCTATATGTTTTGCTCTTTTCGAATTTTCATTACTGTTAGACATTAAAATTGTACTTTTATTGTCACAGTATAAAATTGTTTTGACAATTACATTAAAATTTCCCAGTATACCCTTGACATTGATTAAGTCTTGAGCTGTTTGTGCTGCTGCAATGTATTCAGCTTCAGCTGTTGATAATGCCACACAGTTTTGTTTCTTTGAAAACCATGATATTGGGTTGTTACCATATAATAATATACATCCACTCACACTTTTCCTATCTTTCTTATCTGTTGCCCAATCGGCATCTGAATATCCATTGAGTGTTATCTGGCAATCTGTATTTTTATAATAAGTTAATCCCAGTTTCTTACTTCCTTGTAGATATCTTAAAATTCTTTTTCCAGCATTCCATGTCTCTGTAGTAGGACAATCTAAAAATCTACTCAAGTATGACACTGCATAACTAATGTCTGGCCTACTTGTTGTTGATAAATACATCAGTCCTCCAATTAATTGCCTGTAAGGAATATTAGTTAGAATTTCACTGTCCTCAATGTATTGAAATCCCTTTTCCATTGGAGTCTTCTTTGGTTTACATTCCTTCATATTAAAATGATCCAAAAGTTTTTCTATAAATCTTTCTTGATCAATTTTAATAGTATCTTCTGTCCTAGTAATATTCATACCTAAAAAATTTTTAACTTCCTTTAAATCTTTTGCCTGAAAATTATCTTGTAATAATTTTATAATACATTGAACATCATTATCTTCTCCTATTAATAATATATCATCTACATATATTAATATCCAAACCTTTTTGTTATTGTATAAACAACAATCATACATAGATCTTTCAAAATTATTTTGACTAACAAATTCATTGAATGTATTATTCCATACCTTTGATGATTCTTTTAAGCCGTATAAAGCTCTATTCAATTTTAATACTCTTGAGTTTTTTATGGTAAGTCCTTCTGGTGCATAAATATAGACATCATTCTCAAGTAATCCATTTAAAAATGCAGTTGGAATATCCATTTGTCTGATTTTCCAATCATTTTGTAATGCTATTGATAAAAATAGTTTAATTGTTGATGTTCTTGCTACTGGTGAGTAATTTGGTTCAAATTCACTCTCCTCCTTAATTTGAAAACCTTTGGCTACTATTCTGGCTTTTTTAGTTCCATCATCCTTTGTTCTAAAAACCCATTTTGTTTGAATAGCTTTTTTATGTTTAGGTAATTCTACTTCTGCCCATGTACTTAGCTTTTCATGTGAAAGTAGCTCTTTTCTTATGGATTCTACCCATTCAGGATCTTTTATGGCATCTTCATAGCATAAAGGATCATTTTCTTCTGTTGATATTAAACAATAAGCTGTATAAGTCTCATATTCACTTAAATATTTGGGTGCTTTTATTTTTCTTCCTGTTTTTGTTGTTTCTATCTTTGGCATGCATTCTTCATAATTTTCTGAACTTATATTCTCCGTTTCATCTTCATTAGCTTCATTTAAATCATCATCTTGAATTTCTATCTCTATATCATTTATTCCCCCTTGCAGTTCATTTTCATACTGTACTTCTATTGTTTTCTTATTTGTATCATCCATCATATTGGTCTTAGTGATTTCATCATAATTAGTTAAAGTTTCATCAAATCTCACATCTCTTGAACAAAAAATTTCATTAGTTTCATAATTCCACAATCTATATCCAGCTCCTGTATATCCTATCATTATGCAAGGTTGTGCCCTTCTTTCTAATTTGCTTTGTTTTGGTAAGACTACTGCCCATGCCTTACTTCCAAATACTTTCATTTTTGATAAATCATTTTTATGGTACCATCTTGTGGCAGGTGTTTCACCATTGTTTGCTTTAGTAGGTGTTCTATTTAATTCATATGCTGAGCACAGAATTGCTTCCCCCCATAACTCTCTTGGTAGATTAGTTTCAGCAAATTTGGTCCTTACTTTGTCTAATAAGCTTCTGTTCATTCTCTCTGAAATCCCATTTTCTTGTGGAGTATATGGCATTGTATATTCCACTTTAATACCTTTATTTTTACAAAAATCTCTAAATGCATTAGATGTAAATTCACCACCATTATCAACTCTAATTCTTTGCGTTTTTAGATTATGCTGAGTTTTAATTAACTTAATAAACTGAATAATATTTTGATCAGCTTCATGTTTATTTTTTAATAATCTTACTACTAAAAAATGTGAGTAATCATCTATTAATACTTGAAAGTATTTATAACCTTCAGATGTTGGTGTAGATATTGGACCTGAAATATCTGAGTGTATCAACTGACCAATTTTTGTTGTGTATTTAAAACATTTATAAAATGGTTTACGAGTACTTTTACCTTCCATACAATCTTTACAAATTTCTGAACTATAAGGTAGTCCTAATATTTTTAAATTGTGCCTATTTATGTGTCCTAATCTCCTATGCCATAAATTATCATCTATAGTCTCATTTACATAACTTACTATATGGTTTGTCTCATTACAATAATTATTTTTATTATTAACAAAATCTACCTTTAAACAAAATAAATTATTCAACATTTCACACTGAAATTTTGATCCATTTTTATTTATTATAGCTTGTCTTTTACCATTAATATCATTAACAAATGTTACTTTAAAACCTTTTTCTAATAATTTAGATACAGAAATGAGGTTATGTGATATACCTTTAACAATAAGTGCTTCTATTTTAATATCTCGTCCTTGACATGTAGCTTTTACTGTACCTACCTTATTTGCTATCAATACCTCACCATTCTTTGCAGTTCCAATTTTCACTGTGTTGATTTGTTTTACATCTACCATATATTCAACCATTTCTTCCATTACCATGTGTTGTGTACATCCAGAATCCAGAATGAATGTCTGTACATTGAGAGTAGATATGTTACACGTAGTTACACCACTTAATGCAATGAAGGCTAATTCATTTGCTTGATTCGCCTGTGATTGCTTACCACCTTGATTTCGTCTACTATGATTTGTACCACTTTGTATATATGTACTTCTTGAATGCCCTTGAAAGTTGCCTCTTGGATTGTGACCTCTATTCCCACTTTTGAATTGGCGACACTCTGATATCTTATGTCCTGGTTTGTGACATTTATAACAAATTATTGGCTGATTGGCTTGAAATGACATTTCATTAATATTAGCTGGTTTACCTTGTTTTGATTTAAGTTTCATTTCTTCATCTAATAGTCTGGATTTTACAAAGTCCATTTTAATAGTTGTATTCATTGTTTCTATAGCTGTGATGAACTGATTCATACTCTTCATTTAATGATAGTAATAAATGGCATACTTTGTCTTCTTCTTCTAGTTTTGAACCAGCATTTTCTAAATCTCTTATAAGGGTGTCAAACAACAGAAAATGATCTTCTAATTTTTCATTTCTTTTCAGCTTCAATGTTAACAATTTACGTTTCAATGTTAATTTTGTAAACACACTTTTTCTCTCGAATATATTCTCTAGGGCTTTAACCATTTCTTTTGTGGTATTTGCATCTTTAACTAAATCCAAGTGTTTGTCTGTTAAACATTGTACTATGATACTTTTACCTTTGGAATCTTTTAGTTTAAACTCTGCTTTCTCTTTTGGTTCACTGTAGTCTTGCTCAGTTTTCTCCAATACATCTAATAATTGTCTTTCTTCCAGTAGTATGGTTACTCTGAATTTCCAATTGTTAAAATTTGTAGCATTTGTCAGCTGAGGAACATTGACTATTGCATTAGCCATTTTATATTTCACACTTTCTTTTATGCTTCTTTATTTTTTGTCTGTCTGGGTGCCCATAACCTATTAGAATTTGTTGTTTCCCAGTGAGGTAATACAGAGATAGCAGTGAATTATTTGATTACTTTATTTTACAAAAGTACTAAAAACTAAACATGTGCTACATTCTACAAAATATATTTTACAACTGACATATGACAACCGGAATCACTTAAGACATTGTGAGCCAGTGTTGCCAAGTACAAAATTCCAATATCCTTTGGTTGAATAGCCATAAAATCATATATGAAAGATTCTTCGACATCTGAGGGAGGTAAAAATGGCAGCCCAAAAATATATTTCAGCTATTTAGATATTTCACTGTCTGCCAAATTATATTCCCGAATTAAGCCACAACCACCGATATTACGATACTAAGGTTGCATAAGATGAAAACGGCACCCTTTAATGTGCACATTTGGAAATTCAAAACGCGCAGCATTGTGGATAGCAATTTCAAAATCGTAGAAAATGATTTTTGGATTGAATTTTAGACCAATTACTTCACATTTGCTTTTCAAAACATTAAATAGTTTTATATAGGTTTGTTCCGATTTGTCGGGAAGTAAACAATAACACAATGGTATATAATGTCCATTGATAAATACATGCATGGAAAAAAATTGCTTGAAATGTTGAGCACAGTAACTAAATGTACCGTCCATATAAATCGTTTCACTGCCGCACAGAAAACGCATGTTAGTGTTACACGAGAAGATGATAATGTTAGAACTTAGTTTAACCGCAAATATAAAATTCTCGTCTTTAAGTGTTTTGATATTCATAATATTTACCGCAGCAATAGTTTCTTCTTTACTTTTGGGCAGTTTCGGTTGAGCCATTCGCCGTTCACTGTATATTTGATTTCGTATTAAATTAACGTCTTTAACAGACATGTGGTTCAAGCAATCTACATTTTCTTTCAACGCACTATGTATGATTTTGAACGGCCTTTTGGTCAAATTATCCTTAGCCTTCCTTTTGGCACTGCTACGCACAATCTGTCTATTAAGCGTCTTGATATCAGACTCGTGATTATGTTCTAGATTACTTCGCATCACTTTTCTGACCCTTTCGTGAATATCTTCGCTTTACACGACCGTTTTACGCACCTCCAATACGTTTCTCCCGATTTTAGTACTTCATCTTAAAAAAAAGTAAAACTGTTCACTTTGAGCAAAATTTTACCACGAATACTTACTAACGTTGAAATTTCCATGTTCACTTTTCACTATTCTCTGACAAACTAATAACTAGTAACTAAGTAAATTTCAATGACCATCATTAAACCCTAATTATATCTAATATCTGGTACCTGCAATAATCCTTCCGTCAGCGTCCAAAACAAGGGTACTTTTAAGACCCTCAGGTACTTCAGCGTCGAAAACATGCCCGCCCCTAATAACTAGTAACTAAGTAAATTTGCATGACCATCATTAAACCCTAATTATATCTAATATCTGGTACCTGCGATAATCCTTCCAGCAGCGTCCAAAACAAGGATACTTTTAAGACACTCAGGTACTTCAGCGTCGAAAACATGCCCGCCCTTTCTTTTACTCCTCTTGTTATTGAACATTATTGAAGACTAAGGTATTTTTTTAACTCTAATAGGAACCCTGAGATAAGAAAACATGAAAAAAAATTGGCGTCGTGAATAAAATTTATTTACATATTTGTAATAAAATTCATTATATAATTATAAATAATTTTTGTTTTAACTAATTGGATCATAATTAATTTAATTATTGTTTTATCCTATTTCAAAATTACAATATCATATTAATATATGTATATATATATATATATATATATATATATATATAATATATATATATATATATATATATATATTATATATATATATATAATATATATATATATATATATATATATATATATATATATATATAACCTATATTTATAGTAGCTTAACTCTTATTTATGTATGACGGAATTAAATAAAATATTTTGATTGTTAATATTATATTATCTGTAACTAATAAGTTGATGACTATCTAATCTGAACTACAGGTGTAGATGTTAAAAAAATTCTGAAATTTTGCATATATTTATACTATATATTACAACGTTAACTTCAGAGTTGGTTAGTTTCGATTATTGTCATTCGCCAAAATGAATATTTTTAAAGAACATAGGGCGTTAGTGGACGGTATTGCTAGTGAAAATGGATTTACTGATTATGAAATAATAACTAGCTCTGGATCGAACAAAGGCGATAACTTTCTAGGAGTCCTTAGTGCCATTACCATTAAGAACAAGGAAAAAAGTTTGGACTTGATTTTGAAGGCTTCCCAAACCAATAAAGAGGATAGAGAATCTACACCTTATAGAAATCTGTATAATAGAGAAATATATTTGTACGAAAAGATTTTTAAGGAGTTTAAGAAGTTTCAAGAAGAACACAACATTGAAGGTAAACCACAATAATTTTCTTTAATATTAAGTATGTAAAATCTAAATAATTTTTAAAAAAATTCTAATCTACTATCCATCTTATACCCATAAATAACTTAACTTGTTTTCCTTGTACTTTTTATTATCGGACAGAATCATTAAGGTCTTATTTACAGCGATTAACAACTTGCAGCTAGCAAATAATTATCTTTTAATTTTTTGTAATTCTTATCATATGGAAATATTTTTTAAATTATAATAATTTTATTGATAAATTTTATTTGTTTTTGATTTGCCTTGAATAAATTAAAACTACATATTTCACAGTCCTTACATTTACATCTTCTTTTCCTTCTTCTTTACGTTTCTCTTCTTTTAACTTCTTGTAACATTTTTTTTATTATTAATATATTAAATATTTCTAATTCCTTTACCCCCGTGCGATACGCCTATGATCGTGTATCGATAGCAAAATATTGTAGATACCCAGCTAAAATGGAATTCCCTAATTAGGAATGGTTTTTAATCCTTCCGTCTTAATACTCTGTATGAAAAGAACAAATGCTTTCCGGTATGCAGTTTCGTATCTTTTGACAATAATATAATCCTAAGGATTTTAATATTCTCAGGTCCAATTGTTAATACCGATTATTTTACCTCAAATTTTCCAATAGTCGTTAAGGCCTTACCTTCTGAGAAACACATACAACTGTCCTATCATTCTTGAGTGGGGGAATATTTTCTTCTTCCTTTTTCAGGGACAGTTGGTGAAATTTTTAGTGGAACCAATTTACTTCTCGGTGGGCTCTCGTTGAGCACAGGTCAAATATCTCGTGAGACTTGTTGGTGGGCCGTTGTTGAGTTAAGGCCAATATCTCGTGTTACGCTTTGCTCACTTTATTTCTTATCGTATCGTCTTTGTGAATTATTTTCTAAGTGTGTATACACTTTATATTTGAGTTTTCTTTCCTTAGACTATATTAAATTATATATAGTTCTACACTACCTTTAATGGTTATTAAATTCAGTGTTTAGTACCAGAAAAGTATTAAATTCAGTGAATTAAGCTGCCTTCGTCAAGATCTACTGTAAGTAATTTTATCTACAATTATCTGGGCGAGTAATATGGTATGGTACCATATCACCTGCCATTATCTGGACGTATCATCTATATCTTCACCTGAAGATTGCCGATTTTTGAATGTAATTGAACCATTCAAGAAATTTCTATAAATATTACCTATGAACATACAAGTCTCAGTTTTTTATTAAATAATAGTGCGAGATAGTTAATTGACTTAGCCAAGTGCGGTTTGGTTTATGTTTTCATTCTTGTAACCTTTTTGTTTTTTTTTTGTAAATTTAGAGTTAAGTAATTTTTGCTATCTTTGTATTTCCTATAATTTTTGTTCATTATCTTTCCTATGATATCTCGAGATACGCCAAACTATATTTGTACATGATTGCCTTATACATCTTGGTAAAGGTATTTTTTATTACTTATATCTTATATTATATAGCTATAATATATATATATATAATATATAACACCATTTCATAGTTGTGTATTTTTATTACCTGGGTTGCATTTAGCAGCATCATAATTTTGTGTTTAATATATTGTTATTGTTTTATGCATGTATTTTATTTGTCGGCTCCTAACAAGTTCCCTGATAAAATAATAGCTCTGAACAATTACTATCTTTAAATATTACTATGCTTTTGAACTGTAGAAAGATCAGGCTGATTAAGTTTCGTAGGTAAGTAAGTGTAATACTTAATATATTTATTATTTGTTTATATATTGCGTTGACCAGATTTATTTGATAATTTACTGTTGGTATCTTTCCTTGGGTTTGATCTCTGAACCTAAATATCTTTTCTTATCTCTTTTCTTTTCTAAGGTTTTCTTAATTTTCTCCTTAACCCCAAAAAATTGAGTGGCGCCCTGTTTCTATCTTCTCTTATCTTTGGTAATTTTACCCATCTATCTTTTTGTTTATTTCTGTATCTTTTCTAATATCTCTTATCCTATCTTTACCTATTTCTTCCGTTGGATCCATTCCCGGTTCCAAAAGCTAGTTTCGAACCCACGACTCGCTCTCCACCAACCATCTGGCTGCCGTCCGCAGTGTCTCCATTGGTTATCTTTCTAGCACCACCCAAAAAAGATTTCCGAGGTTACATTCTTATTAGATAATTCTACCTTCATCTTGTATATTTACTCACATCTTTTGCTTAGTTCGGTCAATGTACGAGTTACTTTCTAGTATTGCACTTTATGTTTTGGCTAATAATATAGCTGCACCACGTTGAGCCCTTTCGTTTTGATCTACTTCACTACACATGATTGTTATTGCCGAAACTTATAGTTTCCAGAAGTTTATGTCGGTTTATACCCCAATTAATGCAGGAAAAAATATGAAAAAATCTTATACAGACATTTAAAGTTCTAATATTATATAAGGATTAGCTGATGATAAATACGTGAAGACATACACCTAATTTTGTTTTTTCTTAACAATTTTAAAAAGTAAAAAACATAGTTTTTTTGCCTATAGTTATATACTTAATTATACGTTCTAGAGATAAATAGTAAAGCTGAGACAGTATCTTTTAAGCAGTTTTTA
Organism: Diabrotica balteata; assembly: GCA_918026665.1. NCBI lineage: Eukaryota > Metazoa > Arthropoda > Insecta > Coleoptera > Chrysomelidae > Diabrotica > Diabrotica balteata. The sequence continues at coordinate 159,168,450 of OU898277.1, forward strand.
AGTGGGGGGAAGTAGACGTATGAAGCAGATGGTTTGCAGTTGCAGGTTACATCGTTTTGCTTTCTTACAAGTTCAGTTTGGTAAATTAAGTAAATCTAACTTACAAAATGGGGCAAAAGAACATATCGATTACAAATTAAAAACTAACAAAAACATATATGTTAGGCATATTACCATAAAAGTGCATAAACTTGCATTTAAAAAAGATACATATCAAAAACATTAAAGTTTTATAAAAATTAATCGTTTAGAAACACCAAAAAAAGTAAACAGCCAGTTTAAAAAGGAAAATAAATAGGTAAATATTAGTATAAATAATGGATACAAAAAGTGCAAAAGAAGATACATTTTCATGGTTTTTAAATAAGTTTAATAAATTAAAAAAAAAAATAAAACCACTTTTGTTATTATTACATTAGGATAAGCCACAATTCCTGATGATATTGTTTTCTTTAACGTCTTTAATGTAAAACAAATCATTTATGATTTGTTGCTGTTTTATATAAATTTTAATATAATATCTACTGTCTGAACCGCATAATCTTCGGATTTTTGATTATTCCTGTCGTTGACTCTTTGGCATATTTTTTATAGGTACTTCTAATCTAATCATTTACCAAAAAGCCGTATTAAGGCACTTCTTCTGCCTTAATTTCACCTTTTATTTCAACCAAATATTAAACATCTTTTTCAATCTAGATTAGGAAAGAAACTAAATAAGATGGAAAGAAATATGGATGTAGAACAAGAGTAAAACAAGAAATATGGATGTAGAACAAGAATAAAACAACATCGAAACGATAATAAAAAAAATTGCTTATGAAGTATTAGGAAGCAGGAACAACGACAAAAAACACCACGAACCACCATGGATGACAGAAAACATAAAAGAAATTTTTAAAATATATAAGAAAAATCCAAAAAACAATTTCTGGGACCAAAAATTTCTCCAAGTTGTAAAGTGAATTGGTGGTTCTCAGACTACGGAAGCATGGAGAACTATCACTAATCTAAAGAAAAACACCCATAACTTCTTAAGCAACCTAATTCCTATAGAAAAGTGGTAGTTTTCCTATAGAAAATTTACTCCAAGAGTCCAGATTGGAATATAAGGGAGAGGAATGCAGTAAGGAGAAACAAACAAATAGTAACATTAATACTACTAACAACGAGGTCCTTACTGCGTTAATTAAAGTAAAAAACGGGCGATTTTCAGGACCTGGCAATATAGCTGTACAGTTACTTAGAGGTCCACTCCTAATAGAACGAATCAATGCTGCCAACAAATTAAAGTACCATCTGAATGGAAAACCGCTCACCAATTGTCCGTCTTTAAAAAGGGTAATCTAAAAGATCCTAACTGCTACAGAGGATTAAGTGCCCTACCTACCTTCGGAAGAGTGTTTGGAAAGATAATAAATGGAAAAACACAAGATGATGTAGGACATATAATAAGTGAAGACCAAAGTGGATTTACGCTTTTTAGATCTTGCACCGTCGGTCAGATAGCTCAGCGGGCTGTGCGGCTGCCTCTCATTCGCTTCACTGTCGAATGGTTCAGTGGATGTGGGTCGAGCCCAGCTCGGTGTACGGAAAACAAAAAGTCTAACGCAGCAGTTTAAAATTCTAGATGAATCTGTGGCTTAGACTAGGATATGCTGGATCTGATCGGCCTATGGTGGAGCAGTACGGCAAGAGATAAGGCTTGCGGCTCGGTGATACTCCTCCATAGATCCCTACCGGATGGGCGTAACGCCTAAAAAACCGGATAATATATATATATAATATATATATATAATATATATATATAGTATATATATATATAGCTATATATGTATATATATATTAATATATATATAGATCTTGCACTAATAATTTGTTTACACTCCAATAATTAATAGAAAAAAAATAGCAAATACTTTTAGTGACATTTGTTCTCCTTAGCACATGCCATCAGGAGGGTTGGCAAACAAATATTCCCTGATTAATATACAAAAAATTACACAAAGGCTTATTCTATCTAACAAGGCCATTAAAATAAATAAAAAATAAATTATCTAAATATTCATATAAATGTTAGTAATAAACTAAATGTATATATCCTACTAAGTAACACTTCGCACTAGACTTAACAATAATAACAATGTATAACAGTGAGGTATAGATTACAGTTGAAAAGATTGAATATTTCTTTGAGGGAGTGAAAGCTGCAGATACAACAATAATAATAGTAACAATAATATTAACAATATTAGTCAAGATAGACCAGATAGATAAAAAGATAATAGATATAAGCAAACAATTTATTAATCCTAATTTTAATATAACACCACGCTAATAGATTTAGTAGTTAAATAGGCTCACTAACTCATACCTATACACCCATGCCTCCCTACAATAACCTGCTAACTCAGCCTTGCCCTGTCTCATCATAGTAACTACTTCCACTCTACTAAGTTTATGTCTACCCAACAACTTTAACCTAATATGTCCCAACACCGAACATTTTCCCAAAAAATGTATCACATCTTCCCTCTCCTTCGTGTTACACATTGAGCAAAATCTTCTTTCATCATTTCTGCCAGGTCGATCATTCAAATATAGAACCCCACATCTTAATTTAAAGAGCCATCGAATATCCCCAAAATTTTCCATTTCCAGTAAGTAATGCATGTTTACTCCTTCTTCCCGCAGTTCTTTGTAGTGTCCACAAAAATTTGATTCGAGTGCCCTGTTCTCAGCCTGACGCTGTATCTCCTCCTTCTTCTTTTCTATCATATTCTCAATCATACTAGGCCAGCTATCTCTCCATTCCCATTCACACCTAACCTCAATACCAAATTTTTCTCCCATGCTCATCCAATCTTTCCACCAGCCACACCTTGCTCTCATCATTTCCTTCAAAAGAAATTTTGGCAACCTATCATTCGTATATCCTAGTATTTTTTTAACATAGTTTTTATGTAAGTTCATCGTATATAGGCTGACTCTAGCAATACCTGTCTCCAAATCTGACATAAAGTTAGAACAATACCTTTAACCAATGTTAATTTATATATTGAGGCAGCCCTCCAGAATTGGAAAAACCACTACCAGGAAATGGAAATCCCCATAGGAAATGACGTATTGTTCTCTTGAGCTAGGATGACCAAGTCGTCCTAGCTCAAGATTCTTATGATCTAGAATTTATGATAAAACGTCTATACAGAGAATATGTAAAATAAGGGGTTACAAGTCAGCATGAAGAAAACAGAATATTTATAAATATATAACAAAAATTTAAATATTTAGATGCTTTCATTGATAAGAACGGCTTGGGAGAAACCGAAATTAAATACCCAATTAATCAACCAATTGACATCGCAAAATTTCCAAAAGGAACAAAAAAGAATAGGGCAAACCATGATTGAATCAGTTCTTTAGTATGGCTTTGAAGTATGGACAATTAATGCAAACCTAAAGAGAAGATTGTTGGCAGTTGAAATGAATTATTTGAGAAGAAGTGCTAGAACATCAAGGCTGAAAAAAAAGAGCAACGAATCTATAAGAAATACCATGAATGCTGCTGAAACGGTCATTGATAGAATAAAACGAAGAGGTTTACAATGGTTTGGACACCTATTGAGAATGCCTGATGAACGTTGGCCCCAAAACTTCACAGATGAAAGCCTCCTGGAAGAAGAAAAAGAAGTAGACCTCAACGCTCATGGAATAAAGGAATTAGAAGAGCGATGGAATAGAGAGATTTGGAGGAGGAGTATGCCTTGGGCCGGGAGGATTGGCGCAGGAAAACGGAATACGGCGATAGACGTCTCCAAAATGTATATATATATATATATATATATATAATATATATATATATATATATATATAAGACACTTCTTCTCATTTCCCTAGTCCTTCCATAACGTCCTCATACCTCATATTAACCTCTTAAGTGGGCAGAAATATTTACAGATATGTATCGTGCGGTGGGGAGAAATTTTTTTTCTGTATATCGGTTAAATTCTTGTAATTGATCATTGGAAAAGGTACATACGACAACATAATGCAAGTTTCTTCAATATTTAGCTATATAAATTTTCATTGTTCATAGGCGGGTAATATGTTTTTGTATAGGGTACTAAAAAGAATACAATATAATTCTTAAAGTAATTGTTACATTTGTTAAAATGTGACAAAATATTTACCAATTTAGTAGTAAAAAAAGTTAGAACCAGCGGCGTTCCTAACAGAATTCAAAACCGCTAATTAATTTGTACATTGAATAAATGTTAAAAAGACTCACCTAAAATGTAAATCGCAATAAATGTAGACGAATCCTGATGGACGTGGGAATTTAAAATGTTTTTGAACAGGAACACACTCGCGAAATGTACATATTTTATAAATTTAATGTCTAATAATTTAATAATGTATGGTATTTACCAAAGCACGGGACAGCACAAAGTGGAGCTTCACAAGAAGGACACATCACATTTGTTTCCTTTCTAATTTTGTGAGAGTTACACACTACACATCTTCTAGAACCATGTTGTCTTGTTCCAATAGGAGGAGTGAATTCTGGAAAATGTCGTCTGGAATTTCCTCCGCATCGAGCCAATCAGAAATTCGGATTTGGCCAAACTTGGAATTCCCAAGTATTTGGACCAATCTCCGAATTTCTTGATGCGTCCGGCACGGCTGCCAGCTCCTGACTGACACGCCTCCGGAGACATACTCACACTTTTGGAAAAATTTCCTGCACTATTGCTGAATTTCTAAAATTACCGCATCCCAAAGAATACACGGGACGCTGTCTACGAAGAAGCTCAGCCACTTTACTGACTGATAGTGGTGGTACTATAACCCACTTGAAAATACACGAATAATAAAAACCAACTAATGTAGCAGAGGGATGCGTAGAACATTCTTTAAAAAATAACATTCACATAGCTTCACAGATTGAAAATGGCCGCAACCAAGTAAAAAATAAAAGTCAAGAAATGGTAAAAGTACTGACACGTCTAACACTAATTTTTCTTTTCCCCTTTAAGGTGTTTAATAAAAGTCCATAAGTAAAGTTTATTCATATATTCTTTTTAACATACTAAACAGCTACAGAAAAAATATTGTACGTTACACGATCCAAAAGTAATTTTACGAGACTCGCAGGGTTTCAGGACTCGCTTCCAGGAAACTTCCTACTCGTCTCAGAAAATATCACTTTTGGAACTTGTTACGTAAATTTCTATTTTGATTTGTAAAAAAAATTTAAATGAGTATTTAGTCTTCTAATACCAAAATCATTCAGAGAATCCAATCCAAAATACTCAGAATGACTTTCAACTCGCCATGGTACGTTAGTAACAAAACACTGCATGATGACTCTGGTATACCGTTCGTTGAAGACGAAATCAGCAGACCAACAAGAAATTATTTAGAACATCTGCCAGCCACCCCAATGAGAAAGCAAGACAACTACACCTCTAATCAGAAGTCAGACGAAGATTGAAGAAACAGTGGTCAACAGACTTTATTCAATAATTTCAATTTGAATTTGAATTTTCATTTTAATTTTAGTTTTAAATTATAATCCTACATTAACTTAGTTTGTTAGTGTTAGTATTGGAAGTGTTAATAGTGGATAATTTCTTTTCTCATGTATTTGCAATACTCTTCTTCTTCTTAAAGTGCCCTCTCCTCAATGGAGGTTGGCTACTACAATTTTAAACTCTTCTCTATCTTCAGCTGTTCTTATTAGCTGTTCAAAATTTAGCCCTGTCCATTCTAGGATGTTTCTGAGCAACGATAGTCTTTTCCTTCCTAGGCTCTCTTTCCCTTGATTTTTTCTTTACTATAAGTTGGGAATATTGGTACTTATTATTTCTCAGTATGTGTCCTAGGTGTAAAGTTTTTCTAACTTTTACTGTATTAAAAAATTCTCTTTCCTTGCCTATTCTATGCAGCACTTCTTCGTTTGAGGTATGCGATGTCCATAAAATTTTGAGTATTCTCCGGTAGATCCACATTTCAAAAGCCTCCAATTCATTTACGGTTGATGTTTTAAGGGTCCACGTTTCAACTGCATATAGAAGAGTCGACCAGGCGTAACATTTTCTGGCCTGTTCTATTCTCGATCTTATTTCTTGATCAGGATTTAGGCTGCTATCGATCTAGCATCCCAGGTACTTAAATCTATTGACCTGTTCTAAAATATGCCCATTTATTGTGCAAGGTTGAGGTACGTTTTGGTTTTTTCGGATTGACTTTCGCATCACTTTTTTTGGTTTTTTTAATGTTTATTTTTATACCAAATTGCTCACAGGTCGAGTTGGTCTTGTCGATGAGTCGTTGTAGACCTAAGTCGGAATCTGCAATTAACACTGTATTATCAGCGTATCTGATACTGTTGATATTTACGCCATTCACTTTGACTCCATCCTTGTAATCCTCCAATGCTTCTTTAAATAAAAACTCGGAGTAAAGATTAAACAGCAGAGGTAACAGAACACATCCTTGTCTAACTCCCCTCCTTATTTCTACTTTTGCGGATGTGGAACCTTCGATCCTAACTCTGGCGTTTTGGTTCCAGTACAAGTTTTTTAGGAATTTGATGTCTTTTCCATCTAAACCGACTTCTTGCAAAACGTTCTAATAGTAGGTCGTGTCTTACTCTATCAAATGCTTTTTCGAAGTCTATAAAGCATATAAATATATCTTTCTGTTGGTCGTAGCATTTTTGGGCGAGAACTAGTAAACTGAACAGGGCTTCTCTCGTTCACATGCCGGCTCTGAATCCAAACTGATCGTCTCCGATGATTGTTTCGCACTTTCTCTAGATACGATTATGTACGATTTTTAGTAGGACTTTTACTGCATGACTCATAAGGCTTATCATACGGAACTCATTGCAGTGTTGTGGGTTTAGCTTTTTTGGTAGTGGGATGAATATAGACTCCAGCTAATCTTGGGATATTTTACCTGTATCATAAATGCGATTGAATAAAAGGACAACTATTTCGATATTTTCTTCGCTGAATATTTTTTTTGCAATACTCACATTTACTAATAGCTTGTAATAGCAGATTGTAAATTTGCAAATTTATTAAAAAAATTAGTATTTAATTATTTTATAAACAAAATGACATACTTTTCTTTATCTAAGGCATGTCGATAAAAATGGGGTACAACGATTTTTGTTTCAGTTATCTATCTTTTTTGTTTATTCTATTTTATTTTTAAATTAATAATAGGCACTTATTTGTTTCTAAGCTAAGCCTAGAAATTATTATATTTTAGGCTAATTTTCGTAAAAAAAGTTTTTTCAAAATATATTTATCTTATATTCATTTATTATAGATGCCTTCGAGAGTGTTCCCAAATTTTATTCAAGCTTTACTGAAGATGGACTTGAAAGTTTAATTATGGAGAATTTAAAAACGCAACAATATCAGATGTGGGATAGAAAAATTCCAATGAATCCAGGACATATAAAAGCCGTACTCATTGAGTATGCCAAATTTCACGCAGTTTCATTAGCAATGAAATACAAAAATCCTGAATTATTCAAAGAATTGACAGAACATGGTCCAGGCAATCCATTTGAGAATATGTTCCAAGGTGATACGGAAAAGGAAAAAAGGGAACAAATGAAAGCGTTTTTTACTCAATATTTATCTGGTGCTTTTAAAGCATTAAGGGATAATGTTGTTTTGACAGAATATGTAAAAAACTTTGAGCAGAATTTATTGCCTGATGCTCTGTTGAAGTTACAAGAACCAGAATACAAACTGGTAATAACACATGGCGACTGTTGGTGTAACAATTTTATGTTTAAATATCAGGTAACAATTTATTTTTGATTGTATACAATTTGTTTAATTCATTGCATTGTAGTGCTTGGTAAACCAATGGCTGCTTCGTGGAAACAACCATATTATATCTAGAATTTACGCTATATTGATACTCATAAATAACATTAAATTAAATTTGCTTCCTATTGTCAAAAGACCATACAAAGTATTAATTATAGTTTATTCGTCTTCCGGGTTTCTACCGTGTCATTTGTGAGTGACCCAAAAGTGGGTTCATCTCGACGTTTCGCTACAATTGTATGTAGCTTCTTCAGGAGAACAAAGAAAAAGAAAAAGAAGACAGGAAGATGGGTAGTTAGCAACGGTAACTCAGTTACTCAACGCATCCAGAGGCGAATACTAACTACCAAGATGGGCATTTGGTCACGGTAACTCAACTACTCAACGCAGCCAGAGGTGAAAACCAAATGCCAGGACAGGGATTCACGTCCAACAGCTCAGAACACTAACGCGTCGAGAGGCGGGGAGTGATTCCTTCGGATTCCTTCGGATTGCCCATCTTGGTAGTTAGTATTCGCCTCTGGATGCGTTGAGTAACTGAGTTACCGTTGCTAACTACCCATCTTCCTGTCTTCTTTTTCTTTTCTTTTTCTTTTTCTTTTTCTTTGTTCTCCTGAAGAAGCTACATACAATTGTAGCGAAACGTCGAGATGAACCCACTTTTGGTCACTCACAAATGACACGGTCCAAACCCGGAAGACGAATAAACTATAATTCTGACTCTGGCCGTGGAAGCCTACGATTACAAAGTATTAATTACTATAACTATAGAAATAATTAATATGTTCTGTTATCAAAAGTTTGATGTTTGCATTATATACTACTTATTTAGCAGGTTCCTTAAGTAACAATCTACACTACTTACGGAGTGATTTCGGCTCTCTTACCGATTCACAGTGCAGAAAATTCGCATTAAAATTTCGGTTGTACAATTGGTTAGGTAAGTGACTTGGCATCTTCTCTAATATTTTTCCACTCTTTTCTGTTTTTGCTTATGGGTTTCGATTCTCTAACTCTCATATTCTTTATCCCTCTGAATACCTAAAACCCCACTAAGAAGTTTTCGTAACTACGTTTTTTAGCAATTCTTTAGTGTCACTGCTGGACGCAAAGCAGCAAAGGCAGCAAGCACTGCCTTCCTCATTTTTGTCCATTGTGCTATCTTAAGCACTTTTCATTAAATTTCTTGACCACGTTCTTGAGATCGTCAGTCCAACGTGTAGGGGGTCTTCTCTACTTCTTTTGTCTATCCTCGGCATCCACTCTAACAATCTTTTCATCCAACTTTCATCACTGATCCGAGCGACGTGTCCGGCCCAGTTCCATTTTAGTGTGGCAATTTGGGAAATTACATGGTAAGTTACATCGTTAAAAAGCCTTTAAAAAAAAGCCTTTTTTATACTCAAACAGTATCGTCTATTCCAGACGCATATAGCAACGTGCGTTCTGCTCAAATATCAAAAGCATTTTTTTCTTCTATATGCTCCATTTATCTACCGCTAGTGCATAATTCTGAGAACTTGACACTGTACTTATTCCAATTTCTATGTAAATGCTTACTCACCTCACTCACTCATTAAGCTCACTCACCTCAATCACTCTCCTAACTTGCTCACTTACTCACCTCAATCACTCACCTCACACACTCACTTTACTCACTCACCTCGCACAGTAACTCACCTCAATCACTTACCCCAATAACTCACCGCACTTATTCACTCACCTTATTCACTAATCTCTCTGATTCATAAAAGCCTAAAACTATATCAGTTTTACTCCAATGACTCTGAAATTTGAACTGAATACTCTTAAAGAGTCATACTACACATTAACGAAGTTATAAAAAATTCAAACGATATCCTAATCCTGTCTTAAAAAGAATCAGATAAATAGAACACATAATATTTTACAACAATACAGATAAAATGAAATAAAACCATGTGTATACCATGATAACTATGGAAGTATAACCAACGTTTAGCAGGCCGTACAAAAAGATAAATACATGTATAGAAGCAGATTAACAATATGGGTTTAGAGTAAAACATTCATGTGCGGGTCATTTGTTTAGGTTAAAGCAAATATTAGAGAAGAAAGCAAATAGTGAAGAATGCTCCATTTACTTGCAGATTTAGCGGAAGCCTATGATAATCACTCTTCATCATCCGTCTTCAGAGCTGCACTAAATAAAATTATTATAGCTAATATTATGATAGCTAACGTTGAGCAATGGATATTGTACTAAACTAGGAAACACCAAATTATGATTATGAATGAAGAAGACACGTAAACAATTACGAAAGAAAGACTAAAAATATTATCTAAATAAACACAATATCTCAGCATAGATTAGGTAAGATACAGAATAAGATGTAAAGATAGAAAAAACTGTAAAAAAGAAACTGACACACAGGAAATAAAAAAAAAATCAGAAATCATGGAAAATATCTAAGCAGGTTAAATAATATATGGCTGCAGAAGAATATCCACAAAGAAAAAAAGATAAATATCTACGATAGGATTGTCAAAACTATCGCACTCTATGATGCAAATACGTGAAAATTGACAGAATAGTATAAAAAACGATTCTTCTTTTTCACGTGCTATCTCCGCTACGAAGGTTGGGTATCATCATGGCAATTTTGACCCTGGAGGCTGCCGCTCGAAACAATTGTATGGAAGTGCAAACAAACCACTCCCTGAGGTTTCTCAACCATGACATTCTTCTCCTACCTATGCTGCGCCTACCTTCAATCTTTCCTTACATAATTAGTTGTAACAGTTGATATTTATTCCCACGTGTAATATGTCCCAGGTATTGTAGTTTCCTCATTTTAACACTCAATACGACCTCCTTTTGTTTGTTCGTCCTGTCTAATACAACTTGGTTAGTTATCTTATCCTTCCAGGAGATTTTTAACATTCTTCGGTACGCCAACATCTCAAATGCCTCCAGCTTACCCATACATTGCTTATTTAGTGTCCACGCCTCCGCCCCATATAGCAGGACCGAGAAAACATAACATTTAAGCATTCGTATTTTCAGCTTTAAGCTTAGGTTTCGGCTACACAACATTTGTTTCATATTGTTAAAGGCACTGCGGGCTTTCTCTATTCTTATTCTCATTTCTCTGGTGTATTCGTTTGACTCGTTAATATTTGTTCCGAGGTAATTGTAATTTTGTACTCGTTCAATGAGATTCTGTCCTACATGTAAGTTGATATTATTGATACGTTTCTTTGTAATTATCATGAATTTGGTCTTCTTTGTATTCAGTGACCGACCAAATTCTTCACTTGCTTCTACCACTTTGTTTAGTAATCTCTGTAGGTCTTCAATATTTTCTGCTATGAGCGCGGTATCATGAGCATATCGGATATTGCAAATGGGTGACCGTTGATCTTTACTCCGGCTTTTTCGTTCATAAGAGCTTTTTTAATAACTTCTTCCGCGTAGACATTGAACAAGGTTGGAGACAACACACAGCCCTGCCGAACACCTCTTTTGGTCTGTATTCTATCTGATATCGAGCTGTTAATTCGTACTGTAGCTTCTTGTTTGTAGTATAGATTCCTTATCACTCGCATGTCCCTTGTATCAATATTTTTATTTTCCAGTATTTGCATCAGTGGCCTATGTTTTACTGTATCAAATGCTTTGTTATAGTCTAGGAAACACACAAATATGTCCTGATTTACGTCTAAGCATCGTTCCTCTCTAGTTCCTAGTCCGTCTCTAAAGCCAAATTGAGAGGGTCCGATGTCAACTTCCAATTTTTTATATATTCTCCGATGAATGATTTTTAAGAAGACCTTTAATATATGACACATGAGACTGATGCTGCGATGTTCCGAGCATTGTCTCGCATTAGACTTTTTGGGTATGTCTATTATTGTTGTTACTAGCCATTCATTAGGTATGATACCAGATTTGTAAATGCTGTTAAATAGTTCCACGATCTTTATTAAGTTGTTGCCTTTGATGAGTTTAATTATGTCTATTGGTAATTCATCTGGGCCTGTAGCCTTCCCGACCTTATTTCTTTAATCGTGCATTCCACTTCATCTCTTGTTATTTCTGGTCCTGTGTCACTATTTATCTACCTTGTCTCTTTGATCTTTAAACAGTTGTTCTATGTACTGTTTCCAGACTCTTAATTTTTCTTCTGTGTACATAATAATGTTTCCACTCTCGTCTACTAATATGTTGTGTCTGTTACTTTGTCTCCTCGTCAACTCTTTGATCTTCCGATGTGCATTAAAGCTGTCGTTTTTATTCTGTAGTTGTTCGATTTCTTCGGATTTTCCCCGTACCAGTTTTATTTAGCTGTGCGTATTTTTAGACGAATTTATTTTTATATCTCTTTATACTTCTGGTTCTTTTGTTTTTCTGTTTTCTATTTTCATCCATTAAGTTCAGTATATCATCTGTCATCCATTCTTTTTTATATTGTTTTATACTTTTATTGAGGTGACTTATGCTTGGTTTCATTAACGCTGTTTTAATGTCTGTCCAATTCTCATTGATGTTGAACGTTGAAAAACGTGTTGAAAAACGATTGACAGTGACTAAAGCCGGATTTATAAACGGACATAAACATAATTTTAGTCTTTAACCATAATCTTATTATATAAGCATAATGTTAAAAGTTAATAAATAAATGTACCCATTTAAAAGCATCCATAATACATAAGACATAAATTTAGTCCTTAAAACGTGACCTTGAAAGTTGGTAACTTTCAACATTTATGAATTAATTATTAAACATTATGGAATTGTTGGAATATGCGCATGCGTTGGTAGAATCATCTGCAGTTTTCTCCTATAAATAGACCTTCTTTATCACGCTTTCTATTTATAGGTCTTACACCAAACCTTCTAACTCTTCTTTGCTTGTTAATAACTATTGCAGATATAGTTGCTACAAGTTGTAAATAAAGTGGGACTGCTGCCATGGCCAAAGCAACTTTTCTATTAATCGTCATATTTAAAATTAATTAATTAATTAAAATTATTTCACTTTTCTATGAATCTAAAGACCAGAAAAAAATCTTCGTGCTCTATAAAAATTTGGTTAGGTTTGTATTTTCTGAAGTAGTTCTTAAATATTATGGTTAGGTATTATGTCTAGTTATAAACCAATCTTAAATCTTATGAATTATGATTGTGGTTGAAGTTATGTTTATGACTTATGATTATGTACTATGTCCTTTTATAAACCTGCCTTAAATGAATAAATGGCGGTATTTTATTGGCACTGGTTTTAACAACCAACTGGTCAGTCAATTTGTTTTGAGTTTTGTCAAAGGGGTGGAATTAGAAACAAACAAGTAAAATAAATTATTGGGGCCAAAATGACAATCGCAAAATATTTTTAACAATAATTAGAATAAGCCATGCATTTCTAAAGCAGCGTAGAAATTAAAATGAGCCACGAAAGAACCAAATTAAGCTAATGGAACTAACATCAAGACGACAATAAGTGCGAGATACTTGAATTTTCTCTATTTAATATTCTAATGAAATTTCGCTAGTGGTTCTGTTGTAATGATGATCAGATAGAGCTAACTATTGGTTGTAGTGATAACCTTGCTGTATGTACCTAGGGTAAGACATAAAGTTTTAAGCATTTTGAGTTCTCTCGTATGATGATGCAAGTGTTTTCTGTCTCCTCTTTTCTTTATGATAAAAAATCTGTTGTTCTTTCTTGATAATTAATGCTTGAATTATAGATACTGTTGTTTTTTTAAGGTACATTGTTGGGTCTGATGCGATTATTTAATATGCCCTATCGTTTAGGATATCTTTTGTTTTTGAATCGTAGTATTCACTATTTATTATTACTACACTTGTCCTCGTTGTAAGTTTTTTTCTATAGGTATTTTCATTTTCTAACTATAATTGTTAAAAATATTTAATTTATTCACATATTTTATTTTAGGATACAAACGATAAAACAGCACCCCAAAGTTTACGAGTTATTGACTGGCAAATGTCTTCTTTTGGGAGTCCTTGTACGGATATTTCCTCTTTTCTTTTAGCAAATAGCTCACAAGAGGTTCTGGACAATTTTGAAACCTACCTTAAAATATATCACGACAAATTGGCTTTGCAGCTTCGCAATTTTAATTTAGATCCCGACGAAGTATTTTCTTTGTCAAGGTTACAAAATCATTTGAAGAAAAGTATATTATTAAGCTTGCTTACGGCGTTTTTAACTATAAAGTTAATGGTAACTGATCCTGAACCAGACCACCTAGAAGCCGTTGATAAATCTGCTGATTCTGAAGCACCACAATTAGAAGAGTATAGTAGGAGAATAAAAATTGTGGTTAGGTTTATGGTTAAAAATAAATATTTGTAATAAGCATTTTGTAAAGTATATGATATTAAAAAAGGAATAAAAAAGGTACAAGATATTAAAAAAGGATTTAATAAATATATAGGTTGTGAAAATGAAGATCTTTTGACAAATTTTTAAATATATAATAATTAGTACAAATTAAATTTACAAAGAGAAACAAAAATATACTGTCAACACAAGAGACAATAAATTAATGGCAGTTTATACATTTACAATTAGAATTGTTATACACTAGGGTGGAGCGAAAAAATCGATATTTTTTTTTTGACATGTAATACCTGCGAAAAGTTGACCCTACCTATAGTATACTTGCTGTTAAAATTTCAGTAGAAAATAAAAATATCTTCAGGGTTCTACCGCGCATCAAAAAAAGAAAAAAATCAAGAAAAATCGATTTTATTTATTTTTACTTTTAATAAATAAAAAAAGCTGCTTTTATTGATGTTAATTATTTTCTATTATTTGATTAAACATAATGTTATTAGAGCTCTATCTGTCACCCAAGTAAATATTTTGAGCAATATTTTTGGAAATAAAACAGATCAAAAATCTCATCAAATAATGTTCAATATTCGTTTTACAGTTAATTTTTATTAAATAAAGCTACTCCACTAGTAAAGGCTTTCCGTGAAATAATATTTTCATGTAAAACGTTTTTTGACCTGTTGCTAGATCGGTTCGACAAAGTAAAAGGGACGAAGTTAGCTCAATCTTTAGTCCCACTGTGATAGCCTTGGACATAAGATCATTATTGTAATAATTAATCGGTACGTAATGAGTTTGCCAGTGAAAGACACTATGGGCACTACTAATTGTCCTATATTTGGTGCACCTGCGAATATACCTTATAATGTTTTGCCAACTATAGAAGATGTTATGAAGCGGTATCTACTTATTAGAAATGAACTAAAACGTATGTTATTTCTCAATTAGTTACCAGTGAAATCGAAGCTATCTGGGAAAAAGCCTCAGTTCCCATTGTATCAAGCAATCGTATTGTTCGATTAATTCGTGATATCCTAAGTAAGTATCAAACTCTTATCAGATATCCAAAACAAAAACGTAATGAGACTTATAATTTAAGAGTAAAAAAGTTCAGGCAGAAAGGATAAAACTCTGTGCCAAGAAAAGGTTGGAGATAAACTTCATTGCAAGATAAAAACCGAAGAACACATTTCGTTACTTGAAGAACCAGGTTTTAAATATCTAAATCACATTACTCCAACGTCAGGTACAGGAAGACATATTGCCACATCTATACTAATTTTTTTGAAGAATCCGGTATTGGCACAGGTAATCTTTTAGTAGTAGGCTGCGACGGTACAGCAGTCAAAACTGGGAGGAAGAATGGGATTTTACGGTTTTTAGAGACAGAACTGAAACGTCCTCTGCAGTGGTCAATTTGTCTGTTACATATGAATGAATTGTTCCTCCGGCATATCTTTCAATCTCTCGATAGAGAAACTTTGGGACCTCGTAAATACTCTGGCAAAATGGGTAAACTATTTAAGTCTTGCGAAAATTTGCCAGTAATCCATTTTGTTCCTATTCATACCACTCTAACACAATTAGATGCTGCAGTTATAAGGGACCTTAGCAGTGATCAAAAGTACTTATACGAAATTTGTCATTTGGTTTCTAGTGGAAAGTGCTTGATAGATTTAGCAACTCGTAATCCGGGTAAATTATCACATGCACGATGGGTTACAAAGGCAAATCATATATTGCGTGTTTACGTCGGAATGAATATATGTCTTTGATTTTAAGATCTTTGGCTAAATTTGTGGTAAAAGTTTATGCGCCAGTGTGATTTATTATTAAAACTAAGCCATCGTGTAGTGAAGGAGCAAGACACGTCTTTAAAATGATTCAATTGGCACTTTTGATCCTGTTATCAAAAGAAATTCGTATTTTTGTCATCCGGAGAACCTTCTCCTAGCAATGCTTTTTGATGAAAGTCCTTCCATAAGACAACTTGCCTTACGCAGAATGTTGAAGACGCGCACAAAAATACCTACTGTGGACACGAATGTAAGATAATTTTTAATTCCTGATTTAAATTTCAATGCTGGTGAAGATTATGAACTTATTGATTGGTAAAATTGCTCTGTTACAATTCCTCCCCTTTTATCTACTACAACTGATAAGGATATTAGAAAATGTTTTAATGGTGAAAAAATTTTTCCAACTAATTTTTTGTAATTTTCTTTTCATACTCAAGCAGTAGAAAGATGTATGAAGGTTGTAACAAAAGCTTCCAATTCTGTCCTCGACTATGACTCCAGAGATGGATTTGTTCGAGCAAGGATTCATTCAAAAGCTATATTACCTCGATTTAACACTAAGGCGTAATATAGTGCATACATTGTTTAGGAATTTAAAGACAAGTAGCAGTTTAATTTCCATTTAATAGTCTAGATAATAATATTTGGTTGAACTTTTTTTTTAAGAGAACCTGTTTATTTAGTAAACGGTTTGTTTTCTATATTAGAGATTTTTATTTTTTTCTATATTAAAAGTTTTTATAAAATAAGGGATTTGTATTTTCTTGTCTTTTTAAATGTAGAAGACTTTTTGAAACTATAAAAGTTGGTAAAAAGCCTAATAGTCATTAATATATTTAGCTTCCGCGCTATTACATTACGTATTACATTACATATTACATTTTTTTTTGTTTCACCCTGTAAAACCCTGAAGATGAAATAGTAGAAAAAAAAACATGGTACTCCTCTATGCAGTAAGCAACATATCCGCGCTATTACATTAAACAAAATTTTATTATTTTTTTTTTGTTTCACCCTGTAGAACCCTGAAGATGAAATGGTAAAAAAAAATTTAAAAAACATGGTACTCCTCTATTGCACTAAGCAACTTTTCCGCGCTATTCATTTCGAATAAAAAATAAAAAAAAATTCTTCATGTTTCACTCCACCCTATTATGTCCTCAAGCGCGACTAGTACGTGCTCGAGACGCATCGGCCCGCCCCTCATTTTTTCTTATTGGTTCCTGACCTGGAAATCCCTATTTATCGCTACATCAGCGTGTATAAAAATAGGCGATTTTCAGGTCAACCAGGTCAGTCCTTCACGGGCTCTCTGAGAGTTTAGTGCTCTCGGGGCTCTGCTTCCTTTTAGCTTTCCATACTCTGTGGCTAAGTACTTATTCCACAACAATATTTGGTGTTTTATTTCGACTACTATTTAGTCATGTAAGAAATATCTTGCCTTTGTCAAGGCAAGTCACCAAAAAAGACAACATGATGGTTTATTTCAACGAAGAATTTTCGTCATGTAAGAAATAACTCGTCTTTCTTAAGACGAGTCATCAGATGAGAAAACTTTTTACAAGTCCATAACCTATAAGTGGACTTGGGTAATGGGTAATTTTATGTAATTTTATGTATGTAATATGTAATTTTTTTATAATTTTATTTATATAATAGTCATATTACTTTGTCCTAAGTCTAAACATATATTTAATAGATGGTTTTTAAAAGTCAAATTGGGTACCATATTTAGCACGCACATCTGATTTAAACTTTTGGAATTTCGAAAAAATCTCGTTTACTTCCAAATCGAGGCATCCATTTTTTGGATGACGGTTTTTAAGTATTCGAAACAAAATTCAGAAAAATGTCTAAATCTGTGCCTTCTATGATATTTCTAGACAAACAGATAGTGAATTGGACCTACAATAGAAATCTAAAATTGCATTCCACGACATTTCGTGAATGGGTTTCTTATACTCAATTATTATAGTGCCTCTAATATTCAGTTATACGTATTTCGTCCGAACAACACTTATCAGAGCGACTGGTGTAAAAGCTCTCAACTTGAAAACAAATATTTTTTGTTTTTTTATTTTAAATCACTATTGGTACAGAACGTTCAGCTGCCTGTGGGTGGCATGATAACTTTGGTATCTGTAAAATATATGACTGATATAAGTATTGACAAGAGTTTGCAAAAGGAGAAATTTTGATTCGCAGTAAGAATTTAATAATACATATATATATATATATATATATTTATATATATATATATATATATATATACATATATATATATATTAATATATATATATACATATATAATATATATATATAATATATATATATATATATATATCTATAAAAATATCAAGGACAGTAACGGGCTACTGGTAAACAACAGACAGTTGAAGGTAACCGGGAACGACCCAATACTAAGGAAGCAATAAAAAACGGTGCTTCAAAGTGAGTATCTTTTATTAAAAGTCTATCCATCATCCATCAGCATAATGATACACTTAGTTCTTCAACAGAAGGTATGTATACATACATCTTACCAGAGTGTTGACCACTATATACAACACTAAATACAAACCGAATAATTTTTTAAACATGATATGCTCATATAGAACGGGACCTATATACATATATATATATATAATATATATATATATATATTATATATATAATATATATATATTTATTTATTTTTAAACTTTAATTGTGATTTTAATATGAAATTCAACAAGTCTAATAACGTGACTGAAGAAAGGTAGTGTCTTATACCAAACAAAAAGAAGAAGTAATTAAGACAGGTCCGTATCGATAAGTGACAGTCGATACGACACATGACTTAATTAACAATTGTCTTGTCAAAAATAATGCCGGCCACATTGTGATATTAAAATAAACAAATTTGATTATTTCATTTAAGCTTTGTTTGCCATCTTCCTCTAATTAGAGATGCGTTTGGTTTGTGTTTGAAAACAATGTGTAGTTCCACATTACAATAATTTAAACTAAAAATAACATCTTTAATTGTAAAGAATGTTTTTCCATTCAGCAAGTTCTGATGAAGCCCAAAATTATATGGCGAAAGCTTGACTTTTAATAAAAGACACTCACTTTGAAGCACCCGTTTTTATTGCTTCCTTAGTATTGGGTCGTTCCCGGTTACCTTCAACTGTCTGTTATATATATATATATATAATATATATATATATATATATATATATATATATATATAATATATATAATATATATATATATCTTGGGCACAAAATTAAAGCCCTTCCCCCTTTTTAAATTCAATGTTTGTTTCGTCCCTTCTAAGTATTTTCTGTTTTAGTGTGTTTAAATTATCCTTAATTGATTGTATTTTAATATTTTATTTACTTGACTTTCCAATAATTAACTCATTGCCAATAGAACTTTATTAAAGTAATTTGATAACTACAAGTTGGAAAATAATTGCACACCCACACAATTTTTACATCTAAACTTATTCATTGTCATAAAACTGTCACCTTCATAAAACAATTACTCAATAAATAACACACATTTCAAAAATATATCTCTCGAATAAGTATAAATAGCTTTTAATAACACAATGTATATTACATCACTTACATTTAACAAACAATCTCACACATATCTCTTCTTCATTGGATCAAATCTATCTCCTCAAGAACTTCCCGTTACTGTCAAACAACTGCAAAAATAGAATTGAGTTCTCCATTCAACAATATAAAGTAGTTTCAACCATGTTCTACCATCCATCTATTAATAGAGTACCGGCATCATTTGTTTAACTTTGTATCGAGACCTGAGGATGCTTTGCATATTGTAGAAAGCGAAACCGTCGATCTGATAGTTAAATTAAATTGATTGTGAGTAAGTCTTATTTATTATTTCTTTACCTATTTGAAATGGACTCACACAAGCAACACATTCATGATTTAAACAATAATTGCTGCAATAAATAAATGTTTAAAAAAACACCTATTTATTGAAGAATTAATCTGAAAAATAGACGCATACACTAGGCCCAAGTGCTACTGAAAAATTATATTTTAAAAAATGTTTTTTTTTTAATTTTACACTATATGCCCCATTTTGAGTGTCCGACAAGTTATGAAATGTATTCGACATTTAATTTAGAAGAAAAATATTTTTGAAAAAAATGTTATTAAATATTTTAGAGATGGCGTGAGAAGGGCACGTTTGACGCGTCAGACTGGAAAAGGGCTTGCTCTTGGTGTCAGACAATAATAGAACCGTTAGCTTCTTCGTTAAAGCAAGGCATGCAGAAAAAATTAGCTGGTTATTTATCATTTTTGCACTGACCGTTTTTCGGTCAAGTTTGAGGGGGTGGACACCCTACCGTCCAATTCATGGCGCCAGAGAATATTATTTTCTTTTATTATTTACTGAAATCAAGCCATTCAAGCCATATCGGAAAATATAGGGGGAAAACGCCCCCGAACCAAAAAAAGTCACAGAGGAAAACTGTGACAGACTGCAGAAAAAAATGGACGTGTAGTTTTTTTTTCTTCATGTAGCTTTTAAATTATCTTTATTTGTGTTTAATTAAATATATATTAATAAAAAATCATTGGTTTTATTATGTTTCTACAAGTGGGCCTATATGGGTTAAAAAATACAAGAGCATAGTTTTTTAAAATAATAATTAACTTTTTTTTATTTTAAATTGTTTTTTTTACCATAGGACTGACTTTATCGTATCATTTATAAATGTATTTTTTTAAATCTCGAGGCTACTTTTGCTTATCGCTTTTCTTTAAGCGTTACAATTTACGACCCTTACTCTGTCGCCGAATTGAACTTCGTTATCTACTTAAATATATTAGCTGGAAATTTATTCTGCCACATTTTTGTAATAGCGCTCGATTGCTTGAGAACACTTTTGAAATCTATGTGTTTGAAATTTATTGGCAAGAAGAAAATTTAAAAATAACAGCCGGAAATATGACTAGATGATTCAATTTTTTCTACATTCCATTCTTTAGAAGAGCATTTTCTGCTTTTTTATTTGCAGTTGGTCTGTATTCTGGATCTGTTAGTTTTATAGATTTATCAGCGAGACTTATAATTACAGATTTCTTATGGGAAAATGGATGATGGGAATTGTAGTTAAGATATCGTAAAGACCATGATTCTTTTGTAAACCACATGATTTTAACTGTATTGTTAATGCGATGTAAGGTGATATCCAGAAAATTTATACATATAATTATTTTGGTTCAATTTCTATAGTGAAATTTAATTTTGGATGATAACTGTTGAAAATATCTAAAATTTCGGTTGTTTCATTTGTTGGAATAGCACAGATACAGTCGTCGATATAGCGGTAGAAGAATGGCACATTAAAATCTAAATGACTCATGACAGATTATATGACTCATGACTTATATAAAAATTATGTTGAGTTTAACGTTAATTCTACAGATGATTGAAATTCTTGTATTTCATTTTGGACCATTTTGGAAATTCTAGATGAAATCATTCTCTGTACATGGCCCAACCATCTAACTCTTTGTGTCGTAATTACCGCTAATATGTTGGGTTATTGATAGAGCTCCGTTAGCTCATTATTTGTTTTTATTATCCATTGTCTATTCAAGTTTTTTCCACGAAAGATTTTGCGCAGTATTTTCTCCTTCCAAACTAATAAAAATTCTTAGTGTTTGTTTGTTGTGACCATTTTTCAGAAGCATACGTCACTATTGGGCTTATTACGGTCTTGTCCTTAGTTTTGCTCTTCAACATATGATTTTGCTTATTAATAACACATTGAGAGCACATATTTTTGTGTAAAGACATTTGATAAGTACTTAAATGTGTTAACTTTGAATTTATATTGCATTCCCATTGCTGTTATCATTGTTATGTACTACCCTCGATCGAACTGCTTATTTGCCCATTCGATATACTTCGTTTTGCTTTATTTATAATTCTTTGGTTGCTGCTATTATTTGGTCCGCAAATGATAAGCACTAATAATTTTTATGGTAGACCAGACCTGTTTTACTAATGTTTGCTTCCTGTATAACCTTTTCGAATGAAAGACTAATGACACAGGTTTACAAAAAAAAATATTTTTAAAACTGTTTGGAATTTTACAACTGATTTTTATGTATTTTTCAGCGCTGATTGCAAAAATGCAATCCATTTTTTTCTATCACGTAAGGTTTTCTCACAAAAAAGAAATTACTTTTTGGTATAATAACAAAATTTTAGCAATTTTTCAAATTTTTTCTTAAGTTAAAGGATTTTATTTCATGTATAATACATGTTACAAACTACATATCTAGTACACTTACATTTCTCTTTAAGCTCATAAGTCCTTGTAGTAACGCTTTTGCTTTCCGTCTAAGCTTCTTTTATTGCTTTTCCGGCTGTGTACTCGTTGAGGGTCATCTCGTTTTAGCATCTAGCAGTAGTTCGCTATCATGTTGACGTTCCATCTTCCTTGGTACCTTCTTTCTATTTATTTGATATCTTGGTGGAATCTTTCACCCTGATCTTCACTTACATCACCAAGGTTTGCAGGGAAGTAGTCTAGATGTGAATGGAGGAAAGGAACTTTAATGCTCATAGGTAAAGAAATAATAAATAAGACTTACTCACAATCAATTTAATTTAACTATCAGACGACCGGTTTCGCTTTCTACAATATGCAAAGCATCGTCAGGTCTCGATACAAAGTTAAACAAATGCTGAAATGATAAAAACCCATATTAAGATGTTGTCTAATAAAGATAAACAAATTAGATGGTATAAATTACAATAATTATGCCAATATTACATGTCTGTGTTTTATTTAAATGATTAAGTTGAATAAGAGGTATAAAATTTTTTTAAAAAAGGTTAAACAGACAAGGTAAGGCCCACCAATTGTTATAAAATAGTCTCTTCGATTGTAATAAATTAATAAATGAGCAAATAAATAAATAAAATAGACATTACTTATATGCCGGTACTCTATTAATAGATGGATGGTAGAACATGTTTGAAACTACTTTATATTGTTGAATGGAGAACTCAATACTATTATTGCAGTTGTTTGAGAGTAAACGGGAAGTTCTTGAGGAGATAGATTTGATCCAATGAATTTGAGATATGTGTGAGATTGTTTGTTAAATGTAAGTGATGTAATATACTATTGTGTTATTAAAGGCTATTTATACTTATTCCAGAGATATATTTTTGAAATGTGTGTTATTTATTTATAAAACCACCTTCATAAAACAATTACTTAATAAATTTTAATTTAAACAATTTTAAAACAATTTTTATGTCGGAGACCTGTGTTATTATAGATGACAATGGATCACTCATTATCAATTAATGGTGTTGTTTAAGTATATGTTAATAGAAAAAAATAAAGAATCATATTTTCTATGTACAAAGGGAAGACAAACGACTCCAAAAAATAATAGAGGCATAACAGTGTTAAATGCCGCCTACAAGATATTATTAGGAATTATATACACCCGTCTTCAATTGTTTTCAGAAGAAATAATTGGTAAATACCAACGTAGTTTCAGACCGAAGAGGTTAACTATAGACTAAATACATTGTCTAATCTTAATATCGACAAAACACTTATTAGGCCAGTGGTCATATATGGACCAGCTTTATTGTGACTATTGCATAAGCAACTGTACAACTCTTTTTGACAAAGGTACAAAACCAAATACACAATGGCATATAAAAACTAGATACTGAAGAGAAAGTGTTCGTAAACTCAGTCTCTATAGTACAAAAAAATATAAAATTATGTGCAGGAAACACCTACGGAAAAACTTAAACAATCCATATGATTTGATGCCGTACATAAATACACTAAAACCAAATGAATTGCAAGTTTAACAAAAAAAAACTACTGTACAACATAATAAACTAAATAGCAATTAAACATTGCAGGTACATTTCATTATACCATAATGTTTAAGCTGAAGGAAAAACGGAGTTAATTGCTACAATGTCCAAAACAGTCGGTAAACTAAACTTTAATCCTTTTACCCTGACCGATATAATAAGATATGATCAGTGGACCTAAAACAGTGGGGCGTTAATATTTAATTCCGATCACTAGAAAAGTACAAATATTTAATTTCCCGTATTTTATGTTCAGTAATAATATTGAATTTTACTGTATCAAATGTTCATCAAGGTCTCTATAAGTCTCTATTTTGCGTAGAGAGAATGGTTTTGCATGCAGTTAAATTGGAAAATATTTGCCAAGTTGCCTGGTATGTCCAAATCTGAATAAAATATATCCAAAACTTTAATTTCTACAGACACTGTATTAAATATAACCTTGAAATAAATTAGCACTAAATCACTTCCATTGTTTTCAGTTTTCAGCAAAATAAAATGTTTAAACACGTGTAGTCCAGTAAGTAATACCAAAGCTATTGACAGTATGCAGTTCAGTAATTAGACCGAAGATACTTTATCGTTTTACTAAAACATACCAAAAAGTTCGAATTGAATTCTCGAAACACTTTTTTGTTACTTCTTTTTAGCAAACGATTTGTTATATTTACTGTCTGATATTTCACTGTCAGTGTCGTCACTAGCTGAATTGTATATCCGAATAATTAGAGGCCGGACCTCATCTATAACTCGCTCGGTTTAAAAAGACTGAACCATTATGTCTTCCGTATGTCTAATACAATTTTGCCATTGTTCTGAATTTATTTGTTCTAGCGATTTCTTTCATAAACTAAGAACGCTAGCGTCATCTATTATGTTGGATACATGTTTATCATAAAAATTTTAAGCTATACACCAAACTAATTCAATTGCATTATGGTGGCAATGGTGGGGTGGAAGTCGAAGAACTTTTTGGCCATATTTAAGAGCCATTAAAAGTTAATCGACTTTTAAAAATATGTCACTGTGGTAAATTTTCTTTTCTGTCAACCACAACTTTATTTCTTCTTTTGTCCAGCTGCTTGAAGGAAATCTCTACTACTCTTGAGTAGTAGGATGTATTATCCATCCCCAGTATTGATGGTCGCTCCAATTTTTTTAAAAAATTTTCTTCAAACCATTCTTCAAAAATATTTCCAACCATATTTTCATGGTAATTACCTGTATTCTTTGTGGACGAAAAATTAAAGTAGCGTCATGAATAAAACCCTCATCGTTTCCAACATGAAGTAAAATGTAGCGCTTACCATTAGCAGAACGACTAGAAGAATAACATTTCGAGGTGCCATCTTTCCAGGATGATTTTGGCATATTTCCTTTAGCGAAAATCTAAGATTCATCTAAAAATACAACTTGCCTCGGACTATCAGACGTTTCATTGTTCATGTATTTTCTTATAAAATGCCACCGTTTTGAAACAACATTTGAGAGTTCACACAATATTTATCAATTATTTGTCTTTTTATATCGAAATCCTAAACGTTTTAGCACTCTCCACAAACTTGTTAAACTGATATCAGACAGTTCCTTGACTTTTATGTTATAACTGTTACATGTTATTTGGCTTTATACATATTATATATAATATTTTTAATTGCAAGTTGACTGGTGAATATCTAAAGTTTTTGGATGTCGACGATTTCTCTTGCTTACTTTATTTATTTCATCCTCACTCATGAACTGCTATAACAGATGTCAATAAACCCATATTATTTTTTTCCAAATTTAAATACCTTTTGACTTTTGGAGATAAACGTCGTTCTTCCAGAGATAACACTCTACGTTTCGACTATATTTTATTTCCTTCCAAATTACTCATTTTGCTTTAAAGTACCGCTTCACTACCCTACTATATGAGTACTTATATACAACTAATACAACCTAAAAAGGACAAGGGTTGTACATCAGACGAAACAATCCAACACAAATTATTTAACAGGTAATGCTAAACAAGTATAAACACTGCATTGATTATGATTGCAAAAACCGTTCGCATGTTTTAAATATGATTTTTGCTGATTATGTATCTTTTTAAATTATTAAATAACATCAATACAACCCACGACTATCAATTAATTTTTAACGATAAACAGAAGAGAAATATGACGACGTTTGACCTACTTTGTTGATGACAGTGTCGTTAACAGAAAGATATTTATAAACAGCATGAATCATTTTTCAATGATTGTGTGGATTTAATAAAAACATGACTATAAACAAAGTTGTAAACAAATTTTTAAAGTGTGTATGAAGGAGATTACAATTATTTGATACATGGTATTTAATCGCGATTTTTCAAATAATATGTTCTTGTAAAGGCATAAGTTTGACTATTGGGTAAACCTACATTATACGATACGTCAGAAGAAATTAAAAAAATTAACATATTATAATAAATTCACTGTTTAAATAAACATTCCGTACTCGTACTATTGCAATAAACTATTAAAACCGTTAAACGATATCTTGTTGAGCAGTGCTGATTGAAACAACAGAATAGTAAAGTGTTATTCATAAAGGTAGTCTAAAATATATTGCCGCTTATCTGGTCCGCTAGTAATAAAGTTACCAGCATTTAATTTCATAGCGGTCTCCTTAGGTGAAAAATATTATATCATTATAAATCATGGTTCCAAGAGATCTTTGCTACGTAACGCGCCTGGATCTGCTGACAAATGTTATGCGAAATAGAATATCTTCTGTTCATTGTACGGTACCATTGCTAACGACTATGGAAGTCTTCTCGGTAAATCGACGAATTTACCGATTTAAACCAAATAAAAAAGCGGCTCTAACTATAAAAGTTGGGAAATGAAATTTAATTTTTTTTTTCATTTAAAAACACATAAAATAATTTTTCGCTGGCTTTAAACAATAATTAGTAATAAGGAATAATGAATATTATGTTTATATTTTAAATGCGCAACAAGGTA
This sequence comes from Diabrotica balteata, assembly GCA_918026665.1. Lineage (NCBI taxonomy): Eukaryota > Metazoa > Arthropoda > Insecta > Coleoptera > Chrysomelidae > Diabrotica > Diabrotica balteata. Next base: position 159,195,338 of record OU898277.1, read on the forward strand.
CTTTAAAGTTTTGACTATCGTTGATCATCTATTAACTGCCTCATTTTTGTACTAATTTTTTCAGTGTCTCACATTTCCACTACACGACCCTAAAAATATATCTAAAACTTTAGATTATTAACCCTCCGTTAGTCGCTAGGAAAAACTGAGCATCAAGAGTCGCTACGGTGTCAGAGACCGACAATTAAAAAAAAAATAGTTTTTAATATAAAATTCATACAAATATTTTATATTGTGTATAGGAATAACTGAAAAATATTTTTGAAAATATTTTATTGAAAAAAAAAACATACAAAATGAAAAACACTAATATAACACTATATTGTGAATATTGTTCTCAAGCTATTTTCATGTTGAATTTTCAAGTAGTTACTGTTTCAATGGGAATAAGCCACAATTAAAGGTTAAAGTAAGTTTATTGACGTTTTAATTTCCACTTCGTATATCGTTCTCAAAATACAAACATTAGTTTTTATTACGTACTATGTAATTTTCTTGTCTTGTTCTAACATTTCACGGTGGAATAGCCTTTTTCCATCTAGTAACTCTATATTTTCCAATAAACGCTAAGGTATTACTTCCACTTTCTTCTTCCTCATCTGTCACATCTTGTTCCGATTCACTTCCACCATCACGTTCCTCAATTTGATCGATTTCGCTTTCACTTCCCTCATCGTCAAAATAATTTTCATCGTCGGTAGGATCCATTGTCTTTAATTCCAACAAGCGTTGGAATCCAAGTTGTTCGGCATCAAAGGATATCTATAAATAAGAATTGACAAAAACTTATCAATAAAATGCAATAATAAGGTGATAAATATTTACCTGTTCTGCAAGTTCTGCAATAAGTAATAGCTACACCGTTAGTCGCTACGGAGTCTGGCACCGAAAATAACTATAAAACTCACACAACTGTACTAAGGAAGGTAAGAATGTACACTAACACAAGTTTGGTTGATAGGGAGAGGTACAGAAAGTGGCGATAGAAAAATAACAGTTATTTGTAAATCCAGAATGAATAATTCTGTCGTCGGTGTGTGAGACCGATAGCGACCAACGGAGGGTTAAAGTAACCAGCTTGACTAAAATTTAATTTTACAAGTAGTTCTTACACTCGAATGTTTTGATTATGACGTTTATTTTCATTATTTTCATAATCTACTAAACAAACAGTGGGTATCAAATTTACATATATTTTATATTACCTTTTATTGCCTCACATACCTATAATATGCTTATCATCATATAAGATAAACTATCTAAAAAGTTTTTAAAGTTATTTCACTTTAATAAAAACAATCTACATATATAATTCATAATTTCTAATGAACTAAATTTAATAATTCTTAGTAATTCATTAAATATTTAAACAAATAAGTACTTGGAGTTTGTTATAGCATTAAATCACCTGATAATTTTTAAAATATTTTAACAAAATGAACGGCTCCTATAACACATATATTATGTTTCTATACCGAGAATCCCCGTTTGATATCAATTCATATAAAAGAAGAATTTATTTATATTTAATAAAGTATTTTTTACTAACGTACGATTTCTAATGAAAGTTATTGACCAAAGTTTATTTCATTTATATAAGTGGCATTATACATACATACTACATGTCGATATTTAGTTATCAAGTACAAATTTCACTGTCGTTATTATTATCACTCACCTATTACTAATTACTAATTATTATTAAAACTCATCGATGAAGATGTTATTGATGTAAGGGTTGAACTCTTTAATCTAATATATCAGACTGCCACAATCCCCAGACAATGGCTGCAATCAACCTTTGTAGCAATTCCCAAAAAACCAAGTTCAACAACTTGCTCAGACCACAGACCAATAGCTTTAATGAGTCACACACTTAAAACATTTTTGACAATCCCCAGACAATGGCTGCAATCAACCTTTGTAGCAATTCCCAAAAAACCAAGTTCAACAACTTGCTCAGACCACAGACCAATAGCTTTAATGAGTCACACACTTAAAACATTTTTGAAAATAATTCACAGCAGAATTGTTAAAACTCTTGAATATGAGATTAGTGACACAAAATTTGGCTTTAGAAATGGTATGAGTACAAGAGATGCTTTGTTCGGCTTGAATGTGCTGGCTCAGAGATACATGGACATGAATCAGGATAAGTACTTATGTTTTGTAGACTTTGAAAAGGCATTTGATAAAGTTCAACATAAAAAGCTTGTAGATATATTAAAAAGCAAAAATATTGACAGTCGTGATCTGAAAATTATATCTAATTTATATTCGAATCAAACTGCCAAGGTAAGAGTTGACAGCCAGTACACCGAAAATATCAAAATACAGAGTCCGCCAGGGTTGCGTGCTGTCCCCACTACTTTTCAATGTCTACAGTGAAGAGGTATTTCAAGAAGCGCTCTCAGACTCAATAGAAGGTATATCTATCAATGGAGAAGTTTTGAATAACTTACGTTTTGCAGACGATACAGTAATAATTACGGATAACAACATTGATTTACAGAACCTAAGGCAACGCCTTAGTGAACGCTGTCATGAGTACGGACTAAAGATAAATTTAAAGAAAACTAAATGCATGATCATGACTAAATCTGCACATGCAAATATCCAATTGACTATTGAAGAGACTGCAATTGAGAATGTTAATAACTATAAATATTTAGGAACATGGATAACATCAGATGTAGACCAAACCAAAGAAATTAAAACACGTATTGAAATAGCACGTACATCATTTATTAAACTTAAACAGTTTCTTGGTTGTCGGGATATAAGGTTAGAACTACGCCTGAGAATGCTTCGATGTTACGTGTTCTCTACTCTTCTTTATGGTCTGGAAGCTTGGACACTAAAACAAGTTCATCTGAATAAGCTGACCGCCTTTGAATTTTGGTGTTACAGAAGAATCCTACGAATATCATGGATTCAAAGAATGTCAAACATGGAAGTAACTAGAAGGATAGGAAATGAGGCGGAAATAATATTAACTATTAAAAGACGAAAACTTGAGTACTTGGGACATGTGATGAGAGGGCAAAAATACGCATTATTACAACTTATTATGCAGGGCAAAATCCGAGGAAAGCGAAATGTGGGAAGACAAAGAATATCCTGGCTTAAGAACTTAAGGGAATGGTTTGAATGCAGTAGTGCAGAACTTTTGAGCGGCAGTCAACAGAGTCCGCATAGCCATGATGATTTCCACCTTCGATAGAAGATGGAACTTAAAGAAGAAGAATTATTATCACTCTTTCTTAGAGCTTTTACTACGTCATTTTAGTACTTTTCTTTTTCTATCAGTAATTATATTAAATCCAGTCCTAGTGTTACTATTCCCCACGTATCAGTATATTTCACCTAGTTATTTTGACCTTATTTTTAAGAGTTCCAAGATTTTGAGACCCTCTCCCGATTTTATCAACCTATAATGGTTTAACCAGTTTTTTTTTTCGAAATATTTTACTTTAGGGGAAGTTATCATTTAAGTATAATTTTTGTTATATTTTGGAAGTTCTTTTGACTATTATGATCTGAAAAGAGGTTCATTTAATATCTGAATGTTTTTTTATCAGCATCCTATCCTACAAGATTTGGCCAAAATACATATACTGCGTAAGGAAATAGAAATATTCAAATACATTTAGTCCATGCTATCTACTAGGAATATCATTAGTAGACTTGACAAATAAGCAAAATGCATATATTGCATATTTTATGCAACTATCTGGAGATTTTGCAAATTTATACCAAAAAATTACATAAAATGCATAAACGTCAATTTATTTCAAAATACGAATTTTAAATAATATTTTTCCAACCATGGATACTAGTATGACTAAGTACTTAACTAAAAATTGGAATGCTAATTTTATTTCAATATTTTTGTAATTAATATTATCGATAGTACCTATAGATACTACCTAATATTCTTGGCCTTATTGTAGCAGGTAACCGATTATAATATAATAATAAAAGGGTGCTTCAAAAGTTTATTTTGTGTGGTACGAATAAAGTTTCGATGAGGCAACAACGAGAGAATAAAAGTCGAAGATTAGCAGCGATTAGGAACTTTTGGGACATTTAAACTAACACTGTCAGTCTTCATATGTTTCTAGAAAATCTTTGACTGTTGACAAAATGCTTGTACCATTCCATGGCATGTTCGTTTAAAATGTATATGCCACAAAACCAGGTAAATATGGATTGAAAATTATGTGTTCATGTGATTTATGTATATTTTAGATGTGCAATTCTTTCGTTTATACCGACAAGGGAAGCAGAGTCAAAGTTGATGTGTCAACTGTTATCACCCCTTTACAGAAAACAAACTGCAACATTACCACAGACAACTAGTTCTCTTCAATTAAATTGTGTGAAAAAGTGAGGGAGTAAGAATTGACTCTAAGCTGATAGGTCCTATCTACCAATTGTGGTATTTTGTGAAAAACGCAATTAACTTTAGTTTGCTGCTCCATCCATAATATTAATGATATCTCACTGTAATTTTGAATGAACTTAATTTGTGTATGTAGAATTTATGGGATAATCCAAGGAAGTAATTAGTTTAGAGCATACACGAGTTTTGATAGATAGGACGGTTTAGTTTAGGATTTTATTAAAAATCTCAGATAGAACAAGATTTTTTTATAACGAACTTTTATTGCACTTATAACGAGACATGTATTTTTTACAGTATATTAGTATAGCCCTCTAACGTTGTAAAAAACTTATAATACTCCATTTTCATGCTCTTCAAAACTGTCTCTAGTTGGCTAGAGCTAGAATTATAGTTTGCAGGTTATTCAGCAACTTCTGCGTTCTCTCTTGACTAATTCTTCGGTTGGAGTTTTGTGGAGGTGGAAGTGTCACACCAGTTTTAAATGTACCTGCAGTTAAAAAGTTCAGTTCTTTCAAATCTTCTGTGTCATACGAGTTTTTATATTCAAATGTTTTCTCGCCTCTCGTAAAAATTGCCAGCCAAATATTATTGAGATAGCAGCGTGGCGTAACTCTTTTAATATGTATTTTGAACCGAAATCTGCCCACTCATAGAAATGTCTATTCTCTAATGCTACAACATCGGTTTTGTTGAATTTAGAACACATTGAACATGGTAATTAAAATCCAAAATAGTTTTGACCCTCTTTAATGATTTTTCTACCTGGTGGTGAAAATGGTCGGCGGACATAAAGGTGTGTCCGCGCTCAAAGTACTTTATGTTTAAATTATTTTAAGTTAACTTCTGTAGCATTTAGTATATAGACTAAAAAGCTAAACCAACACCAATTCTTGTTCTTGTTCTTATCCAGCCAAACTGTTATTTATTCTTTATTCCGGTTTTTTTGGAAGGATGCGTAGAAAGTATATATCTTCTTCACTATATCTTCTTTTCTTCTTCCTGATATTCCTTCGTGTCACAGATTTCCTAAAGGACGAACTTCCCGACCTTTCCCGATAGCTACAAAACTTCTGTTAAAAGCAATTATGCGCCGAGTAAAAATGACTTATTTAAACATATCTGCTCTTGAAAGCATTTACTTTCTGAAGATCTGCTGAAACTATGAGATCTGATGATTTTAGTTGCGTTTCCGCATCTGTTTCATACTTTTTCTGGCAGTAATATATTTATTTCTGTGAGATGCATAGTTTTCACATACTACACAATTGTGTGTTGGAATAACATGATTGCTTTAGGTCTTATGGAGATCATATGATGCACACTGGAAGCACTCTTTACAGCCAAGTTGTACAAACGATATGTTAAGTTTTGAAATTTCCTGACGATAGAGTTCATAACTACCCTGACAATCAGGATTCTTTAGTTTGTAGTCATTGTACACCATTGTAATTGAAATATCCTATGGAATATGTAGACTATTTGGAGTATGCTTCCGACGATAATAAGATACGGTAGGTCGAAAAGACTTTATATGTTCAAGTAGAGAATATCATGACTAAATGACATAAAGACTGTTTAAGACCAAAAACTACCGAAAACATACACTTTCGATTTTTAGGATATGTTGTTTTAAGGTGCAATGCTGAATATGTCCTATCTATCACTTAGAGCATGCTAGATTTTGGGTAGCATTACATATTGCAATACTGACTGTCCTATCTGTTACAATGGGACACTTCAGGTTTGTAAAGCTCAGATAGGACGTAATGCTTCGTAATCAGGTTTTAGTTTGAACTTAGGACAACAAGAATCACTTCAGAACAGCTATTTAATGACACATAGGACAGCTCAGCTTTGAAAAGAAGATACAGAATGCTTTTCGCTACCACCCACTACCGTTAGGACCAAAACTTCGATTTTGTCAGTTAGGACCTTTCAGCTTAGCAGGGCAGAATTGTGCTCTAATTATTTTCTGTTGGACGGCGAACACGGCGCTGGAAAATAGTGATTTTTACCAAACTCCGAATATAGCTACCGTTAAACAAAAGCTGTTTTTGTCAAGCTAGTACCTAAAAAATGCAAAAAAATAATTTTTAATAATAGAACAATATCGTAATGTCATTTTTATTTAACGAAAAAGAAAAAAAATCAAACTGTAGGACTTATAACAAAAACGGAAAAAATGGTAACATGTTTTATAACACAAAATTTTTAAAGTCATATTCCAAAAAAATTGAACATATACAAACAAATAAAATAAAATCTTTAAAAATAGGTACATTTTATACAAAAAATTGTCAAAACCAACATAATTGCAATTCTGCACAAAACCTCCAAATCACAGAAACCGTTAAAAATCTATTCTACCCTGGTACAATTTATACAAATTTTTTGAGAACAATTCAAACATATGGAGTTTTAAACCGTTTGCAGTCTTTCTTCTTAATTTGGATAAACGAATGTAGCAATATTTTCTTATTTCAAGCTTTTCTTCTTCATCAGCCTTATTTTCGGGAATATGAAGGATACTTCCGATCAGTTATTTTAGCTGCCTTTGTAATGTTGGCATTTCATAGCTTCTATGCAAATGTGAGGAAACGAGTTCATCGGTCGGGGTTTCTATAAATTTAAATCTAGTTCAATTATTTTCGTGAATGGAAGTAAACATATGTATCGATTTACTCCACATATGTCTAATATTTTATAAAAAATAGCCATGGACCATCTATGTGTTCTGCGGCTACAGGAATATTTTACACACCTTTCATCCATCGCGTCTACACCCCCTTTGGTCAAGTTGTAAAAAGAATTAGGTTCTGGTAGTCCATTATCTGCATCTACTTCCATAAAATGATGCACAAAAGAAGCTTTATTTTTCTTAGTTGTACGGGATAAAAGTATTAGGACTTTGGTAAATCCATACAAAGTGTGGCCTTCATATTACGATTTGTCGTGGAAGAAGTGTGGAGGAATTTCTTTTTTATTTCTTTACATTGTGCGTAAGTGAGTTTATGTTGTTGTAGATGATGTACCAAATCAACTGAACTTAACCAGTTGTCAACAGTTACATTTCTATTAGTATTGTAAAGACGTTTGACTAATTTTATAACTACTTGAGTAGGTATGCTCATTCTTCTTTCTTCATTTGAGAGGCTTAATCCATCTGAACCTTTCCCAGCAGAATTGTAAATACTGAGTTCGTGCATCAGTCATACATAAGATTTTAATCCCATATTTACAGAGTTTGCTGGAAATATACAATTTAAACCGGTATCTGCCACTGAAGCCTACCAGCATTTCGTTTACACACACATTTTTCCCAACCGTATATGCATCTTTTGAATTACTTACAAATAAGTCAAAGTATTCTTGGATAGCAGCAGCTAAATATTGTCCCTTGCTCTTTGTTCTCGGTGCGAAGCAGTGTCAAACCTTAATGCTGCCACCAGGGTCAGGAAACGCTTCTACGACATAACTGCTGTAAATATAGACCATTCTTTCCCGTTCGTAGCAGCAGACTTCGTAAATTATCATGATTTGACTGATAAAAGTATAAAGAAGCAGTCCTAGGAAAGCTCTCAATTCTATTTTATCTGTATCAGCTAACTCGGATTTGTCTGTTTTATATTGTTGATATTTTGGCCAAAAGTTTTGGTAAAGTTCTGGCCATATTTGGTAAAAACAATTTATTAAAATATTAAACGGGGCTCGTTGACTTTTCTACTTTTAAACGGATTAATGTGAGCACAACAATATTATGAGCAGGCGTACGGACGTTTCTAGTTGGCTCCTTTTTACTACTCCACTTATACCTATTCTTTCCATAGTAATAATTGCTGGAATTGACACACTCTTCTTCATCTTCCCCAGATATCATTTCTGAGTCTTGTTGCTGTTCATTTTCACTTACACTTCATCTAATTTACATACCGATGCACGTCATCGGCGTCATAGCCCGTGACGTCACATGATACCAACACAAAATATTTAGGCGGTAGGTGTGTTCTTTTTTAGAATCACTTTGCCGAGTACACTGGCATTACAGCCACTAGACATATTTTATTATATACGCGTAGAAATAATATTTAAAAATTTCTATTAATGTTAACTTAAAGAGATACACCATAATATGTTTCATTTAATTTGTATAAATGCATTATAAAGCGTTTTAGTGAAGAACATTTGTTCGGAACACACTGTAACTGTAATCGAACAAAGGTGAAATTTTGGCATAAATTGGTAAGACTTATTTGATAGTTGCGGTGTTGACACTTTTTGTACTTCATTATTTTGAATTTTAAAGTGAATACCTCTTGTTTTATATTTTTACCTATTTAATAAAATCTGTTCTTTGTAGAAAAAAATTAGTGTGTTTTATTTCAAAAATATCACGTAAGAATTTAAATAGTCGTTGTAAAGAGATGGTAATACTTTTGCAATAATTATGTGATCTATTTGATTTAAAATAGAGTCAGTATTCTTTTATACTTTGGCAACTATGTCAACTTCGATCTCTGACGTAAATAATGACGTGCATCGGTATGTAAATTAGATGAAGTATAGTTCTTGTTCACTGTCAGTAAATTGATCACTTTCTATATACTTACTATCCTATAATGCCACTGTTCGCCTCATTATACCATTTTGTGCACACTTCCTCGAAATCATCGTCCAATACTCTTACAGCTTTACAAGAACTATCCATACTCAAATAACATTAATGGTGACCTTGCATCTAGTAGACTCCGCGGCCTAACGATTTAAACAAACGAGACTAGCGAAGTACCTCTTATTGACACGTTCGAATATACTCTAAAAGCTAGGAAGGTACACCGTATTACAGGGACGCATGGTCACCAGTTAAGGGTTAATAGCCTGATATTGCTAAAATGTAAAACTGACATAAAAGACAGGAGAAGAAATTGTCTTCTTACACTAGGAAAATCACTTGTGATGGATCATATGAGACAAAGGAACCTGGGCAGGTTACCACGTGAATTCCAAGGCATCATTAAAAAACAATTAGGCCAAATACTTATCACCTTTCATAATGAGGCCAAATACTTATCACCTTTCTGTCCAAGAAGTAAGAATTGGAATGTTATAAGAGTGTGTACAAAAAGCAAGAAACATATTTGCCCCAATTACACTAGCAATATATATATATATATATATAATATATATATATATATATATATATATATATATATATATATATATATATATATATATGAAAATTGTTTAGGATTAGTATATTATATAAAAGAAAGTGTAATGATCTTAGTCTTACTTATAAATAAAATTTTAATTTTTGAAGAACTGTGTTTTTACTGTTAAAAATAATTGGGTCTTTTAAGAACCTCACCAGGACCAATGTGGGGAACGATATTTTACCAGCATAGTTAAGAGGTAATATTTGAGTGGCTTCTTATCAAAGATGGACGGACATGTGTCATGCAAGAAAAATTGAAATAAATTGGTTTTTTTGTACAAGGCTGCTATAATTCTGTTTATTAAAATCTCACAGTTGTGCGCTTTTGGAACAAAAATGGGTAAATATCCATGTTTGATCCAAATGTGATGCTAGAAATCCGTTTTTGATGCCAAAAAAATTGTATTTGAAACAGTGAACCCTCAGTTTGATCCTAACTTAAAATTTAATGCTTATAACATTTATATAAGAAAACAGGTATTTTAAATGAAAATTCCAATTTTAAAATCTTTTATTCAAGTTGCATTAGTACCCACCTACAAAGCAGTTTGACTAAAAATATATAAAGTAAAATATTCGAACTTATAAACTTTAGTAACATTAAAATTTAAATTAACACAAGATCACCATCAAAATCAGCATTATTATTTTCACACTCGCATAAATCCTCACATTCAGACAAAATTGTAGGTTCTGCTTGCATTATGTTTTTGTACCGCTGCAAAGTACCATTTTTCCTTCAATTTACTCCACAATGTTTTTCTAGCAATTTTGCTACCTCCTTAACCTTTTCTGCGTTTAGGGTCACATTAATACGATTTTTTTGGGTTGATCTATCTAATAGTGCAGTTGGCCTTACAAATTTTCCTATTTGCACCAGTGTCAAAGTTGTAAACCATCTCTCCTTTCACAACAATGTTTCCCAATTTCGTTATCCGAAGATTCATTTGTCGACAGGTGGAAATTTTAAAATGAAATTAAGCCACTGTTTTAATAAAACTTTTCGCTTCTTGTTTCCAGCTTAATGGTACCCAAACCCTTCTAAATCATCTTAATCGTACCATACTGCTTAAAAATTTTATGATATTCTTCTTTTGTCATAATTGTTTTGTTTTTTCATAATGTTTTCTCTATCATCCCAAATACTCTGTCGGCAGGAAGGAATGAATGCCTTGTTAAATGAAAGACTGTTTTATTTTTTCGTATGCTTGTTGGAGCACAGCTATCCAGAAAAGCACATAGTTAAAATATTTATATTCTTATTTTGTCCAGCTTAATTATCAGACTTACGCGAGCCTTGATTCTCTCTCAACTCCTGTGGAGAGAAATCATATCCTAACCCCATTCCTACCCAATACCTACTATCCTACCAATTTCCCAAACCAACTCACCAACCCGCCTGGCAAGCGTGGTGTTTAAATGCCAAAACCTCACGGATTCACGGACACGAACGTTGCACATAATTACGTATAATGTAAGAACTTTATCTAAGGATGAAAAAATTACAGAACTGGAGGAAGAACTCAAACATGTGAAATGGGATATTATAGGAATTAGCGAAGTCAAAAGAAGAGGTGAAGATCAGGTCAAACTAAAATCAGGAAACATATTCCACAATAAAGGGGAAACGGAATCGACAACTGGAGGAATAGGTTTATTAGTACACAAAAAATTACAGAAAAATATACAGAGCATTGACTGCATTTCCCCAAGAGTTATGTATATAAATCTAAGACTAAATAAGAGATACACTCTGAAAATATTCCAGGTATACGCCCCCCCCCCCCAGCGATTACGAAGATGAAATTGTCGAAGTCTTCTATGAGGAAATCGAAAGAGCAAAAAAGCAGGAACCGGCTCATTACAATCTGATAATGGGAGATTTTAACGGGAAACTCGGAAAGAAAAAAGACGAACAAGAAGTGGCAATCGGAGATTTTGGAATCGGAGTAAGAAACGAAAGAGGCGAAATACTTACCAACTTTCTACTGCAACATAAACTGTATGCAATGAACACCTTTTTTAAGAAGAAACAGAATATAAAATGGACGTGGGCTAGTCCAGACGAAAGAACTAAGAGCGAATATGATTATATAATAACAGACAAAAAGCAAAATATTCAAGATGTCACTGTACTCAATAAACTATCAGTAGGAAGCGACCACAGACCAGTAAGAGCTGGAGTAACGATCAATCTACAAAAAGAAAGAGCAAAGATGATAAACAGTTGTAAACGCATAGTTTGGAATTCACCAAATCATCCAGAAGCATACATAAGAAATATAGCCGAAACTTTACAGCGTAATAATCCCAAACCTCTAAGTATCGACGATCACAATAAATTAATAACAGACTCAGTTAGAAACGCACAACTCAAATTTTGCAAGAAAAATGATACCAAAAGTGAAAAGATTAGCAAAGATACAAGGGCTCTCATGGAAATACCACGAAACCTAAGCGAGAACGAAAAGGGAAACATAGAAGAATATAAAAAACTAAATAAAAGAATTTCAGCGGAAATTAGAAAAGATGTAAGAAGATATAATACTAATGTAATTACTCAAACAGTAGAAGAGAACAAAGGTTTAAAGATAATGAAAATAAAACTTACGCAAAGTAAAAAAGAAATATACAAGCTAAGAGATAAAGACGGAAAGGCAACAACAGATAAACAAAACATTCTGAAAATAACTAGAGAATTTTATAAAGACCTCTATACCAGCCAAAGACCACAAGACAATTTCTCGACACGAGTAAAGACTCTCATAAATCAGGGATCGGAAATACTTTTACCCATTACTGTGTCAGAAGTAAGAGCAGCTTTAAAGGAAATGAAGAACCATCGATCGCCTGGTGATGATGGACTCGTTATCGAGGCAATAAAAGCAGGTGGAGAAATTTTATTAAAATCAGTAAGCGAACTGTTTACTAAATGCTTACATGCGGGTACGATTCCAAAAGACTGGAACAATGCAGTAATAGTCTTGTTACACAAAAAAGGCGATATTACTAAATTAGAAAATTATAGACCCATCAGCCTCTTGACACATATGTACAAACTCTTTATGAAAATCTTAACAAAGAGGCTAACACCTAAACTTGATTTCTATCAGCCCAAAGAACAGGCAGGCTTCAGGGCAGGATATGGCACAAATGACCATTTGCATACCATAAAGATCTTAATAGAAAATTGCATCGAGTACAACATACCACTGGTTCTTGCATTTGTCGATTACGAGAAGGCTTTTGATTCTGTAGAGTTTGAAACAATATTGGAAGCCCTAAATCAAAGCCGAATAGATTACAGGTACACGACACTAATCAAAAACATCTATCAGAACGCTACATCAAGTATACGACTGCACGAAGACACAGAAAAATTCAGCTTAGGTCGAGGAGTTAGACAAGGAGACAATATTTCACGAAAATTATTCACGGCAGCTCTAGAGTCAATATTTAAGGGTACTCAATGGCAAGATATAGGCATCAATATAGATGGAGAAAGATTAAATCATCTAAGGTTTGCAGATGATGTATTAATCGCAGATAACTTACATGATACAGTTACTATGATCCATTCGCTTAAAAGTCTGTCTGAAAGAGCAGGATTAAAGATAAACTTTGAGAAAACTAAAATTATAACAAATCTCGTAATGAGTGGAAATATAACTATTGACAATAATACCATACAACAAACAGACACAAATATCTGGGACACGAAATCAAAATAAGCAGAGACAATCAAACACATGAAATACAGAGGCGAATAGGTCTAACATGGGCAGCATTTGGCAAATTAAGCCATATTCTAAAAAGTTCAATTCCCATGTGTCTCAAGCGAAAGGTTTATAACCAATGTGTTTTACCTGTACAAACTTATGGAGCAGAGACTTTAACACTCACGCAAAAATCTGCGAATAAACTTCGAGTTACACAACGAGCCATGGAACGTGCAATGCTGAACGTGAGCCTTCGAGACCACATAACAAACCAACAAATCAGGCGAAGATCAGGAGTTCAAGACGTCATCGAAAGAACCACGACGCTTAAGTGTAACTGGGCAGGGCACTTAGCCAGAACACAAGATGGACGGTGGACAAGACGTATTATGGAATGGAGGCCCAGAAATTATAAAAGAAGCCGAGGACGACCACCGACTAGATGGACCGATGACATTAAACGTGTAGCGGGAAACTGGCTACAAGCGGCCCAGTGTAGAGAACACTGGAAAGAACTGAGGGAGGCCTATGTCCAGCAGTGGACGCGATTGGCTGATTGATGATGATGATGAATTATCAGACACTAAAGAATTGAGTTGAGTTGAGATCAGCTGATCTCAACTCATTGAATACAATGGAAGCAACCTCGTCGGATAATTTCTTTGCTTCGTTTTCCGTCCAGGTATAAATTGAGATAGTACTAGGATTTAGGGATTCATTTGACAATCCTTTAACTACTCAAAGGTTATAACAGTAAAACTGTCGTGAATAGTTTGCACTTTGGTCAGTCACCCCTGGCAAAACAAGGTTCTTCTGAAAATCAAAGCTCAAAATAAAACATCGTTGTGGTTTTCTCGAGGTTGTTGGATGAAGGCTTTCGCCTGTTTCTTGTGTAACTCCATTTTTATTTGTAGATACCATTTTACTTTCTCCGATTTTCCCACCTGGATAAGGTTTTTTAATTCTAGGCAGGTACTACATTCATCCATGCCAGGGTAAGAGAGTCCATTATTGTAATCTAAGCAAAATATTTTTCTAAAAAATCCCTGAGTAACTTTCTCAGATTCTTGACAATTGACGTCGAATAAATTATGTATGATGTTGTGGATAATGATATTATGTATGTTTTAATAAAATAGATTGTAAAATAGCATGACTAATGTTAGTGTTGCATTTAAAATCTTAGAAAGGAATTTGCTTTTTAAGTATTTTGTAAATTTGATGTATACAATGATTATCTTATTAGTTTAAGGTACACTTTGATATCTATCTTATCTTAACATATATAATAAAAGATCGCGGGGACAGAATACAAGAAAATTTCTTGCTTTGCATACATTTATATATACAATTTAATTTGAAGACATTTTTATTGCTATAATCGTATCCACCGAAATGGAGATCGTTGAAGAACACAAGGCATTATTAGACCATATTGCTAGTGAAAATGGATTTACCGAATATGAGATATTAGCCAGTTCTGGATCCAACAAAGGAGATAACTTCTCTGGAATTCTTACCGCTATTACCATCAAAAATAAGGAAAAAAGTTTGGATCTAATTTTAAAGTCGTCACATAAAAAAAGGAAAAAAGAAGCCAAAGATTCCCATTTTAATGTTTATAAAAGGGAAATATTGATGTATGAACGGGTTTTTAAGGAATTTAAAAAGTTTCAAGAAGAACACAATATTCAAGGTAAAAAAAGTATTTATTATCATAGCTTTTTATCAATATATTTGATATTTTCTTATTGTCTACGACAATATCTGACACCTGGTAAGACACTATTTCAGTAAATCTTTAACTTGATGCCTTAAAAATTATGTCTAAAGTTTATAATATTGTTCATTTTGATATTGTTATGAAGATGTTTTCTTTGGTCATCTTAATGCAGTTTACTATTTTTGTTGAAAATAAATCACAAATTGTACTTTAAAATAAGTTTATTCGATTTTTAATTTCTACTTCGGATAGTTGTAAGATAGTTTATTCGAATACATGAAATCAATTTTAACTGAAGAATATTCGTCCAAAAAAATTATATATGATATGTCTTTAAAAGTAACTCTCATCCTATAAAAGTGTCGTTGCTAAATTCTACACTACCCGTAAACCTACCTTAACTACGAGACTTATAGTTTCCTTCATAGGCTCACCTACTAAACATATATCTGGCTTTCTCACTAATATTTAAACTTATACTTATGATTCGAATAATGATAACTACATCAGAAATACTTTTTATGTTTTCAAGTTTAGCAGAACTATCTATATATATATATATATATATATATATATATATATATATATATATATATATATATATATATATCGGTTTTAAAAACGTTCTCCTACGTCTTCCGATGCCTAGTCGCCACTCACTTCGGTCCATCCAATGGTCTTCATCTAATTCTCTTTCTCTTATACTTCGATTTATGCCTTCTCTCCAACTAAGGCGGGGTCTTCCTCTTTTTCGTCTACCATGAGGGGTCCACGTTAGGATTTGTTTCGGGAGTCGTTCTTCGGACATTCTTTGTACATGTCCATACCATCTAAGCTGTTTGGTACTAATGTCATCTACTATTGTATGTTTCACATTCATTATTTCCCTAATTCTGTTGTTACCCTTTCTAATCTTGATTTTCCTGCTGAGCGCCTCCAGAAATCCATTTCTGTTGCTTCAAGTTTTCTCTTGTATCTTTCTTTTATTTGCCATACTTCACTGCTGTAAGTGATTATACTCTTAACAATTGTATTGTATATTCTATGTTTGTTGTTGTTTGATATTGCCTGGTCCCACAGTATGCTATTGAGAAGGGTAATTGCTTTTCTTCCCTGGTTGTTTCTTTCTTCTATCGTCCGGTCTACGTTTTCTTCTTGTGTGATAGTCATACCCAGGTATTTATATGCGTCGCAATGTTTAATAATTTCGCCATTTTCCAGTGTAAGGTCCTGCTGTGTCCCACCGATACACATATATTCGGTCTTTTTTATGTTTATTTCCAAACCACCTTTTTTGTAGTCCTCTATTAGTTTCCTTGTCATATATTCTATATCATCGTAGTCTTGCGCTAGTACAAGTTGGTCGTCTGCAAATGACAAAGTGTATATTGTATTGTTGTTGATCGGTAATCCCATGTTTTTGCATTTGCGTTTCCAAAGTTTTAGAGTTTGCTCGAGGTAGATCTTAAATAATGTCGGTGAAAGGCAGCACCCTTGTTTTAGGCCTTTGCTAATTTGGAATCCTCTCGATAGCCCGCTTCCAACTTTCACCCTTGCTGCAGTTTTGGTATACAATTGTTTCGTCGCTGTTATTAAATTTGCGCTTATATTGGTTTTCTCTAATGCTTCCCATAGTTTGCTTTGTGGGATGCTATCATACGCTTTTCTCAAGTCCACATATAACAGATGCACCTCCTGGTTGACGGCCAGTTTCTTCTCAATAATCTGTGTAATACAAAACAGATGGTCTACCGTTGATCTCCCTGCCCGGAATCCTACCTGTTCTTCAGCTTCTATATCTTTATATTCGTTTTCGATTTTATTTTTAATCAATTTTCCGTATATTCGGCTGATCGAGTTCATTACAGCGATGCCTCTGTAGTTGTCACATTAATCCCGTCTGCCTTTTTTATGTATGGTGAATATCCATGATATCTTCCATTCTTCTGGGATTTCCGCTCCGTTGATGTATCTTTGAAAGAGTTTAGCCAGGTTTTCATATAATTTTGTTGTGCCATATTTTATTAGTTCAGCTGGTATGTTCCCTGGTCCTGGTACTTTGTTATTTTTTAAAGACTTACATACTTCTTCTACTTCTTTTGTTGTTATTCGTAATGGTGAGGCTAAGATATTTACGTTGCTGGTATCACTGTTATTTAAAAATTCCGCTCTGTCCTCATTTAGGAGTTTTTTAAAATATTCGTCCCATTGATCCGGTGTGATTGATGATATTATATCTCTTTTCTTTTCGTGTCGTAGCGATTTTAATACTTTCCAACTTTCTGTACTTCTCCGTCCTCCTAAATGCGTGTTAATCATGTTACACTTTTGCTCCCAAGCCTCATTCTTCTTTTGGCATATCATTTTTCGCACTTTAGCTTGGGTCCTCCTGTATTCTACCTTATCAGCGTCGGTCCTTGTGTTCAGAAATTTTTTATACTTCTCTCTTTTATTTTTAATCTCTTGTTCTATTTCTTCGTCCCACCAATACGAAGTTTTTCTGTGGTTTTTTACTTGGAGTCCGAGAGCCTCTGTTGCTGCTTCCTGAAGACATGTTTTTATATAATGATAATGCTCTTCATTGCTGGTAAATTGCATGGTTTCTAACTTTTTATCTAGTCTACTCCTGTATAAATCCCTCACGCTCTCTTGTTCTAAGCTGTTTAGGTTGTATTTCTTTTCTGTTAGTTTTTCTATTTCCTCTGCAGCTTCTTTTAAATCTCTTGCTCTATCTATTCCTATTGTGAGCTTTGTTTTTAATATATGGTGGTCACTGCCGCAAGTGGCTCCTCTATATACCCGCACATCCTGTACAATCAATTTAGTCTTTTGTCTTATGATTGTATAGTCTATGATTGATTTCAGCCCTCGGGTATTTTGTGTCCATGTGGATATCTCGGTGTTGAAAGAATCCATTTGTGATTTTCATATCATTTTGTTCGCATAAGGCTATTAGTCTAGTACCGTTGTCATTTATAGCCTCTTCACCATATTGGCCTATGACTTTGTTGTGTTGTTTCTTGCCTGTTCTACTGTTTAGGTCCCCCAAGATTATAATTTCTCGTAATCTGCCGATATTTGCAATTTCTGAATGTAGCTTTTCAAAAAAGTCGTCTTTAATATTCACCAGTGCATCATTGTTTTCTGCATATACTCCAATAATTGTAATCTTTTTTCCTTTGATAGTTAGATTCATTTTTATGAGCCTTTCATTGATGGCTTCCCAAGCAGTTATGAATCTCCTTAGTTCTTCATTTTGTTCGCATAAGGCTATTAGTCTAGTACCGTTGTCATTTATAGCCTCTTCACCATATTGGCCTATGACTTTGTTGTGTTGTTTCTTGCCTGTTCTACTGTTTAGGTCCCCCAAGATTATAATTTCTCATGATCTGCCGATATTTGCAATTTCTGAATGTAGCTTTTCAAAAAAGTCGTCTTTAATATTCACCAGTGCATCATCGTTTACTGCATATACTTCAATAATTGTAATCTTTTTTCCTTTGATAGTTAGATTCATTTTTATGAGCCTTTCGTTGATGGCTTCCCAAGCAGTTATGAATCTCCTTAGTTTCTTGCGTATAAGTATACCTACGCCTTGTTGGGCTCTTTTCTCCTTTGGTACCCCGCTGTAGAAGTAATCATATTTTCCGATATTTTCTGATCCTTGACCTTTTCGTTTTGTTTCGGTAATCACTGCGATGTCTATGTTCAGTCTATTTATTTCATGTATTACTTCATTTATTTTCTGTTTAAACCCTTGTACGTTCCAAGTTCTAATATTCATTATCCTTTTCCGTAGCATGTGTCGTCGTGCTATAATCCATCGATTCCGAGGCGTTTCGCTAGGTTTTTTAACAGTTTGAATTTTTCCGACTAACGGGGAGTTAACCCGATGCCTCAACCCCCGACCTGGAGGACCAGGGTTTGATTTTGGAGTATTCCTTCTGCTAGAGGATTTGCTTTCTCTACAGCTTTAGAGCATCCTCCGCCCTATCATCAATATATCAACAGCAGAACTATCTTACGATATAATTATGTTCTTGTCGGTCTGGATGTGGTCTCCCTTTTCAGTACTGTTTATGTAAATGCCGTTCTACAGTCTATTCATAAACACGGATAAAAATTCTAGAGTATGTAGCATTGATATTGGTATGTTTATTGAGATGATAGAGTTCTTGTTTAATTTCAGTTGTTTTTTCTTTAAAGAAAATATTATAAACAAATTTTTGGCACTCCTATGGCAGCTAGTATCTCCTCAATTCAAGCTAGATATGTAGTGGACGATCTGTTGGGTATTGTTCTCCAGGTTGTTCCTTTTAACGTTCCTTTTATTAAAAAGTAAGATAATAACGATATTATGTCCTGTCCACTAAGTGTATAGACTGAGCTCTTACACATTTTCAATAGCTATAACTCCTACATTCAATTGACTATTAAAAAAGATCATCAAAACTAATATGTTTCTTTTCTTGATATAATGTTCACTAGAGAACTGAATAACATCATTACAATTGATTGGTGTAGAAAACAGTGTTCCTTTGGTAGATACCTCAACTACCATTCTTAACAAAAGTCAATCATAATAGTTAATCTAATGAACCAAATTATTACAAGAGTATGTAAACTGACTGACCCTGTTTTAAGAAAGAAAAATCTTACCATATTTTTACAATTGTTCCTAGATAATTCTTTCCTCAAATCCTTATTCAGAAGAACCATCTTCAACACATCCTCTCTTATAATTAACACACACAAGAACCCTCCCCAAAATACAGATGATATGAAATTTAGCTCTGATTTCCATTTACTGACCAACACTATACCTAAAATATCTTCTGTATCACTCCCTGTACTGAAGATGTCACTCCCAAATTGACCAAAATTTTTACTCAATACTTACCAAATGTAAAAATTGCTTATAAAATCACTATCGTTGTGGGAAGTTTGTACAAGTAATTGAAAGGCAAGTACCAAACTCAGGTGAAAGTGATGTTGAATAAAAACTTAGGCGTTTAGGCTGTAAAGATTTTTATATAGGTCACACCTCCCAAAAAGATTCCAGACGTTTGACTTTTCACAAGAGTGACATTAGGAAGAGTAATTATTTAAAAAGATTGTTTTTCGAATCATTATTAAAAAGACAGATACCTACAATAAACTCACTATTGTTGACTTTAGATAACTTTAAATCTATTAATAAAGACAATTGACCGTCAATAATATAAGTTTCATTATATAAGTGATATTTAATAACTCGTCTACTTCTTAGAACAAGTTTTTTTGCCTCTTCTTTTTCAGACAAATCACATGCTACGATTTTTATACATGTATTTTTCAGTTATAGCTGATTTAATATCGCCCCCTTAGTGCAACAAGTAGATAACTTGATTATTATAGTTTTAAGATAATCCAATTTAAAGATTGAAAACGCAACAAAATTTTAATTGGTAAATAATCAAAAATGTGTATTATCCATACAGATATGTTGCATATTGAACTATATTTTTTTAATTTTGGAGACAATTAAGTTTTATGCCTTTACAGAATTTGATTAAAAACCTAAGATATCTATTTGTTGCTGAAAATCTAGACATAAAAAATATATCCATTTTTAATCGCAAGCAATTAAACGCAAATCACCTTCTAAATTCGACTTTATTTGGAATAAAAAATGAACAAAAGTAGTTTAACAGTTTGATTGCGTTGTCGGTCCCCTGGGACCAGTGTTCGTTATTATTAAAGTGCGGCGTGTGAAAACTGCAAACTTTTAAAAATTGCGAAAGGCCTATCTTCGTTAATATTCGTTTGTTTTAAATGCTAAAAACAGCAATATACTTGTCTTAAGATTCTAAACTTTCTAAAAGAAAAAAATGTACCGGGCTTTGGGGGCCGGTAACGCACAGAGATTACATTTTGTTACTCGGGTGCGAGACCAGTCCTGCAGAACTGGTATATATTTATATATCTGCGTGCTTGCGCAGTCAATCGACATTTAGGTACAAACTGGTAGTATGCATGTGTTATACACCTTTTCTTTAAGTTTATAGGAATGGAGGTGTTTTTCATGGTGCTAGTTTGCCGAAAGCGCCCCATGCCAGTTGTGTTCTTCTTTTAATTTCAGCATCTTGATTTGGTTTTCCTAGTTTGAAACATGACCTAGATAAACATAATGTTCAACATTTTCTATGGTATGATTTTGTATTGTTATATTTGTCTGGTCTCGGCTCAGTATTTTTTGTTGTTAGGCTTGTTATACTCTGTACACCTTTCTATTAAGGTTTTTATAACTTGTAGATGATCATTTGTTCCGTATCTGGAGCGGAATCCAGCCTGTTCACAAAGTTGGTAACTATCCAGTTTGTTCACAAGCCGTTTTTTTATTATCTTCATTTATAGTTTGTGTGTATGGGAGAGCAAACTAATAGGTCTGTAGTTCTTTAGGTCTGAAATGTAACCTTTTTTGTGCGTTATGGTTAGGGGGTTACGCCTCTTGTTAAACAAGCATTGAATATATTTTTAAACACATTTACTAACATTCCTCCTCCTTTCCTGTTTAATGACTATCCCATCTTCTCCAGGTGATCTATTGTTTTTCATCTCCGAGAGAGCTGATTTTATTTCCTCTGTTGTGATATCTGGGATGTCTTCTGAGCCTACATCTTAAACTTTTGATCAGGATCTACAAGTTCTTCTCGCTTATACAATTCTGAGTAAAAATCTTGAGAAATTTTTAAAATATCTTCCTTATTTGTTTTAGTTTCTCCTTTTTATTTAAAAGTTTACAAATATTTTTCGATCATTCAGTCATTTGTCGGCGCAGAAACTTTAAACTTTTATTTTTATCAATGGCTTGAGTTAGGTATTCAGTGTTGTAATTTCTGACATTTTTTCAAATGGATTTTTTTTTAAATAAATTTGTTTTTCAAATCTCTTTTTTTTTGTTTATAAGATCTTTAGTAGCTTAAGTGAGTTTATCCATCTTGTTTTTTCCTGTTTCCTTATATTTTCTATGATCGTTTCGAATCGCACTATTTATTCGCATGTTTATTACCTCTATATATAAGGCATTTTCATTTAGATTTTCTACTTCTTTCAGTTCTAAAGTTGTGAGATTCTAATAAGCTACTCTATCTTCTATCGATTTCCATTTATTAGAATGTCTCTCTGTTATCATTGCTGTCCTGTCTCGTCTAATGTTGATCATTATTTTTTTTTCTAACCAACCGATGGTCACTCTCAACAGTGATTTTATTAATTACTGTAACATCGTGGACAATATTTATTCTGTTTGTGATGATGAAATCAATTTCGTTTTTTGTTTTGCCATCTAAACTAACCCACGTCCATCTTTTTTTTTACTTATAGCTCTATTTATATCTGCATAAAAGTTTTCGATTTCTTCATCGCTATGGCTCGTGTATATACTTGGATAATTTTAATAGAGCGTCTCTTGTTCAGTTTTAATACGAGGTACACAACTCTTGAGCTTACACTCTCTATTTTTATAATTTTATCTAGGTGTTTTTTGTACACGAGAAAGCCTACGCCGCCAACTGCCTTATCGTTTTCTCCAATGGAAAGTAGCAGATGCCCTGATTTTAAAACTAATTGGTTTTCTCCGTTTCTTTGTATTTCGGAACACATAACTGCCACATATTTATTGAGATTTTGTAATATACATCTATCGCTACAGCAAATAATCTGTTTCATATTTTTAGGTAACGATTTAAGCTAACTATAAAGACAACTGGCTTTTTTACAACTCCCACGTTTACCTTTAAGTTCACTCCACAGGTAACAATCCCCTTGCTTAGAAACAACATTGTAAATAGTAAAATTAAATAATTTTAAACGCTGTTTACGCTTTCTGTACATTGACGAACTTACGAATGGTATTTTTTTTCTGTACAATCCTCTTTGTACATGGTGTACATTATAGTAATATTAAGATCGGATGCTAAATACTTTCTTTGAGTTTTTGTACGACAAGCCGACAGTCGACAAGCAAAGGAAAAATATCCGAAACAAGAAAAACTAAACTTAGATAACCTAAAAGTCTCTGAGGTACAAGAAAGATTTGAGAGAACAGTGAGTGAAAAATTACTAGAAGAAAACATAGAAGAACTTACAATAGAAAATCATTGGAACACGATAAGCACTATCATACTAAACACGGCACAAGAAGTTCTTGGAAAAAACACTCAACGGAGAGAAGAACAGTGGTTCGATGAAGAATGCAAACAAGCTATTCACGAAAGAAATGAAGCACATAAGAATTTCATACTCAGACGAACTAGAGAGAAGGACAGAATTTGAGAATAAAAGACGAAGAGCTGATAAACTATGCATACAGAAAAAGAGACGGTACGAAAACAACCGGATACTAAACATAGAGAGGGCGTTCAAGGAAAACGAAACACGCAGTGCATACCAACTTATCCAACATTTAAGACAGGGTTACAAACCGAAGACTAGCCTATGCAAAAATAAGAATGGGGAAATAATTAGCGATATGGACGAAATTAAGAGAACCTGGATGATGTATTTTAAGGAATTATTAAACGAAAGGGCACAAACACCACTACAACAGCGGCAGCAGCAGGTAGAACAGGAAGGTCAACAACAGGAGCTGTGGGAAGATGGAGAAGATAATGAATTGGCTACACCTCCAACGCTAGAAGAGGTTCGAACAGCAATCCAAATGCAAAAAAACCATAAAGCGCCGGGAATAGATAAGATACCGGCAGAACTGTTCAAGCAGGGAGGAACAAATTTGACAGAACAGATGTACCAGCTTATACAAGAAATATGGAGAGAAGAAAAAATCCCACAACAATGGAAGAAAAGTATAATCTGCCCTATTCATAAAAAAGGAGACAAACTATTATGCCAGAATTATAGAGGCATCTCTTTACTTTGTTCGGGATACAAAATACTCACAAACATTCTTAATCGAAGACTTCAACCCCTCACTGAAAAAATTATCGGGGAATATCAAGCAGGGTTCAGGCAAAATAGATCTACTATTGACCAACTATTTACAGTTAAACAAATACTAGCCAAAGCATGGGAATATGACATAGACGTCTACAATCTCTTTGTAGATTTCAAGCAAGCCTATGATTCAATAGATAGAACAATGCTACCTAATATATTACAAGAATTTGGCATACCATCAAAATTAATAAGACTAGTGCAAATGACAATGACAGAAACAGAAGCACATGTATGTATTTAAGGACAGATCACTGATGCGTTTATGACAACGCAGGGACTGAAACAAGGTGACGGACTGGCTCCAACACTTTTTAATCTTGTTCTTGAATATGTAATTAGACGGTTGACGGTGAGCAGAAATAACATACTTACAAACAAATCTACCCAATTATCAGCATACGCAGATGACATAAACATAATGAGCAGAACAAAGACTGCGGCAGAAGAAACCTACGTTCAGTTGAAACAGAGTTCGGAAGTTGTAGGGCTAACAATAAATACAAATAAAACAAAACTATGCTGGCAAACAAAGCCTATTTCGCGATGGGCCACATATTCAAATCGCGAGACACACACCGGAAAACAAAACTCCGGGTATATAAAACAATAATCCGACCCATAGTAAGTTATGGGTGTGAAACATGGGTTATAACACAGAAATCTACCAATGCATTAGACGTGTTCGAAAGAAAAATATTGCGTAGAATACTGGGTCCAATAAAGGAAAATAACAACTGGCGAATTAGATATAATAACGAAATATACGAACAATACACTGAACCAACACTAGCACAATACACTAGACTGCAGAGATTACGATGGGCAGGGCATGTGGCCCGCATGCATGAGAACAGAATCCCCAGAAAATTACTAAACGCAAGAATGCAAGGAAAAAGACCTGTTGGAAGACCAAAAAAGAGATGGGAAGACGAGGTAGATGAGGATGCCAAAAATCTCCTAAAAACGCGTTCATGGAAAAGAACAGCAGTAAATAGAGATGTTTGGAGAGGTTTAATGAAGGAGGCCAAGGCCCGGCTTGGGCTGTAGTGCCATTGGATGGATGGAGTTTTTGTACGACAATAATGCGAAGCTACTACAGGGAATCTTTCAATAAGGTTTTTAGCACCTTGTAAAATTTCAGGAGGTGTGGCTTTCTTCGCACTTTTGCCTCTTTGATCCGCTGCAGTAATGTTTTCTTCTATTCTATGCTGCATTACAATATCCACTACTCCTTTTCGTATATCCAATGTATATATAAACATAGTCTTACAAACTTTTGCTTTTCCTTAATTGATAGGCAAAAAAAAATAAAATCGTGTATTAGCGTTTGTAATTCTATGTGGTTGTTATTTGTTTTTGTGAATTTTTCTGTTAGTGTATATAAAATATCTTTTTCGTTCAAATAATTTGTTAAAATAAGTTGTTCAAATAAGTATATAAAATATCTTTTTCGTTCAAATAATTTAAGCCTAGGGCACCTTAGCGTGAAGTGTGTGTTCCTGTTCAATCCTTTTTGTATAGTCACACAATAGTGTTTTTAATGGGAAGGTTAGGAAATTGAGTGAATGTGGTGCGAATGAACTAAGGAATGAACGAACGGTTAGGAAATTGTCATGAATTTGAAGGAAGTGTAGGAGATTGTTTTTATATATTGAACCTATATTATCTGGCTAAATAGGTCTTGTACCTAAGGCCAAAAAACAAAAAAAAAATTAAGCCTATAGTACGTTTGAAAACTCTTGGATTGAGCATCGTTAGTTAATTTGTCATTGCATTTTCTCTTACATGTTGTACTACACTGATTCTTAATTGAAACCCCTGGGATGTAATTCCCTCTACTAGAAACATAACTTTCTCCACGCTGTCTTCTTTTTTTTGCAATATTTCTTGACCAGCTATTCGGATTCCTTTTCCAGTTTCTTGTTTTTCTTTGTTGTTACAGGAAGTACTTCCATACCTTTCTTCAGATAGTTCACTTGAAGAACTTGAAGCATATTCTGGATGATCGGGTGAATATGATTCAACATCAGACTTCAAATTATCTAATAATGCTGAACGTGGAGTGCTGAAACCGTGGGTATTGTCATCTGAAATAACGAATTATGTTGAAGAGAGCACTAGCAGTTAATTTGCAAGTATATCGACTGTTTAATTAGAAAATTTATTACCTGGGACATTATTTTCCATATTGTCTTCTGAGTTTGTCATCTTTATGGACGAAATAGGAGCTGTAATAATAAAAAAGCTTAGACATTTTCTCTAAATTCGTGTTCTAGTTCTTTAATAGTAAATAAATAGAACACCACATATTTAAAAAGAAAAAACATTGGTATTTTAATAATTGTCAAGTACTAAAGAAGAACTTTTAATCCCTAACGATTATAAAGCCTCCTATAATTCCTAGTGATTCGAACTGCAAATGTTAGTCTCTGAAATCAGCGACTAAAGGGATACTTTGTCCCCAAAGTACATAAATATAATTACGTAATCTCACTTTATAAACTAAATTTGATTTTTGTTGTATTTAAAAATAATTGGGACGTACCTTCAACATTTCTGGATTGGCTACGAAGAATTTCCAAAATCGTCATTCCAATTGACGTCATTTCTGCATCAACACTATTTAATGTGTTGCTTCAAGTACACAGCTAAATAACTAATAGCCATTAAGAAGGTGACAGCGAGTAACTCAGTAATGTTAGTGCTACAAGTAAATATCTAAAGATGTCTGGTAATATAAAGTACATTTTGAAAGTTATCTATTTTTGGCCACTCTTTAAATGTTTTGACTGCTCGTATAATATATATCTAGTTGTAGCATTAAAAAAAGCATGAAAAATAGGTCAGATTTAACTAAATAACTCAAAATGCATAAATTTCGAGTAATATACTCATCGGCGTAGCTAGCCTCAGTTTTCAGGGGGGGCCTGTGCCCCAGTGTATGGTTGATTAAAAATTTAATTATTTTTATTTGCCGTGCAATGAAAAAATAAATAGAAGAAATGCGTCATAATAGTATACTGGTTTTATTTTTTAATATACCTAATACATAATATAATATATACACTGCGATAAATATTTATAAAAACAAAGTATTAACAAAATATTACTTACAAGAGAAACTTCCTACTCTGTTCACTAAAAGAATTTACAACACTCTCTAAGTCTATGTTTACATCTTTTTCTATATACAACAAAGCCAAATCTGAATGTCTATCTTGAGTCATTGTTGTTGTTAACCAGTTAAAAATCCGCCTCATGGCAGAAAAAGACCTCTCGCACGTTGCGCTTGAAATAGTCAAAATAATCGATACTTTAAAAAGTTGCTAGAGGTTGGGATATGTTTTTTTCTGAATCAATTAAGTTTTTTTTATATATTCATAACAAACAGTTTCGTTAGATTGTAAAATACAACTTTTTAAAACGGTCATTTCTGCACTTAAGGCAAAAGTGTTGATATTTAAAATTTTGCGATATTGTTCAATGAATTTCTCTGAAGCCTCAAAATCTACCTGAAAAAAATGATCTACTGAATTGGCAAGCGCCATACTTTCTGATGAGAACCTTTTGTTCAGAAATTCTCTTACAGTATCAATAATCTGGTAAAAAATGTTTGCCCTCCAATACTCAATGACTCCTACGTTAGCTCTGGAGCATGTAGCGTCTATCAAACCCAATCCTACGGTTGTTTCAGTGACGAAGTCAACGAGCTTGCTACTGGCTTGCTTTTTTCTTTTGGCTGACGAAATTTCCAATGAAATTTGGTATTCTGTGGCAAAGTTCGATATGTTTGTATGAAGATGGGTATAATATTGTTCATTTCTCATTCCATCTAACGAAGTCATAACACTTTTAATAACCTTAACTGCTTTCCCCAGAGTTGCACCTTTCTCCTGGAGGCTCTTTGATAATTTATTTAAAATGTTTAACACCTCATCCAATACAAAAAGATGAATTATAAATGATGGTTGTTTAATGCTGGCAGAGGATCTGAAAGATGTTCGTAAAGTGCTTCCAAAGTACACAAAAATGTCGATATTGAGGGAACATTTTTACAGGAGTCTACCAGAGCCAAGTTAAGTCTATGAGCTAAGCAGTGCGTGTAAATTGCAGCTGGAAATTTCTCTCGCATTTGTGTTTGAAGACCACTTGTATTGCCTGACATCACCGCAGCTCCGTCATAGGATTGCCCTACCATCTGCAAGTCGCTAAGATTAAGCTCTTCCAATTTTTCGTAGATTAAAATGAATAAATCCGTAGCCGATCTATCTTCTGAACAATCAAGAAATGCAAGGAATCTTTCACGAATTTCTAAATCTTTCAATGCATAGCGAACACATAAAGACAATTGTTCCTTTTTGAAAGAACGAGCTTCATCACACATAATTGAAAAAGTTCCGGATTGTCTAATGTCATCAAGTATATTTCTTAAAGACGCCCGTGACAAGAGGGCAATAATTTCATTTTGTATTTGGGGACTGGTATAGTTTTTATAGGAATTATGTAGAATGTCAAAGTCCTTGTTATACTTTGCTATTAGGCCACATATTTCCTTAAAGTTTCCTTTATTCAATGAACTTTCGCTTTCGTCATGACCTCTGAAAGCCATGCCTTGACGAGCCATTGTTAAGGTTATATCTGCCAACATTCTCAAGTAATTCCTATTTTTCTCTATCTGGGTGCTATATGCTTGTGAAAGATGAGATAAAACATTTCCGCTTTTTATTGTCTTTTTATAATTATGCCATTTACTGAAACTTTCAATGTGATGCAAAGATGCACCATGTTTTTTTAATTTTTCGCCAGTTTTTTTCCAGTTGCGGAATCCCACTTCTAAAAGCTTCTTCATCCATAGCAGCTCCAAAATGACGACAAGCATAGCACAAAATGGAATCTGTTTTGACGCTGTATTTCAACCAATCAAAATCTTTATATTAGTTTGCGCTGAACGACCCTTTTTTATTTCCAAACATAGTTTGTGGAAATCTTTTAAGAATAGGTTGTGATACGTTTTCACCTAGTTGGCCCAAGTCAGAAGCGTCTATTTTCACATGGTGCGTGGTTAATTTTGGTTGAATATTCTGATCCAGATCCTTGCTTATACCGGGCTGCTGTTCAGGCTGACTATTCTCATCTTCTTCCAGTGTAGTTGGTTGTATAGACGGTAAAGATAGTGAAGACGTTTGTCTTTTGAAAAATTTTCTTATGTCCATTATCTGCAACAAAACGAAATTGAAAGACTAAAGAGAATTGCTTACAAAATATCGTTCAATGTGAATTGATAGTTTTTGAGTTATTCGCATTTGGAAACACCGACAGACAGACAGACAGGAGAACAAAAAACGTTCAGAATCGTCTGAAATGCAAAGATCTATAAAAAAATTTGGAATGGAATATTTTTTTCCCAATTTTAAAACGATCACATACTCCTCCATACTATTGTATGTACATAATATGGTGGAGTCAAAAAGTTTAAAATCATCGAAATGAAATACAGTCCAAGAGTCTGAGTAGATACAGTCTAATTTTTGATAGAGTTGATGGGTTGGCAACACCTTTTACAATCATTAATGAAAAAGGCAAACTGACACATAACCTTGACGAAAAAAGCTATAGATACTGAATAAATTGTTAAAAATAAGCGGTAAAAAGAATAAAGTAAACTTACTAACTACTACACTTACTTGTTACTTCTGTAGTAATACGCCAACAATTCTTAAATACAGTTCGCCGTTTTTTATTGTTTGCTGTACACCACGCTGTACACTGTCAAGCCACGTCAAAGTATCTAACTGAAACTGACTGATCTTTGTACCTTGAGCCCGTGTTGGTGAAACACGAAACGCACAGTATTGTATTTCGATAGCTATAGTATAGGCGGTTGGTACGTTAATTGTTTTATTGTTTCTTGTTTACATTGTATTTGCAATTTTTTCTATTAGAATATTTCAAGGGGGCCGCAGGGCAAAAAGGGGGGGCCTGGACCCCTGGCGCCCTCCTAGCTACGCCAATGAATATACTTGTTGCACTAAGGGCGATATAATCCAATAAACTATCTTCTAATACAGTCCCCTGAAAGCCACTCGCAATTATTTATACTAATACAAAAAATATTCACAGTTTAATTTTAGTAATCTATTTTAAAATGTATAAAGTATGTCTAAATTGTCAATATAAATGGGTCAGATAAAATTAAATAATTAGAAAAATGTTTCACCAAGTAACAAAAAAAAAATAGTTTAATTTTATTGTTTTGTACCTTGAGAATAATTTACGAAGTGAAAATCAAAAGGTCAAAATAAACTTATTTTAAAGTAAAATTGTTCCTTACCCTCAACAAAAATAGGATATATTTTTCACTTAATTACTGAAAAATTTTAATTTTTATTAATTATAGATCCATTCGAGAGTGTACCTAAATACTATTCGAGTTTGGCCGAGGAAACACATGACAGTTTAGTTTTGGAGAATTTAAAAACACAACAATATGAGTTGTGGAATAAAAAAATCGCAATGAATCCAGGACATATCAAAGCAGTACTAATTGAATACGCTAAATTTCATGCAATTTCACTAGCAATGAAACAAAAAAATCCTGAATTATTTAAAGCATTGGCAGAGACTAATCTAGATAATCCAATGGAGAAGCTCTTCGGAGGTAATAAGGAAAACGAAGCAAAGTTTAAATCTTTTTTTACTGCAACTTTATCTATGGGATATAAAGCTGTAAAGGATGATATAGCATTAACAGAATCTCTTAAACAATATGAAGGTATAGCATTTGAAAATATCTATAAAAGTAGAAAACCAGAATACAATCTTGTTGTAACTCATGGAGACTGTTGGTGTAACAATTTTATGTTTAAATACCAGGTAATCATTTATTTTTGGTTTTATATTTTTAAGTCGACAAAAATATTCAAAATATTTTTAAATAATAAATTTATTTTAACCCCCTCTGTGGCTCAGTGGTAAGAGCCCCTACCTTTAAACCTAAAGGTCGTGAGTTAGAATCTCATCTGGGTGGATATTGATTTATTGATCGTATGGCAATTACAACACATTTAGAACAAAATTACAAACACTAGTAATATAGGTATATGACAAACTTTAAATAATTACAAACAAACATCAAGTGTATTAACATAATCAATTGACTCTGAAGTTGCAAACAGGAAGTCTTCAGGGCTTCTTACCGTTATAGGATCTTGAGGGACACTCTTCAATAATGTGGTCGATCGTTTGGTCTTTCCCTCAGTCACATTGAGGAGACGGATTCTTTCCCCATTTATGTAGCATGTATGCACATCTGCCATGTCTGGTTCGGATCCTGTTTAGAGTGGACCATGTTTTACGTGGAAGATCAAAACCTGGTGGCTTGTGGGTAATATAGGGCATGTTATTTTGCCATGCATTCCATTCTTGGGACCATGCATTCGTGATGTTAAACTCCTCATGTTTCATTCTTGCCGTTTTCATTGGTGGTTTTCTAGAACGTAGACGGGTATTTCGTGCATCCTCGGTATCTTGGTGGATCGGCAGGTTTATATTGTTCATGATCTTTTTGTATTCACGTGTAAGTGCGTCAACTCATCGTAAATGTGGAGGTGGAATGTGACTTAATACTGGAACCCATTGGGTGGGAGTTGATTTAATTGTACCAGCTATGTGCTGTGCAGCTGAATGTCGACCTTTTTACGTGTGGACTGTGTAGCCAAACTGGGGCACAATATTCAGCGGTCGAGAAAACAAGGGCTAAAGCAGTAGAGCGGAGAGTGGAAGCCGATGCTCCTCAGGTGGTACCGCAGAGCTTCTGTATAATGTTATTTCTTGTACTCAACTTTTGGGCAGTTATTGTTAAATGCTCTTTAAATGATAGAGTTCTGTCTAGTGTTACGCCCAGGTACTTCGGTGTTTTGTTGTGAGAAAGTGTGGTATTTTCAAACCGTATGTTGAGTTCCTTTCCAGCAAGTTTATTGTTCAGGTAAAAGCAACTTACTTCTGTTTTGGATGCATTTGGTTGAAGCCGCCACTTGCGAAAATATGTCTGGGTGGAGAAATTTTAGTTTATTAAAAATTAATGAATGAAAATAATTTCTATTCTTGTGTGATCGGTACACACCGGAGGGACCGCAGACGTTCGGATACAATTAGCGTCTCTTAGCAAAGACAATGACGTCGACTTTGCTAAGTATCATTTAAGACAATTACTCTACACACACACACGCACTACACTAGGTACCTGACTGTACCATGCCAATGATCTTAGTTATCGAGGCATTAACTCAATAATAAAAAAAAAATTATTTCACTCAGTAAAGTCTAATAGTCAAATAAATATCAGCATTTAAAACTCTTCACAATAACTGTTTCTGTGAAGGAATTACACCAAAAAAATGAAAAAGCGCCGTTATGATAAGATTTCATAAAAAAATGTAACAGAAAATGAAATTAATCTTTAGACCTATCAGCTTGATATCTCATTTATATAAGCCCTTTTTGAGAACAATTACTAACAGAATGGAAAATAAGCTTCATTTTCACCAGGTACTAGAGCAAGCCGGATTTTGGAGTAGCTTGGAACGAATGACCGCCTACAAGTAGAGTACTTTAATATAGTCCTTAATACAGAAATTAACAAAATACAGTAGTTATTAGTCAAGTCATTAATATTAATATATGTAGACATTGAGAAAGCATTTGGCTCAGTTCAACATCATTCCATGTTACACTTACAGAATACAGTGTTGATCATTGGTATACAACTCTTGTTCGGAATATAATATAATAGTACAACAGCCACAGCCAGAATGCACTATAGCGACCCAAACACATTTCAGTTTGAAAGGGGTATTAGGCAAGGATACACCATTTCTCCGAAACTATTCATCCCTTAACTACAGAATTCTACGAGAAACAATTGGAGTCAACATAAATAGGAAACATAAAATATTGGAGTTAACATAAATTGGGAGTTTCGAATCAATTTAAGGTTTGTAGACGTCACAATAGTTCTGCAGACTAGGTGGATCATATCTGCCAACTTCTTTAAGATCTTAAGAGCTCTTGTACATAAGTTAACCTTAAAATTAACTTTCACAAAAGACATTTTATGAATAACCTTGTACTGGTCAAAAACATTTTAACTAATATGCCACGAGATTAAATTATAAAGAGACGATCAAGCGACAGAATTAAACAGAAAAATAAGGTAAACATAGGCTTCTTCTGCTTTTGATGACTATTCGTTTCAAATATTGGCGATCATTCTGGCTATTAGTTTATTAACTGATGCTTTAAATAGATTAATTGTTGTTGTGGAAAACCATTTCCTCGGGATTTAAAAAAAAACGATATTTTGCCTTAAAGGATTATTTTCAGTAATCCGTATTTAGTGTCGTTTCTCATTATATGTCCGAGATATTCTAACTTTCACCTTTTAATCGTATACATTACTTCTTTTCCTTTTCCTATTCTTAGTAGTACATTCTCATCGGTTACCTTGTCCATCCATGATATCCTTTTCTTCCTCTCGTGATTGTCCCCGTTTTAAGAATATCTTTGACATCCTCTTCCTTTCCATTTCTATCAAGTCTCCCATCCATTTAACTCTTCGGGTTTTATGAAGCGACTGATGATTAGTTATACAGTTCCTCTAGCTTCACCACGTCGCACCCAGTGATCCACCGTATTTTTATCTCCATATATAGCTGGAAGCATTTTGCTTTCTGATCATTTCAATTTCTCCGTTCTTATTTGATTTTTTTAATTTTCTATACTTCACTACCATACGTCACTGTAAGCCTTATTACTGTTTTGTATATCCTTAATTGTATTTTTCTTAATAAATATCTAGATATCATTAGTGGTCTAAGGCTTCCCATTATTTTATTTACCTTTGTCAATCTTTAGTATTCCCTTTAGCATTCAGTTTCCATTTTTCTCACCATTCTCTTCTGTAATAACTCCTAAATAGGTATGTTAAATGGACCACTTTCTCAAAATTATACTAACCAGATTCATTAGAACTGAAAATAAACTATCACTCTTCCTTTTGCTCCCTATTTCCGTAGATCATGTTTTTCATTGTTTTCGTTGAAATAGTTAGATCATCAGCAAAGTCTAGACATTGATATCCATTGTTGAAAATGGATATGGTCGTTTTATCTAATAACGTAATAACGGATCACCTTGTCCAAGACCTCTATTCACTTTAAAATTATCCGATGAAAATCCTCTTTATAATGCATGATTCCGTCTTCTATTCAGAGTCATTCTTACTGATCTAACCAGTCTTGTGGGCATGCTTAAGGAACTTAGTGCTTCGTTCAGTCTATTTTTTCTATAATACGCTTGTTTAAAATCTATAAAGAGCACAAAGGATTACCTTATGTCTATGTGTAAGTGATACTCACTTAGTTTATCTTCATCAAATCTGTTGGGTCTCTCTCTTAGCTTCCTGGCTAATACCTAGTAAACAGTATCACACAGAGCACGCCTCTGTAATTTTTGAATGCCAATATATTCCCATTTTTATATATGAGGCATAATCCTTGGTATAATAAGCTTTGGTGTCGTTTTTGACCTGTTTCTTGTTATTTTTGAGCCCATTGAATATAATTTTAATTTCATATTTATTAAGCAGTTCTTTTATGATGCCATTATCCCTTATAAAAAATTTTCATTCTCATTTCTATTTTGCCCATTTATTAATTCACTAAAATGTTTTTTCCATATAATTTTTACTGATTTTTTTCACTCGTGCGTTTTTATCTTCTTTTTTCGTATATGAAATGTAATTCTGGTATCCCTTTTAAGTTTCTTGTTCTTCTCTATAAACAACCGTATATCTTTTTTATGAAATCTTTATTCTACTTCTTGTATTATGTTTTTGTTATATTTTCTTTTTTTATGCAGATCCTTCTCATTATTCTTCTTTGATCTTTGCAACTCTGGTTCATACCATCAGTATTAGTTGTCAGTGTCTATTACCTTAATCTTTTCTTTTTTGTTACCATTTTAACGCATTCTTCATCAAATCAATTATTCCCTGCTTTAATTTGTCTCTTTTCTGAAATAATTTTATAATTTGCTACAGATATCACCTCTCTTCTAGTTTGCCATACTTGCGTTATTTCTAGTTTCTCTTCATAGTTCTGGGATAATGCTCTTTGTGTATTTCACTGATATACCTTCTTTTTATTTCCCCCTATATATATATATATATATATATATATATATATATATATATTAGGGTGGGCCGTTGAGTAATGTGTTTTTATTTTATTTTTTTAATTAAGTTGCCTGACCCCAGAAAAGTTGTATGATAAGATAACTTATATCAAAGTTTTTTTTTTTAATAATTAATTTAATTTTTTTCCACTGCCACGTAGCTATATAAGAACGAGAATTTTACGAAAAAATCCAATCATTTAATATTATGTCAAATTCGTTTTTTTTAATTTATTATGGTTGCCTGAGTTAAAAAAAGTGTTTTATACGATAAATTTGATCATAGTATTTTGTTTGACAACTAATTTTTTTTTCTACTGCCACAGCGCTGTATAAAATTAAGAATTTTTCAAAAAAAATGTATTGTATGGTAGATTTAATTTTTTTGCATACAAATAATTAATTTATACTAAAGCTAAATTTGTTTTTAACATATAATACAACAATACGCCTTTGTTGGAGGCAGAAGTTACAGGAGGCCAAGGCTCAATTTGGGCTGTAGCGCAATTGGAAGAAGAAGAAGAAGAATACAAATACAAAAACAGTTTATCTATAAATATATAACGATACAAAACAGAATGTCTTTCAAAAGTAACAATCACATTATTTTAAAAAGAAAGTCTTTCTTTGATTCATATTTCGGCATATTTTCCCTTGATTTCAGCCTGTTCCTTATATAACCGTCTCTTTTTTCACTTCCACAGACAGAAGCTGAACCTTCTGTTACTATTTTGACGGCCCTCTCAACCGCTTGTGTGTGACAAGGGTATGATTTTACGTATGCCAAAAGACTGGTTTCAGGTTTTTGAACAACTTCGCTTAGTTGGTCTTTTGATATCTCCATAGTTACAGGAGGCTCTGTCCATAAAACTGTCTTTTCTGTAAGTAATCCTTACTGCCAAAAAATAATTCTGATACTACGAAATGTCGCTGATCATTGTAATTTAACTGTCTGCTCTTCAAAATTCTTTGGAACCCCAATTGTCTTATGTGTATACGTTCGTCAAACAACATAGCCAAAATAATATTTTCTGGGCTACCAAAGTATCCATTTCTTTGAATACATTTATAGACTATGTCTTTCAATTCTGGTAGTAAATAGTCGCAGAGTCTTATTGTCTTGAATAGATGCCTTGCACCATAAATGCATGACGGGCGAGTCTTAATACAAAACCACATGGGCGCATACACTTTCATTACAAAATGGCTTAGTATTTGTAAATTTTCCGATGGGTTTCTGGTTGCTACATATAACCGAAGGATACGGGAAGCAGTGGTAAGCCACCGAGAATGAACCATTTTTCCAGGCCGTCTCTTAGAAAGTTTTTCTGAACTTTTTACTGCTTGACAAATATAGTACAGGTATCTTAGATCGTCGCTGCGAAATTCGTCCACTGATGAATCTATTGTTGAAAATGAAACTACAGGAAGAGTTTCACAAACTTGCAGTCGTTTCCCAAGAGGCCCCGAAAACGCACTTGGTCCACTGGTATTGTCATCCAGTTTTTCAAATAGGTGTCTTAGAGGCAACTCGTTGGCGTGAAGCTGACAGACAAAACACTGCAGGGGCCTTCCAATTTTATTCTCCAGTAACACTATAATGCCTCCTTTACGCCCTGTATTTGTGACAGTACCGTCGCATCCAACGACTTCTAAGTTATTGAGGTCCAAATTACATTTTTTTAAAAACTCCAAGATTGCATTTGCTATATTAATAGCAGTGCCAGATGTAGGACAAATGTGACCCAGATACTTAGAACCAGGTTCTTCTAACATTGTGATATGCTCTTCCACCACAGTTTTTCTTGCATTTTCCTGGAACACTAAAGACTTGTCTTTTCGTCCATCAAAGTAAAAACCACGAAGACATAATGGAATGAAATCGTTTTGAACCTCAATTCTTTTCTTTTCTCTTGCTCTTCTTATTTTGTTCTTATCGATGATATTTGTTTTATTTTGCGGATCTATGACACCAAAATCTAGTAGCACCGCTGATGCAATAGCTGCTCCTGCTCGGTCTGAAACCAAATACCGGTCAAGTGTTTCAGCTAATCTTGGTATTTCTTTCAGATTGCGTTGAATGCCCTCTGAGGTACTGGGCAAATTCGATAAGCTAGGTTGTAAGTTAAACACGGGCAATTTTGAAGTATTTGCATATGGAATAGAGAAGTCTGGGTCAAAATCTTCAGTATCATATTTATCACAAACATCTGTCGGTAATTCACAAGAAGATTGAACTTTTTCAATGACTTTTACACTAGTTGATTCTAATGTATGTAACGAAGCCATTATGAATGCTTTTCTCTTGAAACTTTATCAAGGGCACCAATCTTCATTTTACGACAAGTTCTTTGGTCTAGAAGAAATGCTTTTTTCAGTTGAGGTACCTAAAAAATGTGTTAAGAAAAGTTATTAAATTAATAACGTATCAGAGTTTCAGTTTACCTTATATTTTTTTGTGCAATTACATGCAATAGTTTCAGAATCCTAAGGGCGAGCGCCCACCAAAGTGGCGTGACAGTGGCAAGTAGCAAGTAGCACGCGTCTAGCATAATGTAACCAATGAAAACGAATGATTCAGTTTACACCAAAATGACAGTGACGTCATTCATTCTAACCATTCGTTTGGATTGGTTACATTATGCTAGACGCGTGCTACTTGCTGCTTGCCACTGCCACGCCACTTTGGTGGGCGCTCGCCCTTACATTTACAGGTCGCTATGTCAAACAATCGTTCACTGTTACTTAAAAACGATTCCAATTGAGATTTGTAACTGGGAACATTTTGTCTTTTCTTAAAAGGTTTGAGAATTTGCCTTCGTTGTTCTTGATATTTTCGTAATAAAAAATAATCCTTTGGTGGCTTATGATTGGAATTGAAACCTTGATCCAAACAGTTTCTACTTTCTGAGCTACAATTTCCAAAGCTTCTGGAATAAGTCGATTCTTATTGACATCATTTTTTTCCAATTCGAAACGAACCCACAAAAAATAACGGATAACATCTTTGTATGTTGGTAATTGCCAATCATTGAAATCACTAGGTGCGCCAAAAATTGGACACTTGGACGATTCTCTAGTTTTAGCCATTTTATCACACGCTACTTTCTACTCAACTGTCGGTAAAACACTAAAAATAATTTAAGTGTCGCTAGGCCGTTTAATTGACTGAAATATTGGTTTACACTTACACCACTGCAAAATCTGCAGCACAAGCGAAGCGTTGACCTCCAATGTCACATTATTTTAAGAATGATAATATATTATAATCGGTAATATTAACTTTGTTTAAACTAAGACTAACGTCTACTTTATTGTTATTGGAAAATTTCGGCACACTCTTTGAAGTAGGTTCCTAAAATAAATTTTTGTCTACTTATTAGTTAGTGGAAAAATACGG
The DNA here is from genome assembly GCA_918026665.1 of Diabrotica balteata. Lineage (NCBI taxonomy): Eukaryota > Metazoa > Arthropoda > Insecta > Coleoptera > Chrysomelidae > Diabrotica > Diabrotica balteata. The sequence continues at coordinate 159,234,029 of OU898277.1, forward strand.
AAATAAAGTTTACTATACGTTATAAAGTATGCATCAAACCGCCAGAACAATACAGATTTTATTTCAATTTTTTTAAGTTACAAAATAAATAACCCTGATGTTTCAAAAATTATATAATAAAAAAATATGAAGATCTGCGTTTGAAATAATTATTATTTTTTATTTTTTCCACTGCCACAATGACCTTTTATATTAAAAAAATATAGAGTCTTTGTGGCAGTGGAAAAAAATATTTTTAGCTACTCATTTTGGACTTAAAATTTGTGTTATAGAATAACTCAACTTTTTTGACCACAGGCGTTGTTATTTTCCAGAAAAAAATTTGTCGGCCCACCCTAATATATATATATATATATATATATATATATATATATATATTATATATATATATATATATATAATATCGGTTCTTCGATAAAGCTCTAATTAGAAAATGGTCCAAATCCATTTCGGCTCCTCCCATACTTCTTATATTTCTTAAAAATTTCATTTTACCAATACGCACTCAATCTGGTTAACCGTCCTACTTACAGAACATATCCAAGTGCCCTTATGCATCTTTTTTGTATGTCGTAAATTTTTATTTTATGTTTTATTCGTTATTCGTTAATTTTTAGTTTATGTATAATTTTTTGACTATTAGTTTGAATGCACCTGATGTTTAGGTTATGAGTATATCTTTGGTGCTTTATTCTTTAAAAACGTTTTATCTCATTGATGAACAAGAAGATTTAAGACAAAAACTGCTCAAGGTAATGTTTTAGTAACGAGTTAGCTACTTTTATTAATCGTTGTATAATATTATATATTATTATGCATATTTATTTATAAATTTTATTTTAGGATCCAAAGGATAAAACAGAACCCCAAAGTTTACGTGTGATTGATTGGCAAGCATCTTCTTTTGGAAGTCCATGTGGGGATCTCGCCTATTTCTTTGTTGCAAATGCTTCTGAGGAGGTTCTAGATGATCTCCAAACTTATCTACATATTTACCACGATAAACTGTCCTCACAACTTCGTGATTTTAATGTGGATCCGGAAGAAGTGTTTCCTTTCTCTACGCTTGAAAACCATTTTAACCTTTTTATATCACACAGCTTGTTTCTGGCATTGTTAATTATGAGAGTAACTTTATCTGAAGCGGATGAAATACCTGAGCATAAAGAAGAACCTGACAAGAAAAAATCTGAGGAACTATTAGTCTTATTGGCTTCGCAAATAAAAAACTTTGAGGAGTATAGTAGAAGAATAAAAGTTATAATAAATTTTTTGGTTAAAAATAAATATTTGTAATATAGATTTTGTAAAATACATTTATTGATTCTGATTTATTTAGCGACAGCAGTTATTGTAAATAACAGGAGACACAACACTTAACCTTATTTTCTACTGCCAACAAAATATCTTCTTCTTTGGGTGCCGCGTTCTTAAAAAAGGTTGGCGATAACCTCTGCAAAGTCTTCCCTATTTTGGGCTTTCCTTATTAAACTTTCAAAGTCTAATCCTGTCAAATCTTTAATGTTGCGCAGCCAGGTCATTTGTCGTTTACTCGGGCCTCGTCTGCCTTCTATTTTCACTTCTATGATAAGCTGAAGGAAGTTATACTTGTCATATCTAAATATGTGTCAAAGATAAGACGTTTTACGCTTCTTTACAATTTCTGTGAGTTCACGTTCTCTATTCATACGGCTTAAAACTTCTTCATTTCTAACGCGGTCGGTCCTTGGAATTTTCAGCATACGACGAGATGCCCACATCTCAAAGCTCTCTAAACGTCGTAACGAGCTGACTGTTAACGTCCAAGCTTCCACGCCGTGTAATAGTTCACTATATACATAACACTTTATCATGCGGTATCGTAGGGACAAATCAAGATTACAAGTAGTGAGTAACTGTCGCATCTTTAAGGTGTTCCTTGCCTGTTCTATTCTACATTTAACCTTTTGTTCTTGGTCTAAGGTTTCATGTATCCAACAGCGTAGATACTTTTCACTTGTTCAACTGGATTGTTATTGACTAGTATGTTTATAACTGGTGTGTGTTTTTTGAAATTACCATTGTTTTGGTTTTTTTACATTCACCTTAAGGCTGTAAAGTTCTCCTTCTCGCACTATTTTGGTTAACAGAATTTGTAGTTCTTCTTCACTGCCAGCAATCAGTACTCTATCATCGGTTTACCTGATATTATTTACGATATAATATACATCGGTTTAGAACGCCTTTCGACGTTGTCCGATACCTAAACACCATCTCTTCCTATCTTCGCAATCGTTTGTTGTTAAATTTCTTTCGCTCATGGACTTGTTTATGTCGTGTTGCCATTCTAATTGAAACCTCAATACTCTGGGAGTATTGGATTTTTGGAAATGTAGAACTTACAAAGTTCAGAAGAACTGAAAGAGAAGTAATGAAAAATACTAAAAATATGGCTAAGCTCAGAGAAACAAATTAAAATGGCCAAAGAGACACTAAATCTCAAGTGAGTGTTCGGGTTAGCTTCAATGCACTGAATTGAGGCTTTAAAGATATAAAGCAGATAGCAAGGATAATGAGGTAATGAGACAAGAAACGAAATGAGACCTGTTAATATCAAACGTGATACAACTAAAGATGATCACTGGGAATAAATTTATAGAAAAAGAACAATAAGAAGAGAAGAAGATGGAAGCCAATTCAACGATAGTTGAGATTTTGAAGTAACAAATGACCGGAAACAAATGATACTGGAGATAATAACCTGAAATACAAAATACTAAATACTAATCTTGTCTTGCTATATTATATACTGGTTTGTAGAAACTTAAATAGAACTCAAAATAGTAACAATAAATATATTTATAAAACGTGTATATAGATATATATGTATGAACAATTTACATATAATGCAAAGCTAAATAACAGTGGTAGTGGATGGTGAAAATATACAATAGGACTTAATAGCCCCTCAACAAGCGAATAATCACCGCCACTGGCCAAATAAAGTATAAAGTATCAGTAAAAATTCAAGAATAGTCCGTATCATAGCCAAAGTCTTAACACAAAAAGGTAGCAATTTAAATTTAACTAGTTCGACTAAAATGAGATACAAATTACAATATTGTAAAGATATCAAAAATGACAAATCTGTTACAATTATATTAAATATATTACATCCAAAAGTGAGTCTTCAATACTCTTAATATGTTTTAAAAAAACCACATAAAATGTATTTCCCTTCCCCAATATCAAAATTCTATTATATCAAAATGTATTGTATTAAAAAAATATATTATATCAAAAAAAGTGAGTTTGGTCAGACCCTTTACATCCTAGTTAAAAAAAACCCAATAAAACATGAAAGGTATTTTCCCTCTCCCAATATCAAAATTATATTTTATGAAAATGTAGTCACTTGATCATATGCATATGAAAAGTTTACACTACTAAATAGAAAATAACAAAAGGTTAGATAGTCAAACAACTTATCTTTACAGCCCTATAAGTCCATAGGAAAATTCCTCTTGGCACGGTTACATCAGTTTGTGGCTGTAAGGACAAACCCAGGGGAGTCTAATGTAGTCAAACCAGGCACTGGTCTATCTGCTCCGAGAAATCGGTAACTCCATAACCAAGTTGTTAACTATTCAAGAAATTTAATATTTTCCAGTGAATATTCTTAAATGAATATTGTCAAGTGACGGAATTTGCAACACACACCCACGCCAAAAAAAATATCTTTTTATGTGGAACTCTTAGATTAGAAAATCTAAGAAAATCTAAATTTTAAAATTAACTTATTATTATTATCATTACTGAGATATGATTATTGAATTAGATATTATTTTATTCGTCCCAGATTATTTTATTGCTCCAATTCCGTCACTTTTCGTGAGAAAATTTCACTGATTGGCGTGCCTGCGCTGAGTTCTGACCAGAAACTAACGGCTTCCGCACAGACTCGACCAATCTTCCTTTCAAAGCGACTGCTGCGCGTGTGTGGAAAAATGTCGATTTAAAAATCGATCGCGGGCGGGTTATAAGAAATTTCTTGAGGGGGTTAATCAGTAGCGTAAACGCTACATAATCTGGGTCTTCCTCTTTTCCGTCGACCTATCGGTTGCCATTCTACTACTTTTTTAGGGAGTCTTGTTGCTGGCATACGTTGAACATGCCCATACCACCTTAATTGTTTCTTCTCTATATCTTGAGTTACATTTCCTTCTATTCCCATACGTTATTCCCATTATTCACGATTTTGACTTTTATTTCTTCTTGTGCTTCATCCAGAGCATGTGCAAAGATGTCCTCCGAGTACAAGTTGAATAATAATGGTGATAGTATACCACCTTGTCTAACTCCTCTTTGGATGTTTATGGTTTCAGTATCACCCATTTCAGTTCTGACAGAGGCATTTTGATTCCAGTAAAGTTCACGTATTGTATTAATATCGTTTGAATCCAGGTTCTTTTTTCGCAAGCATTCTATTAGCTGATCGTGTTTTACTTTGTCAAAAGCCTTTTTATAATCTATAAAGCACTAGTAGACATCTTTTTGTTGATCCCGGCACTTTTGCATAAGAACAATGAAACTGAACAAAGTTTCTCGAGTTCCCATACCGTTTGGGAAGCCAAATTGTTCCGGACCCATATCTTCTTCGCATTTTTTGTAAATTCTGTTATAGATAATTTTTAGAACTAGCTTCAGAATATGGGGCATGAGACTTATTAATCGAAAGTCATTACATTTTTTTGCGTAGTTTGATTGCGTAGTCTTGTATATACTGTTGAAGAGTCTTGATAATAGTTCTAAATTGTCTTCTTCCAAAAGTTGTATAATTTTACTATGAACTTATTCAGGTCCAGAGGCTTTTCTGGTTTTCATATTTTTTAAGGCGTATTTTGTTTCTGATGTTAAGATTGGCAAGTCGTTATTTTTGATGTTTGTTTGTCTATCAATATTTATTGTTCTATCGTCTGAGAATAGGTTTTTGTATGCATGTTCGGAATTCAATGCTTATTTCTGCTATTGTGGTCAGGACTCTATCATCCGTGCTTGTTATTGTGCCACACTGTCTAACGTGTCTGATCCCACACATTTTTTTTTAATTTTCTTATGGAGAAGTATATCATCATGTTTATTCTGTAGGTCTTCTATCTCTGCGCAAGTTTCTACAGGCCACTGTGTTTTTGCTTCCACTATCTTTTTTATTATTAGTCTTTGTATTTCTTTATATTTATGCCAGTCTTTGTTCTTGAGTTGTCATCTCACATTCATCATTTCTAATATTTTATTAGTTATCCATGGTTTCTTGCCTCTTTGAGGTGGTCTCAGCTTTTAGAAATACAGTCTTAAGTTCTTTTCATATTTGTTAAGTAGTCGGATTCTTCTGGTACATCATTTTCCTTTTGTCTGTTATTAAGTTCTCTACATTCGTGATTAAGTTCTTATGATATCTTCTGTCTCGTTTTTATATCATTGAGTTAGCTCGTGTCTGATTTCTGTTCTCTCTTCTTTCTTTTTATGCTTTTCAGCGTGTTTTTGAATTTGGCGACGAGCAATCATATACCTGTTTGATATTGATATCGATTGGAATTCCATGTAATTGATACTTGATCGTATCCATCAAGTAGGATACGATCCGAGTAGTAGACCACGTTTTTAATGCATTTTTCTATACCTTCGCTTACGATAATACCAACCCCATTCCAATGCTGTCTTTGAATATTACCTGAGTAGTATATTGTCTTGTTGTCAATTTTCATCATTCCTAAATTAGGCCATCTCATCTCGCTGATGCCAAGGATACTAATGTCAAGTTTATTAATTCCTTGGATGGTGTTGTGGATTTTGCCGGCTTAAAACATACTGTTGACATTCCAGGTTCTAATTTGTATGATTTGTTTATTTGTAAATTATTCCACTTTCGGGTGGGTCCTAGCCTTCTTTGTGGGGATTCTTAGCACCCCCTGACCATTTAAGGTCTGCTTCGGACTGGTGGCCAATTGTGTGGTTGTGCTTTGCATAGTAATAAGTCTAGGGAAATCTGACTATCTTTAATCTAGTGGTTTCCCGTTGCCTTCTACATCCTTATGCCGTTGACCATTTATAGGTTTATCCGCCTTTGAGGTCAATTTCTCAACGCCAGGGCAAAAAAGTATTCATCCGCCCTCATCCGCAACTCATCCGCCCGAAGCCGTTGGTCAGTAAGTGGGGGATTGCTTATACCGTCACTTAGTTAAGCCTGCAGACCAATGCAGTTGCCCGGAGTGTGGCATGTGGAGCCATAAGTGAGAGTTAGTTGTCTTATGAGGACCAGATATCAAGAACCATCTCCCGTCTATGACGCTCGATGTGGTCGTTCCGATAAAAGGTGGTACCTCTATAAAACAACTCTACACCCCCAACAAAATATAAAAAAGTGAAATTGGATATGAAGATATAAGTACATCAGATATTCAGAACTTGTTAAAAAATTAAAACTAATAAAAATACCAAACAATAATCGTGTGGCAAGACGACGTAGTAATAGAAGCTGTAAAATTTAGAGAAAAAAATATTATTAGCTTCTGACAGGCACAATTACAAAATTCACAAGAGTAGGCGTACGACACTTTATGCTGCAAACGGAAAAACCTATATAAAACTTTGTACACAGTAATATAAAGTTCTAAATAATCTTAAATTTCAAATAGTTAAATCAAATCTTTATTTTTTCAGAGAAGTACAAAGTTAAATATTATTCTAGAATTTAACTAGACTTTAATTAAATCTAATTAAAAAAGATAAATTTCTTTCTAATCTTTCTCTTAAAAGGTCTAGAGAATTTCAAGTACTTATGATTATATGCCTCGTTGACTATCATAAGGCATTTAATTGTGTAAGCTGGATAAATCTGTGGTCCATTTTACTAGAAATGGGTACACCAATGCACCTGGTGACACTTATTAAAAATCTGTACCAGGCCAATATAGCAACAGTAAGACTAGATCAAAAGTTCTCAAACAAATTCAAGACCTAGAGAGGTCTTAGATAATAATGTGTGTTCTTTGCTGCAAAGTAAAAGTTCGGAAACGTATTGGTATGGCAAAAAATGCGATGAGTCGCTTATATGGGGCAAAGACTTGGACTCTTCGCAAACGCGAGCGCCAAAAAATTGATACCTTTGAGATGTGGTGCTAGAGAAGAATGCTGCGCATACCTTGGACAGCTCATGGGATAAACGTTTACATTATAAACCAACTTAAGAGTTTACAAGGCTGTCCACAATATGTCTGCAACGTATTCTGCAATTTTTCAGTCACGTGGTTCGGAGAGGTGACGATTGTAAAGAGATTAATTGTTTCTGGAAATGATCTGGGGAGAAGATGAAGAGGACCATCACCAACTAGATGGTCTGATCAAATTTAGTTGGAAGCTCAATCTGCGAAGCTCTCAAAGCATTAGAAAATAGAAACCAATGGAGAAAAATTGTTAGTTATATTGGAAGTAGATCCTCAGTAATGGGGAAATGACAAGAGAAAGAGAGATAGAGAATTTTCCTATTCCTCCACTTTAGTAAGCACATAATTTTGGCAGGCATATATTGCCATGTTTGCTGTATTTTAATAGAAACCGGATTTTTAATTCTCATCGTAACCCCCTCTGTGGCTCAATGGTAAGAGCGCCTACCTTTAAACCTAAAGGTCGTGAGTTCGAATCTCATCTGGGTGGAGAAATTTTCGTTTATTAAAAAATTAATGAATAAAAATAATTTCTACCCTTGTGCGATCGGTACTCACTGGAGGGACCGCAGACGTTAGGATACAATTAGCGTCTCTTAGCAAAGACAATGACGTCGACTTTGCTAAGTATTAAGAGAATTACAATTACAAGACAATGACTGTACCATGCCAATGATCATTAGTTGTCGAGGCATTAACTCAATAATAAAAAATTCCCATCGTTTATTTTTATTGTTTTGTGTTTATCTTCTATTGCAAATTCATACTATATCGTTCACTGTTTACTAGTTAAATCTCATTAAAAATTTTAAATGTGTATAAAACAATTTAATTAAATTGTTTTGCTCCCTTCAAACTCAAATATTACAAACTATCCCTAGTAATATTCAGTAAAATATTTATAAATACTACTATAAATTGTCTGTCTAATTATGACGTAAAAGAACTAAAAACTATGTATATAGAAAATTTTCTACATAACTGTTTTAGCTTTTTAATTTTGTATAGTTAAATAAAACAAATATAAAATGAATTTGCAATCACAAGAACATGTAATATCAAAGTTTAAACCATATTCGTGCTGGCTTAAATTAACGACGTAGTATGTCAATTTCTCTTTGAATTTATTGACGAGCTATGAGTTGTGTGCTGGATAGATATCTGAAATACTACCTCCTATTATGCTGTCGCAGGATATCAAGAATGCTAATGTATAATTGGATATTTGTCCACAGCAACATTCGTTGTGTGTCTTTGTCGAGAGGTCTGCAAAATAACAAACCACGAATAGTTGACGAATATTTAAAGTGGCTAACTGCAAAAGTTAAATTCTCCACTTTTTGAAATTTTATAAAAACCGAAAAACAGCTGAAACTCCAAAAATCTTTTACAGTGTTTTTAGTATAATGTATTAAGTAAACTCTACTCTTTAAAAAAGAAAATATGTGTAAATAAATATTAAATTTTTTATCTTTTATGAAAAAAATAAATTCTCATTCATAAGAAAGGTACCAAAAAGGCTATCAAAAAATTACAGACCTATAAGTCTACTACCAATCATATACGAGATATTCACAAAGATCGTTAAAAACAGATTACCAAACGCATTAGATGCTGCATAGCTGAGAGAGCATGCTGGCTTCAGAAGTGGATTTAGTACTTCAATAACCAAAAAGATATACCAGAAGTTTTTATGAAGAAGAAGTAGAATCGACAATCACAAAAATGATAACCAACTGCCTAAGATTAAGTTGCGTACCAGACAATTAAAATATAGCAAACATAATTTTCATTCATAACAAACGTAAGAAAAAGGGTATCAACAACTAAAGGCACATAAGTAAGGGATGCAAAATCAAAGGCAACAATCTTCACTTTTTCTTGTTTTGAGTTAGGGACGTCACCTGCTCTGTTTTTTTATTATCTGGTAGATAAAACTATTTTTAAGGAAAAGAAGCGGTCTTAACTTTATATAAATAATAGTAAAAAGTTACTTTTATGATCATAGCTCTATAGCTGAGTGCGTACCAAACACAATAATCTCATTATAATATTTAACCATGTGATTAACACATGGTTAAATATGCCGTCACATCATGCTATTATAATTTGTCTTTAGTTTTGGGAGTTAATCATGGAAGTTAATATGCGTCTCCTGTCACACTAACAAAAAACAAAGAAGTGAATAAGACAACCTAAAAAATGGGAGAGAACCGTTGCAAAACGTATAAGGTGAATATTATGATTCCATTTCCAAGCCATTGTTGAAGTTTGGTATTTTGTTTTAGTTCAAATTTTGTTAAAATTGGAACCCATTTCAGTACTTTTGTTTAGAATTATTGTGTGTCCCTAGTCGGACACTGTTATAAGTTATTTTGGTTGTTATTGAAGATAAAGAATTGCGGTTTTACCGAACGTGTGCTACTTTTTCGTTGCAAACAAAAATGGGCTACCAAGATTTTTGAGATGCCGGTTGAAAATAAAAATTAGTATATAAATATACCAATGTGGTACATCATTAAAGCGGTAATAAAACAAAATTTCTTGGGACAAAAAAATACAGAGTGTTCCCTGTGGCCAGAAATCTTAATGTTATCAGTAAACGTTCCTTAACAGATATGACTTTTCTTAAGACTGTGTCGTTTTTCTTTATTACGGGGCCTATATCATTTAAAAGACGTTCAAAGTATTCTACTAACATACATGCAAAATTTTGAAATTGTCCAGTATTAGGTTCTAATGCCAAATCTAGTAGTAAATCGAACTTCATTTGTAGGGCTCTTCTTTTAAATAAATGCGTCGTCCACCATCGCCTATTTTTCCTTTGTTTTTACTTTTTTAATGAACTAATAACAACAGACGCGGCACTAACCATATGCAGCTCCTTAGACAGTTTTTTACGAATAAACTAATGACTAAAAACGGCTCCACAAACTTCAAGTGAAAGCATTTTTCCAATTTCTTCAAGAAAACATAGAAGACCTAGTCACTTTGTCGTTTGACCGCCAAAAAAAAATTGGTCCTCCCCAAAGTTTCTAATCAAAGTACTCATTATCCAAGATAGCTTTATTTTTATATCTTTACTGTTGTTGAAGATTTCTCAAGGACTGAGGACATGTTTGGCAAAGGATCAAATGAAATTTTTTCTGCAGGCTTTCATTGAGTCGTTCATCGCCGATGGATGCAGTGGCTAAAATAAAAACTCGATAATGATTGATATATGCTGCAAATGGGTGGCGCTCAAGAGCGCACCACCAAATGTTAAATTACTTAAGCTTTTCCTGTAGTTGGCCATTCATTCTTACCATTAGATAGTGTTTTCGGTCAAATTGAGAAAAAATTATGAAAACGAGAAGTAGTAACGACATCTGACGAATACAGGAAAATTATTTCCGAACTTTCTATGGTCGTTGTTATGAAACAAAGTTGTGTTTATAATTGAAAGCCTGCGTTTAAGAGGTTTTTAAATCAGTGGAATTTTCAGTTTAATGAATGAAAAAGGTACATTTTAAAACTATATAGGACAGGAAATGTTTTATTACAAGTTAAACTTCAGTACAAAAACGATTTTGGATCTTTTGTAAATATGACATGAACAGGCAAACAGATTAGTATGATCAATTCAGAAAAACTTATCCCTGATGCTTACAAAGTAAATAATTTGAAACTGCGTGATGTGCGAAATCTTTTGACCAAACATATTGGTTTAGACTGGACACAACTCGATCAGCTTAACTACTATAAAGAGCCTTTTCAACGTTATGAACAAGAAGCAAACGGGAACTACTTAAAAAGTCCTGTTAAAGTCAAACTGTTGTGTTAAAGGAAGAATTCAGGCAGCAAACAGATGTATGTACAGCCTCCACAATACTGTTAAATCTAAAAGCCTTACACGAACATCAAAGATTAGAATATATAAAACAGTGATTAGACCGGTGTTCATGTATAGGTGTAAGACGTGGATCCTGACCAAAGAACCTGAAAGAAAACAAAATATGTTTTGAAAGGAAAATCCCTTTGAAAGAAAAATCTTTAAGCCTTATCACAACATTAATAGCAACCCAGAAAAAAATTAAACCTCAACAATCCACGTAGCCAAGCCACACGTTGTAAATGAATTGCAAGCACTAATCAGTACGGGAAATAAACTACTTTTATAAATGAAGATTATAGAATGAGGCAAGAAGAGAACCGTGCACAAGGATCTCATGCACATCGTGAGCAACGTGTACGACAGAAAGTATTAAAAACGAAAGCTGCACATGAGCAGTTTATAGCTGCATTTCGAATATGCACCAGACATTAATTATTTTGCGTATTTTAGAATTGCTATGAGTGCAATGGACACAGTATGCCTATATTGTCAGGCATTGAAGTTTCACAATGAAACACTTGGCATCTGTTGTTCATTAGGAAAAGTTGTGTTACCACCTCTTACCACTCCACCAGAACATTTAAAATTACTTATTACTGGTAATTTAGAAAATTGTTAGATGATGTGTAAACTGCACATTCCGTACTCAAGCTGCGATTGGACGTTCATATCAAACCAAATTCAATGTGTAACATTCAAAAAAGAAGTGGAATGGTTGCAATGATGCAAACAAGTTAAGTTATTATCTGGGATAAATGTAATATGGCTCATAAAGATTCACTCAAAGCATTAAATCAAAATACGGTAAAAAACAAAGATTTATACGGTAACGACATACTTTTCGGTGGTGCTGTGGTACTACTCTCTGGTGACTTCCAACAAATATTACTGGTTATTTCTCTCTTTACATGTGCGAATGAGATTACTGTTTGTTTAATACAATTGTATTTATGGGGGAATGTCGAAACATTTCGATTGACCATTAACACAAGTGTGGGTACAAGTGCAAAGTGATCTAACAAATGTTTTCCAAATATTTGATGGATATTGGAAACGGTAAAATAAAACTGCATCCAAATACATAATGTTTTAAACTTCCAGATAATTTCTGCGCTTTTTTGAGAGCAAACATAAATTAATTATTTTTTCCCGGCTATACTGAACAATTACTTGAATCGTAATTGGCTTAGTAAGCACGCAATTTCGGCGACAAAAAATGTTGATGCTGACGAAATTAACTTCCAGATTAAACAATTGTTACGAGGTGATCTGATATCTTTTAAATTAATCGCCAATATTGTTGAAGACGAAGTCGTTTTCATCTTGTGTATTGTTTCTTCTTTTTACTTGTTTGTGTGTGTTGCTCCAGAGTAGGCCATATTCACGTCCTGAGTGAGCTAGCCAGGGAGTGTTTCGCATAACGTCTAATGTAGCAATTTTCAATTGATACATTAGGGGTTATGGCGTTAAAAATTGGTCCTAACAGGAAACGATTTGTCGCTCCAACGTTGTTAGTGATGTTAGTCAGGTTGTAGCAGCAAACTAAGGTTTGCGGTTACAAGTTGACAACAACAGCTCAACGTTGGGATGTTACAAATTGAGCCTCGAAGGGTTACAAATTGGCATCCAATGAATATTCGTTGGCATGTCATAGATTGATGTCCAATTAATGTTCGTTAGAACGTTACAAATTAATCCAACAGATTTTTTAAATTCTCAGAACATACCAGAGATGCCACCACACAATCTTCATTTGAAAATTTGTTCACCAAGTATTCTGCTACGTAGTTTGAATTCACCTAGAAAATGCAACGGCACACGTTTGGTCATTCAAGGTATTACTGGAAATATTATTAAAGCAACCATTTTAACCACATTAAAGCAACCACAATATCGTTTAAAGGCTTTAATGTACTGTTCTGACCAATAACAAATCTCAAAGACAGGCAATGTTCGTTTGCGGTTTGGATTTAGGGAATCGATGTTTCTCACATTGTCAATTAGATGTTTACGTATTGGTAAATCATCAAATCCACTTATTAGCAAAAAAAAATTAACGAAAAATGTTGTGCTCTATTTGGCGGTTAATAATAGGTATAATTTGGAATAATACAACTATTTGGAGTAAAAATCAAATAAATAATCAAATATAATCTAAAGTAGTAACACTATTGTTTAAATGTGTAAAAAAATTAATTTAAGTATTTCATAAATGCGAATTTATTGTGACTATTGGAGTAGTTTTTCAAATGTTGACTTAAATGATTAACTAATCTCACACATATATAATTTTTAAAAAATTATCACAGATCGATAAAGAAAATGTCTGGGATGGCTATCTTTTATATAAACGTTTTAATTTAAAGAGTGCATAGTTTTTACTAAAGTTATCCGTCGAAATGGATATCGCTAAAGAACATAGAACGTTAATAGACCGTATTGCTAGTGAAAATGGATTCACCGACTACGAAATAATAACCAGTTCTGGATCCAATAAAGGAGACAACTTTCTTGGAATTCTTACTGCAATTACCATCAAAGACAAGGAAAAAAATTTGAATTTGATTATGAAGTCATCTCATACGAATAAGGGTTTTAGAGAAGCTACACCCATTAAAGATATTTTTAATCGAGAAATCTATTTGTACGAACGCGTTTTTAAGGAGTTTAAAAAGTTCCAAGAAGAACACAACATTGAAGGTAAAAATTACTATTCTTTAATAATAGAGAACCATTTATTTAAAGTTACAAAGATTATTTTAGTACTACCTAATGTCTATTTTTTATATTTAGAAATATTTTATTGCCTGCTTTAGCAATGCCTTACAATATCACTATAAAAGGTAATAGACAAGGCGATATCTGTTTTAAATAGGATAAATCGTATATAATCCTATTTTTCTTATTTAATTACTTTTAGATATTTCTGCAAATAATAATTTCATTTTTTTAATTTTTTTTTCTTTTCGTTACTAGCTGTTAAAAAAGTTGCCAAAATCAATGTTTTTTTCAATAATCTTTTTCAGATATTTTTTTGGCTTTAGGGTTAATACCCACACAGCCAGACACAAATTTTTAAAAACAGATACAGTATAAGGATTATACAGGGATTACACTCGTCTCGCCCTGGGACTGATCAGGGCATTTTTAAAAACGATAAAAGGTAGGCCTAGGACAGATAGGTCTACATACATTAAGGAAAGAGATCAGGTATCAACAAAGGTGGTTCTTCTTCGTCGCGTCCTATATCAGAATTATCCGACGTTGGCGATCACCATTGCGAAGGCTTCTCGATCTTCTGCAATATGGAATAATTGTCCTGCATTTGGTATGTGAGTCCATTCACGATTTTTTGTCAACCAAGAAATTTGTTTTCTTCCTACACCTCTACGACCCTCTATTTTACCTTTAAAGATCAGTTGTAAAATTTTATATTAACTTCCCCTTGCTATATGTCCCAGATAAGACATTTTTCGATGTTTAACAGTTCTCTGTCTTTGTTGACGCTCCTTACTACTTCTTCCTTAGTTTTTCTTGCTGTCCCAGGTATCTTCAACATTCGTCTATCAACCCACATTTCCAATGCTTCAATTTTGTTCATGATCGATACTTTTAGCGTCTACACTTCTGCACTATACAGAAGTACAGACCAAACATAGCACTTAACCATTCGTTGCCTTAATTCTACACTGAGATGGTTATTGCAAAGAAATGACTCCATTTTCATTAAAGTAGTTTTAGTCATTGCTATTCTACGTTTTATTTCTATGTCTGGATCATTTTGTGAACTTTCTCAACTTGGATTCCGTTCAATTGAAGCTATGCATCGGGATGTGGGTCACAACTAAACACAAACAATTTGGTTTCGTTTGAGTTTATTTTAATGCCCATTTCCTCTCCTACCTCGGGAATATGATCAAGCAGAATTTGAAGACCTTCAATATTATCTGATAGAATTACTGTATCGTCTGCATATCTAATCACATTAAGTAGTTCCAGGTTGATTTTTATTCCATATGGCTGACTTTCAAGTGCCTTTTTAAATAACTGGTCCAAGTAAACATTGAACAATGTTGGCGACAAAATGCAACCTTATCTGACTCCTCGTTGTATGGGGATTTTATCGGTGTAGCTATCTCCAATTTTTACGATA
Organism: Diabrotica balteata; assembly: GCA_918026665.1. Classification (NCBI taxonomy): domain Eukaryota; kingdom Metazoa; phylum Arthropoda; class Insecta; order Coleoptera; family Chrysomelidae; genus Diabrotica; species Diabrotica balteata. The sequence continues at coordinate 159,249,258 of OU898277.1, forward strand.
GCAGTTTGATTATATTACAAATTTTTAATGACGCGAATATCCTTGTCATCTATTCCGATATTATTTAGTATTTGCATTAATTTTACATGCTGTACTTTATCAAATGCCTTTTCGAAGTCCACGAAACATGCAAATACATCTTTTCTTTGGTCAGGGCATTTTTGTAATAGGATGATAAGCGCAAAAAGTGCCCATTGGTTCCCATAGCATTTCTAAAACCAAATTGGGTATCTTCAAAATCTTCTTCGCAATTTTGTCTAATTCTGTTGTGAAGTGTATTGAGGAAAATTTTAAGAGTGTGGCTTATTGGGCTAATTAATCGATATTCTGAGCATTTTCTCGCATTGTGTTTTTTATATATTGCGATAAAGATGGATTTGAGCCAATCTGCGGGAATCACTCCGGTGTTATATATTGAATTAAAAAGTCTTACTACTACTAAGAAGAAGAAAAAGACTACTACTTGTATGTTATCATTCTCTATAAGTTTCAGCAACTCAGTTAGTGTATGATCTGGACCACAAGCTTTTCTAATTTTATCAATATTTATAGCATGTTCTACTTCGCATTTCATAATTTCTGGGCCGTTGGTACTGTTTTGGTATAATTTGGCAATATTATTCCTGTCATCTTCAAACAACTCTGATATACACAGCTTCCATTATTTTCTTATTTCTTGCTCATTTACAATAATTTTATTATTAGTGTCAACAAGTACAGAGGGATTTCGTTTTTTAAATATATTACTCATTTCTTTTAGTTTTTTATGCACCTTAAATAAGTCGTGTTTAGATATTACATCCTCCATTTCGTCGCACCTTTCTCTCATCCATTTTTCTTTGGCTAAGTTGATCTCCTTTTTTATTCTTTTATGCAGGTGTCTATTTTCTACCACGCAGAAGGAAGTGGGGCCCCACTGCGTTACTTTGCCCCAAGAACTATCATGAAGATGACCTCTAAACATATCAGTATGCCGAGCGATCCAACTAGCAATTGGCGCCAATCAGCGTCCGGGGCTGATGGTGTGAAATGGGCTACCGGCCATGATGTTGTGAGAAACCAGGCACGCCATGGAAACTCTGAGTCTGGAATAAACATAAAAATATGGAGCACCCTTAAAATCGGTACGTGGAATGTTCGAGGATTGCTGGAACCCGGAAAATTGGATGTAGTGGAAAACGAGATCCACAATTATGCCATTGTAGGTCTATCTGAAACCCACTGGAAAAATAAAGGACATTTTACGTCAAAAAATGGCAATGATATTTATTTCTCCGGCAATGATAACGAATCTCGGAATGGCGTCGCAGTGATAGTAAATAATGCCTTTAAAACCTCCGTAAAAGAATACATAACCGTCAGCGATCGGATAATTGTTGTCAGAATGAATGCCAGTCCAGTTAATCTTAATGTGGTACAAACATATGCCCCAACAAGCGAAGCTCACGATGAAGAAATCGAAACATTTTATAGTACGTTGGAGCAGACGCTTAGGAAGCTTCCAAATAGAGAAATCACAGCAGTCGTAGGCGATTTCAACGCTAAAATTGGTGTAACTACAGAAGATCATTACTTGCGAGAGACCGTCGGATTATATGGACTTGGCCAAAGAAATGACAGAGGAGAACGCTTGCTACACTTTTGTATAGACAACAACCTGTTTGTTACTAATACAGGCTTTCAACATCACCCAAGACGACTATACACTTGGATATCACCAGGAAATAGATACAGAAATCAGATAGATTTTATACTGGTAAAAACCCGTTGGAGGAGCGCTGTTAAGGATGTTAAGACCTATCCAGGAAAAGATTGTAATAGCGACCATCAATTTTTATCAGCTGAATTCCGCATGAAGTTAAGAAACAGTCCAAAAACAGGAAATACAACAACTAAATGGCATCTAAGATATAACGATCCGTACAAAAAAGCCGCAATGCAAAAGCTATGTGACCTCAAACAATCATTAAATCCAGACGAGTCCTCAAACAGCATATGGACAAAAACAAAATCGATATTGTATAATGCTGCGAAAAATATTAAGAGTGATAGAGAAGAAAGAAGGAAACAATGGATAACGGATTCCACGTGGACTAAAATACAGGAGAGGAAGTGCTTAAAAGCCACAGGACTGAACAGTGAAAGTGATAAAGAGGCCTATAAAGCGCTGAACGGTCAAATAAAACGACTCTGCAAAAAGGACAAGAACACACACTTGAACAAAATCTGCATGGAAATAGAAGGGCATAAAACCAAAACTGAGACCAGAGACATGTTTAAAAAAATAAAGCAGATAACACGTTCCTTTACACCAAACTACCCTGCTATCAAAGATGATAACGGAACTCTACTCACTTCTAAAAAAGATATTTTACACAGATGGAAAGAATACTGTGGACGACTGATGATGGAGGAAAGCACAGACGCCCCATCACAACAAGAAGATGCCAGTTTTGCGACGGAACCTGACGTACTCAAAAGTGAAGTTGAAGCAGCAATTATGAGGCAAAAAAGTCAAAAAGCTGCCGGTCCAGATAACATACCTATTGAAATGATTTGGGCACTAGATGACGTTGGAGTGGATATAATACATCAAATTTGTCAAAGAGTGTGGGAGACAGGTAAATGGCCTGAGGACTGGACACAATCACTATATATTCCCATACATAAAAAGGGAGCGAAAGATTTATGTAGCAACTATCGCACAATTGCTCTAATTGCGCATTGCAGTAAGATACTCTTACACATAATTCTCGAGAGGATAAAGCCCTTTTTACTACCTAACATTGCGGAGGAACAAGCAGGTTTCGTCCCAGGACGTGGTACTAGAGAACAAATTTTAAACGTACGGCAGATTGTAGAAAAATCCAGAGAATTCAACATCACAACATATTTGTGCTTCATAGATTATAGTAAAGCTTTCGATTTGGTCAACTGGAGTAAAATGTGGCAGGTTTTGTCTGAAATGGGAGTCCCTAATCATCTGATACTGCTAATTAAAAGCCTGTACAATAACAATTATGCCAGAGTTAGAATAAATGGGGAACTAACTGACAGTTTCAGGGTCACAAAGGGCGTGAGACAAGGCTGCATACTAAGCCCAATTTTATTTAACATCTATGGTGAATGGATAATGCGGAAAGCTACTGAGGACTGGAACGGTGGCATCACCATTGGCGGGAAGAAGATTTGCAACTTGAGATATGCAGATGATACTACTATCCTCGCTAGTTCTGAAACTGAATTGATTCACCTGCTACAACGGATAGAAGACGTAACCTTATCGATGGGCCTTAAAATAAACAGGGATAAAACGAGAATCATGATAATTGACAGAGCTAACAACAATCAAAATCATCTGGTTAGGATAAACAATATCGCTGTTGTAGATAAATTTGTGTATCTGGGCTCATTAATAACCAACAAAGGAGGCTGTACTGAAGAAATAAAGCGGCGGTCAGCAATCGCAAAAAGCGCTATGGCAAAATTAACAAAAATTTGGAAAAGCCATGAAATTACTACCGATACAAAAATGAGACTAGTAAGAAGTCTAGTTTTTCCAGTTTTTACTTATGCATCGGAATGCTGGACCCTTACTGAGAAAGACAAAAAGAACATAGATGTATTTGAGATGTACTGCTGGAGACGAATGCTGAGAATACCATGGGTGGCCCGAAGAACAAATGAATCCATACTGGTCCAGCTAAACATAAAGAAAAGACTAAGAACACAAATAACAGAACAGATAATAAGCTATTTTGGACATGTGCTTCGAAGAAATGGTCTTGAAAAACTTACCATCCAGGGAAAAGTAGAAGGCAAAAGAAGTAGAGGTAGATCTCCTACACGATACACGGACCATATTGTTGCTACCATTGGCGCTCCATTGTCAGAATGTGCTAGATTGGCAGAAGATAGAAAAACGTGGAGGAACATTGGAAAAATTACCTAACAGCTTCATGATATCACGATACCTGCATCAGGTTAACGACTAAGAAGAAGAATGCAGGTGTCTATATTCTGTTACATTAGATTTTTTCAGTCGACGTTGTTCCATTAATTTCAAGATGTCGTCTGTCATCCAGTTATTTTTCTTGATTAAGTTTTTTTTATAATCATTGTTTGTGGAGATTTCGTTAACTTGGTTTTTAAATTTACTCCATAGTTTTTTTCACTCTTTTTTCTCCGATGTTTTTTTATTCTATTGTTAAATTCTTTTTTAATGTTATTTCTTATGTTTATATCGTCAAAGTTAAGTACATTGGTTTTTGGTTTTTTCGCTGAATTCATTTTAACCTTAGTTTAATATCTGCTACGAGTGGTTGATGATCAGATCCAATTTATGCCCCAGGATATGTGGCGACTTTTTGGACGGCATTTCGGAAATGCTCATTTACAAGTATATAGTCTATTTGATTTCTTGAACACTCAGGGTTATTGCCATCATCAAATGGGACTTTTCAAGTGTATAGTCGTCGCTTGGGTAGTTTATACCATGTATTTGCAATGATCATATCGTTTTCTTTACAGAATTCATACAATCTCTGTCCTCGATCGTTAGGTTGTCCTAAACTATAAGGATCTACAGTCTGACCTCGTCGACCTTCACCAATTTATGCGTTGAAGTCGCCTATAATATATAAAATTTCGTGTTTATTAAGTTTCTGTAAGGTGTCTTGGATCTGATCATACAACTTCTCGGCTTCATTGTCATATTTTCTATCTGCAGTCGGGGCATAGATTTCAAGTATGTTAGTTTTAAATGGTTGAATTAGCGAAGGTGGTTATATTTATATATATTTGTTGTTCTGACGAAAGACAGCAAACAATCGTAAATTTCTTTTCTGTCTAAAGCAAGAAGATGCAATATATTTTATGGGCTTTCAATGTTTAATTTTAAAAGTTTTCTAAAAAGCTCATTACATTGAGCTCTATATTTTGAACAATCAAAAAAGATGTGGTCCAGGTCACCGATTTTATTACAGGCTTCACAAAGATCAGTCTCAAGTATTTTTATTTTAAATATATGTGCTAGATAGCATGCGTGACCAAACTTCATTCTTGAAGTTATACTAAGTTAAGCTAACTAACTGATAGTAGTTATACTTTTTCGACTGTAATCGTACTCATTGTACCAAGGTTTCAGGTCTGGTGTAACAGCTGTTTCTCGGCAAAGTGCCTACCCAAATAAGCTATTTTTGTACTTGAGAAAGTACAACTGTGATGATAATAAATTATAACAAATTTTGTTGAAGTGTTAAAAACAAAAGTTTTCAGTGTTTTCTTGTTTGGTAAAATTAACTTCCTTCAAGTAAAGCTCGAATACATCACTTTATTAAAATTCATCCCTATTTTTATATTATAAAAAATACTAGAGTTAACATTGATACTGCAACCTTCACGAACGAAAAAAATAAAGGACTACGAAATTTTGCAAGCGAATATTTATTTCTACATAAAAATAGAGAAAATAAACAACTATTACCTTTTATAAGTATTATATTTGAAAGTTTTGACTTACGGGACCCAGGTTTAAAAAAAATATATCAAAATTGGTTTACCAGGAGTTGAGATAATTAAAATTTTTAAGCGCGTTTCTATTTTGAATGCCTGATTTCATTAACCCTGCGTTGGTCGCATTTTTTTTATTGGGGCAATAGAAGGATTTTATCCTTGCACCTTGATTTGCTTGATTTTCCTCAGGAACATCTCGTTTCTGTGTCAAACGAAGATTCAGATATTTTTTAATTTGCAAAGTTAGCAGAAATGGCAAGTTTTGGGCCGCTCTTTTTTGCATATGTGGGGTAATGAGTTGTCTGGCTAAAATTTTCAAATACTCACGTCTTGGTGGGCAGGAATCTAATACATTTGTCCTAAATATAATGTTTCCATTTATTCCAGCGATGTTTAGCTTAGTAAAAAAACAGTCAATGGCCACCTACATTTGATTCTTGCCACTGAATAAAGACTCTTCAGTTGGTCCACTGAATCTACTCCCGATTTTGTTTGATTGTAAAAAGTAACTACTGCTGGTTTGCAAGCTTCACCACTTTTCTCGTCAATTTCTCCATATTCATGGAGGGTTGACGAAAGCAGGACATTCTTATTTTTTTTTGGGACGTACGAAAGTAATAAACATTCACGACCAAAAGCAAATAAACTTTTACGAATTGGCCTTTCTTTAGTTGCAACAAATATTTTAGGAATTTCACGTTTGTCTTTTCTAACTGTCCCAACTAAAGTTATTTTTTTCTTTTTTAATTTTTCTGCCAAAGGAACTGACGTGAACCAGTTATCACAAGTTAAATTTCGTCCTGAATCCATAATGGGTTTACACAATCATCTCATCACACTGGCTTGACTGTTGTCAATACAAAATGGACCATCAGGCTGCTTTCCTGCGTAAATCTCCATTTTCACTGTATAAAATACTCTTAGCCAAGGCAAATCTTTTTATCCCGTATTTGTTTAGTTTACTTGAAATATATTTCCTGAAGCTGCATCTTCCACGGAAACCCTCCAGCATTTCGTCAATAGTACAGTTCTCACCAGGCGTGTAGCAGGTTTGGCATATTTTTATAAATTTCTCAAATATATTTCTTATTGGAGCTAACTTATCAATTAAGTTGCGTTCAAGTCTTGTGTGAATATTATCAAAACGTAGTGCTTGAAGCACTACGCACGAAACGTTTCAGGGGCATTACCATTTTGAATAACTCTAAAACGTTAAAATAGTATTTGTCGTATCATCGGCCGAAAACATTGAGTCTGTCTCATGATTATAACTAACTTCTACTGAATCTATGTCGCTTTCCTCATCGTCAAAATTTTGCTCTTGCGTCTGTTCAAGTAACAAATCCTCTTGCTCCAATTCTTCATATATTTTTAACAGTCTGGCCTCTTATTTAGGATCCATTACACAATAATATTTTAAAGTTATATGATTTAAAATGTTATACGTCGTTATTCGCGAGTGAGCTAATCGTTCATTTCTCGACATCTGCGTTTAATCAATACTTGGAATAGACTGACGGTTGCTCATCACAATTCTGCGTAAAACATTCTATATACAATAGTAGTAGGAAGGATTATATAAGCACGGTTGCCAATGTGAGTAAAATTGTGAAAAATGTTAAGAAAAAAGTAAAATGGTGAGCGTTGCGCTCACCATGCGACCAACGCAGTATTAAGACGGCTGAAATAGATATTTTTATCGCTTTTAGTTACTAAAATTTTTGTTGTAGATACAGAATAAAATAAAATCAAAATTTATAAAACGTAACTAAAAAATTGTGTTTAAATAGTATAATTAACAATTTGTTGCACATTTAAAACAAAAATATACACAATGATCAAGACAAAGAAAAATATCACATTTCACACATTTTTTTGACACTTTCTGTCCTTTTCACGGGGACACACTCAATATATTTATGTTGTTTCTTGTTGGAAGGTCCTTGAATGTCGTCTTCAGTTCCATATTTTTTTACTTCCGCCCTTATGTGTGGTGGTATTCCTTGGTTATTACTTCGTTTTTCAATATAGGGTTTAATTGATGCCAAATCAAGTTCTTTAAAAATAAATTACGTTTTAGTTTTTCAGTTGGCTTGTTATGATATGTAAATAACATAACTATTTATTCCTGCATTATTATCCAGTGAAAAAAATTTTAAGAGGCCATCGCAAATTTAAGGAGATTGTTGGTGTATCCCTCTTGTGTTTACGAATAATTCCAACAGATGTTAACTATTGTTTACTAAGCAAAAGTTCCATTAGTAGTATGCTGCTAAGCAGTTGTCAAATCTAATGTTGCGGTTAGTATCACGTATTGGATATACAAACCTGTTTACTACATTAAACGGTCGAAAACTGAATTGAAAAGGTCCTTCAGGATGTGAGCCAACATATACCTCTAAATTTAAAATGTAGAATCACAGAATAGTAAACAAACAGAATGCCCACTCTCCACGGAAAATTAAGTACGCGCATCTCCTTCGCGCAGACGTTCCGCCATGTTTTACGAGGATTTTAAAGGGAACCAGTGTTGTTTATGTGGTGTGCATGGAAAAAAAAACCAGGTTTATTTGACTTACGGCAATCATAGACATACTATACAATTATATTAACAGTTTTAAATATAATAACATAAATATAATATAATTAAACATAAATGTAAACAATTGCATAACCTCACAAATCATATGTTTGTGTCCTCCTAAAACATGGCGCACGTGCTGAAAAACTTCAAAGGCGGCATCTGAGAGTGGCCCTTCTGATTGTTTATTATTCTGTGGTAGAATGTTTTGGTATCCACTAAGGTAAATGTTTGAATGCTATATTTGGACGGCCTATTGGGAATATATTGCCGAAAGGAACAATGTCCCCGAAAAAATTTTAATTTTTCGTCTATCGTCAAGTATCGACTAGGAATAAAATATTGTTAATAATGCTGTAAAAATTGATTAAAAAGAGCTCATATAGCCGCCAGTCTATCTACTCCTTTTCGTTCTTTTCTATTTTAGATATTATCGAATCGTAAACACTTTAAAAGTAATAAAAAGCTTTGCAAGTTTGCTGTTAGCCAAAAAATGCAGCTTTAAAATCCTTCAGATTTAACTCATTTGTATTACAAACACCTGACAGATATAATAATTCAAAAACTGCATAAATTTCTTCTGCATCCGTAGGCTGTTTGGGATACTTTTGTTTGTCATTATAATCCATAAACTGATTTTTTTTTAGTGATTTGGACAGTATCTTCTAAAATAATATTATCCATGAATAATTTTCAGCAAGAAATGGGCAACTTGTAATGTTTTGCAATATTTCGAACATCGGGAAGTAGAGTATTTAAATTTTCTTGTCGTGATCTAACCGATTTATTAGGATAGTTTTGTTTTCCCATCTTGTCCGATAAAAAATTTCCATTGTCCTAGTATATCCTGTTTAAACGTATAGTTTTCTTGAGATGTTTCCAACAATAATTGACTTTCCTAATTAGAAGTTACAGGATGATAATTTTCACTGATTGAAGTTGGTTTTTAAAACATCCTTACTGGGACGAAGGCTAACCTACTGACTTCCATTTTCAGATTCGCTTTCTGATCCTAACTCCGATCCAGTTAATTCATACTGCCAAAGTTTCAATAGGGCTTCTTGTCTTTTTCTTAACTACTCATATTTCTGTATGTCTAAAATTATTAATTATTCATTAATATTAATTTTCAATATTCCTATCAATTTAATTATGTTTCTGTTAAAAAAATCCAAATTTATTGTGGTAGTATAAGAACGTACCTTAAAGTTAAAAATAATTCAGTGTTGTGGATTGAAAATTTCCAAAAACTAAATAATTCTGAACTTCAACTGTTTGGTGGGGTAAAAATAACCCACAAATTCAAAGAACGCGGCACCACTCATTCAAATCTTATTAATATACTGAAATTTATGATGCAATACAAGGTCTGTTATAATATGAAAAGGTACTGGTGGCGCCAGACAAATCTGGCAATGTCGCTACTATTTTAACAAGCGCTAATGAACGACGTAAGTGATTTTTACCCCTCAACACAGTTGCTAAGTTAAGGACATAAAATGATGACCTTCACAATATCCAATTATTTTATTCGTGAAAAAACTCAATAAATACCAAACTTTACCTATTAATTAAAAAATCATAATTCCTGTGATGCAACGTGGCACAAAATATATTTTTTTCTGATGAACGTCATGTGGAATGCAATCTTAGATTCCTTGCCAAGTAATTTATCAAGCTATTTGCTTTGTAAGTTTTAGAAAGTACAGTGGTAACAATTTAAATTCGATTTCGGCAGGTAGAAATCATATGATTTCTCTTTTTGTTATTAGATGGCGTAGTTACGTCCTTATATAGTTATTTTGATAAATATTGTCTAAGACGGGACTAGATTTTGTTTTGATCCAGAGTAGTGGCTATACCGCTCTGAGGAGGTCGAAATATGTATAAGCGGCTTGCCGTTGCTCTGTATTAAAACAAAAATCAAGTACCGTCTTTATATATTATAATATATTTTTTTATTTATTGTATAAATATGAATTAACAAACTTTGAATATTTATGTCATGTGAACTTAAAAACTACTTCGTTCATTTAACTCAAATTTAACACACTTTTGGACAATATATCATGTGATGTTTGAAAATTGTGATTTTTTCTCTAATACGACAATTTATTTATTATAGATCCTTTCGAAAGTGTTCCTAAATGTTATTTATGCTTCGCTGAAGACGGACTTGAAAGTTTAGTTATGGAGAATTTAAAAACACAACAATACGAGCTGTGGGATAAAAAGGTCCCAATGAATATAGGGCATATTAAAGCCATTCTCATTGAGTATGCCAAATTTCACGCCGTTTCATTGGCAATGAAACAAAAAAATCCGGCATTATTTAAAAAATTGACAGAAGATAATGCAGGTGATGCATTTGACAAAAAATATGCCAATGATAAGGATAAAGAAGAGAAGTTTAAAAATTTTATGACTGCTAATTTATCCAATGGTTACAAGGCATTGAAAGATGATCCAGTGTTGACAGAACATCTTAAAAAATATGAACAAATTGCAGGTCCTGAATTTTTTAATAAAATGAAAGGACCAGAATACAAACTTGTTATAACGCATGGTGACTGTTGGTGTAACAATTTCATGTTTAAATATCAGGTAAATACACGATTTATTTTGTAATTTAATACAACTTAACGTGACACGAAATATCGAGACGCGTAGAGTACCTTTAAATCCATAATAATGAAATATTTATAATCAAAATAAAGTAACTTCAGTTAAATACAAGATAATAATGAAAATTGCACTGATGAATAGATTCTATATTATACTTAACAAATATTCAACTAAATTGAATTACTACAATCATTAAACAAAATTTTTAAAGAAAAAAATGAAAATCATGAATGTGTTGCTTGTGTGAGTCCATTTCAAATAGGTAAAGAAATAATAAATAAGACTTACTCACAATCAATTTAATTTAACTATCAGACGACCGGTTTCGCTTTCTACAATATGCAAAGCATCCTCAGGTCTCGATACAAAGTTAAACAAATGCTGAAATGATAAAAACCCATATTAGGGTGTTGTCTAATAAAGATAAACAAAGTAGATGTTGTAAATTACAATAATTATGCCAATATTACATGTCTGCGGTTTTATTTAAAAGAGTAAGTTGAATAAAAAGTATAAAAGTTTTAAAAGTTTAAACAGACAAGGTAAGGCCCACAAATTGTTATAAAATAGTCTATTAGATTGCAATAAATTAATAAATGAGCAAATAAATAAAATAAACATTACTTACATGCCGGTACTCTATTAATTGATGGATGGTAGAACATGGTTGAAAATACTATGTATTGTTGAATGGAGAACTCAATTCCGTTATTGCAGTTGTTTGACAGTAAACAGGAAGTTCTTGAGGAGATAGATTTGATCCAATGAAGAAGAGATATGTGTGTGATTGTTTGTTAAATTAAAGTGATTTAATATACTATTGTATTTTTAAAAGTTATTTATACTTATTCGAGAGATATATTTATGAAATGTGTGTTATTTATTGAGTAATTGTTTTATGAAGGTGACAGTTTTATGACAATGAATAAGTTTAGATGTAAATATTGTGTGGGTGTGCAATTATTTTTTAACTTGTAGTTCTCAAATTACTTTGATAAAGTTCTATTGGCAATTAGTAAATTATTGAAAAGTCAAGTAAATAAAATATTAGAATAAAAACAATTAAGGACAATTTAAACACACTAAAACAGAAAACACTTAGAAGGGACGAAACAAACATTAAATTTAAAAGGAAAGAGGAATTTTATGCACTACATCTCAGTCTTGGGCACAATGAGTTTTTTTATGTTTTATCTATTAGATTTTAGTGGTAAATTCGACAGATGTAGGTTACCATGTGACAGATCTTCTTCTGTTTCTCAATACTGTAAGTTAAGTTATCTAGTTTTATAAAATATGCTGTTATTAATGAATGTCTATAAATTGTTTCAATTAAGATATCAAAAGTAAATTGATGGAAATATGGAATGGAAATATGCTTTATTGTCACTGAAAATTATTGAACAATTTTATGGACAAAGCTAAAAAATAAATCAGTCAAATAGTACAAAAAGTATAAAACAAAAACAAATATAGTAAAAAATATAGTAGTATATAGTAGTATATGTGTTTAATATTGGCATACTTTAACAATCTTTAATTAATCAAATTTAATGTAACAATACGAATAATTGAAATACATCCCACAATATAACTAACTCAGTCTAACGTCCAAATTACTGAACAAATTAAAGTGATTCTTTGGCAACTGAACATATACATTTTATAATCAAATGTATAATAAGTTTACAAAGTTTTTTATTTTTATTTGAAATTTTTGTAGGTGTGAGTTATCTGTCATGGTGTTTTTTTAAATATTTGAGATATTTAATTTAAATTCTGATATATTAATATATTAATATCTAATATACTAATATGTAACCAAAGCAAAAAATGGATAATTATTGATGGTAAATAATTTATGGGCTCAAGAAATTTACTGAATTATAAAGCCTTCAATAATTAGTTGGTAGTTCTAATATCTGACAGTTGGAACCGTAAATTGTTATACGAACAGGTAGAATTATCCTCTATTTAAACCGGTATAAAGTAAATTTATTCTTGTTCCAATTTTTCGTGTCATATGAACAGATATTCCTCACACCGACATGAACAATTCAGTAATAAGCAGACATAAACTTCATTAACCCACATATAGTAATAACGCGCTTTAAGAGTTATTCACTTCGATCAGCACTCCCCATGTGCCACGCGACGTTTTTTATATAGATTTATTTAATATATTTTTTTCATATGTTTCTTACATATTCATTTCTCTCTGTCTCTTTATGTTTATTAATTGAATGGATTAAAAAGAAAAATACTTAGCTGAACGCTTTCGACGTACAACGCCATCTTCAGAGCTTTGCATAAGTAAAGTAGGTAACTTCATGTAAGTAACTAAACGTAACGATATATAAAGTTAGTCAAATTTTAAAAATTACCACTATACTCCATTCCACGAATATACGACTGTTTTAAGCTCTTAAATCGTCCAATGTGTTGAATTGTACAATGGTAGATTCTCCCTATTTTTAAAATACTGTTATGACAGATATACACCTTAGATTTAAATATGAAGTTATGATCTAAATATAGAATAGTTGTAATTCAGATTTTGAAGTATACTCGTATAATTACTCTCATTGACTTTAGTATTGTAAACAAGTTGGTTTTTGAATTAAGTGATTTAAACGAAGTGTAACAATACTTAAGTGATTTAAACGAAGTGTAACAATACTTAAGTGATTAAATAGTTTAATTTGTTTAGTCGAATATTCAATAAGTATTAAAAAACAAAAAAACTTACTCTTACTCTTATTCTCCTAATCACCATTACAAACAAATACACTACACTAAACTCTTTCTTAACGGACACGTCCCTTCGCCGCACACCTCTATACGGACGGTTTTTAAAACTAAAATTAGTCGGCGATTTATGAAACTGTATGTAAATTTTCGTTACTTTTTAATATCTGTAATGACTCGGTACTTTAACTATCAATAGCCGCCATCTTATACCCGTTACTTTCGGAACTTTTAAGAGTAGGTATATCCACTCAAAGCAAACAAAAAACTAACAAAGTGGAATACCAGATTCTTTTTCTGGTTTCTGAACCATCGTTCTGCCAATTTCTTTTTATTTACATTAAAAATAATATATTTCTTTTTATTACCGTTCTAGTACCTAAGAAAGTAATAATGATACCCGGCGCGCCTCTTTGGTGTTTACAGTTCACCGAAATCCAACCCAAATGCCTGATGAACACATTTTAACTTCATAGAGGTCATTGTATTTATTTGTAGAAGCGTTTGCGTAAATTTTTTTGTTATTTTCGGATTAATTTTCACAATAAATTTTGCGTCTATCTAAACATCTACTAACTGAAATAATTTTAGTTTATATGTCGTAGTAACAGAAGATCCTTTTTAATGGAATAATAATTAGACCAATTTACTTTCATACTTCTACTTGTACAGTTATATTCGTTGTAGCAATAATTCCAAACAGTCGTATATTCGTGGAATAACCTATACTAAAGAGGGATCATGAAAATTCATGGAATATGGAAGCCAAGATTCGGCAGAGAATGAGATTCACCACTAGATCACAGGACCTCCCAGGTCGTAACTCCTGTGACAGAACTAGAAAAGTGTCTTGAAATTTTACAGATTTTTATCAAAATATGTACCTGTAATGTAAGGACAATGTATCAGGCTAGAAAACTTCATAATACCATTCAAGAAATGACAAGACTTGAAGTAGGTATAATGGGCATAAGCAAAATAAGGTGGCCAAATAGTGGGGCTTGTATTGTTGACAACCATATGGTATACCACTCGGAAAATTATGATCGTCAACACATGTATAGGGTTGGAGTCATCGCATCTCCTCAATTACGTCAATATGTTACAAATGTTATCACCAAAGATTAACAATAATCCGACTTAATAGTACACCAGTCAAATTAAACGTTTTATGTATACCCCAACTAGTGATAAATCAGAAGAAGGGCTAGAGCAATTCTATGAGTTTTTGATAAATTCACTTGAGGCTGTTTTATCAGTGCACCAAAACCTTGGGACAGTGTTTTCTCTGTTATTTACCGATAAGATGTCTCGAAATTTGGACACTTTATTCGAAATTATGTTGCCTTTAAAATGATGGTTTTACTTTTTTTTTATTTTTTTGAAACTTCTGTTGAAAAATTGAATTATACTGTTTAACATTCTATTATAACCAAACTTTTTACGCCCATCACTTGAAAGAGTTTTTTTTCTGTAATCATTGATTTTTGGTTCACCTTTCTGTGTTCAGTAACAATCGAGAAAAGCGTGTTCCAATTTTAAAGAAAATTGCTAAATAATACTAAAATCTAATAGTGAGACGTGTTACTCATCATTGTCGCTTAGACTCATCGTTATCGCCTTCGTGACGTCAAATCTCATGAACGTCATGTTAGTGACTTTATAATATTTCTGTGAATATTTTTATGATATTATTAGATTGCAGATCTTATTTAAACATTATTTTAATAAAATACCGTGCTGCGTCAACTTCTGACTTCGAAATAACCAGTACTATTAATTTTTAGATTAAGTTTTACTTCTTCTTCTTAGGGTGCCTGTCCGTTCCGAACGTTGGCGATCATTCTGCCTATGATGATTTTGTTGGTTGCTATATGAAATAGCTGTGTTGAGGTCTTTCTATACCATACTCTCAGGTTAGCAAACCAGGATATTCTTCTTCGTCCTGGGGCTCTTTTCCCTTCAATTTTACCCTGCAAAATGCATTGGAGTAGCTCGTATCTGCCTTGATTTCTCATTATATGTCCCAAGTACTCCAGCTTACGGCTCTTCACAATGTTGACCAAATCCGCGGTTGTGTTGTTCCTCCGCAGTACTTCTTCATTGGTGACTTTGTCTGTCCATGGTATTTTCAGGATTCTTCTGTATAACCATAATTCAAACGCCTGAAGTTTTTGATAGAGTTTCCGCCTTCAATGTCCACGTTTCTACTCCATACAGAAGCACTGAGTACACGTAACATTTAAGGAGCCTTATTTTTGTTTTCAGGGTGAGGTCATGGCTTTTGAACACAAAGCTCATAGCCAAGTTTTACTAACTTCCGATATTATTTTATTGTTTTTACTTACGATACGTCAATGTTATAGCAATTAAGGGGATTATATGCTAAGGGGTACAAGTGATAAGATGGTTAAGCTGAGAAAGATGAAGTCAAAGTTAAAGTAGTAAATTCTACATCGAATTAATTACTTATCAACTTATGTTAAATTAATTTAACAAATTTTATTAATCTAATTATAAAATCGTTTTTACATCATCGGTTGGCGCTACAGCACTTCGTGAGCCTTGGCCTGCTTCAAAATATTCTTCCATCCTTCCCTATCGAGTGTCTGTCTTCTCCAGTCCCTCACTCCAATCTCCCTCAGATCTTCCTGTACATCGTCCAGATATCTGAGTTAGGTCGCCCCCTTCTTCTTCTTCCGACCGGCCTGTTTAGCATAGTTATTTTAGTGGGATCACTCTCATCCATCCGCATAACGTGGCCCACCCACCTTAGGCGGTTTATTTTGATGGTCTTCACAATATCTGCATCACCAAAAAGTCTATAGAGTTCAAAGTTATATCGCCTTCTCCACAGACCCTGTTCGTTTACTCCGCCAAATATGGTCCGCAATACTTCTCTTTCAAAGACTCGTAGTAACTCTTCATCTCGGGTCGTCATTGTCCATGTTTCCGATCCGTATGTGAGCACTGGGTGTATTATTGTTTTATAAAGTTTGCACTTTGTTGCTATTGACATACTTCTCGCTCTTAGTTAAGGGCCCAGGCCGAAATAACAGCGGTTAGTCACGCATATTCTTTTTTTATCTCGTTGGATGTGTTATTTTTGTAGTCTACCAGTGATCCTAAGTAGCAGAATTCTTCTACCATTTCTATCGTTTCGTGTTGCACCTCTAAGTTATTTTGTTGAATTCTTGATATGGCCGGCATATATTTAGTTTTCTGGATGTTAATCAGAAGTCCGATGTTTTCTGCGGCATTTTTGATACGTGTGAAAGCCTCCACTGCTTTATTTTGGGTTCTTCCAATTATGATTAAAAATCGTTTTTACATTTAGTATTTATTTTCATTCAAAACATTTGACATTTTGAAACTTACGTAGGTACCTTAGGAATTTCTTAAAGTAAAATAAAAGAAAAATAACGTTAAACACTTTATTCTTTAAACAAAAAAAAATATTCTATTTTTAAACAACAAACACTTTATTCTTCAAACAAAAAAATATTCTATTCTTAGAACAAACACACAGAACACACATTTTATTCTTCGAACAAAAAAACATATTTATTCGTCATAATCTGAGACCAGGTCCAGTTGAGTGTCTTTTTCATTTTTCAAAGGAATAATTACTTCCAATTCTTGGAAGTTTCTTTCATGTTGTGGGTTATTAAAGGATTCGCGACTTCGACCTTCATCGTGGCTTAAATTACGGTAAAAATCATGGTGAATGGGAGGTATAAAGGGTAAAAGTTACAACAATTTTTTTAATTTTGAGAGTGCTATTTTGATGAAATCTTGTCGGAAAGGCGCAAGTTCAATGACCGATGGAATTTCTGCAGGTTGTCCTACCCTTTCAGTTTGTTGTTTCTCAAATCAACAATGTTAAAGGGAAAATCTTCGGACAGAGTATCCTTATAAAATAATGTGCAAGGTGTTTGCTTTTCGAAATGACACCATTGCATTCTTCGTAAGCCCTTTACTTTGTCGTTCATTATCTTGGTTAACAAAGCTATACTTTTAAAATCATTTACATCAATTTTGTTCACCAAGAACTTGTTACTAGATTAAACTACAACATCCATCCAATCACTGGGGATAAACACAAAAGATGTTTTTCTTTTTAGTTTTTCAATCACTTCAAACTTTTGATCACATTCCATAAAAAAATGATTGAAAATTTCTCCACCCAGATGAGATTCGAACTCACGACCTTTAGGTTTAAAGGTAGGCGCTCTTACCACTGAGCCACAGAGGGGGTAAGTTCCAAAATTTAATAATATGCATATTTTTGTTTTGCCCTCCTGCATTATCACTAAATGCGCTAATGTACTTAATAGTGGACGGTAAGCTTAAAATAAATTTCAGAAGACATGAAATTATCTCCTCAGCCCCTCTTGACGCTTCTCCTTCATGCCACATGAACATTTGTGCTGTACCTTTAGCAAGGTCATGAATATTCAAATTATAGGTCCACAATTGCCTCAGGTAAAATACTTTGCTATTAGTCAATAGGGGTATTGGCATAGACTTTTCGAGATCAAAGCAAATAACTACTCGATCTGTAGATCTTCAGCTTTTGCTTTATTTTTTGCTTGTCGAGCTTTATCTGCTTTTTTAAGATGAACTTTTTTATTAATCTTTGCAGCAGCTGCATCTTGTGGTCTTCCGGTTTTTATTGTGTTATCAATCTGGTCACATCAAAAAATACATGTATCTGTATAAGGTCTGTGGAAACCAAGATTAAAGCAGTTATTGAAAATATAGCGATAGTCGCTGATTTTGACAGGTTTTTCATTGTGTTAAATACAAAATTCTTTGTAAAGTTCATATATGTTATTGACATTTAGTGCATGATCTAGATCTTTTCTATTTGGATTGTTATGACTTGTATAATGACTTTTTAATTTTGGTAATAATTTTATGTATCTCTTCACAAAATTTGTTACAGAACTATCAAACTTGTTGGAAGGTATGTGTTTTCCTCTTCTGTCAGTAGGTGGTATGTCAGTGGTAGAGTCAAATTTTTTTCTCATAACGTTAGCAAATCGTTAGTTGCTTATATCCAAAGTGCGCAAAAAAATGTTTGCATATACGTTTCTCATTTAAATGTATAGCTGTGCTAACTTTTTTATGACTTATGGCTCTTTGAACTTTACGACGAGGAGCACTTACTCTAATGCACGAATGCAAAAACGAAGTTTGAAGATTCCAATTTTGTAATTCCCAAAATTTGTTAAAAATATTAACTCTGTCATTTAACTCGTTGCATTTATACCTACAGGAATAGGGATAAGGTCGCATTTGCTTAGCTGCGTGAGTTCCTTCCGAAACGGAAGAATGATCTGAAATTTTACAAATACCACTTGACGATGTGTCGTCATCATCACAGCTGTGTCATAATGATCTTTATCACCTATAAAAATGAATAGAAATAAAAACTTAAAAATAATGACTTCGCTTAAGATAAACCCAGACTTTAATATTTTCAAGCAAAATACTTAAGTGCCGAGTGATTATTAATATTAAAAATTGTAAAATGTACCAACTTCTTCGATTATTTTAGTTTAAATAAATTCATGTATATAAGGTAAACCATTGAGGACAAAACTAAAACATACTACTAACAATATTGCAATAAAAACGAGAAATATTGACTCTGTAAACCCTGTAAACATCTAAGTATTTTATATTACCCAAAAATAAACCAAATTAAAATTTAAAAAAAACTAAAAATAAATAGGAACATTAAAAAAATAGTCAAAATGTTTTTACTACTAACTTGGTATATTTTGTGGTATTATTTCACTCATTTTGAATACTTTTTTAACAGCTCGATTTGCAATGGTGCTAAACGATTCACTCAAAACCTTAAAAAACCTTAATTCACCTGTATCTGTTTGCCACTAAATTTTTAGTACTATCTAGTATTATTTTCTGCGCTGATTTTACAATATTTTATCGCTTTGAGAATTTGGGAATAATTTGAACTTTGATTATTAGACCAAATTCAAGATGAATTGTTCAAAACTTTATTTTATTTTTATTAAATCTATTTTATACAAAAGTAAAACTATACATTGAATTTTAGGATCCAAATGATAAAACAAAACCCCAAAGTTTACGTATTGTAGACTGGCAAATATCTACTTTGGGAAGCCCATGTGCGGATCTATCTTATTTCCTTCTTGTTAACACTCCTGAAGAGGTTCTAGATGATATCCAAACTTACCTAAAATTTTACTATGACAAACTGGCTTCGCAACTTCGTAATTTTAATTTGGAACCCGACGAATTGTTTCCATTCTCTACGTTTTTAGATCATTTCAGACTATGTCTATTACAAAGTTTTTTCATAGTATTAATAGTTTTAAAAGTAATGGTAACTGACAAAGAAGATATACCTGATCACGTGGAAGCTGCTGATAAAACGGGCGAGCCTTTCGCTTTGGTGAATTATGAAACAAAAAATTTTGAAGAGTATGCTAGAAGATTAAAAATTGTAATGCAGTTTTTGGTTAAAAACCAGTATTTGTGATATAAAATTAATATTTAAATAAAGTCTATTTCTTAATTTTGGTTTATTTTCATATAGAACTCATTATTATACGGTCAATTATTATTAGATTTTGATTCGATACAGAGCAGCGACAAGCCGCACATACGTATTTCGACCTATTTAGGTCTCCTCAGTACAGTATAGCCACTACTCCGTATCGAAACAAAATCTTTTCCCGTTGTAGAACATAGTTATCAAAAATAACTATGTACAGACGTAACTACGCCATCTAAGAACAAAAAGAGAAATTATACGATTTCTACCTGGCGAAATCGAATTCAAATCTCAGCCACCGTGCTTTCTAAAACTCGTAAGTTGTTAATTAATTTTCCATTAACATTAACTCCCGCTTTGATATTATTGAGCGTGCTTTGAAAAAATTTTTTCAGAATATAAGTTAAACAAAAGTGGCGATAAAACACATCCCTGTCTAACTTCTCTACAGATCTTCATTTCTTCTGGGTGTTGCTCATCAATTTAAACTATGGCACTTTGGTTCCAATATAATGTTTGCACTATATCTATGATTTTACTGTCAATGCGCTTGTTCATATGTATTGATATAATTTTTCATGTCTTACTTTATCAAAAGCTTTTTTGTAGTCAACAAAGCATAAGTGTAGATCAACATTTACATCTCGACATCGCTGAATCAACCTGTTATTGGCAAATAGTCCTTCTCGAGTACCCATTACATTTCGGAACCCGAACTGCGTCTCGCTAATATCATCCACTAGACTTTCGTATATTCTCTTAATTATTACTTTCAGCAGTACTTTTAAAGTATGACTCATGAGGCTCAGTGTTCGATAATCAGAGCACTCTTTTGCTGCTTGTTTTTTGGGGATGTTATACATGTTGATAATAAAAGGCAAAATAGAAGGAAAGCGAGGAATTGGAAGAAAAAAATTGTCCTGGTTACGTAATATCAGAAACTGGACAGGACTTGGATTTGAGGAACTCTTTTTTTGATTTGAGGAAGAACAGCTGAAGATAGACAAACGTTTGCCACCATAACCGCTAACCTCCATTGATGGAGACGGCACTTGAAGAAGAAGATACATGTTGAGTTCAGTCACTCTTGTGGTATTATTCCCGTATCATACACCGTATTAAATAAATCTGCCAGTACTTCCAAGTTATCCTCTTTCACTAGTTTTGACAGTTCTACTGGTATTTGATCTAATCCAGCTGCCGTATTGTCTTTAGAGTTTTTGATAGCATATTTGTTTTCATCTAACGTGATTTTGTCTCTCTAAAGGATTTAATTCTTGTATTTTATGCATTTCACCTCTTTCATCTTGGAAAAGTTCTCTGACGTACTCCTCCCATCGTCTTAATTTCTCTGGTAAATCTATTAGTAGTTCTCCTTTTATGCCTGTTGGAATTTTACCACATTAAAGAAGTTTCTTCGCTGGTTTGGAGTCTAGGAATAATTTAGGCAACTTTTTCCCAAAAAAAAACCTTTATTTCCATAAACACAATGTCACTAAACTTCTGGATTCCTACAAGGAAGAGCCACTAATGTTTTTACAACTTAATTTTAATAATTACAATTTTATATGAATGACCAGAAGTCAATTTTGTCAGACCGACATTTTTATTATAACGAACACTTTTTTTGACAACGCGCAAGCGTTGGAATTTTAAGACATAGAACATATTGTGTTACATAGAACATAAAATATATTAAAATATAGTGTTGGGAATTTATTTCGCCAACATGCTGGGGGGCCTTGGTTTTGATAACAAAACTAGATACGTATAAATACTAATAACTACAATACTAATACTAGATACTAATTTAATGTTGAAATTTTAAATCCCCTTTTTCCTTAAAAAAAAAATAAATTTATTCATCATTAATGGGTTAAAACAGCAATTTTAGTAACAGAGCGCAAGTATGTTCCATTTTTAGTTTTTACTTCCACCACTCTTACCTTTCCGTCTTTACCAGGAATAGTTTTTATAATTCTTGCTATAGGCCACCTAAAAGAAGCAACGTTGTCCTCCTTTACAAGTACAAGCATACCTTCTTGTAAATTTGGCAACGATGTTCTCCATTTAGGTCTGTTTTGAAGTTGCGTTAAATAATCTTGGTACCACTTTTGCCAAAAATGCTGCTGCATTTGAACACACAACCTCCAAAATTTTAATCTATTTTGAGGAATCTCTGTTAAATTAGTTTCAGGGAAACTTGTCAAAGGAGCACCTATTAGGAAGTGACCTGGTGTGAGATAATCTAGGTCAGTTGAATCATTATTAATAGGCATGAGAGGCCTTGAATTTAATATTCCCTCAACTTGAATAATTAAAGTATTAAACTCCTCATATGTCAAAATATTATTTCCCATCACTCTTTTGATATGATGTTTTGCACTTTTTACCCCAGCCTCCCATAGACCTCCAAATACTGGAGAATAACTTGGGATGAAGCAAAATTCAATTTTATCGTCAAGGCAAAAATTTTTTAAATTGACATTGTCTTTTAGAAGTTTTTGTAATTGATTGTTTGCTCGCTTGAAGGTGGCACCATTGTCACAAAATATTTTGGATGGTTTACCCCTTCTAGAAATGAACCTTTTTAATGAAGCTAAAAAAGTATCTGTTGTTAGATCAGAGAGTAACTCCATATGAATTGCCTTCACAGAAAAGCAAACAAACAATGCTATATATGCCTTTGTCATTACAGACTTTCTAATACATGACTGTTTAATTTGGAATGGACCACAGAAGTCTATACCAACATTCTGAAAAACTCTCGCTGAACGCACCCTCTGCTCTGGGAGAGATCCCATTAGCTGTTCACTACACTTGGCCTTAAATTTGAAGCAGCTTACACATTTGTGCAAAATCTTTTTAATCTCTTTAGTAGCACTAACAATCCAAAAATTTTGATTTAATGAACTTAAAACTTGTTTTTGACCTGCATGTAAAAGTCTCAAGTCCTCTCTGTGAATTAAAAGATCAGTGATATGATTGTTTTTGGGAAGTATTAAAGGATGTTTTTTATTAAACGAAATATTTGAGTTCTGGAGTCTACCACCAACTCTCAACAGTCCCTCAGAGTCCAAGAATGGACATAAAGAATTTAAATTAGACTTAACTGCTGTGTTGTTGGTAAGACATTTTATTTCATCAAAAAAATGAAAACTTTGTTCATGTTTAATAATGGTTTTAAGGCTATTATCCAGTTCTAAAACTGTCAAACTTCCAGTAAACCTTTTATTTTTATTTTTTGTATTATTTACAAATCGTAGGCAATAAGCTACTATTTTTTGAAGTTTTGTTAAGCTAGAAAATTTTATGAAAAAAGATTCTGGTTTAACCTTAGCAAAAGTGACAACCTTACATTCAGGCAAATGGTCTGGAATAGGAAATTGAATTTCAGCATGTAAAAATTTAATATTTGAAAGAAATTTAGGACCATTAAACCAAAGGCTGTTAGAGTTAAGTTCATGAGGTTCAATACCCCGAGAAAGACAATCTGCTGGATTTTCCTTAGTGTTTATATACAACCATTTAAATTCAGATGTCATTTCTTGAATTTTAAGAATTCTATTAGCAACATAGGGATTCAATTTTAAAGGTTCTGACTTTATCCAAGCTAAGACAATGTTTGAATCTGAATATAGAAATACTTTGCCGACTTTATCTTTTAACAGTTCAAAAACCTTGTGAGACAATTTTGAAAGCAACAAAGCACTGTTCAGCTCAAGTCTTGGCACAGTTAATTTTTTGTTTATAGGAACAATCCTAGATTTGGAACAAATCAAATTTACATGTACTTTATTTTTAAATATAATTCTGGCATAAATTACAGCTCCATATGCAATCAAAGAAGAGTCACAAAACCCAACTATTTCAATATGAAAGGCACCAGTAAAGTATAAATTTCTTTGGACAGTTACTGTGGGCATGCTCATTAAACTTGTAACAAAATTCTTCCAATTATCAAGTAAATTACTAGGCATCACAGCATCCCATTTAACCTTATTTAACCAAAGTTTTTGCATAATTACTTTTGCAGCTACTAAAACTGGGCCTACTAATCCCAAGGGTCATAAAATTTAGAAATAAAACTCAGAACTTGTCTTTTAGTTACACATTCATTTACATCTACTTTTGGACAATTAAATTTAAAATTATCTGTTTTTGTGTCATAAGTTAATCCCAATGTCTTTACTGTCAAATCATTTTTGCTGAGATTCATTTCATCAAAATTTTGTTTATTCTTGGGAATATCATTTAAAATATGTAAATTATTTGAGCACCATTTGTGCAACTCGAAGGACCTTAATTTTAGTAACTCTATAAGCTCATTTTTTAATTTTATTGTTTCTTCAATAGTGTCACCACCACACAAAATGTCATCAATATAGGTGTTATTAAGAAGAGCCTGTGCAGCCAAAGGATAGTTTTTACCTTCAGTTCGGGCTAATTCTACCAAACACCTGGTAGCCAAAAAGGAAGAACTTCTTAAACCATATGTTACAGTTTGAAGTTGTATACATTGCAAACTGCCATTTTTCTCTCGCCACAAAATATTTTGTAATTGGCAATGATCTGGATGTACCAAAATCATTCTGTACATTTGTTTAATATCTGTCAAAAGGACATACTTATGTTTTCTAAAAAGGACGAGAATATCAAAGAGCTCCTTTTGGACTACAGCACCATTATAGAGATAATGATTTATACATTTTTTCTCTTTTGATTTCATACTACCATCGAAGACAACTCTTAATTTTGTGGTTTTCTTGTCTTCACGTATCACTGGATGGTGAGCCATGAAGTATACAGAACCACTATTTAAATCATACATACTGAGACTTACTATTTTGGCATGCTTTAGAGCTAAATATTCATCAATAAAACTTTTGTATTGACAGTAGAGTTCAGAATTGGAGTTTAATCTTTTTTCTAAGTTCTCAAGGCGTTTTAATGCTACAGAAAATGAATCTCCTAAATCCAAATTTAGTAAATTTTGTTTTAATGGCAATTTAATTTGGTATTTATTATTTATTACTTGCAAAGAATTTTCAAAATTTATCTCACAAGCTTCCTGTTCAGTAGAATACTCCGGAAAAATTTCTGGAACCTTCTCGGTTTCCCAAAATTGAGAAACAATATTTTCTAAATTATTTTTTACACTTAAATGAAAAGAAGAAAAATTACAAATTTGTAGTGGTGGAGAAGAACCACTAACTACAAATCCAAATAGAGTATTTTGTAATATAATCTGATCTAATTTTATTTTATCTGCCAGCAAAATTTGAAAGGAAATATCTGCCCCAAACAATATATCAATCCTGCAAGATCTATTGAAGTCATTATCAGACAATTTAATATCTTTAGGAATATTTAAGTTTGAAACATTGAAATTTGCTTGTGGTATATGACTGGTAATTTTATCAACCACAGAACATTTTATATTTGTGCTATAATCAAACACACATGATTCAATTTTTAAATTTACAGACTTCTTTACGTTAGTAATACTCTCAGAAATACCTAAGATATTGAAATTATTATTAAATGTTTTTAAGTTTAATTCACTTACCAATATACTTGTTACTAACGATATTTGAGATCCTGTATCCAGGAGGCCTCTAGCAGTGATATAATCACCCCTTTTTGTTTTAATTTTTACTTTTACTGTTGGCAACAGAACATTATCAGTTTTTTCATTTATTGAACCAAATGTAATCACCCTATCCTCTGTGTTACTGCTGCTACCCTGTTCAGTACTATCTGATGGAGAATGTCTGTCCAAATGCAGCAGAGAATTATGTTCCTTTTGACAAATTGAACACCTGAAACTCATTTTACACCTACCAGGATGATTATTTAAACAAATTCTACAAGCCTTATGCCTGTCTATAAAAGACAATCTTTCCCTTACTGTGACAGATTTGAAATTTGAACAATTATAAATTTTATGACCTGAGGATGAACAAAAGCTACACCTGGCTTCTAATTTTACTTTACTTGTAACCAAGTGTGTTTTTTGATACCTTTCTTTGGCAGTGCCATATTTTTGATCTGGAACAGTTACAGTTTCTAAGGCTGTGGCCCTATTTTCAAGATAAGATAGAAAATCTTTTAAATTTGGCAATTTTGAGTTGTCCCTATCAATTTGAAATGATCTATTAGTATATTGATCTAGTTTTTTGGACAAAATACATATAAGAATCATATCCCAACTTTCTACAGGTTGTTTTAAATTTTTTAGTGCACCTAACTGCTGTCTTACTTTACTAATGAATTCACGTAAGGCAGTGGAAGTTCCTTTTTGAATGGAGGGAATGTAAAGTAATGAATAAATATGAGAATTTATTAATATTGTTTCATTGTTATAACGGTTATCTAAAATTTTCAATGCATCATCATAAGAGTCATTTGTTAGAGGTAGATCATTAATTAGGCTTCTTGCCTCCCCTTCCAAATGATTCTTTAAATGAAAAAGTTTTTCAACATTTTGAAGTGACTTATTTTTATCAAAAACAGCTATAAATAAATCTATAAAAGGTCTATAACTTGTTAAATTCTTACCATCAAATGTAGGAATATCAATTGGTGGAATTTTTGAAGCTGAAAAGGAATTGTGTACAATATTTTGGGGATTACTTACGCTCTGTACTACTGTTTCAGTTTTTGAAAGCTGATTGTTAATTTTAGTTAGTGTATTGAAATACTCTTCTTCAATATCTTCCAGGGATTCATCATATTCCTTATCAAGACATATAATATCACAATGAAGGTCTTGAACCTTATTAAAATTCTCTATTATTAGTTCTTTTCTCGTTTTTAATTGACTTATTTTTGATTCTGACATTTCATCATCAACATGTGCTGAAACAAACCTTGAAATTCTTTTGATAGACTCAATGGCCTGCGTTTTTTTTAACTTTGTCTTGTCAATATCTTTTTTCGTCGCCATTTCTTTATACCAAAACTATACTAAAACAATTTAAAGAACAATATACAATTAATATAAACTTTAAATGAAAAGTTTGCACTATAGATTGTTATTGATTGTTTACACCAGCAAAAATAAATGTCACTGTCACTTTTCTGTCACTTGTATCTGATCGATTTCATCACAAAACGACTTTGACGTGATACTTGATTTCTCATCTTCGGGTGTCTTCGGTATGGACAAGTATGGATTTGGATCTAAGATGGCCGCCGCCGTTCACATAAATGACAAGGTCAAAATGCTGGATATAATTATTTTATTCAATGTGCTTTTTATTGGATAATTTCTTTTTTCTTCAGGTTTTCTGGCTTACCTTTTGAATTAATTCCTAGCTTTGTTATATCCGACTCGATTGGTCCAAATTTAATGTTGGAATTTTACCACATTAAAGAAGTTTCTTCGCTGGTTTGGAGTCTAGGAATAATTTAGGCAACTTTTTCCCAAAAAAAAAACCTTTATTTCCATAAACACAATGTCACTAAACTTCTGGATTCCTACAAGGAAGAGCCACTAATGTTTTTACAACTTAATTTTAATAATTACAATTTTATATGAATGACCAGAAGTCAATTTTGTCAGACCGACATTTTTATTATAACGAACACTTTTTTTGACAACGCGCAAGCGTTGGAATTTTAAGACATAGAACATATTGTGTTACATAGAACATAAAATATATTAAAATATAGTGTTGGGAATTTATTTCGCCAACAATGCCTTTTATGTATCCTTGCTGTCTTTTTCGACCCATTCCAGTCACTTTTCTTATTTTTAGTGCATATTTCTCATATAATATTTTGTTTCTAGTTCTTCTATTTCTTTACATTGTTTCATCAAATAGATTTCCTTAGCTGTCTTAATTTTTTCCCTAATTATTCATTTAATTTCTTTTTCTACTCTCTTACTAGTAAATTGTATATTACCTACTATTTGGATGCTAAGTAAATGCATCATAACAGATACTGACACGTAATGACTAGCACGTAATAAAAAAAATTACGTTTCAGTTTTATAAAAATGTGTAATATCACATAAGCCTCGTAAGTCAGTTGGTCGAGTTACCATGGAAACGAATTAACAGACGTTATTTTGACAGATTAAAAATTATTAAACTGTCAGTGTAAATATAGTGGTAATTTAATTTTTATTTTTATAAACGAAAATAATGGTAGAAAAAGTATAGTACACAACTTGAGTTGTAAGCTTATTACATGCTTGTAAAATTACTGCGCTCGCCGCTACGCGGCTCGCGCGCATCTTTTTTACTTGCATGTAATAAGCTTCTTACAACTCTCGTTATGTAATATACTATTATACTTCTGTAGATCTTTTTCTTTATATTTCCTTCTTTCTTCCATTTGTAATAGTATTTCGTCTGTCATCCAGTTTTTTAGGTTTTGACCTATGTGGTATCTAACTTTTTTGAGCTGGTTTCAGTAATGTGTTTTTTATAATATACCACTTTTTATTTACATCCATAATTTGTTTGTTGTCAGTTAGTGTTTTTTGCATATTAATATTAACATTATTTTTTAATTCGTTTTTTATTTCTTTGTTTTTCTTACAGCATTTACATTACAACATTTTTAGCATTCTTACATTAATTTTTGGTTGTGGTTTTCT
Organism: Diabrotica balteata; assembly: GCA_918026665.1. NCBI lineage: Eukaryota > Metazoa > Arthropoda > Insecta > Coleoptera > Chrysomelidae > Diabrotica > Diabrotica balteata. The sequence goes on from OU898277.1 coordinate 159,277,887, forward strand.
GAGTTCAATTCTTTTTAATTTCATCTTCACGTCAGCAACTCACAGATTGTGGTTTGAGTTAACATCTTCTCTAGGATAAGAGTTATAGAGTTTTTATATCTGGAATTTACGAGCAGAAAGTCTATCTGGTTTCTGATAATGTGGTTTTCTATATGTGAAGTAGACGTCCATGTATATAGTCTTTTATTAGAAAGTTAAAACCAAGTATTCCAATGACCATATTATTTTCATGGGCAGAATTCTATAAGCTTTTATTCTCTCTGGTTTCTAGTTCCTAATCCAAACTGTCCAAGTATATTTCCAACTGTACCTACTCCAATTTTTGCATTAAAGTCTCCTAAAACGTAAGTATTACAATACACTAAAGATTGAACAAACCATAGAAAATAATAAAAGCCTAAAAAATCTGCGAAGAAAACTAAGTAATGAAAAAAGTCAGAACATTACATTAAAAAACAAAAATGGCAAAATAACAACAGATAGAGAGGAGCTTTTAACAATAGTAAAAGACTTCTATGGAAAACTTTGTAAAAGCAGACGGATGGACCAAACACAGCTTAAAGATGCAATAAGCAAAACAATATTAAATCAAGGCTCTGAACTCATGCCAGAAATAACTCTCGGTGAAATTAGACAAGCGATGAATAAAATGAAATCCAATAAATCACTAGGAGACGATGGAATTGTGATTGAGGCTATTAAGAATGGCGGTAAACCTCTAATGAGGAAAATAAAAGATCTCTTTAATCTATGTTTGACAAAGAAATCCATACTATCTGAATGAAATAGAGCCAAAACAATTCTTCTGTACAAAAAAGGAGAAAAAACTGATCTGGAAAATTATCGACCAATCAGTCTGTTAAACCATTTTTATAAACTTTTCACGAGAGTAATCACTACAAGATTAGACAAGAAATTGGACCTATATCAAAGTAGAGAACAAGCTGGATTCAGAGCAAACTTTGGAACCAACGATCACATTCAAACAATAAAACAGCTCATCGAAAAATCTATAGAATATAACAAGCACTTAGATTTAACATTCGTAGATTTCTACAAAGCATGCGACTCAGTAGAACTCGACATAGAAGCATTAAACGAGAGCTGCATTGATAGCCGATATTCGAGGCTAATATGTAATAAATTAATATAAGGTTGAATGATCGAATAAATGAACTTTGATAATACACAAGGCAAATATCGAGCACAGCATTAATTTAATCTTGCCCAAGTACTTTCGAACCGCAGGCCGCAATTGACGAAATGCCCCTTAAGATGATCTAGTGATCGAAAGTACTTGGGCAAAATAAAATTAATACTGTGCTCGATATTTGCCTTGTATATTATCAAAGTTAACATATATATATATATATATATATATATATATATATATATATATATCATCATCATTATCAGCGTATTCTACCAATTATGGTGCAGCCTCCCTTACATAGTCGTTCTTCATATCTGCCCACGACTGTCTAATATTCGCTTTTCTGTGCCATGTTGTACCGGCTTGTTTCCTTATGTCATAGTCCCATCTTAAATTTGGACGTCTTCTTGGTCTCTTGACGCCTCTTGGATACCACAGAGTAATTCTAGTGGACCATCTATTGTCAGTTCTTCTTGCTAAATGTCCCGCCCACTGCCATTTTAAAGATTTTATTCGGTGGATTACATCAGTGACCTTCGTTTTCTGTCTGATCCATTCTATTCTTTTTCGATCTCTCTTGGTTATACCTAACATGCATCGCTCCATTGACCATTTATATATATATATATATATATATATATATATATATATATATATATATATATATATATATATATATATATATATAAATGCGACAAGCTCGGTACAAATACACGCTAACAGCAACCAAATAAAAATCCAAAGAGGTTCCAACAAGGTGATACGTTGTCATCTAAACTTTTTATATTGGCTCTAGAAAAAGCGATCATACCCCTTGAATGGGGTGACAAAGGAATAAATGTGGACGGAGAGATGCTACACCACCTAAGCTACGTAGACGATATAGTCCTGATTGCAGACGATTTGGGACAAACAAAGAAAATGTTGAAAGAACATTTATAGAGATGAATACAGCCTGTCATAAAATAGGTTTAAAAATGAATATAACAATAACAAAATATATGACGAACTTAGTACCAAGTAAACACCTTGAAATACAAAATGAAGAAATAGAATTGGTAGACATATATATCTGGGTCACGAAATTAGGATAAGTAAAGACAATCAAACAACCGAAGTATCTAGTAGAATAATACAAGGATGGGCAGCATACGGAGTTCTTATGAACGTGTTTAAGAGTGACATCCCAACTAATATGAAGAAAAAAGTTTTCGACCAATGCATGCTACCGGTGATGACCTATGGTGCAGAAACATTCCAAGGTGGCCCCAAGGATAGGGGCCACTCAGCGAGATAGGATTAGAAACGAAGGTCTACGAGCTAAGTCATTGAAAGAAGCTTCAACTTAAAATGGAAATGGACTGGACACGTTGCCAGAATGAAGAACGAAAGATGCACTCCCAAACTAGTTGAATGGAGACCAAGAGATGATAAACGTAGCAGAGAATGACCACCAACACGATGGCAAGGCCACTTACGAAAAACAACAAAAAACTGGATACAGCAAGCACAAAATAAAACACTTTAAAGAAAAACAGAGGAGGCCTATGTCCAGCAGTAGATTGATAGAGGCTGTTGATGATGATGAAAATGTAAGTAATATCTCTAGATTTTGTTGAATTAGAACTTGATTGTATTATGCAATTCTGAATAAAACTTTACTATCTCATCTTCGGTCTTATCAGCTGTGGGAGCATAGACTTGGATCATATTAATATTACAGTTCCGTGCTTTAGTTTTTAGCAATATTATTCTTACTAAAATTTGAATCACACTTAGCACTGATTTTCTAATAGTATTGCTTATGATGAAAGCTACTCCGTATCGATGATCAGTTTTGTCTCCTCCAGTGTAATAAATACTGTGGTTATTTATTGATATCTCTCCATTTCCTGACCATTGTACATCGATTACCCCAAGTATATCTATATTTAGCCTTTCTTTCTCTTTTTTAACATTATGTAGTTTTCTCGGTAGATACATACTTCTTCATAGGGTTGAGTATTTTTTTTTGTTTTTTGTACAAGGTTTCGCATGTTGACGACCGAGGAAGCCTTGTGTTCTGATGGTTGTCCTTCCCTGCCGGATTTTGGTCTCCGATTACCATAATTAATAAAGTATCTTGCGCAAATAGTGCTAGCCATTATAATTTATACTAGAGATATTATCAGGGACCTTTAATGCAGTGGTTTCTCGTGGGATGTACCAGAAGACTATGATCTAGAATCTAGATCATCATACGAAAAGGTGAGATTGACATTTAATAATATATATATATATATATATATGTATACATATATATATATATATGTATATATATTTATATTATTATATATTATATATATATATATACGGATATCTTGGGTTTAGTAGTCAATATTGGCCTTTAAGTAAAACTCTTTTAGGTTTGTTAAGCTTTCGATTTTATTGTACTCTTTTTCAAAACGTACTAAAAATTAACATAAAAAATTACATTAAAAAAATGAAGTTATTATATATTATATAATATATTATATATATTAGAAATCTCACAAGAGTGATATTAATTTGAATAAAGTACAAGCCTATGCATTAAGTGAACATTGTATTACAATGGGCCATACGCCTAACTATGATCAAACAGAAATATTGAGAAGGGAAAGAAATTACAACAAAAGACTGTTTCTAGAAATGTGTTTAATTAAAACTACACAAAACACCTTAAACAAAACAGAAGACATTGAAAATCTTAGTGCTTTATACAGTAATCTTCTTTTAAATAAAAGCATAACATTATAAAAGTTCTTAAAAGTTACGCATATTAAAGGGATTATTCCAAGTTCAAATGAGATTAATTTTATTTTTATTTGTGTTTTTTCTTTCTTAATTACTTAGTAACATAAACTCTGTTGCTTGTTTAATAACTGTAATATTATATCAAAATTTGCAATGAAGGTTTGCATAAAGATAGACACTTCCTCTGTCAAACTCACCTAAAATAAATATAAAAAAATAGAAGAGACATGGAAACCTTAGTAATAAGTTTTGACAGAACGAAAAACTAAATCAAATTTAATAATGTCATTATGTTAATTAATTTTGCTAATTTTAAAACACAATCCTCACAAGGGTAAGCCTATTGAAGATATGATAACTTCATTTTTTTAATGTAATTTTTTATGTTAATTTTTAGTACGTTTTGAAAAAGAGTACATTAAACTCGAAAGCTTAACAAACCTAAAAGAGTTTTACTTAAAGGCCAATATTGACTACTAAACCCAAGATATCCGTATATATTACTCACATAGTCACTAAAGCCCTTTCTAAATATATATATTTATATATATATATATATATATATATATATATATATATATATATATATATATATATATAAGAAATACTGGATATTATTGACTGTCAATATAAACAAATAACACAGTTTATTAGGGTTGCAGTTGCAGTTGACTGCAACCCTATATATATATATATATATATAATATATTATCATTATATCTGATGATTGTACTTCTTATATAAAACATAATCTAATCTAAAGTAGGATAACTATTGTTTGATTTGAACATGTCCTTGCAATTGAAAAAAATATATTCACTTTAAATATTTTATAAATGTTGTATTGTGACTATTACAGTTATTACTAGAATGATCAGTTAGATGACTCGCTAATTTAAACGTACTCACAGGTGAATACTTAAAAAATTATCAAAGATAGATAAAGAAAATTTCGGGATTGCTATCGCTTATATAAATATATACGCTGTAATTGGATGACTGCGTAGTTAGAATTAAAGTTATCCGCCGAAATGGATATCGCTAAAGAACACAGGGCGTTAATAGACCGTATTGCTAGTGAAAATGGATTCACCGATTATGAAATAATAACCAGTTCTGGATCAAGTAAAGGAGACAATTTTCTTGGAGTTGTTACTGCGATTACCATCAAAGACAAGGAAAAAAGTTTGGATTTGATTTTGAAGTCTTCCCATACTAATAAGGGTTTTAGAGAAGCTACACCCATTAGAGACATTTATAATAGAGAAATATTTTTGTACGAACGTGTTTTTAAAGAGTTTAAAAAATTCCAAGAAGAACACAACATTGAAGGTAAACAACATTATTCTTTAATTATAGAGAAACATTTATTTAAAATTAAAAAAATTATTTTATTTGTACCTTATCTCTTTAGAGCGCACAACTATTTTTTTATTAGGAAAATAAATTATATAAAGAAAAATTAGCATATTGCCATGTTTAAAAAAATATTTAAGTTTGCACTTTGAGATGAAGGGGGTGGTCGTTTTTTCGACCATCGTTTGTCAAGGACAATATACTCTATGCTTAAATCCTAGTCAAAATATCGACCACTTCTGTTTTTCAAAATAAAAACAAAAATTAACGAACAAAAGTATTCATTTTTAAAAATCAGTATATCAAACATTTTCTTATATTTCATGAAATGGTGCAAAGCATTCTAAATAGAGAGCCACTTTACATCTACGGCAAACAATTTGAATTCTTTTCGTTTTCTTTGCGGTGCTACAATATGCGCAACGTCGACATTTTCCTTGTACTGGCAAGTGATCTTCCAAGCTTGTTTTTCTAATATTAGTTTCCATGAAGACACCTTATATTATTTTAATATTATTTTATATTATTTAATATTATTTTTCCATGAAAAATAGGGAACCACTTTGTACATATCCAGATCTGGATGTAGATTAGTACAAATATAATCCATTATGCTGTTATCTCTGCTTGGATCAATAACTAGCACTTTTACATTAAAACTATTAAGTAAATTTATATTGGTAATAACATAGCTGTGTAATGAATCTAAATAATGAATATTAGAGTCACCTGTCAAGATAATAAAAGAATTTCGTGGAATTTTTTCAAGCAAGGATTTCAATATTTGAAAGAATAACTGAATAATCGACTTAGGGGGTCTGTACACAACAATAAGAAAAGTATTAATCTTCTTACTGAAAATAATAAAAAATTCAAATTTAGATTCAATTCTCAGGTGGTTAAATTTATTGAAGTCAACAAAATTGAATTTATACTAAAACGTTGTATTAATTAATTAACATGCCTCCATGGATGCTTTCAGGATTGCAAAATTTAGATATTATGGAATAATTGTTAATATAAAATCGTAAAATAGTTTCTGTTCTAATGAGACCGATTAGGTCGAAATACGTATCAACAGATACAAAGGCACTGTTGTGAAATCAAATATTTGCTGTATTTTCACTTTCACCTTAATACAAAATGTTTCCAGAGGATACAACCAGTGCTCAGTTAAAAGCACAAGATCTGCCCAATAAAGAAATACTTCCAGTTTCTCAACTTTATTGTATATAAAACATAATGTTGTATAAAATAATACAAAAAGGTATTAACGATATTAAATTAAGATATACTGGTATTCAGTTTATTATCGACCACACTTGACAATAATAATTATGTTATTTTTGTGCCCTGTATTGTCAAAGATTCTATTTGATCCTGGTTGGGAGATACTAATTCCTTTTTTATCTGGAAATTCCTTCAAAAATCTTTATTGTTACATTGGTAGTTGTGGAATGCTTTGAAGTCGAAACGTTTAAAACCGATTCCTTTGGGCCACGTAGATTGTTTGTAGATTTGATCTTTGTATGTTTCGCTAATATCAAACATAAAACACTTATTACGGTTTTCCTCAGTCGGTAGTTTCTTTACAACAACATCCGCGTCGGAGAATTGTTCTTAATTTTTTACGAACTCTTGGATATTTTCAGATGATACATGCCGCTTAATTCTATAAAGGTATAACCAAACTTTACGCTCGGCACCAAAATCACCACACTCCTCATCTTGTCCAATATTCTTCTTCGAAACTCGGTTTCTTTTTCTTTTCTTATAATGCACTGTTGTAAAATCACTCAAATCCTGCACATGTTGTTGGTCATCGGGAAATTTTGAGTCCTGTCCCATAGGCAAAGCGAGATTAATTATTTCATCCATTTTATTATTTTAATATTCGCTTTCCACCTATAGGTTAGGTGTGTTTGTTGACAAGTTATTTGTTTTGTATACAAAATTGGCGACATCTGATAGAATTTACTTACTTACTTACTCCGTGGCGTTACAACCCTTCGTGGGTTTTAGCCGACTCGACAACATGCCTCCACTGTTTTCTGTCTTGAGCAACCTCCATCCAATTCTCCACGCCCATAGTGCTTAGGTCTCTTGCTATATTATCTCGCCACCGGAGTTACTGTTTGTTCGTCAGAATGTCTTCTGAGGTGTCCTGCCCATTGGAGTCTTCTGGACTTTATTTCTTTTATGATGTTGGCGTCTGGGTAAAGTTCTTCAAGCTCTTTATTAGTTCTTATCCTATATTGTCCTGATGCTTCATCAAGCACCGGACCAAAGATCTTCCTTAGGATTTTTCTTTCCCAAACACGTAGTCTCTCTTCATTTGCCTTTGTTATCGTCCACGTTTCACTTCCATACATCACAACGGGTTGTATGATTGTTTTATAGACCTGTATCTTCGTACGTCGTGTTAGTTGTTTTGATTTTATAAGGTTTTGGAGGGCAAAAATACATCTATTGCCAGCCTGAGTCCTGTTGTTTATTTCTTGTAATCCGTTATTGTCTTCAGTTATTGTTGTTCCAACATACTTGAATTCTCTAACGCGCTCAAAGTTAAAGTCATCGATGGTAATGTTCTGACCGATTCTGTCTCTGCTTTGGTTATTGCGGCTCATATATATATATATATATATATATATATATATATATATATATATATATATTATATATATATATATATATATTTCGTCTTGTTTTCGTTGATTTGGAGCCCCATCTTCTCTGCTTCCTTCTCAAACCTTACGAAAGTCTCCTTCATCCTTAATCGCGGGTTTCCTATTAGATCTATATCGTCTGCAAATGCCAGTAGTAAGTTTGGTCATTCTCGATGAAATACTGTATTCGGTTTTTCGATTCTTGCACTTCTGATTATGTGCTCCAGAGCTAAGTTGAAGAGTTGTGGTGAAAGTGCATCTCCCTGTTTTAGTCCATTGTTTATTTCAAATGTGTCCGAGTATTGTTGTCCAACTCTCACCTTACATCGTAACCATTCCATACACATCCGTATCAACCGGACTAGTTTTTTTGGGAAAGCCAAGTTCCTGCATCGCTGTCCACAGTCTATCCCTACATACTCTATCAAATGCTTGTTTAAAATCTATGAACATCTGATGAAGCTCACGATCAAACTCCCAGGATTTTTCCATTATCTGGAAGATATTATCTGATAGAATTGGTTGTTTATATTTATTTTCAATGTTTTTATTTTGTGGGTCAGTTTAATTGGTATTTTATTTTCATCTTTGGTGTGATAATTTTTTAACTCATCAATAAATCGACTTTTTCTTGCAGTACATAGTTATTAGATTTTAAGAGTTCATTATTATTTAACAGTAATTTATACTTATTTTCCTTTTCCTCCAATGAGTGCCTTAGCATTTTATTTTTTAACTTCAATAGATTCATGAGTTCAGTAATATCAGATTGCTTTTCACAACATACCATATGTGTGTTTCATATTTTAGAACATTTTAACTTGCTTTTAATGGCACAGGAAACATGATAACTTTTTCCGCATACCACACATACTATCGTTTTATTTGTCTTAGTATTAAAACAACAATGTTTTATCTTCAAATTTTTCCTCATCAATTTGAGAGAGAAGTCACGGCACATTCACTCCGTGCGTCATGTTGACAAGGTTTTTTTTAATGCATTGGTGATCAGTGTTGTAGTGTATGGTCGCTCGGGAGACTAAGAGATCGGAAGCCTTGACGAAGACATCAGAGAGGATGTCGAAAGCTCGGTGCAATAATACTCGACGCGGTTTAACCTGGAATTAATTCTTATAATATATAGCAATAATATAAACAATAAAAAACGAGTGCTTTAAAATAAGTGTTTTTCCACATAATTTTTCTGCTTCGTCAGAACTACGTAAAATGTTGACACTATGTGGTAAATGAGACGATTCAGCTGTAGAAACAACAGCAAGTATGACGTTAAAATTACAATGGTATATTATAAATTAAAGTTGCTTTGATTTAAGAAAGAGCATAATTTATGCGATTTAAAACCAAAATTAAATAGCATTTCCAATTAAACTATTGTTAATTTTCTTAAATAGTTTATTAATAAAATTTTTATCCAATATTAATTTATTATAGATCCCTTCGAAAGTGTACCTAAATGCTATTTATGCTTTACTGAAGACGAACTTGAATGTTTAGTTATGGAGAATTTAAAAACACAACATTACGGTTTATGGGATAAAAAAGTTCCAATGAATCCTGGGCACATTAAAGCAGTTCTCATTGAATATGCTAAATTTCACGCGGTTTCATTTGCAATGAAACAGAAAAATCCCGCACTATTTAAAGAATTGGCAGAAGATTATGCAGATAATCCATTTGAAAAACAATTTAACGATGATAAGGATAAACAGGAGAAGTTTAAAAATTTTATGGCTACTACTTTATCTAATGGTTACAAGGCATTGGAAGATGATCCAACGTTAACAGAACATCTTAAAAGATATGAACAAGCTATAAGTCCCGAATATATGGCTAAACTAAAAGAACCAGAATACAAAGTGGTCATAACACATGGAGACTGTTGGTGTAACAATTTTATGTTTAAATATCAGGTAACGATTTATTTTGTAATGTAAAATAATACAAAAAATATTAAATATTCAACCAATGCACATATAAAGAGTGGCCCAAAAGTCTGGAAACGGCCAATTATCTCGTAAATTGCTAGTCATAATTGTATAAAATTTTAGGCACACCTATTTTGGGATACGGAAATTCCATAGTTGATATTTGCAATTTTGCCATATTTGTCGTTTTTTTTTATATTATTAGTAACTTCGGTTTTTCAAATTCATCACCCTGTATATTCAGTCATTATTGGAATCTTCTATTCAATACGAGTATAACCATATAAAACACTTATGATTTTATGTAGATTGGAAGGTCTTAAATACATAAAACAGAAGTCTGGCAACGCCTAATAATTATTCTCAATAAATATTTTAATACTATTTTCAACTAAATTAAAACGTAACAATTGATAGATTACAACATTTTTTTAAGATAATGGTTATTTTATCGAGTGTTCAAAATGTTTTCCATTTGTGAGATGAAAGTATCCTAATCCATGAGACTTTCTCCATGATTGTCTAGAAATTATTCGAGATTAATCGATATTCGTTGCCTTAGCTCTGCAAGACTTGCTGGTTTAGTCTTGTAAACTGAATTTTTTAAATATCCCCAATAAAAATAATCTTTAGGATTAAAATCAGGTGAACGTGGAGGACATTCAATTCTACGTCGTCTACCAATCCATCGTTAGGGAAATATATTATCTAAATAACGCCGAACATTTACATCAAAATGAGCTGAAATTCTATCTTGCTGAAACCATTTCTGATTAAAATTGGCTCCAAACAAGTTTCTCAGTGTAGGTACAATTTCATTTCTAAGTAACATTTCGTTACTACCTGACGTTAAATTTTCTTCAATAAAAAATGGCCCAATTAACTGAGTACCTATTATACCTGGCCATACATTTAATTTTTTGGTCTTTGAGTATGGTTTTCACGCATCCTATGTGGATTTACGTCACTCCAGTACCTTAAATTGTGTTGATTTATACTTCCAAGCAGTGTAAAGGTTGCTTCATCGGAAAAACATATTCTGTTAACGAAATTTTTATCTTTTTCAATTTTCAATAGATCATCTTCAGGGGCATTTCGTCAGTTGTGGCCTATCCGACAGAATATGTCTTTGGCTTCTATATAACATGTAGCTTCTCCTTTTAAAAAATTTTAAAGTGTTTGTTTGTCTTTGTGTATTGTATTGTTATGTCCAAATTTACATTTATGATATTCTACTCATGTCGGATAGGCCACAACTGACGAAATGCCCCTGAAGATGATCTATTGATCGAAAGTACTTGGGCAGGATTTAATTGATCACTGTGTTCGATAGTTGCCTTGTATACTATCAAAATTTTCAATTTTATCCATCATTGCCTCAGTAAACTCTAATCTACGATCGAAGTAATATTCACTTAATTCTTGAAATAAGGTAATTTTTTATGGTTTAAATTTATTTTTACGTAATCTATGTAAGACTGATGAACGACCTACATCATGTAATAGTGTGACCCTGCGTAAGGATGTATGTGGATCTTCAACAAAACTTTGCATTATATTCAAAGTTTTGTTGTCATTCATAACTCTTCTCGATCTGTCTGATCGGTATCAATCTTTTACTTCTCCAGATTCAGGTACAGTTTTTTGTACCGTCGCCTTATGAATAGGAGAGCGATTTGGGAAAGTATCATTGAACAAGTTAGCTACTTCACAATAAGATATTTGTCTCTCGCATTACTCTCTTATCATTAGAATAGAAATTCATTATTTTTCGTTAAGAGCCATTTTAGAGAAGCAATTTATCTTGCATAAATTTCGAAACACAACTACTGTCAGTTCTAGTTAATAATGTAAATGGTGAACAAATGTCAAAATGACAGCATTTAACATTTTTTTTTTTTTAATTGAGTTTAATGCGTCGACAACTAATGGTCATTGGCATGGTACAGTGATTACAGTCAGGTGTGTAGTGTGTGTGTGTGTGTAGAGTAAATGTCTTGATACTAAGCAATCGCACAGGGATAGAAATTATTTTCATTTATTAATTTTTAATAAACGAAAATTTCCACCCAAGTGAGATTCGAACTCACGACCTTTAGGTTCAAAGGTAGGCGCTCTTACCACTGAGCCGCAGAGGGGGTTACATTCTACATTTAAATATTTAAATTTAATAAAATCTATATATTTTGCACTGTTTTATATATTTAAGACCTTCCAGACTACATAAAATCATAAGTGTTGTATATGGTTGAACTAGTATTGAATAGGAGATTCCAATAATGACGAATATACAGGGTAATGAATTTGAAAAACCAAAGTTACCATCTACAAATATAGGACAAATACTATGATCTCCTATAATACCTGACCAAACATTCAACTTTTGAGGATACTGAGTGTGTCTCACGATCAAATGAGGATTCTCCGCTGACCAATATCTACAGTTGTGCCTGTAAATTTTATCGATCATTCTTTTGCAGAAATCCATTCTGCTCTGGATCGTCTTCTGTTAGCTCCTGCACAAAAGACAATTTATATAGATGAAGTGTTTCTTGATTAAGACATCTTAGGATAGTTGTGTGACTCACATTATTTTGACGTGCAATTTGACGTGAACTTGACGTTGGATTCTCTGCGACACTTAACAAAATATCCACTTTCACCTCATTTTTAATGAAGTTCGGTTTTCTTTTTTAATGGTTTGACATGTCCAAGTTCTTTGAATTGTGCATAAATTTTAGACATAGTACCTTGTGAAATATTAGGCAGCCTAGGATACCTCTGATTAAATAAGTTTGCTACTCATACTTCATTATAGACTCTACATGATATAGTTCGTTGAAATCAGGTTGTTAAGAATCATTTAAAAACATAAAAATATGCAGGAAAACGTCAAAGTACGTTAGTTTGTGCGTTGTCGTTTATGCAATAGTTGCGGACGATCTATCGATGGATTCATATATAGTTTTGTCTCCTGAATCAAAATCTGAAAACGGCATTTTGATATCTCGAACCATCTTCGACATAACTGGCATCAAAGTCAAAAATAGTGGCATCACAATTCTTCTAAATATACATTCGTTTCTGCTGACACAAATAAATGTTAAATCGAAACCAAAACGTCGACTAAATAAATTTTATTTATTAATGTTAATGCAATGTGAAATGTATAAGTCTATTATATATAAGAGGTCTTTTTTATATCAATAATGATAATATTATTACTTATTTCCAAATATTGGTCTTAAATGACAGCTTTCAAAAACTAATATTTAAGTATTGTTCTGAAGCTATTTTCTTGTGGCATTTTAAATTAATTACTATTTTTATTTTATTTTTATATTCCCAGTTAAATAGTAATTAATATTTAAGTATACTTCGTTGGAAGATTAATCATTGGTTAATATTATTTTAACAGTAATCCTAAAAATTCTAAATTAATTCATTTCAAATTCAGATGTTATAAAATGTTAGAATTTTAATACAACCCTGTACGATCATATAAACATCAGGTTTCACGTGTTCTGTGTATGTATTTGTTGACGGCTACTTTTCTCTTAAATGAATTTGGTTATAAAACCTACTTTTAATAAAATGTACTACATCAGCTGCATAAACTTTTAAGCTCAAAATAATTTGTATTGTTAGCCCTTAGATTGATTTTTACGAATCTTCTTATTTTTTATTATTTGTACTGACCATAGATAAATATGGTAGAAACAAAAAACTTAGAAAACTTAAACATTTTGACAATATCCAAAAAGAGTTTAAATGTATTTTATTTTTAATTAAAGTAATTTAATACCAATTTAAAATTCTATGTTTATTTTAGGATCCAAATGATAAAACAAAACCACAAAGTTTGCGTGTTGTAGACTGGCAAATATCTGCCTTTGGAAGCCCATGTGCGGATCTCTCTTATTTTTTGCTTGTAAACAGCAGTGAGGAGGTTCTAGATGATATTCAAACTTACCTAAAAATTTACCATGACAAACTGTCTTCGCAACTTCGTAATTTTAATTTGGATCCCGACAAATTGTTTCCTTTCTCTAGGTTTTCAGATCATTTAAGTATATGTCTGTTACAAGCCTTATTTTGGGCTTTGTTAGTTATGAAAGTATTGGTAAGTGAAAAAGAAGATATACCTGATCATGTAGAAGCTGTTAATAAATCGGGTGATTCTATGAGTATGTTGAGTTATCAACCGAAAAATTTTGACGAGTATTCTAGAAGAATAAAAATTATAATAAAATTTTTGGTAAAAAACAAATATTTGTGATATAAAAGTTATAAGTGAATAAAATATATTGATTAATTTTTATTTATTTTAATGTAGATCTCATTAAAAAAAATTGTAGTTCTGTACGTAGTTTTGTAGTACAAGTTTTGCTGTAGTTATATTATAAGACTTTAAAAACTTTAGTAAAACGTTTTTCTTCTTTAACCCATATTCTATCATCTCTACATCTTGTTAACTTTTGTCTTATCTGTCATCAAGTATCCATTGTTTTCCTAAAATAGCTGAGATATAACGCACCCATATTTTCTGGGATTTACTTCTATATCTTTCCATTTGACTTGGTCTCCACTCTATTACTTTATTTGCTTATATAATTTAGATTATCGTCTCATTTTATTTGAAAGTTTTTTTTTTAATGATTGTAACTTTGTTTTATTGAAAACACCTTTGATTTTGCCTCTGTCTCTCATTTTTACAGCCCTTCTTCTATTTGGTATGGAAAAAGGAAGATACATGAGAGATAAGCACCCAACGAACATTGCATTAAACAATCCATTTAAAAAGTTGTTAGCAAAGATATGTGGAATTTTAACACTAAAGAAACAGCTTCATAATACCATAAAATAAAATAAAGGCCAAAAAGTTCTAAAACAAAAGTTGAAGACAAAAACAAATAATATTACGTATATTAAGTTAAAAAATATATTATATAGTTCAGATGCTCACATTCCAGAGGTAGAAATTCCAGTAATTCTAAATCAAGAATCAGAGAACTTCCAGATATAACCGATGATGAAATTAAATTAATGCTAAAAAGTATAAAGAATAACAAAACACTGGAAGAAAATGGCATTGTCAGTAAAATTACAAAACTAGAGAATACCTAAATGCATCCTAAAAGCTTTAAAAATTCTTTATGCCTGCGTCTTTGAAGGAATTACTCAAAAAAAAATAAATAGTGGCATTACGATAATATTACATAAAAAAAAGGAGATGTAACAGAAAATGAAAACTACAGACCTATCGGCTTCTTATCTCATGTATATAAGCTTTTTGTGAAAATAATTAATAACAGACTGGGACCTAAGCAAAATTTTCACCAAACAGAAAAGCAAGCCGAATTTAGTCCTGTACAAATTTACCATAAATTTGTACATTGTAAAAAATCTTATATTTTTATAAAAAAAACTCCCCTTATATCTAAACTTGGACCAGTCCCAAAAACCAGTCCATTCTCGGTCCTGAACTGTTAGCAAGACCAACAAGTTTCTAAAAACCATATAGTCGCCAAGCAACCGTCTTAAGAAAAGGTCTGACAAGCAAGAGCTTGCCACCCGTCAAATTCATTTCTTCATTTATTTATTATTTCCTTATTTTCCAATTATCTATTTTTTGTGGCCAGTATTTTTGGCAGTGAGTGCATGGTAACAAGAGTTAGATGCTGTGCCTTATTGTAAGTAGAAAACTTATATTTAATCTCAACTTTGCAATTGTTCCAAGTCGCGGTGTTGCCATATCGTGCCACGAGTGCATATACGATTTGCGATCCAACATTTTTAACATTTTAACAACGATTTTATTTTACATGTTATACAAGTTAAACATTTACTTTTATCCATAAACTATTAAATGCTATTTTCTACAGTAATGTACTCTATTTGTCTTCTTGCAATAAAGATACATTTTAAGGCTTTACATATTTAATATTTACACCTATCCCTTGTCAAGGGAACAACCTTTCAGGTGCTGGACTCTCCAGCTGGTCCTTCGAAGCTAAGGAGTATCTCAGAAGCTTTGTGCGATAAGAAAAATCTTTCTCCGAACCAGCAAAGTTCGCTAATGCGAGCTCCTTATTCGTACAAGTCCTCCTGAAGTTGGTCCTATATTGGTGTCCTGTATCCAGCTGTCATAGTTTTTAATCGATCGTTGTTGGTTAATGAGATAGTAATAAGTGGGCGAGATTCTGTTCTGCCGGTTTATGTTGTATTTATATAGTTTTAGTATCTTCTTCTTTTGGTGCCGTGTCCGTATTCAGACGTTGGCCGTCATCATGTTTACAATTTCCTGAAACCTTTCCCTGTCGGCTGCTGCGCGAAATAATTCTTCTACTGTGAAACCACGCCATTGTCTAATATTACGCAGCCATGAAAGTTTCTTTCGACCACCCCATCTCTTTTCTTCCACTTTTCCTTGTATTATAAGGCGAAGTAGATGGTATTTAGGTCCTCTAATTACATGGCCAAAGTATTCTGTTTTTCTCCTCTTTATGGTATTTATGAGCAGACGTTCTGAATTGATCATTTGAAGAACATCTTCATTGGAAGTGTGCGAAACCCTCGATATCTTTGGGATTCGTCTATAGCACCAAAATTCGAATGCTTCTAACTTGTTTAGCATTGTGGTTTTTAACGTTCATGTATTACAACCGTACAATAGTATGGACCACA
The DNA here is from genome assembly GCA_918026665.1 of Diabrotica balteata. Taxonomy (NCBI): domain Eukaryota; kingdom Metazoa; phylum Arthropoda; class Insecta; order Coleoptera; family Chrysomelidae; genus Diabrotica; species Diabrotica balteata. The sequence goes on from OU898277.1 coordinate 159,294,470, forward strand.
CATAACATTTCAGGACCTTCTTACGAATATTCATCGACAGGTTTCTGTTGCATAAAACTGGTTTCCAGGTCATAAAAGCCTTACATGATATTTAGATCCTGGTTATTATCTCTTCATCAGAATTACAGTTTACATTTAATCAGCTGCCAAGGTATTTGAAATGATTTACCCTTTCGATCTTCTCTCCATTAAGAGAAATCAGACCTTGATCTATATTGATCTTACCAACTGCCATCCACTTTGTCTTTAAAATGTTGATTTTAAGGCCTCTCCGATAACTTGCTTCAGTTGTAGCATTTGCGATTCATTAATTCTTTGAAATATATTGAAATCCCCTCATACATGTTTAAAAAAACGAAGAATTTTTTCCACTTTTGTTAGTTCGTATCTTTCAAGTTAAAATACCCAAAAGTGGTTTCAATCATTTTTGTGTTGCCAAGTAATATAAACCCTTTTAGAGTTGTTTGTTATTTTAAAGATGTGTAAGAACTTTCTTGGCATTTTCTTCTAATGTTTTATTCGAAGTCGCCTTATAATTTTTGTACGTCGTAGAAATGGAATCTTCTGCTTTATAATTCCTGTCAAGTGTTTGTTATTCCAAGTTAAGTGAACGTATTCTTAAGAGAATTTCGTCATTCTTACTTGGGTAGTTGTAGGCGCAGGTATGGATCCAAATAGATTTTTACTTGGGTCGTTTTAGGCTCAATTACGGATCCAAATTCATTCGTCGAATTTGTGGTTTTCTGTTAATCTCTTTATGGAAATATGTAGCAGTGAAAAGTAGTTTTGTAGCAGTTAATGCTTCAATTAATGTTTTGAGTGAGGATTGGAAGAATCGTCGTTTCCATCCTCGTTTTGTTTCTCCCTGTTTGTCATCTAAGGCTTTTTGGCAGTTTGGAGATGGAGTTGTTCGTTACGCAGAGAGAGTGAAGCCCCCAGTTCCAGTTAGGGTTTCGGAGGTTCCAGTGGCGTCTGGTTCCACAAATTTTAGTGCAGTTGGTTAGTGAAAAATCCAGGTAACTTTTTGATCAAATTTTAAAGTAAAGAAAGACAATTTTTTTAAATAAATAATTGCTTTCTTTAAAATTTAAAAATAGTAATATTTAATATTGTAAATTTTGGATTTTGACTTTAGCTGTTATTTTATTTGTTTTCAGTTTTTAAAATATTATGGTAACATAAGACAGCTAGCGTTATTTTTTTCGATATTTATTTGTTTTGTTTGTTCTAAAAAAAAGGTTAATCTCTATGCGGTAACATTTGTAAGTTTTTTGTAGTATCTTCAACTCCTAGAGTTTGTAAATGGATGGATGACATGTAAGTTTTTTGTATTTTTGTATTTTGCGACTATTGAAATAATATTTTTGTATTGTCTTTTTTTAAGTATTCTTGTATTCACTATATTTTGTAACAACTGTTTATGGTAAGACATAATAAATGTTAAATTTTGTTTTCTTAACATTTTGTTTATTTTTTTAACTAACCCCTTTTTTGAGTTTTATTTGAAAAAGATATGTTTTTATGTTTAATAATTATTTCCCTAGTTACAACTAGTGGTTGTAATAGGTATAAGTAGGCACCTCAAAGTGGCGCCCTATATGAAATTACCACAGGTGTTTTCTGTTTCTTTTTGCTTTGTTTATCCCAAGAGATTTATGACTTCTTATTTCATTTTTTGGTTGTTGACCCAATCCAACCCCCTTATCTTTTACTTATCCACGACCTCAGCTCTCCTAACAAACCCTGAGTACCGTTCGCACAAGTCGCGATTATTTTGCTTGCCTTCTCTTCACCCCCTTAGTTTCAGTCCCCGATTTTCTACCCCTTGTAATAATACCCCATGTGGTGGGCAAAAAATATAATCATTACACACTGACTAGATTTAGTAATGTTTGGAGATCTTGTAAATTTTCTGCAAGAATGGCTGTATCGTCAGCGTATCTAATATTGTTGATTATTTCTCCACCTAGTCTTACGCCCTCTTGTATGTCATCCAAAGCCTCCCTAAAGATTTCTTCAGAGTACAGATTAAAAAGAGTGGGTGGCAAAACACAACGCTGCCGTACACCACGTTTGGTGGATATTTTTTTAGTCGGACTGTCTCCAATTTGAACAGAGGCTACTTGATTGTAATATAAGTATTTCAGCAGTCTTATATCATAGTGGTCAAGTCCTGCTGCCCGTTGGCAATCGAAAAGTGTATCGTGTTGTACTCTGTCGAATGCCTTCTCGAAGTCGATGAAACAAATATAAACATTCTTTCGGATTTCACAACTTTTTTGTAATAGAACGCGCATACAGAATAGGGCCTCTCTAGTTCCTAGACCGTTTCTAAATCCTACTTAGATTATTTTAATATATAAGTTTAAGTAGCTCAGTAGAAATTTGAGCTGGTCCAGGTGCTTTATTGTTTTTGGCTTGCTGTATTGCCTTTTTGACTTCCGAATTCAGTATATTGGGACCTCTGGCTAACTGGTTGTCACAGGCAGTATTTGGAGCATTTTCTCTAGAAGCATCATCAAAAAGGTCAGTGATGTATCTCTTTCATTCTTTGCACTGTTGTTCGTGATCACAATTTTTTCCATCCGCTCTTTAAGTATGTGATCCTTTTTCTGTTTTCTAATTTAGGCAGTATATTTAAGTTTCTTGTGGAGGTTGAAACTGTCATGCTTTTTTTGGAGATCCTCTATTTCTTTACATAAATTCTCAAGCCAGGATTCTTGGGCTTGTTTAATTTTTCTTTTTATGCCTTTATTGATTTCACGGTATTCGATAATATTCCTATTTTTATGTTGCGTCGAACTTCCATCAGGTCTAGAATTTCTTGTGCCATCCACTCATTTTTTGCCAACATGGTAGGTGTTTTCAAAAACTCTTGTACGTTCTCTAAAATCGAGTTTTGAATATCATACCAACATTCTTTAATGGTTCTGTTTTAGTTTGGTATGTTTGATATTCTGTGTATTTTAATATTTATCTGCTGTGATATGTGTTCGCGCGTTTGAGGGTTTTTCAGGTGGTCGAGATATATCTTACAAGGCTTAGTTGGCTTTGTTAATTTCTTTAATTTAATTTGTATTTTGGAGCAGAGTAAACTGTGATTCGAGTTTATGTCTCCCCCGGGATAAGTTTTTACATATTTAATATTGTTTCGAAATGTATTGTTTCGAAGTTTATTAGGATAAAGTATATTTGGTTCCGTACTGTTCTACCTTGATGTCCATCTTGAGGGGATTTCAAGATTAGTGTACCAGTAGTATACCAGTAGTATACCAGTATATATATATATATATATATATATATATATATATATATTTATATATACAGTATAATACACTTTTAGTATACCAGTATATATTAATCAAGTACAAACACTTAAGTAAGAATTAATTCACTAAAATAAACGCAATATTACTTGAATAATTAATTAAATGAAACGATTTAAAATCGTAAAATCCTCTCAAACAGAGCCGCGCCAAATCTCATTTCGCTTTTCCAGCAAAGTAAGCAAAGTAGAAAACTGAAATATTAACCTCACCTTTCTCATTTTGTCTGCCTTTTTATTCCCATTCATTTGCTGAACAAAGTCGAAAATTCCCCAAACGAATGGAGATAAACGCTCGAATCGAATTAAGTTGCACGGAAATGCTTTTAAACTTGCAATTTAAGCAACACGCATACGGCTTTGCTTTTTGTTGTGAAAGAGTGTATGCCTTTACAAATTGATTATCGACTTGCTTTTATTTCGGTAGTTCAAGTGGGACGATCCTTCGGTAAGAATTGAAAATTACTTCGAGCTTGGTTTTGAGTAGGTGTACGTGAAGAACTTAGAAGCTCAATTTTCTGTTGAAAGATTACAGAAAAACCATTAGCTTAAAAGTGTTTAAAAGTTTAAAAAATCTAACCTTTATAACCGTATAATCTTTATATATATACATATATATATATATATATATATATATATATATATATATATATATATATATATATATATATATATATATATATATATTATAAGGATCACTCAGACGAGTGGTGGGTTCTTATATCGGTCTCAAGGTGGAGAAATAAAAGACAAAGTTGATAGGCTACTTTATCTATTTTGAAGACTCGCTTTCGTATTCTGAAAGCATCATCAGTTCATCTAAAAAGAACAGTATGAAAAACCAAAGATCCAAAGAGAAGTTATTAAATGTGTTACCTCAAAAAGACATGTAGCAGTCAATCATATTAAAATTGTAAAGAAGCTTATGATAATGGACATTAAAATATTACTTTGCCTATTAGATATTATTGACACGTCTAGGCATTCTTCTAAAGAAATAATTGGCATTGTGTTGTGCTAACTCATTCTAATCTACTGCAACTTCGTGAGTACCAGCTGCCAAAGTATGTGAATTGTGTTGCAAATTCAAGAGTCTACAGCCTATTATATACAACTGGAGACGTTAATCCAGGTAGGCTAACAATTTTCTGGCATTATGCCGACTGCTATTTCTTGCTGAAAATTCTGGTTCTGGATGGTGTTTATGTAGGAAATAAGGTGAAGCTCCACTACTTGTGAATATAAAGTCGAGTTTACATATTGATTCTGATGAAAACTAGACCATAACTTCCATGGTGTGGGGATCGTACCACTCTCGGTCAAACTGTGGTTCACTTCTTTCACCACGTCGCTTTCTCACTCTTGGCTGACTATCCTGCATCTCCAAATAGAGCCGTAATTCGTCACTAAAGACTACTTGATTGCATTACAGGTCTCATAAAATTATTTCTCTACACCAAAGCAAACTGTTATGCCAATTTTAAGCTGTGGGAGCCCCAAAATTTTGATTTTATGATGGATAACTGGACACAAGTAGAAATTGTTCATGATTCGAATATCTAAAGGACTTTTTGTAGGTAAGCTAAAAAGGATTTATCATCTATTTATTTAACAAAAATATATAAATCATCAGCAACTATATACATTTGACTAGTTACTTCTGAGTAAAGATACTAAGATTTTATGACATTAAGAAATAATAAGCCGCTTAAAGTATATCCGAGATTTTTTTTTGTTTGTTACTTCACCTTTCTCACCCATATTATCTACTCTAATAAGAAAAAACTGACGTAACTATCTGCCTTTTACTTCTAAAAGAATTTCTAAATATACATATTAAACAAAAACAACAAGAATGTTCTCTAAAATAAGATTACTTTAGAAGTAATATGAAAACGGATTATCTTCTCTTACGGACTCCGGTTGAATATCTAATGAGCGCGAATATTATACAGAAAACTCTAATAATATCCATTTTGGGACCTGTGGTTGGTTCTTAACTGATTAAAACTAGAGAAAACAAGCAGCGAGATTAGAGGAATGAGTTAGTTAAATTATCTAAGGTAAATTTACCTGGTTAACTTTTAATTAAACTAAAACTTTATTTTAAACTTGAATATCTTTACTCTATTCAACTATCTTATTTCATTAGTACGGGTATATTATTATTAATATTATTAAGTTGTGCCATAATTCTACCGTTTACTGTACGGATAATTGAACTAATCCTTAACTGGTGACGTGATTTAACGCTAAAATTGGTCGTGATGCTGAAGGAGACCACATAGGAGCATACGGTCTAGGTAACAGGAATAACAGTGGAGATAGACTTGTACAATTCTACAGAGAAAACAATCTGTTAGTAGCCAAGACCTTCTTTAAACAACATCCTAGAAGGCTATATACATGGAAATCACCTGCAAACAGAAAAGATAGAATTGTTAGAAGTCAAATTGACTTCATTTTGCTCAATACACCTTCAAGAAGTACATACAATCTACGAAAACATACCCTGGAGCTGATATACATAGCGATCACAATCCAGTTATAAAGCATTTTAGATTAAAAAGATTTCTCAAAGTCAAAAAGAAAACAGTAACAAGAAAAATATACATCTCGCAAGTGAAGAACTCTGAACAGAAAAAAGAAATAAGTATCATGCTTGAGAAAGAAATAAAAACGATCGAAAACTTGGTACTGACAGACATTGAAGTAACATTGAAGTACCAATCGGTTCTTAAGCGATTTTTTAAAATTTACTCATCAAAATTTTACCATATTTTCAAAAAAATATTTAAAATAGCTATGATATCGCTTATATACCACCTATAGGACTCTTTAAAAAATCAAAATGAAAGTGTTTTCTTGTAACTTCAAGAAAAAAACATTAGTTTTAGTCTAGGTAAAAAGTTTAATAGCAGGTGACTACTTGAAAAAAGTCTGTATTCTAATTTTAAGTAGTAAAACTAGAGAAGATATTATTTATTAAACATTTTTTTGGATATATTTAAAGTTGCAACACAATAATTTCAAGGTAAGTAGTTGTAATTTTAAGAAAATATCTAAAAAAACAAATACAATAAAGAACAATAATTTTTTAATTGTTGATATACAATTAAATATTATAAATATCTTGTGTATATTTTATATTCCCTTCGGAAGTAACATTACTTATTGTAGAATAATATAATTATAATTGTAACGTTGTATATCAAAAATTAAAAAATTATTGTTCTATAATTATAGTTTATTGTATTTGTTTTTTAAGATATTTTCTCAAAATTACTACATACCTTAAAATTATTGTTTTTTTTTATTGAGTTTAATGCGTCGACAACTAATGGTCATTGGCATGGTACAGTGAATTTTTACAGTCAGGTACCTAGTGTAGAGTGTAGTGTGTGTGTAGAGTAATTGTCTTGATACTTAGCAAAGTCGACGTCATTGTCTTTGCAAAGAGACGCTAATTGTATCCGAACGTCTGCGGTCCCTCTGGTGAGTACCGATCGCACAAGGATAGAAATTATTTTCATTTATTAATTTTTTTTTAATAACCGAAAATTTCCACCCAGGTGAGATTCGAACTCACGACCTTTAGGTTCAAAGGTAGGCGCTCTTACCACTGAGCCACAGAGGGGGTTAAATTATTGTTTTGCAACTTTAAATCTATCCAAAAAATGTTTAATAAAGAAAATTATCTCTACTTTTATTACTTAAAATTAAAATACAGACTTTTAATACCTTTTTACCTTACTTACCTACTTACCTTTTTATCTACCTTTTTTTTAAGATAGGTAAATAGCAAAAAGTGTAACCCGTACCTAATAAATGTAAAATTATAAATAAAATACCTGTGATCTGTTTTAAAATTTATAAACTTGTTACCTAGACTAAAACTAGACAGCATTCTTTTTTTCTTCACTTTTAAGCTATAAGGAGCGAAAAAAAATTGCTCTGAGGAGTGTGCCATCAAATTTGAAAAAGCGTTGTTTTGGCATCAAAAAAAGGACGATTTTCTGTGGAATTATACATATATGAAAAACTATTATATATCCACAAGGAATTGAGGAAGGAAAATTTTAGCAATTTACCGCTGACGACGAAAGACATTTCTTGCGTTCGAAAAAATATCTATGCTGCAACACGAAAATCCACACCATTATTGCCCAAGTTCTACAAGTGTTAGTGAACTTAAATTTAAAAACAAATACAGGTGAAAACTTTTTATTATCTATGAAAAATAATTTCGCAATTTTTTGTTGTTCCACAAATCTTTACTGCTTGTCTAATGTAGATTCTTTGTATGTAGATGGAACTTTTCAATACTGTTTTAAATATGTTTTTCATATGTTTACTATACAAAAATGGTTACAAAAATGGTTTTTATGTTTTTCTAGTATTTTGTTTGTTAACAAAAAAATCACAGCAATCGTACAAAGAGTACTTTTACAAAAGTACATTAATAACAGTATGTACAGATTTGTAGATTTGAATTTAAATTTTAAACCGAAGCGAATAATTCCTGATTTTGAAATAGCAATTCAAAATGCAGCCAAGTAAGTGCGACCCGACATTATTATTTTTTGTTGCAACGTTAATTTAACACAAAATTTGTACCGAAAAATTCAAAATTTAGGTTTGTTCTCGGAATTTAAAAATGAAACTGTTATTGGAAAATATTTAAAATTGTTTTTCGGCATTCCATATTTAGATGTTAACGACTTTTTTCTGATGAACTTTTTAATATTATGCCAAAAAATGAGAGAGATTTGCAATTTTGTTATTAGGTACCTAGTCGATAATTATTTAACGGCAAATTCAACATTTCCACCTTACATATGGGCTTCAAATTCATCATCTTTTATATCTAGTACAAACGCATGTGAATCATTTCACTCGAAATTTAACGAATGTTTTTATAATTCACATCTTGGCATATTTAAATTTACAGACATTTTGTTAAATTTTCAAGCAGAAGTATTATGTGAAAATTAGAACTGCACATAGATTCGCAAGAAAACTTGATAAACCGACAAAAACAAAAGTTGATTTTATTGAAAATAGGATAAATGGATATTACGTTAGTTAAAACATTACTAAATTAGACTTTATTAAGGCACTTTGCAATAATTTTTATGCGGCTAACTTTTAAAATCTAAAATATAGTGTTCACTTTTACTTATTTTAATCACTATTCAGACATTACAATTAAGCATTTTTATTGTTTAATTGTAGTTTTTGTTATTGTATATAAGTTAAGTTGCTATTAATATAAAAAAGTGAATATTACATAAACTCATTTTTATGCAATTGAAATGGGTGGATATATCTATATAACAGTTGTTTTTTAATTTTTTTGTATTGACGGTTTAGATTGGACTCCAAAATCTTATGATGAAATTTGCAGTGCTCATTCCGTCGACAATAAACAATCTGAAACTGAATTAAGTCCAAATTAAATTCTATGATAATATAGGTACAAGGCAAATATCGAGCACAGTATTAATTTAATCTTGCCCAAGTACTTTTGATCACTAGATCATCTTCAGGGGCATTTCGTCAATTGCGGCCTATCCGACAAGAGTAGAATGTCATAAATATAAAATGGGACATAACAATACACTACATAAAGATAAACAAACACTTTAAAATTTTGAAGATAGGCGAAACTACATGGTATATAGAAGCCGGAGACAGAATGGCTCACGGTCTAGCAAAAATCATTTATTCGAGCATTTAACCTTATATCAAATAATATACTTAATGTACCGATTACAATGCAAGAACTCAAGGATACCCTGTCAAGTAAAAATTCCGCTCCAGGTCCAGACGGTATACCATTAATTTTTTTGTTAAACCTTCCAGAAAATGAAAGGTCTTGGCTATTAAAATTGTACAATTTTATTTGGACAAATCAGGTTTTTCCATCTGTATGGTCAGACAGCATTATAATTCCTCTGATCAAACCCAACAAAGATAGAACAAATATAGACTCGTACCGTCCTATATCACTCACTAATGTAGCATGCAAAGTTCTAGAAAAAATTATAAACAAAAACTGTTGTGGTACTTAGAACAAGAAAAACTTTTAATTTCTCAGCAAAGTGGCTTCCGTCAAACTAGATCATGCGTAGACAACTTAGTAGATTTAGAGTCAGAGATACACGAAGGTTTTGCAAATAATCAAGAGACCATCGCAGTATTCTTCGATACCACCAAGGCATACGACACGGTTTGGAGATTTAATATTATATCACCATTACACAAATGGGGAATCAGGGGTAATATGCTAAGATGCATAGAAAACTTTCTTCAGTCAAGAGCTTTCTCTGTTCGCGCCGATAATTCCACTTCATCAAAAAAAATTCAAAAAAACGGAACACCTCAGGGGTCAGTTATGAACCCAACTCTTTTTCTCGTGGCTATCAACGATATACTGGATCACTGCTTCCCGCTAGTTAAGTGAAGACTATATGCCGACGATCTGGTTCTATTTGCAAAGGGCAAGAATATGAGAATGATTTAAAAACACTTACAAGAATCTATTTATAAATTAGAGATATGGTCAATGTCAGTAGGCGTGCAATTCTCCCCACTAAAAACAAAATGCATGCTTTTCTCAAGAAGGCACCGGCCACAGAGAACATCTTTAAAACTGTATGGCGAGCCGCTCAAATTCTCAGAAAAAATTAATTATCTCGAAATGGTATTTGACCAAAAACTAACATGGAAACAACATATTTTAGAAATAAAAAAGTCTTGCCAAAATGGATTAAATGTAATGAAAACATTATCAATACATAAACATTGTCAATACGAAAACATAAACAATATTTGTAAGTCACTCGTTAGATCAAAAATAGATTATGGGGCTATTGTGTATGCCATAGGTGCATTTAGAACCACACCAGTTAAGAATCTCCAATGCCTCACAGGAGAGCCACCTCTTAATCTACGAAGAAATTATTTATGCCTTTCGTATGCAGCATCAGTCGCCAGCAACAAATTCCACCCAGTATTTCAAAACGCATTTACGGACCGTTACCTAGAAGCTTATAACAAAAGTAGGTTCGATCCACCATTCTACGAAAGAGTTCGAAGAAATTTAAAAGATCTACAACTCCAAATTTCTGACCTCTTTCCTTCAAATGTAAAAACTACACCTCCCTGGTTAATCATGATTCCCGAAATCAATACGACGCTACTTCAATATAACAAATCAGATACATCACCCACTGTAATCCGACAGTCATGTTTAAAGAAACTCGAGACTTACGAGAAAAGCTTTTGCATTTATACGCCTTCCAATCTGCAAATGACGTAGGAGCAGCATTTTTCACTTCATATTCCTCTTCCCAATTTAAATTAATGCCAGCCACTTCTATATACACAGCAGAATTATATGCACTATTACAAGCCCTCATTCATATCAAAAGTACAAACCATTCTTCTTCCGTCATTATCACAGATTCTCTAAACTCCTTAACAACAATCGGTCAACTATATACTAAGAACCCTATAGCCTTACTTGTCAAGAAAGAACTTGCTGCCTTACAAGAATCGGGTTCAGAAGTCAAATTTATGTGGGTTCCATCTCACACGGGAATACAAGATAATAAAAACGCAGACCTTCAAGCAAGAGAAGCTACCAAAAATGATCAAGCTATAATAGTGTCAAAGACTATTTGCAGTGATATAAAACAGTTCGTTAAAGAAAAAGTGATTGGTGCGTGGCAAAATAAGTGGAACTTATCGGAATCTAAATTAAAAGAAATTAAATCGACAGTGAAACCGTGGCGCCTAGTAAACTTAAAAAGAGCTGACCAAGTCAAAATTTCTCGACTTCGATTAGGTCATACTAATATTACTCATAAGCACCTAATAAGTAAAGAACACATTCCAGTGTGTGATTACTGTTAAGTCAATATTATTGTTAAACATCTCCTAACAGAATGTGGAAAATATACAGTTAACAGACGAAATAACAATATTTCCAGTGACTTAAAAACAGTATTAGGTGAACATTTAAATACTAAAAACTTAAATAGATTTCTAAAAGAAACATCTTTATATAATTTAATATAATGTAGTAACTAATGTAAACTAATGTCGCTAATGACCCAGGTGGTTGAGTTACGAATGTCAAAACCGAAAACGGATTTTTAAAAAATTTTATTTTCGTAACAAAATTTATTTTTGAGAACGTACAGGTATGGTAACAACTACAAAACAAAAAGCTCTTAATCTAATTAAACACTGGTATATATAGTCTTTCTATATGTCGTCACACATTGGATAATCCAGGGACGTAACTCCTCCACCCTTAGAAAGAAGGATATCCTTGGGATGTGCTTCTTTACAAAATTAATTCCGGGGTTTCTTCTTTTCTTCTTTCTTCTTGTTTTCTTTGACGCACATTTTTACAATATTTAGTTAAATAATATAAAATTAAAATGAAAATTATTATATATATACAGATTGTCCAAAAACTTGTTTGTTTAAAATAAATTGAATTATTATCTTTCAAATTATATTTTTGTGTTTCTAACTTCTCTAAAATATCTTTAGTTTTTCTAAGGTTAATTGTATTAAGATTTATTGGTGAAAAATTTGAACTTTCATTTTGAAAAATATTAATAGAAGGAATAACTTTTGGAAGATTTATATGAGCAAAATGAGTTTTACTAAATTTTTCTGTTTGGAAGACTTCATTCTTGATTTTCACGGTACAATCGGGAACTGATTCTAAAACATAGCTTCCATGTATTGGTAAATTTTCTTTTGAATTTGGGCATTCGATAATTGCTAATTCTTCTTCTGGAACTGTAACTATCCATTTTCTGTCGCTAATTCTTGTGGATTCTATCTTCTTTATCTTTACTTCAAAATGTTCACATGATAATGCCTTCTTCTTAAAATTTATTAATTGGACTGCACAAGGGGCTTCTTCGGTTATCGTTAGTTTATTACTTCCTTTACATATGTATTCTTCTGAGTCTATTTCTGTGCATATATCTTCCATATAGATATAGCTAAATTCATTAAGATCAAGGAAAGGTTTGTAAGGTAAATGAATAAGATAATTTGAGTTGTTCATAGGAATAGGAATAGGGAATAGTTGGTAGTAATCATATATTTCCGATTCAACTAATGGAATCTCTAATACAAATGTTATTATAGAATTTACTGAATAGCTCTTAATATTTATTATTTTCTCGTACTGAATTATTTTTCCTAGTGTAGTATCAAAAGGCATTAATTTTGACTTTGTCTGAGATTTTGCTTTCTTAATTTCATTTAAAAGTTCAATTGGATTTACTATAGAATTGTGCAAGGTATTTATTTTAGCAAATGAGATTGCAGTTTCTACTTTCTCAAAAATATCATAAATTGTTTGATAAAGTAAAGTAATTTGATTTATTACTATAAATGACTGAATATGTGTATACATACTTTTTTCAAATAAAGCTAATTTATTCTCTATAGCTTCAATTTTTGATTTTAAAATCAATTGATTATGTGAAATATTATTGATAGCATTATTAAAAGTATTTATAGAATCTTGCAATAAAGATATTTGTCTTAGGGAATTTATTTTTAAGTTATTTTGATTATCTTTTAATTGTTTTATTTCGTTCTCTATTCTTTGATTGCCAACTTTATAAGTATCTATATGTATTATCTCAAAAGGCTTGGAGGGTGTGTGGGTTAATATTAAAGGTTCTTTATGTGGATTTCTATTATATTTGGATCTCTGGCATATTTCACATTCATTTATATATTTTTCTATGTCCTTTTTCATTGATTTCCAGTAGTAATTTAGTTTTAAAGCTCTAAGAGTCTCTGAAATTCCTCGATGATTTGTTTTTCCGTTGTGCTTATATTTTATTAGTTGATTTCTTTCTTCTGGTAATACATTGTTAACTAATTTTGTACATTCAATCAATTTTAATTTTGTAAAATATTTACGCCATACATTCTGAAATATTGGTCATAATTCTTGAGATAAGAAATAAATGTATAAAGTATTTTTGCACGCATTTTCTTTTAGGAATTGGGTTACACTTTCTTCGTCGGCTGAAATAGTAGCTTTTATTATTTTATGTAATTCAAAATTCTCGCATTCGCGTTTTAAATAATTTGCAAAAGGCGCTCTTTTAACGATAAGTTGATAGACTTTATTGTTTATTATTTCATCTAACAATGAGAACCTATTTTCATTTGAAGATTCAGCACTATGAGCTGTGTCTGTGTCTGAGTTATCTATCTCAACGTTTTCATTGTTCTCATTTCCTGTTGATATAATTTTATTTACTAGTGGGTTTTCTGTAACTTCATTATTATCAAGAATTTGCAAAGTTTCATTTATTACATTTTCATCAACTATGTCTGGGTTAAATTCAGCTAAAAATTGGTCGATATCAAAATCTATGTCACCGGGATTATTTATATTTGATTCTGTTTCAATTGCATTAATATTTATTCGACTTAAAGAATCGGCAATATTCGTTTTACCGGGTTTATATTTTATAGTATAGTTAAATTCTTCTAATTTTAATCTCCATCTTAATAATTTGGAGTTGGGTTCCTTTAAATTAAATAACCATATAAGAGGTCTATGGTCGCATAAAATTTCAAAAGATCTGCCGTATAAATAAGGTCTAAATGTTTTACAAGCCCATACAATTGCTAAAAGTTCTTTTTCTATCGTAGAATATTTTTGTTCTGTTTGATTAAGAGTTCTTGAGGCATACGCTACGGGTAAATCATTTGGTACTTTTCCTTGTGATAAAATTGCACCTAAGGCTATATTTGAAGCGTCTGTAGTTAATATAAATGGTTTTGAAAAATCTGGATATTTTAAAATAGGGGCATTAATTAAAAGTTCTTTAAGATGATTAAAAGATTTCTTAAATTCTGGAGTATGTATTACTTTTGCATGTTTCTTTAGACACATTGTTAATGGTTTAGCTATTTTAGCGAAATCTTGGATAAATCTTCTGTAATATCCCGCTAATCCTAAAAATGACTTTATTTCTTTTTGTGTAGTAGGAATAGGAAAGTTTTTGACTGCATTTATTTTATCTGGATTTGGTCGTACTCCTTCTTTTGTTATAACATGACCTAAATATGCCACTTCTGTTCGTAAAAATTCTGATTTATCTAGTTGTATTTTTAAATTAGATTTTTTTAGTCTTTCAAAAATTGATTTCAGTCTTGTAACATGTTCTTGCAATGATGAGGAAAAAACAATTATATCATCTAAGTATATATAGCAAATTTCATTCTGGTATCCTCTTAATACATTATTCATAACTTTCTGAAAAGTAGCTGGGGCATTTTTCAATCCAAACGGCATACGTAAAAATTCATAATGTCCTGTCTCCGTGGAAAATGCTGTTTTTGGTACATCGGCTGGTTCCATTTCTATCTGATGGAAACCATTTGCTAAATCTAACGTAGTCAAATATTGAGCTCTTCCTAGACCATCTAGAATGTTATCTATTAATGGCAAGGGAAATTTATTTTCTATGGTATTTTCATTTAATTTGCGATAATCTATTACTATTCTATATTTCTTTTGGTTACTTGCATCCATTTTCTTCTCTATTACCCAGATGGGTGAATTAAAAGGCGAATTTGAGTCTTGTATTATTCCATTTTTTAACATATCATTTATTTGTCTACTAACTTCTTTTTTATAAACTTCCGGATATCTATAATTCCTTGTGTAAACCGGAGTATCATTAACTAAATCTATTTTATGCTTTATTTCATTCGTAAAACTAAGGGGCGTTCCGTCTATATAAAAAATATCGGTATGTTCATAACACAATTTACTTATGGCTTGGTATTCTTCGTCGTCGTTATGATTAAGTCTGAGTTTCTTGAAGTGTGAACTGGAAATGTTTCATCATTATACCTTTTTCTTCCATTATATCTTGTATATATTCTTCTTTTATTGTTATTATATCTTCTATACATTCTTCTTTTATTCCCGTTATACCTTCTTTCATTATTATTATATATTCTTCTATTATCAATATATCTTCTTTTCCTATTTTTATTATATCTTACATCATAATTATCATAAATTCTTTCATTATATCCTAAATTATTAGTATGTCCTTCTCTTACATTATTACTTGTTATTTTATGGTGAAATAAATTATTTGGAGAACGTCTATCATTTCTAAAGTTACTTCGTAAACTAAAGTTATTGGAACTTGTATCCATTGGCTCAGGTCGCATTGAATTTCTGCTTTGACTTTGGGTAGGAATAGATGGCTGATATCTAGGTATATTTGGAAATTGTCTTGGAAATTGGTTACTATTATTATTATTAAAACCATTGTTCGAAAAACTTGGACGATTTTGAAAATTATTATTTGGATTTCGGAAAAAATTATTATTTCTGTATTGACTAGAACTTTGGGAAGAATGTCGATTTTGAAAATTATTATAATTAGAAAAATTCTGATTTCGAGAAAAATTTCTATTTGGAAATGAAGAGTGTTGGGAATTAATATTTGAATTTCTATTAGAATTATTATAGGATCGAGAATTATTAAAATTTGAGGGTCTCGTATTATTACTTCGATTTTTGAAAGAAATAAAATTTTCTTCTTCTTTAGCGAAATCCATTGCTTGCTCTATGGAATCAGGATTCTTTAATCTGACTACTAACTGCATGTGATAATTAAGGCCATTTATAAAAGTTTTAAGACAAAGATCTTCATATTGTTGAATTTTTAATATTTTTACATTTAATTGGTCATTAGACATATTAATTTTTGAACAAAGAATGCTTCTAGCATCTTGGATTCTTAAACCAAAATTTTGTGCATTTTCATTTCTTTCTGGTTTCATTGAAATTATATCTTGTACTAAACAATCAATTGATCTCTGATCAGAAAATGTTACTATAAGAGAATCTTTAACTTTTGCCCAAGAATCAAGTTCTGTTCTTGATGCAATAAGGTCTGCTGCTCTGTCAGTTAATTTACTTAAAACAGTATCAAATAGACAAACATTTATATGATTATTTGCATCTCTATTACTATGATTATTTAAGAAATTTTCACATGATTTAATAAATCTATTTAATTGTTTCGGATTGCCATCAAAATTAGGAATATTATCAGCTTGATATTTAATTAATTGAAAATTAGGTTGAGTCATTTCGTTAAATGTTAAGTTTACTAAATTATCTAAAATATCCTCCACCGTGAATCAAAAAATATATAATATATAGGTAAAAATATGGATATTGGTAAAATAGGAAACACTTACATGAATATTTTCATTTTCTATAGACTTCAGACTATGTTTGTTCCTCCGTCTGCACCAATAGGATTCTGGACGATGCTTGTTCCTTCTCCCTGGTCTTGGCTTCTCCAATAGGTTGTGGACAATGCTTGTTCCTCACCCTGGACGTTTGGCTGTTACCGTACCCGAAAGCTGGATCTTTTCCGTTAATCTTTAAAAAGAAAAATTGTACGCGAAATTCGGCAAGGCTAACACGAACACTTGTACAACTTCGAAAAATCCTACTGACTGCGCCAGTTACGAATGTCAAAACCGAAAACGGATTTTTAAAAAATTTTATTTTCGTAACAAAATTTATTTTTGAGAACGTACAGGTATGGTAACAACTACAAAACAAAAAGCTCTTAATCTAATTAAACACTGGTATATATAGTCTTTCTATATGTCGTCACACATTGGATAATCCAGGGACGTAACTGTTGAAGCGACTATTATTAGTAAATAAAAAAAAACCTTATATCAAATTATATTCCTTTAATGCTGTTTCATAAGTCTTTAAGCTAACTTTTACTATTATTGTTTTTAATTATATGCTTTTGCATATGACAAACGTGATTTGACAGTATTAGATTTTTCCCTTTCTTTTCTGTTTGGGGTTGAAAAGATAAATTATGATGAATTTTTAGAAACCCAGATTTTAATACTACATACATTTCATATAATAACTAAAAAAATAATCATTAATAATTTTTAATTCCGTATGTATTTATTATATATCTAAGCTCAAATTGGGAGGTCCAAAACTGTCAGATGAAGGCGGTAGGTGTCGCGTCAGTCAAGCACGGAGCTAATATCGATCTACCAAAATATATGTTATGATAAAATAGTGTCCTAAAAGTAATCATTATATCAGTGTTTAATTATAAATTTTGAAAAAAATCTATTTATCCATCATTTTCAATCTACTGAAAATATAAAACATAACCTGTCTACCCTTCTGGTACCGGCTTAGGCATCAGTCAATTCCATACGATTACGCGTCCCCTCTCTTTCCTTGTCTAAGGTAAGACCCATGTCACCGTTTATGTCAAGATTATATATGACGTCAGCAGTTAAGGATTAATCACGTTTTAAACCTTGTTTGTTGATTTTTTGTTGCCTCTTGATAGTTTATTCCAATTTTTTTTATTCAATATAGATATTTGTATAGTTTGTGACAAAAAATATTGTTTGTTTTATTTTGCCTCTATTAGAATGGCTGTTATTATAATTGTTTTATGTTTTTAATTAGTAACGTGGATTGAAATTAGATACCAAAGTCTTGTCTGAATCTGCGAGGGAATTTTGGGACTCATAATACAGGAAAAGATTCACGGGAGACCGGTTGGCCGAAGGCAAAATTCTTTGTTAGAGAATCTAGGTAAGTGATTGGTATTAATGCGGATCGATTAATTTGTTTAGAGCAACCAGTTCAAAAATTAATAAAAGTCATTATGATTGGCAACCTTAGTAAGGAGACGGATTGTAAGAATTCTTCTAATTCTTCGAATTATTCCACACCATGTATTTGCTTAGCTCTGCTTAAGGATGTAAGTGGATTTTCACAAAACTCTGCATTAAATCTGAAGCTTTATTGTAATTTCAAACAGTTTTTAGTCTACCAGTTCAACTACCATCTTTAAGTCGTCCAGTTTCCACAAATCGCTTTACAATTTTTGTATCGTCGCCTTATATATAGGATGCTTCGAAAAATCATAGCTGAACAAGTTGGCTATGTCACTATATCACCTCATCATAAAAAGCAATTATTCGGTCTTTCATATTAAAAACCATGTTTATTGTAGAGCTTTAACAAATTATACAAAACTGTCTCCTTCAGTTATTAACACAATTCATTTTACAAAAATTTTTAATAAACGTCAAGCCATTGTTAGTTTTGTGGATATTAATGTCAAAATCAGAGCATGCTATATTTACTAAATTACCTACGTCAAAACTATTTGCTACTGAGAAGTTTTATTTATGTAAGATCTTCATAACTAGATAAAATATCACGTTTTAAAAATGGCTAATGTCTTATTGAAGTAAAAAGTCCACTAATATTACAATATACAAAATGTTGTATTGTAAAATATGTAAAACCAAAGTGACGAATGATATTAAAAAATGGTATATCATTACAACATTAAAAGTACCTACCAAAGTTTAATCTACATATTGCAGAATAGGAGTATTCCAGTTTTTGTACAATTCGGACCATCTGTTTAAGAGAGATAATTCGGCGTTTTCAGAATTTTAGTCCACTCTGTATATATATATATATATATATATATATATAATAAAGTTTTATTTTAAGTTTTATTTTCATATCCTGAAGAAGCAAATAAAAAGAGTTTCACTTATCCTGCATGACTGCAACCTCAAAATAAAACTTTATTTTACATAACGTGTCAGTGAATAGTACCTAACTAGTTTATATATATTTATATTATATACATATATATATATATATATATATATATATATATATATATATATATATATATATAAAGTAAACTTTAAATATTGGGTATGCAGCAATAAAAATGAAAGGTGTACTCTTTTAAATTTTTATTCCAAGCTTTCGGACATTGGTTATGTCCTTCATCAGGGAGAAACTTAATGAGGTTGTATCATAAATGATTTTATAAAAATTGTTGATAAAATTTATCACAGTCTGTTGAGCTAAAACCTATTCCTATATTTAAAATTTTAAAAAATTACCTAACATTCACACAAACTTAATTATTTATACACAAATCTATAGAATCTTGACAAAGGCAAGGGTTTCCTGCCGAAACGTTGATTGATTGCAATGGAAAATAAAATCTAGTTCCACATGTTCCACATCTTTATTGAAACTAAAGCCAAGAAACATTAATTTTAATTATTCGAGAATATTCCTTAATAACAAAGAAATATCAACAAAGACCAAGATGATAATATACAAAACAATATATAGACCTACGGTGACATATGGAGCAGAAAATTGGATACTAAACAAAAGGCATCAAAGCAAAATTCAGGCAGCAGAAATGAAATTTCTGCTGCCTGAATCAGAAGAACGATCGGAGTAAAAAGAACTGATAGAATCAGAAATGAAGGAATAAGAGAAAGACTAAAAATCAAACCGATTCTCGAATCAATCAAGGAGAAAGAATTGGCATGGTTCGGACATCTAACCGGGATGGACAATAATAGATAAGTAAAAAGAGTGTGGGACGCCAAACCAATAGGGAAGAACAAAAGAGAACGACCCATTAAGGAATGGAACAGTGACATCTCGCAGATACTGCAGAGTAAGGGTAAGACTTGGCAGGAAGCAACACAGATGGCATACAATAGGAAGGAATGGAGAAAGTTTGTCAAGAGCTAGCACACCTCAGAAGATTGTAAAATATTGTAATATAAAGAATTGTATTATAAACGGCCCAACACCGAAAGGTACAAATGGGTCTACTGATTAAGTAAGTAAGTAAGTCTTCGAGAATAATTTCACTACCCTCCTTCAACATTTTTACAAGTATTCCATCTGGGTCCAAAGCCTTATTGTTCTTTAGATGTACCATAGCTTGTTTTATTTCGAAGGATTCTATGTTATGGAATATTTCTGAGTTGACATTTGTTATCTGTCTCTTAAGATCTTCCTTTGCAGTTTTATTTGGTTCTTATTTGAGGAATATAAATCACGGTAAAATGTTTGAGTAACTTTTAGGATTTCGTTTTTTTCTCTTATTTCTTTTTTATCTTTATCCTTTAATGAGATTATTATAGGATTTTCTAAGTTTGATCTTAATCATTTCAGGCCTCGGTTTTTTTCTATTATTTTTTCTACCTTGTTTTTATCAAGTCTCTACGTACGGTTTTTCAATGCCTTGATTAGTTAAAGCTTCTAATACTGCCTTGGGATATATAGAATCGAAAGCTTTCTCGAAATCTAGAAAGGTTACTGTTAACGGTCATCATCATCATCATCTAGCCTCTATTTATCACGTCCACTGCTGGACATAGGCCTCCCTTAAACTCCTCCATTCCTCACGATTTTGTGGTCTTTGTTGCCAATTTTTAGTGATACGCCTGATGTCGTCGCCCCAACGTGTAGGTGGTCTTCCTCTACTGCGTTTGTCTGCTCTTTACCTCCAATTTGTAATTTTGCTCGTCCATCGTGAATCGTGCATTCTCGCTACATGGCCTGCCCAGTTCCATTTTATTTCCGCTATGCGTTCCACAACATCAGTAATACTCGTCCTTAAGAAACGAAGATCTGCGAAGAAGGACGAGTATATTACTGTTAACGGTATTTCATATTATTTAGCTGTACTCATTAACCCATTAGCGCCCAAGTTTTTTTTTGAAAATCTTTACTTTTAGGGTTAATTAGATGAAAATGTTAATAATTTAATTCAAAAAAATAAGTTTTTTGGTTTCATGTCTTTTTTTTTAAATTACATGGTGTTACCATATGGTAACGCTGGGCGCTTAAGGAATTTTTAGGATCGTTAAAATAAAAATTTTTAATTTTTTTTTTAATATTTATTTGAGAATATTTTTATCGTCTGGTGTGGTATCCTATAAAACAATTAACACACAAACCAACGTTGCATTTTTGGCACATTGTTCGTCCAGATGTTGTACATCCTTCACCAGCACATCGCCTTCTACTGCTTGGTGTAACGAAATGATCGATGCGATCTAAAACGAAGATCTGGCAAGTTCTGTCTATGTAGACTAGGACTCCATATCTTGCGAGAAGAACTTGGGCCAATTCTCTCCTAAACGATAGCAAGGATATATCTTTTTTATTTTTTTTTTATATAAATGCCATGAATTATGGACTGCAACATCCAACAACCATGTTACAATTGGCCAGTACCATTTTTTACTGCGAATTGCTACTCGGTAGGTTGAAACACCTTGATCCATCAAGTCGGTACCCCCCATATTTTTATTGTATTCAGCAATACAGTGAGGCCGACTTACTTGAATGCCATTTTTCTTCATGAGAAAATCTTTTTACCGTGCCCAATGCTGAACC
This sequence comes from Diabrotica balteata, assembly GCA_918026665.1. Taxonomy (NCBI): domain Eukaryota; kingdom Metazoa; phylum Arthropoda; class Insecta; order Coleoptera; family Chrysomelidae; genus Diabrotica; species Diabrotica balteata. The sequence continues at coordinate 159,316,138 of OU898277.1, forward strand.
ACCACAACTCGTAGATGCCATTGTGACAACAGAGTTATCTTTCCATCGCACCAGTAAGATACCGCTGTTTTTTTCTATTGTATGTTGTGAATAGCCACGATTTCTTTTAGAAAACTCCTTCTTTTTTTCCAAGGGACAGCTAGATGGAATTCTGTTTTCTCTAATTGTTCCAATTGTGCCGTACCCCAAAAATCGTAGGTAACTAAATAAATTAAATCCTGAAAATAGGTTGTCAACGTGTAAATTGTAGTGTATATCTGAGTGATTTATCTCTTCAAGCATTCGCACCAAAGGGATGAACACTTGCCAAAAAGTTTATCGTATTGTTTATTTGAACGTGGATTTCTTCCTTGGTATAGGTCAAAGTTTACCAGATATCCAGTAGAAGTATTTAGTGACCACATTTTATAACCAAAGCGGATTGGTTTATTTCGTATAAATTGTTTACATTGATGGCGGCCATAATACTTTATCATAGACTCGAAATATGATAGATTTTTTGTTGGAACAAAATTTTCAAGATATTTTGTTTTTAATTTGTCAATCAATGGTCGAATTTTCCATGATTTGTCACTAATATTAGGCTTTGTATTATCTGCGAAATGCAAAAACCTTTGAATTTGCAGAAATCTATTTCGTCTCATTGAATTAGAAACTAAAGTATTCTTTACATCATCATGAGTATCCCAATACATTCTCTTCGATGGTAATGGATTGTACCCCGATAGCAGGAGAATACCTATAAAACAACGTACTTCTCCAGATGTAATGCATGGGTCAGTTTGGTTTACAACTTGTGCATATCGTTGGGATTCTTCCGCTAAGTAGTTTACTGTCTTATCATCAAAAAATATACTGAACATATCAAGACATGATAGATTTTCATACCTAGAATAATCTTCTTCTGGAAACGAAAAACTTGCAGACTGTAAGTCTCCTTGAACCCAAGCACAGTTTTTCATTAATACATATTTTCTTTTATTTTGCCATAGTTGAAACGATGCTCTAGTTTCTCTTTCGGGTGTCTCCACTACTGCTTGTAACTGTTATAGAAATAAATTTTAAAACTAAGCAAATTAAAAAATTACTGGTTATACTTACATCTGTCTGCACTTCTTCATTGTCAGTACCGATCCTTTCGTTGCTAGAAAGTTGTATTTCTGCTTGCGCTCGTAGCTGCCTACCTGTAAAAATAAACAATTATAATATGTACGTATATCATTATTTGTACAACTAAGCACCTGTTAGGTTATTTATGAATCCACCTTCATCTTCATTCGCAGAATCCTCGTCTGTATCAGCACCATTTACATCTGGCGGTGTTATAAAAATATTATCGACTTGCTCAGCTAATTTTTCGTCACCGTAAACCATATCTAGCGCTTCTGCTAACGAAAATCCACGACTGAAAAAAAAATTAAATTATGACTCCGTAAGCGCCCATCGCAACCATATGGTAACGACGTACTTTGAGTATTCCTACCAAATTCGCTACATTTAATTGTTGATAAAATACAACATTTTATAATAAGTTGGAGTATATTAAACTTAGTTTTTTTTTAAATATGCAAATATAGTTACTAGAAGACTGTCAAAAATTACTTACGCAAAACGGACGTCCATCTTTTTCTATAAACTTAAACCACACTGTCATATGATTATCTCTCGACGGTTGAGAGAAGACTAAAATACGAATCCGTTACGTTTTATGGGTGCCTGAAGTACTCCTAGAAACAATAGTTTTTAAAACATGTCGCTGACTAGTTCCATGGGCGTACCGCAGGATTTTTAAAAATCATGTGTTTTACTTTACCATATAGTAACGGTGGGCGCTAATGGGTTATGCGGCAGTTTCACATAGCAGTTCACTGTTATCGCAGCGACTGTTAGGTAGGTGTAGCTTGACTGTCACCCGTTCTTTGTTGTGAATCACACCACTTCGAGCGCAGTGAATTGTTATAAGAATTACTGCGATAAGTAGAAATAATTCTAGTTTTGTTTCGCAGTAACTTCTTTATAAAATAAAAATGGCGAAATCTGTAAAACGCATTGCGTTTTCGGACAAAAAACGTCTTTATTAATCGAATTATACCGCCAAAATGAGTGCTTATGGAATATAAAATCACCATTTTACAAGAATAATGTGAAGAGAAAGGATGTAATTGCAAAAATTGCGGAAAAGATGGGTATAGATAAAGAAACCGTAAAAAAGAAGATAGCTTCCATAAGAGCAACGTATCTATTGGAAAAAAAGAAAATCCATGATAGCCAACGAACAGGAACGAGCACAGATGATATTTACTGTCCAACAGTGCCCGGCTTTAAACATATGTAATTTTTAAACGGTGTTATAATTACTCGAAAAACTATTTCTAATTTGGAAACGAAAATAACACAGGAATGTTCTTTTTTATTTGATATTTTTCAATTACATGTTTTTGATACACTGACACATATAAAAATTATATATTCGTCCATTGAAAGTCTATATCTCCTTCATTAACAAAATAATCTGCAAACTCGTTTCAGATCTGCCTAGCAAAAGTGTTTGAAAAATTTCCACCCTCATGACCAGTATTTGGTAACACGTTCATTGTTGTTCTATTTTCAAAATTTACAAGTGTCTCTGGGCGGAGTAATTATTTATACATCCACACACTATTATAGACTCTACGGTGCATAAATTAACGTCTATCACCCTTGTAAATATACAAAATCTTCTACACGGGATACCAAATGCGTTCTCTACAACTCTACGTGCTCTACATAATCTATAATTAAAAAATTTTTGCATTATGGACAAATTTGTAGATCGTGGATACGGCTTCATTAAATTATGGCTGAGTGCAAAAGCATCATTACCAATAACGCAATAAGGTATAGGTGTCGTCTTTTCCGATAAAGATGCAGGTGGAGGAATTTGTAAGGAAATATTACCATTAACAACGGCATATGATGCGCTGTTTCTATATACTCTTCCATCAAAAATTCTTCCATTTCCACCACAGTCAACATAAATTAAGTTGTAATTTGCATCCACCAGTGCCAAAAGAACCAGAATTAGGAATCCTTTGTGGTTGTAGTAGTAGAATATCTCATTCGCAGGTGCGCGCATAGCTATATGCTTGCCGTCTAAAGGTTACTTTTTTTTTCAATAATAATTTTTTCTTTAATAATTATAAATAAGTAGTTACAAGAGCTACAACTATTTTTTTATTCGGATCAACATATTGATCTAATTCAGGGTATTGAATCTACTTTTAAAGCTAGCTTAATGTCTGGGATGTACAGTATCTAATGCATCTTTTAATCTGTTTTTGATGATCGTTATGAATATCGCGTATATAATTGGTAGTATACTTATGGGTCTGTAGTTTTTAATTTTCTGTTTGCTAATTTCCTTATAAAGAGAATGGTGTTTACTGTGTATATTTTATGTATTTTAATGTATTTTATGATTTAACTGCAGAGTTCCTTTATTTCTTAGGACGAATAATCGTTTTGGTGTAAATTTTTATAATTTGTATATTGTATTTTTTTGATAGTTGTGAAGTTAAGCTAGCTACTCTATCCAAAACAGTAGTTATTTCTGCTACTCTTCTTTTCCATTTCTTGTTGATTAGGAATCCCATACCGCGTGTGTTGCCCGTTGGTGCTCCTCTATAGTAGAATGTGTTTTCTGACACTAATTCTAACAATTCTTTATTTTAGTCTTATTTTTATGATTTCTATGACGTCCTATTTTATATTTTTAGTGTATTTTTCCAGTAATGTAAGTCTATAATATAAGCCAGTTATTGTGTCGCCATAAAATACTTTTTTAGAGGAGACCCATTTTAGAGAAAATTCTGGGATATCACTGCGAAACAAAATCAAAAATGAAAAAGATATTTCCAATGAAATAAAGTTACAATCGTTAAAAAAGTGACAAATAAAATGGGTTTATATAGACACAGAGAGTAATAGAGAGGACACCAAGACAAATTGAAAGATAGCAGTAAACCCCACAAAATTTGGGTAGGTGATATCTCAGCTACTTTAGGAAAATAATAAATACTTGATGACAGCTAAGATAAAATAGTTAGACAAGATCAATGAGTAAGTAAATATGGATTAAAGAAAAAACATGTTTTACACAAATTTTCATAATATAACTAAAGAAGTACTTTAAACTTCTAGAAAAAAAATCTAGAATACAGTTTTAATGAGTGCTACATAAAAATAAATTAAAATTAATAAATATATTTTATTTAATTATAACTATTATATTACAAATATTGGTTTTTAATCAAAAATTTCATTATAATTTTAAGTCTTCTAGAATACTCGTCAAAGTTCTTCGTTTCAAAATCATACATATTCAGGGAATCTCCCGATTTATCAATATCATCTACATGATCAGGTATATCGTCTTTGTCAGCTACTAATATTTTTATAGTCACGAATGAAAAAAACAAAGATTGTATCATAAATACACTCAAATGATCTGAAAACCTAGAGAAAGGAAACACTTTGTCGGGATCCAAATTAAAATTACGAAGTTGCGAAGACAGTTTGTCGTGGTAAATTTTTAGGTAAGTTTGAATATCATCTAGAACCTCCTCACAGCTGCTAGCCAGCAAAAAATGAGAGAGATCTGCACACGGGCTTCCAAGATCAGATAATTGCCAGTCTACAACACGTAGACTTTGGGGTTTTGTTTTATCATTTTTATCCTAAAATAAACATATAATTTAAATTTGGTATCAAATAGCTTTAATTATAAATATATTTTTTAAATGAATCTTGCATATTATCAAATGTTCAAGTTGCAAACGTTTTCTACAGTTTTTCGTTTCTACAATATTTATCTATAGCCCGGTGGGGCTATGCAAATGTCATCAATTTCACGGCAAAATTTTTTGCAGATATCTGAAGCTTTTAGGACATGTTAGGTGGGGGTTACTGAATAAAGAATAGATGAAAAAGGATTTGTATTTTTCACCTTGCGTTTTTTTCAACAGTAATTTATGGTCACAATTTGATTTTTTTGTACTAATTTATAAATTGTAACATTGTAATTTATAAACATCGAGAATTAAGTCTTTTAACTGTGTGCAAAATTTTCCCCCGATCGGTCAAATAGCTTAAAAGATATTTAATTTATTATACATGAGTCTAATTATTTAAACTATTAAACTTGCTCTATTCATGATGCTAGACACATTTAGCAAATTTTATGGGATCTATTAAGACTTAAACTATCTTAGAAGCTAAATGCATATTGCGTTCTTATCAAAATTATTTAGAAAATAGACGTTCAAAAGAGGGGTATGTTTTTTTACTTATAAATAATGGTAATAACTTCTATATTTTTTAAGCTCTTGTACGTACAATCATTGGATAGCTGGTAAAAAAAAGTCACATTTAAAAAAAACGTACTATTTAAAAAAATCATATCTTCATTATTTATAAACATTAAGAAGTAAAATTTGGACAAATTGTGAATGAAAATCTAAACTTTATTTTAAAACTTATAGCTATAAAAGCTATAAAATTTATGCAATTTTTCGAAACTTACAGCCCTTTGAAACGAAGGTACTTTCGAAAGATCGACATAAGAAAGTGAAGGGGATAACTGTTTCAGCTCCGTTTTTTTTTTTCGAGATCAGAACTTTAAATTGCAACACGTAGAAAAAATTGACATTATCTCGTCTTCCATTGCAGCTAGAAGCCTCTTTTTTAATCTGGGGTAGCTCGTCGAAATATCAATAACTACATAGTTTTCACTGGTCCATTTGAAATTCGCTGAAATAATCTGTCGCAGTATTAATAATAATGTATATGTAATAATAATGATGTAATAATACTTATATATTTTTTATATTAAATTTCAAGTAATTTTTTACACATTTTATTATTATATTTCTTATATTAATTATATTTATTTACTACTTTAACGATCTATATCTTTATATATGTGTATATGTATATGTACAGTACGAGGACGGTAAACACATTTATTTATGTCTTTAGATCTAAATATCTTCAAAGATCACAGAGTATACCGTCCTCGTGTCCATACATTTTATAGGTATTCATGTGAATAAGAAAAAGGTCATCTATATAATGGAAAGCCGGTAATATACCTTAGTATGCGTAAAAAAGGCAGAATGATTAGCAGCTGCCACGCTCCAAAAATTCGTCAAAATATTCCCTAACTTTGTTCCTATTGGTCGTTTTCTATTTTTAATGTGAGTTTTTTTACCAGCTATCCAATAGCTGGTAAATATTCCAAAAAATATGGAAGTTATTAGTTAGTAATTGTTTATAAGTTAAAAACATACCTCTTTTTCATATATTTATTTTGTAAATAATTTCAATGAAAACACAATATGCATTTAACTTCTGAGATAGTTTAGGTCTTAAAGAATTTTATAAAATTCTTGTGTCTATCATCACTAAGGAACACGTTCAATAGGTAGTTTAAATGTTTAACCTCAGGAATAAATAAATAAAATAATTTTTAAACTATTTGACTGAAGGTAAAACTACGAGTACTTTATCATCTATTGGTCATTTAGTAACCCCCACCTATGTCTTAAAAGCTTCAGATATCTGCAAAAAAATTTTCGATTTTTTTTTCACCACATTGGGCTACTATAGAAGTACAAATAATAAAAAATAACAAGAAGGTTTGTAAATTTAAAATAAAGGAGGACTAAAAATACGAATAGTTTTGAGATTAGCAGTGTACGCAAATAATGTGATACATTTTATTAAAAATTTTTAGTAATAATAATAAACTAAATCATTAAGAGAGCTTAAGAAATATTTCTTAACACTTTAAGACACTTAATATTGTTCTGAAGCTATTTTCTTGTGGCATTGTAAATTAATTACTATTAAACTGGGAATAAGCCACAATTAAAGATAAAAATACGTTTATTGACGTTTCAATTTCCACTTCGGAAATCGTTCTCAAAATACAAACCTAATTAATTACTATTAAACTGGGAATAAGCCACAATTAAAGATAAAAATACGTTTATTGACGTTTCAATTTACTATTTTGTATTTTGAGAACGATTTCCAAAGTGGAAATTGAAACGTCAATAAACGTATTTTTATCTTTATTTGTGGCTTATTCCCAGTTTAATAGTAATTAATTGAGTTTGTATTTTGAGAACGATTTCCGAAGTGGAAATTGAAACTTCAATAAACGTATTTTTATCTTTAATTGTGGCTTATTCCCAGTTTAATAGTAATTAATTAGGTTTGTATTTTGAGAACGATTTCCGAAGTGGAAATTGAAACGTCAATAAACGTATTTTTATCTTTAATTGTGGCTTATTCCCAGTTTAATAGTAATTAATTAGGTTTGTATTTTGAGAACGATTTCCGAAGTGGAAATTGAAACGTCAATAAACGTATTTTTATCTTTAATTGTGGCTTATTCCCAGTTCAATAGTAATTAATTAGGTTTGTATTTTGAGAACGATTTCCGAAGTGGAAATTGAAACGTCAATAAACGTATTTTTATCTTTAATTGTGGCTTATTCCCAGTTTAATAGTAATTTACTTTAAGACACTCACGACATGGTCCAGAAAATAAAAGATCTCAACAATGCCTGGACACATTAAAACTAAAACTTAAGTCAGGCAGCTTAAGAAGATACAAAGTTAGCAACAATTGGAAAGCCCATAATATACTTTTTGGGCATGCAGAGAAGGGGCATGGAATTTGGGCATGCATTTTATAGGAAACTAAATTCCACTATGGAAAATAAAAATAAATAAATCATACTTAATTCAAGAAGAAATTCATGAATTTTGGGGAAACCAAATTTCAATGCCAGCTACTCATAACACCAATGCTATATGGATTAATGACACAATGAACCACTGTCAGCTTTATAGTAAAATTCCTTACAAACCCTTTACGACTAAAAAAAGTTTTAAATACTATGAAAGATTTTTATAACTAGAAATTTCCTGGACCAGACGGAGTTCAAAACTTCTGGCTAAAAAGGTTTTGGAGTGTTGATGAATGTTTGTCAATGTTAACTAATCATGTTATGATTCATTAGTACAAGTACAACATAAAAGTCGAAAAACATTTGCGTCTCACATTAAACAATAATTAAATTGAGTTATACAAGTCAGTTTTTAGTGAAATTTTCACAAAGTGTTTATTATCACAAGATCCACAACCGTGAGTACCTATTTTTATTGGTCATCTTTTGTGAATCCTGATATATGCAATAATTGATTATATTGCCGTTGATATCAGCACACAGGCAAAAAAACTGGTTTAATTTATCATTTGTCGAATATCGATTATCTACTTACAAAGTATAATTGATATTTAATTGATTTGGTTTAAATCGTAAATTGGACGAAAATAATTAATTATGCCTGTGTGTATAAATTGTAAGCAATCTACCATAAACACTCAAATTATAAAATGTTCGGGAGGTATGAATTCTTTGCATACTTCATGCATTGGCTTACATGGCGATGATGTCAGTCGGAATACATGAATGCGTAGTAAAAATATCAAACTACTATGTAATACTTGTAGCAACGGAGAGGACAAGTTTTTTCAATTAAAGCAATTTTTAACGAATCTTGTGGAAACTAAAATGCAGGATCTAGAAAGGAAAATAGCTAATATTAATCCTACCATACAATCCGAACATCAGGAAGAGATAATTGAAGAAGCCATGGACCGTATTAATCGATCGCACAATATCATTTTGTATAACGTACCAGAAACTAATTCTGCTATGGAAGATAATAATAAAGTAACTGATATTCTGACTACGATACAAAGTGGTAATTCAAATCCGATTTTTGCAAGACATGTACACAGAATTGGTAAACGATCAAATAAGGCCCGTCTAATGAAAGTGACCTTTTCAACACCCGCGCAGGCTAAGTCTATTTTGCGTATCAAGAATAAATTAGCCACATCTACTTTATCTGCTATTTCAATTTCTGCTGATAAAACACCTGGACAGAGACAATACTTAAATGACCTCCGGACCGAACTGAAACGTCGAACAGACAATAGAGAACAAAATCTGATCATTAAGTATGTAAAGGGTAGACCTACCATAGTAAAACTCTTTAAGAGAGAGCTTTTTAAACTAAATGTGTCCAGCAGTTCCAGATCAAGTAAATCACAACACGTTGAAATTACATGTTATTACCAAAATGTACGCGGCCTTAATAGCAAAATTTCATTATTTAATGCAAACGTTAGTGATTGTGAATTCGACATCATAGCATTAAGTGAAACGTGGTTACTCAGTGATGTTTCGAGTATGGAACTCTTTCCGAATAATTATGTCGTATACAGAAAAGATTGAAAATTCCATGAGGTGGACAAAGTGAAGAGTGGTGGTGTAGTGCTCGCGTTAAAAGATTTCATAACATCTGAAATATTGGACATTACGGCTCTCGACGCACAATTTCCACTAATTGATCTTATTATTCTCAAGTGCCGGATTGGTTACAAATATTTTTATATAGTTGTTGTTTATTTACCTGATAGATTAAGTTTGGTAGACTTTGAATATTTTCTCGATTACTTAGGACAATTTGATTACTTAAATAATGACTGTATAGTACTAGGCGATTTTAATGTTTCAAGGTTTATAGATAATGATATGTCTGATTTCAAAACTTCTGTAGTTTTAAGTTTTGCGGGCTCTACTGGCCTTAGGCAATTTAACAATGTTGTTAATCATTTGGGTAGACTGCTAGATTTGGTCTTATCGCATTTCAGTTGTGAAGTGAAGCATGATGACTCACCTTTGGTCTATGAAGACCCTCATCACCCAGCTCTTCTAATAACATTTACGGATATATTTGTAAAAGAGCCTAAATTTAAGTGTGGTTTGAAGCAATTAACTTACAACTTTAAAAAAGCAAATTTTCCTGCTTTATATCGAGAACTGTATGAAACGGATTGGAATTCTCTGGATACTTCTAATGGACGTTAATGAGACTTTAAATAACTTTTATGATGAGATTTTTTCTGTGTTTAATCAGTTTATTCCAGTTTATAAAAACTTTAGCCATAAATACCCCCCTGGTTCGATGCTGATATCATTCACAACATCAAATTAAAAGCAAAGTTTAGAAAAAAGTTTAAACGATTCCAAAATCATTGTGATTTGCTTGAGTTTCAACGGTTAAGACACCTTGTCAAATCAAAAATCAGTTTGGCATACAATGTATATGTCAAGAATATTCAAATTGCTTTATCCATCAACCCCAAGAAGTTTTGGTCTTATGTAAATTCCAAAAATTATAGTTCAAGAATTCCTGGTGTGATGAAATATAATGACATTACTACCTCCGACCCACAAAATATTGTGAATGTGTTTGCAGAATTTTTCAAGAGTGTTTTTCTGTCATCAGATATTAATTTCAAGGCTTACTCTTCCGCAGTTAACGCAGATTACTTTTTGACAGAATGAAAATCTGAAACGAAATTCTGTCTTCGGCTTCTATATAAAATGTAGCTTCTCCATTCTTAAATTTTAAAGTGTTTGTTTGTCTTTGTTTAGTGTATTTGTTATGTCCCAATTTACATTTATGACATTATGTTACTGCTGGATAGGCCACAACTGACGAAATGCCCCTGAGGATGATCTTGTGATCGAAAATACTTGGGCAAGATTTGATTAACTACTGCGTTCGATATTTGCCTTGTGTACCATCAAAGTTAACTGATAAAGTGATTGCCTGCATAAGACCATGCAGGAAGCTATGCTTTTGTCGACATCTAGGTGTCTACGAACATTTTTGGGAGATACTTCGGTCTACCAAGTCACCTAGGGCTGGATAACACGGGATGAGTCCCACCAGAGCTCAATCCTTTTGATACCGTAGGTACTTGGGATGAGTAAGTTTTTCCTTTAGGCAGAGTGTGAGCCATGTGGCTAAATGTAATAATATTAAATAATAATTTTGAGTTATAATCTAAGATTATCAATAAAATATTATTTAATATTTATGTAGAGAAGAAAGAGTTTTATAAAAAGTTGAAAGAAAAGTGAAGAAAGGATAATATTTTTCGCAAAGAAAAGATCGCAACCATATTATCATCGGCAAACACAAAAGTTGCATTGGAAAATCAAGGTGTATACAGAATCCCGTGTGAGGACTGCGATAAATCGTACATCGGACAGACAAATCGAAGGATATAAGTTAGACGCGAAGAACATCAAAACGCCACCGAAAGAAAAGAGAAAACTTCATCTCTAGCACAACATGCCATAAACACAGGACACAAGATAGACTTAAATGGAACAACAATGCTAGCCAACATCGAAAATAAGGCCAAACGTGTAATCAGGACAGTGATAGAGATCGAAAAACATCCAAAAAACTCAAAATCAGAGATGATGCCCAAAGACTCTTAAATACGTGGAAACCAATTCTGCAGAAAAACGTAGAAATTAAAATAGCGAAGAAGACCCCGTCCACTCTGCGCACAGGACCAATCACAAGAAGTACTACAAGGTATTTAAACTTAGCCAACAGAAAAAGTTTAAATAACTTAGAAAAAGACATTGGAACCACCGACTTAAATGATACTAAATCGATTATTTTAAGGAACCATAAAATTCTTTGCTATGCAGCTAATGCAACAAACATGTCAGAAAACGAAGACGGCGTTGAAAGAATGGGTCACTCACACAATAATTTAGAACAGATTATACAATAACTAACCAATACCATCAGAATATTTTGACGCCTACGATATTCTGGTTGAAGAAATCAGTAATTATCAACACAGTTAATACAAGGATATATAGACAATACTCACATACATAACTAAAACACGAGCTTTTACGAAGCTTACTCAAAAAATATAAGAAAGGCTAAAATTCAAATTACTTCGTGTTATAAAAAAGCTTAAGAGACACACCATGTAAGGGATCAAGAACAGAAAATCATAATAGACACAACACACAAATTAAATGACTGAGAAAAATACAGTGAAAATGGCAGAACACGAGTGGAAAAGATCAACCGGATAAGCAAGAAAACGATAATCAAACAATCTATGAAGCGGACAAATTTGAATGAAGAAATACCACAAAAATAATAAGAAATACATTTCTATACAGTATCAAGAAAAATAAGGAAAACTATATAAACGTTGTTTAATTTTACTCCTACGCCTGGTTGTATATGTACCATTGCTATATATGCGCATTGGCTGAAATAAGTTAAATATTTAATATTTTTTTGTATTATTTTATATTACAAAATAAATCGTTACCTGATATTTAAACATAAAATTGTTATTCCAGCTGTCTCCATGTGTTAAGACTACTTTGTATTCTGGTTCTTTTATTTTAGCCATATATTCAGGACCTGAAATTTGTTCATATCTTTGAAGATGTTCTATTAACGTTGGATCATCTTCAAATGCCTTGTAAACATAAGATAAAGTAGAAACCATAAAGTTTTCAACGTTCTCTTGTTTATCCTCATTATCAAATTGTTTATTAAATGGATTATCTGGACTATCTTCTGTCAGTTCTTTAAATAATGCTGGGTTTTTCTGTTTCATTGCTAATGAAACCGCGTGAAATTTGGCAAATTCAATGAGAACTGCTTTAATGTGCCCAGGATTCATTGGAACTTTTTTATCCCATAAACCGTAATGTTGTGTTCTTAAATTCTCCATTACTAAACATTCAAGTCCATCTTCAGCAAAGCATAAATAGCATTTAGGTACACTTTCGAAGGGATCTATAATAAAGAAATGTTGGATAAACATTTTGATAATAAACTATTAAATAAAAATAACAAATATTGTTTAATTGAAAATGCTATTTAATTTTGGTTTTTAATCCGAAAAATTCCGGTTTTTCTTAAAATCAAAGCTACCATAATGTAAAATATATCATTATAATTGATACGTCATAATTGATGTTTTTTCTAGAAATTTTTTCACTAGAGACTATAAAGTGTAAACGCATGCCAAAAATAGATCACTTGAGAAAGGCAATCATCCGAAACCGCTGTAGTGATAACAGGTTGAAATAAATTTTGTGGAAGTTTGAAAACAAAGTTTTCGGTGTTTTATTGTTACATAAAATGAATTTCCATCAAGTTACTGCCGAATCCATCAATTATTTAAAATATATCATTATAATTGATACGTCATAATTGATGATATTTCTAGAGATGAAGCTTCTCATTTACCATAGTACATACATAGTATGTTGAAGTCTAACATGAGACATAGCAAATGAAAGAAGAGGATATAGCGAAAATATTCAAATACAAAAAACAAACAAGGCGACTACTAAGTGATATAATCATTATTGCATCAGTTAAATAAATTTTAATTAATTATTTAATTAGCTAATTACTTGCTTGGCGCACCTTAGACTTATAACATCGCATTAATATATATATATATATATATATATATATATATAAATATATATATATATATATATATAATATATATATGTATATATAATATATATATATATATATATATATATATATATATATATATATATATATATATTATTTGTAGTCTCAGCAATTGGTCTGTATGAAATAAAACTCTATTTGTTATTTCTCAATATTTCGTCACGATTTTGTGACTTCTTCAGGAGAAAACTGTAAATTTATTATAATTATTATATGTAAACAAAATGAATATTTCAATACTTACAACTTAAGATTAAAAATTTAAATTTTGATAACAAAATGATAATGCATCCGGCAGATTTATAAATTATTATTCTAATCATCCTAGAAATCAAAAATTCAACACAATTATATCTATGAAAAATCGTGTAACGGCAATCTATGATCGGAGTTTCCTAGATGTCAATTTAAAGAAACTTTTTGAAATGTTTTTAAACAATGGCTACCCAAAACATATATTAAAAAAACTTATAACACTCACTTTCACAATAGAGCTTTAATAAATAATCCACAACCAGTTTTATACAAAAAAAATACCTTACATAAAAAATTTAACAGACTAAATTGTCCCACTTTTCAAAACATTTCCGAACATTAAATTAATTAAATACAATCCACTTCTAAATTGAAGGTTGTTCTCAAAAATAAAAGTTAAAACTCCAAATTCACTAATGAGTAATATAATTTATAGAATAAATTGCAGTCAATGTCAAAGTTGTTATATTGAACAATGTCAACAGTGGCTTAAACAACGTGGCACTCAACACAAAAGTGACTGTAACTTACGAACAAACTCTTGTGCCTTAGTGGACCACCACTTAAAGACAGGACATAACTTTGACTTTAATAATGTAAAAATCTTAGAACAAATTGATAATTATAAAAATCGACTTTTCCTTGAAATGGTACACATTAATAAAACTCCAGAATCTATCAATTATAAGACAGACACCAACCATTTAAGTAATATCTACTGTAATATACTAAACAATATATACTTACTTTACTTTATCGTGTCCGGACATGTCATTCATAAAATTTCGGCCCAGTATCGGGCTACGTCGGTTCCATCTTTGTTGGCGAGCCACCAATCTTCAAGGGTACATCGATGAGGACAGTTTCTGCATGTAAGAAGATGTTCCATATTCTGTGTTTCTCCACAGTCACAGTTCACATCATCTTGGTTTATTTTTCCCCATTTTGCCATGTTTGATTTTACTGTAGCAACCCCCGTTCTTATCCTATTTAAGGTTTTCCACGTTTTAAAGTCTAGGGTCTGGCCGGCCCATTGAACCTGGGGAAGTGGAAAATACTCAGGCGGTTCATCCTTCACTGTTCCAAGGAAGCTTTTCCTAGATTTTAGTCGCTTTCGTGGTGTTCGAGTTTTGTACAGGGCATGCCGATCGTCCGCGATCTGTTTAATTTTCTCTATGTGTTCTGCAGCGCCTCTGCGTGTTGAGGGTTCTGCAAAACCCGCTGCTCTATATAGATTTGAAAGTGGCGTTGGTTTCATGCACCCTGTTACTATCCTGCATGTCTCATTTAGCGCAGTATCAACTTGTTTGGTGTGGACAGATCTGCTCCAAACGGGGCATGCATATTCAGCAGTTGAGAAACACAGTGCCTGTGCCGTTGTTCTTAAAACGCCAGGACGTGCGCCCCATTTACTTCCCGTTAGCTTTCTGAGTATGCTGTTCCTAGTTGTTACTTTCCCTCTTGTTTTTATGCAATGTTGTCTGTAGGTGAGGGACCGGTCCAGAGTTACTCCAAGATATATAGGTTGGTTTGTGTGTTCTAATGTATTACCATTCCACACAATTTGGAGTTTTCGCTTGGCTTCCTTTGTGCGAAGGTGGAAAGCGCAGACTTGGGTTTTAGAGGGATTGGGTCTCAGAGAATTCTGCAGGTAGTACGCTGTCATTGTTTTTAAGACAGTTTCGAGTTTCTCCTCCACTTCTTTAAAACTATTTCCTTGAGCACATATTGCAAGATCGTCAGCATAGAGGAAGTGCTTGGTTTCGGTCGGAGTAGGTTGATCGTTTGTGTATATATTGAAGAGCATTGGTGCTAAAACACTTCCCTGTGGGAGGCCGTTTTTTTGAACTCTCCACCTACTTACTTTACCCTCCAGCATAACGAAAAAACGTCTATTTTGCAGTAAGGAATATACGACCTTTCCCAGATGGTGGTCATTGAGAGTATCGTATAATTTGCGGAGCAATGTTTTGTGCCTTACTGTGTCATAGGCTGCTGTCAGATCTACAAAAGCAGCCCCTGTTATAAGTTTTTCTTCAAAACCCTCTTCAATGTGTTCTGTTAATGCGAGGACTTGACCGGTGCAAGATTTGCCAGGTCTGAATCCTCCTTGTTGTGGGATGAGGTGCTTGTCGACATTTTTTTCTATTCTGGCGAGTATGAGTCTCTCGTATAGTTTAAAAAAGTGACACAATAGCGAAATAGGTCTGTAGCTACTGGGGTCTTCTGGATCCTTTCCTGGTTTTAACAAGGCTATTACTTTAGATTTCCTCCATGATTTTGGAATTTTGCAGGTTTTGCAGCACGTGTTATAAAATTGCAAGATCCAGTTTTTTGCTCCTTGGCCTAAATGCTTTATTTGTTCACTGCATATATCATCCACACCTGCAGCTTTCCCGTTTTTTAACCTGTTCAGACCGTCGTGAAGTTCTTTTAGAGTAAAAGGAGTTCCTAGGTGGTTTGTCTCCGAATCCAATCTTCTCCTAGTGTTTGGGTCCTTATATCGGTTCGTAGTTCTTCCATTCGTAAGGAGTTGAGTAGCGACTTGGTTTGCTGTAACCTTGCAAGGTGGTTTATGTTCTTTTGGATCACCGCTGAGTTTTTTTTACAAGGTTCCATGCTATTTTGCTACTATGTGTCATGTCCATTTTTTCCAGGGTCTCAATCCACTTTTCCTGTCTGGCTTGACTTAGCTGTTGGAGTAGTACTGCTCCGCAGTCAACCGTTTCTTGGCTAAAAGGGTCAGTGGAATAGAGGGTTTCGTATGTACTCATTAGTTCTTTGGACTCGCTGGACATCCCGGGAACGTATTGTTGTCTACATCCTCTAGGGATAGTTTTTCTAGACACATTTTTGAGTACCTCTACGAATTTTTCGTAGTTCTCTACTTTTGGTTCAAGGCGTAGTAGTTCAAAATCTAGCATGTCTGCATACTTTTGCCAGTTTGCCTTTTTGAAGTTAAATCTCCTTCTGAATGGAATAGCTTGTGGTCTGACAATTGGGAAGATATTTATACCAATTGGTCTATGCTGAGTTTTTGGTATGGGGCCATATACTACTTTGGTGCATCGGTCTTCGAGGTTGTTGCTTGAAAAACAGATATCCGGGTTATATCCTCTTTTCCAAACTTTGCTACGAAAAGATGGTGGAAGTTTAGGATCATGGATTAACGTGAGGCCACTCGTTTCGGCCCATGCTTCTACTGCGTCTCCATTTGCGTCCGAATTTGCATAGCCCCAGAGTAAACTGTGACTGTTAAAGTCTCCCAGTACAAGCTGATTGGCTTGTGATTGAAAATTAGTTGGGGGTGAAAATATAAAAGGCTGGTTTGGGGGCTTGTATACCGAGGTTATTGTGCATTTTCCGATCTCAGTGGTTATTATCTCTATACCGTGTACATTTGTTGTTTCCACAGATGAGACTATGGTTTGAGTTCTCACAAATACCGCGCTCCCATGCTTATTGTGTGGTATCTCCGCAATCAGTTTCATACCAGAGACTTTCGGTCTCGCTGCAGTTAGGTCTCTGTGGGTTTCCTGGATGCACAATACCTCACATTTCGTGTTCATGCAGAATTCTGATAAAATGTCTTGTTTGGCTGTAGTGATGCCCTCGATATTTATGCTAGCTACTGTCAGTGTTGGCTCTGAGAAGAACCGTTGTGGCTTGATCTTTGCCATCGGATTTGGTTTGGTCCGGTTTATTATCCGGTTTGTTATCCGGTTTGGATAACAATATATGATATGATAGATCTTAATATCAGTATCTAACAACATCAGACCAATAACTGACTACGTACCATCAATTACATTTTATAGATCAATTTACCATGTTCCTGATTCTTTTTCAATATTCTACTTTTCCACCTTATTATATGGATAATACTGTCACAATATGTAATTGTTTATTAAAACTTATTCGCTAAAAATTGTACAATGGGAATTCACTCTATAAAATATTGCGGTTACCATAACTCCCAAATAAATTAAAATAAAAAAAAATGTCATTTATCTAATTGGATATGTAATCAAAATTTAAATTTTTAATCTTGAGTTGTAAGTATTGAAATATTAATTTTGTTTACATATAATAATTATAATAAATTTACAGTTTTCTCCTGAAGAAGTCACAAAATCGTGACGAAATATTGAGAAATAACAAATAGAGTTTTATTTCATACAGACCAATTGCTGAAACTACAAATAATATTTAACACAGTACGGTCGAGAATAATTTGATAAATATATATATATATATATATATTATATATATATATATATATATATATATATATATATATATATATATATATTGGTTATGTCCTTCATCAGGGAACTACAAATGTGATGAATAATTAAAATAAAGATAAAATCACATTTGTAGCTCCCTGATGAAGGACATAACCAATGTCCAAAAGCTTGGATTAAAAATTTAAAAGAGTACCTACACCTTTCATGTTTATTGCTGCATACCCAATATTTAAAAGTTTACTTCCTTACGTGGTCAGTAAATACTTTTGGTTCATTATTATATATATATATATATATACATATATATATATATATATATATATATATATATATATATATTTATAAATATATAAACAAGGATAATGCGAGTGAATAATAAAAGCAAAGTGTAATGGCATCTCTTGCAAAACACAAAACCAAAAATTGTATATCGATGGAAGGCAACCCTATATACTTATTTCTGACTATTGGTCGTCTTCAGTACGGTGCAGCCAAGTTAATTAGAAAAGGAGCATGTCACTTGACATGCTCCTTTTTCAATTTTAATTCCTCTCAATTATAAATAAATGTAAAAAGAATAATGTTGTTTACCTTGAATGTTGTGTTGTTCTTGAAATTTTTTAAACTCTTTAAAAACACGTTCGTACATGAATATTTCTTTATTGTAAACATCTTTAACTGGTGTAGCTTCCCTAAAACCCTCACTGGTATGGGAAGACTTCAAAATCAAATCCAAACTTTTTTTCTTGTAAGATCCGTAACATAGTTTCTGTTTCATTTTTTTCTTTTCTTTGATGGTAATGGCAGTAAGAACTCCAAGAAAGTTGTCTCCTTTACTCGATCCAGAACTGGTTATTATTTCATAATCGGTAAATCCATTTTCATCAGCAATACGGTCTATTAACGCTTTATGTTCTTTAGCGATATCCATTTTGGTGGATAACTTTAATTCTAACTACTCAGTCATCAAATTAAAGCGTATATATTTATATAGGCGATAGTAATACCAAGGATTTTCTTTATCTATCATTGATAATTTTTGCACAGGTGCACAGGTGGACAGTACATGCACTTGTGAGTACCTACGTTTAATTTAATAAGTTATCTAACTAAACATTCGAGTAATAACTATAATAGTCATAATACAGTATTAATGATATATTAAAGTAAATAGTTTTTTTCAATTGCAAGGACTTTAGATTATATTATATTTTATATAAGAAGTACAATCAGATAATTATCTATTTGTTTTTAATTTTCTACAATTTATTCAAGTGTTGTGTTAGTTTTTACAGAATAATATCTTACGATTAAAATTACTTAAACATAAATTAAAGTTTCGAACTACCAGATAATTTCCTAAAAAATATGTTTAATAAATTTTCATATGCACAGGTTTAAAAGGTTATCATAAGTAAATATAATCATCTATCTTCTTCTTAAGCTACTTATTTTAGTAAGCTGCAGCTTAATGTAGAGATCGAGATTAAGATATCGAGATCAGTTTTTATTAAATCTTGCCCAAGTACTTTCGCTCCTATTGCATCTTTATGGACATTTCGTTGAAAAAAGAGGCTTTTTAGCACATCCAGAAATCTGTTCTATTTAGAATGCCGTCTCCCCATGGAGGTTGGCATTTATAATGCCTATTTTTATTTTAGAACTTGCTGCTCTAAACAAGCCAATCGATCTGCACTAAGATCGCGTGGCCTAGGTATTTTAGTTTTCTGATTTGTATATTGATGATTAGTTCTGTTTCTTTACCAACCCTTTCCAGTACTTCTTTATTTGTAATTCTATCAGTCGCGTGCGGTATAAACAGAGTTCGAAGGCCTCGATTATTTTTAAAATATATTTTTTTTAATGTCCAAGTCTCAGCTCCATATAATAATATTGAAAATATATAACAGCGAATGGTAGTTGGTCTGATCTCCAAATTTAGATTTTTGCACGTTAGGAGTGGCTTCAATCGTATAAATGCTGATCTGGCAATCTCTATTCGCCTGTTTATTTCTACAGTATGATTATTAGTTTCATTGATCAAAGTTCCCAAGTACTGATATTTTCCCAATAGGTGATGTATATTTTGTGGTCTTTTTGTAATTAGCATGCACCTTGTTTTTTTAGAGCAATAGTATCAGTCCGTACATAATCTGTCGAAATACTCTATAACTAAAATTGAAGGTCTTTGCAAATACAACGCGAGTCCAGGACGTATGCAGTTTTTGCTGTGAATTTGTAAACATAATGTCTAAGAATTTGGTTGGTAGCCGACATCGTATAATTGTTAAGTCGTCTATGTTACCATGTTTTTATTTCAGTTTTCAGTATTGTGTTGTCTTGTGAGGTTAAGTGCTTGACAACAATTAATTTAAATTTATTGGTTATTTGTTATTAAACAAAGAAATATTATGCCTACTTCATCTGACGGTAGTGTACATGAACATTTACTCTTAAAAAATAGAAAACCCAATCCAGATAAATACAGAAGGAATGTTGTACGTAATGCCCAAGTTAAGTTAGAGATTAACAACACACTTTTTCTCAGAATTATCCATACACGAATTTACAACAAATGCGAGTTCCAGTTCAGTGAAACTCAATTCGGATTTCGAAACGGATTGGGAACACGAGAGGCTCTTTTTGCTTTAAATGTGTTAACACAACGATGCAGAGAAATGAATGTAGATGTATATGCATATTTTATTGACCATCTAAAAGCATTTGACTGCGTTAACCATCAAAAGATGATAGAAATTCTGAGAACAACGGAAGTTGACGAACAAGACTTGCGAATTATCTCAGAACTGTACTGACACCAAACGGCAACAATTAAAATAGAGCACACAACATCCGAAGATATACAAATCCGACGAGGAGTGAGACAGGGTTGCGTCTTATCACAGCTACTGTTTAATTTGTATTCGGAGTCTATATTCAGAGAAGCATTAGACCAGGTACAAGGCGGAATTAAGAATATCAGAATCAGCATAAACAACATCAGATATATTTTCTCCCCTTGTTTTTTTGGAGAAGCAATTTTGGGTGTGTGATTAGATTCACATATAACACTTGATGGCACTAATATTGGTGTAAACTTTCTTTTTGGGGAATCAACTATTAAGATTGGAAGAGCACTGGGAATATTGCTACACATTTCTTGTTCTGAAACACTAGAATTTGCAAGATTATTACTTATATAAGGTAGTATATTGGTATGTGAATAAGTTGGATCGTGCATATCACACAAGAGAATGTATAAACAAATTTTATAAGAGATCCAACTTGTACTAAATAAGTACAATAACTTAATATTTTCATAATCTTACCACTTTGCCAAAGCTTGGTATGCTTATTTTTTACATAAACTGGTTCATTCGATTTAAACAATTTTCTAGCTCTGACTGCATTTTGTGAACCACCTTTAGCATATTTGCTATGGCCAGAGGGTTTGATTAAGTCAAATCTGGTTCTTAGTTTTAACTTTAGAATACATTCGGATGATGGCATATTTGTTAATGTAGAAGGGGTGTTTCTATAAGCAAAACGAAAACTTGATAATTTAAGCAAAATTTATTGTTCAGTTATCTGTTCCCCTTTTACTGAAAATAAGGCCTTTTTTAAATCTTTTTTTACTATCTGAACAGCTTTTTCAGCAAAGGCATTGCTGGGTGGATGACCTGGAGGTGATTTTATTGGAGCTATACCCTTTAACTGACAAAAAGAAACAAATTCTACAGAACTAAAGGGTGGATCTGAAACTGGTTTTACTGGAAGACCAAAAATTGAAAAGGTTTCCTTTAACTTTAAAATGGTTTCTGACGCAATGGTACTGTTATCTATTAATTTGACATCTAACCATTTCGATTTTTGGTCATATATGAACAAAAATGTATGGTTAAACAAGTTTGAGAAATCAATCAATATTCTATAAAAATCATGAGGTGAATTCATTCCGGCGTTTAAAAAAGGTTTTTAAGTTATCATCCACAATGTTTTTTAATTCATTTGTCAATACATTTCCTAAAAGATCGTCTCATAATAAATAGCCGCATTGGTTTTAGGATTTTTTAGGATTTTTTATGAATTAAATAATATGTTAATATTTCACCACATAACCAAGGAATATGACCACTACGAACAATCCAACGTTCACGAAAGTCATCAAACTTAAGACGAAATATGTGGTTTATGCAAGATGGTATACCACCACATTATAGAGAGAGGGCAGTGAGAATATACTTAAATATAACTTACCTGAACGTTGGATTGTTCGTGGTAGTCATATTCCTTGGTCATGTGGTGACATATTTATATATTTTTTAATTCATAGAAAATCCTAAAATGGTACTTATTAATATACTTATAATACTTATAGTAAAAACTGCAGCAGTTTCTTTAGAACCAATGATGCTATTTAATATGAGACTATCTTTTATGAAATGTATTGATCAAATGAATTAAAGAAAATGGTGGATATATCGAACACTTACTTTAACAAAAAATTTAATGTTATTTAGTTTAACTATTTCTTAATTTAGTTTATAGATAAAATATTTTGATTATAACTTTAATTTAATACAAAACCTAAATGGTTTGATATAAAATCGAATCATTATGTTATTTTGTCAAATACTATTGCAGATTATCCTGCTGGTATATTTAGTTTAATTAATATTTTCTTAACTATTAACTTTATTAAAGGCATTTTATACAAAAATTCAGAAGTTTTTGTCTAATTTTTTTTTCGTTGCCTGGAGTAATTGCGTTAAATCTGAATTATGTACTTGATTTGTAAAATGCGATTGTCTCGAAAACTGTTTAGTTTTAAAGTTATTAACAAGTATACGTTTTTTTGATAGCATAATGTATCTTTAATATTTTTTACAACAAACACCGGTAACTTACAGAGCAAAAAAGTAAAGTGCAAATGTATTCCACATATGTAGCATATATGGCGCCCTCTATCAGGTACATTCAAGTATGCATTAAACTATAATTCCTGATGTTCAATAGTATCCAGTTATGAATTTTTATACATAAATGTTAACAAAAATAAAAGTTATAACAAAGAAAAATTTTTAATTTTCACTTTAACACCCTGTATCTTTCTTAATATCAAAATCTTATTAAAGCAAGTTGGCTTAAATCGTACTATTTTAAAGTGTAGAATCTACGGTTTCTTTTTGTACAATTATTTAAGGGCCACCGTGTATACATAAAATGTTTAAATTTTATATAAATATTAATATAAAATGAACTGTTATAGTATCACGTCATTATTTTGTAATATTAGTGTTATATCCATTTCAGAATTAGCGTTTGTCTAAGTCAATGAGGTCCTAGTATTAACGGTGAACTACTTAATACCATAAGATAAATTTATACATACCATAAGATATCATAAGATATATTTACATATACATTTCAACTATAATGGACTAAAATGTGGTTGAAATATCAACATAATTTTTGCTAGTTTTGTTTCCCCTCGTATAGATTTGGTTTACAAAACTTAGTCTCTATCAAACAATAAACGGTTGTTGATACAATGTTGTAAACCACAAAGTGTTGATTGATACATTGTTGTGAACAATGAACCTTAGAAAAATGAGTGTCTTCGTTGAAACTGCAGATTTCTTGGGTAATTATACACCCACTTGGGGCGTCAATATGTATAAATAATGTTTTAACCAACCATTGTCTCCTCGTTATCTCTTTTGTTCCTGCCTGTCCGAGACGAAAACGTCATTTTGCGCCCCTCCTAGCGTCGGTAGCTAATACTTCAAGTTCCTTGGGGTAAAGTACCCCTTGCATACACACCCACTTTTAATTTGTAAAATCATTACATTGTTATCGTTACAAATTGTTGCTGTTATAACTTAGCGTGTTCACGAATAATTCTCGATTTGAAATGTTAGCGACAGTTTTTGCTTTTTTGAAGACTATTTTGTGGCTTGTCTGAATATGATATTGGGCTAGGGCTAAAATAGTATCCTGTTACCAAAATGGGAAACTTTGGAGCTTTGCAGTGGTACGGGCATGTACAAAGAATTCCAGAGCACAGTTGACCGAAAAGAATATTGGACTGGGAGCCGCCCGGAAAAAGACGAACAGAAAAACCTGCTACAAGATGGAAAATATAGATAGGAAATACTGTGATAGAGACCTCAAAGAAGGCTACTGCGAAAATAAAGTCCAGTGGAGGACAAAAACGGCGAACTCATAATGGAAAGATGCCGAAGAAGAAGAAGAAAAGTTATAAAATGACTAGGTAATATTAGTAAACAACAAATTTTCTTTTGCAATTTTTATCTCTCTTAGCTTGATATTATCAACCACTTTTAACATATGAATGCGTTTTATGTATGTGTTTAAATCTTGTTGGTTATCGGTAACTACGATTAAGGATGTAACACTTGTCTTGCTAAAAGATCCAAGTTTGATTCCCATATTACAACAAATAGGTATATACTTTTTTGTTTTTTATCTGTAGCTTTTTCTAAATTCACAATATTACTCGCTGAAATCACTCAATCCCATTATATACATATTCAAGTAGAGCTATAATGATATATGTTAGTTGGCTATTTATCTTATTGCTATTTTAACTACTAAACAATTTATATTAACCTACGTACAACATTCTATTTGTAATGTAACTTTGCTGCATAGCAAATATGCCCTTACCTACACTTAGACTGAATAGTAGTTTACACTAACCTAATAATTTACTTCGAAACTTTGTATGTTAGAAAATTATTATTTAGATGATATGCAAATGTGCCTAGAGTTTGTTTGTAAACCGACTGTTTTCTATAAATAAATTAAAAATTAACAACTCAACATAAACACATTTTATTGAATACTTGTGGCCTAATATTATTCTTATATTATATATATATATATATAGTATATATATAGTATATATATATATATAATATATATATATATATATATATATATATTATATATATATATAGTACAGTAGTGACAGTGACAGTGCCGTGAATAGTGAACAGTGTAGTAGTGTCTGGGGGCACGGGAGACTGAGACCTCGGAAGCCCTGAGGAAGGCATCAGAGAGGATGCCGAAAGCTTGGCAAAATGGACAACGACGCGGTTCAACCCGGAAGACTGGTGAGTTTGATATTAATTTTAGTAATAATATTAATCTTAGCTCTAGGTTTTATATATATATATATATATATATATATATATATATATATATATTATATATATATACATATAAAACCAAGAGCTAAGATTAATATTATTACTAAAATTAATATCAAACTCACCAGTCTTCCGGGTTAAGCCGCGTCGATATTCATTTTGCCGAGCTTTCGGCATCCTCTCTGATGCCTTCCTTAGGGCTTCCGAGGTCTCAGTCTCCCGAGCCCCAGACACTACTACACAGTAGTAGTGACAGTGCCGTAGTAGTGACCTACACTAGTACACCTTTTGTGACTAGTTTATTTAAATAATTTACTAACATTAAAATTGTCCAATATAATTTATTAGAAAACCGACAACTGTTTTCTAAAGTAAAAGACAATACACCAACTGTAAATAAAACTAATGTTATTTACAAACTGCCTTGTTTGGATTGCCAGAACTGTTATGTTGGTCAAACTTCTCAATGGCTAAAACAAAGGCTTACACAACACAAAGTAACTGCACAAAACAGAAGAATACATGTGCGGTAGTTTACCATCACTTAAAAACTGGCCATCAATTTGACTATTCAAATGTCATGGTTCCACAGCAAGAAAATAATTACAAAAAAAGATTGTTTTTGGAAATGTGTCATATAATTAGAGAAAACTATGCAGTAAATTACAAGGCAGACACGGGACAGTTGAGTAATATCTACTGTAATATTCTTAGTATGTTCAAATAATTTTTCTGTTTACAATTATATTTTAAATCACCCTGTATATTTTTAGTGTGTAATTGTATTGTGTTTTAATTGTTTCTTGGTTGTTTTTGTTTGCTCTGTTTTTATATTTAATTACTAGTGACCTAGGTGCTTTTAACCAATACTGTCAGTACTGTTTTGAACATATATTATGTATAACAACTTTTTTAAATATTTTTAACTCTAAATCTGTAAGTGATTCATTGTTTATTTTCACCTGATTTTTATATAACTTTTAACCATATTTTAGTTGTCTTCTGATGAAGCTGACAAAAAATCAGCGAAATATAGAGAAATAAAAGAAAAAAGAGTTTTTTTTAATAACAGGCCGCATACCCGATACACCAATACAAGAAATTACATATATATATATATATATATATATATAATATATATATATATATATATATATATTAATAAAGTATTCAACTAGTGAATTCAGAGGTTTATTCGGTCAGTCAGGTTGGCAAAATAAAAAACAGAAGTCAACTACTTCATAAGTTTATCGAAGACGTTTCGCTTTATATTTCTAAAGCTTCATCAGTTCTAACTCAATATGTAGTAATAAAGATGTTATCGTATATGTACTTAAGTTTACTCATAAATTTAGAACTAACTTAAAAAAAAATTAAACAGAAATATGCAAAAAATAACATTCGCAGGAACGAAGATTTACAAAAACTTCAAACGTACATTTGGCTTCATTTAGAGATGGTTCTCCAATGAAGACAAAAAAATTACTGCATAGTTTTTTTTGTCTTCATTGGAGAACCATCTCTAAATGAAGCCAAATGTACGTTTGAAGTTTTTGTAAATCTTCGTTCCTGCGAATGTTATTTTTTGCATATTTCTGTTTAATTTTTTTTTAAGTTAGTTCTAAATTTATGAGTAAACTTAAGTACATATACGATAACATCTTTATTACTACATATTGAGTTAGAACTGATGAAGCTTTAGAAATATAAAGCGAAACGTCTTCGATAAACTTATGAAGTAGTTCACTTCTGTTTTTTATTTTGCCAACCTGATTGACCGAATAAACCTCTGAATTCACTAGTTGAATACTTTATTAATATAAATTGACGGTCGTAGTTTTTACAATGTCTATATATATAATATATATATATATATATATATATATATATATATATATTATATATATATATATATATATATATATATATATATATATATATAAACAACACAGTTTATTAGGGTTGCATTTAGAAAATTGGCCGGGATGTTCAAAAACACTCTTTTGACTTTTTGTCTAGCTTTCGGAATGGTTTTATTCCTTTTTAAAGACACTATAATAAGAAAGATATGTACATATTTAGAAAACATCATAATTCTTCAGTGTAACTTACTAGTCGTTAAGATTATTTGTAAAAACATTGACACTCAACATTGAGAACAATCATATAAAATATAAAATAATGGACAAAATACATTCTAAATTTTTTAAAATTTGGGTGAAGATAGTAAAACTAGTTTATGGCATCTTTTACTGGTGTGTTTTAACTGTGATACATAGAGAACACAAAGTAAAAACCCTGTTATTAAAATTTAATTAGGTGTACTTGATATTATTTTTCTTTTCAAGAAATACTAGAGGCTCATCTTGGATGATTTTAATTTTTAAACTAGTCTTAATGGTATGCAACATCCTATGCATACAGGTTTAATTTATGTACAGGTAAATATTTATTTTAATTTTGATGTTTTTCCAAAAAATAACAATAAATGTTGCTCAGTGTATCTATGCCAGAGTTTTTATTGATGCAAGATGTATTAGATTTTTTGAAACACATTTTCAAAAAAACACCTTTTGAATGATTCTTTTCCTTTGCCAAAATACAGGAATCCTTGAAATTAAATTCTTGTTTACACGTTAATGGATGTTCTGTCAATGCACATGCATTTATTTTTTGGTTTTTATATTACTACGATATGAGAGACACTTCGCTGACGACCAAGTCATTCTAGCTGAAGACGAGCGTGATGTAGGATACATGCTTAGAAAACTGGAAGATGAGTACACCAAACGGGGCTTCACAATTAATATACAAAAAACTGATTACTAAGTTGTAGGAGAGAAACCAGAAAGCCTACAAATCGAAATGGGAACTATAAAACCAACAGACAATTTTAAATACTTGGGAGTCCAAATAACATCAAAAGCAGGAAGTAGCGAAGAAATACATTCCAGAATTGGCCAAGCAAGATCAGCGACCAGACAGCTACATGGACTATTATGGAACAAAAAAATAACAAAAGAAAATAAAAAAAGAATTTATAAAACAATAGTAGAAAGTATTGGACTGTACGGTGCCGAACACTGGGAAATAAACCAAAGAAACAAATCAAAAATTAAGGCCATGGAAATGAACTACTGGAGGCGATGTTGCCAGCTCACTAGACTTGATAGGGTCACAAAAGAAGATATTCGGAGAGAAATGGAAATCGATCTAGACATAATAGACACAATAGAAGCCAAAAGACTTGACTGGTATGGACACCTTCAGAGAATGCTGGAAAATAGATGGCAAAAAAAAATAGAAGAATAGACTCTGCCAACTAGAAGAAAACGAGGTAGACCAAGACGATCCTGGAGAGACGATGTCGACGATGCAATGACCGCCAGAGATCTTACAACTGAAGATTGCTTCGACAGAAAACGCTGGAAATTAGGATGCAAAAAGCAGCGTCAGCTGTAAAAGACTCTCTTGTTATATATATATATATATATATATATATATATATATATATATATATATATATATATATATAGTATATATATATACGATGTGAAATCACCTTACTGCGAAAAATTACGAGATGATTCCCCTATGTAAAATTTTGTTAAATTGGTAAACGGTATAGAATAAACAACATTTGATGACTCCTGTATTGTAAAAGGATCTTTGTTTTTGTGTATAACTTCGATACCGTTGTCACATTTTTAGTTGTAATTTTTAAGCCACTAACATTTTTGAAGATGTTCATTAACTTAGGAGTCAGAACTGAAATGTAGGGTAGGCAACCATAAGTTATTTTTGATGGTAAGATTGATGTGTTGTGCATCAATGTCAATTGTCGGATCTCAGTATTATAAAAATTTTGGTTGTCAGAAACTTGCGAAGGAAAAGGAGAACCGAAAATGAGTTTATTTAAAAGCCCTATGGGATAGGAATTATCTTTTAGTATAGATCTCAACTTTTTTAGTCCCTTGTCCCTAAACTCGATGTGTGACAAGTTGATAACCCTAGTGTTTGGTGTTGATAACCAGTACTTGGGAATTTTGATCAATGAAACCAATGATCATACTGTAAAAATAAACAGGCGAATAGAGATTGCCAGATCAGCATTTATACGAATGAATCCACTCCTAACGTTCAAAATATAAATTTGGAGATCAGCCTACGTACCATTCTCTCTTATATATTTTTAATATTATTATATGAAGCTGAGACTTGAACATTAAAAAAAATGTAATTTAAAAAGATTCGAGGCCTTCGAACTCTGGTTATATCGCAGATTATTGAAAGTATCATGAACTGATCGAATTACAAATAAAGAAGTACTGGAGAGAGTTGGTAAAGAAATAGAACTAATCACCACTATACAAACCAGAAAACTAACATACCTAGGCCACGTGATGAGGGGACCAAAATATGAAATTTTGAGACTCATAATACAGGGAGAGATTCAAGGAAGAAGATCTGTTGGCCGAAGGTAGAACTCATGGTTATAGAATCTACGTGATTGGTATCAATTCAGATTGATTGATTTGTTTAGAGCAGCAAGTTCTAAAATAAATATAGCCTTTATGATTGCCAACCTTCGTGGGTAGACAACACTCTAAGAAGAAGAAGAGATTCCTGGATGTGCTAAAAATAATCTTTTTTTAAGAAAATGTACATGAAGTTGTTCTACCCAGTAAGCACAAGTACGTACATAAGACATACTAAGTACGTACTGATGGGACATAAAGTATGTACAATGTACGTACTTTGCTGTACGAAGTACGTACTTAATACGTACATAAAACGTACATTTTCCAAATTATGGTACGTACCTAATACGTACTGAAAGTACGTACCTAGTACATATTGAAGGTATGTACTTAGTACATACTATATATACATATTATGTACATACTATACACACTTATGATGATTTATGTAAATAAAAGTAAATATAGGTGAATATATTTTTATTTTTTTTAAATAAATTCAATTTTTATTCTTTTAAAAATAAAGAAAGTTTTTAAGCGATCCCCGACTCTCTTCAACCATCGTCCAATTTCTTGCTCCGCCACTTTCTTATCACTACATTTTTGACACAAAAAACACTCGACTGAATAAAATAACAGGAAACCACACTATAAGCACCAAACACCAAAAATAAGTAAAAAAAATCTAAATGAAACTGTCTTGCAATGAATTATCACATCACAACTGTACTCGAGGTGGAAAATTCCTAACTAAATAAATTAGGTTAGGTTAACATAACCTAACATAATAAATATGCTTTAACTCTTCTTTCTCATGGTACATACTTAAGACGTAATAAGTACGTACTCTTCTGTACGTACTGGTATGTACCCCAATGTACGTACTTAAAACGTACATTTTACATCATGTACGTACAGTACCAAAATTGTACGTACTTAAAACGTACTGTGCTGTTTGGGTAGGAGCGAAAGTACTTGGGCAAGATTTAATAAAAACTATTTTCGATATCTTAATCTCAATCTCTACATTAAGCTGCAGCTTACTAAAATAAGTAGCTTAGAAGGAACGTAAATCCTTATATTTACTTATGATAACCTTCTTAAACCTGTGTATATGAAAACATATTTTTTAGGAAATTATCTGGTAGTTAGAAACTTTAATTTATATTTAAATAATTTTAATCGTAAGATAATATTTTGTAAAAACTAACACAACACCTAAACAAATTGTAGAAAATTAAAAAAATATAGATAATTATCTAATTGTACTTCTTATATAAAATATAATCTAATCTAAAGTCCTTGCAATTGAAAAAAAAACTATTTACTTATATATATCATAAATAATATGATACAAATATTATATCTAAAGTAGGATAACTATTGTTTGATTTGAACATGTACTTGCAATTGAAAAAAAAATATTTACTTTAATATTTTCATAATGTGACTATTATCGTTATTACTCGAATGTTTAGTTGGATGACTTACTAATTTAAACGTACTCACAGGTGCATGCACCTGCGCACCTGTGACAAAATTATCAAAGATAGATAAAGAAAATCCTAGGTATTACTATCGCCTATATAAATATATACGCTTTAATTTGATGAATGAGTAGTTAGAATTAAAGTTATCCACCAAAATGGATATCGCTAAAGAACATAAAGCGTTAATAGACCGTATTGCTGGTGAAAATGGATTTACCGATTATGAAATAATAACCAGTTCTGGATCGAGTAAAGGAGACAACTTTCTTGGAGTTCTTACTGCCATTACCATCAAAGACAAGAAAAAAAGTTTGGATTTGATTTTAAAGTCTTCCCATACCAATGAGGGTTTTAGAGAAGCTACACCAGTTAAAGATGTTTACAATAAAGAAATATTCATGTACGAACGTGTTTTTAAAGAGTTTAAAAAATTTCAAGAACAATACAACATTCAAGGTAAACAACATTATTCTTTTTACATTTATTTAAAATTGAGAGGAATTAAAATTGAAAAAAAGAGCATGTCAAGTTGACATGCTCCTTTTCTAATTAACTTGGCTGCACCGTACTGAAGACGACCAATAGTCAGAAATAAGTATATATGGTTGCCTTCCATCGATATACCTTTTTTGGTTTTCTGTTTTGCAAGAGATGCCATTACACTTTGCTTTTATTATTCACTCGCATTATCCTTATTTATATATATATATATATATATATATATATATATATTATATATATATATATATATATATTAGTGGATTCTCTTGGGCTTGGGTTCGTGAAAAAAAAATTAAGTTTGATACTAAGAAATTTTTATATATTTTTCCGACGTTTCGGCAGGAAATCCATGCCTTTTTCAAGAATATAGGCCTTAGATAACAACAATCTGAATAAAAGATCTGAGATCCAGAATCTTAGCAAAATTTACAATTTTATTTTGACTTTTGACTAGGGTCTTCTGCATCTCAGAGTGTTTCCTGTCTGTTTCTTAAATTCCTTTATTAATTGCTATAATTATCATGATTAACTTCAGTTATTATTCAGATGGTTCATTTTGTTTTTGGTTGTTTGTTTTTTCTAAACCTACTTACTAAATACTATTTTCTTTTTATTCTTTGACATAATGAACTTTTTTAAATTTTCCTCTCAATTTAAAGTTGGTAATATGGTTGGTAGTACGTAAAATCACAAACGGTATTTTGTTAGACATCAGTTTGAAAGTTTGTTTTTTGTAGTTACATCGAACTATTTAAACAACAATAGTTCCTCCTACTGCCTCTTTCTGTTCGTGAGATGTGACTGAATTCAAACCTGCGAAGACGACTGTTTTTTGTCAAAATGTCGTCTTATTTTTTACATTTTAAACTTTGTAACATGTTCTTTAATTTTTAAGTTATTTTAAAATTGTTAACAGTTTTAATGCCTTCAGTAATTCAGATCACATTATGTTATTTAACGTTGTGTTTTATATGCTATGAATCTTACTTTCTGGTAAGTTTTTATAACTTTTATATTGCATCAGCCAAAGTTTATAACACAGTAATTTTCATTGTAGACCTTGATAAAGGTGGCAAACAACCACCGAAAGCTCGTATTTCAGAATAAATAGTACGCCTTAGCAAAGCTCTATTTTTTATTGACTATCACACCCAAAAGTATTTACATATATATATATATATATTATATATATATATATATATATATAAAATATATATATATAAATATATATATATATATATATATATATATATATATATTACTGCTCAAAATTCACTCACCACCTTAAGGGTTTCACCACCATAGGTTTGAAGCTATTTTTTTTCTGAACTGATAGTTGGATTTGGATGATTTTCTTTTTATATTATAGGTATATTTTTGTTTAATTGTAGTATTAATGTTTGCTAAAAAATATCAACGTTTTACCCGTATACGTGGTGTAAAAATAAAGTTGTATTTTTTCATCGTATTTTGCAATGCCCTGTAGAATTTATTAGAAAGAAACGCCATATCTCATTAATGTTTTAATTTAGTTTCATCCTTTCATAAGATTTTTATCAAAAATTATTGTGATATCTCTATTAAAGAGTATTCAAAACTTTAAATGTAACAAGTTTATATTAACATTTACAGTAAAAAAACACTCTTTACGTAAACTTAAATGTGGCGACTGCCCAGTCATTACATCAGTAAAGTTACATCGGTCAAACTGGTAAAAACTTTAATAAACAAATAGCAGAACATAAAAGAGCTTTCAATAATAGAAAAACAGATTCTACATATGCACTTCAGCTTCTAGATTACAATCATTCTTTTAATGACGAATTTAAAACTGTCCACATCCAAAATAAAGGCCTTAAGCTATCCTTGTTAGAATCTATTGAAATCAACAACTTAAAGAAAACAGATATAATTCTGAATGACCAACTTGACACAAACTGTTCTCCCCTCCCAACATATTTCATTAGAGACTATAAAGTGTAAACGCATGCCAAAAATAGATCACTTGAGAAAGTGATCAGCCGAAACGCTGTAGTGAGAAGAGATTAAAATAAATTTTGTGGAAGTTTCAGTGTTTTATTGTTATATATTTTACATTATGGTAGCTTTGATTTTGAGAAAAACCGGAATTTTTCGGATTAAAACCCAAAATTAAATAGCATTTTCAATTAAACAATATTTGTTATTTTTATTTAATAGTTTATTATCAAAATGTTTATTCAACATTTCTTTATTATAGATCCCTTCGAAAGTATACCTAAATGCTATTTATGCTTTGCTGAAGATGGACTTGAATGTTTAGTTATGGAGAATTTAAAAACACAACATTACGGTTTATGGGATAAAAAAGTCCCAATGAATCCTGGGCACATTAAAGCAGTTCTCATTGAGTATGCCAAATTTCATGCGGTTTCATTAGCAATGAAACAGAAAAACCCGGCATTATTTAAAGAATTGGCAGAAGATAGTCCAGATAATCCATTTGAAAAACAATATGACAGTGAGGATAAACAAGAGAACGTTGAAAACTTTATGGTTTCTACTTTATCTTATGTTTACAAGGCATTTGAAGATGATCCAACGTTAATAGAATATCTTCAAAGATATGAACAAATTTCAGGTCCCGAATATGAGGCTAAAATAAAAGAACCAGAATACAAAGTAGTCTTAACACATGGAGACAGCTGGAATAACAATTTTATGTTTAAATATCAGGTAACGATTTATTTTGTAATATAAAATAATACAAAAAAAAAGTTTAAATATTTAACTTATTTCAGCCAATGCGCATATATAGCAATGGTACATAATACAACCAAGCGTAGGTGTAAAATTAAACAATGTTTATATGGTTTTTCTTATTTTTTTTTGATACTGTATAGAAATGTATTTCATATCACTTTTTGCGGTATCTCTTCATTTAAATTTGTCCGCTTCATAGATTGTTTGATTATCGTTTCCTTGCTTATCCGGTTGATCTTTTTTCACTCGTGTTCTGTCATTTTTACTATCTTTTTCTCAATCATTTAATTTGTGTGTTGGGTCTATTATGTTTTTTCGGTTCTTGATCACTTACATGCTGTATCTCTTAAGCTTTTTTATAAGACGAAGTATTTTTATTTTCAGCCTTTTTCATATTCTTTGAGTAAGCTTCGTACAAGCTCGTGTTTTAGTTTAGAAGCTATCCATCTATACAGCCCTTGCTGTCCAATGTTAGACATAGGTCTCCTCTTCCTTCTTCCACATCTCTCTATTGTAGGCAGTTTGTATCCACTTGGGGCCTGCGTGTTTCTTCAAGTTATCTAACCATGTCATTTGTGGACTTCCTCTTTTTCGTTTCTAACTATATGGTTTCCAGTGTATAATCATCTTATTCCATCTGTCGACTTTCTGTCTTATGGTATGTCCAGCGAACTCCACTTAAGCTTTGCTATCTGCGTTGATACATTGGTCACTTTTGTTTTGTTGCGGATCCAAGTATTTCTTTCCTTGTCTGATAGCCTGATGTTCAGCATTTGAATTTCCATGGCTCTTTGCCTCTTTAAACGTCCAAGTTTGAGAACCGTAGGTGAGAATAGGAAGTATACATTCGTTGAAGACTCTTGTTTTTAAATATTGGGGGTATTTTCTATTTTTTAGTATATAGGAAAGTTTTTCGAAGGATTACCAAGCCAACCGTATTCTTCTCTTTATTTCTCCGGTCTAATTTTCTTTATTTAGTTTAACTAGTTATCCCAAATATACATATTTTTGTACTTGTTTGATAGTTGTCCGTGCAATTGTAATTATTAATCCTTCTGGTTGGTTGGTCATAATTTTTGTTTTCTAATCATTCATTTGTAGACCTATTTTTGTTGATTCGCTATTTAATTCATCGATCATATTTTGTAATTCTTCCTATTTAATTGTTATTAATACAATTAGATCTATTCTGTAACTTTTGATAAATCGAATAGAAATCACCAAGTCGAATCGTAATTACTTGAAATCGGAATGTTGGATATTTATTGCGTCGTTTTCGTGTTTGGATTGGCATTCTGTAACTCACATCGTAATCGGTGTAAATCGAAAACGTCAACTTCTACTTGACGCGCTCAAAAGTTGGTGGCAACCCCGCATTGATATGTAAAATAAGTGTTCTGTGACGTTATGTTACTGAAAAGGCTAGTGCAGGCGAAAAATTCATCAAAAAAGATGATTATTTCAAGCTTGTCGTCAAGTAGTTTTGACATGTTTTGGATAAGTTTGAAAAGTTCGTTACAAGAATACAAAAAGCAAGCGTAACAGCAAAGAAAAAGATATCTGCTGAGCAGTTAAATTATTTAGTAAACTTTATCTAAATAAATAACACCACATACTAAAAAATGAAGCAGCAATAAAAATTAATCAACTGCTAATTTATATCAACAAGTCAACAAATAAATCTCAAAACAACCAATGCGCAAGCGTCAAGACCACAGAATACTAAACAATCAGAATGTCCACTCTCAGATGCCGCCTTTTAAGTTTTTCAGCACGCGCGCCATGTTTTAGAAGGAAACACATAACACAGACTTATGATTTGTGAGGTTATGTAATTGTTTATACTTATGTTTAATTATATTATATTTATGTTATTATATTTAACAATGTTAATATAATTGTATAGTATGTCTATGATTGCCGTAAGTCAATTAAACCGGGTTAACATCTGCGCGAAGGCCATGATACTATAACAAACAAGATATGTTCACTTGCCGTTCTAATTTTGATCGACTTTGCGCAGGTCGTCATGGTGAGACAAAGCCAGGGGACTTGTTTGTATCATATTTTAACGATGCAACATATGGCAACGTTGTTCCATTACTGTAATAAACAACTTCAAAACTTAAACTGTTAACGGTAAGTATACCTCGATGCCATATCTTGCACTAATAAGTCATAACTAGTTACTTTCTGTAAAAACGTGTTTTGAAAATTAATAAGTAATTTGTAAAATTAATTAAAGAAAAATATGAATCTACGATTTGATTATGTGTATTACAGACAAAATAAATATTGCTACAAAACATAAATTAAATATAAAAGGCCGGCAAAATGTAAAGAATTTGACCATAAAGGAAAAGCGGGTCAAACTTGAGACTTTATGAATATTATTTAGACATTTATTTTACAATTTTTGTGATTTTTCTTTTGTAGTATTGTAATTATCTTTAATATTTTGATTTAGAATTTGTATTTTAAAATACATTTTACATCTAAAAAAAGTAATTTTACATCTTCGCTAACATTTACATATTTTGCAGCTTCTATTAAGTTTTTTTAAACAATTTTTTGTTATTTTTAATGTGTCGCCATTATAACTACGAAAAATATGTTCCAGTTCACTACATACATCCAAAGTAACTTTTTTTAAAGACCTATCAAAAATAAAGTATTACTTCAAGTTCTATTAAAATGGGCATTAGTATATATATCATTATTATTTATAGAAACATTTACTCTGCTGTTATAATATTGATATATTAATTCTCTGCTGTTATTAATATTAATTATTTTTATTTATATAACTAGAATTGCATCAAATGAAAAATTTTAATTTAATTTTAAAGTTTAACTTGCTGTCATTAATTTTGTCAATTTGGCATTTTGACAATTGTCTCAGGCTTACGTCACAAGAACATGCGCGTTGACTTATATTGTTTTGTTATAGTATCATGCGCGAAGGAGATGCGCGTACTTAATTTTCCATGGAGAGTGGGCATTCTGATTGTTTATTATTTTGTGTCAAGACCAATTTCGATGTCGAAATTTGATCTCGACAGAGCTAGTCTAGTCGAAATCAATTTCTACACAACATATTCGATAGTAGAGGTCGAAATGAGTTACAGAATACCGATTCCTACAAATTCTGATCCGACTTGCTGACCTTTATTCGATTTGTCTCATTTCTATTCGATTTGTAGTTACAGAATAGGGCTGTATGTCATCTGCATATCTCAAGTGATTCAAGTATTGACCATTTATGTTAATACCCGTTTTTCTCATTGTAATTTCCTCATAACGTCTTCCAAAGCTTGATTGAATAGTTTGGGTGATATAGTGTCACCCTGTCTGACCCCTCGCCGTATCTTAATAGGCTCCGTTTGTTCAATTATTTTAATGGATGTTGTTGCTTGATCATAATATTGGAAATTAAGTCCGTATATCTATAGTCTATTCTCCCATTCTGTAAAGAGTTCTTTACTGCCCAATGTTCCACCTTATCGAATGCTTTTTTAAAGTCTACAAATGCCAATTGGAATTTGATATTTGTTGGCCTTTTCAATTAATATTTTTATCGTAAGCAGATGGTCGCTTGTACTGAATCCTTTTCTAAAACCGCTTGCTCTTTTGACTAGTAATTATTTAACTTAGTTGTTAATCTGTTTGTTAGTAGTTTAGTTAACAGTTTGTATATTACATTAAGTAGCATTACGGGCCTATAGTTTTTCAAATCTTTTCTATCGTCTTTCTTAAATAGTAATAGTGTTATTGCCTCGCTCCATATGGTGGGTATTTGTTTTATGTTCAATATTTTATTCATTAGTACATAAAGAATTTTCACTGTAGTTTTCCCCCATTTTTTAACATTTCCACAGGTATTCCATATTTCCCAGGAGATTTGTTATTCTTCATTTCTTTGAGTGCCTTTTTTATTTCATTCTTACTGTTTTCTGGTTGTAGCTCAGAGTTAACATTCTTTATTTTCAGTTGTAACTGATTACGGATTTATTGGGTTGGTTTTTATTCTATGTTATATAGATTTGTATAATATTCGTGCGTTATCTGTAAAATTTCTTTTATATTGTTGATCTCCACTCCTTCTTTGTTCTTTATGCTATTAATTTGTATGTTTCCCAGGTTCTGCTTTAAGCACTTCATGTTTCTATTTTTTTCAATTGATTTTGTTTCTTCCTGTACTCTTCGTTTACACTCCTTAATATTTTTTCTAATAGTTTTGTTTATATCTTTTTATTCCATTTTATTTAGGTCGGTTGTTCTAACAATGGTCTTCTTGCGTTCATAAGAATCTTTGTTTCCTGGGATATGAAACTTTCTTTTTTGTTGTTGTCTGTGCTATTTTTTTACC
Organism: Diabrotica balteata; assembly: GCA_918026665.1. NCBI lineage: Eukaryota > Metazoa > Arthropoda > Insecta > Coleoptera > Chrysomelidae > Diabrotica > Diabrotica balteata. The sequence continues at coordinate 159,354,856 of OU898277.1, forward strand.
CACTTTCATTAGAATATCAGTAAATATCATGTTTATTCCATCGATATGTTTGTGTTCTATATTATCCTTGGTCGGCAATATCTCCTTTATTCTCTCTTCGTAGGTCTGTTTTTCTTGTTTTAGTTTTTCCATATCTAATTTCTGATTATTTTTTATTTTCTTTCTTATTTCAAATCTACTATCAATGATCAGCTTGGCACGGACTAGTCTATAGTCGCTACCAGTTGAGAAGCGATTTAGGGCTGTTACGTCGTTAACTATGGATTTTTGCGTTGAAAGAATATAATCAATTTCGTTTTTAGTTTCACCATTGGGACCAATCCATGTCCATTTTCTTTTGGGTTTTTTCTTAATGTAAAATGTATTCATTTCATATAGTTGCTTCTCCTCCAAGTAATTCATTAATGTGTGTCCTCTATCATTCCTTTTGCCGTATCCATACTTTGTCTTCTTCTTTATGTAGTTGTTCTCCTATTTTTTCATTGAAGTCCCCGATTATTAGCGTTAATTTTGATTCTTCTTCTCCCATAACTGTTAGGTCTTCGCAGAAATGTTCACTATCTTCATACCTGTAGGTACTTGTTGGAGCGTACACCTGTATGATTTTTAAGGACGTTCTCTTTAATTTAAGCATCGTGTATGCTACTCTATCTGATATGCCTTTGGTAGATTGTATATATTTAACTACTTTTTTATTTATTATAAATCCTACTCCATTGTTGGTATTTATTTTATTACCTTCACAGTATAGCAAATTTCCTGATTTTAGCTGTATTTTTTGTTCTCCTTTTCTTCTTAGTTCGGATATGCCGATAATATCCCTCTGTATTTTAGTCAGTTTTTCCTTTAGTTCGTGGATTTTAGTGTCTTCGTTCATGGATCTGATGTTATACGTTCCTACATTTATTTTGTCGAATACTTGCCTATCCCAGAATCCTTGAGACGAACCGGTTTCCCGGTGTTGGATTCCGAGTTAGTTACTCTACTTGCCTGGGGTCCTATTCCGTTTGTTTTATAATTCGACATGTTTCCTGAAGAGGGTTTTCGACATTAAAACACCTCGCTTGCCAGACGGGTTGGTAAGTTCTGTATCAGTCGCCCACTCTGGGTCAGACGCTGTTCGTAGCCGTCCATTCTGGATCAGACACTACAGTTTTTCTAGTTTTGGTCCACGCCGGGTATTTCATTTCCCCGGTACCACCCATATCTGAGAGGCATTGCCCTATTCGCCACCCGGGGACGCGCCCGATGGGGGACTATACCCCACAAGAGATTTATTGTATAATATGTTCTAAATTATTTTAATTTTATATTCATAGCATAGTTCATAGCAAATAATTTGTAGTTTTCTTAAAATATTCGGTTTATTATCATTTAAGTCTGTGGTTCCAATGTCCTTTTCTAACTTATTTGAAGCTCATCGATTTTGCATCTATGTGTTCTTTGGTCTTCTTCTCTTCTCTTCTCTGGGATGGGAAAATAATGCCATTATTATTAATTATGCGACAGATTATTCCAGCGAATTTTAAATGGACCAGTGAAAACTATGTAGTTATTGATATTTCGACTAGATACCCCAGATTAAAAAATAGGCTTTTAGGTACAATGGAAGCCGAGATAATGTAAATTTTTTCTACGTGTTTCAATTTGAAGTTCTGATCTCAGGGATAAATGAATTAAATAACTTTTAGGTTATTGGACCGATCGTCTTTTAAATTTGGCAATTCCTCGATGTTCAAAATAATGTATTATTAACATTTTATTTTGTTAATAAAAAAACGGGTGTGGCAGTCCAGTGGGACTTCCGGTAGTTACACTTCTATACAAGGTTCGCCGTTACAAATTTATATAGGAGTCAATCTGCACAATAATTACATATGTAATGCTATAGGTAAGAGAGAGCAGAAAGAGAAAAATAATTAGTTATATAGGTATATGGTATATCGTTTGCTGTATATAAACATTTGACCTATAATAGGAGTAGAGTAAAGTAAGGACTGTAGCAATATTTTAATGAAAATATATATTTTTATTTTCATATATGTATAAAAGTAGTTGAATGCAAAAACACTTTTTTACACATACTCTACAGTAAAATTCATTGTTTATTTTGTTATTAATCTAAAAATTACAATAAAATAAATACAATGCAACATAATTCAATATAATAATAAAATATAAATTAAAATGCAATATTCATAAGTATTTAAAACTGCCAATATACATAACTTACTTTACGAAGATAAAAATAAAAAACCAACAACTCGGATTATTTGTAAATTATTTGTTAAATTAGTTGTAAATTTTCATTTTATTTTAAAATTTAGCATTTTTGTATATATTATATATATTTAATAAGATTAACGTGGGGTTTTTAAATATTTCAAAAACAAAAAAGTAAAATTCATATTGGGATTCGAACTCACAACTTCCAGTGTATGAACCAAACACGTAAAAGATTAGCCAATTAGACATTACACTAATGCATTTCAAAATTGACAGTTTTCGGTCAAACAGTCAATATTTTGAAATACAAAGGCCTAAAATAATTATAAATGTTTAATAAATAATACAAAACATATCACATAAATATCACATAATAATATTAATACATATTATATTAAATATATAATATTAGATATATATATTATATATATATATATATATATATATATAATTTAGTATAATATTAAATATATATACTCTCTCTTACTCATTATCTTATGTAATGTTCTTCACAGATTCACTCTCATGCAAACTTCCAATTTCCAACTTTCCAACGCCGACCGTGCGTATAGTAGTATAACTTCTAAAATTAAACAATTTATAACTAGTACAAAAAAACTGCTTTTTGGCAAATATCTCCGTAAATTATTTATCAATTTTAATTAAAAAAAAATGGGAAAATAAAGATATTCCTGATATAAATATTGTTTATGTAAAATATAAGGGAAAAAACTTATAAACAATAAGTGACCATACACAATAAGTGACAAGTGACAATTGTGACCATAAATTACTGTTTAAAAAAAAACACAAGTTAAAAATGCGAGTACTTATTCACCTATTCTATATTTAGTAACCCCCACCTATGTCCTAAAAGCTTCAGATATCTGCGAAAAATTTTGCCATAGAATCGATGATTTTTACATAACCACACTGGGCTATAGCTAAATATTGTAGAAACGAAAAACTTAGAAAACGTTTGCAACTTGAACATTTTGACAATATGCAAGATTAATTTAAAAAATATATTTTATTTTTATTTATAGCTATTTAATACCAAATTTAAATTTTATGTTTATTTTAGGATCCAAATGACAAAACAAAACCCCAAAGTGTACGTGTTGTAGATTGGCAATTAACTGCCCTTGGAAGCCCGTGTGCGGATCTCTCTCATTTTTTGCTGGCTAGCAGCTGTGAGGAGGTTCTAGATGATATTCAAACTTACCTAAAAATTTACCACGACAAACTGTCTTCGCAACTTCGTAATTTTAATTTGGATCCCGACGAAGTGTTTCTTTCTCTAGGTTTTCAGATCATTTGAGTTTATTTATGATACAATCTTTGTTTTTTTCATTCGTAACTATGAAAATATTAGTATCAGACAAAGACGATATTCCTGATCATGTCGATGATATTGATAAATCGGGTGATTCCCTGAATATGTATGATTTTGAACCGAAGAACTTTGACGAGTATTCTAGAAGACTTAAAATTATAATGAAATGTTTGATTAAACACCAATATCTGTAATATAATAGTTATAATTAAATAAAATACTTTAATTAATTTTAATTTATTTTTATGTAGCACTCATTAAAACTGTATTCTAGATTTTTTTGAAGTACTTCTTTAGTTATATTATGAAAATTTGTGTAAAACATGTTTTTTCTTTAATCCATATTTACTTACATGTTGATCTTGTCTATTTTATCTTAGCTATCATCAAGTATTTATTATTTTCCGAAACTAGCTAAGATGTCACCTACCCATATTTTGCGGGGTTTACTGCTACCTTTATATAGATCAAGAGTTATAGTTTATATAGATCAAGAAAAAAAGATAACAATACGGAACCTCCAACTACACTAAAAACTGTGGTATTAAACCAAGGATCAGAGTTAATGCCCGATATAACAAAATTAGAAATCAAAGAAGCCCTGAAGAAAATAAAAAATAATCGAACCCCGGGTGAAGATGGAATAGTATCAACACAGCAAATTTAGAGAATTACAGACCGATTAGCCTCCTCAGCCATATATATAAGTTGTTTACGCGAATACTAGTTAAGAGAATGGAAAGAAAATTAGAGACTTATTAACCAAGGAAACAGGCAGGATTCCCAAAAAGTTACGGAACAAATGACCATCTACAAAGTATAAAAACCCTAATAGAAAAAGCAGTGGAATACAATAAACCTCTAGTTCTAATATTTATCGATTTTCATAAAGCCTTTGACACAGTTGAGCTAAGCAAAATATTACAGGCGCTTAAAGAATGCAGGCTAGATTATAGATCTACCATTTTATTATACAAAATATACTTGCAGGCCACAACCACTGTCAGATTACATACTAACAGTAATCGCATAAAAATAGAACGGGGGGTTAGACAAGAAGACACAATGTTACCTAAACTTTTTATTATGGTGCTAGAACATGCTTTTAAGAATTTGCTAAAACATGCTAAACAACTTACGTTTCGCCGATGATATACTTATGATAGCTGAAGATCTAGGTATGGCAACAGAGATGGTACAGTAACTCGTTGTGGCTACAGAAAATGTAGGTTTAAATATAAATATCTCGAAAACAAAAATCATGACCAATTTGGTACCCAACCAGAACATCAGTATTGGTCGGAAAGAAATAGAACTCGTAGATAGATATAAATACCTGGGACATGAAATTATGATTGGCAGGGATAACCAGACTCATAAACTGAAGAAAAGAATCGGCCTTGGGTAGGCAGCATTTGAAAAACTGAGAGAAACTTTTAAAAGTGAGCTGCCCACATGCCTAAAGAGAAAGGTATTTGATCAGTGCGTCCTGCCAGTCTTGACGTACGGAGAAAAAACACTTACCTTAACAAAAGCCGCAGCTACCAAACTGAGAGTCACGCAGAGAAGAATGGAGCGGTTCATGTTAGGAATAACTCTGCGAGACAGAATAACCAACGAAGACATCAGGAGGAGAATCAGAGTGACTGAGATCATTGAGAAGATAGCCAGACTAGAATGGAGATGGGCAGGATACATAGCCAGAATGACAGATGGGCGATGGACAAAGAGGTTATTGGAATGGAGGCCAAGGGAAGACAAGAGAAGCGTCGGTTGACTACCTACAAGATGGACTGATGATTTGAGAATACTCAATAAAAACTGGATAAGAGCGGCGCAAGATAGACGGGGTTGGAAACACGAGGAAGAGGCACTACTTTCAGCAGTGGACTCTTGTGGCTGGATGATGATGATGATGACTGCTATCTTTCCATTTGTCTTGGTCTCCTTTCTATTACTCTCTGTGTCTACAGAGACTTGATAAAAACAAGGTAGAAAAAATAATAGAAAAAAACCGAGGCTTGAAATACTTAAGACCAAACTTAGAAGAGCCTATCATAATCTCATTGAAGGATAATGATGAAAAAGAAATAAGAGAAAATAACGAAATCTTAAAAGTTACTCAAACATTTTAGCGTGATTTGTATTCCTCAAATAAGAACCAGATATTAGAACCAGAACCTACCAGAAATACTCCCTAACATAAAATCCTTCGAAACAAAATAAGCTACGGCACATCTAAAGAACAATAAGGCTTTGGGCCCAGATGGATTACTTGTAAAAAAGAGGGTAATGAAATTATTCTCAAAGAATTAAAAAAAAATTTCAACGAATGTCTTCATAGAGGAGAATTCCCAGATGATTGGAATAAAAGTTTGACAATACTTCTCTTCAAAAAGGAAGACAGGGGAGACCTGAAGAACTATAGGACAACCTCTTTGCTGCCCAAATGTACAAACTATTTTTGAGACTAATAACTAATAGGTTTACGTCGAAGCTCAATAGCTATCAACCGGTAAAGAAGGCAGAATTCGGAAAGGGTAACAGTACAGCGGATCATCTTCTTCTTTTCCAGTTCCAGTAGTTTCCATTATCTTTTCCAGTTTTTAAGTTATTAACCCTCCATCACTCGCACCTCAAAAAATTATTCCATGACTCGCGTATTAGATTTTATCTAAAATATGGGTATAGGTCAAATAAATGAGTCACTAGTACTTATTAGTTGATTGACTATTAACTTACAAAAAACGATAAAGTTATATTTCAATGAGTTTTTTTGTCTATTAGATTTTAGAGGTAAATTTTACCTCTAAAACCTAATAGACATCAAAAAAACTCATTGTGTCCAAGTCAGAGGTGTAGTGCTTTTAAATATTTAGGCTTTGTGCCCATTTTTCAAAATTTAATATTAATCTATTTTGTCGTTTTTAAGTGTGTTTTGATTGTCCCTAAGAGTCCTTAATTGTTCTAGTTCTAATGATTTTACATATTGGACTTTACAATCATTTGCCATATAATAGTAAGTCAATTGAACTTTGTCAAAGAAATTTGATAATTATAGGTTAAAGAAATTTGCACACCCACACAATTGTACATCTAATTTCGTTCATTGTCATACAATTGTGACCTTAATAAAATTTCAGAAAATTACACACATTTTATAAATATATCTCTTGAATAAATATAAATAACTTTTAAAGAATTAAATAATAGAGAACAGTAGTTTTATTTAACAAACAATCACATTACACCTATTTTCTACTTCATTGGATAAATTCTATCTCCTCAAGAAACTTCCCCGTTTATTGTCAAACAATTACAATAGTAAAAACTAAATTTCTTAATTCAGCAATACAGAATAGTTGAACTATGTTCTTCCAATTATTAATTAATACTGTACCGGCATGTAAGTAATGTTTTGTTTATTTACTAATTTATTACAATTTATTACAATAGACTATTTTTATACCAATTTGTGGATCTTACTTTGTCTGCTTAAAAAGTTAATTCATTTTTTGAAAAACCACAGACATGTAATATTGGCATAATTACTGTAATTTATATCATTTATCTTTGTTTATCTTTACAAGACAACACCATAATATGGGTTTTATTATTTCAGCATTTAAATATCTTTATATCGACAGACCTGAAGATGCTTTGCATAATTTAGAAAGCGAAACCGGTCATCTAGATAGTTAAATTAAACTAATTGTGAGTAAGTCTTATTTATTATTTAATTTACCTAATGTTATATTTTTTTAAACAAAACTGCAACAAAAACTACAAGGTAAACTAAAAAATATACACATTACCCTAGAACAAACCAAAGGGATCTATGCCAAAAAGAAATGCATTACGCATAAAATTAGATTTCTTGCTCTTCTAGGCAGTAGTGGCAAGTAAAATTTGTTAAATCAGTGTGCTCTTTACATATTGGCAACTTACAATTAGTACAATAATGTTGGGTAAACCTGTTCTTCCTTACAGGGCAAAAAGAACATATTGGTTTTATAGTTGGAGTTGCCCCTTAAGAAACTGATGGCTTTTCTCCGGTTATATTTCAGATAAAATAAAAAAAAAATACAAAAATAAAAATAAGGCTCCCTAAATGTTACGTGTACTCAGTGCTTCTGTATGGAGTAGAAACGTGGACATTGAAGGAGGAAACTCTATCAAAACTTCAGACGTTTGAATTATGGTTATACAGAAAAATCCTAAAGATACCATGGACAGACAAATTCACCAATGAAGAAGTACTGCGGAGGATGAACACAACCGCGGATTTGGTCAACATTGTGAAGAGCCGTAAGCTGGAGTACTTGGAACGTATAATGAGAAATCCAGTCAGACACGAGCTACTCCAATGCATTTTGCAGGGTAAAATTGAAGGAAAAAGAGCCCCAGGACGAAGAAGAATATCCTGGCTTGCTAACCTGAGAGCATGGTATAGAAAGACCTCAACACAGCTATTTCGTATAGCAACCAACAAAATCATCATAGCCAGAATGATCGCCAACGTTCGGAACGGACAGGCACCCTAAGAAGAAGAATATTTCAGATCCTAAGTCTCCACTGCAAAGGCAGATTGGGGATATTGGAACGTCGTCGAAGATGGGATATTAAAAGTTACTTGCCAAGCTCCGCAATGTAGCTTATTTGAGATGTTACAATATTATTGATAATATTGTAAATTATTTGCCTGTTTATAGTTGAAATATTTAGTAGGTTGCAAAAAAAAGTAAAGGGCCAGCGACTGCTAAATTGAGTCACCGAGTATTCTGCCTTCATTTTATCAACAACATCCACTCCGCCTTTTGTGAGGTTGTAATCAGTAATATTCTTTGGCTTTATGGTATACTCTTTGAAGTTTTCATCAATGAAACCATCGCTTTGTAGTGTTGAAAGTGGTACATTATTTTTTTGGCACATATAATACAAGTACACACTGGTTTTCATCGTCACCATATGCAAACATGCTACTACATAAAGGTCTTTCTTTTACGTTCGTCAACTCAGGGGAATTTGTTGTTTTTTTTATACAAAGTACCTATCGTTGTCAAGCAATGATCGCTAATTAAAGAGTTGGCTAAGGGTACAGGGAAAAAGTAATTATATCGCACTAATAATACAATAGTGTCGTAACTCAAAAAGATAATTTTTCAGAATCAACGAAAAACTGATTACTCATTTCCTATTGCAGGTAAAAATAAAATTAATGCATAATATGTTTCTAATTAATATTAAATGAAGTTTCTTTGTACTCTTTGTTAAATAAAAATACTGACAGTGAAGTTATTAAAAAAATTTGAGTTAACACTGTATTGCTCTAAGCAAAATGTTCAAAATGAAATATTATTTTTAGTTATGACATTATTTATGAAATATTTTGTGTTACTACAATTTGATTTACTATTTTTTCTGTGGTTTACGTTAGTTTTTGGACTTATAACAATTTTGGGAACTTGATTCTTGGTATTTGTTAACTTCGGATCTAAAGAGATTGTATTGCACGTTAACAATTACCGAGAATTGTCAATTTTGGTATTAATAAATAAATTAAGACTGTTTTTAATTGGGTTTATATTATAATCAAACAAACTCAGATACAGATAACAAAATACAGTATTCTTGAACATTTTGTACTTAATCTATATATTTAACAAAATAAACCTTCTGAAAAAAGAACACAAAATATAGTCATATTTAAGTAATTCGTGATTAATTAGAAGGACCTATTTAAAAGAAAAACAAATTATTTAAACTCAGTCTCAAAACTCAGAGTTTCAATCAGTCCCAAAATCAATTATTACTGATTACAATTAAATACAATTTTAATTTTTAATCGATCAAATCCTTATAGTAAGTTTCACGGTAACTTCTGGGTATTACATTTTTGTCAAGCAATTCCTTTAAGTCCCTTTTCTTATTTTCAGTTAAAGGTATCTTGTTTGTGTACTCTCGTGTCAAACCATTAGCAAATAACGAAGTCTGGTTTTCAGTTCGTCGTAAGCTACGTACGAAAACTTTTTGGTAATCTTCATCTTCGTAAGAGTTCTTATAAAAGAAAGTAAATGGATGTTCGTTTTCAACACGAAATACCTTAATGTCATGCCATTTGATTTTGTCTTTTTCTTCATTAACATTAAAATTGTTACCCCACTCTTCTTGAAGTAATTTCAGATTGTAAAATTTTTCATTGGTCATTTCAGTCACGCTATAGGGTTTGCCTGTCTTTTTAGCCGACTGAATTAATGTCATATATTGTTGTGGGACATACACTGGACCAGATTTTACGAAACGTTTTACTTGCTTTTCTATGACGCTATGCACATTGTCACCCTCGTTTGAGAGTAACCGCGAATCAGAAATTTATGGGTTATGCTTTTGACATTCATTTTTTGTACTGCGTACGCATATGCTGTAAGGATGTATTTATTTTTTTTTCGTCCGCAACAATTATCAGAATAAAATATAAAATCAAGTTCTTTACCAGGATTAGCCTGTAAAATTTTTTCTATATATTTCAGAGTACAACTCTCAATCTCATTCGCACCACGTTTTCTCTCCGTTTCGTCCCAAAAATAGCATTCGATATTTTTAGCGAACAAGTCACTCACAGTAAAATTAAAACAGTTAATTCTACTTTTGTAAAAAAATAATGAAACTTGGCCTTTTGGTACTGGCATCACAGCTTGTAAGTCATATACAGCGACTATTGTTGAATCTGTGAATGAGCAAAGCAATACGTGCGTTCCCGATCACCGTTGGTTGCAACTAAAGATCACGCGATATTGTGAAGGGGGTGACGGCAGTCGGTCAGTCATGAATATCGTCTTATGGCGCCATATCTTATTCATTTATTGCACTATTAAAACGACAGTTTTATTGACTTATAGGGAATTAAATTTTACGCGTGAATATAATGTTATGTCAATTTCGACGAATTTTGAGTTGCGACACTATTGTATTATTAGTGCGATATGTAGTTACATTTCGACCAGTTCCACTTATGTGTCGTATTTTTATTACGTAAGTCTTTTTACTACACTCCATGCATCGTTGGGTAGTTGATATGCTCCTTCAGATTGTTTTCCGGAGTAAATTTCGAGATTTTGTGTGAAAAATGTTCTAGCGTCCACCAAGGAATAAATCTTGATTCCGTATTTCGCTGGCTTATTGGCTATATTATGCTGCCTAAATTTCCATCGACCACGGAACGCTTCCAACATTTCATCTATGCTCACATAGAATCCAGGAGCGTACGCAGATAAACAGTTCGTAACATACATTTCATATATTTGCCGAATGGGTGCAAGATTATCAACTACCGAATTTTTTTGCCTCTTGGTGGCATCGTCAAATCTTACAGCTTAAATTATTTGATGAAACCTTTTCTTGGACAAAGTAGCTGCAAATATATCTGGAGGAGTGCCATCTAATTTCCAGAGTTCATCAGTATTTAAATGTTGCTCTCTCTTTACCCCAGCAAGGAACAAAAGTCCGATAAATGCTTGCATTTTCTCGTAGTCAACATTAGGAAAATCCCCAGGGCGAGTATAAAACGCTCTTATCATATCCAGTTTTTGCTTTATATATTTTACAATATTATTGATCATAGCACCCGAGGAAAACAATTTTCAGCATTCTAATACTAAGACTGGAAATAAACCTAGAAAAGACCGAATATTTAACAACAAAGCAAAAACCAGTAAGAAACTTGGAAATGGACGATGATAGGGAAATTAACGGCACTGAAAAATTAAAATATTTAGGATTCATACTCTTAAACAATGGAACCACCAAGCAAGAGATAACCAGCCGATTAGCACAGACAAGAACATGTATTAAACAAATTAACGGGGTACTGTAGGATAGACAGATAAACAGAAATGCAAAAAAGAGAATTTATAACACCTTGGTACGCAGTATAATGACCTATGGAGCAGAGAATTGGGTAATAAATAAACGAAACAGGTCCAAAATCATCAACTGAAATGGAGTTCATGAGAAGAAGCTGCAGAGTGACAAAAATAGATCGCATCAGAAATGGGGAGATAAAACGAAGAATGGCAGTAGAACAAGACATACTCAGCTACATCGAAGAAAAACGTTTAATTTGGTATGGACATGCGAGAAGAACAGATCATACAAGGTGGATAGCAAAGATTTCGGATTGGAGCCCAATAGGAAGGAGGAAAAGAGGTAGACCCCGAAGATCATGGACGGATGAAGTAGACGAGGCCATGGAAAGACGAGACCTTAGAGATGGAGAATGGCAGGACAGAAAGAACTGGAGACGTTGGCTAAAAGAAGGAAGGCGGCGACAGCTGTAAAAATCCTTATATAGATAGACAAAAACCAAAATAGCGCTTATGATAACGGATATTCAACAATCTATAGGTATTTCACTAAAAATCTTACCTTTTATGATATTCTATTTTTTTTTAATAAAAATCAACACACGCCAACACTCGCGTAGTTACGATTTTTTCTACGAACTCCGACGAACGCGATCGCTCGCGTGTAAGATTTGAACAAACAACTTACTGCTGTCGGCTATAAGATAATAGATACTCCCGCCATTATATAACATAGTCTTATACGAGTCTTCATAGGAGTATTCCTGGTTGCAGAACCCATAAGAAGCAATATTTCGAAAATTATGGTGAAATATTTTAAAATGTTAATTTTTGTCTAACGGTGCGAGTGATGGATTGTTTAGAAGTGATCAAATGAGTATGATAACTGAAATTTCGACAGTTGTGTAGTTTCTAAGAGCCCACCTCGCAACACGGCCCTGTAAAACTACATTATCTACTTGGAGTAATAGACCTTATAAACAGTTAAATTTTAAGTTAAAAATATTTAAGCTACATGCTTCCTGGTTATGCTGCTTTCAGAATATATTGTAAATTATTTTTTAATTTGAACATATAAACATATACCCATAGGGCCATAAACAATGTTTATCTTAGTAAACCCATTTCGAATGAGTTTGTGCAAATGTTGGCATTAAAAACCCATTAGTAGCTTTACAGTATTTTTCAGCAGTACATCTGGTAATCCAAGCATTGTCATGCATTTTATTTCTGCAGGAGAAACAATTTATCAAACGGTTTTTAAGCGAAAACACTTTTGTCTAAAATGATTTATTTATTATTTTATACAGACAGAGTTATTTGAATAAAAATCTATAGCAATTCTTTTTAGTTGCATTCGGTTAATATTTGTATACAGGATGAGTCACCACTAACGGGACGGAAGATTACAGTGAAACGGTAAAAGGTTTTGAAAAAATTTTATGTAAGTTGATAAAGGCCACATTTTAAAATTACTTTAAAATATACAGGGTGTCACAATAAAGCGCAGCGTTTCAAAGTTACATTTTTTCTTATGGAACACCTTGTATTTTATTAGATTTTCTAATTGTCTGCAAAAAATAAGGTATAGTTTTATAAGACTTTCTTATATCTATGCACAGAGTGTTCTGAGTTATGTCGAATTTTCTTAAAATGTAAAACTTTAAACGAGGACTCATTCTTAATTTATTTAAGCAATTCTAATAAAATTACTCATACATCCAAATAGCTGGATATTTTTCGATTGTATTTCATGATTAATTATTAAACATTTTTTTACAGGGTGTTCAAAATTTGTAGTTTCATTATTGGATTATTCAATGTGTAATATAGGGCTTATTTTAAATAGAATACCCTGTATGTTAATAAATTATTAAATTAAAAAAAAATTTCTCCCACTAATGATATCTGGATGTCCTATAACTAGGACTGATAGTTTTGCCGTAATTTAAAATTTTATTGAACGGAAATTGATTTCAAGTATTTATAATTATTGCTACTTTCGATTTTTAAACCCATCATCATATTGACATATTATGATAAACGAAACCAGTGTAGTTGTAAATACATTTTTGTAAAAAAATTAAAATTTTTGTGTTTTTGGATTTGTATTCGTTGGAAATAGGATAATTATTATTAAAATATGATGAAAAAAAATTAAAAAAAATTGTTGAAAATCTTATGTTTTTTTAGATTTTCTACGATTCATCCAAGTGAAAGGCAACTGCGCAAAGGTTACAGTTTTCAAAAATGACGTAAATATTAACGTTATGTTTAATTTTTTGTATTGTTTTGTATTGTATTTTGTATTATTTTGTATTATTTGTTAATAAGTATTAAAATAAGTTTAATATTTAAATAAAAATAAAACTGTAAATTATATGTATTTCGTTGAATTCATAGTAATAATAATAATAATAAGATGTACTTATAACTTCTTACGTGCTTACGAGCATACACTCTATTTTTGAAAACAATTAAATGCATAACGAAACATAAAACAAATAATTCAAAATAATACAAAATGAATAATGAACATTCTTCTTTAGCCTGTGTTCGTCCACTGCTGGACATAGGCCTCTTCCATTTGCTTCCATCGATTTCTACTTTTGGCAATACTCATCCACTGCTTGCCCGCGACTTGTTTGATATCGTCTGTCCACCTTCCGTCTGTCCATCTTCTGCGGTCTGCCTACTCCTCGTCTGTTCTCTCTTGGTCTCCAGTTTGTTAATCTTTGTGTCCATTTTCGGGATTATCTCGGGCAACGTGTCTGACCCATTGCCACTTGAGCCTTGCAATACGTTCTGAGACATCAGTAATTTTTGTTCTTTCAGGAATGACGTTATTTCGAATCCTGTCTCTCAAACTAATCCCTAGCATGGCCCTCTCCATTGCTCTTTGGGTTGTACTGAGCTGCTCTAAGGTTTTCTTTGTGAAGGCCATGGTCTCCAGTCCATATTTTAGACACATTGGTATATCTTTATTCTTCAAAATAAAGCTTAATTTGCCGAAAGCTCCCCAAGACAGTTGTATGCTTCTTTTTATTTCAGCTATTTGATTTTCTTTGCCGATTTTAATGGTATGTCCAAGATATATATATATATATATATATATATATATATATATATATATATAATATATATATATATATATATATATATATATATATAGTGGTCTACATTTTTAAGACTGACGTTGTCAATAATGAACATAAATAATACAAAATAATCCAAAATTTAGGATAACTAAATGACCAGGTATGTAATAGATGTTTAAATTGCTTGCCATCTTGTGCAATACAAGCGATTCTATCTTCGAATAATTTACTTACATTATTTAACATAGCAGGAGTTATTGAAACAAACGCGTTTGTAATTCTTAATTTCATGTCATCTCTAGTAGTAGGAGATGTAGCGTATACAATATTTTTAATATAACCCCACTTAAAAAAATCCATCTTGGTTAGTCCTGGTGACCTAGGGGGCCAATTATATGAACCACCACTACCTATCCATCTGTTTGTTACCCTAACATTACGTGAGAAATAAGCAGGAGCTCCGTCCAACTGGAGCCACATTTTTGTTCGTAGACTAAGTGGAAGGTTCTCAAGCAGTGTCCAAAATTCTTGTTTTAAAAAATTTAGGAAATTTGTCCTAAATCACTCGCCCATAATGCCAAACATTAACACTCCATCGGTGTTGGCGATCAACAGTACGAAATAAATGTTTATTTTATGTGTCATAATAATGAAAATTATGTCTATTTACTAGACCATTCTTATGAAAAGTCAATTCGCAGGACATTAATTTCGTTAAAGCTGTCACCAATAAATGGTTTATTTTTATTTACTTTTTCGTATGCAACATTACCAATAGCACGGAATTTATTAAGCAATCTCTCAAAAGCTTCCTTGTGTGGGTGTTTTCTATCAGCATACTTTTGAGCATAAAGTTTAGAAGCTAAGAAACAATTTTCCAAACATTCTCCAATGCAAAGTACCATGTCAACTCTTTCATGGATAGCGTAATTCGGCATTTTTAGGAACAATGAAAGTTAAACCTTAGTCTTTATTTAAACTTCACCCACAAAAAAAAATAATCTAAATCCGGAAAGTTTATCTATGAAACGAATGTTTATTAAAATTATTCTGAAATTCTAATTGATATTGGTATTGTATTATAAGATATTTTTGCCTTATTGATGATCTAGTTATTACTATGGTTTATTTGTTGATTGAAAATTATTTATACATTTCCAAGATTGAAATAGCGGGTTTCTATTACGAACAGTTAATATCATTTCTCGTGTTTTCAATTTTCATGCTGACAGAAATATAAGAAATATTATCTTTTGGTATTTAAAAAAACCATGGAGAGCAGTGTTGATAAGAGATAATCTTCAAGCATAATATCTTCAAGCATAACGGAGGCGGGAATATTGCGATTCAGGCCACGTTCTCTTGTTAGAAAATACAGTATTTTAATAACTTTCCCAGAAAACTTATTAAAAATGAGTTATAAAAATATTTTCAAGATTTTCTATCTACCGAACAATTATTTATACAAAAAATTTAATTATACAAATTTGATATAAGGATTAGTATATTTAAATGTAATCATAATCCAAGTTATCCCAAACTATAGTAAGATCTGGTTATCAATATTAAAAGAAGTTGGTAAAAAGAAACTACAAGTATTGCTAAAGTCAGTAAACGAAAACTCAAAGATATCTGGGGCACATATTGTATAATGCCTCACATTTAGCCCCTATTTAGCCCCATAACAATCAGAATTTGATGATGATAATAAGAGTAAACTTTCTTAGCCATTAATCGGAACGGTCACATTTTTGGGTACAATTGGAAAGGTCTCGTTTCATCGATGATTGTTTAAGATCTCTATAAATTGTTGTCTATTTAATGTAAATAATATTAAGAAAATACTTATTCAACGTTCTAAATGTAATAAATATTGTAAATAATTTTCTTCTTTTAAATGTACCTTTCTTCTAGAGATGTTGGTGACCCTATTGACCTAGAGCCTCTCCTACCCTCAATCTTACCCTGTAGAATCAACTGTAGAAATCGGTATTTATCATTCCGCATGATGTGGCCGAAGTAAGCCCATTTTCTGTTTTTATGTATATATCATTTCTCCAATCGTTTTATGGCATCTTCAGTAAAGCTCCAGCTTTCTACTCCATAGAGGAGGACACTAAAAACGTACCATCTAAGAATTTTTATGCGTATATTGATACTAAAAGATAAGTTGCAAATAATCTCCCTAAGGATGTTGAAAGAGTTTCTGGCTTCTTCAATATGAGTTTTTATTGTGTAGCCATGATCCCAAGTATTCTTAATATTGCAGCCCAAATAGCATATTTTTCCACTATTTCTAACGGTGTATCGTTGATTGTAATTTGGGCGTTATCCATCATCCTTTGGAGACCCTGCGCACTATCTGTCAGCAACACTGTATCGTCTGCATATCTAATGTTGTTTATAAGTTGGCCATTTACAGCAATCTTATCTTCTGATTCGTCCAAGGCCTCTCTAAAGATCTTTTTAGAGTATACGTTAAATAATGCTGGTGACAATATGCAACCCTGTCTCACTCTTTTTTCGACTGTGAAGATCTCGGACAGTTCATTTTCTTATCGTACTGCTGCTTTTTGTTAGAGATATAAGTTTGAGGATAGTCTTATATCCTTACCATCGAGTTCTGATGTTTTAGGATATCGATTAGTTTCCCATTTTTGACTTTATCAAATTCCTTCTCGAAATCAATGAAATATGCATACACATGGCAGTTGACATCCCTGGCACTCTGTATTAGAACTTGCAAACTAAAAAGTGCTTCCCTCGTTCCGAGTCCTGCTCTGAATTCAAATTGAATAGCTTTATAAGAGCTGTGATTTGGTGTGCCTCTAAAAGCTTTTAAATTTCACAATGCACTCAATCAAGTCCTGGTGATTTCTCATCTTTAATCTGCTTAATGACCATAGTTACTACTTCGTTTGTTGTTTCTGGGTCGTAGGTATTGTTTATTTCAGTCGGACTTCGTGCTGCATCTTCGAATAATTCTTGCATATATTCTTTCCATCTTCGTAATGTATCTTTAATAGTAATCACAATTTGGCTTCAATGTCTACAACTATGCCTGTATTGCGTTGTTTTCTGGTTTTCTGTACCTCTTTAATTTGTTTGTGCCTATGGAAATCGTCGTATTTGCGTTGTAGTGTTTTAACTTCCATACATTTCTCCATCAGCCATGCTTCCTTTGCTCCTTTAATCTCTTTAAGTATAGTCTTATGCAACTTTTTGTATTCGTTGTCATTTCTACCTTTTAATTTCCTTCGTTCTTCCATCATCTGCATCTGTAAAATAATAAACTAGAAGTTACTAACTTGGACAAAAAACTTACTGTATTGTTTTAAAATATTTTGAAACTGTTGTCTTGTAGCATGTCTATTTCTAAGTAGCATGTCTATTATACTTCAGTCAAGGTAGGAAAAAAACTAAAAAAATCTTATATATGAAATACATATATAGGAAGGTTCTAAAGGTATATGAGGATTAACTGATAAAAAATGCTTAAAGACGTACAGCTGTACTTTAACCCTTCAGTAGTCGCTAGAAATTTTTGAAAATTAGTAGTCGAGCGCAGTCGAAACGACCGTTTGGTTTTTTACTTCTTAGTTGATTTTAATAAAATTATTTGGACCAGTTTAAGTAAAACACGATTTTATTAAGGTTTAATAGGTAGAGTCACATATTACAAAATAATATAAAAAGTAAACTAATGTTAAAAACACTAGACAGAACATTAAAAAAGCTATTTTCTACTTCGATAAAAAAAAGGAAAACTTTTAGTTAATCCGAATAAGTTCAGTTTGGCACTCTTTGCATACTGCACGTGTACGTTCTCTGCATAAAAACTTTTTACATTTACAGCAGGAAACAGTCGTTTTTCGATTCTTTTTAGGTCAC
Organism: Diabrotica balteata; assembly: GCA_918026665.1. Classification (NCBI taxonomy): domain Eukaryota; kingdom Metazoa; phylum Arthropoda; class Insecta; order Coleoptera; family Chrysomelidae; genus Diabrotica; species Diabrotica balteata. The sequence goes on from OU898277.1 coordinate 159,373,269, forward strand.
AAAAGTAGCATCTACCATGTACTCCTTCATTCGTTTGAGTGCTGTCTGCGTTAGGAATATTACATATGGCCTTAATTCGTAACTTCAGATCTCGATTTAAATTGTCTACTGTTGCTTGGACCCGTAGATGTTCATCCATAAGAGAAAATGCTAAATGCTTCAAAAATTTTCTTCTAAGCATTTCATTATCGGCAAGGTTGTTACTTGCATGAATCACTAGCGAATTATTGCCTGCGATATTTAGTATGGTGTTAAAAATTACCATGGGCCAACGTCTTGTTTTTCGCGAAACATCATAAGAGGAGCATAGCTGATCAACGACGTCAACCCCGCCTTTTGTTTTGTTATAAAACGTCAGAATTTCTGGTTTATAATGTTAAAATGTTTCTCTATCTATAGCGTCGTCATTATGTAGACTTGAAACAAGCAATACAACTTTTTTCTTTTTGGTGATATACGATACGAAGGTACATGTATCGCTAAAGGCGAACATACTTGATTTTAGAGGACGAGATCCTTTAAGTAATTCAGGGGGCAGTTCCCTTTTTTTTTCTAATGGTCCCCACAACAGTCAATCCAAATTCTTTATTTAAAACATCTATTAGAGGAATTCTAATGAACCAATTATCTAGATTATGTTGCGCCCAGATTTTTTTATTGGCGCACACATTCTTTTTACAACTTCTTTCGGCGAATTGTCTACAGTAAATGGACCATCTGGTTGACGACCCACATAAACCTCCATATTTATGACATAATACATTTCAGCATCACATAAACTAAAAATTTTGAGCCCATAGTTTGAGGAATTGCGTGGAATATGTTGTATCTAAGGGCAATTCCCTAAAAATCTAGAAAGCATTTTATCGCATGGTAAATTTTGCGAAGAGTTATATCCCGATTTACATGTTTCTACGAATTTGTCAAAAAATACTCGGATGGCGGCCATCTTATCCAGTCTCCTACGTTATTCACGATCGACCTTATCATACAGATATCTTATCTGTATTCAGGTGATGGGCTTTATATGTCCCTGTCAAATACAAAAAGGCCTATAAGAGCGCAAAATTTCAGATTTCATCCCTCTCCCTAGAGAAATTGCTAAAATTATGTAAATCATGTCATTATCACTGAAATAACTCCATATTTCATAAATGTCTTTTAACTTCTTCGTAAATCTATTAGGTCCAAATGATTGTTTTACTAAATTAGGCTTGCTCATGCGTACCCTTTTGTTTTTTCTTTGATGCTTTCTCCACACTGTACCATCTTTTCCCCTAAAAACACTTTCTTTTTGTACATTATTCAGTAAAACTTCTCCTATTTCCTCTAAACGTGCGGTCTTTTTGAGCATTTAGCGACTAGTTAAGGGTTAATTAAAGTTTTTTTATACATTATAGAGAAAAAAGTTTCAAATAAAAGTTGTAAATCACAAAAATAGTTTAAGCGTTTTCAAAATAAAATACATACACAATTGACCGACATAATTTAAAAAAACTTTTTTTTTGCAGTAATGTATAAATGTTAATTTAACTTTTTTCTTTGCATCACGACATGTAAAACAACTACTCAAAATAGTGGCAGTTAATCAGTTATTCAATTACGTCAAGTTATTATTACGTCAAGTTTATTCCGAATAGCGATTATTTAAACAACTATACTTGCCCAAACAGTTACTTTCTTCTTCTTCAAGTGCCCTGTCCGTTGCGAACATTGGCTATTAACATGGCAATTTTGATCTTGTTTGCGGCGCTTCTGAATCTGCCTGGTCCTCGCTTACTGTCTATTTTTCCCTGGACAATCAATTGTAGCAGACGGTACTTATCGTGTCTCAATATGTGGCCTAGATATTCAAGCTTTCTTTGTTTAATTGTATTCATGATCTCTTTCTCCTTTCCGATTCTTTGGAGTACCTCTATGTTGGTGACATGTTCGGTCTAGGATATACGAAGAATGCGTCGGTACACCCACATTTCGAATGCTTCTAGTTTCCTTGTTAGCGTCTCTGTCTGCGTCCAGGCCTCCACGCCATACAGCAAGATCGGAAAAATGTAGCATTTAACTAGACGTAGTTTTAGGGGAAGAGACAAATCCTTGCTTGTAAGGAGCTTTTTCATATTGCTAAATGCTGCTCTAGCTCGTTCTATTCTCGCCTTAATTTCTATGGTCTGTTCTTATTTTGCATTTACGTTGGTGCCAAGGTACACATAAGATTCTACATGATCAATTAGTATGTTACTTATCCGTAATTGTCGAGCAGGTTGTTGCTTTTTGCTTATCAGCATCCACTTTGTCTTCTTGAAGTTGAGGCTCAGGCCGTATTCCTCACTAACTGAATAAAGTCTTTCTATTACTTGTTGTAATTCGTCTATGGTACTGGCAAGGATCACTGTGTCGTCGGCATATCTTATATTGTTCGTTAACTCGCCGTTTATTTTTATGCCCTCATTTACATTTTCCATACATTTGTTAAATATTTCCTCGGAATACATATTGAATAGAAGTGGGGATAATATACAGCCCTGACGGACACCTCTTTTGATCTGCACGCTTTCAGTGAGTTCGCTGCCAATTTTTGCTATTGCTGTTTGACCCCAGTATAGGTTTGCCACAATTCGAATGTCCTTGTCGTCAATACCTGTCTTTCGTAAAATACCTATCAATTGTTCATGATTGACATTGTCAAGTGCTTTTCTAAAATCTACAAAGCACAAATACACGTCCTTATCAACGTCTCTACACCGCTGTATAAGCACCTGGAGAGCGAAAATTGCTTCTCTAGTTCCAAGTGCTTTCCGAAAACCAAACTGCGATCTATCAATATTTGACTCACATTTATCATATATTCTTCTATTAATGATCTTAGTGAACGCTTTAGTGACATGATTGATCAAGCTTATAAGCCGGTAGTCATCACAAATCTGGGCATTTGGTTTCTTCGGGATTGTAATAAATGTTGACTGCAGCCAGTTCTCTGGGATTTTACCGCTATTATATATGTTGTTAAAAAGTACAACTAGATCATCAAGGAACTGTTCGTCTGATTTACATAGGATCTTTAATATTTCGCAGGGAACATTGACCGGACCTGCTGACTTATTGTTTTTTAGTGCTGCAATGGCATCTTCTATCTCCGATTTAAGGATTGAAGGTCCTGTTTCTCCTTCCCATATAGGTGATCATCAGTCCTGTCAGATGCAAATAATTTTTCTATGTATGATTTCCATGTTTTTAAGATCGTTGATGGCTCCGAGATAGGATTTCCGTCGCTATCTTTTATGCTGTTGGGTGACTTATTGAATTTCCTCTTGTTTGTCATCGATTTTTTTTTGTGCATATTGTAACTGTCGTATTTTCGTTCGTATTGTTCTATTTTCCTGCATTCGTTGGAAAACCATTTTTCTTTGGCTTCTTGAATTTTCGTTCTTATGGTTTTGTAGATCTGCTGGTATTTTTATTCTTGAATTTACGTCTTTCATCCATCATATCCATTATCTCATCAGACATCCATTCTTTCTTCTTCCGTCGGTCAAGCTTTAATAGAGTCGCGCATGTTGTTTGGATTGCTTCCCTCGATTTATCCCATCTCTCTATTATGTCCGACGTGTTCCGTTAATGTCCTTTATTTTCCTTCCTAGTTGTTCTCGTACTTTTATTTCGGTTTCTGGGTTAGTGAGTTTTTTAATATCGAGGAATTACTTTAGAGGAATTTACTTTAGAGAAACAGTTACTTTAGAGGAATTTTTTAAATTGCAATCGATTTTATCGGGCTTCATTTATAGTTTATTAAAAATCTTTACCATTTTATTTAATTGGTTACTAAGAAACAGATTGAAAAAGGACTGACTTTTTAGCCTCTAAACATTTATAATAACTTTGATATTTTTTATGTCACAGAAAATGCTACGGAAAATGCTAAGCAAGGGTAAAAAAGAATCAAACGATGAAATCCTGCTAAGGGATAATACTATTCAGTAACTCACAATAACCACGAAATTACAAAAAAAAATTTCTCTCACTGGACAGGTATCTGAAGTTTCACTGTGTCGTTTTTTAGATTCGCGCATAAAGAAACCGAAAAAAAGCACTTAAATAAGAAGAAGACTCGATTATAGGACAGTGCTATCTGTAAGTTGTATACTGTTGATTGGCTCACCGTTCATTTTTCTCAATAAATACGTTCTAAATATCTTCCAAATATATATTTAACAAAATAGGGAATAATATCCAAACCTGCCTGATATTTCCTTCAATATTTATGTCTTTTGATTATGCGTATAGCATTTTTCTTTTAGTATAGCTTTTTAATTATAATAACATTTTCTGATGATTAAATATATGAAAACATAAGTGCATGAAGGTTATATGTAACATAAACAACTTTTCAAGAAAAATAAATTCAAAGTTCTAATCCTAATTATCTTCACGTATCCCTTTAAAATTAAGTATTGATATAGATATAGGCATATTAGGTTAAAATTTTTGTTCTGCCCTGCACACGAGTTTTGTTTTGACGAAGATTGTTTATTTTTTTCTTTCTGCTTCTTAAAAGTTAAACAAGTGTGTGCAAGCTATTGACAACTTCAAGACTGTCCTTTATTGCTACATCGTCGGTCCAATTAAAAAAGTAGGCTTTATCACCCTCTGACGATATTGTGTGGATTCCAAAATTATAGAACCACATCTGTCTCAAATAAAATACCTTAGAAGTAGTAAGTCGTGTTAAAGGTATGGTCTGGTCCATGGTTAAATAGCACATTTCTTTATTATTATGTATCCGTTCTTTATCGACTTTTTGTTGCTCAAAAGCGAATTTAAATTTTTTTTTGTTAATCTCGTTCCCTAAATTCGCATTGCACGTACTGCATGTGTCACTTTTGGGCTGGATAAAAGACAAACTAAATTCTGATGAGAAAATGTGCGGATAAAAATTTTGGAAACCAAAAACCGTTTGTCCATCTTAGTTTCTTGATACAATTTATGGAGTTTTATTATATTTAACAAGGGAGACAAATACAGTCCGTCCCAAACCCTTTTTTCAGTGCGTCATAGTTGTTCGAATTCTCTCTAACGCATTAAGCTAGAAGTGACAGAAAAAAACGTGAGTCTGATTATTATACATAGAACTTAAAAAATTAGGTATCGGTCACGGGTATTCGCATATTAAAGCGAATTCTACTTACGAACGTATAATTGGTTGGAGTTTAGAATACGCTAAACAGATATCCAATCAATTATGCATATAAATATAATTTGACACAGATGATCTTGATAATGACAGTGACAGTACTTTCACAATGTCAACTGATAAAATGATAATTGCCGTTCCAGGTTAGTATTTTCAGACATTTTACCTACAGTGAAAATTAAATTTTGTATTTATTGTCATAAAAATATTTTAAATATTCCGAGATATACCGAGAATGAACAAAGACTAATATTAAAATTATTAAATTAGTTTCAATTAGAAAAAGAGGCTGAGTTATCTTTATTATCAGTTTCTGTCGTTCGCGAATCAGATTGTGAATTCCGGAATGATATTGAGAAAATATCTTAAACTAATACCGTTATGGATATTTATATGTATTAAAACGGTTCTTTTTAGAACCACGACATTTTCTTGAAATGTAAGATATAATTGATAGCAGCCACATATCTAGTGTAACCATTGATTTTAAAGAATCAGATTCTGAATGGGATTATGGATTGTTTGAAATATAATATTCATTTTTGTTATTCATAAAAACGAAGGTAAACTTACATTCGGTATCTTGTTTTTTAACTAAACTCCATTAACACGAATTCATCTGGATACCGGAACTGGTAGATTAACTCAAAAATCAACTGATTCACTATTTAAACTATTTATATTGTTTTTTTTAACTAAACGTTATAACCTTCTTTCATTTGCACACCAAATCTGGTAGAATAACTCAAAAATCAACTGCTTCACTATTTAAACTATTTCCACTATTTAATGACAAATCTTCACAAAATTAAACTATTGGCTGCCACAGAAACTTATCAGAAAATTACTTATCCAAATATGACTGATTTAAATCGATGTTATTTTATCACAGGAATGTTTACTTTGATGCCTTGCAATTGCAATTGTCATTGCAATATGCCTGTGTGTTTGTAATAAATAATAATAAATCCATAAACGAATCTAAGCTAATTAAGCACTTTCCTTGGAATGTATAAAATAGAACAGAATTATGACAAACTGCTCTGCATTTAAAAAAAAATAACCTTTTCACATTTAGCCGATTACGATCCTGCACCTGTCAGATTTAACTAAAATGTCATGCAATAATTCTCGACATTCTTTAATTCCTATATGATGTCAAAATTAGTGACGCACTGAAAAAAGGGTTTGGGACAGACTGTACATTTTATTGGGATTTTTGTTTCGCGAATAGTGTGACTGTTCTGCACGAAAAGAAAGAATGTATCCTTTTACAGCATCAACCACATCTTGTTCTATTTTATTTAGTCTAGAATTATAATGCCCCCTTTTATCTGCTGAAGGAGCTGTAGTCCCTGATTTTAATTGACTCTGAATGAGTTGCAACTTTTTATTTGATATTTGGTAAAGGAAGATAAACGCAGCCTTAGAGACAGTTTTAATATGTGTATGGCACGTTATTGTGTAACCAAATGTATATGATTTATTTTAATAATGTTTTTCTATGGCGATTAACTGGTATAATCGAAACAGATCTAAAAAGTAATGAGTTTTTTGCATTTTGATCTAATGCGTAAAACTTACGAAATATTGTTTCCCTATCAAACTTGTTAAATTGCTCATCAAATTTCTTTTTGCAAATTTTCTTTTTTTTTGCATTAAGATCCCAATTCAGAACTTTTGCTTGGCATCTCTTTTTTACTTTTTATTGTAATGTATATATCACCTCTCTGTCTCGCTAAGGCAGTCTTATTCTTCTTCCGTGTTTCAGGAGGCTGTTTCCTTATTCTTGATTTACTTTCTGGCAAATTGAATACCTTTCTCTTAACAAAATTTATCCTAGATATTAAAAAACTTTCTTCCTGTCTAATATATTTTCAGTATTTTCATGTTGATTTATAAGTAAAACTGAATCTTCTGCTGTGACAGGTGGTACCGCTACGGGATGACTTTTATCCTCAAAATAAGAAGCTTCAAAACTTTCGCTCGAATCAGTACTCCCTGGTAGGTAGAGTATTTATGTTACTTTAATATTTTTATTTGCATACCAAAACCTTTAAACAATTTAATTTTAGAATGAATATTTACAGTTAAATGTATCTTGCAACTATGTTAAAGATATCTGCTTTTCATGCAGGATATTTTCGATTCTTGGTGGAGTTATTCTTGTTCAGGTAAAGTTTCGGCAATATCTGCGACAATAAAGTTATGCTTAATATCATTTTATCTGATCAAGTTGTTCTACAATGTTTAAATAATAAAAATAATATTTAAAACAAGTTTTATGCAGGTATTTTGTTACCGTTCCAGTATAAACTCTTAACCTCAAATTATTATTAGGAAGCATATTTTAGTAAAAAGCACGATTGATTATCAATCCAACATACCTTCATACTGCTTTTGTACCATATTAAGTAAAAGTCTACTTCTTGCTGACATTTTCGCAACTTATTTCACTATTTTTACTATAAAAGTACATACTATGATTTTAATTGTAAGAAACAATATAACCTAGCTTTAGGGATCTATGTAACATGACATGACAACAGCAATCCGTTTGGTTCGGGCATAAAAGATCTATGTACAATATTGAGCACATGGATCTTTTATGCACTTTTGTAATAAAATATTGCTTGGTACATAGATCCTTTATCCCCTAATTAAATCGTTGCTAACCGTTTTTAAGCCAATAAATCTTATCAAGCTTATTTAGGGGTTAAAACAGACCTACTGAGCCTATAACTGATTTTTTTTTTAAAATGTGACATAGATCCAGATTTAGGCATAGATTTAAGCACTTGTGTCTTCACATATCCTATAATTGTAAATTTTTCGTTTCCCGTTAATTGTATAAGCCAGTTGTGTTTTAATTTATTGCAGGCTTTGCTGAACTTTTGGTATTAGAAATTAATAGTTTTATTCTTATTCTGTATTAATTACAAAAGTACAATTCAAAAAGAAAATTAGCCCAGGCTGTGAGGCCGCTCCCGTTGGGAAAATGTTTCTGATTCGATTTCTTCGCGGATTCCGGTTCAAAAATGTCCCCTTTAAACAAATCTGAAGGGTGCCGGGCGAAATTTTTGGGCAGAAATTGTTGAAACAATTTTTTTAAACAAATTCCAAAAATATTTTTTTTAATCTGGAAAACGTTTTTTTCGGTTTTTTGGATCATTATAAACAAAAAAGGTTTCTTGTCATTTTTCTCTAAAGTTGACAGTTTTCGAGTTATAAGCGATTTAAAGTCTGAAAAATGCGAAAATACGCATTTTTGAGGCTTGAAAACACATATGTAAATTATTATTTTTGAGGTTACCAAGTGTCTAAATTGAAGTTTAAACATTCAACTTCAAGATTGTGAAGAGTAATCAGGGCTTGTTTTAATTTAGACCGTTGTTTTCTAATTGTTAAATATGCGCGTACACTCGAATTTTCAGGCGCCGCGCCGCGGCGCGGCGCGTTAGAGTGCGCTTCTATTGTACTTATGCATAGATTACATATACACTTACGCAAAAAAAACAGCACAAATCCTTAAAGTTTATTAACATAGTTTTTTCCATACTTTATTTATGTAGGTATTAATTATTGTCATTGGGCTAATTAAATAAATCAATCATCGCAATGTAATAACCGTATATAGTTTTTTTTTTCTTCCAAATTTGAACAATATAATTATTATTTATTGCGCGGTGTTTAAAAACAATATACTATCGCAAAAATGCAAGTTTTTACCTGTTTAACAATCGCACGCTCATACTTGATTTATTATTACTTAAACGATCATTAAGGAGACTATTGTTTAATGCCCATTAAAAGGGTATTATATTATTAATGTGTTATTAAAAAGATTGTGAATGGATTTAAAATGTCTTTTTCCGTACCTCTTTTTAAATGAAAACTTACCGAAGAAAATTTAGTTTGTATTTTTTGTAATAACATCAACAATATTAAGTTAGTGCAAAAACCTAAAGTAGATTTTTACATAACAATAAAAAATGCCGCTCTTCGACGAAAAGACAGTGTGACTGAAAATTTTAATTTAATCTAGCCAATATACCTTGTACCTCTGACGCACTTTACCAACACTTGTTAAGAGCTTTCGCTAAAACATATATTTTGCATTTTTAAAGACTTGCAAAACTAATGCTTGCAACTGCAAGAAAAATCATGTCAACTGTGTACCATTATGTGGATGTGATTTAGATTTTTGTGAAAACAAAGATACTTTTACTGAGTGATATTAGTGTGTTATTTAACAATCTTTTGTACAATTATTTTATGTAACTATTATTAGACTTTAGACGAAATTTATATTATAACTCAATTGATATAAATAAATATATACTCAATAAATAATAATTATTTGTAAGTATATGTAAACTATGCATAAGTACGATAGAGGCGCACGGTAGCGCGCGGCGCCGCGGCAGCTGAAAAATCGAGTGTACGCGCATACTTAACAATTAAAAAACAACGGTCTAAATAAAATAAGCCCCGATTACTCTTCACAATCTTGAAGTTGAATATTTAAACTTTGATTTAGATACTTGGTAACCTCAAAAATAATAATTTACATATGTGTTTTCAAGCCTCAAAATGCGTATTTTCGCGTTTTTCAGACTTTAAATCGCTTATAACTCGAAAACTACCAACTTTAGAGAAAAATGACAAGAGACTTTTTTTGTTTAGAATGGCCCAAAAAACCTAAAAAACATTTTCCAGATTAAAAAAAAAATATTTTTGGACTTTGTTTAAAAAAATTGTTTAAACTATTTCTGCCCAAAAATTTCGCCCGGCACCCTTCAGATTTGTTTAAAGGGGACATTTTTAAACCGGAATCCGCGAAGAAACCGAATCAGAAACATTTTCCCAACGGGAGCGCCCTCACAGCCTGGACTGAATAGCTTTAACAGTATTCAAGTATAACTATAAAAAAATGACAAGGTAAATAATTTGTCAATTTAATGTAGTTTTTAAATTTTTAATTGGTTTTATTCAGTCTCAATTAAAAAAAAAAAACCTAATTTTCTTCGAATTATTTGGGAATTATATTTGAATTTTTTTAATATTCAGGTTTAAAACTTTGGTAAATATTATTACCAATATAATAGTAATAAATATATATATATATATATATATATATATATATATATATATTAAAGTAATATAAATGTATACCTTTCATTTTTGATGTTCCATGTAATTTTGGAAACACACTAGAAACAAATTTCCAAATAATTTAATAGTCTTGAGAAGAAACATTCTTGAGACTCTCATTCAAAATGTGCTTACGCAAAACTGTGACATGGGATAATGTCGATTTTCTGGCATAATCCTCAACACTTTGAACAATAAGAGAGATGGCATAAATCTGCCAAGATTAGAAGAGACCGTTTACCGCAGACGCGAATGTGAGTCGAGTGTGTATACATTGAAGTGGAGTTTCCTTTAGCCACTTAGGAAACCCCAAGGGAAAGCTCTAAAATATAATTATACTTACCGTGGATTAGATGATAAACTGATAAGAGTCACTTAGGAATGTCTTGATATTTAGAACGTAGTTGGTAAGAAATATTAATAACATTGATAAATTGAGGGAAAATTTATTTAATTGTATTTAATATAATCATGAAAATGATTCTTAAAGCAAAGCTTTAAAGGTACAAAAATTTAAAAATCAGTCAATAAAAGATTTGCTCCGTAACGAATATGTGTCGTTTTCAAATAATTTTATAGAAATGCAGTTATTAATTTTAATCATCTTTTTTAGTTAATAGGTATAATAATAATTAAATTTACTATCAAATGGTATTTATTTATATTTTATTATTAACCCTCAACTGGCCTCGTGGTTTATTCTGCCGTTAACTACGTTCTGGGGTTTACACGGTTTACAGGACCCCATTTTTTGAGTTTTTTGTATTAGTTAATAAAGACATAATTTATTATTTCGTTATAATTTGTAATCATTTAAACTGGAATAACACCATGTAAGCCATTTTCTATTTATTTTTCATTAATGGTGATAAATGCTAAAAAAATGTAACATAACATATTTTTCAAGGTCTTTTGACAGCAGAACATAATTTCTTACAAAAGAAAAATAAAAAATAAAATAACTGCTTTTTTTTATTTTTTCCGTTTCACATAAAGACCAAGGAACTAGAATATACAAGCTCTTTAATTAAAATATACAGGGTGATTGATTAGTGTGAGGACACTCAGTAGATCTGTTATAATAAAAATTACAAAAAAAAGTTATTGACAAAAACTCAAAGCTCAAACTGCACATTTTAAAATTAGTTACAATCTTACAAGGTGTTCCATAAGATGGTGACAGACTAAACTTATGTTTTTTTTAACGGAACACCCTGTATCTTATTTTAAATTTGAAATCTGCTTCACTTACACATCACAACAATGTAAAGTTTTACTATGTTTTACCGGGTATTTAAAAAGTTGTAACCAGTATTACCTGAAAATCAATAAGAAAAAAAGCAATAATAAACAATAATATCAAACTGGCCTCAAGAATGAGTAACTTGAGATTAGACCTAGATTATCTGGAGAGTTAAGAAGCAGTATCCAAAAGATTTGTCTAAACTAATAACTCAATAATTAATCTGTAAAATGTGATTGTGTTTTTTCTTTGCTAAGCTACAGTGGGTGATCAATTTATTATGATCACTTCAAAAAACTTTGTATTTTGCTGTTTAATAAAGAATAAAACTGCATATAAGCGTCTAATGATATGAATATATTATAAAAATAGATCATAAACACGTTCTTTTACAAAATTTTTAAATATTTTTTTCTTTGACCTTAAATAACAATTTTTGTTAATATTTTGTGTGACCTCCTTTAGCTTTGACGACAACTTTGATCCTCCTTGGCATGCTTTGAATGTTTCTCAGGCAGTCTTCTTTTATTTTATCGTTTCTGTGCCAAGTGGCGATGAGTCTCTCAATTAACTGCTGCTTAGTTTCCAGTTTCCTGGGCAATCCCCCTCTTCATAAGCTCCCATAGATTTTAGATCGGATTGAGGTCTGGGGAATTACCTGGCCACTTCAGTACTTTAATTTTTTTTTTTTTTCAGGTACGATGTTACTGTTTTTGCCTTATGACACGGTGCTGAATCGTGCATAAAGGTAAAATCCTCCGATTCGCCAAACCAATCTTTGATTTGTTGCATGCGATTTCCTTCCAGAACTTTAATATACTGATGTTGATTCATCATTCCGTTAACAATGTACACCCTTCCTGTGCCCTTATTTCTGATCACAGACCATACCATGATCTTGAAGGGATGCTTATCTCGCTCCACTATGCAATCCTTGTGATATTTTTCACCCACTCGCCTTCGGACGAAGACTGACTTATACATGAGTATCTCGACTGTAGACTCATCGGAGAAACAAACCTGTGAATAAAAAAACTAAGATATTTTTTTTAGGATAAAAACAGTGGTTTTAGGGATTTAAACTTTAGTAGTGACGTAATTTACCTTATTTCAATACTCAGTCAAATTTTGGTGTTCTTTGGTCCATTCCAGAATCTTTTTCATCATTGCGATGGACAACTTTGTTTTTTTGTCAGGGCGACAAGATTTAAAACCTTGTTCAGCAAGCCTTCTGCGGACTGTCATGTCAAAAACTGGCATCCCAGCTTCACGAATAAGTCAAGTGAGAACTCTTCTTAGCTTCTTTCTATTGTTTACGAAGATATCTCTCATTTTTCTTTGGTCTCTGGGTGTAGTGACACGCTTTCGACCACATTTTTGGGCATTCTGGTGAGTCAGGGGTTTGTTGCTATCATTTTTTTTCTTATATTGCTCACTGTTGCTTGCGCTATTTGGTATTGTTGAGCTATCTGACGTTGGGAAAGCTTTGTATTCAATAAAAGTGTCTTTATCTCCACAATTTTAGATACAGGGACGTCTTTAGCCTTACCCATTATGATTTTCTTCTCAAAAATCGAAATGTTTTGAAAATGTCTTTAAAATTAAAACTGATAGTTTTTTTCACTCACAATCACCACTTATACATTAATAAAACATGCTATAAAGATAAAACGATACTAATCTTTTAAAACAATACAAAAACATAGAAACTCAGTTGTAAACTCGCAAAAATTTTCATCAGCTGGTAAACTAAAGTCCGTTTGAAGAGGTCTACCCTCCAGACGCTAGTACTCACGTAAGGCATGGTTATATGTTGCCTCAAGTAAAATCTAATAAAATATTAAACATTATTTATTTTTAACAACAATATTTACATTGTTTCTTCTTCTTTCAGTGTCTATTCGTTCCGAATATTGGCAATCATTCTGGCTATAATTATTTTATTGACTGATGCTTTAAATAGATTCGTTGTTGTTGTGGAGAACCATTTCCTCAGGTTCTTCAACCATGATATTCTCCTTCTCCCAATTCCTCGCTTTCCAAATACTTTACCCTGTAGGATTACCTTCAGTAATCTGTATTTAGTGCTGTTTCTCATTATATGTCCGAGATATTCCAACTTTCTCCTTTTAATGGTATACATCACCTCTCTTTCTTTGCCCACTCTTCGTAATACGGTCTCGTTGGTTATCTTGTCTGTCCATGATATCCTTAGAATTCGCCGGTATAGCCACATCTCGAAGGCTTTAAGTTTTTTCTCCATTGCTTCAGTTAGTGTCCAGGATTCAACTGCGTAATACAATATTGAGAAGATATAACATCGTAGGAGCCTTACTTTTATCTCCAGATTAAGATTGTGGCTTTTAAAGAGTTTGGCCATGTTATTGAATGCACTCCTAGCCTTCTCTATTCTATATTTTATTTCCTGTGAGTGATCCCATTGTTCATTTACTGTTGTTTCAAGATAGTTATACTGTTTTACTCGGTCCACTGGTGTATTATTGATAAGTAGTTGAGCGTCTCTAACTTTATTTTTGCTGATGATCATAAATTTAGTTTTTGTTATATTTACTTGAAGTCCAAATCTTTCACTTACTTCATTTACTTTGTTTATTAGTTGCTGTAAACTGTTCAAACTGTCTGCAAAAATAACGGTGTCGTCTGCATAACGGATGTTGTTTAGGCGTTCTCCATTTAGAAGTATTCCATGTTCGCATTTTTCACTAGGGCTTCACTAAATATTTCCTCTGAATATAGATTAAATAATCTAGGTGAAAGTATACAACCTTGTCTAACGCCTCGTAGAATCTGGATCATTTCCGTTGGTTCACCTCCAAAATTCGTTCTTATTGTGGCTGATTAGTTCCAGTATAAATTTTGTATTATACGCCGATCTTTATCATCCATTTGGGCTTTTGTTAGAATATCCATCATTTTTTGGTGTTGATCTGTATCAAATGCTTTTTGGTAGTCCACAAAGCAGGTGTAAATATCGCAAGTCATATCTCTGCATCTTTGAAATAATACTTGTAGACTAAACAGTGCATCTCTTGTACCTACGCCTTTCATGAATCCAAACTGTGTGTCTTGTATTCTCTCTTGGCATAGCTTGTATATTCTACGATGTATAATTTTAAGAAAAAGTTTTAATGTATGGCTCATTAGACTTATTAGCCTATATTCTCCGCACTTTTTTTGCTCCCTGTTTCTTTGGTAAGGTAGTAAATTCTGAAAGTAGCCAATCTTTTGGGATATTGCCTGTGTCATAGATATTATTGAAGATTTTACATAGTACTCTTAAAGATTCATCATCAAGAAGTTTAAGAAATTCAGATTGTACTCCGTCTGGTCCTGGAGCTCTACCTTCTTTTAGTGATATTATGGCTGCTCTTATTTCTGCCACTAGTATAGGTGGTCCTGTTTCCGTAGGTATTGGGGGCTGGTTCTCTCTCTCATCAAAAAATAAATTTCTTATGTAATTTTTCCAGGTATCATTGATACTCTCTTTGTCCACGATTATCTCTCCATTGTCATTAACAAGTTTACTTACTCTTCTGTTTTTACATTTACCTGCAATTTCTCTTACCTTCTTATGCACGTTGAAGTCGTGGTATTTACTTTGGAGAATTTCGATTTCTTGGCATTTTTTCTCCAGTTCTTTCTGTTTGGCTTCTCTGATCTTTCTCTGTATCTCTCGCTGTAATTTTTTAGACATGGAGTTATCGTTCTTGTTTTTCCTTCTTTCTTCCATTAGTTGCAGAATCTCTGTCGTCATCCATGTCTTATTCTTACCTTCTTCGTTCTTCATAAAATTGTCTTTAATGTCGTCTATTGTTTTCTTAAGGGATTCTTTCTTATCTTCTGTGCTTTCCGTTGTATTATCGATTTCTTTAAATTTTCTATTTAATGTTTTGCTGACTATTTCTTTTACTTCGCTACATTTCAGTTTTCTCGTGTCATGTTTTTTTACAGTTTTTCCGCGTATTTTCTTTAACTTAGTTCTATACACGCCCACTAAAGGATTGTGGTCAGATTGAATATCAGCGCCTGGGTAGGTTTTAACACTGTTGAAACTATTTCGATATCTTTTGTTAACAAGCATATAGTCTATTTGATTTCTAATAATAACGTCTTCTCTGTTATCTCTAGGTGATTTCCACGTATACAGGCGTCTAGGCGGTAGTTTGTAAAATGTGTTTAGCACGATTAAGTCATGCTCAGCTGCAAAGATACTCATTGTTTCTCCGCGTTGATTTCTCTCTCCTAATCCATGTGGACCAATATGTTGCCCTTCTTTTCCGTTACCTATTTTTGCATTGTAATCTCCCATGATTATAAGGAGTTCGTGTCTCGGTATATCTCTTATAAGGTTGCTTATTTGTTTGTAGAATTCTGATATTTCTTCATCACTATGGTCTGCTGTGGGTGCATAGACTTGTATGATGTTTGTGTTCACCGGTGATGTATTTATTTGTAACAGGAGGATTCTATCGTTCACTGGTATGAAGTTGTTGACTTGTTTGGCTATACTTTTATGCGTGATAATTCCAACCCCATTCTCATATTTACCATTTCCTGATCCTGAATAGTATACTCTGTAGTCTTCTATATCACAATAATTTGAGTCAGGCCACCTCATTTCACTTATGCCCATTATTTCTATTTTCGTGCGTTCCATTTCTTTAATTGCGCATTGGATTTTTCCTGATTGAGCCATCGTCTTAACGTTCCAAGTGGATATCCTCTTCAGACAATTCGTGTGGACTTTTCTTAAAGGTGTTTTATTGGATATTTCACAGGGATTTTGCATATTAACGACCTGAGAGGCCCTGTGGTCATGGGAATGACCTCTTTTGCCGGATCTTGGTCTCCGATGTCCATGGTCAGTATGCGAATTTTTATTGAGTTGTACAGCCATTATAATTGTACTAGAGATATCCATAGGGATCTTTAATATAGTGGTTTCTCGTTGCCTTCTATATTCTTATGCCGTTGACCAAACCATTGATTCTTCCGCCTTTGGGGCTGGTTTCTCAGCCCCAGGACAAAAGAGTGCCCTCTCACCTACCAACTCGTCCGCATAGAGCCGTTGGTCGGTAAATGGGGGACTGCTTATACCGGCAATCACTCGGTCCCTATCTGCGTTAGCCATCAAAATTGATGTTGCCCGTCCTCTACCGCGTGGAGGTGCAGATTCGGATTTTTCCTTCATCGAGATTAAGACCTTTCGGCATTTCCTAATCTCTCCAGAGCTTTAGAAGACGCACATTATTTGGTAACTTTAATTACTGTAAAGGGTTTACCGTAATATTTTGGTGGCTCAGGTTTGTTAACCTGATTTTAACCTAATGATGGAATTATTATTCCGAAAACGTTTGTTACTTTGATGTAGCCCTTTTAAAAGTTTTTTAAATATACCTACTTACAAAGATTTAAACCTCTTTTTTTGATACATGGTATACAGCCAGCTGCAGGAATTTCTTTTCCTTGTGGATATTATTATTGTCTGCAAAATGAAGTAAACGACAAATTTGTAAAAACCTGTCACGTCTCATGGCATCAGACACCAGAATATTTTGCATGTCAAGGCTTCTCTCCCAGTAGCTTCTTTTAGATGGCAGCTTATTATATCCGCTTACCAAGAGAATTGCCATAAATACTTTCAATTCAGGAAGTGTCACGTTGGGGTTCGGTTAGTTTATCAGTAGAGCATATTTTGTTGTTTCAGACACTATCATTTCTAGCAACTCATTAGTAATAAATAATTCAAACAATTGCACACAACTCATTTCTGAATATTTACTGTAATACCCTTTTGGAAAGTTGCGCAGCGTATAATAAAGGTCTCCGTCAATATAAGTTGTAGGTTCTGGCAGATCAATCACCATTCGGGGATTTGTATTAGTTTTTATTACATAAGTACTATTTACGTTCTGCAAATCCTTATCATAGCTTGCTTCTAGGTCTGATTGTACACCTCATAGACGTTCAGAGTCTGCAAATACAACTTTCGCACCTGCACGAAGTTGACGAGGATTCAAGTTATCCGGGTCACCACCTTCGTCTTCGTCACCTTAATTCCTAATCCGTAAGAAAATTTGATTCAGGCGGCTCAATTAAAATGTCTGTTACATCATCTTCCTCATATGCGATAACTAAAGCTTCCTATAGTGTAATTCCACTGAAATTATAAAAAGATATGTTTTGACTACATAACAGCCTAGTGGGTCCATATAGGTACAGCAATATTTACATGAATTTTTAACTGCCCCTTGTAATTTTGATACAAAAATATGCTCACTACGTTATATTTTTAGATCTTTTAAAATAAGTAAAATTGATTTGATCTTAGTATACCCAAAAAAAGGTACTGAAAATTCAGTTACATAAATCGGATGTCCATTATCAAACACTTTTTACTATAACATGATTTTCTAACTTCCTTAGCTTGTGAAATCTAATAAAACACTGATGAGTGTTTATCAACGCAGGTTCAGACAAGTCCAAATAAAGTATACATGCGGTAAATGTAACGTTGGTTGCCTGTTTTATTATAATTTTATTGTGATAAACAATACCTTTACAGCTGGGTCCATATGGTGACTGTAGGCACTAATGGGTTAAATATCTGTACTTACCCATATTATAAGCTTGACTTATATATAATCCGACAAGCGAGAGCTGGCGGGTGACCTGCTTGAAAATAGAAAAGGAATTATTCTAAGAGAGATAGGAGAGGTACTTAATCGCGATTATAGGTATATAGTATAGGTACTTAAACGGTTATACACGATGTACATGATGTACATGACTTAAACGGTGAACACTTTTCAACTAAAATTATGTATTAAATAATTATAATAATTATAATTAATTATAATTATTATATTAAAGATAATAAATAAAATGAAAATTCGACAAGAAAATAGCTACCAAACAATACTATCCTGAACATTTGCTATGGATATGTCTGTTATTTTATAAAGAAGATAGATATAACTAACAAAGCACACCTCTTTATTTGCCATGGACCTAAATCTTAAACATACTTAAATACCTATCTGATTTTCATATTTCCAAACCACGCTTTTTGTATGAAACACTCGACCCTCCATCGATGGAAATGTTTATTGTTGTTATTGTATTATCAGAGGGTATCATATCAAAAAAGTTAGCCTGAAAAGAAATCGTAAAAGTTAGCGTAAACATAATAAGGAAAAATACTACGATATCCTAAAAAATACATGTACGCAGTATATTAGATAGAGATACTAGGTTGTGTTTGTTTACAACGAAACTTTTTCTTTTTTATGTTTATTCGATTTAAAACAACTCTGTGTGAACAAAATATCTCAAGGGAAAGAAGAGACGTGAATATTGTGCGGATTCTTACTTTCCATCTACTGCACATTATATATTCAGATTGGTACACTTTTTTAAAATACTTTATTCAAACACCAACTCGTTTACAATACTTCTTTACAAATAAATCTTTTAGATAAATCTTTTAGATTTTAATACGTGAATTAATTAAATAAAGCTTTTGAATCGTTTGTACCTTCCTTGGCATTTAATGTAGCTTTTTAACATCAGGTTCTGAAGGTTCATTTTGTTATTTATTAGGACGTATATTAACTCGTCTCCGGAATTAAAATTACCAATTTGGTTACTCTTATTTTCTATTATTCTAATTACCAATTTCTGACTTGAAGAAACATAGACCAATTCATCCCCGAGAGTAACAGGTAAAGAGACCGGCCGTGGCAAGGTATGGTTAAGTTGTACTGATATTGTTCCCCTAGTTTTTAATAAAAACAAGTGGTTTTATTAAATATATTTTTTTTTTAAATTAAAGTGTTTATCTACTAGATACTACTACGTAAGTTATCTACACGTAATTATTATTTTATTATTGTGAAAAGAAAACGTCAAATAATAAATATACACTACCGTACAATCATTTTGCGAGTTTAGCTGCTATAAGTAGCTTATAGTAGCATGCGGTTGGTTTGTTACTTACCAGAGTTGGAGTAAGACCTTCGCCGCCACATCTTAAAATGACTTCACACAATGTAAACACACCTTCCGATCTAACCAGTCCAGTAAATCAACGTTCGAATATCACAAACAGTTATGCATTAGCCGCTTCACATTCTTTTCCGAGTGAGACCCAAGCAATTGTATTTAGTTGTATCCATAATGCCAAACTGCAGGATTATCTCATTCTTTTGGGCACAATCATCAACCCAAAAAATATTATTTGTTCATCTATATTATCTCATAATAGAATCTGCTTGTATTTGACAAACAAAACCGTAGTCGATAACTTTATAACACATCATCTCTATAGAAGTACTCGGCGAAGTTGTACCAGCACGAAGACGTGTCTCTCCATCAGAAAGACTAGTCTTGTCTGGAGTCTGCTCATCAATTCCTCATTAAGTACTAGTTGAAAAATTACAGAATATCCTTTTAAAGCTTATTTCCCCAATAACATTTCTGAAAATTAGCTCGACTCTTCCCGAATATACTCACATATTGAGCTTTCGGAGACAAGTTTATATAAGCCCTACAACATCACCAATTCCAGATTCTATTCTAATAAATTGCGACCAAACACCTTACCGCATATTTTTGTCACACGGTACACTCACCTGTTTTATTTGCAAAAATACAGGACACATATCATCCCATTACAGTATCAGTTTAGTAACAGAATCAACTTATATTGAGTCAAACAATGAAGTACCAAATCACAAGGTACCAAACACCCAGCAGTCATCAAGTTATCCATTATTAAATACGAGCATATCACCTACACCTATAAATCTCTATGACAAAGAAATTACTTATACTCCTACTCATAGCAACACTTTTAATTAACCTCATTCAGCGGCAATACCTAAAATCGGAAGCAATATCCTAAAATCTATCAGCTCCTTTTTTATTAAATACAACTACAGAAAATTCTAATAAAACTGATACACCACCACAATTTTCTGAAACAACCATTGCAACCAATCTTACAAATATAACTTCAAGCTCGACTTCTGTCACTACCAATGAGTTAGCTCCAGTACTTCCAAATGTAATAAAGCCACAGCATCTAAGTGAATAATCTAATAGCTATTGCGAAAATGCAAGTTCTTCCATAAAACGCAGTATTGGTGAGATCGTCATGCCTCCTCCAGACTCAGCAATTTCATCAAAAAATCTATGTGCAAAACCCAAACCCTATAAATAAAAAAAACGCGCTCATCTAAATTCCCATCTACACGGGAAACTTTGGAAAATTGCATTGATAAATCATACCCCACCATTCGTTTTAAATCACCACCAATTGTTCTTACTGATTGATAATGTCCAAGGCTCCTCCGACACTATTATCGTCGTCAAAGAATTTACAACTGATATGGCTGGTTTTCTATATCTTTTACAAAGCAGCTATCAATATGCAAATGATATATCTACAAAAAGCAAGTTTACAAAACTTTAAAAGAAACTACACAATTATTTAGGGAAAGAGATTTCTGACTTAGATAGTGACTCTTCTGTAGACAATTGTTCAGTAACATCTAACTCCGAATCTGTTAACAACATTCAACTCGAGACTTCATTAGAACATTGATGGATTTTTCAATCGTCTCCCTATGCTACAGCTTCTTTTATCTGAATATTCTTCAGATATTATTTGTCTACAGAAGACAAACTTAAAGACCAATTAGTTGTACTCTTTAGAAAACATTTTTCCGTTTACCCCCAGTATGTAGCACATATTCAGCTAAACTCTACGCCATATGCCGTGCTGTGAAACTTCTTAACGAGCTTACACTCACAAAAGCCCTGAGCATAATAGTTTCCTTTAGCTCTCTAAACTCATTAAAACACTTTTTCCGAAACATCCTTTTGAAAAGTTGCTAAAATACCATCTTTCCCAAACTCATGAACATAGAAGAAGCGTCCAATTTTTATGGGTTTCCTCACACGTCGGAATAATAGGAAATGAAGAAGCTGACACGACTGCACGAGAGGGAATTTTAAGTAATTTGTCGGAGCCGATAGACAAGTGTGTTTCCAGTGACTTGATAGCTTCTTTTAAAAATAAAGTGTGGTGTTTGTGGCGAAATGAGTGGTCTCAAACTAATTCAAATCCAAATAAAATTAAAAATAATGTGTCTCAGCGGTTTCCATCATCGCGCAAGAGACGAGAACAAATTGCGGTTGCGAGTTTATGTCTAGGACATCTAACACTCCCACCTTTTCACAAAAAAATCCACCTAGGATGTGATCAGTGTAACGTCCGATTAACAGTCGAACACTTTTTAACAATTTGTAGTAAATATGACCAAGAAAGACAGCGCTACAAGATCCCAACAATACAATATAGTGAATTATCTCAGATCCATAAACATTTTGTACAATCTGTAGGTTTTTAACTTTGTTATTTATATTTTGTTTCGTCGCTAATAACCTTTTGGTGGATGCGACATACTTTTCTAATAAAAAAAAGTAACAGGTAAATAAAAATAGATTCGTGAACTCGTCCCCATAAAATTATGAATTAATGTTTTTTATCCCATTTGATAAAACAAAAATCGTTTTCAAATATCTGTACAGGTGCTTTGTTAATACTTATAATGACGTTTTTGGTCTCATTCTCTTTTGAAGATGTCAAATTTTCATGGTTTTTAAAAACTATTATTAATAATATTAAATAACAAATATATTTAATTCAAAATGAAGTACAATTGCCAATAAGATATTTTTATCTTCTGCAGCAAAGTATAACCAAAATCAAACATATATTAAATCAAAGTCATTCAGATACACGATATTTTGGGTAGTCATCTATTGGCCCTTAAGTAAAACTTCATGGT
The DNA here is from genome assembly GCA_918026665.1 of Diabrotica balteata. Lineage (NCBI taxonomy): Eukaryota > Metazoa > Arthropoda > Insecta > Coleoptera > Chrysomelidae > Diabrotica > Diabrotica balteata. Next base: position 159,395,731 of record OU898277.1, read on the forward strand.
TTTCTAAGATTTCAAGTTTATTTAACTCTTATTAAAACATACTTTGTGAGAATACTACTATAAAAATAACCGAATAAATTAACATGACGACAGTTTATTTAATTTGCTTTTTTTCCTACATTCTAAACTTATCACCATGGTTTTCATATCTCTTCTAAAGAAGAGATTTTCCATTTGAGATATAATTTTACCAACATTTTATTTTCTTTTACACAGAAACAATGGGTATTTTTTGTAAATTTTATTGAAGAAGTAATTCCAAATTTTACTAATATAAATAATATAAATTTTAAATTTTACTAATGTAAGAATATATCGTAGATATACTATATTAAAATATTTTATTTGCAACAGATTATAGATTGTCTTCTTTTTCTTCTTCCTGCTTTATAAATAGGCTTAGTGCCTGTTTTACTTCGGTTTTTAGCCTCAATTGACGTTGTCTTATCATCTTTTCCTCGGTCGTCCCAATGATCTTCTTCCATTTGGCGATTTGTCTTTTGCTATTCGCACTATTCTATTTTCTGTCATTCTTTTGATGTGTTGATTCCATTCCACTTTTCTTCTTTTGGTCCATGCGTTTTTTTCCTTTATACCACATCTCGCTCGTATTTCCTCACTTCTTACTCTGTCTCTTAGAGTTTGGTTTGTTATTTTTCGTAAGACTTTCTTTCTGTTGTTTCCATCAGTCTTTGTGTTTTCGCTGTATCTGCTCTTGTTTCCGCTGTGTACGTCATTATCGGCCTTATTGTTGATTTATGTGTCCTGGTTTTCGTTATCGTTGTGAGGTATTTGTTTCTCTGGATTGTGTTGTTGAGACATCCTGCTGCTCTGTTTGGCATGTTCACTTGTTTTTGTAGTTCTTCTTCCGCTTTTCCGTAGCTTGACAGTTTTATCCCAAGTATTCAGTTCCCATCACTTGATCTATTATTTTGTTATTTACGACTAGTTTACATCGTCTCGGTTCCGCTGATATCACTATCGCTTTAGTTTTCTCTTTTGAGATCCTTATGTTATAGATGAGCGCTGTATCGTCGAATTCTTTAATTAATCTTTGTAGGTCATCTTCATTTTCGGCTGTTATTATGGCGTCGTCGGCGTAGCATATTATCCTTGTTTCCTTTTTTCCCATTCTATATCCTCTTCTTTTTTTAACTTTCTTTATGATTTCATCCATTATCAGATTAAATATTAATGGGCTCAGCGAATCTCCTTGTCTAATGCCAGTTTTATATTTGATAGGTTGCGATAGTTTTCCTTTACATCTTACTATAGCTATGTTATCCTTATATATGTGATATTCCCTTTTCATGTAATAACTGTATTGTTTCCCGAATTCTCACTCTATCAAACGCTTTCTTTAAATCTATTAGACACATTATGCTGGTTTATTGTATTCCAGCGACTTTTCTTTTATTTGTCTTATTACAAAAACTGCATCCGTGCATGATCTTCCTATCCTAATTCCTTGCTGTTCCTTTTGCACAGATATTCGTTCGTTTATTTTTGTCGCTATTATTCTTGCCAATTATTCTTGTCAATTTGAATGTTGTGATATATTGCTCGATAAGTATTGGGGTCTTTCTTATCTCCTTTTTTTAAGAACATCGCCATGATCGCTCTCCTCCATTCATCTAGTAATGGGTTCGTGGTGATTATTTTATTAATAAGAAGTTGCAGTTGTTGTACAAGGTAATCACACCCATATTTTAAGAGTTCATTTGGTATTTGATCTTCTCCTGGTAACTTTCTCTTTTTTAATTTGTTTATTCCTTTTTTCACATCGTTTTGAGAGATTTTGGTCTTTTCCTCAGTTATTATATTTGGCGTTTCTGGTAAAGGTTCTTCGTTTTGTTTTTTAAACATTTCTGTTAGGAAGGCCACCCATGTATCCTCTTGTATGTTTTCTATTTCAACTAGTTCTTTCATCTCGCTTCTTTATTTTCTCATGAAGCGACATATTTGTTTCTGTTGTCCATAGAAATTCATCTCTAGTTCTTTTGTAAATTCCCAGTTATCTGTTTTTGTTTTTCTTACCAATTTATGAATTTCAGTTCTTATACTTTTATATTCTTCATATGATTCATTAGTTTTCTCTGACTTATATTTTAGGAAAGCTTTCTTTTTTCGGTGACATTTTTGTTTAATCTCTAGTGTAAACCATGGTGTTTTCGTTGACCACTTTTGGTTTATCATTTTCGTTCCAAGGGGTTCTTAGACAGCATCCAGAATATGTTTCTTAGGTTTTCTTCAGCTACTTTCTACATTTCTTTCATTTTCGATATTCTTCATTTGTATTTTCTGTTCTAGCCTTTTTTAATATAATGATTTCATTGAGTCATCTCCTAAATTTTCTATTTTTATTATTTTCTCTGAATTGGTTTGTTTAAGCTTCTCTTTCCATGTTTCACTGAATGTAATTTTACCAAGTACCAAATAGTGATCGCTTCCCACATTGGGTGACGTCAAACTTCTCACATCCACCATCTGTTTATGGTGAATATTTCTGTTTGTGACCACATAATCTACCATTGATCTATGTCCTTTTGTATTTTCAAACATGTATTTGTGTTCAATTTTATGATCAAAAAATGTGTTGGTTATTCTCAGTTCGTTTGATGTGCAGAAATTCCATAATTCTCTTTCCGTTTTCATTGATAACTCTTTCGTTAAACCTTTGTTTTATTCCTGGTATTACTTCATCTCCTATTCTGGCACTGAAATCTCCCAATAATATAAATCATTCATTTTGCTTCACTTCTCTTTCCACTAATGTTTGTAGCTCATCATAGAATTCTTCGTTATCGCTGTCAGGTTTGCAGTTTTCTCGTGCATATATCCCTATTATGTTAATAATTTTGCTATTCGCCCCAATTTTTACTAAAAGTATTTTCTGAGATATGTACTGGCACTCTTTAATTTGATTTTTATATTTTGTTTTGATCATTATTGCTACACCTTCCGTTGCTTTTTCTTGTTTCCGGAATCCCACTATATATTAGTAGATTTTCTCCAAGCCGCGTCTGACTTGACCTTTCCTCGTTGTTTTTAATATACGGTGCAAATATCTATTTGATATTGTCTCAACCCTTTTTCTATTTCCTGATCTCGATTATTTAGGATTTCCACGTCGCCACTCTCATTATATTTTTCGTTTTCCTGATCGTCGTCCTTTTTCTCGCCTTTGTCGTTATCATATTTTTTGTCCTAGTGCGAAGCTCGTCACCGGTTCTTTGAGCTTTTTTTATTTTTATAATATGGCAGGCTGCTGACCTAACCCTACAACCCTCCTCCTTTATTCGGGCTTGGGATCGGCAACATCACCCACCAAGCTACTAGATTCACCTTGTGGGTAATGCAGGCGAAGTTATTATATTGTAAAGTTATTTATCTCAAAATCAGACTTGTGGAGGTAGACTCTTTTTTACATAACACCATCCATACATAATGTAAAGTTTTCTTGCTTTCGTTTTATTCAGTCTGTGTATTATCTTCACTAAACATAAAGATATACTCTCCGTTAAACAGGCAATAATACTATTTACAAAAATATCGTTCCAGTTCAGTAGATGTCTTAAAGATACAAAATTGAGGGTGGAGATATTCCACGTCTCGTGACATTTCTGAGAAATACTTGAACAGCGAGAAGTGGAATAGCGCCCATTCAGCTCTTGACTGATAAGTGTCAATCAATACTTTGTTGGTAGGGTGAACGCACAAATTTAATAAACATTGCCTGCTGATGTAGAAATCACATTAACTAAAATAGCCTTTTATATATAGATACAAGGGCGCTACAAATAATTCCCAGATAATATTTTCAAAATAAAGTAAACAGGTACAGAAAAAACATTTACAGTATCTGCACAATGTTTTAAATAAAATACTAATATCGGTCTCTAGTTATCGATAAAGATAAATAATACATAAAATATACAGCAGTTTTTAGGGGAGCAAAAAATGTATTTTTATATTGGGTTAAAAAATATTATGTATTTGCTTTTGGTTGATTTTTTTGTTGGCATTGGCTTCTTCTTCTTCTCGTGCCACTCCTAGCGGAGATTGGAAATCATCATGGCCACTGCGACTTTGTTAGCAGCGCGCCTGAAAAGTTCAATCGAACTACACCCGAACCATTCACGTAGATTACGAAGCCACAATATTTTTCTTCTTCCCACACTTCTTTTGCCCTTAATTTTGCCCTGCATGATGTTTCTTAAAAGTTCGTACTTTTCACCTCTCACAATGTGCCCCAAGTATTCCATCTTTCTAGTTTTTATCTCATTTAGAATTTCGCATCTTTTGTCTAAAGTTTGGAGTACTTGCGTGTTAGTGACGCGGTCCATCCATGATATTCTGAGAATGCGCCTATAGCACCACATCTCTAAAGCTTCGATGTTTTTTATGGTCAACTGTTTTAGTGTCCAAGCCTCAACTCCATATAACAGGGTAGAAAAGACATAACACCGGCTACCACCACGGCATTGGCTACCACCACTTAAACATTCATAAGAATCATATTATAAATCTGTAACGCTTTAAAATTCTCCAATTTTGATTTGATTCGCAAAGCGGTAACTTTTGTTCTACCCTGTATAAGATTAAAAAAACACAAATATGTTTGCGAATGATTAGATTTAATTTGCTTTGAGTTTAATTGCTTTTTCTTATAAAGTCCTACAAGCACTTACTGTTTCCAAAGTGCGTCTTATTGAATTTATCGGATTGATTAAAAAAATCCCACCATACGAATCTGACGTAGGTAATTGTTTTTAGGTTGGTCACCGACTTAAAAACATCACGTAGTAGCTTCATAGTAGACAGTTCTGCAAAGCGTTATAGCGTGTGTTTTTTCAATGCACCATGTGTGTTTTCTTTATTTCACAAGTTTTTCTGCTTTTGTAAAAATTTTTATTGTAAAACGAAAACACCAACGTGTTTTCTTTCTACTTGAATAAAGAAGAAAACATTATACATCTTTAAATATATAGCATCTTGGTCTATTTTCGCTAATATTTCTTCTTATTATGGATTTATGAATTGTGGATAAATACATTTATTTCATGCTTTACTTCACCTCTTATTAGAATTTTGGATGTAGAGACTATAGAGGTATTTCTGTACTCTTTCAGACAAATACTTTGTTCCTAGATAATTTGTTGACAATCCCCCAGCATCGAAGTAATATTACTTTTTCAGTTTTATCCTTACATATTTTTTGATTAACTAAAAACAATAATAAGTGATTATAAATTCTTAATTTGTTTTTAGTTTCCTTTTTTAAACTTTTTGAAAATATTAATATAAAATGTTAAATAATTTTTAAATTTTATTCCGTTCTCAAGTACTTTATAAAAAGATGTGTAAATTATTATTATTTAACTTTATCTCCCTTTCTGAGAAGGAATAACTCCTTTTAATATGGGAACTCTTTCATCAGGTGGAGGATACGCGTGAAAGGGTTATTGGTTTCGTAGATGCGGAACCTTTTACTGTACTCAGTAAGATTGGCTGCACTAAGATACTCGCAGGTTTTCCTGAGATTGCTAAAAAACTGCTTGAAAAAAATAGTAGTTTAGAATAATGTTGGAAGAAGCTAAGATTGTCCTTATACCGAAAGGTAGAGGTGAAGAGGAAGAAGTGCGATTTCGGCTAATTTGCCTTTCTAGTTCGATAGCTAAATTGTAAGAACAGCTTGTAAAAGGCCACCTTGAGAGCTATAAAAAAAGCCTGCGCTGAGCGACCGCCAATATGGTTTTAGTGCCAAAAGATCCAACATAAATGCGGTCACAGAAGTGACCTTTTTAGTTACGCAGGACACAAAGAGATGGGTGGCTCTTACCCTGCTTGACGTCAAAAATGCCTTCAATATGACAGCAAGGTCAAAAATCATGTCCAGGTTCAAAGAATTGGGTATTACTGAGTACCTGGTCAACGTAATTGACAGATACTTTACTGCCAGATCCATAAGCATCATACTAGCATCAGTTTGTCACAGGGTATTCCGCTGGGTTCAGTACTAGATCCCATCCTGTAAAATGTCCTGTACGACGGGTTGTTGAGGTTACAGATGCCAAGGGGATGTACTCTTGTAACTTATGCCGATGATCTCGCACTGGTTGCGAAGGCGAGTCAGAAAACGGACATGGCTAATGCGGTTAACACAGCCCTGCGTCGCAAAAATCCTGTCTTTACTTTGTAGTGGAAGATGTGGATGTTGCACTGGTTAAATCGATTAGGTATCTGGGAGTCTAGTTGTCAGAAAGACTAAGGTTTGGAGTACACATCGAAAAGGCGGTAGAGAAGGCGAACTGAAATCTATAGACGTTGATACGGCTGATGTCAAACATTGGAGGCCCAGGTAGCACCAAAAGAAAGGTGGTAAATAGAGTTTGCTAGTCGGTGGTAACATATGCTGCCCCGTGTGGTGTAGCGTACTAAACACTGCGAAATACGCTAAGCTGATGAAGACTTGGCAAAGGCGAATGCTCCTCATTGTCTCTAGCGCAAATAGGACAGTTTCAAATGAAGCTCTATATATCGTTGTACGATATTCAAATTGAACAAAACTTTTAAATTTGACTCACAAAAAAAGACTACAAAATTAGAGTCCAAATAATTTTTAACAATGCTCTTTTAGAATTGGTCTTCTTCATTTGTCATTTTATATTTAGCACTCCAAGCATTTTCTACACACGTGTCTGTAGTTTCTCCTTCCTCCGACTGTAGTATATGTACTTCCTTACCAAATGTTATCATTCACAAGAAGCGTTTTTAGCTCATAGAAGTCTTATAGAAGTCTCTTCAGTTGGCGGTTTAGAGTTTTCAGATTGCTGCTTTCATCAATATGCTCACTACCAAAGTCGAACACTGTGTACGATGCAAATGTTTTCGTTTTCACATACCACTTAAATCCACGGTGTGCACTCTGACATTGCTTCAATTCTTCCGACCATAACTTGAGGGAATTATATTTACAACTGTTTATAACTAGCATAAGTTTTCTCCGTTTGTTTAACATTTCTGTAGCTTGTATCTTGTAGGACAATATGGACAAGTACAAATAGGACACAAAACTAAACTTATATTAGTAAACTAATTTAAAATAAGTTTGCGGCATACGAATTTAAAGAAATATGGAAAATATTCAACAACGTTACACATTCATAAAAAACAACAATGGATGACTGATGAAATCCTGGAATTAATGGAGCAGAGAAGGAAAGTGAAAGGTAACAAGACAGAATATAAGAAAAAACAGAAACTAATAAAACAAAAAATAAAGGTGGCTAAAGAAAAATGGATGGAGGATAAATGCAAGGAATTAGAAAAGTTGAATAAAAAACATGTTAATATGTTTAAAAAAGTTAGGGAAGTAGCTGGTCTTTATCATAAGAAAACTCCACATACTATAACCGATTCTTTGGGAAAAATGATAATAGACAAACATGAAATTCGAACAACCTGGTGTAATTATATAAGTGAACTGTATAATGATGATAGACCCGAAGAACCGAAGACTTTAGTTGAAGGTGAAGGACTAGAAATACTAAAATCAGAAATACTGCATGCTATAAAGTTAGCAAAGAACAAGAAAGCCATTGGCCCTGATAACATACCGACAGAGATGTTAAAGCTTATAAATGAGGAGAACATTGGAATACTGGTCAAAGTTTTCAATGATGTTTATTCGACTGGTGATATCACTGAAGATTGGTTAAAGTCCGAATTCATAACACTACCAAAAAAACAACGTCCGAAAAACTGTAGCGATTATAGAATGATAAGCCTTATGAGCCACACTTTAAAAATATTTTTTAGCATCATCCACAGTAGAATCAGAGATAAATGTGAAGAAGATCAGGATGAAACCCAATTTGGCTTCAGAAATGGACTGGGAACTCGGGACGCCCTCTTTGCACTAAATGTATTACTGCAGAAATGTCGAGATCAAAGGAAAGACGTCTTTGCTGTATTTATTGACTATGAAAAGGCCTTTGATCGAGTACAGCATCACAAATTAATTACAATATTAAAAGATAAAGGAGTTGATAGTCCAGACATACGATTCATAGAAAAGTTACACTGGCGTCAAACAGCGACAGCTTGCATAAACGGAAAATCAACAGAAATATGTAAAATACAAAGAGGTGTCAGACAGGGTTGTATACTATCCCCACTGTTATTTAATTTATATTCAGAGAGAATATTTAAAGAAGCGCTGCATAATTTGGAATGGGGAGTGAAAGTTAATGGAATTCTGATAAATACAATCAGATATGCAGACGATACAGTTATTTTAAGTGATGACATAAACGGATTACAATGCCTTTTAAATGCCATTGATTGCTGAACAACTAGATCCAGATCAAGAGATAAAATGTAGAATCGAGATAGCCCGCACGACATTTTTAAAAATGAGGTCATTCTTCCGTAATGATAACTTGAAACTTCAACTTTAAAAGCGTATCGTTAAATGCTACATTTGGTCAGTCCTCTTATACGGTGTCGAAGCATGGACATTAAAAATATCCACCATTAATCGTCTGGAGGCCTTTGAAATGTGGCTGCACAGACGTATACTAAAAATTCCATGGACGGCTATGCTGACAAATGTGGCAGTCCTTGAGAGAGCAAATGCTGCTCGCGAGCTGCTTGATAACATCAAATGTAGAAAGATGGCCTATTTTGGACACATAGTAAGGGGAGACCGATATAATATTCTTCAACTTATTATGATGGGTAAAATCGAAGGACGCAGAGGAATTGGTAGAAAGCAGGCCTCTTGGTTGAAGAATATCAGAGAGTGGACAGGAATAAAGAAAGCTGAGCAACTCTTTAGAATAGCTCGAGACAGAGACAGTTTCGCCATGTTAATCGCCAATGTCAAGGGGACTTGATAGGGCACGTTAAGAAGAAGAAGGAAAAATCCAGTTTCTAACTGGCCACCCCAATAAAATCCATCGCCTAGGTAAGATGTGGTTTCTTACCTTCATGGCTCATCTACCTAAATTTCCGAGAATTTCATCTGGAGTTAACTAGCAATAACCTCTTAATCGGTAGGGGGCTTATTACCTGCATAGTACCTTGAAAAGGAACTTATGTTGAAAGTCTCGAAATAAAATTGAATCCTGAGGATAGAAATCCCCAAACGGAAAATTGTAAACAATCACTACCTTAAATAAAATTCTGTTCCAAGCTAATCCATGTAATCCAAAATAAAAAAAACGTACCTAAAAATAAACTTTCAAAAAAAAACTGTTCCATTTAATGAGTTTCACGTTAAAAAATAGTAATATTCTGAATAGAAATACAAGATAAGTAAATATTAATTAAATTTAAAATCATGGTAGAAATCAGAAAATTTCTTACTTGGCGAAACTAAAATTCAGATTTTCGTCTACTACGGTTTCTACGATATACAAACCAGACAGATCGATGAATTAACGTTATTTGCCTCGTCGATCTACAAGTTGTGAAATGCAAATTTTAGATTCCTCTTGTCGGTTAATTCATCACTCGAAGTGCTTTGTATGTTGTAGAAAGAGCCGTAGACAACTATCTGAATTTTAGTAGATGGAGTTGTAACGTTTTATATATAATTATGTTTTTAATTATTCTTTGACGGCGCAGAAATATATTTTCAATCCAGAACTTTTGCATAAGCTGCTCTGAGGAGACCTAATCAAAATACGTATAAGAAGATGGAAGGAGCTTTATGAGAGAAGAGGCCCAAACCTTACTGTGGCCGAGAGGAGACAGAAAAGGGAAAAGTCAATTTAAAAATTTATGGAGGGCGGTACAATGGTCACAAGTCACAAAATTACTGTATGGCTTATAACATACAGAACACACCGCAATATTTTTTTCTACCGATTGGTATAAAAGACATAAGTCAATGCACTCTCATAAGAATTTTAGAGCAATGGTTAAAAGGTACTAACTGGGAAATCATTGAATAGGGGGCGGTAAAAAAGTATTAAGTCTGACTTATGACTTTTATACCGTTAGATTTATGGAACGGTTTAGTTCATTGCCATTGGGTTTAATCGGTACAAAGGACATGAGTCAGTGACTAGGTTTAAAAAGATTAGGTATTCCAAAAAGATTTAACAAGTAAGTATTGTTAAGACATTCCAATGCTTGTCTAATGCAATACAATTCCGGGAACTTGGGTTTCGTTTATTTTATTCTTAGTCGCTTGACACACCATGCTTGGGGTGTAATTATGTATAACTATTGTGCAGTTAGATACACAACAATGACTAATTAAAACTTTTAATAATTTTTCTATAATAAAGAAATGGGATTTGTTTTATTGTTGGGGGTCAAACTACTAACCAATAATAGTTAATCGCCACTGGCAACGTACTGAGAATGAAATTGTTTTAATAACCCTCAGAAAGTTTTGGAATTGACAACAATATTACGCAGTTCTCTGTTAACAGTGTGTAAGTAAAGAAGTGCAGTTATGGGAAGCAGAGGTAAAAAGTTGATAGACATGATGTTGAGGGAGACGAGTCAATCGAGATATTTACCTGATACATCACAAAATCACGAATCTGATACAGTACATTCTTCACCAGCTCCCTCCGTTGATCCCGAATTAATGGGCATTTTTGATAAATTCAGTGACAGTGATACAAGCTATGTTCCTGACGGAGATTCTGACAGTGAAGAATCACACCCAATACCAACAGCTAAGGCTTGTTCGTCTACAGAAGTGAGCCACTGTTGTACCAGTATATTAGAAAGTCCATTTATGGAAGTGGATGACTGCGTCCAGAGCTCAAGTCAAACGGACAATGATATTCATGCGGATACAATGCCATCGATCCATTCCAACGCAGAAAAAATTATCAAACCATTTGCTAGAAAAGTGCGAAAAAATAGAAAAGAATGTCTGCATAGCGGTAAAGAATTTATAACTGCAAAAGGCAAGAAAGTAAAAGCAAGGAAAATGCTAGAGTTGAAGGAATGTCGAAATAAGTGTTATCTGAAATTGAGTCCAGAAATTCGAAGTTCACTTTTCCAAGAATACTGGAGTTTGGGCTCTTATGATAGAAGAGTTACCTACATTGCGGCTCTCATCAATAGTGCACCAAAAAAGCTATTCGTTCGAGAAACTTGGATAATCCCAAAAAACGTGAAGTGACACATCAATATTTTTTTGAAATAAGTGGAAGCAGAATTTCTGTGTGCAAGCATGTTTTTGTGCAACTCTAGATGAGAAACCAAGATTTATACGTACTGTTATAAACAAAAAAAAAGTCAAGTGTATCAGGCATTCCAAGCTCTGACGCAAGAGGACACAACCCACCACCACATACAAAGACGCCAGAAGAGATGGAAGGTGTTAAAAAGCATATACTTTCATTCCCATCGTACGAAAGTCATTACACTAGACGTACTAACGACAAGAAATAGTTGCAATATCATCTTAACCTACGAATTATGTACGACCTATACTGCCAACACAAGGAAAATCCAGTTAGTCGAAAAATTTATGAGAAAACTTTCCGATCACTAAATTTATCCTTTAAAAAACCTAAACAGGATACATGCTACACATGCGATTTATTGACCATGAAAATGAAGACGGCAGTTAGTGATTCTAACACTTTTGACATTTAATTTCAATTATTAATTTGATACCGCCTATTTTCCACGAATTTTATAATAATATATTGACATGTGACAATATTGCAGAAGAAGACCATGATCTTCAAGATGAAACAGATGAACTTTAGTGACATGTGCGTGTGTGTTTTAGTTTTATAATTTAGTTTATCTACTTATTTCAACTATATGTAAGTACCTATAAATTTCAAATTTTTATGTTTTGCTTCTAAATGGTTTTTAATAAATGTGTATTTCTTGACTTAGTGCTTTATTACCAAGCTATACAATACAACTTTGACCGGTAGAAAAGTCACAAGTCACAAAAATGTCTAAAATATTAAAATTTATCTAGGTTACATACTAGAGTTTCACAAACATACATAAATTAATAACAATCCGCATCATTTAAAGATCATAGACAAAAAAATCGATTTAGGAAAAAATAAATAAACTTTAAAGGTCTCTCCTGTAAAAGTTACATTTTGGACTTGTGTCTATTGTACCGCCCTTTATAGAAATAGCAAGAAGAATGGAACAACACGGAGGATGTGAAACAGTGGACAATAATACTGATCCCTAACATAAGAGATTGGGTGGACTGTGACCACAGGCGACTGGATTATTTCCTGACGTAGGTGCTCACAGGACACGGGTGTTTTAGGGCCTACCTCTATAGGATTGGAAAGGTAGACACAGATGTAGATGAATACCTATACTGTGGAAACTCGGACATTGTGACACAAAGGATGTTAGATTGCAGCAGATGGATAGTGGAAAGGAACAGAATGGAGAAAGAAAGAAAGAGGTGTGAGTTTTGAGTGAGAGAAATGATTGAGAGAATTATTGAAAATAAATCAAGTTGGACGGAATTATTGAAAATAAATCATTAGGAGGAAGAAAGACAGCTGGACCAACGGCAAAGGTAAGAGTAAATGGTGAAAGGTGAAGTTAAAAAAGTGAGTCAGACTGTATGGGTTAGAATGTGTGAGTCAGACTGTGGGGAAGGAGAAAATGCCAATCTGGGAATGATGCCGAACTAGGAGCGTTGAGGGTCTTCTACGCGCTACCTGGAACGAGACAGGGAGCCTCCTTGCTGATAAATAGAGTGTAGATGTGTATGAATGGAGAATGAATGAATAAAGGTAGTGCTTCGGAAGGTATACCCGGCGACGAGAGGGCATTTTAGAGTTCCTCGGGAACTATTGCCGGGAGTACGAAGAACGAATCCTGCACTAAGGTCAGTCAGGCGGCGTCCCGTACTGAGATGTCTTTTGAAGATTCCAGACCCCTCTCTACTAAGACCAAAAAAAAAAGGTGGAAGAAATCCTACATTTAAATTAAATCTCAAACTCGTTTCTGCTTAAATTAAGTTTTTTAGTACTTTTTAACAGTACTTTAATAGGTACTTTAATAATAATTAAAGTACCTTTTAATAGGAAGGAATTTTGCCATTTTTTGCTTTAAGTGTGGTTTTAAATCGTTTTGTATTAGTATTCAGTCTATCTACAACTTCTTTACGTTCAATTCCGACATGAGAAGGCACCCATAAAAAGTGAACTTGAATGTTCTTATTTGAAAGGTTTTTAAGTTCTTTTCTAATAAGAAGTAGAAGGAAGCGTACTCAATTGAGCTGACTCAATTGTACTCAAAAGATAGTTGTAATTGCCTACAATTTGAAACTAATTGAGGAGTCTTACTAATAAATTGCTGCTCCAACTTTGTCTTCATTTTTGAGCATCGGTGTATACGTTGTAGGTATTGCCATATCTGTTTAATAGTGTATGAAACTTTTGTTTAATGACGGTTGATGATATCTCTGATTTTTTAAGGTTTGTTAGACTAATATCGATAGCAGGAATATATATTGTCTATGATGCAGGGTTGTGGATTGAAGAAGTATCATAGGTTTTTGGAAATTGAAAGTTTAATTTGGATTAGTATGATTGTATACAAAAGTAAAAAGTATGATCGATTTGATGTGTTTGTTGAAATTTATTTGTAAATCGATCAGAAAAACCGTTATGCAGTACTGGATTATTTCGGTTTGATGACACTGCTACTTCATATGTTAGGCTTAGATATTGTCTTCTAAAATAAAGAGGAAGTTCTCCACTTTCACAATGGAGACTTTGAATGGAGCTTGTGTAGTGTTACTTACGTATGTATTTTGAGACCGATTAATAAAGAAGAAATTGATTAATAGAAAGGTCCTATTAAAATAGTACAATCGTTGTGCTTTGAATAGTTCTCTATAAAAGTAGCTTTAATCTTCTGTCATAAAAATTTCATTAGTGAATCTTAAATTATTTTGTAAGTATAAAAAATTATTTTGTTTTCTCATAAGCTTTGCAAACAATTATTTATAGAAAGTCAGGAAAATATATAAATGAATCATGTTCATTTATTATCCCTACTGATTTTTTTTTGCTTTTAAAACTAGATATTATCACTAAACCGTCATCTCTTTTATTAGTACATCAATTTTTTGTTGTGCCGACCTAGCTTTTTATTGTAAGAGCCTCCCTCGTTAAATCATTAACAGACCGACTTATACAGATTAACTATTTCTGCTTACACACTGGCAGAGAGTATCCCTCATCGAGCTCAGTTAATGCCCGTACTGTCCCCTTCACCTATAAATTAGTTTTGTGATTAATGATTCTTCCTCTAAAAGCTCTTAACCCTAGGCGAACTTGGAATCACAAATGCAATTAAAGCAAATGACAAAAATTAACTTGGTTACGTATCTTAATCAACTGTTTTTGAATAGATTTTTCTACTTTTCAGATAGTTTGTGTATTAAAAAACTATAAAAAGTGTACTATAAAAGTATATAGAAAGTTCTTGTGAAGTTAGCTACAAATAATGGAGTTTTGTATTTGACAGTGTTGCCATATGTCTTTTCTATAAATAACGAAAGAGCATACGATATATCATTAACTACAACTATATCATTAAATTATCTAGAAACAAAGTATTTGTCTGAAAGAGTACAGAAATGCCTCTATAGTCTCTGCATCCAAAATTCTAATAAGAGGTGAAGTAAAGCATGAAATAAATATATTTATCCACAATCCATAATAATTAAATCCATAATAAGAAGAAATATTAGCGAAAATAGACCAAGATGCTATATATTTAAAGATGTATACTTTTTTGTTCTTTATCCAGGTAGAAAGAGACGTTGGTGTTTTCGTTTTATACTAAAAATGTTTACAAAAGCAGAAAAACTTGTGAAAGAATAGAAAACATACATGGTGGACTGAAAAAAACACACACTATAACGCTTTGCAGAACTGTCTAGTATAAAGTTACTTAACACACAACACACAAATTCAAACAATTTAAATGTATTTTACTCATTAAACCTAACCCCAACCACCACAACAAAAACCCCCTAAAATATTAACATAACACCCCAACAACACCACACACACTTCATAAACCTATAACACATCATCCCAATAATCCACACAGTCCCAATCTAAAAAACCCAAAAATCCTACAACCCCTCCCCCCCCATCCCCCCACTAAACACTACCAAAAACCCATTACCACAAAAAAAAAAACCACCCTTCCAACACACCCCAAACCACCCAAAATCCAACTAACTAATAAAAAACACACAACCCCCCCCCCAAAACCCCAACCCATCAAACCACACCAACACCCACCACAAAAACACAACACACCCAAAAACATAAAACCCTCCCCACAAACCCTAAATTATTTCACCCCCCCATACACCACTTTACATTCATCCCCTCAAAACTGTCCCAAATATCCTAAACCACCCCCCCCACTCTTTTCAAACACCCTTAAACCAAAATTCACAGTTCAAACAAAAAAACCAACCTACCTCATTTTTCCGCGCCCCGGTCCTCATGTGTTTTGATACCCCAACCACCCACCCCTCGCTGACCCAGAATCCCCAAAATCACAAAAAGTCCCGACTACTACAACACAAAGAATATAAAAAATGTGTGAGACACAAGCTGGGTTAGCGGGTAGACACTCTTACACGATCCCGGTAAAGGCAGGTCTGTACAGCAGTAAAGGCAGGCAATGTACAGGACAAAAAAGACAAGGCCCCCAGTGCCCAGCACTTCCCAGAGTGTTGATCACTACAGCGATCAAACAACTAACGGAAGGGGGGGTGCTAAGAATCCCTGGGTAAGACCCGGCTGCCACAAGATGACAATTTGGCTATGCTCCTACAATATTCGAAAACTGACGGACGACAATAGATTCCCAGAAATAGAAAGTGAACTAAAGGATATAAAATTTGATATCCTTGGTATATGCGAGACCAGAAGAAAAAGTGATGAGTATATAATACTAAAAAATGGCACACATTTTATGCATAAAGGTGGCGAATACACTGGAGTGGGATTCTTGGTAAAACAAAGCCTCACACAGTTTATCGAAGAATTCAAGCCCATATCAGACAGAGTAGCATATCTCATCATCAGGATTAATAAAAGAACCACTCTGAAAATGATCCAAGTGTACGCTCCGACCAAAAGCCACGACGATGAAGAAGTAGAAATATTTTATGATGAAATAAGAACAGCTATAGAAACAAATAAAGCAAATTACGAAATACTATTAGGAGATTTTAATGCTAAATTGGGCAAAAAAGAGGAAGATTATGAACATTTAATTGGTAACTATGGCTACGGGAAAAGAAACGATAGAGGAGAAATGCTTCTCAATTTCATGAATGAACATAACATGTGCTCAATGAACTCCTTTTTCAATAAAAAACCAAGCAGAAAATGGACATGGATGAGTCCCGATAAAAAGACAAAGAATGAAATAGATTATATCTTAACGAAGAATAGAAACCTAGTAGAAGACGTATCAGTATTAAATCAGTTTGACCTAGGAAGCGATCATAGACTAATAAGAACAAAACTAGTGATTAACAAAAAACTAGAAAGAAAAAGAATACATGAAAAAAGATACAAATGGACATCTGAAGAAATCAAAAATAGTGAATTTAATAAAAAGATAGTACATGCATTAAATCAAGTTAGCATGCAGCAAATAAACTCCAATGATATTGATGATTTGAATAACCTTATTACCGAAACAGTGAATAAAAGCCTTCTGCAACTGAAAAAACCGAAAACAACATACAATGAATTAGACAAAGAAATATTACAACAAATAGAAAGAAGGAAGATCTTAAATAAATCTAACAAAAGGGGAACCGACGAATATAGAGAACTTAATAGGCAGATTAGAAAAGGAATCAGACAACAAAAAAGAAAAGAAAACGAAAAATTAATAACAACAACTATTGAAAAAAATAAGAGTATGAAATGTCTCAGACCGACACTAGGACGACGTCAGATGATATCATTAATAGGAAAAGACGAAAATGAAATCACAAGTAGAGAAAACATACTGACACGAATAGAAGAATTTTACACAGAACTTTACAGATCACATCAACAAGATGATGAGATGAGACCAGCACGGAAATTAATAAAAAATGTTGGATCAGAAATAATGCGAAAAGTAACAATTTCAGAGGTAACTACAGCATTGGAAAACATGAAGAGAAATAAAGCTGCAGGAGAAGATAGTATTACCACAGATATGATATTAGAAGGAGGTAAGGAACTAATAGCAATTTTAACTAAGCTTGTGGACAGTTGTTTACATCAGGGCAAAGTCCCTAAGAGCTGGAACAACTCTAAAGTAATCGTATTGCACAAGAAAGGTGATAGTCGAAAATTGGAAAACTACAGACCCATCAGCCTACTGTCACACCTGTTTAAAATACTCACCAAAGTCATAACTACTCGACTAACAAGGAAATTAGACGAATACCAACCATATGAACAGGAAGGTTTTAGAAAAGGCTATTCATTTTCCGATCACCTGTTAACCACAAAAATATTAATAGAAAAATGTAACGAATACAAGTTTTCAGTATTCCTTGCATTTGTAGACTACGAAAAAGCTTTCGATACCATAGAACACACGGCCGTAATAAACGCAATGCAAAATTGTAGAATAGACAGCAGAGATATTAACTTAATAAAAGAAACTATGAACCAAGCTACAGCTACATACTACCTAAATGAAAATGAACACACGAACCCTGTACCATTAAACAGGGGAGTCAAACACTGAGATACTTTATCACCCAAACTGTTCACCTTAGTTTTGGAGGACGTTTTTAAAAACCTAAATTGGAAATATAAGGGAATAAACATCAATGGCCGCTACCTCAGTAATCTACGATTTGCAGATGACATAATCCTGATAGCTACTGACCTACAAGAAATGCAAACCATGCTTGTAGAACTTCATACCGAATCTTCTAAAATAGGACTGAAAATGAATTTAAACAAAACAAAAGTTATGCACTCCGAAGACACCGTGACAATAATAAACGATAAAGTTATAGAAAAGTTATCAGAAACAACGCTTCAAGCGACCGGCGATTTTGAATATCAGTTACGCGCGCGACTTCAATGTTAAATAAAATTTGTTTTATTGCGACGGTAAAAATCAATATCTTTTGAACAAAGTATCCTGTCAATAAAAATCAAAATGCTCTTTAAAGGTAAAGAGTGAAGCTTTCGTATGCAATTTTTGTATTTTTTCACAAATGAATTCAGTTTCTATAAAGCTGTTCAATAATTAAAAAATTTGATTTTGATTTTTGGAAACCAATATGAGGAATTTTAAATATGACTAAAAACACAGAATTGAAATTTTTACATTTCAAACAATCAAAGAAAACACAATGATGAACTCATTGGGCCACGTACCACGTATCTCAAAACCGAATAAGATGGGCGGGCCACGTACCAAGATCGAGTTACGAAAAACTCCTTCTTGTTGTGTTTTGTCCATTTGTCCAGGAGACTTGTGTAAGTACACCATTTTTGTTTCTTTTTTGTAGTTGCCCCTATATAATCCTATTGCTTCATTCACTAATCTAGGACCCTAGCTCTCCAAATAAACCCTGAGTGCCGTTCCCCTAAGTTTGTTTATTTTGCTTAACCTATCTTCACCCCAAATAATTTCTGTCCCAAGATTTTAACCCCCATAGTTATAATATAAAAGTTTTAAAGTATGTGGTAGGCAAAATATTTCGATACAAATTTGGGAAAGGCCCGATGGCAGAAGGTCAATTGGTCGCTCAATAAAGAGATGGAAGGATGCAGTAGCCAGCAATCTACGCAAAATGGAAATGCAGGAATAAAAAATAGCTGCTCAGGACCGATAACAATGAAGACAAATAGTAAACGCGGCCAAGACTCACGTAAAGTTGTAGAGTTGTAATCGCACGTCGTAGGAAATCTCCATGAAGACGTTTTTAGGTGTAATTTGTAGCAGAAGTTATGTACTTTTTAAAAACGTAGTTGTGTGATAAGAAAAGTGCAGTTTTAAACATTTTAAATCGTTTTTAATGTAAAAGTTTCAATTCAGCGTTTTTTAAGCATATTTCAAATGCCCCACTTTTGTTGCCAAAACTCAAAACTAAAATTTCATGCTATAGGATTTAAAGATTAAATTAAAGTTATAGAAACTTTATAGTTGGGGCTTAATGAAAGGAATACATTGTAGTGATCTCATGAAAATCATAAAAAATGGCAAAAATCGCGCCACGTTTATTTATTTAACACCTCTATAAAAACTGTGTTAATTTGCCGCAAAACACAAAAATTTCATACGAAAGCTGCACTCGTTACTTCTAAAACGCATCTTGATTGTTGTCGATAGGACACTCGAATCAAAAGATGTTGAATTTTTACCGTCGAGTTGATACAATGTTTAATGAGCATTGATTTCGCGCGCGTACCTAATATTCAAAATGTCCGATCACTTCAATCGTTGTTTCTGAGAGAACGGTTTATTCTACTTAAAAAGTGCTAATGAACGTTTGGGTTTAAAATTATCGTAGCTACATTTTGTATTTGAAACATTTTTTTCTTTGGCGTACAGATTCTAGATAAATCGATTTTATTCATTTTTCCATCTCTGTGGGAAGTTTTAGGGAAAGCTCAGAGGTAAAAGTAGTAAACTTACTTGCATCTTTTTTAGCGTTTTAAGATTGACATTTTCGACAAAATTTAGCTTGTTCAGTCGCATTTTCGTCTCTGACGACTGGAGTATATACCCATTTTTAAACTAGACAGATTAATTTAAAGTTGCCGTGCCATAAATCTTGTTTGTAATTGGTCCAACTGCAAGTATATTTACTCCATTAAATTATGAAATTTGGACACTATAGGTAATTAAAGTTCATAGGGTTAATTAAATTTTAATATATTTTGCCTTTTTTCTTTAATTTTTAGACTGTTTGTCTGCATATATCCAAAAAAAGTTTTTTTAAAAATCTTTAGCGACATATTAATCCTAAAAATATGAGTTCATTGCCAAGTACCAGTGTAAATTGCCCTTTTCAACTTAAAAAACGTTGAGTGAATTTGGGTCATTTACCATTAAATGAAAAACAATGCATTATAATCGTGTACAATCAAATAGAATTTGATGATCCTGAAATGCAAATACCAGCCATAGTAGCAAAAATAAAACAGGCAACGTTTTAGTTTTGCAGAATAGTGGTTGTTAAAATCAAGACTTACTAAGTAATCTGATAATTTTTGGTGTTGCGAATTCAACAATTTATGGAACAATTAAGAAATATAAGCAGACTAGAAAATTAAACTGTCTTAAATAATCTGGCGGTCGACCTTCTACACTTGCAACATATTATAATGAAAAATTTAAAACATCTGTACGACAGATAATACTCAGCTTCTTTTTCAAGTATAAAATACCCACTTTAAACAAAATTAGCAACCCCCAGATCTCCCAAAAATATGTCGTTTGTTATTATATAAATTCTTGAAGCAAATCAATCTTAAGTAGATAAGTTACTATAAGTTAGCCACAAATATACAGTGATATACCTCGATATACGAGCGCCCTAATTGTAGAAACCACATATTTTGCCTTATTGCATTATTCACTTCTTCCAAATAAGGTAAACGACCAGTCATTGCCACTATAAGAAAGTTAAAGCTAAAAACCATATAAAGCCAAAAAACCAATAATTGCCACACAATTTTTCAAAATACCAATTATTGCCACCCAGTCATTGCCATATAGAAATAACTCTACATTTTACTGAAAAATCTTGTTTATTAATAAAAATTCCACAGGTTTTAGGCCTCAAATACATCCACTGGCAAAGTAAATTCATAACGGATCCGTTCACCAGTGGATAAAACAATAGGGGTCGGCGGTATGCCTAAAACACGATTTTCGTTAACAAAGTAGATGTATTTTTCATCACAAATAAAAATGTTCTTTTCAGAACTAACAGATTTTATAGACATTACTTGTACATCATTATTGTCCATAAGGCCTTGGATAATACAAACATATCTGTATGTTATGGATTTTTTTTACCACCTAGGAATTTCACAAGTACATAGTTTTCCACACTAAGTTCTCTGTGAGTTAATGGGCAAAATTCTTTGTTAGGGTCATCACAAAAGTCTATGTCATCACAGCTGCTACCACTCTCGACCCACTCTTCATCCGTTCCATCGTCATCAGAAATATCCCGTTTTAGCTTCTCTTTCAATAGACATTCTTGCTCTCTTGCAATTTTTCTTTGGTTTTTTCTTCTTTCTTTTTCTTTTCATTTTCTTTTTTCAAGTGATAGTCACGCCAAGCTTCTGATTGTATCACGGATGGAATCTTTTCCTTTAGTTTTATCTTCTTTGTCTGAGGTTTTGGGTCTGGCCAAAACTGAGGAACAGTGTCACTGGTGAACAGTGAACTTTGTCACTGGACAAAACAGTGCTTTCTTAAATGGGGTAGGCACTTTGCATGGACTCTCCAAGTGTACATGTGATGTACTTGGTTCAGGAGTAGACAATATATCTGAGCTATGAGTACCAGAGATATTTGGTTGGAAATTTTTAACTGGTGTGCAGTTGAGTTGGAAATATGGTAATATTGTTTTGGATGATACATTTAATTTGGTTTGGTAGTGTTTCTATTTTCCATTCTTTCCATATGTTAAAAAGGGATCTATCCTCAATAGAACCATTCCAATCCTGATTTTCATTTAAAGTTACCTTGAACCTCCTGAAAGTTTCTTCACCCGGCTTTCCTTCAAAATACTTGAGTACTTAAGTGACACTCTTTGTGTCACAAAGCTTGTCAAAAAGAAGTGAAACCGTTTGTCACTGGGACAGGCTATGAATAAATGATTTCTCTCTTTCTGTAGAATTTATTATTGTCTGAACTGTATCCAAAAGCTGAACTTTTGAAACAGGAAAATGTCTTTCTGATAGATGTAAAATCCATTTCACTAAGACTGATTCATCTTCTTTGGTTAAAATGGTAAAAAGGTCCATAGTACAAAATAATGGTGACTTTCCATCTCTCTTATGCCTCAAAGTACTATGAGGAACTCCATGAATTTTTGCTGCCGTAGCTGCTGGGATTCCCTTTTTCACATTCTCTAGGACTTTGGCCAATTGCTCTTTCGAATAATTTCGTTTAGGTGCCATTTCTGGAATGAATAAAATACTTGTAATACCAAATATTAATGTAACCAATGATTGCCACTTTAGAACCAGTGATTGCCACCACTGGCAATAATTGGTAAAAGTAAAGTTTTTGTAATAAAAAAAATAGTGGCAACACCGTAATTTTAAATAGTAAATTTACACATTATAATGAATTAAAAATAAGCCAAACCAATAATGGCCACTTGTGGCAATGACTGGTATTCATAAAATATTTTGTAACCAGTCATTGCCAGGTACATTTCTTTAGAAATATGTACCATAAGTGAATTTAAACAGCAAACAAATGTAGTTTAGAGTATTTAAGAGGAACACATGTGTAAATAATGTTTATAAAACAATCATTTACAAAAGTGAATAAGAAAAAGAAAAATGTACTTACCTTAATTTTTTCATAAGAAATCACAAAAAATAGGAAGAAATTTTACACAACACTACTATAAGGGGTATACAACAAAAATGGTTAATGCTTGGGTATTGTACAGCAGTATACAGTTGCCAAACTTAATAAGGTATTAGTACTTGCAAAAAATATAATTTTATTTCAAGTAATTTTCTTATTTTCTTAGAATTTAAGGGTCAGTGGCAATAATTGGTAGAGTGGCAAGGACTGGTTGTTTACCTTACTCTTGTAAATCGTTTGCCAAGAACTACAAAAAATTGTCACCATCAATTGTTGGAAGAAATACTGGGTCTATTAGATTGTAATCCACAGGTCGTGCTCAAACATTAACTTTAACGGCCGGTTTCACAAAGTAAAGTTACCTTGCGGTTAAGAGATAACCAGCGGTTACCATAAAATATAGGTTTCACAATATAAGGTCAACAGCTCGGGTTGTGGTTAACCTACAAAATTTTTAACCCAAAGTAAAAGCGGTGGTTTAGATCTTGACCAGGATATCCTAACCTAATCTCGAACTTCGTTTTGTTAACATTGGCAGAGTGTAGATAGACACATCAATTATTAATTAATCAGATATGGATTTATTATTAGGCACATAACAAATCATTTTGAAGAACTAGATCATGAAGAATAGGTAAAGATGTAGTTTCAAACATGTTCTACCATCCATCTATTAATAGAGTACCGGCATGTAAGTAATTTTATTTTATTTCATTTATTTATTTGCTCATTCATTAATTTATTACAATAGAAGAGATTTTATGACAATTTGTGGGCCTTACCTTGTCCTTTTAACTTTTTTAAAAAATATTTATACCTTTTATTCAACTCAATCATTTAAATAAAACCACAGACAGGTAATATTGGCATAATTATTGTAATTTATAACATCTAATTTGTTTATCTTTATTAGACAACACCCTAATATGGGTTTTGATCATTTCAGCATTTGTTTAACTTTGTACCGAGACCTGAAGATGCTTTGCATATTGTAGAAAGCGAAACCGGTCGTCGGATAGTTAAATTAAATTGATTGTGAGTAAGTCTTATTTATTATTTCTTTACCTATTTGAAATGGACTCACACAAGCAACAAATTCATGATTAGATCATGAAGGTTTAGATTTTCAAGGAACACAGTTAAAAATATTTTGAAGCAAATTAAATACACAATTTCTAAATTTTTTATTTCATGTATAAGGAAATAAGTAATTATTCCTCTTCTGGCGAAAAGTTTGCCGATCTCTTGAATATTTTTCTCTCTTCTTTTCTTTCTGAATAACAACTCCAGCTGTTTATCAACAGGTCCTCGTAGACACTTCGTCTCAGGACCATTTTACTTATGTAGAGTCATACGCCGCCATGTTACCTATCCAACGGTAACTTAAACATCACAAATTATAACTACTAATAATGTAAAACAACTACAAATTTAAAACATTTAAAGGGTTTTGACCCATATATTTTGATGGCTACTAGCATGTACAACCGTTTGCACTGATGATGGATTTATCAATCCGAAAACGTTTTGCAATGTGTTTGTGATAGCCCGTTTGGGGCATTTTTTATATACCTTTTATAAAGGATTTTAAACAATTTTTTGTGATATATGGTATACAGCCAGCTACAGGAACTTAGTTTCCTAGTGGAATTTTGTAACAAAAGTAGTATGACCCAAGACACACATAGTAATAATGAATACGTGTGCTCTGGATTCTAAATGTACTAGTTAAAATTGGTAAACAGCTTACGTAATTCATAATAAATATTATTTTGAAATTTTTTATAAATTAATTAATCAATATCTCACCAAAACGAATACATATTTCATAAATTTTACATTTCTTTTTTATTCTTATACATAATTTGAGCCCATTAACCATAACTTTTTTATTATATAGAAACGAATTCTCCACAATTTTTCTACCACAGTTCACACAAATAAATACGGCTTCTTCAGACCGTATTCCCAAACAATAAAACTTGACCCAGAACGCCTATTTTGTGCTGAAATATATTTTTACGGTTTTATAGTTTTTTTCCGAGCCGTGATGACCCGAGGGGACATAAATAAATCATATTATGTGTGAGTAAATCAACAAAGCATAATTGAACTTAACGCATCGATCACCCCCTTTCGATAACACCATTGTTGTGGCTAATAATTCATAATGCGGTTATTGAATGAAGGAATTACGATTTATTATCGTTGTATTAGTTTCCTAACTGATCTAAATTATTTGTAAACTATAAATGCCGGTAATGTACGTTTGCATCAACAGACAAGCTTATTTTAACAGATTAAGGGATATTAATTTTTCGTTATTTTTACAATATCATTTAAATTAAAACATTCAAATTTTTTTTAGAAGCAAGCAGTTACAGTTAGCACCAGTGTCTAATTTAAAATTAATAGTTTTATCATTAATAACAACTCTAGTTATTCACAAGTCGACTTGATTATTTTTATAATTTATATTATCTAATAATAAGATGCTGTCTATATACGGTCTACCACTTACAGCTGTGTCATAACTATCATGTATTGTGTAACCTCATAGAATTTTTGATTAGTACTAGCAGACCTAGAGGCTACTCCTGCATTAGTTAAATTAGCAAACTTGCATCCTACCTGGAAATGATTTGGTTTATTACAACTTTTGCATATTTTACCATAAGCTGGGCAGCTTCTTGTCGTCATGTCGTCTCCCACATTTTAAACGACTGTAATCTTGATTGTTAGATGTATTACTATTATCTGAACTTATGTTTCTTATAGCACCATTTTTAAAACTATTATTTCCTCTACATCTTAAGCTGTTAACTTACATTTCATAACTTTTAAATACATAATTAAAAACAAGTTAATTAGAAAATTAAAAATGTTTAAAATTTAATCTAGTATGTCCAGAGTCAAATTTTACTTTAATAAAATAATGTAAATTTTTTTTTATTAGAAAAAGATGTTGCATCCACCAAAAGGTTATTAGCGACGGAACAAAATATAAAAAACAAAGTTAAACACCTACAGATTGTACAAAATGTTTATGAATCTAAGATAATTTACTATATTGTTACAGGAACAGTTTTGACGTAGAGCCTGTAGTAGAGCGTTTGGGATCTTGTGGCGCTGTCTTTCTTGGTCATATTTACTAAAAATTGTTAAAAAATGTTCGACTGTTAATCGGACGTTACACTGATCACATATAGGTGGATTTTTCTTTGTGAAAAGGTAGGAGTACGTTAATCTGGTATGTCCTAGGTGTAAACGCGCAACCGCAATTTGTTCTCGTCTATTGAGCGACGATGGAAACCACTGAGACACATTTTTGATTTTATTTAAATTGGAATTAGTTTGAGACCACTCATTTTGCCACAAACACCACACTTTATTTTTAAAATAAGCTTCTAAGTCACTGGAAACACTCTTGTCTATCGGCCTTGACAAATCACTTAAAATTGCCTCTCCTGCAGTCCTGTCAGCTTCTTCATTTCCTGTTATTCCAACGTGTGAGGGAACCCATAAAAATTGGACGTCTCTTCCATGTTCATAAGAAATAATAATATCTGGAGAATATTTAGATAAAAGAAACTGTAGCATAGGGAGACGATGAAAAAATGCATCAATGTTCCATTGAATTTTCGAGTTAAATGTTGTTAACCGATTCGGAGTTAGATGATACAAAACAATTTTCTACAGAAGAGTCACTATCTAAGTCAGAAATCTCTTTCTCTAATTGGTTGTATAGTTTCTTTTGAAGTTTTGTAAACTTGCTTTTTGTAGATCTATCATTTGCATATTGATAGCTGCTTTGTAAAAGATGGAGCAAACCATCCATATCAGTTGTAAATTCTTTGACGACGCTAATAGTGTCGGAGGAGCCTTGGACATTATCAATCAGTAAGGATAATTGGTGGTAATTTAAAACGAATGGTGGGGTATGATTATCAATGAAATTTTAAAGAGTTACCCGTGTAGATGGGACTTTAGATGAGGGCGGTTTTTTTGGTTTAGAGGGTTTGGGTTTTGAAAACAGATTTTCTGATGAAATTACTGAGTCTGAAGGAGGCGTGACGATCTCACCAATACTGCGTTTTATGGAAGAACTTGCGTTTTCGTAATTGCTATTAGAGTTTTCACTTAGATGCTGTGGCTTTATTATATTTAGAAGTACTGAAGCAAACTCATTGGTAGTGACAGAACTCGAGCTTGAAGTTTTATTTGTAAGATCGGTTGAAATGGTTGTTTCAGAAAAATGTCTTGATGTATCAGTTTTATTTAAATTTTCTACAGTTATATTTAATGAAAAAGAAGCTAATAGATTGGAGGGTATTGCTTTCGAAATTTGTGAAAACGGTATTGCTACTGAATGAGGTTGATTGAAAGTGTTGTTATGAGTAGGAGCGTTAGTAATTTCTTTGTCATGGAGATTTGTAGGTGTAGGTGATATGCTTGGATTTGATAATGGATAACTTAATGACTGCTGGGTGTTTGGTACCTTATGTAGTATACTTGTTGGAGCTGTTTCATTTGGTACTTCATTGTTTGACTTTATATGAATTGATTCCGTTACTGAACTGTTATTGCATTGGGATGATATGTGTCCTGTATTTTTGCAAATAAAGCAGGTAAGTGTACCTTGTGACAAAAATATGCGATAAGGTGTTTAATCGAAATTTATTAGAATAGAATCTGGGATTGGTGATGTTATAAGACTTATATAAACTTGCCTCCGAAAGCTCAATATGTGACTATATTCGGGGAGAGTCGAGCTAATTTTCAGAAATGGTATTGGGGAAATAAGCTTTAAACTGATATTCTGTAATTCTTCAACTAATACTTGATGAGGAATTGACAAGCAGACTCCAGACAAGACTAGTCTTTCTGCTGGAGAGACAAGTCTTCGTGCTGTTACAACTTCGCCGAGTACTTCTATAGAGCCATGTTGTGTCATGAAGTTATCTACTACGGTTTTGTTTGCCAAATACATGCAGAAAATAATATTTTTTGGGTTGATGATTGTGCCCAAAGGAATGAGATAATCCTGCAATTTAGCATTATCGATGCAACTAAATACAATTACTTGGGTCTTACTCGGAAAAGAGTGTGAAGCGGCTGATGCATAACTGTTTGTGATATTCGAACGTTGATTTACTGGACTGGTTAGATCGGAAGGTGTGTTTACATTCTGTTTTTATTAAAAACTAGGAGTACGATATCAGTACAACTTAACCATACCTTGCCAGGGCCCAATAATGTAAATTGTTGAATATTTTTAATTTCCATATATATTCTAAGCGTATTATATATACATTTTTAATAAACTTGGTCGCCGTGAAAATGGGAGATGCATTTAAACTTATAACTGGATTATCGCTATTGACATGGTTAACACAAGTTTTTATTCGGGGTAATCTGCTTGCATACAAATAGCTTATTTGAAGTCTAAATTTCAAAAAGCTATAACATTAAAAAGAGTTGAATTGATGTGAATAAACGTAACTCTAAAAAAAATGTATTTTTGATATCCTAAAAATAAAAAAATAAATATGAAATACATAGGGAAACTATTATAGTAATTTTTGTTAATTGTTATTACTTATAACTGTAATTTTCAGTGTACCTACTTTTTATATATAAATAATATAAAAGAAAATATTAAATAACTCAACATATTAATTAATTGAGCCAAAAATATGCCTAGAGGCAGTTATTTTATTGATTATTTTTATTTTATCTTTTAATTTTACGAAAAATTGGAAGAAATAATACGGAACTGCCCTGGAAATGATGTAAAAATAGTGCTTGGAGATTTAAACGCCAAAATAGGAAAAGAAAACGATTATAGGCTATTCCACGAATATACGACTGTTTTGGTTTACTGCGACAACGAATATTTTACTGTGCAAGTAGAAGGATGAAGGTCAATTGGTCTAATCGTTATTCCAATAAAAAGGGTCTACTAGTATGACATCTAAACTAAAATTATTTCAGTTAAAATCTACAAATAAATACAATGACGTCTATGAAGCCAAATGTGTTGATCAGACATTTGGGTAAGCTTTCCGTGAAATGTAAACACCAAAGAGGCGAGCCGGGTTTCTTTGATATAAGTTTTTATTACTTTATTAGGTATTACAACTGTTATAAAAAGAAATATACTATTTTTAATATAAATGAAAAGAAATTGGCAGAAGATGGTTCACAAACCAGAAAAAGGATCTAATATTTCACTTTGTTAATTTTAAATATTCGTTTGCTTTGAGTTTATGTCATGAATGTATAAATAAATATTATGTACTCTTAAAAGTTTTGAAAGTAACGGTTATAACATCCCGGCTATTGATAGTTAAAGTACAGAGTCGTTACAGATATTAAAAAGTAACGAAAATTTATATACAGTTTTTTTATATAGCCGACTGATTATGGCTGTGAATCTGATCATTGATGATAGTTTTAGAAGATTAAGAGAATAAGTGAATAAGTTTTTTTGTTTTTAATATTAATTGAATATTCGACTAAAAAATTTACACTATTTGATCACTTAAGTATTGTTACATTTCGTTTAAATCACATAATTCAAAAACCAACTTGTTTACAATGAAATAATTGAAATGAAAAAATAAACTCCATGATAGTAATTATATACTTCAAAATCTGAATAACAACTGTTTTATAAACTATTAACCTTATATTTATATTATGACTTCATATTTAAATCTAAGGTTTTTATCTGTCGTAACAGTATTTTAAAAATGGGGAGAATTTACTATTGTACAATTCAGTACATTGGACCATTTAAATCGACACCTTAAAGCGAATTTAAAACAGTGGTATATTCGTGGAATGGAGTATACCTACCCATCATTGAAAAATATAGCCTCCATAACGAGTCGAACAACAATGGAACACCTTTAATACACCTTGCGGCTTCAATGAATATGGTGATGGCCAGCACATGCTTCGGGCGTAAAAATATACACAGAGGCACTTGGGTTAGCCCAGTCGGTAACACAATCAATCAAATTGACCATGTAGTTGTGGACGCAAGACATTACAGCGATGTTATGCATGTACGTAACAAACGTGGAGCAAACATTGACTTCGATCACTATCTGGTTCAGGCTAAACTAAGGGCATGAATTTCTAATGCAAAAGAAGGTAAAGAAAGCAAAGAAGCTAAATTCGAGGTGGACAGATTACGAAACCCTGAGATAGTTAGAAAATTTGAACACAAACTTAAAGAAAAACTAGAAGACCAAATAAGTAGTATTGTTGAAAACATATATAAACACTGGAAGGAGTGCGAAAATATCCTAAAAGAAGTAGCCACAACAGTTGTAGAAAAAAAGAAACAAGAGAGGAAGGGGACAGAATGGTATGATGCGGAATACGCAACTGAAAAAAGAATCAGGCGTATGGGAAACTCCAAAACAGAAGGAGAAGACAAAATCAAGAGGACTACAAATAGATGAGACAAGCAGAGAAAAAGATACTAAAACAAAAGAAAAAACGACATTTAGAAAACCAGCTACAGCAACTAGAAAGGCTCAATTTACAAAGCAAAGCGCCAAATTTTATAAAAATGTGAAATACAATAGAAAAGAGTTTAGACCTAGAATAACAATAATAAAAAGTAAGGAAACCGAAATTATCAATGAGCCGGATCAAATAGTGGAGAGATGGGCGGAGAATTTTGCTGAGAAACTAAATATAGGCAACCAAGAAGTGACTGACATAAACGACCACAGTGGAGACAACGACGAGAGGAAGAAAAATAATATACCAACAGAAGAAGTTGCCAAGGCAATAATAAGTTTAAAAACAACAAATCCCCCGGAGAAGATGGTATACCCCGTGAGCTGTTCAAGTATGGAGCAAATGTCCTTAAAAAATACATAATAAAACTTGTTGCATCCATTTGGAGAGAAGGAAAACTTCCAGACAGTTGGAATGTAGGTATTATAATACCTATTCACAAGAAAGGGGATCCACTTATATGTGACAACTATCGAGGCATTACCCTCTTAAATACGGCTTACAAAGTACTGGCTTATAAACAGTACTGGTATATACTAGTAATATCGATTACTAGTATATACTGAAGGAAAAATAGGCAAATACCAATGTGGATTCCGAAAAGAAAGGTCAACAATTGATCAGATTTTCCTTCTCAAAAAAAAAGACATTAAATATGGTATTGATACCCATCACCTCTTCATAGATTTTAAAAGTGCTTATGATAGTGTAGGCAGAAGCGCACTTTATAATGCCATGGCAGAACTAGATATTCCGTCGCATCTAACAACATTGGTAAAGGCAACTCTTTCGAATGTTGATTGCAAAGTCAAGGTGCAAAACAGAGTGTCAAGGTCTTTTAAAACGCATACTTTATTACGCCAGGGAGACAGTCTATCGTGTCTATTGTTTAACATCGCGCTATAAAGAGTCTTAGAGAAATCGGGCATAACAACCAAAGGTACGATCATTAATAGAAGTGTACAGATATTGGCCTACGCCAGTGGTGCTCAAACTTGCACTGCATGGGATCTACCACATAAACTGCAAGCGTCTGGAGGTCGGCTGTTACATCCCGTTTTTAAAACAGGAGGAGTAATTCAAATTTACTCCGCCGCAATGTTTGTTTGTAACTGGTCGAACCTTAGGCAAGTTTACTCCACTGTTATGAAATTTTGACACGAATGGCA
The DNA here is from genome assembly GCA_918026665.1 of Diabrotica balteata. Lineage (NCBI taxonomy): Eukaryota > Metazoa > Arthropoda > Insecta > Coleoptera > Chrysomelidae > Diabrotica > Diabrotica balteata. Next base: position 159,427,041 of record OU898277.1, read on the forward strand.
TTTCATAGTTTAATTAAGTTATATCGACTGTTTCTTGAGTTTTCTGCTTTATTCTTCTAATTTTTAGATTTTTAGTCTGCTTTTATACAGTTATTTTTAGAACTGTTTAGCGAAGTATTAGTATAATATAATATTTTTGGATTTACGTCAAAGGCCGATATGATCAACTAAAAAAGAAGACGTACTTGATAACTTTTCTAGTGACTCTCTTGGGTGTGAATCTGTCTCTTTAGTTTACTCCTCCTGGTTTAAAAACAAAGCATAGTAAAAAAACAATTTTGAAAATAAAAAAGTTTATTGCACATTTCTACTTGATACAAAGTTGTAACTACAGTGAGTTGTCATGTTTTTCATATTAATTTTATTTTGATATTGATGTTGTACGTAATTACCAAGGACCAAACGCAAGCATGAAGAGAGATGTTCGTCAGTTAGCCGACTACGATATTTTGATTTAACTATCTTCATTTGAGAAAATGCAGACTCACACAAGTATGTTGTTCGAAAGAATGCTGTGAGCTGTAGAGCTACTTGTTTTAAAGACGGATATTTCTCAGACGATATGAAAGACCAATATTTCGTATCGGTCGCTCTGGATTTAAGGTGTATATCCGAAATTATTTTCAGTACCTCATTTTGGACGGAAATGATCTCCATATTGAACGTAACGGATATTTCAGTGGCTATTTTTTCCACGTCTTAACAAGAAAATGGATTACATATCAATGTTACAGTATCTGTCAGTTTATTCAAATCAACGAAGCTTCTTTCAAACTCGCTATGAAGTGCTTGCAGCTCCGTCTCGTAATAAACATGTTCAAATGAGCAGCTACCTTTTTTTTCAACGATGAAAAGTTGTTTAAATCCTTTCTGCTAATTTGCTTAATTAATAATTTTAATTTGTTGACAAAAGAATGTATTGCACTCATCATATATTCTTTTTCTTAATGTACCATGTCTTTTCAGAACGTCGGTTACCATTATAGCTATCTTGATTTTATTCACTGCCACCCTAAATAGCATGCTTGTATCAACACCATACCAATCTCGCAAGTTCTTCAACCATGAGGTTCTTCTTTGTCCTGGACTGCGTTTGCCTGCTATTTTTCCTTGCATGATATTTTGTAGCAAACCGATATTTGGGGCCTTTTGTTACATATCCGAAATACTCCAGCTTTCTCTGTTTAATGCTTTTTATGATCTCAGTAGTCTTGACGAGACAATCTAATATCATCTATAACTCTTTATTTTTACCTTGTAGTTCAAAATTAAGGAGGTTCAAATGATTTGTTAAATCTGTTGGGAAAGCCAAATGACTGAGCCATTTTTCGTTTTGAAATAGATAAGTGTCGTCCCCTCGTTCTTCTAAAAAATAAATTATTTCGGAAAGTAGCTCCTGGAACCTATCTAAAAATGTTCCACGACTCAACCACCTTACATCTGTGTGCAGAAGTAAATCAGTGTATTCCGCAGAATCGCTACCTTTCAATTTCAATGTCAGCTTTTTTTGAAGCAATAATTGGAACTTTTTTAATTTTCTGGAATGATAAGACGCGTTGTTTAATACGATTAGGCAGTTGGCTTCTAATTGGGACAGTATATTTTTAAACCAATTCTGGAAGACACCCTTCTGGAACAAACCCACCTTCACTGCCAATGTGACAATTATTAGTCTTTTTCCGCATCATAATTATTTCGATCTTGTACGTGTGGTGAGTCAGGACAGTCTCCATATTTTCTTCGTGGATCACGATCGACTTCAAAAACTTTGGCGATCGACCGATCGATCGCGATCGACCCTTTGAGCACCGCTGGCCTACGCAGATAACATTGACATAGTAACACGGAAAAAAGATAACTGATACAGGCTTTTGAAATATTAGAAAAAGCCGCGAAGACAATGGACTGCAGGTTAACGTATCCAAAAAAAATACATGAAGTTTACGAACAGCACATAACTAGCGGCACCACAAGATCTGGTGACAGAGGCACACACATTCAAAGGGGTCTCGGAGTTTATATATCTTGGAACATAACTAAATAACAGCAACCTAGTAAGAGTAGAAATTAAGAGAAGAATATACCTGGCGAACAGAGCTTACTTTGGACTAAAGCAGTTCTTAACATCACACATAATTAGCAGAGAAGCCAAGATAATAATATATGAAACTCTTATTAAACCTGTCCTGACATACACATCAGAGACATGAACTATGATAAAAAGCGACGAAGAACTGTTAGGCCGCTTTGAAAGACGAACACTTAGACACATACAATTGACACTTAGACACCGAGGAGTACAAGAAAGCGGGATATGGCGCAGGCGCTACAATTTTGAGTTGTATCAAGGCTATAAAAACAGCAACATCGTCCGGTCTATTAAAATTAATAGACTAAGGTGGCTAGGACACCTTGAAAGAATGGACACTGGAGACCCCCAAAGACAGATATTAATAACCAGGAAGACAGGCAGGCCAAGATCTAGATTCAAAAGTCGAAGATGACTTGAGGAATCTAGGGTCAGAAATTGGAAAGCCAGGGCTCTACAGCCACCCAGGGTTGTAGAGCCAAAGATGATGATAATGAATATAAACATTAACTTGCCTTAATTTAACTTTATTACAAAGCAATTGGGATATTACTTAATATTATATTAGTATTAAATAGTTGGGAAAGTAATTTTGTCCAATTTGGCTGTATAAGAGTTTAAAATATGTCCAGTAACTAGGTCTCTCAACATTGCGTAAAATGTTTTATAGTAATTTTGTAATTTCATATTATTTGAATTTAATTTTTTGTTTTAAAATGACGAAGGTGCAGTAGAGACACAACCGCTAATTATTAACCCTCAAGACGACTCGGCTTCCAAAGTTGATCCTATTTATTTTGAATTTGAATAGTTTTCTTATCGTAATTGTATTCGCTGTGAGTTTCGCCGGTAGCGCTCTCTCGCGGTTTGAAACTTGTACTTTTCTTGTAAAATCAGTGTAAATGAAATATGACAAAACGAGAAAAATAGATATTTATTTAAAAATACAAAATATTGAACTGAAATATTATGGTAAACTGATTAATGAACGAATACACAGAATTGATAGTAAAAGTAATTACGCCTTGTTATTTTATTCATTATAATTATAATATTTAAGATATAAGTTCGTGCGACTGGATGACTACTTACGCAAGAGGTCATTGAGAAAAAGAAGAAGTTTATATGAAAATATTTAATGGTTAAAGCAAATATTTAAGGTTATAGACGCTTAAAACGTCTATATTCTGGTTACCTTTACCTCTGTAACGTTGTAATTCTTGTTTTTATTTTACATTTTTATTCTGTTTTTGCTCAGCTATTTTTTTGTGTGCGTAGGCCTTAGTGCTTAGATATCAATTTGTTTTAATTCTTCTTCTTCTTCTTCTTTCGTTTTATGGCCTCCACCTCTTAAATTTGTTTTAATTTTATCAAAATGGATATTAAACATTATACTGGTTTTAAGTCTATATCACATGATATCCCATTTCAACCAGCTACACCAAAAAAGGAAAAAGGTTTAGTTGATGCAGGGCATGTACGCAATGTTTCGGAATATAATAGCTTTTTAATTTTACACCATACAAATATCATGTTTGCATTATAGGTTATTTACTTATTTTTTCTCGTTGATAACAATAATCCATTTTTCTCTTTGAACTATTTTATGCTTGGCAACAGGAAATGAATAAAATTTACAATGACTGTTGTACCCAGTATTTTTACATGTATCATATATTTTTCTTTTTGAAAAATCCATATTCGCCATTATTTGAATGTTTACAAGTTAAATGCACAAAACTGCCACTAACAGCGTTGGTGAAAACTGTCAAATCCCCTCTACTCATCGGCTCACAGCGAATAAGGCATGATACTATAATAACAAGATAGGATCTTCCCGTAGCACAAAATAGGTCGTGTTCGCGCAAGCTGTCATTGGAGAGTATAGTTTGAATTCTTGTTAAATTTAAATGGGATTTGTATGCATTCTGTGATGAAATTACTAGACGAAAATAAGTTAAGAGGTTTAGTAATTACAATAATCGTACACATAAGAATATCTCCAAACTGTTTATTAAAGATTATTTATTGATACATACAAAAAACTGACATTGCGAACGTCAAACTCTCCAATGACGTCACGACTTATGCGCAATATATTATCTTCTTAGTCTTAGTATCATGGTATAAGGTACGTAATAGTAAATTGTAATCGTAAGGTATTAAAGGGGAAAGGCGCAAAATGTCGCCTGTCAAAATGTTCAATGTGTTTTAAATGTATCCATTTTTTTTTTCAAATCCTGAGAAAACTAAAAAGCATTTTTGAAAAATATAAAGGCAGAATGAAATATTTATTAGAATAAATAAAAAGTTTCTTTTGCATGCAATATTTTCAATTAAAAAATTATACGATATTTGAAGTTTTCAGGGACTTTCTGTCCTCAGTAATAATGTAATCTTTCATTCTGCTTTTAAATTTTTCAAAAATATTTATTAGTTTTCTCCGGATTCTAAAATAATGGATACATTTAAAACACATTGAAAATTTTGCCAGGCGACATTTGACGCCTTTCCCCTTAATTAAATAAATGTATCTTTTACAAATGGCAAGAAACTTTTTATTTTTGAATAAAATAAAGAAGTTTTGTTAAAACAAAAATACAATTTACATAGGTACAATTTAAAAAGATATTTATTTAGTTCAAATAAATGTTTTAATCATATACTCTACGACACTGGTCGGTCATCTGTAACCAAAATACCTTCGTAATCGGATTATAAGGTTAACTTCTGTATTGTATTCCTTTAGATACAAGGTGGGTTAGTCAAAAACATCTTAAACCGTCAGTTTCAGGTTGGTTTTTACTATTATATCGTATTACATATCCTCTTTGTATTTCAGTTCTCTAATTAGGGTTAAACTTGTAGTGAGCTATCGACAAATTGTGAACTGATTATAATATACCTTTAAATAGGTTGTAAAATAATTGTTTTACGTAGTTTTTGAAAAATTTTGTAAAATGCATGTACCAGACTAAAAAACACTTAGAAAAAATCAGGTTAGCTTTGTGTACCATGAAACTGTTAAAGAAATTAACAAACTTATTCTCCAGAATTATATTTTGTCTACAGTGGACGGAACGTGGGATACGTGTGATCAATATATTCAACTTATTGTTGTGTTAGCACAAAACATGGCAAGATGTTTATCATGACGTTTATCATGATCATGATGTTTATCATAACTGATGTTGTTAGTAAATATAATGCATTTCATGATAAATTACAGTTCTATTTCCATATTAGTTGTCCTATTAGAAAACCAAATATTACCAAAACCAAAAAAAATGGGTCACACAAGAAGTAATAATTTTCTTCAGATAGTCTAAAGGATTTGTATATTTTAAGTAGGGCATACCCTGAGCTCAAAACTCTATATAGACAAATAAAATATCAGCCCAAAGCTCTTATTGAGGTTACAAAGGGTCAGTTTTATTTTAACAAAACCTCTGAATCCTATAAGTAGCTACTTTCGGGACTAATTTTTTCACTTTCGGGACAATTTTGGGTAGCTAGGAAACGGCTTTGACAATAACATTAACTTTGTATTTTATTATGACAGCGCTTGTCATTTAAGATTCATGTATTTTCGTTCAGTTTTTCGTTTTTCAATTCCAAAAAATGGAAATGAGCAGTGAAAGTGAAGCCGAAATGATTTAATGAGATTAGGTAAACTGCTAAAGCCGCTATTTATGAATTATTGCCGGTAAAGTCAAGAAAGGTATGAATTGGTCTACGATTTATTTCAAAAATGGAGCAAGTAAAGATTATCCATATACGTACATACTATTTTTAACATACAAAGCGGCTGCAGAAAAAATACTGTACGTAACCCGATCCAAAAGTAATTTTACGAGACTCGCAGGATACCAGGACTCGCCTATGGTTCCTTCCTACTCGTCTCGTAAAATCACTTTTGGAACTTACGTAAATTACTGTTAAAAAATATAAACGCATGTTATATTATAACCGAGTGTCGAAAGTCGCTTAGAAAAAACAAAAAGTTTTTTGAATGAGATATTTGAAATAAAAAATCACACTAAATCTTCTCTTCTTTTTAGCCCTGTAACTTATTAAAATAAACATTATAGAAAGAAGTTTTCAGGTACTTTAGGCCTTCAGCAATAATGTAATCTTTCATTCTGAGTTTATATTTTTTTAAAAATACGTATTAGTTTTCTCAAGATTCGAAAAAAAATAAATGCATTTAAAAAGCATTGGCACGAAATTTTGCGACGGTTATTACACCTTTGCTAGTTGCCGATTTCAGTTGCTAACTATGTATGTTTTTAGCCAACTACTACGATTTTCTCTTTTAATAATTTATTTCATATTTACTTCTTATAAAATATTACACTCCTCCAAGAAATTACCGCACCACTTTGAAATATTAAAATATTTTATTAGCGTTAATAAAAATTTCTATTGTAATAATATATATTGCAAGCCCCTTGTATATACTATTCGTACACTCTATATTTATTGACTATATTTTATTGCTATAGATTTTTTGCAACAAAACAAAAAGAAGCAAAAAATGTACTTATTCTATAAATAGACTAATTTCCAAGTGTTCACAAATTTTATTCGGCTACTGTTTAATTGTTGATGATTGGTAATTGTGTTTATTATGGAGCGTCAACCACGTAATTTAACCCGAGATGAATGTGCCCAAGCAGGGATACTGCAGGGAAGAAGGTTGGAGTTACCGAAGAATTGGTTGTCGGAGAATGTGTTCCACACATTCCTCTCACGGGTGTTCATAGGTAAAACAGGGGATCATACTCACAGACCAGGACAAGGACGAAACCGGGTAACCCCTATTTAAGATCGATTTTTAAGAATTTCTGCTCGTCGACAACATTTTGTAACACATCGAAATCTACAAATTCAGCTTCGAGACGTGCATACTATACAAATTAGTACTGAAGCTGTTCGCCAGCGACTTAGGGAATACAACTTAACACTAAGATTGCCACCCGAGGTCCTCTATTAACCCCAGAACATCGAAGGGGGAGATATTTTGCCAGAGAACACGTTAATTGGTTAGAGGCTGACTGGGAACCAGTGCTATTTACTGATGAATCCTGGTTTTGTTTGTACCATAACGACAGACGTGTTTGTGTGTTGCGACGACCCAACGAACGATATGTTCAGTGTAACTTCTCACACACCACATTTTTTGGTGGAGGATCCATTATGGTGTGGGTGGTATTTCTTTGACCGCACGTACGGACCTAGTGGTCATACAAAATGTAACTGTTACAGCTGAGCGGTACATATTGGGAATCCGTGTAATAGCAGTCACTCCTTATATCGCTCCTTATATCGGTGAAAATTTCTTACTAATGGAAGATAATGCCAGACCTCACGCTGCACAGATAGTCAGAAATTATCTAGAAGAGGTAGAAATTAACACTATGGAATGGCCAGCACATAGTCCGGATTTAAATCCGATTGAAAATCTCTAAGATATCCTTTTTAGGTGATTAAGACTGATACCGATCCAACCAAACAACTTACAGGAAGTGTGAGAGAGGCTGATCATGATTTGGAGATAACTAGACCAAAATGAAATACGGCAATTAATTTTAAGTATGGGCCAACGATGTGAGGCTGTTATACGTAGTAGAGGTGTAAATACTCGGTATATTTTATTACATTTGAATTTACTTACCTTATCATTATTTTTTTAGAAGTTTCCGTTTTTTTTTTGTTTTTTCTCCTGTACTTCAACATTTTCAAATGATTAGACAAATTGTTATAATTACTAATAAAATGAAGGATAAATCTGGTGAAGTTTATTTTTTATTCTTTGCCTGTTTACAAATAAAATTGATTTATTGAAGTGTGCGTTAATTTCTTAGAGAAGTGTATTTAAAACAACTCTATAAGTCACAGCAGACTTATCTAAAGTTTGATTCAAACAAAACTTTAAATGCAACTTTAAAAGCACTTTTTAAAAAACATATTTTAAACCGAAGTAAACATTTTCCATGTGAAATTCCCAATTGAAATTAAAGCTTTTTACCGACTGGTATTGAAGATTTATTTGCGAAGTTTGTAAGGCGATAGATTTAAAGTTTTCCCGAAATTCCTATATAAAGCCTAAGAAGCGGTTCTTGTAAGAGAACTTTACACATACAATTTGAGGAGGCTATAAACTAAAATTATATAATGATTTAAATATTCATTAAATATTTTACTTAAAATATATGAAATGTATATAAATAGAATATTACCTAACGATTGCAGAAACGGAAGTGTTTAACATATTTTCCTTAATACTTCAAGTAGTTATTATTTTAATGAGGACAAGAAATTGTTAGTTATGCTTGGCAAGAATTAACATGGCAAATTATAATGAAAGCTTCTTAGCGTTTTAAAACTAATCTGTTAGTAATTTTAGTACTTACATATTCTAGGTTTTAGTTCTTTCATATGCAATCTTGACCATTCAATTAGAGCCATCCAAATGGCTGTCTCAATTAGGCCACTCCAAATGGCAATTGTGTTAACATGCCAAATTTCAAGCTGCGTGAAGAGTTTCTCCAACAGATAACAGACAAGTAGATGGACTGGAATTACAGGGCATCATATTTACATTGGGTATTTGAATTATAAAGTTCTGGTGAAAAAAATTAAAAATTAAAAGGCCTCACGACGCAATAAAATAACCGTAGAAATATTAAAATATGGAGAACATAAATTACAGAGTGAAACATCATTGTTAATAATAGATATGTAATTGCAGTGATATGGCCTTTACATAAAAAGGGCGATAAAATATTGAAAGGTAGGCTAAACAATATAATGAAACAAACCACAGGGAATTTTCTAGGAGGATTCAGAAAAGGTACGTCAAGTATAGACAAAATATTTACAGTAAGTCACACGCTGAAAAAATTCTCCTGAGTTCTCCGGAATACTGAACTATTGGTCATCTTTTTGTAGATTTAAAATAAGCGTATGGCTCAATAATTAGAAAGGAATTATACAGCGTAACGCAAGAATTTAATGTGCCAAACAAACTAACCATAGTATTAAAACGATGCCTAACCAATATCAAATCAAAAGTAAGAATCCAAAACTGTCCGATGAATTTAATACCAAAGAAGGTCTAAAACAAGGAAATGTGCTATTCACAACTCTTTAACTTTGCGTTGAAACAAGTTATTATGACGTTGCAACTCGGAAAAAAATACAAATGAAAGGCACTCATATATCATATACCTTTAAGCTGGCAAAATTTGAAAGAAAGAGTAGACCATTTCAAATATTTAGGATCAATAGTGACAGAAGAAAATAAAAACATTGATGAGGTAAAGCGAGAATTCCACTTGGAAACCAGTTCTGCGTCTACAACCTGCAAAATATAAAGTCCAAATTAGTATCAATCTATTTACTCAAAAATAAAAATATACACAACAGTTATGAGACCCGTAGTAACGTTTGCATCAGAAACATGAATTTTGACTACTGAACAAGAGAAACAACTTCTTAGATGCCAAAGAAACATTCAATGGAAAATATATGAACCTATACAGGAGAATGGCGTATAAGAATAAACCATGAAATGAATATAATATTTAATAGACTCATAATCACAAAGAAAGTACGGCTGACAAGAGCAATACAAAAACAGTACTTAGAAAAAAATTAAATGGGAAGAGGCCGAAAGGTAGGCCTAGAAAGAGATGAATTTATGCTGTTACTAGGAGTTTACAAAACTAGAAATAAGAGAATTGGAAAAACAAGCAAATAAAAAAAAACATGGTCAACTATAGTAAAGAAAGCAAAATATACATGCCACTGAAATAATCCCCTTAAAGAAAAAAACTAGAAAGTAACGATTTTATTTGTGTATTAAATTTAAAATTATTAAAAAAGGCCAGGGAACTTGACTTGACTTAAACCTAGTTTCAACGCAAAGATATGAAGTTTAGGAGAACGATCCTTGAAGACTAACTTCCAAAAGGTACTAATGTCTTAGATTTTTTTTGTTAAAAAAAAACGAATCGGACTGTAGTTTACACAACTCTAATTGGTATTCGATATTATAAGTTTTTTGCGAAATGTCTTAACTGTGTTACTCTTATATTTTTCTGGAGTTATAGGTTTAATGTGTTTCAGTGAGAGGTAACGTCTGTTAGAAATGCCAGTTCATGAAGAAATGTTTTGTTCCTAAGATTTGTTATAAATACGTCCGTGTTAATAACAATTTCCGTTTCAAAAACAGTAAGATCCTTTTTCCTAAAGAAAAAAATTTCTAAGGCATTTACCTGCACTCAACCAGCGTATCTCCCAATGTAGGGGGACGTCCTTATATTCAGTATTTAATTTCTCCAAGAAAGAGATGAATTTTTACTACAGTTTTTATAGTATAGTTGATTTTAATTATCTTCTCGCAGAGAGCCTCTTGATGGATAACGCAATGAAACATAATACAGTTAACGCTATTTTTCCATAAAAGTCCAGCCAATCCCGTTATGCGTCCGGTCATTGCTTTTGCTCCGTCAGTTCAAACGCAAGAGAACTATTGAAAACCACCTATATTTTTCAGAGCGTTACTTCTTCTTCTTCTTCTTCTTCTTCTTCTTCAGAAGATCTTTCTTCTTCTTCTATTCTTCTCTTCCATTTGCTTCCATCGATTTCTACTGTTGGCAATTCTTATTCACTATTTTCGGGATTATCTCGGGTAACGTGTCCGACCCATTGCCACTTGAGCCTTGCAATACATTCTGAGACATCAGTAATTTTTGTTCTTTCACGAATGACGTTATTTCGAATCCTGTCTCTCAAACTAGATAGATAGATAGATAGATAGTTTATTTGACTGTAAGTTACAACTAGGTTTACAGCAAGTCAAAACTTAAATTATAAATATTAAATATTACAAAAAAAGAAAACAATACATTAAAAATATTTAAGACATTAAAATACTTAAAAAACGTACAATATAGACATATAATTAATAATAAGTTTGGTTATGTTGCAGCTTAGACATTCACAGATAAACTTTCGTAATATACAACTAATGTATAAGGTCACATGGTCACTAGGTACTCTTTGACTTGGTTTTTAAAAGCTGTAGTTGAATTAATGTTTTTAAAAGTTTGAGGAAGTTGATTATACAGTTGTAAACCACAGATGGTAGATGACTTCCTGCTTATTTCTAAATGTCGATAGGGTACTACAAACTGTCTCTTATTTCTTGTGTTGTGTGAGTGAATATCACTGTTACATAAAAAAGTTCTTTTATTTTTATGAATTAGTATCAATAATTCCAAAATGTAAATTCCATACACTGTTAATATATTCAAATCTCTAAATAGGTTTTTACAAGACCAACCATACGGAACACCTGCTATACATCTGACAATACGTTTTTGGGCCTTGAAAACGTCCTTTACGCTAGAAGAACCACCCCAAACAGTTATACCGTAACTTATTGTCGATTGTACCTCAGCAAAATAAAAACTAATCCCTAGCATGGCCCTCTCCATTGCTCTTTGGGTTGTACTGAGCTGCTCTAAGGTTTTCTTTGTGAAGGCCATGGTCTCCAGTCCATATGTAGTTACAGGCAAGATACATTTGTCATAAACTCTACGTTTTAGACACATTGGTATATCTTTATTCTTCAAAATAAAGCTTAATTTGCCGAAAGCTCCCCAAGACAGGTATGCGTCCTTTTATTTCGGCTATTTGATTTTCTTTGCCGATTTTAATGGTATGTCCAAGATATATATAGTGGTCTATATTTTCAAGACTGACGTTGTCAATAACAAGGTTAGTTGAGATCGTAAGCTTCCACGGCCAGAGTCAGAATTATAATTTATTCGTCTTCCGGGTTTGGACCGTGTCATTTGTGAGTGACCCAAAAGTGGGTTCAACGTTGACCAGTTGGGCAGTTACTGTGACCAAATGCCCATCTTGGTAGTTAGTATTCGCCTCTGGTTGCGTTGTGTAACTGAGTTACCGTTGCTAACTACCCATCTTCCTGTCTTTTGTTTTCTTTTTCTTTTTCTTTTTCTTTGTTCTCCTGAAAAAGCTACATACAATTGTAGCGAAACGTCGAGATGAACCCACTTTTGGGTCACTCACAAATGACACGGTCCAAACCCGGAAGACGAATAAATTATAACAAGGTTAGTTTGTAATTTACTCATTATTTTTGTTTTCTGAAGGTTCATTTTAAGACCTATTTTATTTGACTGCTGGTTTAATTCCTTCAACATTTGCTTCCAGTTCCTTGATATCTGTACTAAATAATACTATGTCATCCGCAAACCTCAAATGACTTAAACGTACACCATCAATGTTTAGACCGTTTTCCTCCCAATCAAGCTGTTTGAATACATTTTCCAATGCTATCCAAGGCGCATTTTTTCAGTTTTTTCGTCTTCATTGATTTTGATGTGGAATGTGGCCTGTTCATAAATGTTTTTAATGAGTGTAGTGTACCGTGAGTCTATTCGAGCATCCTTCAGGGCTGACCAAAAGGACCAAGTCTCAATACTATCGAAAGCCTTGTGAAAGTCGATAAATGCCATATGTAAAGGTACATTATATTCTGTGATTTTTTCTACTAGTGTTTTGATGGTTTGTAAGTGATCATTAGTACCAAACCCTTTTCTAAATCCCGCCTGTTCAACCGGTTGATATAAATCAAGTTTTTGTGTTATGCGGTTGGTTATTATTCTTGTTAACAATTTGTATAAGTGTGACAACAAACTTATAGGTCTGTAGTTTTCAATATTAGTAATGTCTCCTTTTTTGTGTAAAAGTATTATTTCGGCGTTTTCCCATAGGCTGGGTATTCTGTTTTCTGTTAGACACTTATTCAGTAAGACTTCCACAACTTCTACAACGATGTTGCCGCCCATTTTTAACATTTCAGACGTTATACGATCCTCGCCAGGAGCTTTTTTGTTTTTCATTTGCTGTAAGGCATGTCTAATTTCCGAAGAGGTTATTTTAGGGAGGGTTTCCGAGCCGACGTTTAGAATTGTTATGTGGTCTGTTTCGGGGTTCTGTATAGTAGATGTATAAAGATTCTTATAGAACGTTTGTATTTCCTTGATTATTTGAGTTTTGATTTTTATTTGAGTTTTACTAACTGCTTCAAATATATTTATACCTTTGGCCCCTTCTTCCATGTGGTGCAGTTTTAGAAGTTCCTCAGTTACACAAAAATCTTCACTGATACATCTAACAAAAATTAATAGCTGATTTTTGTCAGTAATATCAACAGATTCGTCCAGGGCTAAGGAGTAGTATAAGCAATCACGAACTGTGTCGACCATTTTTTAAATACATGAGTATTCAGCTCATCAACTCTTCTAGATAGAGTTTGATGGAAAACTGAAACACATTCAAAATTTTTGGCCATCTTTTTATCTCCAAAGGATCGCGTCATTTTAACGGCACACTGCTCGATCATTTTTTAATCTCTAAATGCTTTTTTACTTTTGACAAACTCTAAACATACATCATATGATGCTGCTAAGCTTGATGGTTGAACAGCTGTCGGTTTTGTAAATAGAGATTTTTGTTTATTTAATTCAAGTTCTTTTACAAGAGTATTGCAAGCTTTACCTTGATATTTGTCGTATTTTGTTTTGTGCTGGGTTTCATAATACCTACTAATACTGTATTCTTTTGATACCGCGAGTACTTGAGAACAAATAATGCACTGAGGTTTGCCTTCTAATTCAATAAAGAAATATTGATTTTCCCATTTTCCTTGAAACGTACGTCTCTCTTCGAAAATTTTGCGTTTTTTGGCACTACTCATTCTGAATTTAACATTCAATTTATTCGCCACTGTTAATTCAACACGACACATGCTGACTGAAGCTAACTGCCCACTCATCGGGAGTGGGTGTTCAAGATTAACTACTTTTCACAGTTATCAATGGCAGTATTTTTGAAATGTGTTTGCGGACGCCGCAGTTTAACGAGCCTTGGGCCGCATGCGGCCCGCGTGTACGAGGTTGGACCACACTGCTCTAGGTTATGTAAAACTTTGGAGCCTAGAAACCCTAACGGATGACCATGGTTCTCGATAGGCTATTAGTGGACACAGATAATGATAATGACTTATTTAAAATGTGATGTTTTTGGTGGTGGACAGGAGAATATTGATAAATGACAGAAATGTATATTGTTAAAAGATGTCTCCTTTGGAACAAAATTCAACATGTTTCAGCATTTTAACAAAAAATTATCCTTTGAGTGGTCAACCCTATATGTTCTAGTACTAATAGCAATAGTGTGCTATAGTAGTGTTACAGACGAACTATAGAAAATAATGAAATTCATAAAATAAGATTATGGTAGTATAATTTTTTTAAGCCTTATGACTGCAGGACCTGTTGAGCTTAATAAATAAATAAATATATTCATTTACCTGAAATCGAATTTTTTTTTATAAATACAATACTACTTTTTAATTCAATGGTTAACCAACCAAATATTGTCCCACTTTTCGACTTTCCTCTACGATATTAAATTTCATTTATACACCAACTCACTTTTTCCTGTACATTTGATACGATTTTATTCTCAATAAAAGTGGGTTTAGATTTCTGGAAACCAATACGTTCGTCCTTCTACAGCTATAGCGACTGTTTGTGGTAAACAAACATGTACAAAAATGTGGCAAATACATAAAAACCGGCCGGAATGTGAAGAAGGAAAACAAAATTTCTATACCAATTTATTTTGCACTTTAGGAAACTGATATTGTTGTCACAGATGTGTTGGAATAAATTGATATTTACTTTATCAATTGTACAATTTACTGAAACGATTTTAAATTTTTAAAGCATTTATTTAGTCTCTCATTCTTTCAGCGAATATGTAATTCTTTCAGTAATAGAAAAACTATAATTAATTTTGCGCATCTCACATTAAATTATTAATTCATTAAAAAACAATTTTTATTCAGGGAACAATGTTGTATCGACGTTAAAATTTATTATAGCGGTTATTAGCGACTAAGGTATGTTATATATTGTGATATAGTCGATTAGATTCTCCATCGAATACATATTACCCAGCATCTTGGATCAATTGTTGGGTAAGCGATAATGAGACCATTGTTGTGTATAATGTTGATAGTCTTACTAGACGCTTGATGCGTAAAGATGTTGATTCCAGAGATTTGACCTTGTTTAGGCTTAACACCTCTTCAAGGAAAGGGTACTCCTTTTTTTAGGAGTAATCGAGGTGTAACAAACACGATGAATGATGTTTTGGTGGAGAAGTAGTGGACTACTAAGAAGCTGAAATTCAGATGTATAAGAAGCGCACAAGAGGAAGTTGGGTGAACTTATCCAAACATGTCAAACGAGGTACTTCAGGGGTTACCAGCCATACAATAGGAACGGCTTTTTATCAGCATTTTTGTTATGCAGTAGTTAAGTGCAATATTTAATGGGGGTTGATTCTAAGATTTCAAAATACTCAACAGGAAGTTCATGTTCAGTGTTGTGAAAAAGTTTAGCTGGAGGAAACGGAACTTCTTTTAGAAAGCCTGATGAGTATTTGCCCTCGGCGATTTCAAGGAGTCTTAAGTATTCGTTTTGCTCGATTGTTCGAGCCTGCAATGATTTTAAGGACATACCTCCTACTGAGGGATAGATTCTGTTCTTAATTGGTGTTATATTTGCCAGTATATGTATCTGTGCTGATGGATATAGCCTGCTCCGCGTCATGCAGAATCTAAGGATTTTTCTTTCGGTTGCCATGTTGGCATTGATTTCGTATAACTTAAAAGAAGCATAGATGCATGCCTTGTATTCGATGATGGATCTGATGAATGTTTTGTAGGTGTTCACTAAAGTTTTAAATGATGCCTTGCCCAGTTTACCGGACAACACTGGCATGAGTTTCAAACCTCCTTCTCACCCTGTCTAGGTTATCTTGAATGTCGATTTTTCAGTTGAGAGTCCTGGTAAAATGAACTCCCAAATAGAAAACCAAGTTGCTGAGAATAAGGTCTTCTGCTCACAGAGTTAACCGGCTCCAGACATCGCGACAATTTAAAGTTTTGAATAAAATTAGTTGTGTTTTGGAGTGATTTATGGTCATTCCTCATTTATTGGACCACCTAATGACTCTATCTAGTTTTGTGCTCTTTCTAATACAGACAATCGTCCATGCTCTTTGTGTGATCTGGACGTGAGGGAAGCTGTATCATCAGCGCAAAGTAGAAGCGCCTTCGGTCTATACTGTGGGCGGGGAATGTCACTGTGTGAGTAGGGTCATTGTTTGTGAAAAGGTATAAATGTGTTAGTTTGAAGTGTCTTAGACGTAATTAACAGACAAACTAACAAGAAGCAACCCTAATCTAAGACACAAGAACTCTACGTTGAACTTTTTCATCACCAAAGATGTTATCATAGAATATGTAAAAACTCACTATGATTGCAGCTCCGACTACAAACCAGTGACAGAAATAATGACATCAAGAATCAACCTTTCAACAGTCGAACTAGTAGAAAAAAGTAAATGGAAGGACAAAAACTGACCAAACTACAAAAGACAACTAAACCAAATGAAAATGAACAGGGAGTTCCAATCAACTAAAGAAGTATAAAGAAAAATAGAAGAAATAACAAGGAAATTACAGCAAGCCATGAAATAAAACACACCTAGAGAAATAACGAACAATAAAGGATTGTGCATACTTAACGAGCTGAAATAAATCATCAGGGACAGAAACAGAACAAGAAGAGCATTCCAAAGTAGAAGAAGGTAAGATTTCAATAATTACAGAGACAAACTATCTGAAAAAATAAAAATAAGACTTAGGAATCTCAATGGAAACAAGTGGCACAACAACATCAGGAAAGCAGAAGAAAACTAGAGAAACATATGGAAAATTCTGAAGGCCAAACGGAGAGAAAAACAGAAGATTCCGCAAATTATAGATGAAGAGGGAACACACTTTAAAATCCAGGAAAAAGTAGATGCAATAGCAAGAAAAATAGCAGCAACACACAGGCAAAACCAAAACATGTTGAGTACAAAATTCTTCGAGGAGGTCAACACAGAGTACGAGAGGATAAAAAGAAGAAACGAATTTTTAGTAGAAGAAGAGGACTACATAAATCTAACAAAAGTTACTAAAACCATTAAAAGGTTAAACGAAATCAGAGCTCAAGATGCCGCAAAAATCCACAACATATCTCTCAAGGAAATTCCAAAGAAAATGCTGCAACTTTCACATATCTTCAAATTTTGTCTGGAAAAATCACATTTTCCGAACAATTGGAAACTAAGATTATACCTCTACCTAAACCAACGAAGGACGAAAGAAAACCGGAAAAGTACCGACCAATACCACAACAGGAAACAATAGGAAACATCCTGGAAAAAATCATCTGACTTTTTGATTCATCACGATATTGAATAACGATGGGCTGAGCGAGTCTTCTTGGCGGATTCCTCCTTTTAGTTCTATGCATTCTGTTTGCATTCCTCTTGGCATTATAACTGTGGTCTTGTTCTTGTTAATTTCATTAATTGTCCTTTTTATCTGGTGGTCTATTTGTTCAGCTGTTAATTAATTTAAGATGTCATTTTGCTTCATCCTGTCAAAAGCACTTTTTAAATCTACAAAGCACATGCATGCTGATTTTCCATATTCATAAGACTTCTTTTTTATTTGTCTAATAATAAAAATTGCGTCTATTGTGCTGTGGTTTTTCCGGAAGCCTTGTTATTCATCTGCCATGTTCGTTTTTTCCTCGATTTTATCGACAGCCGTTAATAATTTTAATGTACAATTATCAGACTAATGCCTCTATAATTTTCAGGATTTCTCGAGTCTCTCTTTTTAAGTATCGGTAGCAGGAAATTTTTCTTCCATTCCGCTGGTACTACTCCGGTATTTATTATATCGACGAATAATTTTAGGAACCATTTGCGTAGTGTTAGGAAATTTATAACTAAAGGAATTTTAATTAAGGAATAAATAAACTATTTTATTTGTTTTACGAGGTTAGGTGTAAGAAATTTTGACTTTGTAAAAATAATAATATTTTGACATAATTTTAATTTTGTTGTCTGTTGAATTAAGTTCAAGGTCAACAATGGTGTTGAAAAAATCGATGTTTGGGTTCGATGTTGTATTGCCCTCGATGTTATGGTTCCGATGTTTAATAGATGGTAACCATCGATGTTTTTCCAATTATACCCATCTTTATATTTGAGTGTCTTCAAACGCTATCGTCACAAGCGGTAATATGTTAAATTAACGCACGTCTGCATACGATACTGCTGCTACAGCATTCTGTTAATCGAGTTTTGAACTACTGAAACAGCAGACAAGCCCAGAACAGAAGTTTTATTCAATGAAATATAGTCGGTAAACGTTAATATCACGGCAAATTAAAAAAGTAAATACTAGTAAAAAAGACAATAAAATTTCGCGGCACACCTACAGAAACTTCAGGGTACACCAGTGTACCACAGCACACTGGTTGGGAACCTCTGGTATAGGAGTTAGGTCAATCCTCACAATATTTTTTTATATTTTTTTTTATAATAATTGAGTTTCTAGTTTACCGATTTCGAAGCTTTCAATCAAGCAAAACAACTGTACCTTAATAGTACTATATATACTGTCAATTAAATGTAAAAATAATTTGATGAAAAAATTCATATAACATACAATATATTGAGACATTATTGGCATTGATTGTAACCAGACTGATGGAAGCTGTAAACTATAGTCAGTCTATAGTTGTTTAAATTGATATAAGGTATGAAAATTAAATGTAAATTATAAGTAAAAAGTTAACCGTTAAACAAATTATACGAAATAATTAAGACTGACATATCAGATACAAGAACACTTTTATGTTATGTATAATAATTATGCAGTTTATTGCCACCCTTATAGGACCTAAGTACTCAGATTTTGAAATAAATAATATGTAATATTTATTTTAAGTTGTATGTGACCAAGACATAATTTGGATAATAGGGAGGTAGTATCTTAAATTATGAATTTGGTCTCGAAGGCTGTATCTCAAAGGATTTGGTCTCGAAGGCCTCGAAGGCGGTAGCCTAGAAATTCTACAACAATAAATAAATTACTTAAGATTATAAGGAGTGACTTTGTATGTCTCTTATACAGTAATATCATGGGCTCACATTGGCAAACTTTTCATCATTTTGAAGACGTTTCATACTTCGTGAATATATGAATTTTAGAAATATTGTAATTATCTACCATTCTAACAATCTTTAATATATTTTTTAGACGAGATATGTTTTTTCATAATAAATGGTTATACATTTATTCAAATGTGGTGAAGAACCTTACCTTATTTAAAAGAACGTGTTTCGTCTGTCTGTTAAATATATCTCCCGTATTTTTAAATTTTGGTAGCTTGATGTATATCTGTCACACTGATATAACATAAAAAGTAAATTTTTTATGTGATGTTTTGCAGAAGGTACGTTGAGATCAAGATTTACGAGACTGCTTAGAGCTAAGACTTCTTATTTTCGAGATTTATGCGGATATCACTGTGACAAATTGTTGTACGAGACAATATACTAGAGTTTTAATAAAACGTGTCTGGAGGGATCGATCAGGATAAATTGGTTTTGCATAGAATTTATTATATCTTTAGAAAGCAAAATAAGTGAAGGATACAAGCTGTGAATCCCAAAGAAAAGTAATAGTTGAAATGGAAGTGGAATAATAGAAGTTGCCAGGATCGTAACCCGCAATTTCGGTAAAAACTTTATGGTTTTCGCAAAAAATCTTATGTACCTACAGGAAAATTGAAAAAAAATAATTTGAGAATGCTTTGAAATTTACTTAGCATTTATTTATTGTACATTACTTATGTATAGTTGCAAAGGTAAATATCTTTTGGTATGAATTAGTTCTAGAATGCATATAGTTTACAAATATAATGCAGCTTTTGACCTACTGGCAGCTCGAAAAACTGGCAATGACTGCATAAACCTAAACTTAAAAATATGAAAACCGGTCTAGAACAACCCCAACAAATCTAAAAATCTACTTAAATCCTAGCCAATAAACAAATTTGGTACGATGCTAAATTATTTTACAAAAATGCTTATAGGATCAGGGGTATAAAATATCCAAAGCTAACGACTAGGGATTTTGCCCAACAATTGCCATCTACAGTCATTCCACTCAATTGTTTCTGGTTTCGACCAATTTTTTCTAACTCCATCCAATTGCTTCTCGCTCCCTCCAAATTTTTCTTACTCCCACCAATTTATATTTGCCTCTTTTTAAATTTTTTTAACTCCTGACTGATTTTTTTTAATCCATATATATAAACTCGATTTCATCGTTCTTGGCGTGTGCCTGAAATAAGCTACTACGTACTTTTTAATATTCGTCTCTCTCTGATACATAGATGCGTAATTCAATTGTGCGAGTCACGTTCGTCATGGTAAAGTGCGATGAGAAGGGAATGAAGAGACCACTCACGTCCCCAAGTATTGTAGCAATAACACCCATGCGTGTGGCCGATACGGTGTCGGTGATAAGTTCGGCCTTTTTACGAATACAGATAGCTGCCACTGGAGGAGGTAAACGAATCGAGCTTAGACAAGGAAAGGCAGATGAAACAACTTATTGCAATTGCAAGTGTTTTTAGTGTTTTTACACGCACACGCCAAGAAAGATGAAAACGTCTGTATATATATATATATATATATAATATATATATATATATATATATATATATATATATATATATATATATATATCTATATATATATATATATATATATATATATATATATATATCTATATATATATATATATATATATATATATATATCTATATATATATATATATATATATATATATATATATATATATATATTTACATTAAATAGATAAAGTAGTACAACTCTTGTCTTTTTTATCTCCAAATTGACCGAAAACATCCGTATCAAATTGTATAAGGATTTAATTATTCCCTTTTTTACATTATATTATTATACGATAGAGCTAAAATTACTTGTTCTAATGAAAATTTGTTCTTGGGGGAGAAACATTTGTTAACATCTGTTTTATTAAAAAATGATTATCCTTTATCGTTTATAAATAAGGAATTTTCAACAATCGATCGAATAGAACAGAACAACTTAGAAGGAGATCCTACAGCAAACACAAGGAATAATACGAGGAAAATAACAATACCGTACATAAAAGGATTATCAGAAAAACTTAAAAGAATAGGCAATAAATTCAACATTTCAACAACATTCAAAACAACAAACACGTTGAGATCTATTTTGTCCAAAACCAAACGATGAACAAGAAAGGACAAAGAATTGCATTCATAAAATATCTTATGAATGCGATCAGTTTTATTTAGGTGAAACATCAAGGCCATTAAATGTTAGAATAAGTGAACATCAATCTTATATTAAAAATAGAGAATTTGATAAATCTCAAATCTGTAAACACGCATGAGATAATGAACATAGGGTTCAATGGAATAATTCAAAAGTAGTCCTAAAAGAGACGGATGGTAAAAAAAGAAAAATCAAAGAAGCGGCTTTAATTATGCTAAATGAGGCCAATTGTGTCGCAAATTCCTCGGCAGAATGTAGTAGGATCTGGTTACCAATATTGAAGGAGGAAGTTATTAATAAGAAAATACCAGTATTAGTAAGTCAGTAATATATAGAGGATACATCATTTATGTTTTTTAAATAACGAAACATATAAAATCAGAATGTTGGTGTTTATTGAAGGTAATCTAATTGCACGAACAAATACTTACCATGTCGGGATAGTATTATGAGGTTTTTTTCCTGGTTTTTCCCTCATAATTTACTATGGAATCACTAACAGGAGAATTTTACTGTCATCATGTCATGTGTTTGTTTTTTTAAAGACGAATGATATGCTATGATTTTTTTCTGACGGATATTCTCAAGTTAAAGTTGATTTCATGTAATCGAATGAACTATCTTATAAGTAAAGTTGTCCCAGGAGCGCAACTCAACAATATTGGCAATATCATTTTAAAGTCGTCTACTTTAAAATGCATAACGTATGTCTGAATTGTCAATATAAATGAGTCAGATAAAATTAAATTATTAGAAGAATTTTTTACTATGTAACAAAAAACAAAATTTGTTTAATTTACTGTTTGTATTTTGAGAACGATTTCCGAAGTGGAAATTGAAACGTCAATAAACGTATTTTTATCTTTAATTGTGGCTTATTCCCAGTTAAATAGCAATTAATTTAAAATGCCACAAGAAAATAGCTTCAGAACAATATTAACAAATACATTTTCACAAAATTTTATTGCATACAATAAACCGGAAAAAATAAATATACCTTTTTTTCCAACACCAGCTGAGTAGTTGGTGTAGTTTAAGGGGGTAATTCAATTACAGACCCTTCTGTTTTGAGCACTTCTCCAATTACATTTTTTGTTTCAGAAACTGGCCATTTGGAAACTTGTACTGCACCGTTAGCAACTTTATTGCCAATGCCACGGTAGCTGCTAGCGTTTTTACACTTACAGGAATTTCCTGCGACAGGTATGTAACAATACGTCAATATGTTTCTCAAACAATTCAAAACTATTGCTAAAACTAAAGTTTGTAACTGATTAAAATTTTCAATCAAAATTGGAAAAGTTTACTACAATTACCTTCTAGCTGATATTAAGTATTTTTGATTTCTAAAATTTTATTGTATGCCTTATATTAAACAAAAAAGAAAAAAAAAAGAAAGACATTTAAAATATTAAAATTTTAATTTAGTTTTGATATACTTTTCTCAAATCTGATAAGATGATGCGTCTATTGACATTGTTGAACTTCCTTTTTATAATTTTGATGTTGTTTCGGATATAGAAGACATGGATTTATTAGAAGATGTACCGGCAGACAAGAAATTTATTTGGCTGCTTTGAGCGTGGCTTCTACAAGCACAAAATCAAATTAAAATGTAACAACAAATGAACAAAAACAAAAACGTATGAAAAAAACATTAAGCAGTAATGATGAAATTGATAGTGTTACTATTAATATGTATTACTACTTAATAAAGTAGTTACTAAAACGACAGTGGCCAAATACAGCTCGACTTTCTTACTAAAAAATAATGCTGTTCCGCTAGCTAGCTGAGAATGTTTTTGTAAAATTTGAATGAATTTAAGTTTGCCGATCTTGTGAGCTACTAATGTTGTACCGCATCCTGAAAAAGCATGAAGAGACAGCACATTTTCTTTAATGACGTCGCCATAGAAAAAACTTAGAAGGACAGTATAATTGGTACGACTTACACCATTTTAAATGTTGAAAAGAATTTAACAATTTGGATTTGCCACTTCCTAATGCCATGAGCAAGACAAGAATGTCAAAGTCCTCCGCTACGATAGTCACAAAATCATAGGCTTAGAATGCAGCAAGCGCAGAAAGGATGATGACTGTATCTGCATCAGACTTAGCCTAATCTACACCAATTACCACTTCTGATAGAGCAGTTTTAACAAGGTCCATTAAGCTTGTTTTTATATGCATAAATGGGTAAAATAAGCAGCTGGTCTTCTAAAATCCAACACAACTAGCAAACTGCAAGATCAACAGTGGAACATCATCACAGATAAAAATCAAAAAATATGTTTATGGGCCAAATATATACAAGAACTCTTTGACAAGAAAAGGTGCTAACAACCTCTGTCCTACATTATGTAATGATTACGCACCGATCACATCAGATGAAGTGGAAAACGTAATATCACAACTGAAAGATGGAAAAGCTCTGGTCCTGGGTTTTGTTACTTTTTAATAGTTTGATAGCGTGTACAATTTTAACTTCCAAATACTTGAATGATCTCCCAGTTGTGATAGTTTTTGTGTTTGTCATCATTGAACAAATTGGCTGTGTACATTTTCCAAGTCCTCTCGTCCTAGTCCTCCCGAGAGGACTAGAACTTCATGCCACTTTTATAGATCTCCGTAAAGCGTTTGACTCCGTACCACTGCAGAGACTATGGAAAACATTGGAAAACACAGGTATAAATGCAGTATATATAAATGCCGTGAAAAAGCTATATCAAGATAACCAAGCTTATATTAAGGTTGGAAACCAAATTTCCAAGGGTTTCACCCAAACAAAGGGTATCAAACAGGGCTCTTGCTTCTCTCCAACCCTGTTTAAAATATATCTTGGTAATGCTTTAAAACATTGGATGAGAAAATGCAGCCCAATGGGCATATGGGTAAATGACACTCCTATATACACAATCCTCTTCGCAGACGACCAGGTAGTTCTTGCCGAGGACCTACAAGATATGACGTACATGATAAACAAACTAATAGACGAATTCAAAAAATGGGGATTAGAGGTTAATACTGAAAAGACACAATACATGAATATAGGAGGCATCGGTCAAGACATGGAAACAGAAAGCGGATTAATTAAAAACGTTGATCAGTACGAATATCTCGGAGTTAACTAAGCGAAGACGGGAGAGACGACAAAGATATAACAAGAAAAATAGGAAAAGGAAAAGACATGATAAAAACACTACATCCAATCCTGTGGAATAAAACTTTAACTAAGAAAACAAAGAAAAATATATATCAGGCTATGATTCAGCCGGTGCTGATGTATGGGTCAGAAGTGTGGGTCTTTAACTATAATATGTCACAAAAACTCCTCTCAACGGAAATGATGTACTGGAGAAGATGTTCCGGGTTAACTTTGTTTGACCACATAAGAAATGAAAACATAAGAGAGAGAATGAAAGTAAAGAACACAATAATGGATACGATAGCCGAAAAACAATTAAAATGGTATGGACACCTGAGACGGATGAACGAAGAAAGGATACCACGAAAGGTTTGGAACTGGAGACCTACACAGAGAAATAAAAGAGGAAGACCAAGAAAGAAATGGATATCCAATATTCATATATAAATGGAAAATAGAGGTCTTCAAGAAGGAGACTGGGCCGATAAGAAATTATGGCGATTGGGATGCGAGAAGCGACAAAATTAAAGTTGCAAAGACTCGCTATATATATATATATATATATATATATATATATATATATATATATATATATATATATACATTTTCCAAGTATTAAGTATATCGCAAGGGTCCGTTATTAGTTCATTTTGGTCATTATGTATACCAGTGACTTGTTTTTTTCTTGAAGACACCAGCAATTTCCTTAATTTTCTTGTGAAGATTGAAGCTGTCGCCGATTTTATATAGGTTTTCAGCCTCGGTGCAAAGTGTAATCATCCAGATCTACTTCGCCGCTATAATTTCTTTACAAATTTTACTGTGTATATTTCGGTACCCTACTTGGTCCTGCCTAATCTTACACTGCCTGCGTTGTTCCATCATTTCTAATATTTCTTCTGTGATCCACACATTCTTGGTAGTTGCTTTACTCTCGAGTAGGAAAGTGTTGTTCACCTCATCAAATAATTCTTTTATGGTGGTCCATGACTTTTCAACATCATCCTCAGTTGCCATATTAGAGAACCTATTGTTTATTTCCTCTGTGTACGCTTCACTTGTTTCACTGTTTTTGAGTTTCCTAATGTTTACTGATGTCTTCTGGTGTTTTCTTTTAGCTGTGGCGAGCCTCAGTTTTTTATTAGCTACTAAGGGATTGTGGTCGGATCCTATGTCTGCTCCAGGTAATGCAGATACCTTAGTAATAGCATTCCTGTACCTTCTATTAATTGTCACATAATCTATTTGGTTCTTTATAGTGCTACATTCTTACAATATAATTTGGCATATTTTTTTCTTTTGGCAGTAAAAACTTTTTTCAAGCTCTATAACCCATGGAAACAAAATTATTTAAACCCACATCTGATGCTTCCTTTTTAATTTTAAATCGTCTTAAAAAACCATGACACAAATCGTGTTTTTTTTCGGCTGCATGAATGGATAGAATTTAGTTCGGCGTTTTCAGCCTCATAAGTTGCAGTACCTTTGGAACCTCTATTACTTCTTCTAATTTTTTTACGAGGCATTCTGGAAATAATAAATATTATATTAAGAAACCAGAATGCTTAAAATGGTTAGCGGGGTCGGTTGTAACGTTACAATCGCCCCCTCGACAGTATGTTATGTTCGGCCCCTACCTTACTTTTTAAAAACTTTTTAATTTTTGACAATGAACAACGGTAAATGTAGACATTACCGTGCAAGGGAAAATAGCAGGAAAAAGGTCCATAGAAAGAAGACGAAACTCCTGGCTACAGAATCTACGGGAATGGTATAGCTGTAGCAACAACGAATTGTTTCGGTCAGCAGTTTCGAAAATACGTATAGCCCTGATGATCGCCAACCTTCGGAACGAAAATGGAACGTGAAGAAGAAGAAGAAGAAGAAGAAAAAGAAGAAGAAGAAGAAAAAGAAGAAGAAGAAGAAAAAGAAGAAGAAGAAGAAGAAGAAGAAGAAGAAGAAGAAATGTAGACAGTTACTTGAGTTTATATTATCTTCAAATATCTAAACTTACTATATATGCAAGATAAAGTACATACCTAAAACAATAAAGCTTATATTTCACTTAGATATCACTCAAAAATTATTACTAAGGAGCAGTAAAAACTAATTTTACTAGGCCTTGTACACAATCGAGGCTCTCGCCGACATCGCTCACGTACGAATATACCTATGGTAGTCGGCAGTTTTGTCAGTTTACAAAACTAGCGCAAGCGCTGCTATTGTTTTCTTGATTTCAGATATTTGAGTTGTTACTTTCGACCCCGGTCAGCCCTAATCAAGAACCCGGTCAACTTTGAAGCGCTGTAAAAATTGAACAAACTTGAACTTAAGCTTATACTTATTCTTTCAACACACCAAAAAAATAAAATTACGTTCTTTTATAAATGTACGCAAAGGTATAAAAATATAACATTTCAATGGACTAAAAAGTATAGATTTTGACTATAAAATATATAAGTAGTTTTTGACTTAGAACACTTTTTGTTATTTTTTACCTCGAAAATCTATCAGGGAAACTAATTCGAAAACGGTTTAACGTTGAAAGAGGTCAGCTTTATTTGTACCCGTGTGCAATAAATTCAATGATGAGGATTAGGGGGATCCAATACTGATTTAGTGTACGGTAGCGGAAATGCTGCTGTATCTATGTTTAGAGACCCTAAGGGAAACAAATTAATTAAGATCTTGTTTATTGGTTACGGAAACGTAAGTATGAGTCTTTATTGTTGGTAGTTAATGGCGTAATTTAATTACACTTCTTGCAGTGCCTGTCCAGTCTACTGAAATTTGATCTACTGAAGTGTTATTTTAACTTTAGATAAACAAACAAATAATAGAGAATAAATAAATAATTAAATAGACAAATTAATTAGTTAATCAATATTTAAGTAAAAAATAAATACATAAATAAATAAGTAAATATGTCAATGTTTACGTTTTGTTAATCTACGGTGGCTGTGATTTAAAAATAAAAAGGCGCGTTCAACAAAGTCATCTAAACATATACAATGTCATAGTTTTTTATCCCAACAAGAGATAATATTTGCTAGATTAAAAATTTACATATGAATCACCAAGACCTTGAATATAGAAGAACTGTTTTTCATACTCTTTACACACAGGAGACAATATTTATTTATGTCATTCGATAGTGTAATTTTTGAACGTACAATTTTTAAAGATAAAGAGAACATAATCAAAAAAGTAAATCTCCAGGTTGAAACAAAATAGTTTGCTTACCTCAAGATAAGAACATGGGGGGTAGAAAATTGGAGACAGATACTAAAGAGTTAAGAAGGAGCAAACAAAATAATCGAAACTGATGCGTACGGCACTCAGGAGGTTGTTGGAGAGCTGGGTCGTGAGACATAAATCTCCTGAAACAATTATGAAACAAGATATGGCAGACAAGGTTACCTCTAGCTATTTATATTCGGACACCGCTTCGAAGAAAACTTCCTGCTGGAATAAAGAAAAATAAAAAAAATGGATCAGAGAACAAATCAAACTTTTATTTTTGTCTCAAACAAACAGTTATCAAAAATATAGACTGCACAAGAAGCACACTATACAACAATACAAAATTAACAAAAACTTACATGTTTATCTGTTTACAAAAGGAGATTTCTACAAAAATTTCCGAAATGGTTCCTAGGTTATCTAATAATATGTCCAAATTAGATTATTAAAAATTGAAGATATCCTTGTTATGAAAATATCGTAAAACTTAACCTTATATATGAAATATCTTTTCTTTATCAAATTAAAATTGTTTACAACAGATTAGAGCAAAATAAATGTCATATGTCAACATAACACTGTAAGACAGAATAAATTATGACATTTTCTTGGCCACGCCTCTAACATAATCTAAAATTTTAAATATTACAAATTCTTTTAATTTTTAATGAAAAAATTTAAATTCTTTTAAATAAAAAAAATATTAAAAATGTCTATATAACTTGAAAAAATAAATATAATAAATGTTAAATTTCATCGGTTCCGGTGTACTGCACAAATCTTATGGTTGATACTCTGTTCTAAACTGCATTATTGCAAAAGAGTATTATAACCTTAACCGGTCTTAAGACATAACACAAAAAAAATATGAATCGACTGTTGATTCAAAGTCGCCCAAACATCTCTCTCGTCTCAATGCTCATGCTTGACTGTCTCTGCGTTCGGTTTTAACAATCAACGCAAAATCATCTTCCTGTCTCGCAGCTAGTTGTGCCTACAAACTTACACAAACAAATACCCCCGACAACTGTCTGTTCGTAACAACCTTGAAATATTCCCAGTTTTACTGCGTGGTAGAAAATTGAATATCTGACTTGCAACATTCTTTCTAAGAACCGAAATATTTGTGGACTCGAATGTAAACAAAGACAAAAAAATATTCTCAGCGTTATTACGTATTTAAGAATCTACTTTTACATATTATATCCATCGTTTTGAAATTCCTTTATACATGACAAACGCATAAAACAACTCAGAAGCGTACTACAAAATTTAAAACAGGATTTATATTATTATATAGATATTAAATATAAAACGCTACAAGGTAACTACAGTTCTACAGGAAGAAGGTTTTGATCAGACTTCCCTGGAAATCTTTAACAAGAGCCAAAAAAATGGCTTAAAAGTCATACTAGATTGGCTTATAAATTGAGTAAGACCTTTTTGGAAGAAAATAACCAAATACAGTAAAACTATAGGCGCACTGGGCTCATTGGCAATCTATGTATTTTTTCAATGGTCTATTGTATCAGAACTCGGAGAGTCCTGATGGAGTATGTACTGTGCAACAAGTCGTACTGCCAAAATCACACTTTAAAAGTGTATTAAACGAAATTCATAGCAGCCTTTCGGGAACACATTTTACAGTTAACAGAAGACTTGCCCCAGAGTGCGATACAGATTTTACTGGATCAATTGCCGTCGATATATAGAAGATTGGTGTAAGAAATTCGATTTATGTAATGATAAAAAATGCCCTAGAACAAAAAGTCGTAATAAAATGGCACAACATCTTTTCAAAGAGTCTTTTAAACGACTTGCAGTGGATATTCTCGGTCCACTTCTGATAACAGAGAGAGGGAATAAGTTCCTAATGGTCGCAACGAATTTTTTTTAAATGTTCTGAAATTGCTCTTCTTCCTCTTCCTAATCAAGCTGCAACTTCAGTAGCAGAAGCATTCATAACACACGTCGTATCAAGACATTGAGTTCCTTTAAAGTTACATTCCAAGGACATTTTACGGACGAAACTTTAAATCAGAATTATGGTCAGAATTAATGAAAATCTTCGGTGTTAAAGGTAAAACTCGCATTACGCCTTTCCATCCACAATCACATGAATGGAACATATAATAGGTCTGTCAATACTTTTTAATGTTCGTCGCTGATAATCAAAATATTGAGATACTTAAATTCTACTATTCCTGTTAGCCTATAAATTTTTTCAGACTTTTGAAAGTGACTAATCGCCCAGAAAATCTTGTTTTCAAAAAAACATATTTATTGCGATGAGGGACACCGGAGGTCACCTAAGTAGCTAAAAATTTGGCTTAAGTGGTTTCTAAATACGTACTTTAAAGTGCGCAATTCCAAATAAAAATCCAGCCGAGTGTAAATTTTACCATCTTATCCCGATACAACCTTTTTAATAATACTGAATATAAATGAGTAACATTTAAAAATATTCGCCATAATAAATATTGCTAACTTAGGGTTCTATGACTCTAAAAATGGCGTAGCATTTCCACTGCACCTGCAGGATTGTTCGCGTACAGTGGTGAAATCTTGCAACTTTGTTAGCATATTTCATAGGTAGTTATAGCAAAAATTGGGATTTTGCAAATGCTGTGTTAAAAATTGTAAAAATAGAACAAAAAATAGTAAATGCAAGTTCTATTGGTTTTCAACTTCTAATCACAAAATTAATGTAACGAGAAATGTGGATTTATATCAGAATACAGCAGAAATAAGTAACATAACCTAACTTCTGAATTTTTACGCCCGATTTCGTAATAAGTTTGACGTAATATTAAATTAAAGTTCACTTTAAGTGTAAATTTTGTCAAATAATGTCAAATAATTAAATCTAAACGTAAAAAATATACTTGCGAGCTTTCTCAGTTTAAAGTCAATTTAAAATTTTTCAATAAGTTAATTATTGATATATATTATAATAATTATTGCATTAAATAAACAAGTTTTAGTCACTTTATTAGCAGCTAATAAAATATTAATAGTGCTAACACCTTCGCTAATTTATGCCACTCGATGTCGCTCTTCGGAACTTGTACATAGCGATGATTGAACTTAGTCACATAGTCTGTCCTGCGTGCATTAGTGCTGACCTACCTTGAGTTGAGACTCGTAGTTTCAGATCGGCACGGCTTGTTTAAAGAATATTTTAGGTTAAGGCTGTTCTGACGGTGCGCCAAAACCTAGCAAAAGTATTTTCTCTGTTCTTTACCGGCAAAATGTCTCGAAATTTGGACACGTTATTCGAA
Source organism: Diabrotica balteata (assembly GCA_918026665.1). Classification (NCBI taxonomy): domain Eukaryota; kingdom Metazoa; phylum Arthropoda; class Insecta; order Coleoptera; family Chrysomelidae; genus Diabrotica; species Diabrotica balteata. The sequence continues at coordinate 159,458,171 of OU898277.1, forward strand.
ATTATGTTGCCTTTAAATTGATGGTTTTACTTTTTTTTATTTTTTGTAAACTTCTGTTGAAAAATTGGATTATACTGTTTAACGTTCTATTATAACCAAACTTTTTACGCCCATCCCTTGAAAAAGTTTTTTTTTCTGTAATCGTTGATTTTTATTGCACCTTTCTGTGTCCAGTAATAATCGAGAAAAGCGTGTTCCAACTTTAAAGAAATTTGCTAAAAAATACTAAAATCTAATAGTGAAACGTGTTACTCATCATTGGCGATTACTTTCACCGTTATCGCCTTCGCGACGTCAAATCTTATGACCGTACGGCCAGTTAGTTTGTGTTACAACTAATTTGAATGGAGAATAATGCATTTGTTGTCATTAAACTACCCGTCGGCCGGCGCTACTGAGTAAAGATAGGCTAGTGTAAGCAGTGTAGAGAAGTAAGTGATACGTACATTTCAAAGCGCAGTGTACTTCAACTGATAAAACAGCCTTAAATAGAATTCATTATTAAAAATCATTTTTAACATTTTTGTCCAGTTGTTTACATCATATGCTTTTAAAAATTTTCTTTGCAAATAAAAACTTTTATACTCTAGTAAATTTTTCAGTAAACCCCTCGCCCCTAAATGTATATACAAGTGCAAGAATTTAGCTTTACATCAAAAAGATTCACCCCAGAAAGACTTGAAATAAAATTTGGTTAGCGTTTTCCTCATGAAAAGAAATTACTTCGATTTACAGCTTTGCCAAGTTCCCGAGGTGTTTTTTTCTTTGTAAAAGTTATTCGGATTTAGCGTTATCGGAATTTATTGGAAAATTAAACAGAATGAAATGTTGTCACACAGTCGAGGTTTTAAAGAAGGTAATAACGTGTCAACATTTTATAAGAGTAATAAAACTTTAAATAAAAATATAAATATAACATACAATTTTATGTGTAAAGTATAAAGTACTTATATGTCATTCTATAATTTATTTTAGACTTTTGATATAGTTAATATAGCTTTAAAATATACTAATCAAAAACAAATTTAAACAAGATTAAGTTTGTAATTTGTAAAACCCGTGCAGTACACCGTGTGCTTCTAGAGAAGTAATAAAATTTTGTGACTTGTAAGGAATTGTTTTAGAATAAAACTTAATTTTTCAAATAAGTATTATGAATTATGAAAAAGAGCAGAAAATGTTGTTAGCACTTTTGGAATAAGTTTTGACGGGTGATGAGTATGCTGATGAAGAGGAATCGGGAGAAAAAGATCATGTAGAAAAAAACTTGAATCGAAACGATTTCGAACAGGAAAATGAGGAATTTAATGAGGAGACAGATTTTGCCATTGGTCCATATTTTTTGGATAAATTAATAAAACAAAATGGGCTAAGTATATTGCCCCTAAGAACTTTAGAAATCTAAGTGAAAATATTGTTCTGCAGCTTTCAAGTACAATGCGTCAGACAGAAAACCAATATTATTGATACCTGAAACAATCTATTTCATACTGATATGTTGTAAATAGTTGTTGATGGGACTAATACAAAAATAGAAGCAAAAAAGCAGAAGTTTAGTCACGATTGAGATATATACCCAACAAACATTGATGAAATTTGTGCCATTTTAGGTGTAAAATGTAAGGAAAGAAAGTCACCTTAATACAACAGGCTTATGGATAACGGACGGCACTGGTATAAGGGTTCTCCGACTGATAATAGGTAAACATCACGACATTCGGAAATTTACTAAGATACATGCGAACTGATGATATCAATACAAGGCATGATAAAGTTGATTTGTATAAATTAGCTTCAATAAGAGATCTTATTACCAAGTGAAACTAAAATCAGAAAAAATATTTCTTTCACTCGCAATACTTAACCGTGGATGAAAAGTTGCAGGCATTTAAAGGACGGTGCTCGTTCCGCCAGTACATGTGAAGCCAACCTAATAGATACGATATAAAAATATTTGCACTGTCTGATGAAGTTATTTTATTCCAGTAACATGGAGGTATACGTTGGCAAAAACCAAGTGGGTGGTCCCTACTATCTAAACACTAGTACCAAGACAGTGGCAGAACGGACATGTCAACATCTCTAAGAGCAATATTTCTATCGACAATTGGTACACCAGCGTTGATTGGTATAAGCTTGAAGGAAAATGGTTTAACTCTCTTGGGAATAATAAAAGTAAAAAGAAGAGAAATTCCTGCAAACTTTTATAGGAATCAAAGACGACCTATTGGCTCTAGTACATTTGGGTTTGGTTCAAGAGGAACATTAGTATCATAAAAACTAAATAAAAACAAGAATATTTTCTTATATTTCACTATACACCATGAGGAAGACGTTGATCCTGTAACTGGAAAACCGGAAATTATATTAGCATATGACAGCACAAAAAGTCTCTGCTTGTTTTGTATAGCCTTTTAAATGTTACAGCAACAAATTCCTTTGTTATTTAACATTGTAATATTCCAAATTCTACAAAGACCCGACGAGAAAATTTGACAAATTTAGCATTTAGCCTACCACCACCAAGTACATCCATCAGAAAAATCGAAGCCAAAATGTCTATTATACCCTAGATAATAAAGCTGGATTTATAGTTTGACGGACTCTAGACGTAGACGCACTGGACACTTAACAAACGGACTGTAAATATTATTTATTTCAGTTTATAAATCGACGGAGTGGAATTTTTGCGCATGTGTAGAAACAGTGGCTAGACTAATTACCATTATACTATAATATCCTTTTATTATTTATTATTATTATTTTATAAATTCTTAACGTCCATTGTAACAAATAATCAACAAAATCAAAATTCGAATATGTTGATAAGCAACTTTACAAAATGGTGGGCGGGCCTGACAGTTCACTTTCGTTGACAGCACAAAATTCTTCCTTTTGATAAGCCAGACGCAAGTAACGCACTGTAAGAGATGAAAGTTGACAAACTCTTCTGTTACAGTGCGTTTCGCTTACGTCCCGTCATGCGTTTACGTTCATTTATAAATAAGAGTACACGAAAGTCTATGTTGATCTTTTTCCAGTGCGTCTGCGTCTACAGTCCGTCAAACTATAAATCTAGCTTAAGGATTTGACTAAAGAAGATCTGTTACTTGGATGATGATGTCGTGCTAGGTCAAAGAACTCCGGGAGCAATTAGGACGTTTGGTGACTGTGGATGAAAATGGTGACTGTAATAATATTTCGGCTTAATTTTATTATATTTTTTGCCATCTCTTATATTATTTATGATAAATTTAGTAAAATAATGTAGTTTTAAAGACTTATATGTTATGTTTTAGTTTTAAATTAATTGTAATTTGTTTAGTAAAAAAGAGAATAAATCAAAGTACTACTACAAAATAACAGTTTAACCCTGTAGTGATTCCATTTTTTTTTTCGAGATGAAAATTTCAGGAAAGTTAGATTTTGCACTTACGAACACAAATATACTGAGGCAAAAATTGATATTACTGTCAGGTGTACCCCTAAAAGGAAAAAACAGACATCCGCCTTGCGGCGGACTTGTGCAGTAACCATGCATTAAGGTAACAGCATTTAATTTGTTTTAATTATCAATTTAAGCAAATAAAAACATCTTGAAATTATCGTTTATTATGATAGAAACCTGTCATTAAAATGTTTCTCTGGTGAAACTTTATGCAGAGGATCATATCCAGGGATACCACTTTTCACAGCTACTGAGTTATCATTATAGTGAAGGTACCGGCGTATGGATTCACACTGAAGCAAAGGCATAGTCTGACGAATTGCGTCAGAAAAACGAACCCGATGCGTCCTTTGTCACTCAACAACCAATAAAAAATCTATTAAATGTAAGGTTGCATTACATGAAAAATGTTTTATTAAATCTAATAGCAATACGCAAGAATTTAATAAAAATTAATAATTTAATAAAATATTTCAAACAACGTATAATTAAAAGATTTTTTTTACATCCGAACTGCCCAGTGTTGCATTTTCGCAACAGCCAATTATCAAAAAAGAAGAAGTTTTTCGTTTTTTAAACATATATTTTTTAATTTTGTGACTTTTAGAACATAAATTTTTCAGAAATAAAAAAAAATAAGCATAAATAATTCTGGGTATTAATGGGTTATAAAGAAAAAAATTCTAATTTTCATTTTGAAATTTGACATTTTGGAATTTGGAATGGAAAGCGAGATAACATTACTTTATTTGATTTTAAAAATATTATTTAAAATTTAAAAACACAGTAGTACGAAGCTTCGCACTAGTCTACAATACCGCCTACTATTCCACTTTTTTTAGTCAGTAATAGTCACCGATACAGTAAATACTAAGGTATTAGCATATTTCACCCAAATTTTCAATCGATGAGAAACTGGGATTTTATTTGTAATTGTACATTTTTTACTTTAATTCGACCCAATTAAATAATTTGCGGTCAACTGATTCTTGAGAATAAAGATATTTTTATTTTATTATATTTTTTTCTATTCTACGTTTTCCATATGTATCAAATTTTTGGAATGATTTACTGAGCTATAGCACTTTTTTCAAAACATAAAAAACCAAATATCGCCTTAAAAATCCTCTTCACTTCCATCAACAGACCCTCGAATCACGTTTTTTACGCTCTTTGGGATTTGGCTTTCATCTAATATACCTTGTGCGGATTTAAAAGAAACTTCCATTAAAATGGGTTTTTTCATCTGATTTACTGTAGCAATATAGATATAGCCGTTGGTCTGTAAACATTTGAAAGCGCGAATGTTTTTGCATATTGGTTTGGATATTTCTTTCTGTTTTTAATGTATAATTTATTTTTTTGAAATATTTTTTAATTAGCTGAGTAAGCAATTTAAATAAGATGGATATAACGCTATTGGATGTTTTAATGTTTTTGTTTATTTGCGCTCGGATTACTCCATTACACCGTTTCTACAGCACATCTGCTAAAAAAGAGTCACAACTCAAAAACGTTGTTTTGAAAAAATTGATGTTAAAGATTTTAGTTCGGCTGAACATCTATTAGTTCCACGACTAAATGTAAGCTAATATATTATTTTATTGTAAACTGAAATTTTTCTACACAAAAAAATACATATGGCGACTTGGACTTCTCCTGATGGATTAACGAAGAACCAAATTGATCATGTGATCATAGATGCTAGGCACTTCTCCAACATCCTGGATGTCCTATCGAGGCGCCAATATTAATTCAGATACTGCTTTTTATGAAATGAGACAGAAGGTGAAGTTTCCGCTAAACAATTTGCTTTTCTGTTATTTTATACTTTTTTGTAGACAAAGTTGTACTACAAATCTTGGGCACCTAAGACAAAAAAATGGTGATTTAAAGCAACGGATGCGCAGATAAAAATTGCAACGTTACTGCCTCAAATGCTTTGATAGATGTGGAGATGACCAGAAATTTCGTTATTGAACATGTTTCTATGCATGCCTCCATCGAAAAAAAACTTTCGAAATAAAATTATTAATGTACCTGCTGAATACATTGGTATTTGGCGAAGTGTTCGCAAAAATCCAAAACCATACTACGTTGAATAGTTAGCACATTCATTCTTTAAGTCGTTTAATGATGTCAAATTTCTTAAATCCATTCGACCTGGAAAAATGAAGGGAAATCTCGAGGTAAATTTTTTTTCTTCAATTTTGATAAGTAAGGTAGACATTTTTAAATTTTCTTTTCAAGGTTAATGAAATCAGAGCACTGAAATATATGTATTTTATAAAGTAAATTTTGAAGAGGAATGGAAGTTTCTTCCCCAACGGCGTGAAAAAATGACTAATCAGAAGGAGTTTGGTCAGCTGCCCAACTTCCATTCTTCTTTAAGAGTTGGAAAAATCTTTCGGACTGGGGTTTATATTTCTGGATCCTTTTTGTCTAATTTTTCTAAAAAAAATTTCAGTAGAATCTTGGTTAAATGTCTGTGGCATAATGTGCTTAAAAGCCAAAGGAGTTTGCTCAGCCGCCGAAGTTCCATTCTAATAGATTGTCATTAACCATCAGAAAGTTCCAGAATCACCAAGATCTAAAAACCTCCATCCCAACTGATTATCATTCCTACTACAATAATCTACCTCATAAATAAACATTTTTTTAAACAATATAAAAAACAAAGTTTTTTATACTGTAATATTTTATTTTTTCTCGATACCTCTGAATTTTAGTTCTTTACATTAATTTCTTTTAAAAGATGTTAAAAAAAAACAGGCTAACTCCTTTTTTCTATTTCTTACTGAATATGTAAAAAAGCTAACTCCTTTTATGGCGCAAAAAAAAGTTTTAGGTCAAACAAAGTTATTTTTGATTAATTAATATTAACACCAAGCATTAAAAGAAAGAATTAAGATTTAGCAATTAACTGTAAGTATAATTATTCATGAACTGAACAGTTTTATGTTCATACTGAAAAATTTGCCTAAATGGAGTTGGCTTGTTTGCAGATTAAGCCATCGATATGATGCACTTCCTCTAATAACAAAGTTTGCCTAGTAAACTCTCTCCTTACATTAAATTTTATGATTATTTATCCTCTTTAGATCAAATATGTAAGACATAATATATATTATGTAAAGTTTCTATCTACTGTACGACAAAAATGTGATGAGTAGTTGAACAAGTCGTTGAATTGCATGTTCCCTAATAAGTACTACGGCTAAGAAAACAGTATCAAGCATAATATTTTTGGAAATGTTGCTATTATTTGAAAGAACAAAATACAAATATATTTAATAAAAGAATCTAGAGCGCAATCTTGAAAATAAATAATAATTTTTCATCATTACCGAAATTACGGCTTCCGAAAAGATACAAATTAAATTCCTGAGGATACATATTTCAACATTTTTTGTTTGCAATCCTTACGGGATGCCCTAATTTAATTCGTAAAGAAATATTGCTCGCATAAATATGTCGGTTTGAATTAAGTTTTTATTTATATAGTCCTCTTGGAATATTTTCTAAAAAAATAATTTGTATTTATCTTGAGACCAAATGATTCAACCAACGTATTTTTATGAGAGTTGCTTGTATTAAACTAATAAAAATACTGCGTACAGAATGTCTTGAAACCATAACTTTGCGTAAAAACTTCATCAAATGTACAATAAGAAAAATCTCTTCAAAAAAAGCTTTTAACCTTATTTTTGTGTATTCCATACAAACCATATTTTAGGAGTAGTTTAGGAGTAGTGCTGGACATTGAAAAATACTGGATTAAGTCATTTACGTCTCGCTGAATATATTGTAACCTCGGAAATCTTTTTTGGGTGGTGCTAGAAAGATAACCAATGGAGACACTGCGGACGGCAGCCAGATGGTTGGTGGAGAGCGAGTCGTGGGTTCGAAACTAGCTTTTGGAACCGGGAATGGATCCAACGGAAGAAATAGGTAAAGATGGGATAAGAGATATTAGAAAAGATACAGAAATAAACAAAAAGATAGATGGGTAAAATTACCAAAGATAAGAGAAGATAGAAACAGGGCGCCACTCAATTTTTTGGGGTTAAGGAGAAAATTAAAAAAACCTTAGAAAAGAAAAGAGATAAGAAAAGATATTTAGGTTCAGAGATCAAACCCAAGGAAAGATACAACAGTAAATTATCAAATAAATCTGTTTAACGCAATATATAAACAAATAATAAATATATTAAGTATTACACTTACTTACCTACGAAACTTAATTAGCATGATCTTTCTACAGTTCAAAAGCATTGTTATATTTAAAGATAGTAATTGTTTAGAGCTATTATTTTATCAGGGAACTTGTTAGGAGCCGACAAATAAAATACATGCATAAAATAATAACAATATATTAAACACAAAATTATGATGCTGCTAAATGCAATCCAGGTAATAAAAATACACAAATATGAAATGGTGTTATATATGTATAAAATTAAGCAATAATGTAATAAGAAAATACCTTTACCAAGATATATAAGGCAATCATATACAAATATAGTTTGGCGTATCTCGAGATATCATAGGAAAGATAATGAACAAAAATTATAGGAAATACAAAAGATAGCAAAAATTACTTAACTCTAAATGTACAAAAATACAAAAAGGTTACAGAAATAAAAACATAAACCAAACCGCACTTGGTTAAGTCAATTAACTATCTCGCACTATTATTTAATAAAAAACTGAGACTTGTATGTTCATAGGTACCTAATATTTATAGAAATTTCTTGAATGGTTCAATTACATTCAAAAATCGGCAATCTACAGGTGAAGATATAGATGATACGTCTAGATAATGGCAAGTGATATGGTACCATACCATATTACTCGCCCAGATAATTGTAGATAAAGATTAGTTACAGTAGATCTTGACGAAGGCAGCTTAATTCACTGAAGTTAATACTTTTCTGGTACTAAACACTGAATTTAATAACCATTAAAGGTAGGTAGAACTATATATAATTTAATATAGTCTAAGGAAAGAAAACTCAAATATAAAGTGTATACACACTTAGAAAATAATTCACAAAGACGATACGATAAGAAATAAAGTGAGCAAAGCGTAACACGAGATATGGGCCTTAACTCAACAACGGCCCACCAACAAGTCTCACAAGATATTCCCTCACTCAACAACTGCCAACCAACAAGTAAATTGGTTCCACTAAAAATTTCACCAACTGTCCCTGAAAAAGGAAGAAGATAATATTCCCCCACTCAAGAATGATAGGATAGTTGTATGTGTTTCTCAGAAGGTAAGGCCTTAACGACTATTGGAAAGTTTGAGGTAAAATAATCGGTATTAACAATTGGACATAAGAAACAGACAATACTTGGGATTCAGTTATTGTCAAAAGATATGGGCCTTCGATGAAAATTACCAATTTATGAAAAGGAAACTGCATACCGGAAAGCATTTGTTTTTTTCATACAGAGTATTAAGACGGAAGGATTAAAAACCTTTCTTAATTAGGGAATTCCATTTTAGCTTGGTATTTACAATATTATTTTCCTATCGTAAACACGGGGATTCCTAATCACCGGCGTATCGCACGGGGGTAAAAGGAATTAAAAATAATTTAATATATTAATAATAAAAAAAAATGTTACAATATTGATTTCATGTCAGATAATATGTCAGAAGCTAAAAACATTTAAGTTAAGGCCATTATGTAACTATGTAACTAACTAACTATGTAACTAGGTTTGTAGATTTTTTTTTATTAAGTTAATGCCACGACAACTATAATCATTGGCATGGTACAGTCAGGTACCTAGTGTAGTGTATGTGTGTGTGTGTGTGTGTGTGTGTGTGTGTGTGTGTGTGTGTGTGTGTGTGTGTGTGTGTGTGTGTGTAGAGTAATTGTCTTGATACTTAGCAAAGTCGACGTCATTGTCTTTGCTAAGCGACGCTAATTGTATCCGAACGTCTGCGGTCCCTCCGGTGAGTACCGATCACGGTTTGTAGATTTAATCTAGTGGAAAATACAAAAATAATCGCTAAGAAATAATAGTAAAAATCAATCATAGTCGACCCTGTTTAAAATAACAATGTCAGTACTGTAAAAGAAGAAAAGTGCCACGATGGAAGTAAGTGTGCAGATGGCCGCAGTTTAGCGGAAAGAAGATAATAATCAGCCTTCCCACGAAAACCTCAAAAAAATATAAGACTTTAAGTCATACGAGAAAGGCTTTAAAACGGAGTATGATCTATTTGAAAGGAAATATTTAAATAAAGTGGAACCGTAAAGTCGTACTTGGTTCAATAAGAATCTCTTCTTCTAAGAGTGCATATCCGTTCCGAACGTTGGCGATCTTTCTTGTTATGATGACTTTGTTGGTTGTTATACGAAATAGCTGTGTTGAGGTCTTGTCCCAACATGCAATTTATGTAACGGTAGGAAAGGGTAGTGGTAAAATCGTATGAGAGAAGCAATTTGCGGGGAACCTTTTGAACGACTTGCAATGAATTATCGGTCCGCATCCGATGATAAAGACACAGAATAATAAACAATCAAAATGCCCACTCTCCATGGAAAATTAAGTACGCGCATTTTCTTCGCGCAGACATTCCGCCGTGTTTTAAAAGGAACCTGTGTTGTTTAACGAAAATTTGTGTAGTGTGCATAGAAAAATTAACCCGGTTTAATTGACTTACGGCAATCATAGACATACTATACAATTATATTAACATTGTTAAATATAATAACATAAATATAATATAATTAAACATAAATATAAACAATTACATAACCTCACAAATTATATGTCTGTGTTATGTGTTTCCTTGTAAAACATGGCGCGCGTGCTGAAAAACTTCAAAGGCGGCATCTGAGAGTGGGCATTCTCATTGTTTATTATTCTGTGATATAGATATCAAAGTATTTATTGGTTGCAATATATTCGGTTAGCCCGTAACACAACTTTTTAGTCAAAAACGACTTCAATAGTAGTAACATTCATAATACATATTGGATTTCGCAATGGATTTCTTTTACTAGTTTAGTGATGACTAATAGTAATAATTAAGTGTTTCAATATTTCTGCCATTCAGATAAGAGTTATTAACAGTTATGTATTATAATATTGTTTGGTGTAAAAAGTGATTAGAAAAAAGTGTATTAATATGTTAAGTATCATTTGTATGTATTGGTTCGATTTTTCAATTACTTCTTTTAATTTGACACAAATGACAAAAAATTTTTATAATTGTCCAGAGAATCATCATCATCTTTGGCTCTACAACCTTGGGTGAGTCTTGGCCACTGTCTACACTGTCATAAGCGCTTTTAAAATCTATAAAGAGGTGGTGGGTAACAATTCCATATTCATATTCCTTTTCTAAGGATTGTCTGAGAGGGAAAATCTGATCAATTGTTAACCTTTCTTTTCGGAATTCACATTTGTATTTTCCTATTTTGTCCTCACCATATACTAGTAAACAAACATAAAGAATATAAGCCAGTACTTTGTAAGCTCTATTTAAGAGCGTAATGCCTCGATAGTTGTCACATTGTCCGGAGAATATCTATTTTAAATTTAGTAATGATTTAATTTTATGTAAAGAATGTCATAATAAAACAAACAAAGTTTTAATTGGAATTCGTTGTGGTTTATTTAGAAAATTAAAATTGTAGGTTGTGTCCTCAAACCAAAATAACGTTGAATGCTATTTAAAACTAACAATTTTAGTAGCAATTTTTGATCAAATAGTAGTTTTTCAAGAATTTTTATAGCAACGTAGGTAATTAATTACCTTAAAAATCCTATAAACTCGCAATAAAAAAAGTCTATTCTAGATATTAGCTTGCATACAAAGTCAGACCAAATTTTAAACGATATTTTATATGGAAGGTAACGAAGTGCCATTTGATAACTATTTAATTTCCGATAGCTGTCAAGACCAGACCACGTATTTCCTCTTTGTAGTTACTCAATATTTCGCTGTCGTAGTGTCGACACGTATTAAATTCCTACTTTCTAAAGTCCAAAACCAAGAATCAAAGTTAAACGTGTGTCGTTAAAACCATATAAATAGAGTATGGTTCAATATTTTAAACACAACTTGTAACAAAACTTTTGCGGTATCACAAATTTGTATTAAAATGCTTTAATTAATCTCTAATAGCAAATAAATAAAAGGTATAAAGTTATGATATAGTGGTATAAAAATTTATTGTTTTCAGATTTTAAATTAAAGAAACACAAATTTCAAACTTAGACTTAAATGTAGAAAGTGTCTAAATCAAATGTATTTTTATTTCAGATTGAATATAATATGTAGCTATTTTTCACATGATTTTCGTAATATTATGTTACACATTTTTTTAATATTTGTATTGATGTTAAGAAAAAAACGAGATATCAGACATAAGTCGTTTATAAACCATTTATAAATCATTTATAAATATTGTATTATTCAACAAACATAAACAATCATAAACAGTGTACTGTGGGACAAAACAATCCCCAAAGAAGACAAATACAAAACCTATAACAGCATTATAAAAAGCATTGTTACCTAATATGTAACATTTCCATTTCATGGAAAAACTTCAGCATCAGAAGCAACAGAAATGGACTTCTGGACAATTCTTCTTCTTCTTCAAGTTCCACTCCTATCGGAGATTGGAAATCATTCTGGCAATTATAATTTTATTGGTTACTCGCCTGAATAGTTCAATTGAACTGCATCCAAACCATTCACGGAGATTGCGTAGCCACGAGATTTTACGTCTTCCTACGCTTCTCTACCTTTGATTTTACCCTGCATTATATTCCTTAGTAGTTCGTACTTTTCACCTTTCATGATGTGCCCTAAGTATTCCAATTTCCTGATTTTTATGGAATTTAAAAGTTCGCATGGTTTTCCCAGGTAGTTGTTCGAGAACTTGTTCGTTTGTTTTGCGATCCATCCATGATATTTTCAATATACGTCGGTAACACCACATTTCGAATGCTTCTAGGTTTTTATTGTTGGATTTTTTAAGTATCCAAGCTTCGACTCCGTCAAGAGCAAATAAAAATTACCCACCCAGACAAACTCTATTATCGGTCCCAGTGGGAAATAGGAGTAGAGGCAGACCACGACTGAGACGGAGGGACGGTGTGGACGAGGACGCAAGGAAAATCGGCGCGGCAAATTGGCAACGGTTGGCGATGAACAGAAACGACTGGCGAAATAGACTGGGGAAGGTCAAGGCTCAACTAGAGCTGTAGCACCACTGATGATGATGAAGCTTCGACTCCATACAAAAGGGTAGAGAAAATATAACATTGAAGCATTCTTATCCTCAGCGATATATTGATATCGCGATTACAAAAAAGTTTTCTCATTCTATGTAAAGTTGACCGCGCAATTTCAATGTGGCATCTTATTTCTTTTGTCTGATCAGTATCTTCTGTGATCCATGCTCCAAGGTATTTGTACGAAGATATTTGTTCAATTTCTGTATTATCTAGTACTAGCGTAACTTTGATGTTTTGTGCTTTTGTAAATACCATGAACTTGGTTTTCTTCAAATTGATTTTTAGTCCATAATCGTTGCAATATATATTTAGTTGTTCAGCAAGGTGTTGCAGTTCTTCTAGTGTCCTGCCAGAAGGACGGTGTCGTCAGCATATCTTATGTTATTAAGTGGCTCACCGTTTATTATAAGGCCCTCACTGATCTCGGCAAGCGCTAATTCTATACAATAGCGGCTGGTAAATCAAGATTAGACAGATTTAGAAACGAAATAATAAGAGAATTTATGGATGTTAAGAAAATATATTAGAGGACATCAGAATACATTAACTAAGATGGTATGGACACTTTCAAAGAATGGATAAACACAGAATACCAAAGAAAGTATTAAACTGGACACTGCAGGGACAAAGAAAGCAAGGGTCATCTATCCAATGAAACTACAGCCCAAGCCCGTTTCCATGAACGCGTTCCCAGGCAGTTCCTGGCATCCTCATCGACTTCGTCTTCCCATCTCTTATTGGGTTTTTCAACAGGTTTTTTCCCTGTATTCTTGCATTTAGTAATTTTTTGGGAATTCTATTCTCATGCATGCGGACCACGTGCCTGCCCACCGTAATCTCTGCAGTTTAGTGTATTGTGCTAGAGTTGGTTCGCTATATTGCCTATATATTTTTGTGTTATACCTAAGTCGCCAGTTGTTGTTTTCACTTATTGGACCCAGTATCCTATAATATATATATATATATATATATATATATATATATATATATATATATATATATATATATATATATATATATAGAGAGAGAGAGAGAGAGAGAGAGAGAGAGATTAAGTCATCCACGTATCTCTTTATAAAAGGCACTACCAGCAGACTCTATACAATTTACGTTAAATGTTTTCAACCAACAAAACCCACACTTGCAATTCACATGCTAGGAAGAGCGGGAGGGATCTTTGCCCTTCCTTGACATGCGTTTGCATAGATGTGAGGATAATGTTGTGAAAACGCAATGGTATAGAAAACCTATATGTAGCAATAGATTCATAAGCTACCATTCCCACCATCCTCCTATAATGAAAACCAACCTAGTCCTAGCAATGAAAGAACGTGTCAAAAGGATATCACATCCAGATTATCTCCAACATGATCTTAACCTCTTACGGAATATTTTTGTTGAAAATTCATATCCTCTAAGACTGATTAATAAATTGATTTTTAATGTTCCATTTTTTAACAGAAATAACATTCTCACTAATTCTCAATCAGTGCCCTCAGCACAAAACAATTCTTCTCAAACAAGTGTGTATTTTTATGCCCTTCCGTATATTCCAAAACTAACCGTAGAACTTAATTTAACTAAAATTTTCAAAGAATTTAAGAACATCAAAATAGCTAACAAGAACATCAAAACCATACGTCAGCTGTATAGCAAAATAAAACAACCCCTAACTACTTTAGAGTCAAGAGATGTTGTTTATTGCATTCAATGTACTGAATGTCCATCCACGTACATTGGTGAAACTGGAAGAAATCTGTCTAGTCGTATTATTTCTCATAAGAGTGACTGTAGACTAAATAAACCCAATTGTGCTTTGGCAGAACACACTATCGATCTAGACCATAAGATAGATTTCAACAATGTAAAAATATTAGCCAGAGAGAAAAATAAATTTAAGAGAACATTCTTAGAAATGGTACATATCAGCAGGAGTGATAACAACAATCTGAATAAAAGATCTGAGATCCAGAATCTTAGCAAAATTTACAATTTTATTTTGACTTTTGACTAAGGTCTTCTGCATCTCAGAGTGTTTCATGTCTTGTTTCTTAAATTCCATTATTAATTGCTATAATTATCATGATTAACTTCAGTTATTATTTAGATGTTCATTTTGTTTTTGGTTGTTTGTTTTTTTTAAACCTAGTTACTAAATACTATTTTCTTTTTATTGTTTGACATAATGAACTTTTTTTAAATTTCCCTATGAATCTTACTTTCTGGTAAGTTTTTATAACTTTTATATTACATTAGCCTAATTTTATAACACAGTAATTTTCATTGTAGACCTTGATAAAGGTGGCAAACAACCACCGAAAGCTCGGATTTCAGAATAAATAGTACGCCTTAGCAAAGTTCTATTTTTTATTGACTACCACACCAAAAAGGAAAAAAGTATTTACATATTTTTTCCAAACTAGTCAAAAAAAAATTTTGGACTACCTTATATATATATATATATATATATATATATATATATTATATATATATATATATATATATATATATATATATATACAGATTGAACGAAATAAATTCGGAACATAGGAATATAATGTATTTCGGCTCAATTCTGCGGTAAGAGGTTGGCCAACAAAAGGTTGTCAAATAATTATATTATAAAAACCCAATACTTCTGCGGGCTGCTGGATTCTGAACTCATAAAAATTGAAAGCTACACATAAATCTACGATTTTATTATGCTGTCAAACCAGTTATAGTCCAGGAAATGAAGTATTTCACCTCGCAATTTTTTCGTGCTGCGTGGGTTGACTTGAAATTTAACAGAAGGTAGGTAATAGCCTAAGGATCAAAATCTATATCGAACCAAAGTGCGCCAAAGCCTAGGGGGTGGTTGCCACCCCATCTCCGGGTTAAAAATTTTTTTTACGTTTTAACTACAGGTTTCGATTAAAAAAGTGATTCTAGACAAAAAATGTGCTATACATTTTTTTTATAAAATGATATTTTTCAAGTTATTCGCGATTAAAAGTAACAACTTTTAGATGAAAAAATCCACGTTTTTAATCGATTTTTCGCGAATAACTCGAAAATGGTGCATTTTATCAAAAAAATTGTAGAGAACAAATTTGTAGCTTTTAAAAAGACAAATACAATTCATTTTTAAAATGTTTTTGCGATATAATAGGAACCGAAATTCGCCCTATCAATGTTCAGAGGTTTTCTTCAAATGCCAAATTTGAAAGATTCAAAGTCAGATATCGGGAAAATGATGCATTTTTGGAAGACAACTCACATGACCTTTTTTAAAGCATAAATAGACCTATCATAAAAAAAGACTCTAGCTCAAAAATTGAGTGAGTTATGATAAAAATAAGGTCAATACCTCATTTTTTACGAAAAAAATCGATGAAAACAACCCCCTAACCACCCACGTAATTAAAATCGATCTTCACCCTTCTGCAATTCCCTTTGTACATGTATTGTTAATACGTCCAAAAAGTTTGACCCATTTAAAATGCTTAGTTTTAGAAAAAGTACAGCTTAAAACGAGAAACGATTTACAATTTCATATTTTTTACCCTTCTTTTTTTAAATATGCCCGAAAATACTGAATATATGAAAAAAATAAAAATTACCAAATTGTAGCTTTTTTAATGACTAAAATTATCCTTTATTTAGATTTGTTGTACAATGAATATTTGGCGAGATATAGCCGTTTAAAGCATCGATTTACGATCAAGCACCATCTTTTTCGATCCCTTTAAACTAACCCCATTTAAAAACCAACGGTTCCAAAAAGATTTAATTCACAGATCCTTGTAGCTCTTAAAAACCTCTACAAATCGTTTTTGAAGAAACACTCTATCGTTAAAAATTAAAGGAAATACGTTAAAAAAACCAGTTAATTTTTTTCCGGAAAATTCCATTAGTATAGTACAGTACATTTCGGAGCATAATAATCTACAAAACATTAGCTAGTGGGGCGTTATACATTCGAAATTTTAAGCGTTCTTATTTTGAAATCCCATACAACAGAATAAAACATCTGCTCATATGTCTATGGCTTGGCAATGAAAATATCAGAGCAACAGATTGGGGATGGTATTCCAAAGATGGGTATATTATTACCTGTACGCATGAACAAACAACCTGCACCCGATGAACTTTTGAAAATTATTTTTTGCCAATGCAAAAAAGGATGCGGCGTTTCATGTGGGTGCAGAAAAGTTGGTTTATACTGTAACTCTACTTGTTCTGGGTGCTCAGGTGAAGGGTGCAATAGTCCACCAATAATTGAAGAAGATGAGGATGACATAGATCACGATGAAGATGTAATTGATGACGAATAGAATTAATATTATAATTGTTTTACCTATAAATGTAAATATTTTCAACTATTTATGTAAATGTATAAGAATATAATTATGGTGCCTTTTTATGTTGATAAATTTTTTTGTATTTAATTCTACTTTTTTTAATTTATATCTTATAAATTAGTTTATAAAAACTGCAATGTTGTAAAGGGTGATTTTCAAAAGTTGAAAAGTTGCAAAATTTTGGCAAAAAATTGTTTTCACCTACAGCACTCATCACAATTGATTTTTAAGGGTTGAAAATGTATGAATTTGTATTTTAAAGTATAAAAAAATCACTATTTAACTATTCCAAACCAAATTTCACTCATCTTAAGATTTGTAATATTATTTTACAATTTTTGAAAATTAGGGGTAGTTTTCAGCCCTAAGAACAATCAGGGTTCATCGGCATGACATAAACTATAAAGCAGAGGGTGAGTTGAACTTAATTCCAAATTTTTATGCAAATCGTTCCAAGGTGAAATCATTTTCTTCGCATTACTAATTTTTTTATATTAATCTCTAATAAGGGTCGCTTTTTAAGGGTTGAAATATGATGGAACTTTATTCAAAAGCACGAAACTATCATTATTTAATTAATTTAAACCAAATTTTACCCATATTCAGGTTTAATATGTTATTTTATAATTTTTGCCTATTAGGGGTAGTTTTCACCCCTAAAAACAATCAGGGTTCGTCGACATGACATAAACTATAAAGCAGTCGGTGAATTAAGCTTAAATCCAAATTTTTATCCAAATCGATCCAAGGATAAAACATTTTTTTAGAATTAGTAATTTTTTTACATTAATCTCTAACAAGGGTTGCTTTTTAAGGGTTGAAATATGATGGAACTCTATTCAAAAGTATAAAATAATCGTAATTTAACTAATTCAAACCAAATCTTACCCATATTCAGGTTTAATATGTTATTTTATAATTTTTGACAATTAGGGGTAGATTTCACCCCTAAAACCCTTCAGCGCACTTCGGTTCGATATAGATTTTGATCCTTGGGCTATCACCTACCTTCTGTTAAAATTTCAACTGGATACATGCAGGACGAAAAAATTTGCGAAGTTTTAACTTTTTTCGAGCATCACTTCCTGAACTATTATCACTGCCTTAGACAAACCCGTCTTACGCAAACAACATTGTTACGAGACAGATAGTTGAACGATATTTTATACAATGTCTATACCCAGGTATGGATTTATTTTTGTCCAAGTTTTATATTGGTCCACTATTTCAAATGCAGTTTAAACAGACATGTATTAAATTGTATGTTCCGTTTTAATTTGGTTCAATCTGTATATATATATATATATATATATATATATATATATATATATATATATATATATATATATCCAATTGACGGATGATAAATAGACTAGAAATATTCTAAAATGACGACCAAGATAAGAGGCAGAAAAGAAGCAGAGGACGACCACCGACTAGATGGATGATCTTAAGGGCATTACCACAAATTTAACACAACAAGCTAAATATCAAATTATGTGGAACGTCTTATGGAAGGCCTACGTTCAGCAGTAAAAAGATATAGTCTAAATTAATGAACAAAAGACTGATATTTTTTGTACACACTTATGACAAGTCGAAAGAAAATGTAAAAAGTATTTTTGAAGTGTGTATATATACACACTTCAAAAATACTTTTTACATTTTCTTTCGACCTCTAAATTAATGGTATTATATATTGTTTTAGAGTAATGTTTGTATCTTCTGTAATAGCGGAGAAATATAACAATTTATTGGTTTTAGAAGTTAACTTTGACCAACCAGCTTACTTAAAGTTCCAGAAACTTCTAGTAGTGGTTTACGTATTGAAGAAGCTAGATATACTGACAGAAAAGTTTTTGCTATCACATAAAACGTTAAAAACTGTCCAAGAGAGGGTATGGACAATTTTTGGGGTCACAAAGGATCATGATCAGTTGTTGAAAATAAACCTGAAGTGATATGAAAGTCAGTTTTGTGTCCAGTATTTAACGAAACTGTAATTTTACTCGTAGAAATTAAAAAAAAATTCGTAAAATTTAATAAACTGTTATTTATACAATTTTAAAAAAGAAAATCAAGTTATTGAACTAAAAAATATTGATTTTCTGTAGTAACTAACGAATTATAACAAGATATTTCGTAGAAAATATCTCGTATGGTTACTACATTATACACTTCTTTGATTAAAGCACGTAAAAATTGAAATAAATTGAATTTTTTCTATTTTATATTTTAGCACAGTTCATTGAATTATTCTAAACCTTCCCTTTACCTATCCAATAAGACGTTTTTTTGTTGTTGTGATAAGGTCTTTTCTGAAATATATTCAACAGGAGCAAAATCAAATTAAGTCCCTGGTTTAATGTCCTTTCTTAATAGAAGTCTTTCAATATTAATAATGCCGCTTCAGTAATAACATAAAACCTCCGAGGCAAAGATTCATTATTCCACGAAAAACTTTTAAGTCTTTCGTCAAATAATTAAGTTATTTTCTGGTTCATGGTTCATTAGATTAATTTGAAGTAAAAACAATACTAACAGTATGTCTGGAAGTTTTATGTCTATCAAACTAAATATCTAATATTAGTCAATAAAATATATCGATGCATTAGCCGAAATTTTATGTTATAAGTTATCCGTAATATATTTTAATAATGTGCTCAATGATGTTGATGATATTCCGTCTCATTTTATACGGATAGCAACCATCATGTACAAGGCAGGAAAAATACCAGTAGAGTGGTTCAAATCGGAGTTCGTACCAATGCCCAAAAAAACAGGAGCAAAAGTTTGTGAAGATTATAGGACCATAAGTCTAATGAGCCATTTGCTGAAGCTGTTTTTAAAAGTCATCCACAAAAGAATTTACCAGAAATGCGAGGAACAAATTGCACCCAATCAGTTTGAATTTGTGAACGCCGTTAGTACGAGGAAATCTTTATTTAGCGTGCAGGTAGTGTTTCAGAAATTTAGAGATGTGAGCTGTAATGCTTTTGCATGCCTGATTGACTACAAGAAGGCTTTCGATAGAGTCAGGCATAAACAGATGATGGAAGTGCTGAAGAGTACAGGGATTGGCGGAAAAGACTTAAAAATAATAGCTAACCTGTATTGGAATAAATCAGCGGTACTCCGAATAGATGGAGAATATACAGATCAGGTCAAAATCTTAAGGGAAGTGGGACATTGGTGCATAATTTCACCACTGATATTCAATCTGTACTCGAAGCACATTTTTGAAGAGGCTATAAAAGATACTGATGAAAGCATCCCAATAAATGGAGTCAAGCTCAATAACCTGCGGTATGCAGATAATACAATAGCGTTTTTCAATACCATAGAAGGGTTGCAAAACTTAATGAACAAAATAATGGAAACAAGTAGAAAAGTAGAAAATATGGACTGGATATAAACACCAGCAAAGCCAAGCTAATGATCATCAGCAAGGAAAACATAAATGGATCAAATCTGTATCTAAACGAAATGAGAATTGAACGTGTCTCACAATACAACTACTTGGGAACTATAGTCAATGAGTCGTGTGACAATAAAATTAAAATATCACATCGGAAAGGCAAGAAGTGCATTCTTGACTACGAGTTCTGTATTCAAGGGCCATGACCTCACCCTAGAAACGTGGACATTGAATTCGGAAACTCTATCCAAAGTTCATGCTTTTGAGCTATGGTCATACAGAAGTATCCTAAAGATACCATGGACAGACAAAATCACCAATAAAGAAATATTGCGAACGATGAACACAACTGCAGATTTGGTCAACATCGTGAAGGGCTGTAAGCTGCAGTACTTGGGACATATAATGAGAAATCAAGGCAGATACGAGCTACTTCAATGCACTTTGCAAGGTAAAATATCCTAGCTTGCTATCCTGAGAGCATGGTGCAGAAAGATCTTAACACAGCTATTTCGTATAGCAACCAACAAAGTCGTCATAGCTAGAATGATCGCCAACGTTAGGAGCGGACAGGCACTCTTAGAAGAAGAACCATCGTAGCGGTTTGAATCCTTACATAAACTCCTGATTAGGGACTCATTCAAGCTCTTTCAAATACAACTCTTTAAAAAATAAGGTTAAAAAAAGATTAAATTATTCTTATTGCTCTTAAAGAATCTACAAAATTGTTTTTCTAAACAGTTCATAACTTAAAAGCTAACCGAGTTATGAGTAAAAACCAGTCACATATCTCAGGAGATATCAAAACGCTTATACTGAAGCATTCTAAGATACACGTAATGTTCTATTAAGGCACAGACATACTTTCACCCATCCTCATTTCACAAACTAATGAGGGTTGTATTTTAAGTTGAAATAAAATAAATTCATAACATTTTAATTTAAAAGATTATTTTATTTATAGTTGTAATGGAAAATAATACTTAAACTTCTCGAAGTTCTTCGCAAGGGATGGTTTTTATAGGGGTAGAAATTAAGTGGTGAGAAATTTAAATAATACCAAATTTTTATATATTTAAAGTTTTAATAATTCCAAATTGCCTGAATTTACAATTATACGATTTTTTTTTTTTTCTAAAAGGGATAGTTTTTACACGAGCCACCTTCTTGAATGTAAAAAAGTTTATAACCAATAGACTAGAAGTAAGAACTAGGCTATTACTATCTATCTATCTATAGCCCAAAATCTATTCATGTGTTGAATATAGACCTCCTTCATTTGTCTCCATTTGTCTCTGTCTTCTGTTTGTCTTTTCCATATTGGACCTGCACTTTGCTCAATGTTATCTTTCCATCTTAACAGTCGGGAAACAAAATAATTCAAAAGTACCTAGTGATGATAACAGTAATTTAGCAGACAAATTTAACCACCATTTTGTTGAAATGGCTCCAAAGTTACTTGCCGCTTTGGATCCTACTAAAATAGATGGGTTTACATCATCATCAAAAACCGTAATAGTTCTTCTATGTTTTTATATCCAACTAACCCACAGGAAATAACTAGTATAGTCGGAAGTTTTAAATCCAAACACAGTTGAGGTTTTGATCAGATTTCCCCTAAGTTATTAAAACAATGCATTCATGCTCTCGCAGATCCACTGACGGATATTTGTAATGCCTCTTTTCAACAAGGAATATTTCCTAATATCTTTAAACTATCTATTGTAATCCCTTTATTCAAAAGTGGTGATAAAGATGACCTTAACAACTATCGTCCGATAAGTCTCTTATCTGTGTTTTCAAAGATAATTGAAACTCTAGTTTATACTAGAATGAACGCATTTCTGAAAAATCATAGTGTCTTGCATAATTTTCAACATGGTTTTACATCTTCTAAGAGCTCTTGCAAATTTCGTCAGCTCAGTGTTGGATGCTTTGGACAGACGAGAGAAGGCTTGTGCTTTATTTCTCGATTTGTCCAAGGTTTTTGACACTTTGGATCATAATTTGTTGTTAATAAAACTTGAGGGGATTGGTATTCATGGTATAGTTCTAAAATGGTTTACTTCCTACCTAGAGAATAGAAGACAAAAAGTAAAGATAACATCTAATGGACTTTCATCCGAATCATAACATTCGATAACGAATCAAACACATTGGATATCCATTATGGTATCCCTCAGGGTAGTGTATTGGGTCCTCTACTTTTTATAGTATTTATTAATGATATAACTTTGGTAACTAATTTACTGACTGGGGTTAACATTATCAGTTATGCGGATGATACCAACATTCTAGTCACAGGAACGTCTGATCAAAATTTGCAAAATAAAACTTCACAGATACTATCCACCATCAAAAGTTATTTCTTATTAAACAAATTAGTTTTGAATGTAGTAGAAAGAATTTGAAGTATATGATTTTCACGTCAAATAATTTATTAAACCATCAAGCCACTATAGAAGCAGCAATAGATAAAACAGACTGCACGAAGTTGCTGGTGGTACTTCTAGACAGTAATTGTAAATGGTCAAACCACATTTCTAATTTGAAATCCAGATTAAGTAGCGCATGTTATGCATTGAGAATTCTTTCACGTCTCTTTCATACATCAATATTAAAAACAGTATACTTTGCCCATTTTTACTCAATAGCCAAATATGGCATGTCTGGAATTGTATCTCTGAATTAGAGCAGATATTCGTACTTCAGAAAAGAGCTATTAGGATAATGTATAAAATGAAATTTAGAGATTTTTATAGAGGCTTCTTTAGACAAAACAATATACTGACAATTCCTAGATATACGAATGAATTTACATCAGCCAAACTTTCGGAGGTGTGTGCATCAATACATTTGTGAGCTAGAGCCATATTCTAAAAATAATTTTGAAGTATGTTTTATCGTGTTAATTAATTTATATAATTTTAGGATTTATGTCTGTATTATGACTTGTCTCATACATGTAATTTGTATAATGTCGCATGTGATCAATAAATTTGACTTGACTTGACTTGACTTGACTTGACATCTCATTTGCGGTCGACCTCTTGATCTTTTTGCAGTATATGGTCTCCAGTGGCCAATGTCTTTATTCCATCTTCCATCCTGATATTTTTCGTTAAGCCCAGCCCATTTCCATTTTAATTTCAATGCATGTTCGACAGCGTCTGTTGTTTCGGTTTTGTATCTTATCCACTCGTTCCTCTTTTTGTCTCTTAACGATATTTCCAACATTTGTCTTTCCATAGCTCTTTGAGTATTCTTTATTCTATTTAAGTTGCTCTTGGTACACGTCCACATCTGCGCACCGTATGTCAGAACAGGTAGGACGCATACATTAAATACCTTCGTTCTTAATTTTAAAGGTATTTTTTGATTTTTGATAGTATATGAGAGTTTTCAGAATGTAGCCCATCCCATTCTTATTCTTCTGGGTATTTCTTTAGTCTGGTTACTTTTGTCTGTTCTGATAGCTTGTCCTAAGAAAATATATTCTTGGACGTGTTCTATGTTTGTTCCACCTATGGTAATTACTGATTTGTCTTCTGTATTAGTCATTATTTTAGTTTTCTTAAGATTAATTTTTAGTCCTTTCCCAAGAGATGTTTTTTCTAGGTCTGAAATAATTATTCGTAGTTGTTCCATAGTTGTTGCTATCAGGAGTACATCATCAGCGAATCTTAGATGATTTAAATATTTCCCTTTTATACAAATCTCTTTATTGTCCCAGTCTATAGATTAAAAAATGTCTTCCAACGCCAGAGTAAATAGTTTGGGTGAGATTGTATCCCCTTGTCTGACACCTCTACAAATTCTAATTAATGGAGTTTGCAAATCTCTGTCTAGCTGAATTCTCATAGTGGCGTTTTGGTATATATTGTGGATTAACATTCTATATCGTGAATCTATTTAGCAATTAACTAGTGCTTCTTCCACTGCCCATAGTTCTTTGCTATTAAACGCTTTTTCATAATCAACAAACGCGAGGTATATTGGAAGGTTGTATTAATTGCTCTTTTCTTTATTCATCAATATTTTAAGAGTGTGAAGGTGGTCGGTTGTGCTGTACCCCTTTCTAAATCCTGCCTGCTCAACTGGTTGGTATGCATCAAAGTTGTTGTTTAGTCTAGTTGTGATCACCTTAGTGAAAAATTTATAGATTTGTGACATGAGAAATATTGGTCTATAGTTAGCTAATTTTCATCTATTTCCTTTCTTATATATCAGAATTGTATCTGCCTTGTTCCACTCTTGCGATATTTGTCCTTCAAACAAACATATACTGAAAAGTATCTTTAGGTAGTCTTTTACTTTTTCCCCTCCTTCTTTTAACATTTCTTTAGCCTTATTTCTTTTCATATCTCTAATTGCTTTTTCTATTTCTTCTTCGGTTATGGGGGGTAATATTTTAGATTTTACATTCATTATTTTCTTTTTTAGGTTTTGTTGAGTTGTATCAGGTGGACTGTTTTTAGAGCTGTAGAGGTCACTATAATATTCCCTTGCTATTTTAGATATTTGGGTTCTGCTTTTTTCTATCACACCTCGTTTATTTTCCATCTATATGATTTTATTTCTTCCTAGGTGGGACTTGATAAATATTAAGTTTCTGTTTTCTTTTATAATCTTCTCAATTCGTTCTTCTTGATGCCGTTTGAGATCTTATTTTATATGTCTTCTTATTTCTGTATTAAGGATTTTGTATTCAGTTGTACTTCTTTAATTTTCTTGTAGTAGGCTTCTCCGTTGTTGTAGCTTGTCTAAAGATATGGCACTTAGTTTTGATTTTTTGTCTGATTTTGCTGGTGCTACTTCTAAGCTAGTCTTTAGGAGTTCTTCAGTGATGGCTTTGTTTAGTTGATCTAGATTTAAGTCTGTTATCTTTAGTTCTTCAGCTGTTCTTAATTTGTTTTGGTATTGTTCTTTATTCTCCTTTAATTTTTCAGGGCGGACTTTTTTCTTAGAGTGCACATATTGTCTTCGACCTTTTTTTGTTTAATACTTATTTTAGCCCGTATCATTCTGTGATCACTACCAGTAGAGATTAAGTTTATTACTATGACTATTAAGATTAAGTCTTCGAAAATGTTCTTTTTGTTTGTTAGTATGTAGTCAATTTCATTTTTGAAATGAAATGAAATTGACTACATACTATTACGATGATATGTATTCCATAAGTTAATGGAAGCCCTTAAAATATTACATACTACAGGCTATTACGATGCTATTCCATAGATTATTGTATGCCGTTAAACTATGGAGGTTGAAAGAAATCAAACCTACATAAATAAAAGGTGTTATAAAGACAACAAGTTATATCAAAATTAATTTATTTTTCGTTTTCACAAATTGACGTGAATCTTATGTGACAGACTGTACTTCTTGCCTCAAAATATTTGTGTCATAAATACCTTATATAAGGGTCTTGAGTTAAGCCGACGCCGGCTTGTCGATTTTTTTATATAAGATTTGGTTCAAGCAGAAAGAAATGCAGATGTGATTTTGTGTCTCAAGTGACTAGCTGAACGTGCGGCTGTGTGTGCTGTATTCGACGGTACCTCAGCCATCTCTTCTCCTCCAAAATGGAGGAAAATGTATTAAAGCAAACTCTTTAATTAGTAATAGTGGTTTTGTACATATTCTCTAGTTATTAAACGTGTAGTATCGATTGATTACGCTTTATTTCTTCCTAAGTACAACCCGATCAAGCCAAACACGTAAGGAATCATCGCCGTGAAGTCTGCTTACATATATCGAAGAAAACTCTTTAGCAGTCCGTGGTCCTAAAATATTTGGTACTGTTAATGCTGGAGAAAGAAATTTAACAACTTTTCCCCAAACAATGGGTAAAGATCAGACAAAGTTCCATCAAGAGGTATTCGAACCGCAGTGCTTTCGTAGTATATTAGATATACCATGCGTATTCTGTATAATAAATAAAGAAATGTTGGGAAGAATGCGCAAAGAACATAAAATAATGCAAACATTTAAAAAAAGAAATCTGGAGTACTTTGGTCATAATGAGGCGGTCTAGATATATGCAATGCTACGACTAATAATGGAAGGAAAGATAAAATGCAAGCACAGTATTTGAACGAGTTTAAATTAAATTTCTTTAAAAAAATTAAATCAAAAAAATTGTCTGTTTAAAATTTGAACAAACAGTTACCTTGATTTACATATTTCCACTTCACAAAAAGAACTTGTTATATCTCTGTAGCATCCATCCAGAGATCAGCAGCAAACACATCCATTTGGGGCCGAAACAGGAACAGGACATCCATTGGGGGCCGGAACACACCAGGGAAAACGGGAACTCACAAAAAAAAACATAAACCCTCCAACAGGAACCAGACTTGTCAAAAATCTCGAAATATCGAGCGAAAACTTCACTACTTCCGGCAAATTAATGCCGGTCACTTCATACTGGACAAAATCCATCACTACTGCTACCTATTTCCACCACAATCAACGAAAAAACAGAAAATTTTACAAACTTGACATGAAGTTGGACATAACGCTGAACCGTTCTTGCTCGCGGTTCCAACGAGAGTAACGAAATTAAAAATTTGTTCGCTTAACTTAGAAATAAACAAACTGCTGAAATAGCAAAACCAACAAAACGGCGTTAATATCCTTTTGCGACGCATAAACTTGAAAAGAAATTGCCGAAGTAAAATAAACAACTCTTAAATGGTTTTATTACTCGGCGACAAAACACTTTTGAGTACTTTGAAAGATATGAACTAACAACACGGAAAAATTCTTCGTTTCATTTTTTAAAAATATATAAGGAGTTTTTAATATATTTTTTTATACGAGGAGGTTTCAATATACTCAAAAGAATCAATGAAATTGAAAATGCTACAACTAAAGAATCCTACTTTAATAGGAAGATATAATAGAATCATGTAAAATACATAAACAAACCTAAATTTTTATTATATTTGTAAATATTATTTTTATCAAACAATATAGCATGTTATAATTCTTTTTTCTTTATTTCAGGTATTTGGCAATAGTATATCCACTCCAACCGAGAATGTCCAAGACTTCTTCAATATTTGCAATAACTTTTATTTGGTCTGCGAGTATGCTACTGGCACTACCTTGTTTGTTGTATTCCAGAACAGTTACTCACAAGTAAGTAAAATCATTTTTCATTTCTCATATACACTCTGCCGCCAAATTAACAGGACACAGATTAACAGAAACTCTTAAAGAGGGAAAACTCACATTGTATCTTTATGATCTCTAATTTTGATTGTCGATCCTGTATGTTCGAATATAGAACAATAAAGACGACGACTAAACCCAGAGAACTTAATGTCTATGCTTGTATAACTCTGGCCCGATGGTAAAACTTTAGCAATGGTAAAATAGCACGATAAAAAAAGCTATCATAATTTTGTTCCTGATGACTCAAAACCTTTTTATGAAAACTATGGGTTCTGCCTATGTGATAGATATGGAAAAGTTCAATGTGCCATTTCTGGATTTTGATTCAAATATCCGGGATACGGGCTAATTATTGTAAATTTATGAATAAAATGTAATACATTTTGTATCATTGGATCATTTAAAAAGTTATAAAAATGTGAGAATATTTACTTATTTCAAACCTTTTAACCTACAGAAGTTCAATTTTAGAAATAATTTGTAAAATTTGCAATATTTGCAATTTGGCTTCTCTCTATTTAAAAATGTTTACCAATAATCGCTCCGTGCGTGACCATGGTAGGGGTACATTGAAACGACGCCAGCGTGCATAGCGGCGAAATATGACAAAATTGGAATATTGGACAAAATATTTTTACGCATAAATTTTATCAAAAATATGTGCAAATACATGTTGCGTATTTAATTGTGCTAATAATAGCAAAAACAGTGAGTGTAATTTTTATAGGTTCCCAAAGATTACATATAAATTAGAGAAAAGAAAAAGATAAATTCCTGCTATTAATATGAAAAAGTAAATGTCACATAATTTCATTTTTACGCAATTGAAATAGGAAAAATTTAAATAATTTACCTTGAATGATATTTCATAATGCTTCAAGCTAACTGCAGATGACTTTAGCTTTTATATCATAACTTTTACTATTATTGTTTTTAATTATATGCTCTTTTGCGTGAAAAACTTGATTTGTCAGTACTAGATTTTTCCCTTTCTCTTACGTTTGGAATTGAAAAGATATATTATGATGAATTTTGAGAAACCCAGTTTTTAATGCTGCATTTATTTTGTACATAAACTGAAAAAATATAGTTAAAAAACTAATTTATTAATAATTGTCAATTTCGCATGTATTTAACAATGTCAAACATATGTCATATGTTTAACCTGAAAATTGGGACTCCAAAATTGTCAGAAAAAGGCGGTAGGTGTCGTGTCAGTCACGCACGGAGCGAAGTTTACTTTTGCAATGATTGGAGTACTTAAGTTATATTTATTTGAATTAAAAATATTACATTTTTGTTTCAGCGTAAAAAATAAACTGCGAACTGGTTGTATACTTGTGTGGCCAGATGAGAAACATTATGGTTCAACTTATGATTTATGGTAAGTAGTTTTTAACGAAATATTTTAACGATTTATTTTAATATTACAAGAAACAATGTATTGTTTACGATGTTATATCCTATACCATTGTACGAAGTTAAGTAGTGGACTCTACCTGCAAGAAAATTCAGGCTTTTTAAAAATCGCTTTATAATCAAATCCTAAAAATGTCTAATACCGGCCACGTTACTTATCAGGATGTGTTATTAGAAAGCCAAAAAAAGAACGGTTAATCACAATAAAAACAGCCAAAATCGAATACCTCGGTCACATCATTAGGAACAGCGAAAGATATGGATTGCTACAACCAATTTTACAGAATAAATAAGAAGAAAAACGGGACCCACGAAGGCAAAGGATTTTCTTTCTGATCTAGGTATGTGGTTCAACCAGGGATGTGTAAGAGAGGGGATATGACATAAGTAGATGGATTTACTTCCGTCATATTGGATAGTACTCTCTGTCAAAGTGTTAATTTCAAGTAGTGGTTACAAATTTATATGGGAGTCAATGAGTCAATCTGCGCAATCATTAAATATTTAATGCTATAGGTAAGAGAGGACAGAAAGAGAAAAGAATTAGTTATATAGGTATATGGTGCATCGTTTGCTGTATATAAACATTTGACCTGTAATAGGAGTATAGCAAATGAAGGATTATATCAATATTTTAATGGAAATATATATTTTTATTTTTATATATATATATATAAAAAAAGTTGAATGCAAAAAAAAATTTACACATACTCTGCAGTAAGATTCATTGTTTATTTTGTTATTAATATAAAAATTACAATACAATAAATACACTGCAACATAATTCAATATAATAACACAATATAAATTAAAATGCAATATTCATAAGTATTTAAAACCGCCAATATACATAACTTACTTTACGAAGATAAAAATAAAAAACCAACAACTCGGATTATGTTGTAAATTTGCATTAAGTATACCATATTACTTACTCTTTCTGCGTTGATATTTGTCACGTCAAAAATCAATAGGATATGTCCATATGTCAATAAGAGTCTTATGACTCTTGACAGCTATAGGATCATTTTTGAGTTTAGTCATCAAATCTTACCGTACATGTTTCTACATATATTTTCTACATAGAATGTTTCTGTGTAGTTTTTAGTATGTGAGTATTCCGTGTAAGCCTAGAATCAAAAGATACCCCTAGGGATTTTGTTTCTTTAAAAAATAAAATTTATGTTCCTCCCAGCACTGGTGATTTTAGGCCTGTCTGTCACTGTATTTTTTATGAAGTTGACGATTTGTGTTTTTAGCATTGACTATCAGTCTCTCTTGTTTACACATTTATCAACTATATTTAGGGCTGTTTGCATTCTCCTAGATATCAGCTGGACCAATTTGTCCCTGACGATAATTAAATTATTGTCAGCGTATCCTAGACAATAAAAGTCTTTTTTTTTAGTGGATAGATTTTTGGAAAGATTATATACGAAGGTTGTCCAAAGTAGGGGCGATAAACTATTCCTTGCAGACAGCCTTCATATTCCTGCTCTTGCTTTGATGGTTGCATATTACTATTCACAGAGTGAATATTACTATTTTATTTTTCAAGAATGTCATTATCCATCTTCATATTACTGCATTTGTGCGTCGTCTACTTATTGCCTCTATCAAAGAGTTGGGAGTTATATTACTAAATGCACGTCCAATATCTAAAAAAAGTGCCACTGCTATATCTTTGTCCTCCAGTGAGTTGGAGATAATCCTATTTAGATCATCCAACGCTAAGTCCGTGGATTTAACAGGTTGGTATGCATAATAACAATTGCTTAGAGAATTATGTTTTTCCACTTCGTGGCGTAGGTACTTATCCAGAAGCTTTTCCAGCAGTTTTAATATAAAGAATAATGGGCTTATTAGTTTTTTTGTTTATGGAGTTTGATCTAATACTTTACGTATCTTAGGCAAGTATATGATTTTAAGTATGGGCGTACGGCTTACATGCTAAACTTGCTTTGAGGAGTTTCATATGTTTTATATCAATACTTCTAAGCCTATATGCAAAGGTATCAGATATATACCATCTATTCCTGGAGACTTATGCAATTTGTTTATAGCTCATTCAATTTTGCTTGGTTGTGTGATTACTGTGGCTATTTCCCAATATACACAACTTGGCCTAGTTGGCCTTTGATCTATGTTGGTTTCATCATCATCCAGCCCCTATTTATCACGTCAACTGCTGGACATAGGCCTCCCTTAAACTCCTCCATTACTCACAATTTTGTGCTCATTGTTGCCAATTTTTAGTGATACGCCTGATGTCGTCGGCCCAACGTGTAGGTGGTCTTCCTCTACTGCGTTTGTCTGCTCTTGGCCTCCAATTTGTAATTTTGCTCGTCCATCGTGAATCGTGCATTCTCGCTACATGGCCTGCCCAGTTCCATTTTAGTTACGCTATGGGTTCCACAACATCAGTAATACTCGTCCTTCTTCGCAGATCTTCGTTTCTTATTCGGTCCCTCAACGTCACTACCAGCATAGACCGTTCCATTCGTCTCTGTGCCACTCTCAGTTTCGAAGCCGTGGTCTTGGTTAAAGTCATAGTTTCCGCCCCATAGGTCATGACCGGCAACACGCATTGGTCAAACACTTTTCTTTTGAGGCTGATTGGTATGTTGGCCCTAAGTGTGTCTCGCAGTTTTCCAAAGGCTGCCCATGTTTAAGTAATTCGTCTTTAGATCTCACATGTTTGGTTATCCCTGCTGATTCTTATTTCATGACCCTATGTTGGTTTACCTAATGAGAATTATTAAGGCCGAAAAGTGCATATTTATGAGTTCTCCTAGACCTTTCTCTTTGATCTCCGAAATTTTCTCAATCTCTTGAGGAAACTTACTTCTCTAATGGTATCACCATCCTTTGCCAGTACTTTATTGATATAAGAGCAGGCCGAAATATCTGTAATCTCTTCGCAAAACTTTCTCCTTAATGTTAGACTGATGGATTAAAAATACAAGCTTGAGAGAAAAAAAAGGTGATATTTTAGCCAACAAATAAGTGTAATATTTTTAATCATACTTCAATTAATTTAATTCATCTGCAATGTATTTAAAACAAAAAGTGATTTATTTAATAATTTATATTAAAACTTTTTTTGACATATCTCAGAATCTGAAAATCTGTAGCCAAAATGTTTTTATCAGTGAATAATGGTCACGTGGAAGAAATCATCATCAAAAATTATATCAAAAATTTTTTGGTAATACTTAGTTTTCAGAAAATTTAATTAAAATCATTTTTATTAATAATAATCATTTTCAAATTTATAGATTTCAATAATTTGTTTTTACTTAATACCTCTTAATAACTAATTTCCCTTAATAACATTTTTAATTTTACCATTTAATCATCTGCCATTGTTGGTGATGTCTGTCCTCAAACAAATATTTGAAATATAAGCCGTAATTATTTCATAATTTATTTGTTTATCGAGTATTGCATTTGTTTGTTTTATACCATAATTGAACTTCATTTCGAAATGACAAACCATCTATTATGAAATAATTGTTTATTTAAGCCCTGTGAATGACACTACTTTACCTTTATTATTAAAACTGAATATATATCTGTGGGCTCGGAGTTGTTTTGTTTGGCTAAATATATACGCCTACTCCTTATTTAAATACAGAACCATCTTTAAAGACGGTCGTCACAGGCTTATCGTAATTAGCAATTCGTCCCTACTAATTGCTTCATCGCACAAGCTAAGGGTGTTTTGATGGCTCCGAAATCTTGGCTGAATAATTTTATTTCAGACCTAATAGATGAACGGGTGGCTTGTCTGTATTGTTCTATACATACGAGGGGCTAATGTCCTTTAGAACAAGTAAAAAATATATAATTTCATATTAAATCTATTAAAAGCCTTCATTAACCTGCCAGGACTTGCTCTCTTAGAAAAAAAGTAATATTTTCAGTATTACTATACAACTTTTTGTATTTTTATTTTAATTAACACCATATTTTATTAATGCGTCATAAATGATATACATGATTTCTAATTATACACATGATATATATGGTCATTCGAGCCGGATAGTCATCTTCTTAACTGTTTTTATGTGTGTATAGGGTTTTCTATAAGCCTTGTCGGTCATTTTACTTTCTTCGCTTACGGTTTTTTATGGCGGTAGCATTACTAGCAGTTACCACGCTGCCCCCTAAAGATCTCCTTAGAAACGCCCATGGTCCAAATTAAAATATAAGAGGTCGCTGTAGTGTCAACTGTGGCTAAGCTATAAACGAAATCTTGGTTTGGTTGGCAGTTGGGGTCAAGACTCGATAATGCTTAGCAGCTTTTGCACATCTTTGGTGGCGAATTTGGCACAGATTTGAGAAGTGAGCGTGTTTTACATTTATCGAAATTTAAATTAATCTTTTTTTCTTCGCGTACCATATCAAAATTATCCGACGTTGGCGATCACCACTCCGAAGGCTTCTTGTTCTTCTGCAATATGGAATAATTGTCCTGCATTTGGTATCTGAGTCCATTGACAAATGTTTTTAACCACGAAACTTGTTTTTTTCCTACAGCTCTTTGGCCCTCTATTTTACCTTTAAGGATCAGTTAAAAAATTTTATATTTACTTCACCTTACTATATATCCCAAATAAGACATTTTTCGATGTTTAACAGTCTTTAGAAGTTCTCTATCTTTGTTGACGCTCTTTAGTACTTCATCATTAGTTTTTTTTGTTATCCAAGGTATCTTCAGCATTCGTCTATAAAGTCACATTTCAATTTTATTCATGGTCGATACTTTTAGCGTCCACACTTCAGCACTATACAAAAATACAGACCAAAGATAGCACTTAAACATTCTTTGCCTTAGTTCTAAACTGACCTGGTTATTGCAAAAAATGACTTCATTTTCATAAAATTAGTTCAAGTTATTGCTATTCTACGTTTTATTTCTATGTCTGGATCTAGTTGGTCCGTTATCATAGTTTTGCATCGGAATGTGGGTCACGACTAAACACTAAAAATTTGGCTTTGTTTGAGTTTATTTTAATGCCCATTTCCTCTCTTACCTCGTGAATACGATCAAGCAGAATTTGAAGACCTTCAATATTATCTGATAGAATTACTGTATCGTCTGCATATCTAATCACATTAAGTAGTTCCGCGTTGATTTTTATTACATATGGTTGTCTTTCAAGTGCCTTTTTAAATACCTGCTCCGAGTAAACATTGAACAATGTTGGCTACAAAATGCAATCTTCTCTGACTCCTCGTTGTATGGGGATTTCATCGGTGTAGTTATCTCCAATTTTTACGATAACTGTTTGATTCCAGTACAAATTTTTAATGACACGAATATATTTGTCATCTATTTTGATATTCTTTAGTATTTGCATTAATTTTACATGCTGTACTTTATCAAATGCCTTTTCAAAGTCCATGAAACATGCAAATACATTTTTTCTTTGGTCACAGCATTTTTGTAATAGGATGTTAAGCGCAAAAAGTGCCTCCTTGGTTCCCATAGCATTTCTAAAACCAAATTGGGTATCTTCAAGATCTTCTTCACATTTGCGAATCTTTCTGCTTTAAAGTATCCTGAGGAAAATTAAGAGTGTAGTTCATTAGGCTAATTATTCGATATGCTGAGCATTTTCTCACATTGTGTTTTTTAGGTATTGCGATAAAGATGGATTTGAGCCAATCTGCGGCAATCACTCCAGTGTTATATATTGAATTAAAAAGTCTTACTACTACTTTTATGTTATCATTCCATAAAATAGTTTCAGCGACTCAGTTGGTGTATCATCTGGACCACAAGCTTTTCTAATTTTAGTATTATTTATAGCATGTTCTACTTCGTATTTAATAATTTCTGGGCCGTCAGTACAGTTTTGGTAGAATTCGGCAATATTATTCCTGTCATCTTCAAACAAATCTGATATATATACAGCTGCCATTCTTTTCTTATTTCATACTCATTTACTATAATTTTGTTATTAGTGTCAACAAGTACAGAGGAAACTCGTTTTTTTAAATATATTACCGATTTTTTTCAGTTTTTTGTGCACATTCAAGTCGTGTTTAGATATTACATCCTCCATTTCGTCGCACCTTTCTCTCATGCATTTTTCTTTGGATAATTTGATTTCCTTTTTGATTCTTTTCCTTTTAGTTGATACTATCATTAAATATTAAAGCAACTCCAACTAAGCAAGAAACTTAAATAATAATAAATTAGATATTAAACTACGTCCTAATGACAATTGCTCCAAAGTACTAAAGCTGCGCACTAATCTCAGATTCGTCACCCATCCACCTATATACCCTTATACTCATACACCCAAACAATTGCACATTATTTAAAGAGCAATACTTGGAGAAATCAGCTTGGCTTATTTCAATCAGCCTTTCATCGTTGGTTTGGGTTGGTTTCTGTAGAGCCGAGAGGGTCAAACCCTATGTGGACCTGTTTACTGTGGATCAGCTGTTCCACTAGATAAGCTTTTGTTAATTTTAAATTCATATGAATACCTGAAAATCGTTTTATATATCTAAATTGTTGATACTTGTTTTGATTTACAATTAGTTAGACTGCTTATGTGTATATAATTAAGTAATTAAACTTTATATAGGTTGTTCAATAAGGGAGGGGAAAATTTAATGCGTTTTTTTTTAAATAGGTTTTTATAAAGAATCTCTGGGCCGACTAATTATATTACATATCTTATATAAATATATTAATTATATTATTTGGTATTTAGTTGATTTTTGGACACATATTAGTCCTATCGGTGAGTATCTTACCCCTTTGCATCTGCTGGGTAAGGTATTCATTTATTGTAACCATAGTTTTTTTCCTACCTTTAATACCTTACCTACTCTTGGTTTTCTTTGTATTGTAACACTAACATTTTGTGTTACCCTGACAGCATTTACTCCAACAGAGGTTCGACAACAAATAATAAAATTGTTAAATCCTAAGAAAGCTCCTGGCTATGATTTGATAACAGGGGAATTACTTCTGAAGCTACCGAGAAAAGCAGTGGTGCTATTAACAATAATATTTAACAGCATACTACGTCTTCTATACTTTCCAATAAAATGGAAATTTGCTTTAATTAAACAATTAAATATTATTAAAGTAAACAATCTAGACCTACCTATTGGGAGATTAGTTACTCCAACAAAACGTATAATCATTTCGAATGTCTGTCTCTCAATTCCTTACAATCTCGTAGAAAATGCTTTAAACGGCCTTAATTTAAAACTCGCTTCTACCGTCTCATTCCTAAAAACTGGAATTCAAGGAAATGAATATAGCCACATCCTCTCATTTCAAAGATAAGTATACATAATTGCACCTACTGAAAATTATGAGCTTCAGACCTCACTAGTCATTGAATTCGATTTCACACTATACCGCATATTTTTATCTACTGCTAGAAAGGAATGCATTATTTGTAAGCAAACTAGTCTAACAATCATCGGAAATAAAAACCTCATCAGCTACCACTTTAGAACAATTATCTTATAAACCTATACAAGGACAAAAAAGAGTAGTTTCTAGCGTACTTAGCACACCGAACTCCCACTCTATTGATTAAATAATATCTAACCCTTATCTTAAAAACTCGTCACTGAGACCTCCTTCTAAAGACTTACTTTTTGGTCTATAAGCTTTGGTATTAATTTCTCTGCTGAAAAACCGAATGTACTTAAATTTAGTCGAAGAACACGTAGCATATGATTACCTTAAATCACAGTAAATGGCACTCCGCTCACAATAGCTAATAAACACAAGATACTAGGTTTAATTTTTGATAGTTGATGAACATGGAAACTACAGATTACAGACGTCAAAACTTAGCTAGAATAAATTCATTAAAATTTCTAGCAAACCACCATTGGGGAACTGATGAAGATGTCCTAATTAAGCTATACAGATCTCTCATTAGCTCTCGACTAAATTATGTATGCTTTGTATACATGTCAGCATCAAAGATTTATTTAAGGATTCGTAACATTATTTACTGATAGATAATGAGAAATCGAGGCAGATACGAGCTACTCCAATGTATTTTGCAAGGTAAAATTGAAGGAAAAAGGGCCCCAGAACGAAGAAAAATATCCTGGCTTGCTAACCTAAGAGCATGCTATAGAAAGACCTCAACACAGCTATTCCGTATTGCAACTAACAAAGTCATCTTAGCCAGAATGATCGCCAACGTTTGAAACGGACAGGCACCCTAAGAAGAAACATTATTCAGAATACCGCATTACAAATATGTCTTGAGGCTTTCAGATCCAATCTTGTCGAGAAAATCTTCGCTGTGAAACAGATGAACTTCCCCTTTCGCTTCACAGGATACAACTTCTTCTAATATTCTTTGCTAGAGTGTCTTCAAATCAACAACCCTATATACAAGCTAATATACAAACCCTATAATTGTGAGCCTAATAATAAACACCATTTATTACCTCAAATTTTACTTCCCCTTTCACGACCTGTTAATTTTTTAATAACATATACCCATATACTGTCATCAACTCCTCCTTGGATTAATAAGATATTAAAAGTTAACGTTTCGCTTAATAATTATCACAAAAATGAAACCAACAGCCAAATTCTGAGACAATCTTTCTTAGAGTTCACAAACTCATATGACGAGATTTTTTATACAGATGCATCCAAAACTGATACTTTATGTTCTTGATGTGTCTATCCGTTATGAATATTGGCGATCATCATGGCAATCTTTATCTTATCTGCAGCAGCGCCGAAAAGCTGCACAGATGTTGCATTGAACTAGATTCTGAGGTTCTTTAACCAATATGGTCTTCTTCTTCCTGGACCTCGTTTTCCAAATATTTTTCCTTGCAGGGTGGCTTAATCGAGAGCATATCTCGATTCATTTCGCATAATATGTTCGAAGAATTGTAACTTTCAAGATTTGATGGTGGTCATTCTTTTAAGGACCTCCCCAATTGTTACTCGGTCAGTCCACGACATCTTAAGTATTTTCCAATATAACCACATCTCAAATGCTTACAGCTTTCTGCACATATCTTCGTTTAAGGTCCATGATTCAAACATAAAAAAAGGATAGAGAAGACGTAGCATCGCAGCATTCTTATTTTTGTATCAAGAGAGAGATTGTTACCCTTGAAGAAGACCCCCATTTGTTGGGGGTCTTCTTCAAGTATTCTTCAAGAATCTTCTGACTGTGGTCCATTCTTAATTTATTATGGTGCCGAGGTAGTTGTAGTGCGTCAATCTTTCTACAGGGGATTGGTTGACGAAGAGTTGACCTTCTGTTATCCTTTTCCTGCTAATTATCATAAGTTTTGTCTTCTTAACGTTTATATTAAGTCCATATTATTAACTGCAATATGTGATTTTGTTTATAAGAACTTGTAGGTCTTTTAAGTTGTCCGCAAATACTGTAGTGTCACTGATACAAGTGTAAGATATCCTGTAAGACTTTTAGATATTATTATTCAGAAGTTCTGTCTGCCACAATCTACCTCTATCTATACAGGAAAGCTGTACGCCTTTCTACAAGCATTAAAAGGCTTATGTAACCAAACTTACACCAAGAACATTTCAATTTGTTCAATTATACAGATCCATTAGTTTATGCCAAACACGAAGCAACAAAACTGGAACACTCTCACGTCATTTGGAACAAACATAACATTAATTTGGATTCCTTCACACGTTGGAATTTTAGGTAATGATACTGCTACAAAAGAAGCAATTACAACCAAATCAGACATCAAATCTGTTCAACTAGCATCAGATCTAAAACTACTTTTCAGATCCCAAATTAAAAAGTCCTGGCGAAACCAATGAAAAAATTTAACCTCAAAATTACACAAAATACAACCTATTATCGAGAACTTTCAGCTACCTAACTTAAGTAGAAGAAACAAATTAATCGGTTGCAGGCTAGGAATTGGTCACACACGGCTGACACATGGATACCTGATGGCTTTAGAGAAGTCATCTGTGAAAAGTGTAGTGAATCATTAACCGTGTCAAATACGAGCAAGAACAAAAAAAATACTCTATACAAGGTCCTACAAATGTTATCCTTAGTCATTTAGAACTTGTTCAGAATATACTAGATTTCCTCTGAGAAACGAACTTGTATTACAAACTTTAGTGTATTTTTTTAAATATTTTGTTTATTGTTTTCTCTTTCACATATTTTCATTACTGTAACTTATACCAAATGTAATATAAAATGTATAGTAACAAAATTAAAAAATGTCGACTACTTGATCTAATATATCAAATATTTGAACTTATTGTTGGTTATAATTGAAATTAAAAATAATACATTTTCCTTTCCCTTATCTGTCAGAAACAATATTTACCTTTATAAGCACAAGATATATTAAGGTCTCCAGTATTCTTGTATATGCACTGTTTATTCTTCCTGTCACATCTTACGTAACATTTTGAAATAAATAGTTTACAAAAATTTCGAACAAGACTTTAATTCCAGACATATTTTTAAAGTCCATAAATCTAATCAAAGTTGGCGACGTCTCGAAAAATCTTTTTAGCACTTCACTAGAGTGTAACAAGTTTTTCACAGCAAGTTGAATAAACTGAAAGCTTCGGTGCTTTCGTCGATAAAATGTAAGAAAAGGCTCAGAAAGAATTATTAAAAAGGGTCTTTACACATTTAAGAAAAAAGGCGAACGTGATATCATGACTTATTTAAAAATAATATAGACGTAGTATTTGTTATAAAATGTGATTTTCAACACTTATAAAACTAGTTATATTTTGATGTATTTTTTATAGGTAATTAACCTGTCTCGACAACTTATGGTCATTGACATGAGTACAGTTTACAATATACAGATTTTACATACACACATTTAATACATACTATACAAATTTAGACCAGGAAACTAACGTTTTTCCAATTACACTCGTTAATACAGGTATCTAACAACTACTTTTGATAATTTTAGTAATAACAGTATATAATAAATAAAAACAAAAACAAAAACAAAAACAAAAAAACACAACATGAAATACAAAAGTATAGGATAAATGTTCAAACTACACACTAAAACAGGCCATTCACGTTCCGATTTTTGGTCCGACTAGTGGTCCAACTTCCGCAGTTGGATCACTGAACTGAAAGAAACTTGTCTTAAATACTGGTCAAGCTTCAATAGCTAAAAGATTAGATAGAACTACTTCATGTGGGCGGTGTCAATTGCCAATAAGAAAGAATTAAAACTATTGAATCGTCTGTCAGACGACACTGCACCAGTTAAGGGTTAATACCACCTATTCTTTTTCTTGTCAAAATTGTATCAGACGATCACCCCTGTCGTTGCGGGTGCATAGTCCTTATTATCCAGTGATATCAGTTACTTTTTCTTTGCCAATTTTTGCAATAAAAACGCCTAGTATAATGTTGAATGTAAATAAAAAGTGGTATAATATAAAAAAAACACATTACTGAAACCAGCTCAAGAAAGTTTAATAGAACATAGGTCAGACGCTAAAAAACACTGAATGACAGAAGAAATACTATTACTGATGAAAGAAAGAAAGAAATATAAAGGAAAAGATCTACAGAAGTATTAAGAAATACAACGAATAATTAAGGAAAAAATCAAAACAGCTAAGGAAATCTATTTGATAAAGTAATGTAAAGAGATAAAAGAACTTGAAACAAAATATGATATGAGAAATATGCACAGAAAATTAGTGACTGGAATGGGTCGAAATAGACTGCAAGGACACATAAAAGACAAAAAAGGAGTAGTACTAGTAGATTTACCAGAGAAGTTAAGGCGATCGATGGTAGGAGTACGTTAGAGAACTTTTCCAAGATGAAAGAGGTGAAATGCAGAAAATACAAGAATTAAATCCTTTAGAGAGACAGAAGACCTAAAGACAATAAGGCAGCTGGATTACATTAAATATCAGTAGAACTGCTAAGAAGTATGGGCAGATTTATTCAACACGGTGTACGATACAGGAATAATATCACAAGAGTGGCTGAAGTTAGCATTTATAACCATCTCTAAAAAAAAAAACAAGCAGCAAAAGAGTGCTCTGACTATCGAACACTGAGCCTCATGAGTCATACTTTAAAAGTTCTGCTAAAAATAATACATAAGAGAGTATGGAATGGGTACTCGAGAAGGACTATTTGCCATCAACGTATTGATTCAGCGATATCATGATGTAAATGTTGATCTACACTTGCGCTTCGTTGACTACGAAAATGCTTTCGATAAAGTAAGACATGAAAAACTAATATCAATACTTATGAACAAGCTCATTGACAGTAAAATCATAAATATATTGCAAACATTATATTGGAACCAAAGTGCCATAGTTCAAATTAAGGGGCAACACTCAGTAGAAATGAGGATCTGTAGATGAGTTAGACAGGGATGTGTTTTATCACCACTTTTGTTTAACTTATATTCTGAAGAAATTTTCCAAAACACGCTCAATAATATCGAAGCGAAAGTCACCGTTAACATAAAATTAATTAACAACTTAAGATATGCAGATGACACTGTGATCATAGCAACGAGTATAGAGGATCTACAACATCTTATCGAAAACTTGAGTATGAATAGTGCTGAGATGGAAATTACTCTAAACGCAAAAAAAAACGAAGTACATTCTAATTACAAAAGATCACAAAATATACATCACCTATTGACAATCAATGGTAACGTGATAGAACAAGTAGAAAAATATCAGTATTTGGGAACTTTGATTAATGAAACCAATGATCATACTGTAGAAATAAACAGGCGAATAGAGATTGCCAGATCAGCATTTATACGAATGAAGCCACTTCTAACGTGCAAAAATCTAAATTTGGAGATCAGACTACGTACCATTCGCTGTTATATATTTTCAATATTATTATATGGAGCTGAGACTTGGACATTAAAAAAATGTAATTTAAAAAGAATCGAGGCCATTGAACTCCGGTTATACCGCAGAGTATTAAAAATATCATGGACTGATAGAACTACAAATAAAGAAGTACTGGAGAGGGTTGTTAAAGAAACAGAACTAATCACCACTATACAAACCAGAAAACTGGAATACCTAGGCCACGGGATGAGGGGACCAAAATATGAAATTTTGAGACTTATAATACAGTGAACGATTCAAGGAAGAAGATCTGTTGGCCGAAGGCAGAATTCATGGTTAAATAATCTACGTGATTGGTATCAATGCAGATCGATTGATTTATTTAGAGCAGCAAGTTCTTAAATAAAAATAGCCATTATGTTTGCCAACCTACGTAGGGAGACGGCACTCTAAGAAGAAGTATAATGTTGATGTGGTGTTTCATTTTTCTTTTTTATTTTTTTCTTGTTTCTAATTTTTGTAAATATTCTTTTAGCTCATTATTTTTTTGTCTGCTGTGGGCGCGTGTACATTTATTATAGTATATAAAGTATTTGTATATTTAAGTTGTAAGTGGTCCTGTGGTCTGTTTACCTAATTCGTAACACAATTTTCCTACAGAATATTTCAGTGACGGCTATTTTTCTTCTTTACGCTTGTCGTAAGGTCAAAGATTCACAGACGTCTGTTAATATTAACCAATGGTTGATTAACCAGTTAATCAACCTCATTTTTAGAGTTCGGGAAATTTGTCCTTCCATATTTTGGCCATCTTTTCTACGGCGACTTTTGCTTCATCACATCTACGTTTTATTTCTTTCTGTAGTGACTCTGTGTTTGTGATCATTGATCTCAGATATAAATATGAGCTGACAACCTTAAACTGATCAATCGTGGTTATGTTCCGTTAACGGTGACTCCTGCTTCGATATTATTGAGCGTATTTTGGAAAATTTCTTGAAAATAAAAGGTAAACAAAAGTGGTGATAAAACACATCCCTGTCTAACTCCTCTACAGATCCTCATTTCTTCTGAGTGTTGCCCATCAATTTGAACTATGGCACTTTGGTTCCAATATAATGTTTGCACTATATTTATGATTTTAATGTCAATGTGCTTGTTCATAAGTATTGCTATTAGTTTTTCATCTCTCACTTTATGGTTATGTGTGGATAATTATTATTTAGTCTATATTTTATCATGATCTTTGTTTTTAAAATGTTTAACTGCAGACCATATATTTGACTTTTATTTTTAACCAGTCGTATGAGATCAATAAACTTTTCTTGACTATTTACAAAAATGTACATTATCTAATTCAAAATTAACTAATCAATTTAAAATTTAATATTCGCGTTAAAGAATTAATATAAACCAGCTCGATTGTTTTGTACAGTAAGGAGGTATTTTATTATTATTCGTTATAAATACTCTTCTATTCTACTAAGTTACCATAAGTGAAGCAAACTGAAAAAAGCAAAAACAAATAAAAGCTCTACTGTGATCCATTTCGTGCACATTGTATACACCATAGTTTATTTTTACTTCCTTTAT
Organism: Diabrotica balteata; assembly: GCA_918026665.1. NCBI lineage: Eukaryota > Metazoa > Arthropoda > Insecta > Coleoptera > Chrysomelidae > Diabrotica > Diabrotica balteata. Next base: position 159,501,700 of record OU898277.1, read on the forward strand.
ATTTGAGTAAAAAGAACTCTAAGTTGTATAACGTATACAATTAGTTTTCACAAAGAAGTTATGTGATCCTAAATGTCTTTCTTTCTTGTTTGTTTCTTTCGTGTTTTTTATCTTTAAATTAAAATTTCTAAAGTTAAAGTAAAATTAAAATTTTTAAGTTAAATTTCTTTCTTGTTTTTTATTTCTGAATCTTCGCACCTTTGCTTCATTCAAGAAGTACTTAAGACCATTGTTGATTTTACTTTCCTTGATAAGTGTTTTTCTTAAGATTACGATAAAGGATTTTTAATGCAGTAGTTTTTTCTTGCTTTCCGCATCCTGATGCCGTTGACCTTATTGGTTCTTCTGCTTTTAGAGTTGATTTCTCCACTTAAGAGCAATAGAGTTCCCCTTACTTCAGACCACTCTTCTACCTTCTTAAGAAGCTGTAAATTTAAAGTGAACGATTTGTACATATGGTCGTTCGGTGATTTCACCCTATCTGACTACCCTCACTTAGTTTATCCTGCAGGTCAATGCAGTTATCCTGGGTGTGGCAGTTGGAACAAGTGGGGGTTGGGTATCTTCCAAGGACTATTTATCACAAAATCATCTCCCGTTTTTCTTTAAAATTGCATCTTTTTTATTGCAATAAAAAAGCTAACAAAAAGTTTTTAAGTAGAACCAGTAGTGGGGGCGACGAAGAGTAAGGAAGAGCGACCCCTAAAAATGGAAAAGAAAGAACCAGAAAAAGAAGAAGAACTAGTACTGTAGTAGTTTTTATATAACAAGGATTCCAGTCTTCCACTCCGTATGTAAAAAGACAAACTAAAATCTACGCGCAGAAAAATCTATGACGCGCAGAATTTTACGAAAGATATGATTATGATAGTCATATTTCCAGTGCCCTTTAAGTTAGTAAATTTAATATTTCATTACGCCATCTAGGGGTGGACCTACTACTTTAAAAATAGTTTCCAGGTTTTTCTCTCGGCTATTTTTGTTATACAATTTTTTATTTCAAGCTTTTAATAAAATCTATAGATGAAAAAGAGCCATTAATAGTTTACTACCCGCTACTGTTTGTGTTGGATTTCTGGTAACATTTAATTGGCATATTTAATAAAACGTACTGCGCTAATATTTTTTGGACTTTCCTAAGATCAGAATATTTCTGTCGTTTTGGAAAAGTGCCAAAACATCTAATTATTTTCTAAAATCCAGGAAACATGTTACTGTACTTAAATATTCACGTTTGAACTTTCGGGAAACATTATCCTGGAAATTCAATTTTCCAGACACATTTAGGATCACATAACCTTTTTGAGAAAAGTAATTGTATACGTTATACAACTTAGAGTTCTTTTTACTCAAATATAAAGGAAGTAAAAATAAACTATGGTGTATACAATGTGCACGAAATGGATCACAGCAGAGCTTTTATTTGTTTTTGCTCTTTTCAGTTTGCTTCACTTATGGGGACTTAGTAGAGTAGAAGAGTATTTATAACTAATAATAATAAAATACTTCCTGACTGTACAATAAAATCGAGCTGGTTTATATTAATTATGTAACGATAATATTAAATTTTAAATTAACCAATTAATTTTGAATTAGATAATGTACATTCTTGTAAATAGTCAAGAAAAATGTATTGATCTCATACGACTAGTTAAAAATAAAAGTCAAATATATGGCCTGCAGTTAAACATTTCAAAAACAAAGATCATGATAAAGGATAGACTAAATAACAATTATCCACACATAACCACGATTGATCGGTTTAAGACTGTGAGCTCATATTTATGTCTGAGATCAATGATCACAAACACAGAGTCACTACAGGAAGAAATAAAACGTAGATGTGATGAAGCAAAAGTCGCAGTAGGAAAGATGGCCAAAATATAAAAGGGCCAATTTCCTGAACTCTAAAAATGAGGTTGATTAACTGGTTAATATTCTCAATACTAACACACGCCTGTGAATCTTAGCAGACCATAGAAACTCCTACAACTTAAATATAAAAATGCTTTATATACTAGAATAAATGTACGCGCGCCCACAGCAGACGAAAAATAATAATGAGGTATAAGAATTTTATGCAAAAATAAGAAACAAGAAATAAATTAAAAAAGGAAAAAGAAACACCACTTTAACATTATTCTAGGCGTTTTTAATGCAAAAATTGGCAAAGAAAAGTAACTGATGTCACTGGATAATAAGGACTACGCACCCGCAACAACAGGGGTGATCGTCTGATACAATTTTGACAAGAAAAAGAATATGTGGTATTAACCCTTAACTGGTGCAATGCCATCTGACAGACGATTCAATATTTTTAATTATTTCTTATTGGCAATTGACACCGCCCACAGGTAAGTAGTTCTATCTAATCTTTTAGCTATTGGAGCTTGACCAGTATTTAAGACAAGTTTCTTTCAGTTCATAAAAAAATTGTACCAACAGTTAGTTCAGGAGTAGTTGTTCAGACGACGCTGGACTGTTTATGTTACTTTTTTGTGTGTCGTGCATTTTTAAAAATTATGGTCGGGACATCAAAACAGGTATGTTTCGGCGATGCCGGTTATGAGAAAACTCTTACAGTGGCACGATAAGGAATGTGATAATGACAGTGTTGTAGACAATATTTGGCAAGACCATAACATTAAATCGGAACACGATACATGTTTGGAATTTTCTGTATCTAACGAGCCTGCAGATTGTGATGAATCAAAATAGTTAGTGATAGTAACAAAAATTATTTTTATGGTAAAAATCGACACACGTGGTGCACATCAGAAGCTATCCCTTTATCTTAAACACGTAAACACAATATTGTAATAGAAGTACCCATTCTTAGAGCAAACGCAATAATGCTGGGCGATGCTGCGATACCATTGTTTGTTTGGAATATATTGTTCAGTAATAACATTTTAGAACATATTGAACAGAATACAAAACAAATAATTACGAGCCATGCGTGAGAAATATTCTGCTAATTTTATCTGTCATCTTAGAGAAATGGATTTTATTGCGTTAAGAGCATTTTTGGTACTTACTACTACTTTGGTACTAAGGTAGGGCTAAAAGAAAAGCAGAGCCCCGAGAGCACTGAGCTCTCGGAGAGCCCGTGAAGGACTGTCCTATTGACCTGAAAATCGCCTATTTTTATACTTTCTGAAGTAGCGATTAGGGATTTCCAGGTCAGGGAGGGGCCAACGGAAAAAATAAGGGTCGGGGCGATGCGTCTCAAACGTGAACTAGTCGCGTCCGAGAACATAATCAAGTCAGGATTTTAGTAAGTATTTGATATTAAATCACGTCATTGAGGCACACCAAAGCAAAACTTACTGAAGCAAAAAACATCGTATTTTAGTTTCGCAAATTATATCTAACGATTTCATACGTCCAGAATATAATGTAACTCTATGAGAAATACCGGAGATATAAATCTCATTGTAATGAAAATAAAATCTCATTTAAAAACATGCAGTTGCATGCATTTGATCGAGAATATAAAACCATCAAATTGTTACACCAAACATTTTTGACAGAGTTGATAATTTTTAAAATATTAATAAATATTCCAAAACCACTTATTCTGTACCAAAACCAAGGAAGAGTGTTTGTTCTCGAATTTCAATTATTATGACCAGGTAAATATTAAAAACTTACTAATCGCATTTTAAACAGAAAAAATAGCAATTTTATTCTGTTTGTCAACTTTTCTTGACTTATAACTTTATTTGAAACCGCACATGCGCAAAGCAAATAGTGTAAATCTAAATGGACAGCCGGAGTGTGACGTCACATCTGTCATATTGTTGTCACTACTTTCCAAAAAAGAGTTGAAATGTCAAATCTCAAGACTTTTTAATTTCTATAAAGTTAACATTTTGCTTACTTTGCTACTTTTTCTTTTAAGTATAGTGTTTTTTACGATAACACCATCACAATTCAGTGTTTTATTTTTATGAAATATAGTTTAAAAGTATACATTAAGGACATTCTAACCTTACTTTATTGATGCATGCATTTTATTGCTATTTTTATAAAACAACATGCTTTATTATTTACACAACCTTCTAAACTTGTTGTAGTAACTATTAGAATACTTAGATATTGCAAGAAGTGGAAAGATTCTGTAAAAAAAATTAAAAAATAACGAAAAATACAAATTATTCACACTAAACAACGATTGTTTGAAAAGTGAAACTGACAGATGTCAATCAAATCTACGTCATCACTCCTGAGGTCCATTGTGATGGGTGTCAACGCAGACTCAAGTTGATCCGACTTCCAACTTCACCATTCACGCTCCCACCCACTTCGTTGTCAGTCGAAGGTCGGTTCTTCAAGTCGTCCCTCTAGATGTTCCGACTCGTACCACTAGTTGTCCAACTAATCCAACCAGCCCACTCACGGCCGGATTTCAGATCCAACTGCGGAAGTTGGACCACTAGTCGGACTAAAAATCGGAACGTGAATGGCCTGTTTTAGTGTGTAGTTTGAACATTTATCCTATACTTTTGTTTTTCATGTTGTGTGCTTTTATTTTTATTTATTACATACTGTTATCACTAAAATTATCAAAAACAGTTGTGAAATACCTGTATTAACGAGTGTAATTGGAAAATCGTTAGTTTCCTGATCTAAATTTGTATTGTATGTATTAATATATAATATACATATGCAATATACAAGTTACACCAATAAAACTGAATATGCTGTTTTAAATATGAATATTCTTATTGAAATGTACATTTGTCTATTACAAAAGAAAAATATTGGCTCTTCAATAATGTTTTTAGTTATTTCTAACGAAACGCTATTACAAAGTTCATCTAAAATCGATTTTATTCGTTGGAGTAAATTTACTTCCACCGCAACTTAGATCTAATTACGATTCTTAAAATATGTTTTTACGGTTGAGCACAACCGAGACGAAGTGCTGTGGGTTTATTCAACCCCCTGGAAAAATCTCGTAACGATTTGTAAAGCTCTTAGCAGGATTTTCAAGTATTTCGGCAGATTAGGAGTGAGTTTGTTTTAATCGGTCTGATACCCAATTTATCTAAATTTTGAACTTTTACCCACGGAGAGAGATTCGAATGAACAAACGTGAAATGCAAAACTATTTTAGAAGACAAACTATTTACATTATATAGACGGAAGACAAATTACACTCAGGTGGAAAAACATCGATTCATGGGTATTATTTGCTGAAAAAAAAACGTTTGAAGATATTAGTTTTAAATGAGGTATATATGTAAAATTATATGTTAGATTAAAATAATTTTTACAGATTATCCAAAAAAAATCATTTATTTATAGAGACATACGTCAAAACTCAAAAATACAAGAATATTCAAAACTTTCTGAAATTAAGAAAAACATTGATAATAAATCAATATCTAGTGTTCCCCCTCGGGCCCTTATAACAGCCTGTAGACATCTAGGTATTGAGATAATTAACCTCTGGATATCCAGAGGTCCAATACCTCTGGATATCCAGATACCAATTAATCCAATTGGTCCGATATTTCTTGAAGAGCCGCTGTAAGTTCAGCCAAGTTGTTTGGACGTAAGGGCAGACGTAAGACATCTGCCCATCATATCCCATATATTTCTATGGGATTGAGATGGGGACTGCAAGCTGGCCGGTTCATACGGACAATTCCCACCTCCTCTATATTTTAGTTGACGATTCTAGCACGGTGAGGACGCGCATTGTCGTCCATAAAAATAAAATTAAGTCCAATTATTGGTAATATGGAAAGGGTATAGGAAAATACTTGTTATGTATCTTGCAGGAGTCATAGAACCTCTATCTACAATAAATAAATCAGTACGGGCTTCTGAACTGATACCAGCCCAAACCATAACGGACCCTCCCCCCTCCCTCGATAACTTATTTTTTCCGCAATATTACATTGAAAATATCGCTCTCCGTGTCTTCTCCAAACTTTTTCTCGGCCATCTGGTGACCTTAGACAAAATCTGGACTCATCTGAGAACAATACATTGCTCCAATCTACGTCACTCCAGTTTTAATGTTCTCTTGCAAAAGCAAGGCGAGTTCTGCGATGTTCTATGGATAGTATTGGAGATAGAACTGGCCATCTGGATAATAAATTACCTTCTACAAGTCGTCGACGAACTGTCCATCTGCATACATCCACATTTCTCCCTTCGCTCAGACCAGAAATCGATCATCTCTTTCGGATGTTACCCTTCTACGACATAATACTGGTCTTCTTGTGAAGTTACCAGTGTCACTAAAACGCCAAACTGCTCTTTGAACCGAAGATCGATAAACACCCAACAGTTCAGCTGCATAATATTGGCTACGACCATCTTGAACTAAAGTCACCGTCCTTTCAGCATCTGTCGGCGTTAGAGACATTTAGGAAGGATAATTAAATAAAAATATAACACTAATTACTATTTAACTGGGAATAAGCCACAATTAAAGATAAAAATACGTTTATTGACGTTTCAATTTCTACTTCGGAAATCGTTCTCAAAATACAAACAGTAAATTAAACAAATTTTGTTTTTTTGTTGAAAAACAAAACTAACTAACTAACTAACAAAACATATATCTTATTTGCCATGGCCATGAATCTTAAAAATATTTCAATACTTATCTGATATTCATATTGCCAAAACCCAAATATGCCTTGCCTTTACTCCCAACCACGGTTTTTTGTATAAAACACCCGACCCTGCATCGATAAAAATGTTTATTGTTGTCACATATCAGAGGATATCATATCAAAAAGTTAGACTGAAAAAAATCGTAAAAGTTAGCGTAAACATAATAAGCAAAAATACTGCGATAGCCAAAAAAATACATGTACGCATAATATTAGATAAAGATACTAGGTTGTGTTTGCATACGACGAAACTTTTTTCTTTCTATGAATATTCGATTCAAAACATCCCTGTGTGAACAAAATATCTTAAGGGAAAGAAAAGACATGAATATTGTGTAAATTCTTACTTTCCATCTACAGCACATTATATATTCAGACTGGTATACTTCTTTAAAATACTTTATTCCAACGCCAACTCGTTTACAATACTTCTTTACAAATAAATAATATATATAATATATATATATATATATATATATATATATAAATATATATATATACATATATATATATATATATATATATATATATATATATATATATATATATATATATATATATATATAGTGTAGGTAAAAGTTTATGGTCGGTATGGTAAAATTTAACAGGATATCTAACACAGATATAAAATCATATTTTAAGCGAATAGACAAAGATAACAATCATGTTTATTAGTGAGACGATTAGTTCCGATCAGAGATATTTTACATATTTCTAGTTCCGATTCAGCTTATACTAGAGATGGCGGTTTTTGACAAAACACCGGTTTTCGGTTATACCGGTTTTTTGCTTACATTTACAATGCACTTTAGTTTGCGATACTTGTATTATATTGTTACATTTACAATTTACTTTAGTTTGCGATACTTGTATTATAGCTGTTCCAGATACTTGTATTAATACTTCCTGTATGGGTGGATCGTTTTGAAAACGTAGGGAAAACGTTTTGAAAACGTAGTCAGGAGTTCACCCACTTTCAAAGTCAAGAGTCAAGTGCGAAAAATAGATGATGTACTAGATCACTTATTATGTAAATATTATGATTACAAATACCTTTTCAACGAAATATTATAATAAAACTTAATTGTTTCTGGCTGATGTGAGTTTGCACTTTAAGTTTGCTTCTGTTTTTATAAAATAAAATAAAATTTGAATTATGGTTTTGTTTGGAATAATTTCTTGACATTAGTAATTATGATTGGGATCCAAAATAATATCTAACCTAATGCTAATCACAGTAAAAACCTAATAACCGGTTTTTACTTTAAAAATAAAAAACCGGTTATAACCGGGACAAAAAACAACCGATAAAACCGGTGATTGCGAAGTAACAAAACCGGTTTTCGGTTAAAACCGGTAGGTTTTTCGCATCCCTAGCTTATACCTAAGAAACTAGAGGTGAGTCGTTGACATTTTTATCGTTAACGGGACTGAATCGTTTTTCGTAAACAAGTAACTAGTTGATGTTGATTGTTTACTAGTAGTTTCAAATAGGCGAGTACCTAAACAAAAATATTGGATATTATTGTTTATGTGTATATGTACTGAAGTGAAAGAAACTAACGAAGGATATATTTATTATAACTTGAAAAATAAATTAAACAATAAAAATAGTAAATATTACTTACATTTACATTACACATTATTATTAAATTTCGATTCGTCTAAATTGACATTTAAAAGTATAAGTTTTTCCACTTTTTTTGTTAACCGTATTCTTCTTTTATTTAAAATTAAACCAGATTTTGAACATGTGTTCACAAGGAACAGATTTTGTTACAATACTACAATATTTTATGAATATAGTGGTTAAGATGTTTTTTCCACCACTGTAATAGACAGTTCCAATCTCCGTTCGAAATTTTTTGTGTGAAATATATTACTTCTTCTTCTTGCTACTTTACAAATAGGCTTAATGCCTGTTTTACTTCGGTTTTCAGCCTCAATTGACGTTGTCTGACCATCTTTTCCTCGGTCGTCCCAATGGTCTTCTTCCATTTGGCGATTTGTCTCTTACTATTCGTACTATACTATTTTCTGACATTATTTCGATGTGTTGATTCCATTCCGCTTTTCTTCTTTTGGTCTACGCGTTTATTTCCTCTATACCACATCTCGCTCGTATTTCCTCACTTCTTACTCTATCTCTTAGAGTTTGGTTTGTTATCTTTCGTAAGACTTTCATTTCTGTTGTTTCCAGCAGTCTTTGTATTTTCGCCGTATCTGCTTTTGTTTCCGCTGTGTTTGTCATTATCTGTCTTATTGTTGATTTATATATCCTGGTTTTCGTTTCCGTTGTGAGGTATTTGTTTCTCCAGATTGTGTTATTGAGACATCCTGCTGCTGTGTTTGCCATGTTCACTTGTTTTTGTACTTCTTCTTCCACTTTTCCGTAGCTTGACAGTTTTATTACTAAGTATTCAGTTTCCATTATTTGTTCTATTATTTTGTTATTTTCGACTTGCTTACATGGGTAATATTTCATCAGACACATACATATCGACTTCTTTGATATCTTTCGATACAGGTGTATGTTTAAATGAGTCATGTCCAAATAATTAATCAAAAATACACCATGGACTTAAGTCATCTTTATCAGCTTCTTTTTATTGTACTGGTTGATTTTCAATAGTACAATCTTTCAAGTAGAAGATGCAACTTTTATGGTCCACTTTCTGAATATTGCAATGATTGAAACTTCTCCTGACGCATTTCTGTGCGACTAGTGCGATTAGTGCAAAAGGTGATGGATACTTCCATTAATAAAAATATTAGTTTAGAACAGAGGAAACAAATAGATATGGATTTACTAAGCCTATGCAAAGACTCGTTTCGTCCGTTTTTCATAGTTGAAGAACGAGCTTTTAAAAAGTTTGCAGAGTGGATTGCTGGATATAAATCGCCAACACGAAAAACTTTGTCAGGTTCATTACTTCAGGAATGTTATATTAAAACTGAGCAAATTATTAGATCACAAATTGTTAAAGAAGTAGAAAATATCTAAATTACTACTGACCTCTGGACATCTGGAGTAACTGAGAGTTACACCGTATTAACAGGACATTATTTAACAGAAAATTTAGAATTTAAAACGCTGCTGAATTTGACTGCTGCCATTTTTTTTTTGTAATCCATAATTCAGAAAATATCGCTTTTGAAATTAGTGAAATTATTAATCAGTGAGGATTAAAATGAAAAGTGAATTTTTCAGTAACTGATAATGCCTCAAATATGATCAAAGCAATTTACGATTTTTTTTTGAATGAAAACAGTTAAATTGTTTTGCTCATACGTAAAATTTATTGGTGAAGGAAGCACTTAAATGCGTGTACAAATAGATAAAATAAAAAGTCTTTTTTTAACATTTCACCAAAAAGCACATTTAAAAAAAAGTACCTTATCTTTAAGTACCTATCTAAGGCTTTAAAGTATCAATTACTACATAATAAAGTTGTTGTTGTCCAAGACGTTGTTGTTACATCTTGCATTTTAATTAACTTTAAAATGTTGTCTAGGTCTTCGTAGAAAGTTTCAATATCGCAGTTGGAGCATAAACTTATAGGATGTTTATTTTGGTTTTGTTCTGGTTAGAGTATGGAGTGAAATTTATTACAGCTTTATTAATGTTTCTGTTTAATATTATCCGGACACCATAGCTGTGTAAACCGTCTTAACTTCCTGAATAATATATTGTTTTATTGTTCATTTTTATCTTTCCTAAGTCGGGCATTGAACATCGCTGATTACTAAAATATCTATATGCATCCTTTCCATTTCCTTAACGGCATTATGTACTTTTCTAGCTTGATGTAGACTTATAATATTCCAAGTCGCTACTTTGTAAGGTTTTCGCAAGTTGACGACCGGGGAGACTTGCAGTCTTGTGAGTTTCCTCTTCTGCCGGATCTTGTTGTCCAAGTTTTGCCGGATCAGTAAAGTTTTTGGTTGTATTGTTATTTTTTGTACTCTGCCAATCCAATAAAATTCAAAGCAAACCTAAGGATTATAACAAGATCCTAAACGGGGACCTCATGTTTAATCCTATTTGCAATAAAGAATCCTATACAAATCCTAAATGAACAATGCGGAGCGAAGCGCACATCGCCAACACACTTTACCACTTTTTATTTTTTTATGTCTTATACAAAATGAAAGTGAAAATAAGTTTAAACTTTCAGTTAGTGTATTTCCTGGAAGTTACAATCCCCTGCTCGGTGACCAGTTAAGTGGTGTCATCAAAGTACACTAATTAAAATTGGTAAAAGTTACGTGTCGAATTTTTTACTAGTATCTGCTGAGGACGAATTGGGGGCCAACCATTCATTAAATTACTTTGGTTACCTTCAAGTTTTAAAATAATGGTTATAAAACTGCCATGTAATTTAATCAGCATCATTTGCTTGACTTTTTTAACACAAGTTCCTTTCTCGTACCACTATCTGTTTTTTATATAAATACAATAATAAATATTTTTGTGTACGAATGTACCTGATTTCGTATTGGAACTGTATTTACTAGTACAATTTTTTTTTTATTTTAGCATTACATTGCATCTTTACAATCTACTCTATACACAGAGTAATAAGTAAATAGTCTGTACGTAAATTAAATTGAGTTAGGTACCATTCATTGACGGGAGTAGAAAAAGTACAACAAAAATGGGCAATATTACGATAGAAAGAATTTTTTGCTGTCATAATGAAGGATATTTTTTGGAGAAGTTATGTAAATGGAGAAAAGCTAAAAGTATGAAAACTAAAATTATATTTTTAGTTTTTCGTATTACATGTGTCGCTGTATTAAAATTTTTGTATTATTTTTAAAATAAGGGTTATGAAAGAAGTTTCGCCAGTTTAATCTTAAAGGAAAATATTCTTTTCTTTAACATTTCTTTTAAATCTTTGTTAAAAATTGTTGTATATTTATAATCAACGGTAATATTGAACATTTTTGTCTAAGAATGTACGTTTATTGGTGTTTGAACTATATCTTGTCATACAGATACACAAAAGAAAACGAGCGACACAATTTTCTGCTATTCTATTGTGCAAGCAGCTGCATCTGACAGATAAATATAAAGAGCGAAAAATCGCAGGGTAAATATTAAGATGTACCGCTTTGTGCGTAGAATTGTTTTTGTTATCTTAATTAGCTGTAGACAGCGAATAAAAGCTCATTGTAAGAAATATACAAATTAAAAATTTTTTTGGTGTTGCAATACTTTTGTTATAAATTTTCTAAATAAAAAAGTTTTCATTTAATTTATTATTTAAATTTAAAATTCATAACTTAAATGTAAACATGTATTACTTAACTTATATTGTTTAAAATACTGACAATACGATATAGTCCTTTTAATAAAAGAAAAACAATAACTAGGAGATGCTACTTAGAGAAACTTGTATCAATATCAGAAGCTTCTTCTTCTTTGAGTACCGTGCCCAAGTTTTAGGCGTGGGTAGCCTCAATGACGATTTGCTGATATCGTTCTCGATCTTGCACCGCATATAATAATTCAACTGCTGATAAGCCAGTCCATTGACGAAAGTTTCGGAGCTATGAGTATTTCTTCCTACCAATTCTTTTTTTTTTTTTTTTTCGTCGATCTTTCCGTTGAGTATCAACTGCATTATCCTATATCTGCTTCCTCTTATTATATGCCCCTCATATTCGAGTTTTCTCTTTTTTATCATCTTTATTAAGCTACCTTCACCTTGACCTACTCGGTTTAAGGCTTCTTTGTTTGAAATGTGTTGAACCCATGATATTCTGCGCATTCTACGATATAATTACATCTCGAAGGCTTCTAATTTGAACATCATGTTAACCTTCATAATCCAGGTTTTACATCCGTACAGTAATACAGGATACACATAACGTTTTAGGAACTTAGTTCTCAGCTGTAAGTTCAGCTGAGAATTGCTCAGAATAGTTCAAAGTTTCGTAGATGCTCCTCTTGCAGTTTCTATACAAGTTATAATTTCTACATCCTGATTTAGTGTCTTGTTTATTTAACATGCTAGGTATTTAAAATAGTTGACTTTTGTTGGGGACAACACACAACCCTCCTCTACACTAACACGTCTTTAAATACAAATTTTGTCTGTTTTTTGTCGTCTACCAAAATAGAAGCTTGTTGATTCCAATATAGATGTTGTGAAAGTCTCAGATCTTTATCATCTATTCAAATCATTTCTAGATATTCAAACATCCTTCCATTTTGCACCCTATTAAACGCTTTCTTAAAATCTATAAAACAGACGTAAATTGGTTTCTGTACTTCCCATGATCATTGAAGCAATGTTAGCATCGAGAACCGAGCTTCTCTTTGTCCCAATCCTTCTCTGAAACCAAATTGTTTATTTTTCATTGTGTCTTCACATTTCTGCTTGATTCTATTAAGAATTGTCCTAAGAATTAGCTTGAGAGAGTGACTCATGAGACTAATTAGTCTAAAGTCTTTACATGATGATGTATTAGGTTTTTTTGGAAGTGGGATAAATGTAGACTTCAACCATATTTGTGGCAGTGTTTTAGCTTCGTGTATATGTATTTAATATCAGAAACAGTTTAATTAAATAGAAAGAACTACAAAACAAAATGTCGTTACAATTGAATATTACAATAAAAAACTGTACTAGTGAAACTAGCATTACAGTCGAAAAATTTTCAATTAAAGGTGACTCAATTACTATTAAACTGGGAATAAGCCACAATTAAAGATAAAAATACATTTATTGACGTTTCAATTTCCACTTCGGAAATCGTTCTCAAAATACAAACAGTAAATTAAACAAATTTTGTTTTTTTGTTACAAAAAAAAAAAAAACAAAATTTGTTTAATTTACTGTTTGTATTTTGAGAACGATTTCCGAAGTGGAAATTGAAACGTCAATAAATGTATTTTTATCTTTAATTGTGGCTTATTCCCAGTTTAATAGTAATTAATTTACAATGCCACAAGAAAATAGCTTCAGAACAATATAAAGGTGACTCATCTACAAATTTAACTGGGAGCTAACGGCAACAATGTTAAATATAAGGAGTAAAATCTCGTTTTTATTGTGTATGCTTCGTCAATGTAAAGAGGTGAAATATAATTCCATAAAATTTGCCCCCGTAACAATATAAATTGTGCATACCAGTGCGTTTTTCGAGCGTATAGTTGGACAATTTCAGTTGAATACTTTGAAACATCGGTAACATTTCGTTGAGCTATATATTTACATCCTTGGAAAAAACAGGAATAAGAGAAATATTTTTTCGTTTCACGTTCTAAATGTGCATAGGCATGGTGGGTTTCTTGTGCATGTGAATTTATATTATATTAATTGAATACACTTTATTCTATTTATTAATTTTAAATCACTTTTGGAGGTAAGTTAACAAAAAATAAATAGCAGAATATTATGATTGATGTTTATTCTTTTTATATCATTAAGATCGATACCATAGTGGGTCCAAGTAATGTACAAAGAAGGCTGAAGTTTATGTCGGTAGAAGAAAAGCAGATTATCTGTAGAATGTATATATGACAAACGATCCTGTGAATCTGAATCCTGACTTAATAGAAAGAAAAGATGTAAATGCTGGTCAGACAGTATCTAAGATATAGCAAGATACTACTATAACGAGTTATCGTCAAGTATTTGTGGTTGGTTTATTAACAGGGTTACGAGGACCAACGGGTAAAAGGCAACGACTAATTGTCGCCCATGAAGGTAGTGAGAGTGGCTTTTTAGACGATAGTGCACTAAAGTTGTTAACCAAAAAAGAACGAGTAATTATCACGAAGAAACGCTTTGAAAAATTGTTTGAATCCCTTTTTTCACGAGTCGAGCCAAATTCGGTAATAGTGATGGATAACACTTCTTATCACAGTCGATTAGTAGAATATCTGCTAACTATGACTAGCAGAAAAGCAGATATGCGGAGCTGTTTAGGACAAAAAAGAATTCCATTTTCCGAGGACTTGGTTAAAGCTGAGCTTATAAGTGTAATTAGACAGCATCGTGACAGATATCGTCAGCATGTGGTAGATACAATGGCTCGTGCTAAAGGCATCACCATTTTAAGACTTTCTCCTTACCATTGCGAGTTAAATCCGATAGAATTAATCTGGGCTCAAAAAAGGGTTACATAGCTCGTGAAAACGTGACATATAAAATTTCTGATGTCCAACGTTTGTTAGAACTAGCAATGGAACGGATACGAAAAGAGGATTGTGCAAGAAAGAAGAAAAGAAAATGTGGAAATTGGACGGGATGGTAGACACTGTTTCCGACAAAATAATAATAAACTAAGTGTGACTGGAGATTCCTCATCAGACAAGTCGCTGGATTCCGAAACATCATAAGTATAACTTAGGTAATTATTTCTTTGCTTTCGCCAATTTCTTTTTTCCTATCCCTATTTTGGTCCCTCCAAGCCTATTTTAAAATATATCTGAATCTCACCCAAAATGAGTTGGCAAGCCCTGCTAAAGAGTCTTGTAATTATCATTCATGTATTGAAACCTAGCAGCCACGTGTGATGTGAAAAGAACTATCACCCATTTCTCGTCATATTAAAAAATGGTGAATGCGCCGACACAATTGCGACCAATAATTATTCGAATATTAGTATGTTAAAAGTGAAGTAAACGTAGGGAATAAAAATGTATTAAATAACTGTAATATTTTGTAAATTAACTAAAAATACTAAAAATATAATATAAAATTAATTTAATTTAGGATTTATTAGAGCATAATATTTTTGTTGGACATTAACAATTTTTTATTTCGTTTTCAAAAAAATCTGATAGTTGTGTCTAGAAAACAAGAAAAAAATATATTTTTTTTTGTAAAAATAGTTTTTTGTATGCAAAAATGTTACAGATATGTTACATTGCACATCAAAGGGAGAAACTCAGTTCTCGTGAGAGTGGACAAAGCAGTTATTATTTTCGTTTAAACAAACAGGTATACGACATTTAGAACATTTTATTAAGGAAACCGACGTACAGGTTGGTAATTTACATATTTGTCTGGCTTGATCATAATGTGTTGGCCAGTGACTAATGGAGTCGGTCCTGTTTTTTAGAGGTACAAAACTTACAGTTGCCGATTTTGTTATTTTTTACAAAGTTTTTCAATGCTTTAATAAGAAGGTCAGGAATGTTTCTAGGAAGTCTAGAGACATCTCGCAGATACTGCAGAGTAACGGTAAGACTTGGCAGGAAGCAACACAGATGGCATCCAATAGAAAGGAATGGAGAAAGTTTATTAAAAGCTAGGACACCTCAGAAGATTATAAAATATTGTAATTTAATGAATTGTGTTATAAACGACCCAACACCGAAAGGTACAAATGGGTCTACTGATTAAGTAAAGTAATAAAAATAGTTATTAATTCCATACCGATTTTGACAAAAAAAACTCTATTTCGAAATGCTTAAGGATCGCTCAAGAACTGGAAGGATTTTTTGAAATTATAGCCCAATGTCTGTGAGGAGGAGCACAGGTAAAAGTACAAAGTAATACCACAAAAATTAAATATTAGCAAAAGATATTAATGAATAATTATATTAATAGTGGTTGTATACTAAATTATTTTTTTTTTATTCAAGTTTAAATAGTGGACTATTTTTAGATTTTACCTGTGCATAAATAGAATTAGCGTCATAATTGTGTAAAGAATAAAGCTTTTAAATAATTAAATTTTTTAAGTGTTTAGTGTTACGTTAAACGAAACTTGCAACTGATGATCAATCATCGACATTTTATACTAATGAGTTTGCTGCCTACGGTATTACACAAAATTTTCATTAACGGGAAACGTGACTTTTTGTATCAGTTTAATTAAAAGCGTTTATATACACAGTACGTTATCTGAAATGCGTTAACATAAAATAAAACACAGTATTAAAGATACAAAATAATGGCTTCAGGCATATATATAAAGAAACCCGGTCCAAAATTTAAGCTTTAAAGAGGTGAAACAAAATTGAAAGCTGCTGTAAATTTGATGTTCGATTTTATTATAACAAAAATTCGCGAAAACTGAATCCAACTAAAACTCAGGCGTGCGCTTTCTGCCACACTAGAGCACACCAAAAAACCAATTTACCTCAGAGCCTCAGAGATTGCTAAACTAACATAGAGGACAAATTAACAAAACAAAGGAATAGGCATGTGCGGTAGGGAAGAGAACTGCGCACGAAAAGAAAGTAACCTAAACGAAACGTGCAGACGTTTTTTTTGCCTTAGGAGTTTTTTACAACTGCTGGTTTAGAGAATTCTGCCATGGAAAATAGGTGTTCAAAATTATAAGGTGCATTTTGTCTCTGCAAATACCTGTACAAGAAAATCTCAGGACCAATAATTTCTGCCGAGGATACAATTATAAGTTATATGAAAACTAATGAAGACATTAATACCAAAATGAGAAAACTGAAAAGATGTTCAATGGTACCTAGCATGTATGGATTCTCAAAAACTTACCAATCTTATTCATGTTTTAATCTAAAGATCATCAGCTTATTTAAAATAAAGACAAATTAAAAAAGATTTACAATTAGCGGAGATTCCACCATATGTCATAATCTTCAGGGTTTAAGAAATAATGTGAAGTCTACTAAGAACTTTATATCTTTCCTTATACCAGCTTCTTGCTCCGCGGACAAGTAGTTACAACCAAGACAAGAGAAGCATTTAATTAACTTTTGAGTAATCGGGTACATGTAAATTACATGAACAGTCGGGTGAGGTCTGCGAAGCCCAGTTTTTATTTTACACAATACATTAGAAAAGAATAAAATAAAAATATTTAATTTATGTAAAATCTATTTTCATTTCATTTTTAATACATTTTAACCATTTTAAACCAAATGATAAAATAAACATCTTTCTTCTTCTTCAAGTGCCATCTCCGCGGCGGAGGTCGGCAATCATTATAGCTATTCGGACTTCTGAGACGACTGCTCTGAAAAGTTCATTTGATGTACATCCGTACCACTCTCTCAGGTTGCGCAGCTATGACATTCTACGCCTCCCTATACTTCTCTTTCCTTGTATCTTTCCCTGTATAATCAATTGGAGCTGGGTGTATTTCTCCCACGTGTAATATGTCCGAGATATTTTAATATTCCTGTTTTTTAAATTTCCATCTCTTTATTCATTTTTTCAAGAACTTTGTGGGCAAAAACAAACAGAACACTGTTTGTGACGTGTTCTGTCCACGATATGTTTAATATTCTTCTGTACACCCACAGCTCGAAAGATTCCATTTTTTTCATGGATGTCGCATTCAAGGTCCAAGATTTCATTCCATAAATTAAAGTCGAGAAAACATAGCACCTCGCCAACCTAACTCTTAGTTCCAGTGGCAGTTTGCATTAGCACTGGTACAAATTGACAATTTTCAACTTGTACTTGTGACCGAACGGTTGGTCTGTACAATAACCAAAATAGTGATATTTGTACAAAACTTTAAGTACTTTAATTTCTTTAAACAGACCATTTACTAAAAGTTAACAGTTTTCGAGTTTTAAGCAAAAAACTGGAAAAAAGCAAAAAAAAACCGATTTCTTCTGGTTTTTTAAACGTTGCGTCACGAAATTTTGTCCGCAAACCTCAGATTCAGATTTAGCACCCCAAAACACATATGGAATGAAAAAATCAGAACTTCCCCAAAACTTTCCTACTAGTATCACTTTACAGTACAAATTTATTGAATTATATGGATAGTCAAAGTTCTCCACTTGTTGCATCAGCTAATGCGTTGGTAAATATTTTTCAGTTAATTTATTATTTATTTTAAAAATGGTGATAATAATGCTGAATAAGCAATATTTCAAATGATATATAATCACAAAATGTACACAATATCGTGTTATATAATCCACATAATAAAAAGTACGTTAGATAAAAAAGATAAAATCCCGGGTCGTCCAAAATTAGTTTCTGAGAATAATAGAATATTAGCACAATATAATGCTAAAAATTCTTTATAAAGCAGTATACTGTGATATTAGTATTTTGTAGTCATTTCTAGTCTATCAAAAAGTATCTAACTTCGCAAAAAAATAATTACTAAATTCGCTAGACAGTTCGGACTGGGCGAACGCAGTGTACCTACTTCGACATAAAATAAGCAGGGAGGTATAAAAAATAAATTTTCGTTGGTCTCACAGGCCTTAGCCGACTATTCAAGGGTTAAAATAAAAACCTATTTGCGGAAGAAAAAAACTCACTTATGATGAAGATGAAAAAAATCTTCGTGGTTCTTAATATGCCAAAACTGCGAAAAAAGAACCTAGGAAATACAACTTGTTGTAGTTGTAAATAAACAAAAATATTGTTAATAATTCGGTAGTTTAATGATACTTTAAGATTATTGTATAGTTTAGGAAATTCTTTTTGTTCATGATTAATTTTACTTAATTGTCCCGCCTTGACCGAGAGCTAGTGTTATTCTACATAATGCAACTGTACTATTTCATATTTTTAAAGCGAATATGAATGTTATTAAATTAATTTTAATACTGTTCAGTATTTAAGAAAAAACTTTTGTTTATAAATCCATTTGATTTTCAGGTATCAGATGCTGTTTCTTGTTATTACATATGTTATTCCCATGATTTTGATGTCAATTTGTTATACAATGATGGGCTCAGTTCTCTGGGGATCCAGATCCATCGGTGAAAAAACACAAAGGCAAATCGAGGCAATAAAATCCAAGAGAAGGGTATGTAGATCTTTATTTATTCAGTGTGTTTTGGAAACTCGAGTGGTTTGTTTTGTTTGTAAAATGGGACTTAATTTTATTTAGATTTTTTGATTTCGGTATTGGTTACTTTGTTATCGTTAAAAGCTTAAGATAAAAAATTACTTGAATTTAAGATTATATTGAACCTTTTAGAATGAATCTTATACTTAAATGTACTACACAGTTAAAGAGCAGACATGACGAAAAAAATATAAAAATCGTGAATAAGAACTTGTCCCTGTTCTTTTTAAAGATAATTTTCGATATCACCTGTATTAATTTGTTGTTGTATTTATATTTAAGAAAACAAAACTAATAATTGTTTCCATTAATTTGTGAGAATTGCAAGTTTGTCAATTTTTACGTTTTGAAGGACACATAATTTTAAATGATAAGTAAAAACAGAATCATATTAACGACAATCGCCTTATAAACAATGTGTTCTGGGAAAGGCCAGATGGAAGAAGGTCTGTAGGGCGGCCTAGAAAAGGTGGAAAGATGCAGATAAAGAAGATCTAGAGAAAATGAGAGTGCGACAATGTTAATTACTGGCACAGGACCGACAAACATCGAAGGCAATAGTAAACGCGGCAAAGACTCACGAAGAGTTGTAGCGCCATTGATGATGATGTTTAAAATGTAACTTTTGTTTATATGTTTCTATATCACTTTTTTCTAAAAAAAAATAGACAACTAGCTTCATAATTTACTAAACATTAATGTTACCTGGGTGCTACAAGTGTGGATGTAATGGTGTAAAATCTTTAAAGGGTATTTTGATTATATTAAATACATTTTTTTTTTGGTTTTTATTATAAATTTCTTTGTTCTAAATAATTTTGGGACTAACAAGAAGCTGAAATGATGTGTCGTTTCGTTTCTCGGTGATTCTTCTTTCACTACCGGATCTAAGGCTACTGTATTAACTGGCGCATTTATTGGTATTAGCTCTAATTGTTTGATCTTATCTTCTACGTCTTCTATCTTGTCGTTTACATTTTTCTGTATCTTATCGAATGTTCTTGAGACTTCTTCAAATTTCTCATTGTTTTAATTACATACTTCGTCGAATCTTCTAGACATATTTTCGAATTTCTGGTCGTTTTGTCTAGCTGTTTCTTTAATAATTTGAGACGTTTTATCGAATCTTTCATCATTTTTTTAGAAGTCTCTTTAATCATTTGAGAGACGTTTTCAAATTTCTTATCATTTTTTCTGGATCTCTCTTCGATCTTCATTAAAACTGTTTCTTCTGCTGATTCAAAATGAAATGTCTCTGGGTCATCTCCATTCTTGTTAAGAACATTCTTTAGTCGTTATTGAAGAATCTTCTTGAAACCGCTGCACTCTTCATCGCGTTCTTCTAGTGGCTCTCGCAACTGTTTTACTGAAAGTTGTACGAGCAGCATCTTTGGTCAGACACGCACGTACTTTTTTAAATGTTCTTTCGTACAACGATCACCACCAAACTACGCGGATGTTCTCGACGAACAATACTTTTTAAAAAAGTTTAAAAGTATTTTCTTTTTTTTGAGGTCACAGCTGAATTTACTTTTTTAATAAATCAATTGTCATCACACTGTGACACCAACTGTAGCGTTTATAAATAAAACGAGCGGTGTGAATTTATATAAATATATTTATTTATAGTTTACAGTTCAGAACTCTCTTATCAACTAAACTAACTCATAACATCGTTACATATATATATATATATATATATATATATATATAATATATATATATATATATATAGATATATATCAAAGTTACTATGTTCTAGAACATTTTCACCTCTAATTCACCTAAGTGACGGGTTGTTCTACCTCGCACTTGATATCCCTGGAAATTTCTAGTCGCTTTCCAGATGCAACCATTACACGGGTCACGCTGTATGCATGTTTGTAACAATACCTTCAAATCTCAGCACATTACTATATTTCTTATTACAACTATAAATAGTAATACAATTTTACAAGAAAATAGCTTCAGAACAATATGTTTTATTAAAATAAACTTGTCAAAATATTACCTTTTCATTTTCAGTTCGTCAAAGCAGTAAGTTTCCTAAAATAAAGAAACGAATTTTAAGATTGTTGTTGTTTTTGCCAGATAAATATATTTACTCGGCACCCATATCCCAAATTAAAATATATATAATATGTCTTCCACATAAACTTCTAAGTCTTGTATTTCCTTTTTATCAGATTCTTTGATATTTTACTGTGAACATTTTATACACTGAATTTAGAAATTTAAACACATTCATTTATTATGTTTATAAAATAAATTAAGTGAATTTCAAGATAAATCTGCCCGTGGCCAAGCTGTGTAAAAAAAGACATTAAGTTGATGAAAAGTTGGGCGTGCTCCAGTTTAATAAATTCCCCGAGACGATCGCCCTTGTAGATAACTTTAAAATCCTTTATTTTATAATCTGCATCTGGTTTATTGTTTGGAGACAAGCTTTGTTTTAAGTAAAAAAGGATGTATACGCTCACAATGGTTTGCAAGGGTTGCTAGTAGTTTTTTGAATTTATATTTTGAAATAATACAACTATTATATTTTTCATATATTTATACACATCAAAAATGTCTAAGGAACACCAATACTATTCCACTTTTATTAACAAAATTTATTAATATGAGAATCTTGCTAAGCAACAGGTGCCTTTAACGCTTCGATATCGCTTTGTAATATGTTACATTTACTCCATACTACCGTATGGTGTAGAAACCTGGACCATAAAGGCCAATGTGATGTTGGAGGTCTTTGAAATGTATCTATTTGAAAGACTACTTAAAATTCACTGGACAGATCATACAACAAATGAAAACGGAGCATCGGAAGAAAGAAATACTCATGGCCTAAAAACATAAGGAATTGGACAAACCTCGATGCCCATGCACTCTTTAGAGCCACACAGGATCAAGAGGAGTATGCCAGAATTGTCGCCAACATCCACTAATTGGACAGGGTACCATAAGAAGAAGATCAACAAAAACACAAAAATCACTTTTTTCCACTCCGTTCGACGACGGTGGTCTGTCAGGCCAAGCCTTCGACGTAAAACGTTATTTTCTTAAAAATAAATAATCTATGTACATTGTCAGTATTTTCAGTATTTTTAATGAAAATGAACACCTACATTTTACAATAGGGTAAAGGGAGGAGAGATGGACCACCTAAAAAAACTGGAGCCTGTGTCTTTATTAAATAAACATCAAAATAGAAAAAAAAATTATAACATAACTTAACATTGGTATTTGTTTTGGTATAAGTAAAAACTAGAAATTATAATCTTAAAATATATATTTGTACCTCGGAGGTAAAGGACACTATGTCCATTTTTATCGAAATTTTGATTATAGCACTTTTGAACATAACTTTTCTGGCTCTACACATAGGTAAACCATACAATGTCCAGAGACAATTTTACGGAAAGTTACCGACTTTTTAATAAACACCAAGTCCACTTCCAGTCAGAGGTAAACAACACCATGTGGACTTGTGGTGTTGTTTACCTCTACTAATTCTGCATCATCATTTACCATCCGGACATAGTGTTAGGTACCCTTGTAGCTATTGGAATTGTCATGAACTAAAATCATTGCAACCTTTTTATTTAGATCGCAATTGTGTTAGGTTGATAAAAGTTGTACAATAAATTCGTTCATTAATAATTGCAAAATGGATCCGAACTTTCGTGGAAAAAGATTATTACAATACCTGTCATGTAATATTCCAAATAAAACAACACCTACAGGTAAGCTATTGTTTAATAACACTGATTTGTATTTTTCTAACCTTAAATATTTAGTATTGTAAATTCTTTTGTATAAGGCTCAGAATTTCAAACTGTACGTACATTTTTTGTATCTACCGTTAAAATAGAAGTATCAGTTAAAATGTTTTTGTTACTAGTAAAGAATTTTGTCTTTTTTTTTTAATGACCATAATATGTTATGATTATTGTCAGTTTTTTAAGTAATATGCATTGCCATTTATGTTATTGTGCTGTAAGCAGAGACAGGAATTTACCAAGCAATTTGGTTATAAGTATTATTTTTGTGTTGGCCTATAAAATTAGCCTATAGTTATTATTTTAAGGCTGGATTTGTTTCAGAACCACCTGGTCACTACAGTAACTTCCAAGGTAATGGTAAGGAAGTGGACGAAGATGATAATTTGTTTGGAGATGATAATTTGGATATTGATAAAACCTATGAGCCTCTAAGTGGTAAAAGATCAGAATCGGACGACAATGATATGAGACGTACAAGTAAACCATCGAAAACAAAGATAAAAGAGAAAGCTATTATTACTCCCACGACTAGTGGGGCAATAACAAAAAAATCTTCTTAAGGACGATTTATTTCTTAGCAGTGATGCAGGCAATTTCAATGAATATAATGAAGTTATTTTAGAAGAAGAGAAAAGTGTTAAAAGAAAGGTACAGATAACTAAGTGCAAACAAAAAGGTAAAAAACGTGTAGTAAATGAACAAAATTGGGCCTGTAATGTTCGCAAATAAAAAACAAAAGATGGGAAAGAGTATCTCAATAAAGCAATTTATCTTCGCATACCTTAATTCTACCAAATCTAAAATAGTGAATTACACTACCATTTTACAATTGAACAATCAGCGACCAGTGAACAATCAGCGATTAAAGGTATGCAAGGTTATGTTTTTTAACACACTTTGTATATCTTATTTAGTAGTAGTAAATATGTTAAAAAAATTGAGCCAGGAGGTTTAATAAAAGCTGATCAAAGAGGTAGATACACGCCAATTAATAAAACTCCTACCAAAACCATAAATAGTATACATCAACATATTAAATCATTCCCAAAGTACGAGAGTCATTATTCCAGAGAAAGGAGTAAGAGAAATTATCTGGGCACAGACAGACATGTAGATCCAAAGCTCAGAGCAAAAAAGTGATTGTACGCAGATATTTTTAATAAAGACTTCAAGTTGTCGTTTAAACCACCCGAAATAGACACTTGCGATACAAGCAGTATATTCACCGCTCAACTAAAAAATAATCTTACTGCAGATCAACTAACCAGTGTACAGGCTGATCATGATGCTCACCTAATCGAATCTAAAACTCGGTATAACTTAAAACAATTGGACTTTATACTGGGTAAAGAGTCAACAAAACACAAAGTATTATCTGGTGATTTTTAAAAAATGTTTGCCTTCACCACTAACAAACAATTGTATTAGTTTCTATAAAAGGAAGCTTTGGACATTAAATTTTACATTATATGATGCCCAGAGACTCTTCTGTACAATGTATGATGTGGGACGAATCGAAAGGGGCCTGGCCTCATCAGTTTTGAAATGGGTTGACAATACAATTCCAGGTAGTCAAGTAGAGGACATCACTCTTTGGACCGATAACTGCTATGGACAAAATAAAAATATAAGTATTATAATGTGCTATTTTTGGATACTGATTACGTACCCTAAATAAAGACGATCACTCAAAAGTTTTTACTGAAAGGGCACAAAACATATGGAAGCAGACAGTGTTCATGCTTTAATCGCACTCTAATTTGACCATTTTAACACCATGAGACTGGCAACAGCTAGTAAGGCAAACATCCGGTAAATACATAGTGCACAATATGAAACTTGCAGATTTTAAAAACTTCAAAACGCTGTTCGATAAGAAATTGTCACCTAATCCTCCTTTTGTAAGTAGAAAAAAGAATGTTAATAACGACTCTGTTCTACTGTCAACATGTGTTTTTCTACAAGTATGTCAGTATGTAATGCTGTTTATCAAAATTTAACACATAGCAATGTAGCCACAAACGATTACCCACAAGAAGATGAAGATGATATGAAGCCTCTTTAAAATGTTTGAAACTTTTAAAAAAGTTGTTAGAGGTAAACGACACTATGTCCAACTAAACATTTTAAAAAAAATTTAATAAATAACGGTAAACTTCAGGTATATTACACTTCATGGAAGGTAAAACGATTATACAAACCACAATAATAATATATTAATCTTGGTTAAATATAAGAAACATTTGAGTATTTACTGATTACAAATTTAAAAAATGTTAAAATTGCGCTCCTGAAAAAGTAAGAAAATGGATATAGTGTCCTTTACCTCCGAGGTACGGAATAAAATATATAATGCACTAGCACGTCATCGGTCCATCTCTCCTCAACTGTAGAGGTGAGATTAATCACTAGGAGTAAGAGAGATGGACCAAGCATAACCTTTTTCTGTTTAATAGCAAGAGACTTTCCGCACTTGTTACAGAGATTAGCGAAGTCAGTACAAGTTTCATGTAACCAGCGCTTACAAAAAATACATTGTAACCAGTCATCCTTTTTACATGTTTGGCGATAGTGCTCGTTGCACCCAACACACTCATTTTCAATATCACTCATGTTTTCATTACTAGTGTCGTTTAGAGTAACATCTTCAGATGGGGACGATTCGCTTGGCTTTCTCTTACGTTTTGGTTTTTTTATTAGTTTTGAGCTTTTTTAATTTAAGGCATCCTTCTTCATTTTAATAAAGTCTTGAGCAGTAATCTCTCCAGTTATTTTTTTACGGACTATATTTACTGCTGCTGCCGATACAGGCACGGGCATTACCTGATGAAGAGCCTTTCCGGGAGTTCCAAGAGATATCTTCATTAGTAATTGATGACTTGTTTGGGCTACCGTGCAAGGATATTTTACCACTGATTCCAGAGTTACCTGGTTGAGGAGATTCTAATCTCACTGGAAAATTCATGGTTTTTGTTTCTGATAAAGTGTGTGTCAAAAATGCATATTATGAAATTATTAATGAATAAGACGGATAAATTCCCTTTGATTTAAATACAGAGAACTTCATCCCTTGTGTACCTCTCGCATAGCATGTAACGAGAACGTTACTATAACATTCCGTAAACATTTTTTAAATAAATTTAAAATCTCAATCCTCTTAATGATTTTCTGAATCTTAAAAATTTAAGTTGGTATGAAACAGCGACACCAAGCGTCCAAGTTTGAAATCATAGTTTAGCTGGCTCAAATTGAGTATCCGAAGCGCACTTCTGTTTGAACTTTGGTAGCAGAAACTTGAGTCCAAGGTAGGGGCCATACGTGGCATGGTTTTTGGAATTTAAGAGTTTTTTTTATGAAGAAGTAATAAGAAGTTTTAGTTTGGGGTTTTTTTTTTGTTTGGA
The DNA here is from genome assembly GCA_918026665.1 of Diabrotica balteata. NCBI lineage: Eukaryota > Metazoa > Arthropoda > Insecta > Coleoptera > Chrysomelidae > Diabrotica > Diabrotica balteata. Next base: position 159,528,292 of record OU898277.1, read on the forward strand.
GTGTCCTGTTTGGTTTATAGCCACTGTGAGCCGTAAGTATCCAAGTTATAAATAAAACGAAAATAAAAAAAAGTCATTCAGCCATTTTGAGATCCTGTATTGTCACGTTTCAATTCGATATACTTATCTGAACTTTTTTCCATCCGTCATTAAGAAATATTCAACATCTAAATAGATAGTGTTAATTGATTTAAAATCATATGTATTTTAATTTTACTTCCCGGCCGTAAAACATAATTATCTTTCGGTAAAATTGCTATTAAGAGTATCGTTAAAATATTCTGTCTTATATCGCTCTTTATATTATAAAATATGTTCGTATCATATGCTTTTCATTAAAATTGTCGATATAATTAATCCATTTAAATTGTCAAACCATACGACGGTCAAATTATCTATAAATCCATTAAGTTTTTTTGCTCTCCCAATTCATAAGTAACATTTATAAAACCTTTCAAGGTTCATAAACCTTGTTTTTTTTTCCTACTCTGTAAAGTATAAGAAAGAACTCTAAAAGAAATGTTTTTTTAGCCTACCTTTGGGACTCAAACAGAAGTCGGGGGAAGAATTTGCTTTTGGTTTTTTTTGAATAATTTTTTAATAAGAGAGTACCTATTAAGTTAAAACCTAGTCCGGTTATACCTGGTTCCAGGCCTGTTTTTTTTTTCCTTGCCGTAGCTGCTCCCCAGAGGTCCAGATCTGACCTTCCGATTACGAAAATTTTAGGAAACCAGCGGGAATTATCTCCCTTAAAATATAGTAAATCTGGATTAAGTTTATTTCTTAGATTTTTTTTTTTACCTATAATATTTTTTGTATAATTTTTTTGTATATTTAACTTCTAGTATTTCATCTAATAATAAGAGTCGTCATTTTTTTAATAATTTACTGAATAATATTTAAATACAAATTGTCAACTACAGGTAGAGGTTTTTAAGTCCTCCCTTCTAGCTCACTTGTATGGTTTCTTGTGTACACATTTAATCAGAGAGTTATTTTTTTTTTTAGATTTTATTATCAATATATATTTAAACGTTTGGACACTTATCTCGTCAAGATAGTGTCCTTATTACTTGTTACTGTTATATTCAATAAAGCCAGAATACAGAGTTGCATCTCTGAGGCAAATAAATTACCTTTTTAGGTCAATTATTACCATTTTTTTTCCATATTTTATTATTTGTAAATTTAGATCATCCAGGATCAGTTGTATAACCAGGGCATTTATTTTTTGTATATAACTAGATTAGCTGTACATAATTGGTGGTGGATATATTACATTTAGATTGTATATATTTGGCTAGGGATTAAAGTTTTGGTGAAAACTAAATATTTCAATTCATACCTATATCCTTTCTTTATTTCAGCAAACAGCTTTACAAGATACCTTGGAAAGTTTATGTAAATACTTTCCTGGCGCCCACTCACATTTTGGAGCAACTTCTACAATCACTTTTATTTATCTTAGTTATATACCTATAGTTTTTTTATAACCTTGTCATTCATTTTCTAATTCTACGGTCTCTGTAGGGCATGCAAATTGGCCGAATTCTCCTTTGAGTGTCAAGTAGTCACTCTCCGGCACCTTCTGCTAGCCAGCTTAAATTATACGTTATCCTTTCCATTATCCTACACGTTTTGTTACCTTGGCGTGCAACATCACAAAGCATTTTTGTTACAAGCATTTCCATCGTTTTCAACAGAAAGAATGTTAGGCTAATTGGTCGGAAAGCCTTTGGTAGGGTGTAGTTCATCCTACCTGATTTTGGTATTAAGACCACACGTACCTCTCTCCACTTCCTAAGAATATTTATCAGAGGCAAAGAGGCTCCGAATATTTCCACGAGGTGCGACCGAAGAATATCCAGTCACCACCGTAATGCCGGATATATGCCGTGAGGCCCTGGTGATTTAAAAGGGGTGAAGCACAATATGGCCAATTTTACCTTTTCCTCATTAATCATTGCAAGCATAAACAAATCACATGTTTCCTTCAGACGGAAGAAAATACCCTATAAGTACAAATAAAAATATTGTGTTTCAAAAATACTATTTACAAGAAAATAAAAATATAGCCTTATTTGTGCTGTCAATAAACCACCGTCGTGCGGTTTTTTTATTATTTAGACGTCATCGATCGGAGTATTAAAATTCAGTCAAAATTGATGTACCTATATTGAAAAAAAAACTTTGTGCTGTTTAGACATTTTTGATTTGTTTATTTAAATATAAAAGGAACTGCAGTTATTAAGTAAACTTGTGGTTTTTAATATTTCAGTATTTTAAAACTAGGTAGCTCAATTGTTCAATATAAACATTGTTAAAGCTTAAATGTGTGGCACATAAAAAGCCGAATCAGATAAGATGTATCTAATATTGCAAAAATGCCACCTAATATTAATGCAGAGAGATGTATGTATACTGCTGGTGAGTCGTAACTAGCGGAAGCAATAGATTCGTTCGAAAACAAGTCAGTTTGTTTTTAAGCGTAAAACAATGTAAACATTGAAAAATTAATAAATCATATATTTTTGTGAACTCTCCTATGAGATCAAACAAATTTATCACATTGTACTCGTAATGTAATTAAGGATCATAAAGATGTGAATATTTCATATAAATCAAATAAATCGTCAATTTTCTCTGTTGACCTAATAATACACATAGTTTCAAAAGTTATGCATCACCCACAATTTTTATTTATAAATAAAATATCATAACGTTAACAAATATTTTTTGTTTTAAAAGAGATAATTAGTTTCCAATTAAAATGTATTTAACAACTTTAATATCGTAAATTTCCACCATGGGCGGGCATCGATGCAAACCTGGATTCATAATCCTAACAAGTCGTTTAATCATTTCCTGTGGCAGATCATCCCATTCTTTTCTATAGGCAATTTTAAGTGCATGATGGGTTCTAGGAGGATTCCTTTAGGCATAAACAGTACTGGAGAGTACAGCCCATGCATGTTCAAAGAAGTTTATATCTGAAGACATTGCAAATAACTGCAAATTGTTAATACCCTCACAAGGATCTAAGTACATCCCAGTAATATTTGCCTGAAAGTTTCACGCAGTTTGGCATCTCTTGACTTAACTGACACTCTCGTTACTGAAGGTGTGTTTACCGTAAATATATGTTTTTTTATAGCCTTTTTTACTGTTTCTTAGTTACATTTATTTCCTTTTTTTAGCCTTTTCTCCTCGAATCCTAGCTTCTTTTTCTAAATTTACTTTGACATGTGGCCGTTGTGTAAGGGCAAATCTCTTTGAGGGTTATAATTGTTGACATTGGGGCTTGACCATGGACGTATAAACATAGATGGGATCGGGATGTAAATATTTCGTTTATTTTATTTCACTTTTCATAAATATTACTCAAAATACAGCCAAAATATCGAAAAACAACTTTTTCTCATCTACTGTAAAAAGTAAACAAACATGGAACAGCATTTGAAGTTTGACGTAGATCCATAAGACAGAGAAATGTAAACAACCGTTGCCATTTATAAATAGTTTTCAGTGCTTCTACATATAAAATAATTGATTGATATCTATTATACGCTATTATTAAGTGATAATGCACACTATGTGCACACTTTATATTTTGATTACAATTAAATATATTAATCTAACCAATAAATTATTATTTTGGTTTGATAGCATCTGTAGAGTATAAAATACGGAGTAATATTTTCAGCGACTCGCGAATAAGAAATTTTAAAACAAAACATGACAACAGTTGAAGGTGCTGAGAATGTGATCTATTCAAATAATTTTGACTACACAATTTTATGTAAATAACTGAGTCCATCTATGTTTATACGTCCATGGGCTTGACAGAGTGGCTTTTTTAATGTTTATCTCAACTGTGATTGTTGAGATTTCGTTTCAGCATCCGCTTGATGTTTTTTAATTTAATTCAGACAAACATTTTTTTTTAATAATTGGAGATACTTAAATCTGTAATGTTTAAGAGTTTTTTTTTTGTGATGTAGCTATTTGACCATCGTAGTCTGTTGTCCGTTCTCTTTTGTTCAAATAGTCATCATCAGAAAATATTTGGTCATTTACCGGCACTACGCCAGTAGCTCGAAACCCACTGCATATATTTTTTGATAAAAAAAGAAGAAAAGCTTCTCCTGTTAGATTGGCAACGTCATAAATAATTTGTTCCGCATTATTTACTATTTACCTCATACAAGCGGTACCATAGAATTTTTTTAAATTAAGCAAACGCGGCTACCACTAGCGGCTGCAACTTGTGACTGCCGTGAGGAGATAACGTTAATAAGAATATTCCATTTTTCTTCGAAAAAACTATTGCCGGTACGCTTAAGTGATTATCATGATTATCGATAAGAATTAGTTTCGGGTATTCTCTTGAAGGTCTTTTATGTTAGGTAAAATGGTGTAAAACAGGCAAAAAGAGTTCACTTCTTACCCACCTAGATGGTGTTGTGGCACTTTTACTTTCAGTAGGGGCTTCGTAAAGCATGGTATTACCCTTTCTTTCATTCCATCCCGAATACAACTCTCCTTTGTAGTTTTGTTGTTAGCAAATTAATATGCCAACCAATAACCTTATTTGACTTTATTTAAATTCTGTTTATTTGACAATTATTCATAACGAATGTTGCAAGTTTCTTGTAAATATTTTTTTAAGAAGCAGTTCTTCGACTTTAGAAAATACTATGATGTGCTCATTACTTTGGCGGATATTAACCATCCCCAAATCATAATCGCGGCCCTTGTCTACTTGAGGATTTAGTGTATTTCTCGGAAGACCTAGAGAGGTATCCCTAAAACATTCGTGCCCTGTAGGCACCTGCATGGCCACAGTTCACCCAATCTCTTATGTTCGGGATTAGCATTTGCTTCCACTGTGCCACATCCTTTGTGTTGTTGCATTCTTCTTGCCATCTTTTAATTGACCTCTCCCTTTCCTGTCTTCTGTCGGTCATAGTAAGGTTTGGGTTGTACTCTCTTCGTATTTACAGTTAATAACTCCGTCATATACCAGGTTCCATAGCGTCGGGCCCAAGACAAATCCCTGGGGGACCCAGGCCGTCACGTCCACGATCGTACCCTTTTTCACCCTAATCCTTCTCTAGGACAGATACTCCACCACCACATTCATCAGGTAACCAGGACATTCTCTTTCGTCCATTGCCCTCATTACCTCGTTCCACTGCAGCGTCTCAAATACATTCCTAATATCGAACAACAGCAGGGCCGCCCAGCGACGTTTATTCCCTCTGTCGCATAATGCTTCGAGTACACTCACGATTGGAATAATCGTGCTTTTCCCTTTACAAAAAAAATTGCCTCCGAGATAAACTACCTGACCTCTAAATCATATCGTCTATGCGTACTTGTAGCATCTTTCATACAGCTTACCGATGAAGGAAAGAAGACATTCGAAAGACCAAACTGGATAACCACGTTTCCTACTGAACGACTATTTTGTGGGACTTCTTTAAAACAATAAATAGAACCCAATAAATATTAAGACAAGGCACATATAAACGTATTTTTGCTAGGCTAATTTGTTTATTGTTGACCTATAACCAATACATTTAAATTTGGACATGCACATAACCGATTTTTTTAAAATGACAAATCCCTGGGACTAGACAATATTGATGCAGAACTGATTAAAAAAGGAGGGCATGAACTTAAAACTAAAATACAATAATTAATGAAAGAAGCCTGGGAACAAGAAATAATGCCAAAAGAATGGAGTGGCTGTATTATCGTGCCAATACATAAAAAAGGCAGAAAGGATTCATGTGGCAACTACAGGGGAATCTCACTAATCGGTACTACATATAAGATATTAGCTTCAGTTGTACTAAAACGATTACTGCCATATACAGAGGAAATTATTGGCGATTACCAATGCGGCTTTAGGCCTGGAAGATCAACAATCGACCAAATATTTACTATCAGCCAAATGCTAGAAAAGTATTGGGAATATAATAAAGAAGTACACCAGATCTTCATAGATTTTAAACAAGCATATAATTCCATAGATCGCTTAAAACTGTGGAGTGCAATGATGGAGTTAGGCGTACCAAAGAAGCTGACCATGATTGCGCGAATGTGTGTCAACAATTCCTTTTCACAAATTAGAATAGGAGGCAAAGCTTCAAAGGCTTTAGGCATAAGCACCGGGCTCAGACAGGGAGACCCGCTGTCTCCATTACTATTTAACCTAGCATTGGAATACGCAATGTGAAAAATCTATACCAGAGTCAAACCAGACATAACTGCCAGAGGAGCAAAGATTATTCTCGCATTTGCAGATGATGTAGATGCAGTAGACACAGACAACACTGGAAGTTAAGGATATAGTATCGAACTTTGAAGAAGCAACACTACGCGTAGGCCTGAAAATAAACGAAGAAAAAACTAAATACATGGTCGTATCAAAAAAGGAACGACAGCGAATAAGACAAAACATTACCATAAACAATCATAATTTTGAGGTGGTCAAAGAATTCAAATACCTAGGAGCAACAATTACCAGTGAAAACACAGGAGAACAGGAGAACGGGAGGTTGAAATACGAATACTGGCGGGGAATAAATCATTCTTTGCCATTCAACATCTAATGAGGTCAAAGCTTCTCTCAAGGCGTGCCAAAATCCAAATGTACAAAACCATAATACGACCAGCAGTGACATATGGAAGTAAAACATGGACATTGAGAAAGAAAGAAATCAATAATCTATTAGTATGGGAACGCAAAATCCTGCGAATTATATATGGTCCTTGCAGGGACAGCGTGACAAATGAAGGGAGGAGCAGATACAACAATGAAATAGAGACTCTTCGGGAAAGGAAACATCGCAAGATACATAAAAGCCAATAGATTAAGATGGGCAGGCCACGTGGTACGGAGTGATGACGACAGACTGATTACCAATGTGTTTTGGGAAAGACCAGATGGTAAAAGATCGACAGGAAGGCCTAGAAAAAGGTGGAAACACGCTTTCAGGGAAGACCTGGAGAAGATGGAAGTAAGGCCATGGGAAATAATAGCACAGGATCGGAATCAATGGAAGGCAATAGTAAACGCGGTAAAAACTCACGAAGAGTTGTAACAGCCATTGATGATGATGATGATGACATAACCGATTTACAATTAAATGCAGTGTTGCAGGTGACCCATAAACCAATCGAAAAATTAAAACATTGTTTATGCAGGTATTGCTTTTATATATTATAATACATATTATATATTATATTATACCATATTATATATGTATCTAACCTCACACGGTGGTTGTTCAATTAACCTCACTAGGTAATAAAAATGATAAATAATATTAATTCTAAAAACAACGTCAGGTACAGTAACTTAGACTGGAATAAATTACTCATATTTACCTCAAAAACTATATTAAATACAACTGGCCTAATTATATTTTAATCTGCTTAAAAATAATAATTTCCACAGAGCGAAAAATTTACTTGCATCCAGTAAAAACCTTGTTGATTTCACTAACAATTCTCTGTAAGTTCTATAGAAATCTTAATTAGCCACAATTAATGGGTATTAAATTCTGCTTTCAACTACAAGTGCATGGCTTTGATTCCCTGTAACAAAGAGAATTAGAGCCATGTCATCCCAGTTCAATTAACCAGCCTATTTAGTTAACCTCACTCTACCTACTTGTAGTTTTTATAAATTAAATTTCCATCGAGTTTATGCGGCTCTTTATTTATTATTTAAATTACACCAATTTTCAGCTCTATTCATCATTCCTATAAATTAAAAAATATGAACCTGTATTCGAATAAAGTTTTTTCAAACCCTTCTGAGGCAAAAACTTTCACTGAACTATTTAACAGTGATTGGTGAGCTTATTTCCCTCTACGCTATGGCTTAGTTGACAGTTAGACCTTATGCAAAATTTATTTGACTTTTGTTCAGATTGTTGGAGAAAAATTGCCCAGCAGATTTACGTGAGAAGGTCCTGATCCCGTTCTCGGCACGTTCATTTTTTAGACGTTTGTTGAAAACTTTTCCACTTATATATTCATAACTGGCTGGGTTGGATCGTAATTCGGTTTATTTGCAGCATAGGCTCAGAAGCTAAGATTGATTGTTATTTCATAAAATTACAATATTTTCTAAAGATTTAATAAAGAACTTTTGCTGTCAAATGCATTTAATTTAATGTTAGCTGTTCATTGCGATTTAATTTATCACAATACTGGAGGTGATGAAAAATTATCTTAATTATTAAATAGTAATTATAACAGATATTTTAAGCTGTGGACAAGATCTCATTCGCCTACTTATATTTGACTTTGATTCTTAGGACAAAAAATTTAAAAACAATATAAATACGGTAAAAATTTTTACAATGTAGGGTAAATTAGGGTGGTATGGTGTCAGAAGACAAGCAATTGTTTATTTAAACTAAATATAATACACATCTTTCACAAAACATATTGCCAAAAACTTAACAGTGTCATAGTTTCTTTAAGACATTATAAATGATAAAAAAAAACAATATTATGTACTTTTATTAAATTTACCATTTCGTCCCTGCATAAGGGAGAAATGGCAAAGGCACTTGGGGTAAAATTGTAAACTTACTTCTCCTGCTTTTTATCACATTCATCACACATGGATTCATATTTTGAACAGTCTTCGTGCAGTCAACGTTGGCAGCTAATCCATTTGATCCCTTCCACGTCCTTTTTAGTGTAACTGTAGAGTTCACCACACCGTACACAACAACAATTTTTAACGTTCACATCGTCATCACCGTCTTGCAAGTGGATATCCTGCGTTAAGTCGGATTCGGTGCCAGTGATACACGCTTTTGGGATCTTTGGTTGCTAGGTTTGGGTATTTCCTTAGTAGTCTCTTTGGTTAATGTTTTTCTTTAACCTTCCTTTTTCATGTGGTGCACTGCTCACCGACTAAATTGTTTTGTTTTGTCGTTTTCTGTTTCGTAGGTTGGCGATGTTTTCTGGAGAATACAAAATCTCAGCTAGATTACTATAATTCTTTCTTGCAAATGTATTTTTACCTAGTATAGGTTAAATATGATCTAAAAGTTTCCCAGGAGTTGTTTGACATTTTTTTGTTGCCACTGTTAAAGTCTGTTAAAGTCGGAATACATGATTTTCTGTGGATATTTTGCAAAGCCCAGTTGTAATTGCGTTGTAAAGTTTGCCTGCGTTAATGTTTCTGATCTTAATCTACTTCTGCTGTTGGCTTTTCTAAGAAATTCGTGTTTTTCTGCCAGTGCAAAGATCTTGGTTAAAATAAAGAGGTCTATTTTTACGTAGTTCGTTGTTTTTCGTTTGTTATGGCCATATTTGGGGATAGCATCAGAATTTAAATGGGATAATTCCTGTACTTCTGAATCTCAATATTGCGTTATCTGCCGAAGTGATAAGAATTCCTCTAAATACTAGTCTCAAAATTTTTTTATTTGATTTTGTAATAATAAGATTTTTACTCTTTTTACAATTTTCTGTTTAGTGGCTGCAGATAATGGGTCGTGTTCTTGGGTAAACAAAGCAAAACTATATTATTTTTTTTTTACAAACTCTAATGCATCCACACTGCGGTAATGGGAACTCCTTCCATCCAAAATGACCACGACCTTTCGCTTAGGCTTATCGGTGCGCAATGGTTCCTGAGACACAGAAGGAAATTGTCAGTTGTTACGTACGCCGACTTTTGTAACATGAAAATTATAGAACTAGGTGGTACAGCATCTTTATGCTCGGCTTTTTCATTTTTCCCTTCAAAACACATGCAGGAGGGAAATACATACTCTATCCATTGCAACAGGCGATTACAGATATGGTTTCATTATTTTCACTGGATGTTATTGCAGCTACTGCAATAACAAAATATAGTCAAATAGTGCAAAATATAGTCAATCCATTTGGATAAATGTAACCAATCTAGCGATTTTCTTGTTACGGTTAAACTACTTAAGATGCAGATTACATTTTTCCGAATGTTTGTAATCTTATGATATGTTTTACCATCTTGATAAAACACATCCTATACTTCAGATCCCCTACTTAACCATAATGATCTCCTGAGGGGGTAGGGGTTACAAGTTCTGAAGGATTTCTGGGTAACCCCCCGGTTACGCCAGTGCCTGTTTTAGTGCTTAGTGTCCGGATCTGGGTTCTTTTTTGTTTGTTGAAATGGACCCTCAGGGAATATCATCATTATCATCAATCAGCTCTGAGTTGTCCATTGTTGAACATAGGCCTCCTCTAGATTTTTGCATCTGCTTCTGTTCTGCGCCTCTGCTATCCAATTTTTCACGATTCTTTTGAGGTCGTCGGTCCATCGCGTTGGGGGTCTTCCTCGGCTTCGCTTGTCAGCCCGTGGTCTCCACTCGAGCAATTTTTTTGTCCAACTGTCGTCTTTCATTCTTGCAACATGCCCAGCCCATCTCCATTTTTGCCTTGTAATATGTTCGATAATGTCTTCCACTCCGGTTCGTCTACGGACTTCCTCGTTTCTTATTCTATCTCTTAAGCTTATTCCAAGCATTGATCTCTCCATCTTTCGTTGTGTCCTTCTCAATTTTTCGGCTGATGTTTTTGTGAGATTTAAGGTTTCTGCTCCGTATGTGAGGACTGGTAGAACGCACTGGTTAAAAGCTTTTCTTTTTAAAGGGTCGGTATATTTGTTTTAAATACGTCTCTTATTTTTCAGAATGCAACCCAACCCAGACTTATTCTTTTTTAGGGAATTTTTATTATTATTTATTAATTAATTCTCAGGGAATATAATAGTGACATAATATGTAAAATAATTTCTTTCGATTTGACATCAAAATAGCATTGTTTTGTTCGTTTTGTTGGAGAACTGAGAGTTATTTCGGCAACCTCATCAACAGTATCTGTGCTGGACATCTTTGTTTATAGTTATTATTAATTGAACCTGCCGATATTTAAATAATACCGATAATAAAAACACCAAACTTACTTCTCATAACAAAACAAGAATAAAATACAAATACAAAAATCGTAAAATAGTTTCGAAACACAATTCAGATTTCTGCTTTATAATCTGATCCTTCTAAAAATTGCAAGGCAAGCAGACGTTAATAAAAGATGTTAAAAGAGACATGGGGAATCTAAAATTTGCATTCCACGACATGTCTTTTACAACTAAGCAGAAATCCTTAGCGAATTGTGCTTCTAGTACTCACACAGAGTAAATCCGAATAAAATGAGAAAAGGCAGCAAATATTTGATTTCACGCAAACAAATCCTATGTATCTCTTGATACGTATTTCGACCTAATAGGTGTCGTCAGAAGAGCTATTCATAGGGGTTCTCAACGTGAAAAATCAATATTTTCTGCTTTTTTAGAAGCAACAATAACATGGCTTTAATACGGACGCAATAGCGACATCTAATTACAAAAATCGTAAAATAGTTTCGAAACACAATTCAGATTTCTGCTTTATAATCTGAGCCTTCTAAAAATTGCAAGGCAAACAGACGTTGATAAAAGATGTTAAAAGAGACATATGGAATCTAAAATTTGCATTTCACGACATGTCTTCTACAACTAAGCAGAAATCCTTAGCGAATTGTGCTTCTAGTACTCACACAGAGTAAATCCGAAAAAATGAGAAAAGGCAGCAAATATTTGATTTGAAATAAAAAATAAATACAACGATTAACAATCAATGTTCAACAAAAATCGAGCAGGGAGACATGTAGTCCCTAAAGTAATTAAAATTCATCCATTCTCATCGACTCAGAGTCACAACATATTCAAAATGTAACATTTAGGATTATGTAAACCCATATATGGAGGTCTCACAGATAACTTTATTGTTAGCTACAATTACACAAAGCACTAAGGATGATCTGTTCAGATCGAAAACGTTATGTTAGTACTTAAATTTTGACGACACTTTTTATAAAGTTTTAACTATTTGTTTTTTATACCACAATACAAGTGTGAAGTCTTTTGGCTTCTATGTTTTTTTAAAACGATGGTATACAGCCAACTACGGGGTTTTTCCCATTAACTTTAAATCAACGTTTACTAATTACACTTTTAACAAACTTAAAGCCAATCTTGCTAAAACAAGTAAAAAATCTAATAAGTTTTATAATCTAATAGAAAAGCAAAACCGTACGCCGATGGCTTCTTATGTAAGTTAGCGTGATTTTGTGTATTCCCAGTGCATCTTTATTTTAAATAGACCTGTGTAGTGTTTTGAAAAATATTCAGAGCCATCATTTCGGTGCGTACTTCAAGTGCGAAATTCTGAGATGGATTTTGATAACACGTATGTCCTTGTTATGTTGTTAATATGTAATGAATAAATAAAATTACGTTGATCAAAATAAGAGATTTGGACTCGAAAGAACCGACTACACTAATTATTATCTTATATACATCTTTAAAATTTCAATCGGAGCAGCTCTAACTTATTAAGTATCTTTTATATCCGTAATTTAATAAAGAAAACTCTTTTAAAGTCTTTAATTTCGTAAGTCCCATGTACGACACGTTAATTGATTTCAAATCCAACCAACTTTCAGAATAATATAACTTACTATTCTAGAATTAAAAGGTATTGTAACAAAAACTGTAACAGCGACTGTTATTACAGGGTTTGGTTTTGTTTAAGTAACTGAGAGTTTTGAGCTATTGGTGTCTAAAACCTCACACATTCCAAACCCCAAATATGTTCTGTAAACTTTGTTGTATTTACATTTCACTATTAGCCGCAATATAGAACTGGAGTAAAGTTTAAAGGATATTTTTCGGTACGAAGGACTTTCTTATTAACAAAAATATTGCCATAGCGAGACGCTTGGATGATGTGAAACATGGAAACTATTTTATATAGAAAATACACATACAATCTTTTTTTCCTATTCATGAGCCCCAGGTTTTTAGGTAACAATGTTCATTTTCGACCTGGCTCTTCTTCTTTTATACTATATTTAATATAAAACTAGTATTTTTTTGGGTTTAGGTTCAGTAAATAATATCTAATTTTAAACTAGATTTACAAATCTTGACAACAGCAGGTAATCCTTGCCTTTGTCAAGATTCTAAAATACACAATACAATTTTGAGTACAAAATGTTATTGAAAAAATAAAAAAATAACTTACCAAAAAAACGTAAAGTGGATATATGTTATAACTTTCAGAGTTTTTAATGGTGTTATAGCTTTTATTATTTAAATCAGATTGAAATATATCTTATTTAGATTCTGTGTATCTTTTTCTTTAGCGATTACGTAATTGCTGTTTATTTCTATTGATTCGTATATACAGTGCTAGTCAAAAGTCCGTTCCTCCTCTCGTATCTTTTGAACGGTTATTGTTATAATAGTGAAATTTGGAGGGAGGTAATAAACAGACGTAAGCTTCTCAACTAGTCATAACAGGTAACGTATTAGTGACAGATTTGTCACTTCTCAGACATGGAGAAGCCATTTTTTCTTAGAGCTGTTTTGACTTTTTGCATTTCTTCGTTCTTATGTTCCTTATCTGCCAGTTTTTCAGATCTTGTTATTAAGGTTATTATTACCGAATTTAATTGTGCAGGATGATGGTGTGAGTCTGCGTGTAAGTATCTGTTAGTATGAGTTGGTTTTCGGTATACTGTGTGTCCTATGCTTCTGTCTTCTTTCTTAATAACTAACACATCTAGGAATGGAAGTTATCTATTACTATTATTGGTTATTCTTCCGTTTCATGGTAAACTGTATTATTGGATGGATATTATTAATGTGTTGTAGGAATTCGTTGTTTCTCTTCACTATGCGTCCAGATAATAAATGTGTCATCAACATACCTAAGCCACAGTTTGGGTTTATGTTCTGCTGTTTCTATTGCTTTTGATTCAATCCCTTCCATAAAAAGTTTGGCTATTACGGGTGACAGTGGTGAACCCATCGGTGCCCCTTCAACTTGTTTGTACCTCTGGTCCTTGTAGATAAAATAGGTGTTGTTTAAGCAGTGCCTTGTCAGGTTTAGTGGATCCTGTGTTATTGGATATTTTCTTCGTAAAATTTCTAATGATTCTTCTACTGGCATATTGGTGAATAATGAGACTACGTCAAAGCTCACTAATAAGTGTTCAGGTTCCAGAATAACATCCTTGATACGGTCGATAAAGTGACTTGCATTCTTGACGTAAGAATCCGCTTTCTCTGCATATGGTTGTAGCTGGTCAGCCAGAAATTTTGTCAGTGATTGTAGCGGTGATCCGATAGAGCTGACTATTGGTCGTAATGGTAACTCTGCCTCATGGACTTTCGGTAAACCGTAAAGTTTTGGACATTTTGACGACTTTTCTCGTGGAATAAGCTGGAACTGATGTTCTTTCTTTATGTTTGACGCTTGTATTTTTCAGTTAATCAGTAAATCAGTTCTCCTGAAATATCAAGACGAAGCAGAACTAATCCGACTTGACAATGGCAAGTGTGACCTTGCCGAAACGTCGTCAAAACAATGGTTTTTCTAAAAACCATAACTATTTAACGCGGAGTCAAACCCGGAAACAACTGAATTCAAATATATATATATATATATATATATATATATATATATATATATATATATATATATATATATATATATATATATATATATATATAATAATAATAATAATAATAATAATAACGTTTATTTCCATGAAATATACAATTAATAATATTACAATAAAATAATTAAATGACAATAAAATTTTTTAAAAAATATTACTTTTACTTTGTAGTTCTGTAATTGGTTCAAGGTAAATAAACAGTAGTGCCCATTAAAACAATTAAGTTGAGCATGGGCCATTTTTAAAATTGCTTATTTATATTGATCCTACAGCAAGGCGAGTTTTACTACTTTATTAATTATAATTATTACCTATATTAAGATAAAACAAAAAAAAATAACAAAAAAAAATTTTTTTTTATTAATTAATTAACAAGTGAGAGACAATTCATGCATGCAATCAACCAAGATAATAGCATATATAAATTTTTAAGATTTCGTAATCTATTCTTGATTTGACGTTAGTTATAAAATAATTGGTCTCAAAAAGGTGGCTGAACAGTTGTCTATGATTTTGTTTCAAATACCTAGTAAACAATGTCTTAATCATTTTTTGCGAGTTTATAGTGATTAGGTATGTTTTGTAAATTTCAGGGAGCAAATTGTAGATTCTTCCTTGTAAATACTCAAAATTTCGTTTACCAACTGTTTTCTTTGCAATATTTAATTTGACAAAAGACTGTGCTCTATTTCTCGTATGATAGGTATGCCCTAATGGTGTGAGTAAGTGTTTATTTTTGTATAAATTGGTGATTATTGTATGAATATATAACTGTCTTGTATCTAACATTTGAGTTTCGGTATAAAGATCATTAGTAGGGTATCTCGAAGGTCTATTGTAAATAATTTTTAATATTTTTCTCTGGATAATGTCTAATTGGTGGAGGTATGTATTTGCAACTCCACCCCAACTAAGGATTCCATAACGTAGACGCGATTCTACCAAAGAATAGTAAATAACCTTCAGATGATGGATATCCAGTATATTACGTAAATATCGCATTTTGTACAATAGACATCTCAATGTTTTACACGTTTGGTTTATGTGTATATCCCATCGTAGATACGAGTCGATTTGAACACCAAGGTATTTTGTGTTACTCACTGCATTAATACTCATATTTCTAATTTTTATAAATTTGTAATCGGGTAGACCTCTCTTATAGCTTGTAAATGGAACATAAACTGTCTTATCCATATTTACTGTAAGAAGTTTGTGGTTAAATATATCAATAATTCTTCCTAAGTCATGTTCCATTTTTCGCTTTAGTTCCATCCACGTGTCTGCAGAGTACAAAATTGCTGTATCATCTGCAAAACTTAATATCTCACCTTCAGTCTGGTAAGTAAGAATATTGTTGATGTACAGTATAAATAATATGGGTCCTAGTACAGTCCCTTGTGGTATGCCAAAATTTATGCTTTTAGCACTACTCAATTTCCCTTCTAGTCGCACTCTTTGATATCGATTTTTTAAGTAGCTTTCCATTAAGTTAAATGTGTTTCCTCTTATACCAATGTCTGCTAAAGTATCTAATAGTTGTGAGTGACTAACCGTATCGAACGCCTTTGCCAGGTCTAGGAATACACAAGCTGTTGGTGTACTGCTGTCAACTAAGTTGTAAATTTTGTTAGATAGGTACGATATTGCATTTTCCGCGGATACTCCCTCCCTAAAACCAAATTGTTTGTTTGAAATTAACTTATATTTTTCTAAGTATAATACTAGTTGATATTTTATAGCCTTTTCCAATATCTTGCAAAGTGAAGTGATTAGTGAGATTGGTCTGTAATTATTTGTTAATTTTGGATCGCCTTTCTTATGAATGGGAATCACCACTGTTTGCTTAAGTTGTTCGGGCCATTTGCCGCTAGAAAATACATTATTTAATAAATAAGTAATGGGACCAGTTAGTATTGGCGATAGTTCTTTAAGTACTTCAGATTTAATACCATCTATTCCTGGAGCTTTGTTCGATTTTAATGAGGCTATAATCTGAACAACGTCATTTTCATCCACAGGTAATAAAAAGAAGGAATTTATTGTAACGTTTCTCTTTGGTGGTCGAGAAGGAGGTTTTATTATCTTCTGAGCATATGTTTCTCCAACTTTTGAAAAATATTTGTTAAATTCCTCGGCGATCTCATTTGTGTCGGTAATACTTTGGTTATTTGCAGTAAGTATTTCTTTGATATTTTGAGTATTAACATTTTCACTATTATAGTTATTTACTATTTTCCACATATTTTTTGAAGATTTATTATTTTTCATAATATCTTTTATAAAGTAATTTTTCTTTGTCACCTTAATAAGTGTGTTCAATTGTTTACGGTACTCTAGGTAAGCTTTCCTTTTTTCTTCATTTGTTGGATGATTTATGTGATCTTTATACAGTTTATTTTTTTTATTAATTGATTTGACTAGTCCTGCTGTAATCCATTTTTTTCGCTTTTCATTTGCGTGTTTTATTTTGATGGTTTTAGTATGTTTAATTATATAGTCATTTAATGTCTTTATTAGATATTCTGTTATGTCATTCGTATTTTTTATATTATAATACTCAATCCAATCAAAATTTTTGATATCCATTTTTAGGGTCTTATAATTAATTATTTCTCTAGTTTTCTGTTTTAAATATTTGATACTGTTTACAGGTATGCTGATTAAAGTTGCTTTATGATCTGTAATGCAAGTATCTAGGACAGCTGCTTTGCAAGTATTTATTGTCTGTTCAGATTTAAATTTAACAAAAATGTGATCTAAGCAGTTCCTTTGCCTCGTTGGTTTATTAATAATAGAAACAAAGTTATGTTGTGAAAAATTATTTAAGTAAGCATTAGTTATTTCATTATTTTCCAATATGTTTATATTAATATCACCTAACAAAATATGACAATATGTTGAAGCCGTTTTTGTTTCCTCTAGGTATTCATTTAGTTTTGATATGAAATACTCAGTATTTGTTGAAGGTGGACGGTAAAGCGAAGTTATTAATATCCTTATTCCCTTATTATACATTATACATGTTTGTATCACTTTATGGTCCCCTATGTTTACAATTTCTGTGCAATAATCTAGATCATTGTTTATATATATATAACTGTTCCATCATTTCTATTTATATTTCCTTGATTATAAACTGTATGATACCCATCAAGTTTATGACACTCGTTGCCGTCATTTTTAAATGCTTCTGTGAGTACAATACAGTCAAAATCACAGTCTAGTTCCCTTACTATTACCTCAAATTCATCAATGTTCTTAGATAGGCTCCTGATGTTTTGATGCAGTATCTTAAAATGTAGGCGATCATCATGTAAATATTGTTTAAGGTTTTTTAGATCATTGATCTCCTTAGTTGCGAATGGTATGTAATTGATGTCCCTTATATAAGCATCCATTATACAATTAATTGCATAAGTTCTCTCTCAATATTTCTAATAAAGATATTTTAACAAAAATGTCATCAAAATGTATATAAAATAGTTATAAAAATTTTTAGTTAAATTAAAAGAAAGACAAAAAATAGAAAAACAAAAATGGACAAAACTATAATTAAGTTAAATATATCGAATAAGAATATATAATTTATAAAGAATGTAATATAGCAATAAATGATAACTAAACGCCAAATCTATTGTACCAATGAGAATGTTATTAGTACCAGTTAAATATATAACAATATACAGTTAAAAGACAATAATTAGACAAAAATAATACAATAAAAGTACATGCAAATACAACAATAGAGAACACTTAAAAAAAAGAAATATAAATCTTATTTGAGCCTAATTTACTGATTTTTTCTGTACAAAAATACTAAGCTGAAATTAATAATTTATGAAACGATTGAACTTTTCGAATTTTTTCTAGTTCTATTGGCGATATTGTGATCCGGATTGTCTTTGTTAGAATTACCTGTTTTTGGTGTTCCTTGATGTGTAAGTTTTTGATTTGATGTTAATTTTATTTAAGTCTGTTTTGGTTGTGATTTCTTGTGTCCGTGTTTTTCCTGAGATGATGGGTTTACCGGTTGTTTGAGTTTCACGCCAGTTTTATGGGTAACTGGTGTTTGTAGTTGTGGACTTTCAACTTCTCGTTCGACTAAAGAAGTTATTGGGGTGCTAGGTTCACTTTGTGTACGATGTTCGCTTCGTTTCTCTTCTTCGGTGTGATCTAGATATTTTAAATCTTCTATTGTCTACTTTCTATCATTTACAAATAGAATATCTTTTTTAACGTAACAGTTTGGTTCGTTGCTTTCTTTGAACTTGAGTAGATATTTTTTTATAAGTTTGTGCTCTTGTCTTTGAATTTCTGTTTGGTCGTTAACAATGCTTATTTTTGAACCTTGTAGGTTTTTTTTATTTTGAAAAATTAATTTTTTTGTGAGGTATGACAGAAACTCTATTTTAATTGGCGCAGATTTACCTCTTCCCAGTTTATAGATATTGTTTATATCACGCTCGTTTATTTTTATTTTTAAAAGACTATTTATCAACTCTAATACTACATGAAAGTCGAAGATTTCTTCTGTACTATCCAAACCAAATATGATAATATTGTTTTTTTCTATTTTGTCTCTGAAGTAGTTCTATTTGTTGTCTTAGCTGCGAATTTTCTCTTTCAATATCATTCACTTTTCGTTTAAATTCTTCGATTTTTAGTGAGAGTCTCACCTCGCTAGCATCGATTTTACTTAAAATTTCATTATTTCCTGCCTTTATAGCATCTTCCAGTTGTTTTAAATTTTCTGGTTCAGGTTGATGCATAATTTACAAATTTTCGTGCGTGGCCACCTTTAGTTTGAATTCTTGTTTGGTATAAAAAAAAGTTAGTAATTGATAAATTATTATTGTATCGTAGGTTAGGATTATTCTTGTTTTTAGCTTTTATCTCATTAGTTACTGGTTCAATCAGATTTATTATATCATTAACAAGTAGTGTAGTGAATATATATCAACTTACAGTAGTCTGAATTTATTATATTTGCCTTATTCCTTCTGTTATGTAGCAATTTTTGGGAACGTGTGTTGTTAACGTGGCACTACACTAATTACTTACTTACTGTATATATATGTATATATATATATACATATATATATATATATATATATATATATATATATATATATTAATATATATATATATATATATATATATATATATATATATATATATATATATATTATTTAGAACCCTTAGTTTTGTTTCTCAGGGATCAATAAAAAAGAAAATGAGTTTTCTGTGTTCTATGTGGATTTCCGCCACATTCCCGTATTCCCAAATTCCCGTATTTACCTGACTAATAACAAAACGTGAAGCTCATTAAAACCCTCAGAAATAAACTCCCTCAAGAGCTAGATAGGAATCACTTTTATATAGTTAGTAAAATACCCTCACACAAAACCTTAATTGTTGAATAAAAAGGATCATATTCGCAGAGTTAATGCGACTGACAGAATAATTTACGTTGTGTAACAGAGGCACAAATTATTTGCATACTTCAAACTCACAATTAATTAACTGCATTGAGAATTTAAATTAATTGCTCAATTAACGCCCCCATTTCGGAGCTTTTCTCAATTCAATTAGTGTCCTGGTTGTATAAAGGAGAAAATGGTCAGATCCTATTACATCGAAGGCACTGACGACTAGCGACATTGGCAATTACGTAGAACTTCTCATTTATTCCTTTTAGATAAAAATCGTTATTTTCTAAATTGCCACTATTACAAAAAGGAAATACTGTTCAGATGTTGGATTTTTATTCTAAATAAACTATAAATTCTAACATCCTTTAAAAGTCTTTAAGTTCATATATTTTATAATATTAATTACAATCTTAAAATACTTTGTTATATTAAACTTAAATAAAGTTTATTAAAATAAAAATGTGATTTTATTGAAGATGAATAGAAAAGCCGAATCGTACTAGGCAGAAAATGGAAGGGCCTTCTCTTCTTTTGGACAAGAGGAACTCGATACCAATTCCCAAGATTAATACTAACCTTAGTATATATAAAAAACGTGAGACTATAACAGACCTGATCAAACAAGCATTCTTAACAGAAATGGAAACTTATAAAAATCACTATAAGATATCTTCTTCTCTTCTTTGGGTGCCGTGTCCGTATTCAGACGTTGGCCGTCATCATGTTTACAATTTCCTGAAACCTTTCTCTGTCGGCTGCTGCGCGAAATAATTCTTCTACTGTGAAACCACACCATTGTCTAATATTACGCAGCTATGAAAGTTTCTTTCGACCAATCCATCTCTTTCCTTCCACTTTTCCTTGTATTATATGGCGAAGTAAATGGTATTTGGGTCCTCTAATTATATGGCCGAAGTATTCTGTTTTTCTTCTCTTTATGGTGTTTATGAGCAGACGTTCTGAGTTGATCATTTGAAGAACATCTTCATTGGAAGTGTGCGAAACCCACGATATCTTTAGGATTCGTCTATAGCACCACATTTCGAATGCTTCTAACTTGTTTAGCATTGTGGTTTTTAACGTCCATGTCTCACAACCATACAACAGGATCGACCACACATAACATTTCAGGACCTTCTTACGAATGTTCATTGACAGGTTTCTATTGCATAAAACTGGTTTCCAGGTCATAAAAGCCTTACGTGATATTTCGATCCTGGATATTATCTCTTCATCAGAGTCACAATTTACATTTAACCAGCTGCCAAGGTATTTGAAATGATTTACCCTTTATATCTCTTCTCCATTAAGAGAAAGCAGACCTTGATCTTTATGGATCTTTCCAACTGCCATCCACTTTGTCTTTGAAATGTTGATTTTTAGGCCTCTCCGATAACTTGCTTCACTGACTAGATTTAGTAATGTTTGGAGATCTTGTAAACTTTCTGCAAGAATGGCTGTATCGTCAGCGTATCTAATATTGTTGATTACTTCTCCACCTAGTCTTACTCCCTCTTGTCTGTCATCCAAAGCCTCCCTAAAGATTTTTTCAGAGTACAGATTAAAAAGAGTGGGTGACAAAACACAACCCTGCCGTACTCCACGTTCGATGGGTATTTTTTCAGTGGCACTGTCTCCAATTTGGATAGAGGCTACTTGATTGTAATATAAGTATTTCAGCAGTCTTATATCATAGTGGTCAAGTCCTGCTGCCCGTAGGCAGTCGAAAAGTGTATTGTGTTGGACTCTGTCGAACGCCTTCTCGAAGTCGATGAAACAAACATAAACATTCTTTCGGAATTCACAACTTTTTTGTAATAGAACGCGCATACAGAATAGTGCCTCTCTAGTTCCTAGACCGTTTCTAAATCCAAATTGCTTATCACCTATCTTACTTTCGCATAGAAGGAATACTCGATTTTGTATAATTCGTAAGAGTATCTTCAGTGTGTGACTCATCAAACTGATTAGTCTAAAATCGCTGCATTTGGTGGGCCTGCTTTTCTTTTGTAATGTTATAAACAGTGATTCTAACCAATCATCTGGTATTTTTCCTTCGTTATAAATTTTGTTGAAGAAAGTGGTTAAGCAGGCAATGCTTTCCTCATCCAAAAGTTTAAGTAGTTCGGCAGGGATTTGATCTGGTCCAGGTGCTTTATTGTTTTTGGCTTGCTGTATTGCCTTTTCGACTTCCAAATTCAGTATATTGGGACCTCTGTCCAACTGGTTGTCGTAGGCAGTATTTGGAGCAATTATCCTAGAAGCATCGTCAAAAAGGTCAGTGATGTATCTCTCCCATTCTTTGCACTGTTGTTCGTGATCACAAATTTTTCCGTCCGCGCTTTTAAGTATGTGAGCATTTTTCTGTTTTCTAATTCCAGCAGTATATTTAAGTTTCTTATGCAGGTTGAAGCTGTCATTAAGCTGTCATGCTATAAGATATACACTATATACACTATAAGATATACACTGACGCATCCAAATCTTCAGACGGTGTTGGTGCAGCCATCCTTACAATCAATACAGCCTTAAAATTTAAATTCAATCCCACTACTTCGTCATATACTGCAGAGTTGTGTACAATATTACAAGCACTTATTCACGTCGAAACAGTCCCCGTCTCTCATAATAACCGATTCACTAAGCTCACTTCACACTATCAAACGTTTATATACCAATAATCCAATTTCCTCACATATCAAATCAGAAATAGAGATTCTAAATAATAATAAGATCACTGTGGACTTCATGTTTGTTCCATCACATTCAGGTATACAAGGAAATGAAGAAGCAGATGAACTAGCCCGCTTAGCATCCTTCAGCCAGGACTCCATTCTTATTAATGAGGTTTCTTCAGATGACTTTAGGTCATAAATAAAACATAAAGTGTTAAGTGCGTGGCAAAATAAGTGGAGTGCATCACAAAATAAACTCAAAGAAATCAAACAATTAGTGAAACCGTGGTTCCAACCCACAGCGAATAGACACGACCAAGTAAGAATAACACGTTTGCGACTAGGACACAGTAACTTTACACATAAACACCTCTTTACGCGAACTGTGCCGCCAATGTGTGAAACGTGTCAAGTAACACTCTCCGTGAAGCATATACTAACTCAGTGCAAAAAATATGAAGCAGCAAGAAAGAAACACACTATAAGAAATAATATAAAGGAAGCCCTAGGAAAAAACATGAACATTAAAAACACAATAAGTTATCTTAAAGACTCAGGACTGTATCAATTATTGTAATTTTTTTCTAACTTTACTTGTATTATACATTTAGGTCGCTAATAACCCTGGTGGTTACAACGTAAATAAATAAAAAAAAGGTTCTAAAAATATTAGACTTAAACGTCGTAAAAGATATCGTAAGCAGGTAAACTTTTTTTTTCATAAAAGGGATGATTATAATGGTTGAAAATGGGGGGATTTAAAATATGAATTCTATAAAAGATGCCAAATAGGGTGCACTTTATATGGATGAAATTAATCAAAAAGTTTCTTTTCGGAATAGACATTTGCCATTCAGCAATCAAAAAGGTTAAAAATGATAAATAATATATTAAAGCGTTAAAAACCCATAATTCTAGACCTACAATTATTACATGGTTAATTTTTTACTGTTACTGGTTTTTTAAAAAGAGGTGGTTTAAACTACTATCAAATTTTATAAAAATCGATGCGTCTTCAAAGAAATCAGAGGTTATACCTCATTTTTTTAATTGGTAGACTGGACTATAATGTTAGATTTTATATCTGTGGCTTGGAGCTAAAAGGGCCAATGTCAACATTTTGCTATTTTGAGTACACCATGCCATTCGATTTTTTTTTCTTACAACTTTCATAATGTTAAAACGGCCAATGTCAATTTCAACCAATACCATATCCATAAGTTTAATGGTGGCCAATGTCACCAAGTAAACTTTGGCCCTTTTAGTATTATTATTTTGTGAAATAAACAAACAGTTGACGATTGTCTACATTGCTCTTTCTAAGTAGTGTGAAAGGATAGAGATAACTGCATTTTAGCATCCGCCGTGTTGTCGGCTGTCATTATCAGTAGTGCCATTGTCACGTTGAGAAGTTGTACATTGTAATTTCAGTTTTTAAGTTGAATTTTAAGAAAAATTAATGATAATCTACGGACAAGAAAAATGACGATTACAGTAATGGTAAGTGATAAGATAAATTTCAAAACATTACACTAAAATGTAATACTCGCGATTTTGAGGTTACATTTTGTGGCGTGGCTAATAATACGACCGGTGTTAATTTTACTTAAGTAATTTGTTGTACCAAAATTACATTTGAATATTACTTACCTATGTTACTAATCTTCATCGTTTTCTTACAGAGCCGACCTCAGTCAGAGATAATGAAATCATAGAAAATATAGATTTAAGTGATCCAGAACCGTTTGAAGATAGTGGTGATGAATATGTACCAACAGATTCTGATAATGACACTGACGAAAACCAAGTAGGGCAGTTTGAAGATGTTAACAAAATAACTGTAGTAGATAACAATCCACAATTGAGTAGTCCTGCTGAAAATCAATCACGCAGAGGAAGAAAGAAAGAAACACTAGATGAAGCTACAAGAAAACGAAAGCGGAATCCTTCAAAGTGGATAAGAAATGTAAGAAAATCGTTAAAAACTCAAGGTAGAGCGTACACGTCAGTCTGTGTAAACAAAACAATACCTGCTAAGCAGCTGAAGGCAGCCTGCATATGCAAAAAAAGTGCAGTGAAAAATTTACCCAGGAGGAACGACAAAGACTTTTCACTGGATTTTATCAGTTGTGTAGCTCTGGACAAAACCAGTTAATAGCAAATTAGATAGAAGAAGAGGAAAAGAAGCTCCAACGATTAAGACGTAATGATGGAAATCAAAGTAGGCGAAAGTTTACTAGAAAATATTTTTTACCACAAAACAGTGGTAAGAAAATTGAAGTGTGTCAAAACATGTTTTTAAATACATTTGACATAAGTTTGAAGAAAGCGCGAGTAATTGTTGAAAAGAAACGGTCTACTGGAGGTTTATGTCAGAAAGATGGACGTGGAAAACATGGAAAGCAATCTAAGGTTCCAGAAAATGATAAACTCTTGATAAGAAAACACATAAACCAATTCCCGGCTTACAAAAGTCACTACTCGCGCTCCCATACGCACAAGAAGTACTTGTCATCCGACCTATCTATTGCTGAAATGTACCGACTGTATGTCAATTATTGTAAAGACAGAAATATTCAACCGCAAAATGCCTGGATGTATAGAAAAGTATTTGTTGAGGAATTCAACCTCTCTTTTCATAAGCCTAAAAATGATACGTGTGCAAAATGCGACAAGTTTGAGATGCAGTTAAAATGTTGTAACAGTGAGACAATACGAACGTCAATCGAAGAAGAAAAAACAGTCCATTTACAGTTAGCTGAGTCCGCCTACGAGTCAAAACGAAGAGATAAAGAAGAATGCAATAATCCAGGTTACGTTACCATTTCCTTCGATTCACAAAAATGCTTGCCTACTCTCTACCTCAGAAGTGGTTTGAGTTTTTATAAACGCCGACTGTGGACGTTTAACCTCACTATCTATCAAACCATGGTAAAACAATCATCTTCCATAAATGTTACGTTTGGAATGAAACAGTGACTGGCAGAGGTGGACAAGAAATTGGTTCCTGTATTTACCATTACCTGCATAAACTCACAGAAGAAAATAATAATATTCATACAGTAACTATGTACAACGATTCTTGCGGAGGACAAAACCGCAATATATTTTTTTCTACAATGTTACTGCAAACTGTTTCTGAGTTGAAAGCTAAAGATAAAAACTTGACTATTAACCACAAATATCTTGAGAGTGGTCATACTCATATGGAGGCAGACAGCATTTATGCCGCAATAGAAAAAACAAAAAAACGTACTACTGCGGATATTGAATTGCCTCGAGATTGGGCAAACTTGATACGTTTGGTGCCAAGAAAACCACATATATAAGTAATAGAATTGGAACAAAAGGAGTTTTTAAATTTTAAATCATGTTTAAAATTATTAATTATTTTAATTAATAAAATTATAATTATTATTTTATACTCATTATGTGCATTGTAAAAAGAACACTCTAAACGAACCAGTTCAGTAGTTGCAAATTAAATGCATGCAACATTCAACCGACACCCTAGCTATCTTGTATAAACACTCGTTTGATGGTGAGTTCAAAACGTTGGATATATCCAGAAGTCACACGAAAACAAGGCAGTGTGATCATCTTCCTACACTTCTACCACTTAACAACGAACCACTTCGTTTAAGCAGAGAAAAACTAACGGACTTAAAGGCACTTTTGTTGTACATAACTAATACAAATCGAACATATTACAATCATTTCATTGAACAAATAACTGCAGATGACAATAAAATAGTGGAATACCTTCCAGATGAACCTCAAGAAGAGGAGAATGTATCAGAATAATGGAAGTAGTATTGCCGATATTTTTTGATAATAAAAATTATATTTTTTTATTTTGGATACAATTGTAGTTTCTTACTACTAGTTTTAATTTTCTTACATTGAATTACAATGAACTTTGTAACTCCATAATAAATTATTAAAATTATGCTGTTATTCTTATTGTTACTTTTTTTGTTGTGATGGCCAATGTCATACACACTGAAACAAAAACGTCATACATTTATGCAATAAGGGCCAAAGTCATTTTTTTGCTAAGACTTTTGAATTTAGAAAAAAATAAAAAACACTATCATATTCTGCTCAAAAATATTAGACATTGAGTCAAATCTGGTACATAAAGGTTGTTCGCTGGTTAAGCTGTAATTAAAAATGTTTTTCACCAAAACTTCAATTGCGATTTTCTGAAATATGAACATTTTGATATTGGCCTTTTTAGCTCCAAGCCACAGATATTATCCTGCTATGCTCTCCCTGAACTCGATTTAACTCGATTTATTATCATCTAGAAAACTTGATTAATATCAAGAGTTTTTTAATAAATTTGTAGATATTATTTTGTATAAAGATTATTACATATTACGTATTTTTTATATATTTTAGACAAATCAAATAATAATATATACTAACTCATTTGTTTATTTGTAGGTAGTCAAAATGTTCATTTCGGTGGTAATGATCTTTGGCATCTGCTGGTTACCATATCACATTTATTTTATTTACGTTTATTTTGATACGAAAATTTTATTCAATAAATATACCCAACACGTCTACTTGGCATTTTATTGGTTTGCTATGTCCAATGCGATGGTGAATCCGCTGATTTATTACTGGATGAATGCAAGGTAAGAAATTTTATTAAAATTCTTTCTAAATTACATGCTTCCTGACACGTACAAAGGCATATCAATATTATGGTTGTTTTCTACTGTGTATGAGTTCTAGTAGTGGTATTTAAAGTAGTAAAATATTTAACAAAATAAGTAGGTAAAACAGATTAAAAATATCATCGAACTAGAGAATTACAGTATTCTTTGTACAGGTACAAGGCTGTACTTAAATATTTTATCAGAAATTAAGGAGAAAAATGTTATCAAAATACAAAATCGCCTTAGTTATACAGGGTGAGTCACGCTCAACGGGACGGAGCCTACCGGGGAAACGGCTAAAGATATTAAAAATTTCATTTGCAGGAATACGTAGGTTAGTACTGGCTACAAATTAAAATTTGTGAGATATATACAGGGTGTCCCAATTTGGCGTAATGATATAAACTTATACTTTTTTAAATGGAACAACATATATTTCACTTTCATTTTGAATTCTACTGAACAAAATAATGTTACTTTATTCAACATTCCCTATACCTATTTTTGACCGGTTTCGATTTATTTGGGTTTTTCTGAAAATGTACTATTCGCGAAATTAATTAATTACACAATATCGCATGAATTTTAATTACCGCCTTTTTGTCAGTTAATTGTCAAGTGTCCATGCTTTACATCAGAATAATTACCATTTGAAACTAATCTACAGAGTGTTCGCAATCTGAAGTGTCAATGCTGTACCATATTTTGTATAATTACTTTCTTAACTTAAATGGGACACCCTGTATTTTACTTTAATTTTGAATTCTAATTAAAAAATAATATTACTTTATTAAACAATACCTATACCTATCTTTGAGAATTTTCGATTTATTTGCGTTTTTTTGAAAATGCACTATGTATTCTTGAAATTAATTAATTTTTATCACTTTATTACATAAAGTTCTACTCTAACTTAAATAAAAACCCTGTATTTGAATGTAGTAACAATTATTATAATCAAACTATTATAAAATTTTATATTAATATCTAGTATCTTCAAATCTATTTGCATTATGTTACCTGGAACATTAGATGTCATTAATTACATAGCTCGTTATTATAAAGAATGCCATGAAAAAACAAAAGGTACCTAGCTGTCAAACGAATTGTAGAACTATTAACTGTATTGCTTTCAATTAAATAGAAATGGCAGATTATTCAATTGAAGACCGAGTAAATATGATTTTAATACTTGGTGAATGTAATCAAAACAGTTTGTTAGCATCAAGAGTCTATGCTGAGAGATTTCCCTTAAAACGTCATCCTCGTAAAGAAGTATTTGACAGAGTCTTAACAAGGTTTCGTGAAACTGGCAGTGTTGTTTATACTAAACGAAAATTAATAAATCCGATAACTGAACTAGTATATGCAGAATTCTTAAAAAATATCAATATCACCCATACCATATTCAAATGCATCAGCATTTGTATGGAACTGATTTTGAACGTAGGTTAGAATTTTGTTTATGGTTTCTAGACAAAACGGGAGCAGATCAACATTTTTTTGATAAAATTTTGTTCACTGATGAATCTACTTTCCATAATAATGGACTAATAATCGACTGTGAACCGACATAACTTTTACTATTATAATACGGAACATCAACATGAATATAGATGTACTGATCGACAAAACCGATGGTCCCTTAATGTAGATGGTGGAATAATAGGAGAACATGTGATAGGACCGTATTTTTTTAATGGCCATTTAAATGGACAAAAGTTTTTAAGATTTCTACGAAGAGACTTTTGGATACTTTTGCAAAATATCCCTTTAAATATTAGAAGAAACAATGTTTCTGCAGCTAGACGGTGCTCCAGCACATTACACGCGTAACGTTAGAGAATATTTAGACAGAAAATTTCCCGGAAAGTGGATAGGTAGGGGTGGTGATGTCAATTGGTCCCCTATATCACCTGGGTTAACATCAATGGACTTTTTTTTTGGGGATATATTAAAAGTTTAATTTATCAAACTCCACCTACAACCGCTGAAGATATGAAAACGCGTATTCGTAATGCGTTTGCAACAGTTACTCCAGAAATGATAAGAAGAATAAAACAAAATTTTGAACACAGAGCGAGGTTATGTATTGAAGAAAGTGGACACCATTTTGAACATTTAATGTAAATTAATTTTTTTCTAGTGTGTTTTGTTTAACTTTATGTAATAAAGTGTAATTAATTAATTTCAAGAATAGTGCATTTTCAAAAAAACTCAAATTAATCGAAAATTATAAAGGATAGGTATAATTATTCTTTAATAAAGTAATATTATTTTTTTGATTAGAATTCAAAATTAAAGTAAAATACAGGGTGTCCCATTTAAGTTAAGAAAGTAATTACACAAACTTTTATACAGCATTGACACTTCGTATTGCGAACACTCTGTAGATTAATTTCAATTGGTAATTATTCTGATAATTACCAATTGAAATTGAATTCTGATAATTACCCATAAAAGCATGGACACTTGAAAATTAATTGACAAAAAGGCGTTAATTATAATTGATGCGATATTGTGTAATTAATTAATTTCGCGAATAGTACATTTTCAGAAAAACCCAAATAAATCGAAACCGATCAAAAATAGGTATAGGGAATGTTGAATAAAATAACATTATTTTGTTCAGTAGAATTCAAAATTAAAGTGAAATATAGGTTATTCTATTTAAAAAAGTATAAGTTTATATCATTACGCCAAATTGGGACACCCTGTATATATCTCACAAATTTTAATTTGTAGCCGGTACTGACCTACGTATTCCCATAAAAGGAATTTTTAATATCTTTAGCCATTTCCCCGGTAGGCTCCGTCCCGTTGAGCGTGACTCACCCTGTAAAAAATGCTTAAACCAATTGTAAAATACCAATTATTTTTCCCTGTTAAATTTTACAAAAATATAAAATATTGTAAAATGATCAAAATTAATTCATTTTAAAAAAGAAATCAAGAATATATTCTGTACAGGTTCAATGTTGTCACATATATATTTGTTTTTTTTTTGCGGAGCAAATATATTGAATTTAAATTTTAATAAAAGTATACTTCATATGAGTTACTAAAGTTTCTTGCGTAATATTATTGAATTTAAATTTTTAATAACAAAATAGAACCTAACCTAATCCAATCAAATCTAAAAATTTAAATTAAATAGCTTTTTTATCGTCTAAGCATAGCACGAAGCTATGAATTTCAGTATAATTCAATTCCTTTCGATTCGAATTCGAATTCGATTCGGAAAGAAGTCTGAATATAGTGTGTCCACGTCTTTTGGCAACACTCCGTAGGGCGTATAATTTGTTAAATTGCTTCGTGTTTATAAGTAAATTGCTTATTTTGCTATATTTGCAAATTTTTGTTATTTAAAAATCTTTGAAATACCAATCATTGTCCATTAACAACATGCAGTTCAATATCAGCTTTCAAACTTCCAGAAACTCGTGGTCACTAAACATTTGTTTGTTTAGTGAGCAGAAACCTGTCTTTTAAAAACTGTTGACAGAATTTTTCTTTATGGCAGCTCTGTTGTAGGCAGTTCCTAGCAAGTCTTCGACTTTTAAGTTTGTAACAACCTTGCCAGGGTTTGAAAAAAGCCAAGCTTTAATAGCGTTTGCGTTAAACGTTTTTAATTGGGACAAAAATCTAACGTCTAGGCGCTGCATTTTATGGCTAGAGTAAGATAGCAGACAGACAATGCTTACATTGTTGTTTAGTACCCAATTTATAAGGTGCACATTTCTGGTATGTCTATTATGCCCGTCGAGAACAAGAAGGATTGGGTCATCTTTTGAGTGTGCTTTACAAAGTGCTCAAATAAGTCGGTCAGAATCCATCCTGATGAGTGATAAGCAGGAATGGAACCAGCGGGTGTTCCGTTCATTAACTCATCCTTGATATTTTTTCTTAGTCATACATTTAAAGGGGGTACATAAGATCCCGCAGCATTTATGCAAACTACTGCAGAAATAGACATCTCCAAGTAATAGTAATCTTTTTTTAGACAGATATTAAATTGGCATTAAGTTATTTTTTTACCCCTCACCGACAAAACTTTTGCAGACTTATGTTGCACAATTTTGATCCCAGTTTTGCCCACATTGAAGAGCCTGATCTAATTACTGTTTATGTTTAGAAGTTCAGGCTAATCAATATGAAAAAATAATTTCGCAATGAAAAATATATAAATGAACTTTGAAAATAAGGCTATTATCGAGCACAGGTTAATTAAATCTAGCCCAAGTACTTTCGCTTAAAATAGCATCTTCAGGGACATTTCGTCAAAATATAAACTATCCGGCAAGCGTAGAATGTGGAAACAATAATAATAACATAAAATTGTACAAAACACTACACTAAAACGAGGACAAACAGTTTAAAATTACTTTAAAGATTCTACTCTACATTCTTTGCCAGTATCTGGAGGGATAACCTCATTTCAATTCAAATATATAAATGTAATAAATATGAATACAACGGTTTTCCGAAGGAAAGTTAGGGATGGTGTTTGAAAAACGTTTTAGCTACTTTTTACAAGATAACGCTTTTGCTATTAAAAATCAATGATTTAGAGAATTTTTAATAGCCAGTTAAAACGCTATTTTTTAATATCTTTTTCTTAAGCAGTAAAAACTAGAGCCCATTTCTAAGAAATATTTGACTAAAAGTTCTTCAATATTCGCAGTCTACCTCAATATAGAGCGACTAGTGATTCAGGAATCTTTTCGGTATTCTTAAAATAACGTTTCTATGTACCCGTAGGAACTTCAAAGTATTTTGAAATTCGTTTATAGCCCATTTAACCCTTTCGCACAGATATGACTGCTTATATCATCATACCTGTCCCAGGTTTTGCGTTTTTTAGCATGCGGTGTCGTCTAAAATAAAAAAAAACACTATAGACGTGATATAATACACAAAACATTACAGTGCCCTAATATGATATCTTATATTAGACACACTTGTGGGTCTCATATTAGGAGCAACCTCATTAGGTTAGACATGGGAACTTTTTAGTTTAAATTTTGAGGTTGAGATTGGTTTTTACATCACTGTAGTTGCGTGGTCTATAGCGAATTAGAATTAGCTATCAACTAATTACTAGGGTGATTTTTTTATCTTGAAGGTAAAAATTCAGTTTGATCTAAACCAATTAAACAACTTTTGAATTTCAAAAAACTTAAAAACTTTACTGACAGATAATACCAGATCACAGACACTCCATCAACTTACAGACTACTGGAAATACTACCAGTGCTTAGTTTTTTAGTTTGTATGTCACTTATCTGGCTGCAGCACTTAAAAGACTCTAGAGACGGGGTCTCGTAATAGGAGCTGATCTTATAATAGCATCTTTAACTCTATGTTAACGCGACTATATCAGCTTTAATATTGTCCAACCATTTATAGTTCTCCTTTCCTTTATAATATTTCTTTGTACGAAAATGTGCGTTAAGTTGGTTAACAGAACCTAACATGCGCAATTTCTGCTTTGCGCAGTCTCAAATTTTGTTTTCTTTCGTGACCACGTAACCTAAATGATCAATGGGATGGTTATGTAATCTATAAATCCGGCTCAAATGAAAGAGGTGCAGGAGCTGCTTTGCGTCAATTTATCTGTCTCACTGAAAGAACGGGTCTGTACTTTAGCACTCAGTCTATTTGTCTATGGTCATAACTTAGGGAACCGTTTAACCTCCATATAATTTGGTAGTCGATTTATTTAGTAATACAGCAAGCCAAATTGGAATTGATTAAAATAAAAAAAATGTTTTTGTATTTTTTCAGATTTAGAAAATATTTTAAAGCTGCTATTTGTATTGGAATTATTTGCAAATCCTACAAGAGAAGTTCTGATGAATCACCTCCGTTTGCTGGAAGGCATTTCCACTCCTACA
Organism: Diabrotica balteata; assembly: GCA_918026665.1. Classification (NCBI taxonomy): domain Eukaryota; kingdom Metazoa; phylum Arthropoda; class Insecta; order Coleoptera; family Chrysomelidae; genus Diabrotica; species Diabrotica balteata. The sequence continues at coordinate 159,561,561 of OU898277.1, forward strand.
CAAAATCAGGTTAGTATCGAAAAATATACAAATGTAATCTATTGTTTTACTTTATTTGTTATATTTTAAAAATAAGAGTAATCGAGCAACGATCTTAAAATACACATTGGAATCAGATGCAAGCAACAGCACAGAATATGTCAGGTTCTCCCTTTTACTCTAGGAGCCAGGCGGAGTTAAGTATGCACTTTTATGTCCCTTCGGAACTTTGATGTTGTTTTATGATTTTTGGTGTCTAGATTAGATTTTTAGACTTTCAGGCTGAAAACCCGTCACAAAATTTGTTACTAATAATTTAATTGGTTAAATGATTGTAGCATAGCCTAGAAGCCAAAGGGTATAAGTGACTAAATATTAATAATGAGAAAAAGAAGGTTTAAGTTTAACTCTCTTTTAAAATTATAAGTAATTGTTTTATACACATGAACCACTTTTTATAATAACATAAGAGTGTTGGATAAGCTATAGAATAAGTTTTAGATCTTGTCTTTTTGCCCTAATTTTACAATTCTTGATAAGGTGATAAGAGTGATCACTTGTATCCTTGGCTTCCAAAAAAAGAACCAGATATTGACTGAACACTTTGGGTTTGTTTTGTACATGAAAATTTGGATTAAGTAAAAAATACAACTGTGGTGAAAATAATGTAATTTAACACAAAATCATTAACAATAACATAATGAGGTACAACATTGTTTAAATAAGTTTAAAACTACCATTCCTGAAGCATAACTAATCAGTTTCTGACTTGCTATCAAAAATTTTTCCTGGTTCTTCGGCATCAGGGGGAACAATAGTATTCTGGTTAACTTTGACAGGAACATTGTTAGACCTATTAGCGTATTGTAAGGTGGTGAAGAAGTCGTGGTAGATAGGGGAAACGTATGGCAAAAGTAGCTGTAAGTGGTCAAATTTAAGTTTCTTGATTTTTGGCTTGTCTCCTATTTCTGCTAACAACGGGAGTTCGTTGAGAGGTAGACCAGCTCTTGAGGACTTCATGTTCAGCCAGTAAAAGGTAGGAAAATTGACGCTTTTTGTGTAAAACAGTGTATATGGATATGCTATCTTAAAATGCATACGCTGTATTTTACTGATACCTGGTACATTTTTGCCTAAAGTAAGGTTCTAGTGAATCTAAAGACACAAAGTCATCATCCTCCTGCGTCACCATGAACTTCCTACTAGATTTCACTATGATGTCGGCTCACATACTTGGTACATAAACCTGCTGATGGTTTCTGTGTTTCGCTTTTTCGATAATTTCGAAATATTGATCACATTCCATGAATGAATGTCCCACTACTAGAAACCTGTAGTCAACAATATCAATTTGTATCTTTTGGACTACATAATGCCAAAACTTTGCAATATAATGACTTTTGTTTTGGCCACCACAGTTGTCACAAACACTGTGCACACAAAAATTATAAGTCCAAAGTTGACGACTATAGTATGCGTTTTTGCAGGTTAAACTAGAAGTTGGAAGCGTCTTTTGTAAATCAAAGTATACAACTACTGTAGTTGGGTCATCTTTAAAATTTGATGCATCATCATCCTTTGCATTTTTTGCAGCTTGTGCCTTGCAAGTGTAATTCTTTTTTAATTTTTGCTGTTGCAACTCTTTCTGGATCAACACCATAATTAATAATATTCTGTAGTGTGTCAGATTTGTCACACATATCACACCGTATATATAGTATATCAGTATATCACACGTATCGGGGTGAGGTCTCTTGAGTGAAAGGTTAATGAAATTATTGCGGAAAATATACCTCTAGTAACTCTTCTTCGCAGGGTTTACGTTTCTTTCCATACATAGTTCTACATACAAAGTGTAGATTTTTTTTATTGTCGGTTCCATGCTCAAATACTTCACATTTGGAGATCTAATCCTAGAGTAATGGCTACTATACTTAGGAAGCGACTTTAAATGCTCTTTGATTAAGTACATGGTTTCATCTGTTGTTTTATTCCATAAAGCTTTACAACCTTCTCAGCCTTTTCTTACCGGGGTGTTTGTTATGTTCTTTCCATGATCCTGGTTTACGTAGTTCAGATTCTACTTCGGATTCACTATCACTGTCAGTAGATTAATGCTGGTATGTAGAATCTGCATCTGAGTCGTCTGAAAAAATAAGTCATGCGCTAGTTTTATTTGATAATAATCTGATTCGTAGCCTTTATAAACACAAACTATGGGCTTTACAGAATTTTCACTTACCGCTAAAGAGATTATGTTTAGACTCCTGTTCTTCTCAATCTACAATACTTGCGATATCTACTTCGATTAAGGTAGCAAAACTTTGGTTACTGTACTCTTCAAATTGCCAACTATCGTAGAATAATATGGGTAAAGTTTGAATTAAAAGATACGACAGCAACAGTGTCGACAAGCTTGTACAACATTCAACAACAAACAACTCTGATGACAGTCAGTTGGAGGCCAAGGGGTACAAGTGGTCTTGTGTACCTCTTGGCTTCTCAGGGAAACAGCTGATATTTGAGGTAGTACTTATACCATCCGCTAGATTACAACACTGTACAGTGATATGCTTGTATCCCTTTACCACAACAATATTTGACTCTATAACAACTACTGAGTGCACTTAACTCCATTTTGTTTATAATTGCACTTGTACTCCTTGGCTTCTAGGCTCCTCGTATCTCCTACACTAATAGATATTTAATTTTACCAAAATTATTATTATTTTTTTTTGTATTGAACAAAATGGCTTTGGTTATTTTTGATCCGAGTGTTAGAACCAGAGTTATAACAAATTTCGTGAAAAACAATTGCAAACCAGGCATTCGATGGGTTTTTTTTTTTCAAGTATAACTCAGCTTTCATACATGCGAATAACTTTAAAAGTGCTATCATTTTAAAAGCATTGCAAAATTACTTTACCTTCATTAATAAAAAAAAATTATATCAATTTAACATTAAAAATTTCACTAAAAAGCTGCAAACTAATTATAAAAAATTTAAACAAAATTGAGCTATAAACTTTAAAAATCTGGCTTTTTATTGGATCGATGTTTGTCTGTCCGTGATGTAGTTTCGGAAGTTTTCATAAACTATTAAATTAATTATTCAATGGTAATGATTTCTATGTCGTATCGGCAACCCTATCTAAATGCGGAAGGTACGAGTCAAAGGAGAAGGAAACAGCGCCAACTGCAAAAATCAAGCGATATTGGCGCTAATAGACGCCCCAACTTAAGTTTCCAGGACGCCGTCACTCGAAGAGAAACTACTCGGGATCTCAACTCATCATCTTGTTCCTGAAGCTCGTTCAAGTAGGGTGTTCGACAAAAGCTGCCTTACTTGGTAAATGGCAAAGTTATATACATTATATTGCCAGTGATATACAAGTAGGTTTACTTGTAGAAAGTTGTTTGTTAGATTATTATATAATTATTCATTGCAAGCTTACATTTTTTTTGTTGAACTATTTTACATATCGTTGGTCTATTTTTCAAAGGTCGTAACTCCAAAAATGCTAACTTTACAGGAGAAGAAAAAAACTGAATAAATTGTATTATATTAATTTTATGGATGACATTAATTTTGATGATTAATTTTAAAGAGACACACAAGATGTTAAAGTATTTATTTATTTATTACAATATAAAATTAAAAAAATACATAAAGAATATTAAACTACTGCCATGGAAGATTATCATAAAAGTAATGATAATCCGTTGGAAGGGTCTTCTTTAGCTCCTGAAGATCATTGTATTTATTCTTTGTTATTTTCAATTTTTCGGAGTAAAGTTTAGGAATATCTTTCAAATTCACTGGTTGAATTGATGGAATATTGCATCGTAAAGGCAGAGGTTCCCACTCTTGTGTGAAACGTAACTTGTAGTTAATTGAATCAGGCTGGTATTGAAGTGCAACAATATCAGCAACACAAGTGTCTCCGCATCTTTTTCCTGGCCTAATAAATTTTATATTTTTCAATGTACCTTCAATATCTAAAAAAATGAGTGGTTAAGGTACTTCACGTCATAAGGCTTGGGCTTTGTACGAGCTTTCTTGATAGCATCGCAGTAATCTGCTGGAACGTTGAAACTTCTTGTTCTCACTTGGCGTTCAATTTGGGAGTGGACCGAATCTGCTTCCATTTGAGTGTGTCCTTTTGTTAGATATTTCTGTTCAATTTTTATGTTTTTTAATTTAGCTACATTAAGGAGAGCATTCGACAGAACAGCATTTCTGTTTTGGTATCCACACCCATCACTGTATAATGTAACTAATTGATCTTCGCTTTGTAAGGGGCATTCACAATTGATATAGTCGCAGATCATTGATGAAAACTCATTAGCCGTGAGTCCACCTTCAGATTCGTGCCAAACATAACATTTTACCTCTTTAGTGTGTAGGTTAAAAAAAGTAAGATTGTGTACAGCAAGCTTTGTTTTATAATATAAACTAGAGACATTTGATTTTGGACAAAGCAATACACTTTTTAAGTCCATTGTGAACACGTACTTTTTGTTTGTTTTGTCACTTTCCTTTTCAGCTCTGGCTTCTTCCTTTTTCAAAAAATGAATATCGTAGATTTCTTTTGAAATTTGGCCCACTTTGTAACCAACACAAGTTTCACATTCATCTTTCTTAGGTCTAAATAAGCGTAAATTTTTGTCCTCAAATGTATTTGAAAATACAAAATAGGACAGTGGTTTTGTATCTTTCTCTTGACTCCATCTACAATACTCCCTGTAAAGATCTTGTTTACACGTCCAGTTGGGCTCTAAATACATTTAGCTTGAAGACTGCCTACAGTAATGTGAGTCCATTTTCACCAAGCTATCAAAAAAATCATGTAAAATGAGACTAGATTCTTTCTTAACTGATTTTTTCTTATATCTAGGTTCTACACTTCGTGACTCATCGTCATTTAAGTTTTCAAACTCATTCAAAGATTTTTTCCATAGTCGAATTGCTTTTCCTCCAAATTCAGAGTGGTCAAAAACATTGTCTTACACACCCTTAGTGTTGTGTCATTTACTATCAAAAAATAAAGAAAAGTTGACTGTCTTCGACTTTTTCCTATTTTTGTCTGTCTCTTGCCCTTTCTGAGGGTTTGACCTTTACGAGGCTGCAAAAACTTTCTTTTCTTCCAAGACATCTTCCAAAACTGGTTAAATATCTTTTGCCTATCTTCTTCGGACAATGTAGACATTTCATAATGGATTTTTCTCCTCTGGTACAGGTACATCTTTGTTTTAGGTACGTCAGACTTTTGCTGTTTGGGGATATCGTACTTCCATTTCCATCAATATTTTTTTTTACCTAAATAGGATTTACCGAGTTCGCTTTTATTTTTGTTTTTATTTACGCCCCACTCTTCTGAAACTACTTGGTGACGTTTTTGTCGTTTTCTTTTATTAGAAGTTGGCTCTTCTCTAACCTGGACACCTTCTTCAATAATTTTCTCTCCTCTAAATTCATTTGTTTGTTCAACTTCAAGTTCTACTGTTTGCCCAATTTCAACTATTTGCTGAACCTCTTCAAGTTCAACTCTTTTTTCAACATTCTGAAACTGATATAAATTATTATCCAGTATAGTTGCATCACTGGAAAAACTGGGGGAGGCCTATGTCCAGCAGTGGACGTGATTGGCTGGTGGATAGTTTCATCAGGTTGTATGTCGAAGTTGTCTTCCATCTCAATATTCTCGCAAATATTAATAGCATCAAATATATTAAACTGTAGGCTTTTATTAAGAACACTGTCTTCTGTAACTGTTTTAAAACATGACTGCTCAGTAGGTCTACCATCTTCAACTGTGTCATGGTGTAAGCTTGTTTCAAAAGTTTGATCAAAACCATCAGTGTAAGATGACATAATCAAAGGATCATTATTTAGCACTACTCCAGTAGACCTACCATCAAATGAAGTTTCTGCTGAAACAGAAACTTCGGTATTCCTATTTGAGGATTCTAGTTTAGAGAGAGATCCAGTATCACTTATAACCAATATCTCATTTTTTGAATTAATTGCTCTAAACACTGCTAAATGGAGGTGTTTTTCAAGGTATGTGCTAGTTTGCCGAAAGCGCTCCAAGCCAGTTGTGTTCTTCTTTTAATTTCAGCATCTTGATTTGGTTTTCCTAGTTTGAGAACATGACCTAGATATACATAATGTTCCACATTTTCTATGGTATGATTTGTATTGTTATATTTGTCTGGTCTCGGCTCAGTATTTTTGTTTTGCTGTAATTCATTTTTAAGCCTACCGCTCCTGAAACTGCATTTAATTGTTGTAACATATCATTTAGTTCTTGGATATTATCGGCTATTAAAACTATATCATCTTCGACTTTCAAATGGTTTTAGTATGATCCGTTCAGTTTCTTAAAAATATCTTTTAGAGCAAAGGTAAATAGTTTGGGAGAGATGGTGTCTCCTTGTCTTACTCCCCATTGTAGTCTTATGGATTAGTTTTTGTGCTTTCGTCCAGCTTTATCTGTATGGTGGAATTTTCATATATGCTTTTAATTATGTTAGTTATGTTAATCTATGCGTGCATTTTCTACTAATTCAGGCACTGCCCATAATTCGATGGAATCGAATGCTTTATGGAAATCGACGAACGCCATATGAATTGGAACATTATACTCGGTGCATTTTTCTATCCGTGTTCTTACGATGTGCAAGTGATCTATGGTATTAAAATGTTTTCTGAATCCAGCCTGCTCAATAGGTTGATAGAAATCGAGCGTATGTGTTAGGCGGTGGGTTATGATTTTAGTTAGTAATTAATACAGATGTGATAGCAAGGATATTGGTCGGTAATTCTCTATGTTTGCTTTGCCTCCTTTCTTGAATAGTAAAATGACTTCGGAGTTGTACCATTCTTGAGGAATCTTTCCTTAATCAATTACTTTATTAAATAAAATATTTAATACCTGCTCCATTCTTCTGCCAACAATTTTCAACATTTCAACTGTAATCTTATCCTCTCTCGGATATTTATTCGTTTTTAGTTGATTTAGAGCCATTCTTATTTCATGGTCGGTTATGTCCGGTATTTCTTCTGAGCCGGTGTTAATTATTGTTCGTTCAGTACGTCGTTGTTGTGGTTGTGTATTTACCGAGTATAATTTAGTGTAAACTTTTTCAATGGTCTCGCTTATTTCCTTTCTGTCTCGGACGGTGACGTTTTTCTCATTTTTTATTTCTATGATTTTTGTTGTGCTGCTTGAGTTTTTTGCTTTGAGTAATTTCATGTTGCAGTTATCTTGTATTATATTTTTTATTAGATTGTTATTATATGCAAAATGTGCCAATGTATCGCTAACAACTAAGATATTCTATAATTTAAATTGTAAAACTTAAGACTGAGATTTATAATATTACATGACAATACAAATTTTTTACTTAGGTTAAGTTTATCAGTTACAAAACCTTAAATTTTAGTTTATATTATGATAATATATATTTTTAACACGTTCCTCATGTTTAAATATAGGGCGCCAACAGTCCAATTAAAGATGTGGGTATCCCAAATTACACTTTTGTTATAATAAAATATTATAAACTACCATGTATCTATTATTTGTGATTTTTTGGAATGTAAACAGTATTTAGTAAATGATTTTTATGATAAAATTTTGAAATATTTATTAACATGTGTAATACAATAGATATTTGAAAAGAATTCCAATTAGGGGACCTTACCCTACTAATTTCTGGTTTTAAGAAAATTAATAAAACCGGTAGAACTCGGAAAGGAGGATAGACACCTTTATTTTGACAAGGGATTCGAGATAAGTGTGCAAAAATACGTCTAAAAGCATGCATTGGTTAATTTCCGGTCATAAAATTTTTTCTTCTGGTTTATTTTTGATTATTTTATAGTAGATTAAGTGGTGCAATATGCAAAAGTTGTTTAGAATTACAGTCTCCTTATTTAAAAAGATTTCTTATTGGATCAAAATGACTTCATCTATAACTTTGCTTGCAAAATAAAAATTTGCACATAAGAAATGTTATAATATAGCGACTTTTAAATAAAGTTCCCTACATTCTTCACATATCATTAAATGATTAATTGATATATTCAACATAGAAACTGTCCATTTATAGTTGTATTTATGAGAAAATTGCTGCTCACTGCAAATGTTTAGAATCAGACAGGTATCTACATATAAATTCAGAAAATCTATTACTTTATTACCATATTGTACAAACAATTTATTTTAAGCTCTCTCACTTTATTTATAAGCTTAACGAGTTCGGATTTCGCTACATAATGAACTAAAATTAATCGCGTTTTTCTTTGAAACATTTGTTAGGCATGTGGTTACAACGTAAACAACTACAAATCATCGACATTTTTTATATCAAGTGTAGTTTAGAGTACACAAAATTATTCATTTATTATTGTAGGTAATAGTTATGTATATTAGTCATAATAATCTCAAGAAAGTTAAGCTAAATTGTTAGAAAATATACATCAAAATAACACATAGTGATCAAAGAATTCAATTTAATAAAATATCCTTGGAATTAATTGGGGTAGACCTAAAATCAAACGACAAAAAGGACATTTAGTTTTCTATTTATCTATCTTTAGGGTCTTAAAAGAAAAAAGCAAAAATATAGAAGGGGCGTTTATTAATGTATGGTAGAATGCTTCAAGAATGCGCACTTAAGGTTTAATCGAGTGTAAAATCCAAACCAATTGCGTTGAAAGTATATTTATTTTTATTTAAGCCTGTTGAAAGATAAACAACAAAATCAATTATAATTTGGGAACTAAACATTATTACTTTAATAGAAAAAGTAAGACTAAAACAAAAGTGCTTTTGCGCACTTTTATAAACCCACTTTTTAAAAGTACTCATTTAGGATTGTAAGATTGAGCACGTAATTTTATGAACATTGGTCACATTTATAAGATCCAAAACCTGTGTAGGCACTGCACATTTCATGGCACATGATATGTGACACTTAATCCAGTCTGCTGTGATAGGTTCTTTAAATATTTCGTTGCACCCTGGACAGCTTCAAATTTTCTTCTGAGGCGTCATTTTGGGCTTTGTAAAAACAGCTTTTTTATTTTTCTTTGTATCTTCTCTGCCGGTCTGAAGTTCAAATCTGAATTCCTTTTTAAAACTCCCTCCCAGAAGCGCTTGCGGTGGTAGTAGGTTATCATGGCAAAGTAGGTTAAGTTTGTATTGCGGCTTTTTTTCTTATATTCTTCAATTAGTTGGTCCTTATATAAAGAGCTAGTGATAATTTCCGTCTTTTTGCTTCTGAGATTTCTGGATCTAACTACAATTGATTTTGTAACGGAGAAATGGTTGTTAATTTAATATAACTTGATTATGTTCTAGGAGTGTTGGTTTTGTTTCTGGAGCTTTATCAACTGTTTTTTCCAAAGTTATTGCAGATGTGTTGGAAACCAGATCTGTAAGCTGAGGGATATTGTTTTTATCCTTAAAATCCTTCCATTCATGAATCCATTAACATGAATATTTTCCTAAGTAGTGGAATTCTCAAGAAAAATAGTTGGAATGTTAAGAACATTGTGAGTATTTTCAGAGGCCGATTTAGACATTTTATGTGGTTGAATATCAGTTTCAAATGTAGAGTTTTTAGCGACTTATGGTTGTACGTTAATCGCTTCCAGTTCCGTAGCAGCTGTAATAAGTTCTTCTCGTATTGTGACAAAAGTGGCTATGAGGTCAGCGTCAGTAAATAAGTCATTTTTAAAGGGACATATCCCCGCCACTTTAAAACCTTCAATTGCGTTCTTTATAGTAGCAGCTTTAAACTATACAGGAGCAAATATTAAAGCAATGTAAACCACATTTATTGGACTAAAACATTTTTAGCAGGTTAAAAAAATTTGTCTAGTGGCTCCATATGGTGACTACTATGAGGAGGAAGTATTAATGCGATAATGTTATATTGTCGAAAAAAAAACAATTGCTGCAATGGAACCATCGGAAGTGTGATTATCCATTATCAATAGGACTGGTTGTTCCTTTGTCCGCTTAGCGTGATCTCTAAAATATGTAGCATATTCAACAAACAGATCCTCACTGATGAAACTACTGTTGGATATCATTCCAACTGATGATTTTTTTTTATAATTATGTTTATTTACAATCTACATCAAAAAAAGAGTATTAAGTAAATGTGATTACAGGTTTTGCGCGTGAAGGGGAGACATCCAATGATGTCTCACCTTATTCTACTTTGGTTTAGTTCTGAAGAAGGTCTTGAGGCCAGGTTCTATGTAATCTGGTGGCTGGTCCATTGTTGTATAGTTCCCTTACTAGCTCATTTCGTGGTGAATGGTACGTTCATTTTGTGACTCCGTGGCTCGATGAATTTCTTCTCTGATGAAAGGAACCTTTAAGTCATTATGGAGTGTTTGGTTACTTACGTACCATGGCGCATCCACTATCGATCTTAGTACTTTAGACTGGAATCTTTGGATAATATTCAGCGACGTTGGTTTGCACAGCCCCATAGGTGTAGTCCGTAGAACCAGATAGGTTTGAGTATGGCTTTGTATAGAAGAATTTTGTTTTAGATGTTAAGTTTTGATTTACGTCCAAGAAGCCAATACATTTGTCGGAATTTTAAGTCGAGCTGCTTTCTTTTGGTCTGGATATGTTTCTTCCAAGTGAGTCGTTGGTCAAGATGGAGGCCAAGGTATTTAGCGTCTGTTACTGTTGGTATTCTTATATTTTCCATCCTTACAACCCACCTTACAGGTGAGCATATATTGTGACGGTTGGTAAATGTTATTTGAGTTGATTTTGTTTTATTTACTTTTGTTCTCCATTTTGTATACCAATCACTGAGTATGTTCAGATGATGTTGCAGGTTTTGTGAGGCTTGTATGGGATCTTCATTTACGGCTAATATTGCTACGTCGTCAGCAAAAGAAGCGATTGTAGTATTATTGGTCTCTGGTATATCGGCTGTGTAGAGTGAGAAAAGCAGCGGCCTAGAACACTACCCTGCGGGACTCCGGAGTTGATAGGACAGAGGTTGGATTGTTGGTCTTTGAATTTTACAGAGAAATATCTATTTGATATGTAGGATTTAAGTAGGAGGAAATAGTTACTGGATAGTGCTATTTTTACTTTGTAAAGCAGACGTCTGTGCCAAACTTTGTCAAACGCTTGTGAGATGTCTAGAAATACAGCGTTGCAGTATTTCTTTTCTTCAAGACTTTTTGATATTTCATTTATCATTCGATGAACTTGTTGGGTAGTGGAGTGATTTTCCCTAAAACCAAACTGATGTTTTGGAAGTTATGTAAGGAATTCATGATCTGCGTATATTCTTTGAAGTAGCAATCTTTCAAAAACTTTGCTTACGGTTGGGAGCAGGCTGATAGGTCGATAAGATGTTACTTCATTGGGCTCTTTTCCTGGCTTGAGGATCATAATGACTTCAGCAAATTTCCATATTTTTGGAAACTGATGATGGTAGAGCTCCATCCAAAAGTTTTGTTTTCATTATTTTACGTAGATATATAAATGCGAAAGGAAGATGAAGAAGGAAAAAGACCTAGGGGAAGATCTCCAAGCCGTTCCGTTGAGTAGATCAAACAAAAATATTTATTATAGTGTATTTTATGTATGAGAGAGTAATAAAACAATAAATTATGTATGCAAATCCCTAAACTGTTGATACGGGTGACTCAATGAAAAACAGATATTTGTCAACAAATTTACAGAAGTATATAGGAAAACAATTTTAAATTGAGTATGACCACCAGGTATAAAGGTTGGAGCACAATAGAATACAATAGTTGTGAGGGTTACTAATCCCTAAATAAGGTTGCCAGTGTCGGAATGATGGAGGTTAACAGGTACTAATGAATTTGCAAGAAATGTAAGATGTTTATTTTATTGGTTATATATAACCAATAAAAGTTTAATAAGTACCTACCTATTTGCAAAATAAAGTTTAATTCTTTTCTTTATTCTTTTTCTTTAATAAAACGTTTTATTTTATCTGAAATGAGTGCATTCCACGAAGGGTTTTAACAATCAAACATTTAATTGTTTAATTCCAGGAATCTACGACAGTAATTGACTAGATAATTACCTTCTAAACTTATTCCACAGAAAATGTGATAGTGGGTTTTTCCATTTTGTAGGAAGGTCCAAGTGGCCTATTCAAAATTCTTAACAGTTCACTAAAAGTAGGTACTTCAGTTGCAAGGTGCAGTTTATTGTGTATACTAGTGTTATGGAAAATTTGGAAGTGCCGTGTAAACGCCGAAAAATGGGTCCTTTAACAGTTAATGAGAAAACATTAGTATTTAATTGTTTTAAATCATTTACAGACAAACGTATATGTGAAAGTGTTGATGAGACTGTTGAGTTAGTTAGCAGTACACTTGGTGTTGGGAAATCTACGATTTACAGAGTTATTAAAGAAGAGAAATGTGGTAGTTTTCAAATGCCACGTAATGCTCCAGGGAAACCAAAATTTCAAATAGAATATCATTTTAAAGAAGGACTTCGACGGAAAGTGCATGAATTCTTCTTTAGACAAGAATTTCCAACATTGGATAAAGTTCTTGTCTCAGTTCGAGATGATAAGGATTACCCAGAAATGAGTCGAAGTACGTTATGGAAACTTTTAAAAGGAAATGAGAAACCAAAAAAGAAAAATATTTTATCTTGATAAAACATGGATCAACGAGGATCATACACCAAATAAATTTTGGCAGGATGAAACTGTTACAAGTCAAAGGCACGCTTTTGTAAATAACTTATCTACTGGTTTAAACCCACCATCAGGAAAGGGATGCAGGCTGATAATAGTACACGTTGGCAGTTCAGACGGTTTTGTTGAAGGTGGTTTATTAACTTTTGAATCAACTCGTACCGGTGACTACCATGAAGACATGAACGCTGATGTCTTTCAAGAATGGTTCGAACAAATGATAGATCTTCTTCCTAAGAACTGTGTAATAGTAATGACTGCCCACAACCAAGTGGTTAAAAAAAGACTTGCAGAATTGGCTAAGTTCAAAAAATATTACGTACCATCCCGGATCTATAAGAAAGGAACTTTATTCGTTGTGTGCCCTTCATAAAGAAAAATTTAAAAAATACGAAATTGATGAAATTGCCAAAATTCGTGGAATGACAGTACTTAGATCCCCACCATATCATTGTGAAATTAAACCCAATTGAACTGGTATGGGCACAGATAAAGAGTGAAGTTTCAAGAAAAAATACCACTTTTAAAATTCATGATGTTAAACAGTTGTTTTTGGAGGCCGTAAATAATGTAAAACCTGAAAACTGGGAAAAGGCAGTAAATCACACTATTAAAGAAGAGGAAAAAATGTGGAAGCTGGACAATATTACTGATAAAATGATCGAGCCAATTATTATAAATCTTGGTTCTGAAAGTTCATCTTCTGAATCTGATTTGGATTTGTAACAAGTAGCTGTAAGTTTTATATTAAATTTTTATTCATCTATTTAACATACCTTAGACGGTTTTAAAAACTCTTTTTCTCTTTTGTAATTTTTTAAAATAAAAAAAATGTGAATTTTTTAAAACCCTTTTTAATGTAGGCCAGTCAGTTCTAATATAGTGTGTGATAAAAGAGGTCACTTTTGTTTACATACACATAACACTTTATAACACTGAAATAATTCATTTATTTTTTACAATTATTCAAAGTAATTTTTTAATTAATCTTGAGCACGCCCATGGAGTGGTCGGAGATACCAGTTAAAATTATGCTAATTACTCTCTCGTTCATAAAAATAAACTATAACCAGGGGTTACATGAAGCCGAACAACTAGCCCAGGACAGAAAAGGATGGAGGGAAATCGTAAAAAAACGGTGAAGGCATGATGGTGTCACCATATCCCAAAAGGGATTAGGACTGAGGAGCAGAAAATTTTCCAGCAAATTCTCATAAACTCCGAAAATGTATTCAGAAGATATTTTTACACAAAGATTAACTTTCTCCGACCAATTCCCAAAATTTTCTGTTAGACAAGAATTCAAAAGGTCGGTGTACCTACCTCTGTATAGAAAGTATCGAAGTTGTCCCCTGCCATCCATGGTAGTATTAAACGCCAATATCCGTTTAATACTACCATTTTCTATAATTTCCTTAATATTTCTGTCGATTATGGGACTTTTTGTCTTAAAAATATGTCATTCTAAATAACTAAAATCAAGTGGGGTTATAAATGCTAAATTTATTTTATAAAATTTAATTATATCAATTTATTTTTTTATTACATCCCTTAATATTTTTAGATATTTGTATACCACGTGATTTGGGCATGTGGGTCTTTATTTACCTATGTAATTTTCAAATATCATTTGAATGTAGTAGATAGTCGATTAAAAACTTATACACGTGTCGTTAATTAACTAACTGTATGGATGAACTAACATCATGTATATAACCGTATTAGTCAAGTTTATTAACTATTCCGGATTCTGCATGAAGCTTAACCGGTAATAGGTTTTGTTGAATTGCATTACATTTACAGCTCATTCAAACTCACAGTTTCGTAGTCAGGTAAAGTGTCGTTTTATGCGCTATAATTGTATTTGTTTTGCGACTCTACAAGTAGCTACTTATTTTATTTATCAGATTGCCTCATTATATAGACTGAGTTTGTATGGAACACCTCAATTATCTCGGAAATGATTTACACGATTTTTATAAAGTTTGGTGTGTAAAGGTCTAGTGACGCAGCTAATATTATGATGGTATTTACATTGTTGTCAGATCTTCAATTTGTCTGAAAATCGAATAAACTTTCTTATTCTAAGTTGAACATCCTATATATTGTTTGCCTTTTGAATTCTTTAAGAAATATTGATTATTTTTTTAGTAGTATTCACTTTCTAAAAGCCATAATATCGTTAGTATTGCTATATGTACATTATCTTCGTTAAGGTTAAAATAATACGTTTACATGAATTATCTCGTTTATTAAAATTAAACTTCTTCTTCTTCTTCTACTTTTTGTAGATCTTTCGATCTGTTTAATTCTGAAGCTGCCTCTGGTTAATTTCTTGGGAGGTAGATTGCCAACTATCCCTCCATCTTTTAGGTGGTCTTCCGGGGGTCTTGAACCGGGCGGATTGTTTTCTAGGGCAATTTTTGGGAGTCTATTCTCATCCATTCGTCTTACATGGTTGTACCACATCCTCTTGCGCTGCCTTCCCCATCTTACAATATCTTGAATTTTGCACTGCTCTCTAATGTTTGTATTTCTCACTCTGTCTCTTCTTGTTTTCCCCATTATTGTTCTTAGGGTTTTCATTTCGGCAACCCTTAGCATATGTTTCGTTTTGTTGGTATCTTCGCGCACTTCTATGCCATATGTCATGATCGGTCGTATGCAAGTCTTATAGATTCTAATTTTACTATCTGTGCGCATATACGGATTTGACCAGACTATCTCCCGCAGACATCCTGACAGTGCAGATGCTTTGTTGATCTGACTCCTCAGGTCCTTTACTGGGTCGTGGGTGCTTGATATATCTATGCCCAGATATCTGAATTGCATCACCTGTTCTATGGGGTTGTCCTCAACCACTAACTTACATCTGAGCGGATCTTTTGCTATTGTCATACATTTAGTTTTGTTGGTAGAGATGTTCATATTTAGTAGTCGGCTTGTTTGAAAGAACTGAAAGAGCTGCCTTTGGAGATCATCTTCTGATTCGGCAATAATTGCTGCATCGTCTGCGTAACACACCATACCAATTCTTTTGTTGCCCATTCTATATCCGAGATTAAGAGATGTTACTTTGTTGATAATTTTGCCCATGAGAAGATTAAACAAGAAGGGGCTTAAACTGTCGCCTTGTCTAATTCCTCCCGGTGTTGGAATATTTTCAGTGAATTCGTCTCCTGCTCTAACTTTGGTTACGTTGTTGTTATTTAGGTTATGGTGTATCTTTGTTATACTGGTCGGTGTTTGATTTTCTATTAATATATTTAGAATGTCTCCCAAGCGAACTCTGTCAAATGCCTTCGTCAAATCAATGAAGCAAATATATGCTGGCATGCCGAACTCTATAGCTTTTTCTTTTATTTGTTTTATTATAAATACTGCGTCTGTTATAGACCGCCCTTTTGTAAAACCTTGTTGTTCTTCAGCATTAGTGATTTGCTTTTCCAATTTGTCCTTGAGAATACCCGGGAAAAGTTTCATTGTTGTATTTAAGAGGGTTATTCCTCTATAGTTTTGTGGGCAGGTTTTTTGTCCTTTTTTAAATATGAGGATTGTGATACTATTATGCCATTCCTCTGGTGTTTCTGTTTTGTTTAATATTTTGTTAAATAGTTGTGCCAGTTTACTTGCAAGTTCCGGGCCTCCATATTTTAAAAGTTCATTGGTATACCATCCGTTCCCGGTGATTTTCTGTTTTTTTAGCTTTTTGATATTTGCTTCTACTTCTTCGTCCTTGATTGTAGCACTCACATCTGTTTCGCCTTCGTTTATATTCAGCGTTTCTTCAGCATCATATAGCTCTTTAAAATGCTGTTGCCATGCCTCTATAGGTACTCCTTTGGTCTGCACGAACTCGTTAACTGGTTTTTTCCTGTTGTGGAGCATTTTCCATACTTTCTTTTGGCACCATATAGGTCGTATGAGGAAAGTATGTATTGTTGATTCTCATTTCATTTCCAGCGCAAAAGTCTATTAGTGCTTCTCCGTTTTCATTATTTCGCCGTTTTCATTATTATTTTTCGCCGAATTATTTCTTCGTTGTACTTTTGTTTTATACCTGGTATGACAACGTTTCCGATCCGTGCATTAAGATCCCCGAGTACGATAATTTTGTGTTTCGTATTTATGTTATCTACGACGTTTTGTAGTTGCTGATAGAAATTTTCAGTTTCTGCTGTAGGCTTAGATATGTCTGGGGACTACGTGCTTATCAGGTGTGTTGTGTTGTGAAAAATTAAACGTGGCTTATAAAGATTTTTGTTGTGTTTTTCTGTTCCATATTAGAATCAGTAACTTTTTTTGTATCATTTTTTAAGCTATCGAAACGAGTTGACGTGTGTTTAGGCTTATTTACTTAACTTTTAGAAACATTTTAAGAAAATCTATCGCTATATTATGCTATACTGCTTAATGTCTTTTTGTTTCGTGGAATAAGACAAATCTTCAATTAAAAAGTATAGAAGGATTCATTAAAACTTTGATAGAACCTTAATTGTTTTTTCGATAATCTATATTATCGCGTCTACCCACTGAAGCTGATATAAAAATGATGTATATAATTAATGGCCGTTTTGTTTTCAGGGGGAAATGGAACAATTAAAATTAGAGTCACCAGCCCAAAGGAGAAAGTAATGGAATATCACAACGGAAATCCGCTTCAGGAATACCCGCCAGGGATGAGCGAACAGGACGATGACACAAAGACCATGAAAAATACGAGATGGTCGAACAGAGAGAGTGGCAGATCACGAAAAAATATAATAACAACCGATTTGTAAAATTTCAATACTCGGAGGAAGATCTTGTGATATTTTTACTAGTCAACAAAATAAAATAAAGTTTTTATATTCTTTGCTGTTGTGTTAACAATAAATTGCCGTCAGTGTTTACATAGTTTTATTATTTAAAACAATCTAATTATGGTGCTATTCTTTCTAGTTACAACGTGTTTCCATTATATATTTCTTGGATTCTTCTAATCACTTGGAAAAATAAACAAAATAGACAAAATAAAAATATACTCAAAAGGTGAATGGCAGAGATTTTATCGGTCAATTATTGGCAAATGAAAGACGTCAACTGCTTTAATAATTTACTGGAGTACGTTTCATGCTTACAAAACAATTACAAAGTTTTTATGATGTTTTGTTGAGTGGAGACGACATACTTACTCTCAAATAGATTCACGCATAAACATGAAGTACATTATACAAATATGCACACCTATTCACCTATACCTCATGCAATAGACAATCACCAGAGAGCAGTACCACAACTCGCTCATCTTTAAACGGTGAGATTTGGTTCTCCGCCTCCCGTTCCCCCCAAGAGCGAGGCCAAGCACCATCGTGACCATCTACTTAATACATGAAACAGGAAAAAATATCGTTTAATAATGTTAGAGTTAATATATGTGACGGCTATGGAGGTGTTGCTGTTTTAGTTGCAAACAACACTTCTTTTTATATATAAAATTTAAAACAAATTTTAATCGAAATGTAGAGGTTTGCGGTATTTTTCTAGAACAAGCAGAATTATCAATACTAAAATGTGTATCACTTTTTTCACTTTTTTCATATGTGTATACAAACCACCTAACATATATCTCATCCAAAGATTGGGAAAATTTATTTGGACAAATTAAAGGCAGAGTTTTAGTTGGTGGCGACTTTAATACTAATCACTGTAGAATTTTTGAGATCTGGGTGCTATGAAATCAACACCATGCCATTTGTTACCTACTCATCATCATCATCAATTAGCCTATATTTGTCCACTGCTGAACGTAGGCCTCTTGTAAAATTTTCCACCTATTTCTATTTTGAGCTTCTTGCATCCAGTTGGTGGTGATGCGCTGGATATCATCCGTCCATCTAGTCGGTGGTCGTCCTCCATTACCTACTGAAAGTAATGAAATGCCATTAGAAAATCGTAGAACATTATTGGCAACAAAACATGTATTAAAATTAAAGGCCAGAACAGGTGAATTATTGAGTATGCTGTATAAATTATCCATATAAAATCTGGTAAACAATTATTGGAAAATAAAGATTTAGCACCATTAGTGGATGCCCCGCTGGAAACCAATGATTTACCAGTTACATTTTCAACAAATTTTATTATACCATTCTATAAATTAGAAAAACAATTAACAAGTTGTTGTTTATGCAACTCCATATTTAGTGAATTTACTAAGAAAACTATAATCTACACAGATGGCTCTAAGGTGGGATGGGAAGGTGAGATGGGAAGGTAGGTTCAGTAGTGTACATTCCTTCCAATAACAAATCATTTAAACAAAACTTCCTTCACATGGTTCTATTTATACTGCAGAAGCAGTAGCTATTAATAAAGACATGTGAGCTAATATGTGACAAAGATGTAACACATATTTGGGCAAGAAGTCACACTGGGATAAAAGGTAGTGAGATTGTAGACGAGCTTGCTAAGGATATAACCCATTCTTGTAAAGAATATATTAACACAGTAACAGATCTTAGTTTTTATAATAAAAAAATAAATTGTAACTGGCAAGATAGATGGAAAATATTGACGAATACATCAAATAATCATTATTACAAGATTCATCCTGCGTTACCATATTTAACATAATTACCACACATATTCCATTATCACATATCCAAACAATCAGCAGCAAAAAAAAATAATAAAAAAAAATTAAGAAACAAATAAAAAAAATAAAAAATAAAAAATAAAAAAGAGAAAAAATGAGGAACTTGGACTGTCCACATTAAAGTAGCTATTGAATTAAGTAGATAGCTGCAGAAGAGTTTACTGTGGAACTCTGAGGACTTCATCACTTATTTTATATATAAATAACTAAAAAACAATTAATAGAAAAAAAAGACTATATATTAGAGATCAATACTAGTAATAGTAGAATTAGTATTAGTAGGAATTTAATATAAGATTGTATAAGAAACAATGACTAATGAAAAAATGAGTACAAATTGTAAGATTGGCTAATGGATTTAGTGTCCGCAGTCATTTAAACACAAACAAACAACAACAAATCAGCAGCAACTATTACAAGATTAAAAACTAGTCATGGTGCTGTTCCGGCTCAACTGGTTAGACTAAACATTATAGAATCAGGAAAGTACTCATGCAATAATATTTCTTAGTGTGATGTTAATCGCATTATTTGTGGATGTATTAAAAATAAAGCCCTCTTATCTACATTTTATGAAAACCTGGTTAAAAGTAATGTGTAACTTCCAGTAAATATAACCCATCTACTGTCACTGAATCAGAAATCGTTACTATCGACTACACGAACTTATATGTAATCACTTCCGTAATCAATCATATGCATCCGGATATATAATATAAATGTGTTAAAATATAATTCCAATTCATAAACTTAATATAAATCATTCAAAAATCTGTGGCAAATGAACTAGTATTCATGCCATACATACTATCATTATCATCACTACCATCATAAGTTTTTAAAAATTGTTATTTTTAAACGTTCTGCATGATATAAACGATGATTATGCCAATAAACCTTCAAAACCTTATGTTTGTCAATGATAAAATAGAAACGCCAAAAAGTACATTTTTTCACACTAATTTGTGTGTATAAATAAAAAGTATTAAAAATCTCACGCAGGAAATGGTTAGAATATGTTTGCATAAGTAATTATATCAAAAAAACCTTTTAGGATCCTAGTTTTTCGAGTATCATGAACAGGATATATTTTTGCCTTATTACACTGGTCTACTGAAGAATTACAGCCGTGGCATGATATAGACGCACTGCTAATCCTAACAATATTAAAGATTGTCAGGATTTCTTTCCAACTCCTAGGAATGAAATGGACGCCGAGATAAAAAAGTAGATTGTCTAGAACTGGTCTGAATGGGCAAATTATTTTATAGTTTGTCTATAACTTGTCAATGTCTTCCACTAAATATAGGACGAATTTCAAATCCTATAATTTTCTATGTATGTACATCAAAGGGATCCAGCGCAAAAATTTTTGTTATAGTGAGAAAATATGATTATCGGCATGGTATTAATTAGTGTTTTAATTTAATTTTTACCTAACTACCAACTCCTGTACGAACATCTGACTACAGTTTTTAAGCAGTTAGATAAATAAATTCGTGATTGAATCATAAAAAAGTAAATTTAAAGACAAAATTATAAACAAAATATATTTTTAGACACCGAGTAATTGGCTTAGCGGTGTAAACTAAGCTAAGCATAGTCTAGGTAAAAATAATGGTTCCTTGACACATAAGTTACAAACAAAAAACGTAAATTTAATAATAGTTTATTCATGAGATCTGTTTATTGTTTTATCTGAAATAAATCCAAGCAAAAAAATTGGAATCAGCTTTTGTTGTATTTTCAACCTACTATAATAATATCCAAGAATGAATTGTTGGCTAAATATTAGTGGAGTTAAGTATACAAAAGTGGTAATGTAAATTACAATCTTAAAAACAGGAAACTATAACAAATAACAGCTATGCGCTTTAGTGGAATGAATTTACTACAAGATTTTGATATTAAAATTATTATGTGCAGATGCAATTTTCAAGATAGATATAAACTGCAACTAATTTATTTATGAAAAGTAAAAAGCCAAATAAAACTTTTAACAAAAATTAAATAAAACTGTGTACCTATATTCCATAAATTCAGATTTTGAGGGTAATTCTGATGCAGAAGAGGATCTTCCTATTTCCAACTGTGCGTCGCTTGCATCCATTACTTTATTATTCAATGATAACAGGGTTGAATTTTTTGGTATTATTTAGACGACTCCACGGATGATAAAGCTTTCCACCCTCAAGTAAGAACAAATCGAATTTTTAACGACATCGAAGACGATGTCGGAACTTCCTCAGGCGAAGACGTTAGGTAATTAGAGGAGAACCAAGAAAACACAGTAAAGTGCAACGAAACACATCAATTAAGAAAGAAGGCTGCTGATACACAAAAACATTCAAGTTTACCGTTTACCAGACTATTTGGCCCATAAAAACAAGTCAATATACATTCAATATTCGACGTGTTTTCTTTATGAGCAAAGATATTATAGCTAATATAATTACACAGTCAATCCCTTAGGCTTAACAAAATCACAATATTCTCGACTTAACTGATTAAGAATTAAAACAATTTTTAAGGGTTCTTATAATTATGGGATTTCATAAACTACCTAGTTATTATTACCACATTATTGTTAAACAGATATCAATATGCAAGTGTCAAGAGTGTCAAGAGTTTGTCAATAATGAAAATATGTAAAGAGATCAAAATAGCTCCAATTTTCACAAACTGTTCAAGTTCAAGTTCCCACGAACAATATATGCCGAAGACGCCTATAAAAAGGCTATAAAGATTTAATATATATGAATGCAAATCTCAATCACAAAATGCTGAAGATGGTTTAGGGGCTAAAACAGTATTAGAAATTTCTGGGCCTCTTATAATAAATCATAAAGACTTGAACATCGTCAGTGAAATGGGTTTCCTATATGAGTAGAACATCAATTTTTAGTATTTATTGTGTTATGGTTTCCTAGGCCGTTGGCATTCCATTGTGCAATTCGTAATGATTTAAGTCCCATTACTAAATTTAATTATTACTGTGGAAAGCATGTTGAAGATCACGCTATTCTGATTTATTAGTTGTGAAAACATGGCTTTGAATTCGTTATGGAAACTCTTCATCTTCTCTCCAATGTCACAAGTTGCATGATTTTAGGTTATTTTTTTTTACTAAAGACACTGAAGTTTACTTACATTAAAATCTGGTCAGTAAGACCAATTATCAATTTGTTTCTAACTTTAATTACTAATGAAAACTTAAAATTAGTGTCTACTCACTAGTATCTTTCCTATTATTTCTAATAACTAGCATTAAATTTAGCATGCATACTCGCACAACACTTTGCTCTGCTTTTCACTCACTCACTATACCAGTCTACAGGTACTCATCCAGCGCTGCAGAGATATGAACAAAGACGTGTACATCTGCTTTATAGACTACTCAAAAGCATTCGATAACGTAAAGAACGAAAAGATAATTGAAGTTCTCCATAAGATCGGAGTCGACTACAGAGACATTCGAACAATAGCGAGTCTCTATTGGGGTCAGACAGCTAAAGTGAAAGTAGGATCTACATTGACCAATAAAATTGAGATCATGAAAGGGGTAAGACAGGGCTGTATCTTGTCTCCTATTCTCTTTAATATATACTCAGAAGAAGTATTTAAGACAGCGCTGGAGGAAAGCACAGAAGACATAAAGATAAATGGAGAAATAATTATTAACATAAGGTATGCTGATGACACTGTGATTCTAGCAAGTAGCATGGAGGAACTGACTCAGACTAAATATCACAAAAACCAAATGGATGTTAGTAAGCAAAACCCAACAACCACCACAGCAACTGATAATAGACAATGAAACAATTGAACACGTGGATTCGTACATCTACTTGGAAACAACAGTTAACTCAAATTGGGATCAAGTGAAGGACATACGTATAAAAAGGCAAGTAGAAAAGGCAAGAGCATCGTTCACTAGCATGAAGCAAATTTTCACCTCTAAAAGCCTCATCCTACCTCTCAAAATTCGACTTCTGAAATGTTATGTATTCCCGGTTTTGTTATATGGAATGGAGGCGTGGACAATGACCGCAACATTGATGAAAAAAGTAGAGGCCTTCGAAATGTGGGCTTACCGACGTATATTACGTATATCCTGGACTGAGCACTTGACCAACGAAGAGGTACTACGCCGGATAGGTAAAGAGAGAGAGGTAGGAATAAGTATAAAGAGAAGAAAGTTGAAATACTTGTGTCCCTTTATGAGACATAATAAATATAGAGTACTACAGCTGATCGTTCAAGGGAAAATAGACAACAGAAGGGGTCCAGGGAGGAGAAGACACTCGTGGCTCCAAAACTTTCGGCAATGGTTCGGATTGTCATCTGCTGAACTATTCAGATCTGCCGTAAACAACGTCAGAATAGCCATGTTGATTGCCAACGTTCGGAAGAGACAAGGCACATGAAGAAGAAGAAGACTATACCAGTTCAAAAGGCTTTGTTCTTTTGAGCCTTCTCTCTAAGTTTCTATTGTCGAGGAGCTGGATAGCCTCGACGTTTACATGATGATGAAGTTGTTGTTCATGGCTCCCTGCAAATTTCTTGATTATCTGATTGACGTTTTCCATCTTGAGGCCCCGGTGAAGATCGTTGT
This sequence comes from Diabrotica balteata, assembly GCA_918026665.1. NCBI lineage: Eukaryota > Metazoa > Arthropoda > Insecta > Coleoptera > Chrysomelidae > Diabrotica > Diabrotica balteata. The sequence goes on from OU898277.1 coordinate 159,585,530, forward strand.
TCCTAACGTACCAAGGCGCATTTACGATGTTCCTTAGCACTTTATTCTGGAATACCTGGATTACTTTGATATTACTAGGCTTGGCAGAACCTCAGAGTTGACAGCCATATGTCCATACTGGCCTCAGTATTTGTTTATAAAATAGGAGTTTATTATTTATGGATATAGAGGAATTTTAGGTTATTCACCATTTTATTCTATTCAGTAACACCAGATATAAAAATTGGTGAGGGTTTAGAGGTTGCTGGAGTTTCGTTGGTATTTTCTGTACTATTATTGTTGTCGTTTTCGTTTTCATTTTGTAGATTCTGAAATTTATTGCTGATTACTACCGTGTCTTCGTTTTCTGTTGGTATCGGAGGATCAATTTTACGTTTTTTGTTACTATGTTGTATAGTTCGTCATTCGTGGATGTCCGATGACTCAATGTCGCTGATTTTCCTTGAAGATTCTTTACTTTGTATTGTATGTGCCATCTCAATAGAATCAGAAGCTTCATTTTGAGGTGTAGATAATGTAGGATTTATTGTAGGATTGTATTGACAGTTTCAGTAAGATTGTGATAGTACTTAATTAGGAACAAAATATATTGTTGTTGATGGGTTGTTTAAAATTTGTGCTGAATTCGGTAGTAAATTTTGTAGAAAAAGGACATTTGGGCATTCTGGTTGAATTTTCTGTTGCTGATATTGAATATTTATAGATTGGGCATTAACGGTATCATTATAAAAAGAAACTCACCGATAAATCTGATGGAGCACCTATTTTAATTGTTAACACTGTATATTTTAATTGTTAAATAGTTTATAAATAGTATATTCACTTGATACACGATAATGACGGTAATCACCACTATAAACTTTCGCCTAATTCGTATCAATGTTGACAGGTCGAGAGTCAAATAAATACTTTGACTGTTTATTTAAAAATATTTTCACTTAAAATGTTGATGAATCCCTAGTTGAGAGTTCTCTTGTAACATCTTATTCTAATTTTAACTGTCAAACCCGGTTATATAGTTCTTAGGAAAAAATGCCTATTTTTTAATAAATTAATTGGCCTATTAATGTGTTTGGGAAAGTATGTACTATTTATTTTTATATTTTTACATTTAATATTTTTCTTTTAGTGTACTATAATATGATAAAATTGTTAAACTGGCTATCTCATTTATTATGTTTTAAGTACGGAGAATTTGGCTTCCCTTTTGTATTTTGGGTCACAAATATAGAAACAAGTGTAAAGTTTCGTATTACCGTGACAATTAACTTATTGCCACTCAAAATTGCAATACAATAGAGTGATTTATGGGTGTGACCGTCTTAAGTCACAAGGCACTTCATCCCAAGACAGACTAAACACACCCATTTTGATCGGTTTTTGTGCTATTGAGCCTCGGCGTCCCGACTTGGTTCCAACGAGATACCACTGGCTAAGAATGCGAGATCAATATTTCAAAGGGTGAGTCTATATGCTTTGTGCAGACAACAATAATGAGTTGTAGTTAATAGTTAACTTTGTAATTTATTTACAGTTATATTTGTTATTTTTTGTTAATTTATTTACAAACAAAATATTGCATTTTTTTCTTTATTATTATTTATCTAATATCTTTTAACCAGCGACCTCTTAAGTTTTATACAAAACATAATGTTTAACGTATTTAGCGAAAAACTTGAAAACTAGTATGGCAATTATTTGGAAAAAACCATGGTAAATATGACGTCAATAACTGAGTTGTCTCTAGGGATGAAATGCCTAGTATAATAAAACGAACATATAGAAAATTGTTACAGAATAATTTTCTTAGGATATTCATTTCAAAATTATGAGCAATTCAATTATCTTGCCTAGAGATTCATATGTTAAAGAAAGACGAAATGAAAAAAAAATAATAGCGCTAAAAAAGAACTGCTATAATGCTCCGAATATAATCCCATTCACTTTATACATAGAGCTGAATGTACAGCTCTTTAATTGTAATTTTAGAAAAAAAGCGAACCGAGAGCTACCACGGATTGTTTTAAGCTTTGAAGTTCGTAGTAAAATAGATCCATTCAGTCATTTATGGAGACTACAATAGTGAGTGGTGTATTTTTGAAGTAAGTTCGTCGGCGTTGAGTTTAATTAATTATTAAAAATAGTGTAACCCAAACAGGACAGAGTAAATAAAACATCAGCTGATATCGAAAAAGTCGTAAGTTTTTCATATGCATTAACATACAAATTTTATAAAGCTGTCTTATTTTTTTACTAAGACTACTTTATCTATTTGTTATATAATCTGCTTATAACATATATCAATATACAAGGTGTTTCACGTAGATTGCATATTGGTTATATGTAAAACTAATCGCATTTGAAATGTGAAAATTTGTAGTTTGGTGTAACTGCATCTGATTTGAACGTCAAAACTATTTACAACTATTAGTTACTTTAATACCGAAAGTCAACTTTGTTATTTTTAACAAAATATCCTACATATTATTATATTTTCAAATTTTTCATTAATCTTAAACACATTTTGTAAACGTTATGATTACATGAAAAAATTATATTTTTTTAATTAGGTTTTCAAACATTTTGAGATAGAAAAACTTTTAAAAGCGACAAGATTTTAAACATTGATCTTTTTGTTCTTAGAGTTCCATCTCCCTACGGAGGTTGGCAATCATAATGGCTCTTTTTATTTTTGAACTTGCTGCTCTAAACAAATCAATCGATCTGGATTGATACCAATCACGTAGATTCTTTAACCATGAGCTCTAGTTTCGGCCAACGGATCTTCTTCCTTGAATCTTCCCCTGTATTATGAGTCTCAAAATTTCATATTTTGGTCCCCTCATCACGTGGCTTAGGTTTTCCAGTTTTCTGGTTTGTATAGTGGTGATTAGTTCTATTTCTTTACCAAGCCTCTCCTTCTTCTTCTTCTAGTTCCATTACCGTTATCGATCGTTGGATATCATGTTGGCTAACATATTCGCTATCGTGACTTTATTAACAGCAGCTCTAAATAACGATGTAGTTTATTTTCCATACCATTGCCTTAGATTTTTCAGCCATGTTGTTCTTCGTCTACCAGGACCACGATTACCTTGGAGCTTTCTTTGAAGCCTCCCCAGTACTTCTTTATTTGTAATTCTATCAGTCCATGATACTTTTAATACTCTGCGGTATAACCAGAGTTCGAAAGCCTCGATTCTTTTTAAATTGCATTTTTTAAAGTCCAAGTCTCAGCTCCATATAATAATAATATTGAAACTATATGACAGCTCCATATAATAATATTGAAACACCGAATGATACGTAGTCTGATCTCCAAATTTATATTTTAAATGTATAAATTTTGATCTGGCAATTTCGCCTGTTTATTTCTACAGTATGATCATTGGTTTCATTGATCAAAGTTCCTAAGTACTGATATTTTTCTACGAGTTTGATCACGTTACCATTGATTGTCAATCTTCTTCTTTAGGTGCCGTCTTCCTAGCGAAGGTTGGCGATGACCTCTGCAAAGTCTTCCCTATTTTGGGCTTTTCTTATTAAAGTTTGAAAGTCTAATCCTGTCCAATCTTCGATGTTGCCCAGCCAGGTCATTTGTCGTCTACCCGGGCCGCGTCTTCTTTCTATTTTCCCTTCTATAATAATCTGAAGGAAGTTATACCTGTCGTGTCTAAATGTGACCAAGATAAGACATTCCATTTCGGAACCCGAACTGCGCCTCGCTAATATCCTCCTCTAGCCTTTCGTATATTCTCTTATGTATTACTTTCAGCAGTACTTTTAAAGTATGATAGGAGGCTCAGTGTTTGATAATCAGAACATACTTTTGCTGCTTGTTTTATAGGGATGGTTATAAATGCTAACTTCAGCCACTCTTTTGGTATTATTCCCGTATCGTACACCGTGTTGAATAAATCTGCCAATACTTCCAAGTTATCCTCTTCCACTAGTTTTCACAGTTCTACTGGTATTTCATCTAATCCAGCTGCCTTATTGTCTTTTAGAGTTTTGGATAGTATATTTGATTTCATCAATCGTGATCTTCTGTCTTTCTAAAGGATTTAATTCTTGTATTTTCTGCATTTCACCTCTTTTATCTTGGAAAAGTGCTCTAACGTACTTCTTCCATCGTCTTAATTTCTCTGGTAAATCTGTTAGTAGTACTTGCTGTCTATTTAGACCCATTTCACTCACTTCTCTTATTTTTTGTGCATATTTCTCATATCATATTTGTTTCTAGTTCTTCTATCTCTTTACAATGTTTCATCTGCTTTGATTTTTCCTTAATTATTCGTTGTATTTCTTTATGCTTCTGAAGATCTTTTTCTTTATATTTCCTTTATTCTTCCATCTGTAATAGTATTTCTTCTGTCATCCACTATTGTTTAGCCTCTAACCTATGTTGTATCAAACTTTCGTGAGCTATTTTCAGTCATGTGTTTTTATATTATACTACTTTTTATTTATATCCATAATTGGTTTTTTGTCAGTTAGTGTTTTTTGCATATTAACATTCAATTATTTTTTAATTTTTTTTTTAACATTGATCTACATCTATTTTATTGTAGTTTTCCTAACTTGATGTTGTCTATGTGTTCGGGTGTTATTGTGTAATACATTTTAACCAAACTTGTCAATAAGCTAAAGACTTAAAATCCTCAACACATTTCAGGACTGTAAAACAATGCCATAATATGAAGTTTATTTATATAACAGCCTTAACTCAGTAAATTTGATCCATAATATGTAATTTTCTACTTTCAGCTGCAACAATCAACTTAACACTTTTTATTTTAGTTTAAGTGATGGATTCAACTGTTACTTGATGAAAGTTCATTTTATCAAAGAATAAAACTAAAAACTATTTTCTCTATACTTCCACAAAATTTATGTATTTTTATTACAGCTGTTTCGGCAAAGTGTTTTTCTCAAGTGATGTATTTGTACCATGCATCATCGTCATTCTGGCTTTACAACCCTGTGTGGGTCTTAGCCTCCTTAAGATTTTCTCTTAAGTCGTCCCTATTTATTGCCTTCCTCCGCCAAGTACGTATTGCCATATTTCGTCATGTCTTCATAGATGTTATCAAGAAACCTTGTTCTGGGTCTTCCTCTTCTTCTCTGAAGAGTGCGCTTCCACTGTATAGTCTTTAACAGAATAAGTTAAGAAGGGGAGAGCTGTTTATTTTAAGTTGTTTAGACTTATATCTGTATTTTAATAGTTTCTAATTAAGATGGTCTAAGGATTCTAATTGCACAATACAATCAAGTTAACAATTTATAACCATCCCTAAGAAACAAGCAGCAAAAAGTGCTCTGATTATCGAACACTGAGCCTTATGAGTCATACTTTAAAAGTACTGCTGAAAGTAATACATAAGAGAATATACGAAAAGCTAGAGGAGGATGTTAGCGAGACGCAGTTCGGGTTCCGAAATGGAATTTGTACTCGAGAAGAACTATTTGCCATCAACATTCAGCGATATCGGGATGTAAATGTTGATCTACACATGTGCTTTGTTGACTACGAAAAAGCTTTCGATAAAATTAGACATGAAAAACTAATATCAATACTTACGAACAAGCGCATTGACAGTAAAATCATAAATATGGTACAAACATTATATTGGAACCAAAGTGCCATAGTTCAAATTGATTGACAACACTCATAAAAAATTAAGATCTGTAGAGGAGTTAGACAGAGATGTGCTTTATCTCCACTTTTGTTTAACTTATATTCTGAAGAAATTTTCCAAAACACGCTCAATAATATCAAAGCTGGAGTTACCGTTAACGGAAAATTAATTAACAACTTACGATATGCAGAGGACACTGTGATCATAGCAACGAGTATAGAAGATCTAAAACATCTTATCTAAAACTTAAGTATGAATAGTGCTGAGATGGGAATTACTATAAACGCTAAAAAAACTAAATACATAATAATTACAAAAAGACCACCAAAATATAAATCACCCATTGACAATCAATGGTAATGTGATAGAACAAGTAGAAAAATATCAGTACTTGGGAACTTTGATCAATGAAACCAATGATGATACTACAGAAATAAACAGGCGAATAGAGATTGCCAGATTAGGATTTATACGAATGAAGCCACTCCTAACGTGCAAAAATCTAAATTTGGAGATCAGACTAAGTACCATTCGCTGTTCGTATATGTAAATACTTTTTTCTTTTTGGGTGTGGTAGTCAATAAAAAATAGAGCTTTGCTAAGGCGTACTATTTATTCTGAACCCGAGCTTTCGGTGGTTGTTTGCCACCTTTATCAAGATCTACAATGAAAATTACTGTGTTATAAACTTAGACTGATGCAATATAAAAGTTATAAAACTTACCAGAAAGTAAGATTCGTAGCATATAAACACAACGTTAAATAACATAATATGACATGAATTGCTGAAGGCATTAAACCTGTTAAAATTTAAAAATAACTTAAAAGTTAATGACTACGTTACAAAGTTTAAAATACAAAAATTAAGATGACATGTTTGACAAAAAAACAGTCGTCTTTGCAGGTTTGAATTCAGTCCCATCTCACGAACAGAAAGAGGCAGTAGGAGGAACTATTGTTGTTTAAATAGTTCGATGTAACTACAAAAAACAAACTTTCAAACTGATGTCTAACAAAATACCGTTTGTGATTTTAAGTACTACCAACTTTAAATTGAGAGGGAAATTTAAAAAAAAATTTTTAAAATTTCATTGTATCAAACAATAAAAAGAAAATAGTATTTAGTAAGTAGGTTTAGAAAAAACAAACAACCAAAAACAAAATGAACTATATGAATAATAACTGAAGTTTTTAACACAGTAATTTTCATTGTAGACCTAATAAAGGTGGCAAACAACCACCGAAAGCTCGGATTCAGAATAATAGTACGTCTTAGCAAAGCTCTATTTTTTATTGACTACCACACCCAAAAAGGAAAAAGTATTTACATATATTTTTTCCAAACTAGTCACAAAAAATTTTGGACTACCTTGTATATATATATATATATATACATATATATATATATATATATATATATATATATATATATATTCAATATTATTATATGGAGCTGAGACTTGGACTTTAAAAAAATGCAATTTAAAAATAATCGAGGCTTTTGAACTCTGGTTATATTTCAGATTAAAAATATCATGGACTGATAGAATTACAAATATAGAAGTACTGGAGAGGGTTGGTAAAGAAACAGAACTAATCACCACTATACAAACCACAAAACTGGAATACCTAGGCCACGTGATGAGGGGACCAAAATATCAAATTTTGAGACAAATAATACAGGGAAAGATTTAAGGAAGAAGATCTGTTGGCCAAAGACAGAACTCAGGGTTAAAGAATCTAGGTGATTGGTATGAATGCAGATCGATTGATTTGTTTAGAGCAGCAAGTTCTAAAATAAAAATAGCCATTGTGATTGCCAACCTCCGTAGGGAAACGGCACTCTAAGAAGAAGAAGTATATTCAAGCTTTCGAGTCTATTTAACTCTTTCTCAAAACATACTAGAAATTAAAACAAAAACTAAATTAGACAATGAAGAAATATGACTATATATCCATATATATATATATATATATATATAATATATATATATATATATATATATATATATATATAATTAATAATCACCTAGTCACTAAAGCATTTTTCTAAAGTTTTCGAAATCAATTTTGTGACCTGTATGAAGATGATGTTGAGCTAGAGGTAAAATTGAGTAGGAATTGCGAACTTAAATGGAATGTTCATACATTTTGGTTTGGATTCTACAATTTGTTTGACCTATATAGGATCATATCCAGTCTGCACAAAGAAATTAATAAACTCCGTGTTGTTCATTTGGAATGTTGTCTTTGATTAATCGGACCAGGGATGAAAGTTTTTGTTGGGGTAAATATTGTCTTTATTCTCTTGATTTTTGAATTATGTCATTTTTGTCAGTGACACCTTTCATTTGAGGAAGAAAAGCTTTTGTATAATGAGGGTCTGAATCTTTGGATTTAGATTGAGTGGTAGATTGATGTCTGTGGCTGCTTCTATTAATGTGATCTTCGCGATAACCGTTTTGGATGAGGGCTTGTTTTTAACTAGAGTGTTTAGCGGGTCTATTTGTATTATCTCAAAGGCGTATTGATCTGAAGACAAGCGTATTAATGACTGAATTAATTTGTAAACCTTGGGATTGGTTTTTCGTTATGATAACGTCGGTAGGGACGGTAAGGATGAATCAGTTTCCAGCTCCATCTTAAACTGGACACTAGGATGTATACCATTTAGATGGGTTTGAAAAGACACCATAGCATCCCTGCCATGTGGGTTTAAGCATTGATGTGGATAGTGCTCGTTTCTCGAAGTCTTCTATAAAGATTTGGCATAATTGGCAATTACTGGAGATACTGGCGAGCCCATTGGGACACCATTTATTTGTCTGAAGAATTGATTTTCGAACATGAAATAAGTGTTGGACATACAATGTTTAATTAGAAATTAGTGGTCTTGTTCAATACTGTATTTAGTTTAGAGTTATATAAAAGTTTAGAGTTTCATGTATAGAAATGTTGCATCAGATTGGCTAATATTCAAACTAGAAGGCTTTAAGTTTCTACGAACTCCAGTGATGTCTTTTCTAGTTACTTTAGCATCTTAGGAAGGTAAACTGGAAAAGGCTTCTTCAGTTTGACTGATGAATGTCTCAATTGGAATGTGACTTGGGGTAACAGAGTTATTGAAACCTTTTTCTAAAGCTTGAGTGGCAATGGTCAAAATAGGAGTATCAAAATAGTTATGAAATACTGTAGTGGGTTTCAACGTTGTTGTTTTTGGAATATGTTTGGCAATTAGATGCGCTAATTTGCGCTTCTGAGTGTCAGTCTTACATTCGAAAGTGTTTAGAGCTGTCTGTGTATTGATAGGGTCAAAACTGTCCCATAATATAGGATTTACATTGAAAGAATGAACAGATGACCAGATATTAAACATACTGATATTTATGACATGTAGTTTTCGTCTAGTAGAATAAACTGCTTCACGGGGAAGAGTAAAACTGGTCTTTCTAAGAACTTGGGAGATAAAAGAAGAAGCAGTACGGTATTTGAGATTTAGAAATTTGGGAATAACTGTATGGTCTTAACAAAGCTTTAGAGAATGTTAGATCACAAAGAAGACGATTTTTACGTAACAGCAGTTTGTTATATGATTTAGTGAGCTGGTAAAATTATTCCTCGTAGAGGCGAATAAAATGTTCGCAGTTAGTACGATTACATTTAGAGCTAAGAATAATATATATAAATAATGGCCTAACCTATTATAAACCTCTGCATAAGTATTTGTATGCTAAATTAAGAATATATTGTTCCTAGATCATTTTAAAACTAAATACTGTTACTTCTAATGCATGGTGCGGTTCGATGTGGTCTTAAAAAGTCGAAATTATCACATATTATATTTATAGTATGCGTATTTGTCCTAATATATATTTATTATTTTATACCATTTAGGACTTATGAAATTTAAAGAATTCACCAATAAATCCACATTACTAAAACATCACTTTTGTTTTGTCAGATTTGTTTAGAGTTCACCTACTAGATGCGTAGGATAAAGCAATAAACATAATTGCATTTGCCAATTTTATATTTGTTTGTTTGAATGGTTGTATCTTGTTATATACCTTCAAGAATTTTAGAGTTCCTTGGGTAATCGTTTTGGCTTTGGTTAAATCGGTTTAAATTCAGTTTTAAATTTACGCTACTAATATAGTTTCTCTAATATGCCTATCTCATATAATTAAAAGCAACGAGAAGTCAGGAGACTTTTCTTCGGTGGCATAATAATTATTATGTCAACTGCGAATCCAAACTTGCTGGGAACTATTATACGATGTTAAAAATAATCTTTATTCCGAGAATACCTCTACAATTGAAAAACACCATCTTTTGTTGTCTTTACGTAGAGAAAAGATGTTAAAATGAAAGTAAACTATTCCATATCTTTATAGTTCTAGCTTCACTGTGACGAAATATTTTGCCTACCACATAAGGTATTATTATAGTGGGTTGAAAATTGAGGACAGAAATTATTGGGGTGGAGATAGGGCAAGCAAAACAAATCGAAACTTATGCGAACGGCACTCAGGGTTTATTTGGAGAGCTGGAGTGATGTATAAGTGAATGGCAAGAGGGTTGGATTGAGACAACTACAAAAATGAAACAAAAAGTGGGTACTTACATGAATCTCCTAGACAAATGGGCAAACAAAAATAACAAGAAGGGCATCTAGCTATTTAAAATAGACGCCGGTTCAAAGCAACTTTCTGCTAGATGAAAGAAAAATGCTCTTCTTTACAAAAAACACAATAAAAAGCTTACAAATACTATAATAATAGCTACAAAGATTTATACCAAAATAACAAAGAAGAAAAACTTAGTAGATATGTCCTATCCGTTTACAAACTATTAGAAGTTGAAGATACTACAAAAACTTACAAATTATTGTTACTAGGCCTAAGCTGTGGCAGAAATAAATCATTACAAATCAAGTTTTTCTAAAAACAAAACAAAGTCTCAAATATGATTAGGTATTTATCAAATGTCAAAAATAATAAAACTAGCTACGATATGTCAACATTAAATTTTACAAGGGAGAACAATTAAAATGACAGCTAATCACACCCTAAGATTCACACTTTTAATCATTACAATTTAAGTTATTATAAAAGCAAATTTTATTATTAAAAACAAATTTCTATCTTTACTTTAAAATTTAAACACAAAAGTTACCTGGATTGCACTAAATTGCACTTTAAATGATTTCTGGGTTTAGAAATGGAATTAGATTCACCGCCACACGAACAAATTCATCTCCAAACTGGGATAGGTCTGACTATTTGAGGTTGAAATTGGGACACTGTACGCACACTTTGGACTCGTTTTTTACAAAACTGGAACCATCGTGGTTATTTTTGAAAGTTGTAAGCGACACAAATCTCTTAGAAATATAGAAACATAGAAATAGTGATTACCCTTTTAAAACTGACACATTACATAGAGTAGAATTCACTATTTTCAACAAATTTGCTGGTTTTTTTACGACTAACTAAATACGTCTCTTCTCTTTGACCAAATCTTTCAACCTAAGTTCTCTTCGACTGTCAATCGATCTGTATCACACCCACTGACTATCAATTTTGCGTCTCATCTCTACTCCCTTTTTGCAATCAAACAACCCAAAATTCTTATTAAACCGCTTCAAACTATCTCGCAAAACGACCTAGAATCGAACAACTTTTTAAAATCGTAGAACTAATGCATACAAATAAATAAAACTCTTTTAAAGTCACAGTTACCTGGAATTTGGATTTTTTTTCTTTTACCTTACAATATAAACATGGAGAATTGGAGAATATTTAATACTTGGCCCATGGACGTACTACAAAATTTTTATTACTTGAACATAAGATTGTTTTAAGGAATTTTTGGCAAGCTACATCACTATTATTTTACATATGTAGAAAATAACCACAAATCTTTCTGATAGGAAGGGAAACCCCAAAACATATGTAGACGAGTAATGAAACTTGAATTGAAAAGAAATGTAATAGTCTACTTATTTATATATATATATATATATATATATATATATATATATATATTTATATATCTATCTATATATATATATAATATATATATATATATATATTATATATATATATATATATATATATATCTATCTATATATATATATATATATATATATATATATATATATATATATATATATATATATATATATCTATATCTATATATATATATATATATATATAATATATATATATAATATATATATATATTGTTATGATTGTTTATTTTGACTTTGATTTTAATTTTTAATTTATTGAGCCAATAAAAAAAATATAACTTAATTATTATCAAATGTAAATTAAACTCCTTATATCACCTGTGTTCGATGGATTCAAAGATTTTCTAGTTGTCCTTTATTGGGATAGAGAAGAAGGATAATAATAAAAGAAAATAGTATATTACAAAAATTAATTATTCTTTATTTTATATAAAAAAGAATAAAACAATTATCAAATTCTGCCGTTATCTTATCAATCAGCAAAGAAGAAAATAAATGAAATTTTTATAATAATAAGATTGTAAGTCTCCATAAATTTATATTAAGTGAAAACCAATTTTTCTTAAACTTTCCTTTACTTAAAACAAAAAAACAACAAAACTTTAACCTTTCGATTAGTCAAACAAAACTCAATTCTTTAAATTTGAATTATAATGACCATAATGTCAACATAGATCCTTCACAGATACCAATTTCAATTGTACAAAATACTTACAGTTATTTTTTATTAAATTGTATGTTGTAACATACCCAGAAAAGTCCAGTCTCCTCAACGATGGGATCTCTCCTCTTTGGCACCTCGGCTCCTTCCTAACGTCTCTGCAAACCTCCTGCAGATTACACTAAAAACTCCTGATTTACTTCTCCAAAAAACTCAGCTACTTATTAATGACACAAGGACCTCCTTTTGTTAACTTGATGCCGTAAAACTACTTTCACATATACTTCACAAAATGCCCACGGTAGATACACGGACTTCTTTTAATCTACTTGATATCTCCTTCTGCAAAACTATTCACTTCTTTTCACAATGCCGGTATCCAAACTCACGAACCACACCCTATCTTGAGACAAACGACTGTTTCCTTCGATGGGCAAATTACAACTGCCTCGCTCCCGATCTCCTAATCAGGCTAACCCCATTACCATCAAAAATGACTATCCAATCAAAAGCAAATCTTGTTTACTACTATTAATGTGTATTCTAAAAATTCTGTGTATCATTTGGGAAGACCAAATTACTGTTTCAGAGAAAGAATAAATAAAAATTGCTTTTTTTGTCCTCAGTCTGTTAATACACAATCTATATCTGTTTCCAAAGATTAGAATATGGTCATTTAATACACAATGACAAGATTAACTTACAGGTAAAATGCCTTCTAATTCTACACAAAAGGGTTTTTTGATAATTTTGTTGGAAACGGACACGGTCGTTTGCCTAACAAATTTCTATTCTTATCTACACTAAATCTTATCTTAAATTACTACATACATTTTGTTTATATTAATACCTTAAAATTTTATTCCGAGGAATCTTTTTATTTATTTATTTTTTTTTTTGGTTGGGAAAGAAGAAGTATGACAATATATATTATATATATATATATATATATATATATATATATATATATATATATATATATATATATAGATATATATATATATATATATATATTATATATATATATATATATATATATATATATATAGATATATATATAAACCAAGTTAGACTCTTTGGGTAAAAACAGCTGAAAGGATAGGCTAAGTGCACTCTTTAGTCCTTTATTGATCCAATATTTTGTTGATAGTTATCAACATCATCAGGGATAAGCTACAATTAGTTTACATGAAAATTGACAATCTGTTATAAATACGTTGGTCTTACTTACGATTTTGAGAATGGTGCCGTAAAAGCTGGTCAAATTTATAAAATTTTGTGAAAGAATTGTATAAGTTTTTTTTCACAAAAAGAAAAAACAGAAAAAAAAGCATCCTCGAAATTAGTTGTAGTGAATGGTTGTAAAAATCGAAAAATAAACGTTAGTGAGGTTCGTCTTTCGTGGATGTTTCACTTACAGGTGACAATTTTACGCACCACTCATTGATTGAGTCAAAATTTAAAATATTTAAAATATATAAAAATTGCATGGTGTAAAAGACCAAACTTAATAAATTATTATATTTTAACACATAAGAAAAAGACAGTTAAAAAGTTTTCAACGGCCACGTGTGCCGGCCAACTGTTGAATGATAGGTTAAGAGTAACTGTCATTCCTGGACATGGCAAATGACAGTACTTCTTCTTATTTCTTTGTCTTATGTTGTACTACTATTATTACACATCAAATTTTAACAAAGGTTGTATTAGAAAAACAGAATTTTATAATGAAACTGTGAAAAAACAACGAAACCTGGAAACTTTACAATGAATCAGTCGTTGAAACATCATTGAATTGTGATGATCCATCCAAATATAATAGGTAGGAGTAAATAGTGCTCAATTGATTAATGTTACTCCTTTTGTTCATTGCGTTTGAGTTTTGTGCAATGAATGCCATTTCTAAAAAAAGTCTTTTATTGAAATTGGACTCAGTAGCTAAAATTTTGACTGAATCGTAATTCATAATATGATGTTCTTTATTTACATGTTCTGCAAGTCTGAATATTCTGAATATTCTGTTCTTTCTGAATATAGTCTGCTGTCGCTACGATGACTGATTAGGCGACTGCCTAGGTTACGTGTGGTTTGTCCCACATATACTAAATTACAGTTATTACAAGGGATCTGGTAAATAACGTTGGAACAATCTTTGATGTTACTTTTATCTTTAACCTTAGAATAGATGGATATTACAGTTAATGAAGTTTTATACGCTATTTTTAAATTGGTGACATCTTTAAAAAGTCTACCTCTAAAAAGTTCTATATATATATATAATATATATATATATATATATATATATATATAATATATATATATATATATATATATATATATATATATCTATATATTATATATATATATATATATTTATATATATATATTTATATATATATATATATATTTATATATATATATATAAATAATATATTTCAAAGAATATATATATATATATATAATATATATATATATATATATTTATATATATATATTTATATATATATATATATATATATATATATATATATATATATATATATATATATATATATAGTATAGTTGAACTATACCATGTTATATAGAAAATCAGCATTTCTTGGGTGTAGATTGAATAAGTAATGTTAAATTTGGAACTAGATTTTAATATTCCATTTAAATCAATATTTCAGTAGGCAATCCTTGTCTTAGTCAAGATTTTAAAATTTACAGATGTTATTGTTATAAATGTTCTAAATCTCACAAAAGAAATAGGGTCTTCACGATATCTCAACTATAAATCTTATTATACATTCTCCAATAAGAAGTCTGTAATAATAGGATTATAGGTCTTACTGATGGATCTATAAAACTAACAGTTTCAGAATATATACCATATGCCATAAAAAAAACAAAAAATGCTCTGATAAATAATGCATGTCCCGAACATTTAATTGGAACTATTTTCAAATCAAAACTAAATATATTTTACAACAGTACCATATGAAACCGTCTATATATGTAAATAATACCAAACTTGAGCAAGTTGATAAAATCGTCTACCTTGGACAGCAATTAAATTGTAATGCAGAAAATCACGGCGAAATTAGATCCAGAATAGAGCAGGCTAGAGCTGCTTTCAGAAGAATGTCCAAGGTGTTATGTAACAGAGACCTAAAATTGGCATTAAGGATCCGCCTACTTCGCTGCTACGTATTCTCGGTCCTTCTTTATGCTGTCGAGTCCTGGACTGTGAATAAAACTGATCTAAATCGCCTTGAGGCTTTCGAAATGTGGTGCTACAGAAGAATTTTAAAAGTTTCCTGGGTGGAGAAGATTCGTAACTCCACAGTACTAGAACGTCTCAGCAAGACTACTGAGATCATAAAAAGCATCAAGCAGAGAAAGCTGGAATATTTCGGACATGTAATGAGAGATCCCAAATATAGATTGCTACAAAATATCATGCAAGGAAAAATAGCAGGCAAACGCAGTCCAGGACGAAGAAGAACCTCATGGTTGAAGAACTTGCGAGATTGGTATGGTGTAGATACAAGCATGCTATTTAGGGTGGCAGTGAATAAAATTAAAATAGCTATGATGGTAACCAACGTTCTGAAAGGACATGGTACATGAAGAAGAAGAAGAACAGTACCAAGACTACGTATACAACTCTTCCATATATAAACGGTTTATGCGAACAACTAGCGATTCTTTTAACCAAAAATAACTTTTTGGGCTCTTTGAAACCCATATTCTAAATTAAAGAGTTATCGTCATCATCCATCATATTCTAGCCTCCAACTTTTACTGCTATACATGGGCCCCTCGAATTTGTTACATAGGTGTTTTCCACTTAGTCAGATTTTGCGCGATGTGAATCCAATTTGTAGTCACTCAGAAGATTAAAAGATAGTTAATATTAAATCCATCCTTGCCAGCTAACACGTTTTACTACTATTGATATAAAATAAATTAATGGTTTTTACTTCTATTAATGAAGACGTTAAATAATCCTTCTAGGATTATTTTCTAGGAAAATTTAACCGCATTTGCAGCTCCACATAAAAAACTTATATGTAATTAACTGCAATTTAACTACCAGTAGTCCAAACATTTCTTGATTTTTTGTATTATAGTGTACGAATCGGACGATTTTCAAAATGACATCGAAGTAAATATTTCCTAAATACTGAAACAGCAGTTGGCAAACAGCAAAGTTACACGCAACAGACACATATCAATTAAGTTGTTTACTCAGGGCATCCCAAACGTGTTACTTTGCAGTGTGTTATTTAAGTGAACAGTACGAATAAGAGTATAAAAATAAAAATCAATAAACGGTATCTCTATTTAGAAGATTTGTAATCAAGTTTGAAAATAAAATAATTTTAAATATGTATACACAAGGCGGGGAAGAAATGAAAATTGTTTTAAAAATGAAGAAAAACCACTTTTGTGAATAAATATATACTCAGTGATATTAGAAGTGTTACACCCAGAAGGAATAATTTCTTGGACCTTATTATGGCAACAGAATGACTATATTTAAAACATGCTATGACAACAATACCAATGTTTTATCTCTTCTACTTTTTAAAAAAGAAAGTTTAATCTTTCAATATTTTTGTGAAGAGACCAATTTGTGAAAACCGGTTCGTATAGAAATTTTTAGTTATTGTTCCTCAGTTTAATTGTATTCAGCGTAAGAATATTGTAACATTTTTTTTATTATTAAAATATTAATTATTTTTAATTTCTTTTACCCTCGTGCGATACGCCGATGATTAGGAATTCCTAATCATTTTACGATAAGAAAATTATATTGGATCTACTAAATTATAATGGACTTCCCTAATTACTAAAGGTAGTTAATCCTTTCCGTCTTAATACTCAGTATGAAAAGATCTAATGCTTTTGGGTATGCAGGTTATTTTACATAAATTGATAATTTTCGCCGAAGGCCCGTATCTTTTGACAATAACTTAATCCCAAGTATTGTCTGCTTCTCATGTCCAGTTGTTGGTACCGGTAACTCAAAACTTTCGGAATTTTTACTTCCTCAGAATTACCTTTAACTGCCCGATGATTTTAAGTGGGGGATATACCTTCTCTTATTTTTTCTTGGATAGTTGGTAAAATTTTTAGTGGAACCAACTTACTTCTCGGTGGGCTCTCGTTGAGCGTGGTCGCTTGCCTGAAATTATCGTCTCTGTGAATTATTTTCTAAGTGTGTATACACTCTATATTTCAGTTTTCTTGTCTTAGACTATATTAAGTTATATATAGTTCTACACTACCTATAATGGTACCTAATTAAATTCAGTGTTGAACACCAGTACAGTATATTAAATTCAGTAAATTAAGCTGCCGTCATCAAGAATTATGTAAGTTACCATAGTCTTTATCAGCAAATTATCTGGGCGAGTAATATGGTATGTTATCATACCACCTGCCATTATCTGGACGTATCACCCATCATTCATCCATATCTTCATCTGTAGAATGTTGATTTTTATATTTAATTTAGAGAACAATTCAAGAACTTTCCATAAATAATAACTATGAACATCTCAGTTTAGCATTAATTAATAGTGCGAGATAGTAACCCACCTAGCCAAGTGCGGTTTGGCTAGTTAATGTTTTCAACTCTGTAACCTGTTTGTTTTTTTTTTTGTAAATTTAGAGTTAAGAAATTTTTGCTATCTTTTGTATTTGCTATAATTTTTGCTCATTATCTTTCCTATAATACCTCGAGATACGCCAAACTATATTTGTATATGATTGCCTTATATATCTTGATAAAGGTATTTTTTTATTATATTATTGCTTAATTTTATACATATATAACACCATTTCATAGTTGTGTATTTTTATTACTTGTGTTGCATTTAGCAACATCATAATTTTGTGTTTAATATATTGTTAATGTTTTATGCATGTATTTTATTTGTCGGCTCCTAACAAGTTCCCTGACACAATAGTAGCTCTAGATATTTGCTTAGTATATTAATTTATTACTATACCTTTGACCAGTAGAAAGATCAGGCTGATTAAGTTTCGTAGGTAAGTAAGTATAATACCTAATATATTTATTATTTGTTTATATATTGTGTTGACCAAATTTATTTGATAATTAACTGTTGGTATTTTTCCTTGGGTTTGATCTCTGATCTCTGAAGGATATCTTTCCTTATCTCTTTTCTTTTCTAAGGTTTCTTAATTTTCTCCTTAAACCCAAAAAATTGAGTGGCGCCCTGTTTCTATCTTCTCTTATCTATTTATCTTATATATTTTACCTATCTATCTTTTTCCCGACTCCAAAAGCTAGTTTCGAACCCACAACTCGCTCTCCACCAACCATCTGGCTGCCGTCCGCAGTGTCTCCATTGGTTATCTTTCTAGCATCATCCAAAAAGATTTCCGAGGTTACAATATGTCTCGAGTTCGAAGACACCAGAATTACCAGCATGTTAGCGATTTTGATAGGGGTAGAATTATTGCTTATAGAGATATATTCCTGTTCTTCGGCTTCCATATCTTGGTATTCTTGTTCTATTCGATGTTTTATTATTTTTTCATATATTTTGCTAATACTACTATTTACTGTAATTTCTCTCTAGTTTTCAGGTTTCGATTTATCTTCGTTTTTATGGATGGTGCTCATATGAGATTCTTTCCATTCTTCAGGTATTTCATGTTTATTTATGCATTCCTGAAAAAGTTGTCGTAGCCGTTGAATTAGTATTTTGGGTCCATGTTTAATGAGTTTCGGAGCTACATTTCCTGGCCAGGTGATTTGCCAGTCTTTAGATGTCTGCATACGGTTTTGACTTCCTTCTCATTTATGCTGATTGGTGATCCTATCAGACTGACGCCTTGTAGACCATAGTTCTTTAGTTGTTTGAGGGGCTCTCTTGTCTCTCTTAGTAAATCTTATAAAGTATTCTTTCCAAGTTTGCGGTGATATGGACAGGATAATATCTCTTTTTCTGTTCTTTCTTAAATTTTTTAAAAGTTTTCAGCTTTCTGAACTTTGGCTTCCACCAATGTATGTATTTTCACATTTCTTGTGTTCAGATATTTTAATACCATTTTCTGTTCTGTGTTATTTCCTGCGAAATATCTTGATCTCGCCAATATGGTTTTAGTTGTCAGATCTTTTCGTATCGCCCTAGTGCTTCTAAGTCAGCGGCGTGTATACATTCTTTGATGGTTTTATATAACTGATTAACATTCCTGGTATTATCTTCCGTTTTAATTATTTTTTTTTCCAGTCTACGTTTATACAGGTTTCAAACACTTTCTTGGTGTAAACTAAAGAAATGTTTAATTTCAACTGTTACTATTCAAATTGTCTCGTACTTCTTGTACTTGCTCCTTTGTATGGTTATCTTGCGGCGTTTTCTGTTCTCTTTTATGAGGAAATGAAATATCTGAAGTATGAAGTTTCGGGTTTCCTAAGTCCACGTATATTTATGAATGTTTCTATGTTGAAAATATCCATTCATGATTCTGAGTCCATTCTGATCGCATATATCTGTTAACCTTTCTCCGTTATTGTTCTTATTATCTTCTCCGTATCTAACTACTACTTTATCGTTGTTTTTTTTTCAACTCTGCTGTTGAGGTCTCCCAAAATTATTATTTCTCTTGTACTACCTACCTTTGTGATTTCTTCAATTAGTTGTTCGAAAAATTTATCTTTCACATTTACAGTAGCATCTTCACTGATTGCACATATTCCCAGAATGATCAGTATGTATCCTTTTATACATTAAAATTCCACAACTAATACAGTTTTACAACAACAAGGATAAGTTAATTACTATTAAACTGAGAATAAGCTACAATTAAAGATAAAAATACCTTTATTGACGTTTCAATTTCCACTTCGGAAATCGTTATCAAAATACAAACAGTAAATTAAACAAATTTTGTTTTTTGTTACATAGTGAAAAATTCTTCTAATAATTTAATTTTATCTGACTCATTTATATTGACAATTCAGACATACATTATGCATTTTAAAGTAGACGACTTTAAAATGATATTGCTAATATTGTTGAGTTGCGCTCCTGGGACGACTTTACTTGTAAGATAGTTCATTCGATTACATGAAATCAACTTTAACTTGGGAATATCATTCAGAAAAAAATCATAGCATGTAATTCATCTTTAAAAAGACAAACACATGACATGATGATAGTAAAATTCTCCTGTTAGTGATTCCATAGTAAATTCTGATTTTATATGTTACGTTATTTAAAAATATAAATGATGTATCCTCTATATGTTACTGACTTACTAATACTGGTATTTTCTTATTAATAACTTCCTCTTTCAATATTGGTAACCAGATCCTACTACATTCTGCCGAGAAATTTGCGACACAATTGGCCTCATTTAGCATAAATAGAGCCGCTTCTTTGATTTTTCTTTTTTTTTACCATCCGTTTCTTTTAGGACTACATTTGAATTATTCCATTGAACCCTATATTCATTATCCCATGCGTGTTTACAGATTTCAGATCTATCAAATTCTTTATTTTTAATATAAGATTGATGTTCACTTATTCTAACATTTAATGGCCTTGATGATTCACCTAAATAAAACTGATCGCATTCACAAGGTATTTTATAAATGCAATTCTTTGTCCTTTCTTGTTCATTGTTAGTTTTAGTTTTGGACAAAATCTATCTCAACGTGTTTGTTGTTTTGAATGTTGTTGAAATGTTGAATTTATTTCCTATCCTTTTAAGTTTTTCTGATAGTCCTTTTATGTACGGTATTGTTATTTTCTTCATATTATTCCTTTTGTATGCCGTAGGATCTCGTTCTAAGTTGTTCTGTTCTATTCGATCGATTGTTGAAAATTCCTTATTTATAAACGATAAAGGATAATCATTTTTTAATAAAACAGATGTTAACAAATGTTTCTCCTCCAAGAACGAATA
The DNA here is from genome assembly GCA_918026665.1 of Diabrotica balteata. Classification (NCBI taxonomy): domain Eukaryota; kingdom Metazoa; phylum Arthropoda; class Insecta; order Coleoptera; family Chrysomelidae; genus Diabrotica; species Diabrotica balteata. The sequence continues at coordinate 159,606,801 of OU898277.1, forward strand.
TTCATTAGAACAAGTAATTTTGGCTCTTTCGTATAAGGATTTAATTATTCCCTTTTTTACATTAATATTGTGATTTGATTTGAAATTTAAATATCTATTGGTGTGTGTTGGTTTTCTATACACCTGAGTCTCATATCCAGTATCGTTCTTAGAGATTTAAACATCCAGGAAATGTAGCGTGTTATTATATTCCTTTTCCATGGTAAATGTTATTGTCTCCTCTTTATCGTTTATATCATTTAGGAATGTGTCCAATAACTCTGATCCATGAGGCCATATTGAGAATACATCATCTACATACCTCCACCATACTGTATTCTATATATACTGTATACTATATCCTAGCTTCAGAACAATAACAAGGATAAGTTTTCTATTGTAATTTGTTTATATTAAACGTCTATTAACTGATCTTTTAAGATTAGATTGGTCTGATTGATCAGTTTTATATTCATAAACACATTTTTAATTTAAACCAGGCTAAAGAAAACATTAAATTTACAGTAGAAGTAAAAAACACGGTGCCCTAACTTAATCACTGTAGGTATGTACATGCATTTATCTAGTTAAAAAATGTTAATGATACCCTAAAACTTAAGTCTTTTGTGTAAAATAAATTGTTAATAATAGCAATGCCCATTATTGACTACAACCTTGTTATTTATTGCGATTTACTTCGGCTTAGATAAATATTTGGTGTCGAATCAGGATCATAAATTTTCTTGTGTATACCTACTGCTTATTTTATAGGAATTTAAAAATTTTTAACAGCAGGTTTGCAAAAATAATCAAAAACGTAAATTACGACCGCTTCAAGAAAATTGTTTCGTCTGTTGTATGTGAACCACAATAGAAATATCTTCAATGTGAGTTTGTGAGTTAAAGGAGCGGATCAAGACGTTTTAGAAAAAATATACTGTGATACTGGTCAGATTATAGTAAGTAGAATTAGTGTATAATAAGCTAAATACAATTATATTGAGAATGGTGTAAATAAAATAAGAGACAATCCAGAATTAATAATTTTTTTAGGATCTTAAAGATGTTTTGGTTATCGATTTAATCATATGAATAATATTATGAAAGTAAAAACAATTACTCTTTGGCTATATTAACGGACTTAAAAATGTGCATAAAAAATCATTATAAAATTAAAGCGACGAAACGCAACTTTATTTAAAATTATTAGACAATATTAATACTTTTGTATACCAAGGGTTTTGATTTTAATTGCCTGCCAGAGACTAACAACTTTTTTTAAGAATACTTTGTTTTAATGCACTACATATATAAAAAAATATAAAATGAATTTTTTATTGAAAAAAAAAATGTTTGGTAGCTGTGTCAAAACATGGTACCTACAGTTCTTAGATAAAAAAAAGTAATATTGTTCTGAAGCTATTTTCTTGTGGCATTTTAAATTAATTACTATTTAACTGGGAATAAGCCACAATTAAAGATAAAAATGCGTTTATTGACGTTTCAATTTCCACTTCGGAAATCGTTCTCAAAATACAAACAGTAAATTAAACAAATTTTGTTTTTTGTTACATAGTGAAAAATTCTTCTAATAATTTAATTTTATCTGACTTATTTATATTGACAATTCAGACATACATTATTCATTTTAAAGTAGACGACTTTAAAATGATATTGCCAATATTGTTGAGTTGCGATCCTGGGACGACTTTACTTATAAGATAGTTCATTCGATTACATGAAATCAACTTTAACTTGAGAATATCCGTCAGAAAAAAATCATAGCATGTAATTCGTCTTTAAAAAGACAACCTTTATGAGGGAAAAACCAGGAAAAAAAACCTCATAATACTATCCCGACATGGTAAGTATTTGTTCGTGAATTTAGTTTACCTTCAACAAACACCAAAATTCTGATTTTATGTTTCGTTATTTAGAAAACATAAATGATGTGTCGTCTATATGTTACTTACTTACTAGTACTGGTATTTTCTTATTAATAACTTCCTCTTTCAATATTGGTAACCAGATCCTACTACATTCTGCCGAGGAATTTGCGACACAATTGGCCTCATTTAGCATAATTAGAGCCGCTTCTTTGATTTTTTTTTACCATCCGTTTCTTTTAGGACTAAATTTGAATTATTCCATTGAACCCTATGTTCATTATCCCATGCGTGTTTACATATTTGAGATCTATCAAATTCTCTATTTTTAATTTAAATTCAACATTTCAACAACATTCAAAACAACAAACACGTTGAGATCTAGTTTGTCCAAAACCAAACCTAACAATGAACAAGAAAGGACAAAGAATTGCATTTATAAAAATACCTTGTGAATGCGATCAGTTTTATTTAGGTGAAACATCAAGGCCATTAAATGTTAGAATAAGTGAACATCAATCTTATATTAAAGCAATCTTATACGCCAGGTGAAAAAAAACCGGTATAACCGAAAACCGGTGTTTTGTTAAAAACCGCCATCCCTAGTCTGAATCCGCTTTGGTAATCGCCTATTATTTCTTCTGCGTATGGAGTTAGCCTTCTAGACAGTATTATGGATATAATTTTGTACGTTGTATTGATTAATGATATTTCTCTATAATTCCGACTGTTTATTTTTTTTTTTTCAGACTTTTATAAGGTGATATATCTCAATGTGGAGCTTTTCTTTCCCTTTTTTTAGTAGTTCCGCCTATATGCCGTCTGGACCTGGCGCTTGATGGTTTTTTAGGAACGAAATTGCGGACTTTACTTCAGCTAGTGTGGGCCCTGGTATTTCAGGTTTAGCTAAGTGGTACTGTCTTTGTTGCCCAGTCGTTGTGGGTTTTTCTGTATTTAAGAGTTGCTCAAAATACTTTCTCCATCTTCTCGTCGTCTGTCTGTTGGTCGTGTTGCCCTTCAATGTTTGTTTCTTCAAGTCCTATCACTTGCGTACAGTACTATTGTGGCTATCGAAAAAACTGTTTAGCTCGCTGTTTATTATAGCACTTTATACATCTTCCCCTAGATTTGGTGTCAATTAAACTGTAACTTTTAGCGGGTTCAGATGGATGTAGAATACTTAATTCCGTGTGCCTTTTTTTAAACATCTCATTGGCAATTTCTTTTTAATATTGGCAAAATATTTGTTAAGAGTTCTTTTGCAACTTTTCTGTACCTATTTATACCTTGACGTACAGGAGTCGATCAAGGTGCCTTTTGATCTGAAACATCTATATATGATTTATTGTTATTATACTTTGCAATAGTAGATGGCATTTAAACAACTTCGTTTTTTGTTGTAACATTGATTATTTTAGGAATTGCTACAGTTGTCAGAAACAAGAATTCTGGTTTATCTCTTCATCTTCTCTTGGAAGTTTTGCTGAGGTAACTGATTTAGGATAAAATGTTCTATTTCTCTTTTAGAGTTTCTATCAGATGAGTTTTTCTATTCAAGAGTAAGTTCTGGACTAACGCTAACATAAAAATCATCCGTACACAATATACATCCACAATCTATAAGAGTCAAGCAATAAGTTTAAGAATTACACGATATTCAGAACTGGATGTTCAGTAGCAGAGCGTTCTTTACCAGAATAAATTTGTTTAGTAAAGCCTTTTCTGTCACATTGAATCATTGACTAGTCAATACAACTTGCCGTCCTGTAGTATAATATGCAGCTTGAAATTTTGAAATCTTATCTGTTAAGAGCATAATTTTACTCAAACGTTTGGATCTGTGGATAAAAGTAATTCAAACCGCATTCTTTTCATGCTAACATAGTTTCCCACATCGGTTTTAGACAGCAAATTTTGAGAAGCATATCCCTTTATATATATATATATATATATATATATATATATATATATATATATATATATAGACAAGGTAGTCCAAAGTTTTTTGACTAGTTTGGAAAAAATATATGTAAATACTTTTTTCTTTTTGGGTGTGGTAGTCAATAAAAAATAGAGCTTTGCTAAGGCGTTAATCTTGGCACTACCAGCAGACTCCATACAATTTACTTTAAATGTTTTCAACCAACAAAACCCACACTTGCAATTCACGTGCGAGGAAGAGCGGGAGGGATCTTTGCCCTTCCTTGACATGCGTTTGCATAGATGTGAGGATAATGTTGTGAAAACACAATGGTATAGAAAACCTATATGTAGCAATAGATTCATAAGCTACCATTCCCATCATCCTCCTAGAATGAAAACCAACCTAGTCCTAGCAATGAAAGAACGTGTCAAAAGGTTATCACATCCAGATCATCTCCAACATGATCTTAACCTCTTACGGAATATTTTTGTTGAAAATTCATATCCTCTAAGACTGATTAATAAATTAATTTTTAATGTTCCATTTGTTAACAGAAACAACATTCTCACTAATTCTCAATCAGTGCCCTCAGCACAAAACAATTCTTCTCAAACAAGTGTGTATTTTTATGCCCTTCCGTATATTCCAAAACTAACCGTAGAACTTACTAAAATTTTCAAAGAATTTAAGAACATCAAAATAGCTAACAAGAACATCAAAACCATACGTCAGCTATATAGCAAAATAAAACAACCCCTAACTACTTTAGAGTCAAGAGATGTTGTTTATTGCATTCAATGTACTGAATGTCCATCCACGTACATTGGTGAAACTGGAAGAAATCTGTCTAGTCGTATCATTTCTCATAAGAGTGACTGTAGACTAAATAAACCCACTTGTGCTTTGGCAGAACACACTATCGATCTAGACCATAAGATAGATTTCAACAATGTTAAAATATTAGCCAGAGAGAAAAATAAATTTAAGAGAACATTCTTAGAAATGGTACATATCAGCAGGAGTGATAACAACAATCTGAATAAAAGATCTGAGATCCAGAATCTTAGCAAAATTTACAATTTTATTTTGACTTTTGACTAGGGTTTTCTGCATCTCAGAGTGCTTCATGTTTCGTAAATTCCATTATTAATTACTATAATTATCATGATTAACTTCAGTTATTATTCAGATGTTCATATTGTTTTGTTTGTTTGTTTTTTCTAAACCTATTTACTAAATACTATTTTCTTTTTATTTTTTGACAATAATAAAACCTTTTTTTAAATTTCCCTCTCAATTCTAAGTTGGTAACATGGTTGGTAGTACCTAAAATCACAAACGGCATTTTGTTAGACATCAGTTTGAAAGTTTGTTTTTTGTAGTTACATCGAACTATTTAAACAACAATAGTTCCTCCTACTACCTCTTTCTGTTCGTGAGATGTGACTGAATTCCAACCTGCGAAGACGACTGTTTTTTGTCAAACATGTCGTCTTATTTTTTACTTTTTAAACTTTGTAACATGTTCTTTAATTTTTAAGTATTTTAAAGTTTTTAAAATTTTTAATGCCTTCAATAATTCAGATCACATCATGTTATTTAACGTTGTGTTTTATATGCTATGAATCTTACTTTCTGGTAAGTTTTTATAACTTTTATATTACATCAGCCTAATGTTATAACACAGTAATTTTCATTGTAGACCTTGATAAAGGTGGCAAATAACCACCGAAAGCTCGGAATTCAGAATAAATAGTACGCCTTAGCAAAGCTCTATTTTTTATTGACTACCACACCCAAAAAGAAAAAAGTATTTATATATATATATATATATATATATATATATATATATATATATATAAATATAATGGCTATACACCCCAGTGTGGGATTAAACTGCAAATGCTTTCTAGATCCTATTTCTTAAGGGGATCAGTCTTTTTTGTTTATCTTATCTTCTTGACAATATCTCTCCATTTTTTCCTGTCTCTAGTTCTTCCTCTCCATTCTCTGACTCCTGCACTTTGGAGGTCTTCTTCAACTTCTTGCAGCCACTTTGATCTTGGTCTTCCCCTTCTCTTTCTTCCTCCTGGATTCCATTCTATCATTGCGTATGTCACTGCCTCATCGCCTGCTCGTTAAATGTGACCTAACCATCTACCTCTGGATTGCTTTATTTTAGTTACGATGTTTTCCGTAAGCTCTTCCTTAATTTCTGCATTTGTTCTGCTTCTATATTCATTTTGCTCTGTTCTGATTGGTCCTAGTATGGTTCTCATAATCTTTCTCTCTGCTATTCTTAAGTCTTCTTTATCTTTTTTAACCATCGTCATTGTTTCTCCTGCATATAATAATATTGGTCTAATTATGGTGTTATAAATGCTCATCTTACTTTTTTTAGTCAGTGTTTTGCTTTTAAGTAATCTTTTGTTTGCAAAATAAGTTTTATTCGCTGCTAATATTTTTTCTTTTATTTCGAATTTCCTTTCTCCGGTTTTACTTATTGTAACTCCTAGGTATTTGAAGTATTCTACTTCTTCAAACTCAGAACTTCCTATTTTGAATTTGTCTTTCATTGGTTTTTTTCCTAATCTTAATATTTTTGTCTTTTCTTGATTTAATCTTAGCCCCATTACCTCCCCTTTCTCTCTTATTTCTTCAAGCATTTCTTTCATTATTTTTCTGTTCTCTGCAATAATAGCAATATCGTCTACATATGCAATTATTTGACCACCTCTTGTTCTGAGATTTCCTTTATTTATATTTCGCAGTACATATTCTAATGCTAGATTAAATAGCGTTGTTGATAAGGCATCTCCTTGTTTCATCCCTTTATTTATACTGAATTCCTCTGTCTCCCCTATTTGTGTCTTTATGCTTATTTTTGTAGTTCTCATTGTCATCTCTATTAATTTTCTATGAAATTGTCATTTCTAAATTTCTATGTGGAATTTTTAATTTTTTAAGTGCTACCATTAATCCGTTCCTTTTAATTGAATCAAATGCCTGTTTGAAATCTATGAATAAAAACTAATTTATACTCGTTGGCTTTTTTCCATTATTTGTTTTATTATGTCTATTGCATCTATTTTGGTACTGGCTTACTGTCTTCTTTGTGATCTTTGATAACCTCTTTTTTTATTGATGTCAATATTTTATATGTTTTATTTAGTAACGTTATTCCTCTATAATTTTTTTCCTCTTAGTTCCCTTTCCCCGTATTTTATTAGTTCCATGTTAATTCCACCTTTACCAGGGGCTTCTCCATTTTTGCTTCTCTCTATTACTTCATCGAATTCCTCTAATGTTGGTTCTTTTGAAATTTCGATGTCTACTTCATCTACTTCATCTGCTTCTTCTTCATGCACCGTTTCCTCCTCGTTATGCATTTCTTCTTCTGTTGTTTCCTCTGTCAAGAGCTCTCTGTAGTAATATCTCCATACTTGCTTGTATTTTTGGTGCTCTATAATCACTATTACCTCTCTATTTTTTATTCCGTTTGTTTTGCCCTTGTATTTTTTGTTTTGTTCTTTAATCTTTTTATAAAAACTTTTCGTATTTCTGTTTGTTCTTTCGTGCTCTATTTCCTGCATTTTTTTGTTTACCCATCTTCTTTTATTTTGCCTTATCACTTTCTTAGCATTCCTTCTTAATATTTCATATTATTCTCTGTCTTCCTCTTTATCTGTTCTTAGCCATTTATTTCTGGCTTGCACTTTTTTTTGCATTTTCCTTTAGTGTAGGTTTTCTATCTTATCCATTCTATATATTATAATACTATGAAAGTTACAAAGAAGTCAATAGGTTCATCACCATTTCTATCTTTAATAAACAACACGAAAAATCCATTTTTCTCTTTAAATTGAAAATCTTGTAAATTTCTTAAAAGATACTTCTTAAGAAGTATCTTTTACTCTACTAGATCTTCTTACCTACACAATCGCCTCAAATAACGTTGACTTCCTGTTGTCTGTTTTCATATAAGTCACTTTTTTCCGAGCTCCGTAAACATTTTTATTTGAACCATTTGAAATGGCATTAGTAGCTCTGGCGTCCTCATTTACTTAAGAACTTACTTGTAGTCTACGTCTTTTTGAAGCTGCACTTATATTAGAATCACTAAAGGAAGAAAATAAATCGCTATATTCTGGATCACTTCTTGAGTCATAACATCAGACTCATACTCAATTTCGCTCAATTCGACTATTATTTGTTGCAGCTCAACTTCACTTAAACATCTAGATTTCATTTTGTATCAAAATAAACGCCTATCTGTGTAACGACCATAGCTAAGACTGATTTATTGTCACTGATACCCAACAATTTAACGTCCAAATAAATAATACTAAATTTTGTACATTGTAGCATCATCAGCATCATTGTAGCATCAGTAAAGCATTTGGCTACACATATATTTTAATGGAAAATAAGACTATTTAATGTACACATGTGTTACAAGCCAGCCAAAAGTTTGATATACACATAGTCTGTTCATAAGAGTTAAGTGTACCATTTTTGATTCACGTAGTAGTAAAAGTGTTAAGTTATATTTAACAAATCAAAATTGGACGTCAAAAGAGCATTTCAAAATTTAAAAGAAATATAAATAATGCATCCATTGTAATGATAGTATATTGATGGTTCTCTTTTACGTGCAATTTTAAAACGCAATGATCTTCTTCTTCTTCTTCTTCTTCTTCTTATTCTTCTTCTGACGCTACAACCCTTTGTGAGCTTTCCTTCTTAACAATGTTCTTCCATTCTGTCCTGTCGGTTACTTTTCTTGTTTCTGCCTAATGTTTATGGTTGTAACGTCCTACTCTACATCATTTATTCATATTTTACGGGCCTCTCTGTTGTTCTATTTCCTTGGGGCTTTCATTTCTGGATTACTTCCACCGCTAGATTTTGTGGCATTTTTTCTAAGTGACCAAGCCTAAACTGACTCTTTATGATTTTATAAATCTAACAATGTCGGCGCTTTGCATTGGTTCATCTAAATCGTGGTTCATTTTAATTCTCCACCCACCATCGGTATAATCGTTTGGTCCATATATCGTTCTTATCTTTGTTCTGAAGCTATTTTCTTGTGGCATCTTAATGCAATTACTATAGGTATTGTACTGAACTAAGCATTATTATTTTATTATTATTTAGATCACCGTAATCGATGGAATGAACGAACCAATTTTGAACCAAATTCCTCAACCAAAGGAAACGGTTTGAAAATATAATATGAATGAAACCAATACAACCCATATAAATATACCATCGGATTTGGAGGAAAAAATATGGAAGTCTTTCGCTATCAACAACTTTGTAGTAATTGGACTATACATTCCAGTTTTAATAGTAGCAGCAACAGCAAATTTGCTATTTATTGCTATTGTGATTAAGCACAGATACATGAGACGGTGAGTACCTTTTTATTAACTAAAATTTATTTATTTAACTTTCCTAATGCTTATTAGAAATGTGTTTTTACAGTAATCACGAGAAAGAAATAACAAAGTCTACGCAAATTTAACATTTTTGAAGATTATGCTTTTATATGCACTAAAAAGAGATCAAAAAAACACATTTTTATAAGTTTAAACACAGGCAAAATTAGTGATATTTTTTAGTTTTTTTTTTTTATTAGAAAAGCAAACAGGTTTTATATGAATTTAAACAAAAAAGAGTTATTGGGGGACGATTAAGTAAAAAGTAGAATTTTTTTTTTTAATTCGCAACTAATTTGTTTATATGATTTAAGAAATGTAATTACTCTTATTTTAAAGTAAAGACTTGAACTTTCAACGTAACAATTAAAGAAGATTAAACTTAAACAGCACTAGTCTGCAGGCTAAACTAAGTGAGGGTAGCCAGATATGGCGAAAATTACACCAACCGATTGCCGGTATAAGCAAACCACCACTTACTGTTGAATTAGTAGGTGGTAGGGCACTCTTTTGTCCTGAGATTGAGAAATCGATCTCGAAGGCTGATGAACCAAAGTCAACGGCATAAGGATACAGAAGGCAACGGGGAACCACTGTATTAAAGACTCGTAGAGTACCCCTAGTATAAATCATCATGACAAAGAATAGCGATTCTTTGGAAGTTACTGATCATCGTAATCGGAAACCAAGATCCGACAGGAGGGGAGATTCAATAAGTTGCAGAGCTCCTCCAATGTATCGCCGCATAAGTATCGCCACATGAAATGTGAGAACGCTATTTGAAGCTGGAAAACTACACAATGCTGGTCAAGAGATATGTCGGTTATAGATCAGTATTTTAGGACTCAGCGAAGTCAGATGGACAAATGTAGGTTAATGCGTCACCCCAATCGGTACCATTTATTTTTCAGGACGAAATTACAATCATCATAGTAATGGAGTGGCAACAGAGAATTCAGGGAACTAAATATAATTCAAATATATGCTCCTACAGCGGAGAGTAGCTAAGAGGACACAAAAGAATTTATATAAACCATTGAACAAACACTGAAAGCTGTTAAGTCTAGAGACATTACAATAATAATGGGAGATTGGAATGCAAAAATTGAGAAAGAATAGGCAAATGGATTGGAAAATGTGGCCTCAGCCAAATAAATGAAAGAGGTGATCGGCTATTGCAATTTTGCCAGGAAAATAATTTTATAATTAAAAACACATTTTATCAACTACCAACAAGACGCGTATACAAGTGGAAATCTCCTGGGGACACTAAAGACCATATTGTACGAAATCAAATAGATTATATAACCATAAACAACAGGTATAAAAACACAATTGAATCTGTGAAAACGTATCCAGGAGCAGATATAGGGTCAGACTACAATCCAGTAGTGGCACAATTCTGAATAAAACTATAAAGAGTACAAGCACCTAAGCCCAAACAAGTAATAGATATCAATCGTTTAAGTGATGAAACAATTAAACATCAAGTAGAAACAACCATTCAGGCAAACCTTAAAAAACTTAAATAGACAGGAGATGCCAGAACTAGACATTAATAAAAACTGGGCCATTATTAAAAAGAACGTGCTGGAGCCCGCCAAAAATATTCTGAAGAGATAAAAACCGCAGAAATAGAAAGAAGGGATGAGTGACGAAATTTTGTATTGATGAATTCTCTAAGACTATCAAAAGGTAAAAATGAAGAGCAGTATACGCAAATTAACACAGAGAATAAAAGAAAAATTCGCGACGCTAAAAAACAATGGCTACAAGACAAATGTAAGGAGATTGAAAACTTGGAAGCCAAATATGATTCGTTCTATATTCACAAGAAATGATCAACAATAAAATCAGGAAGCAGACAGTACTTATAGACCAACCAGAAAATATGATAATGGAAACAGAGGAGAAACTAAAACATAGGCAGACATACATAAAAGAACTGTTTGACGATCAAAGGCATCCTTCTTCTTTTTTATGAACCTAAGCCCAAGAGAATCCACTAATATATATATATATATATATATATATATATATATATATATATAATATATTATATATATAGTAGTTTTGAGTTTCTTGAACCGTATTATATTTAATATAAAATTAATGTTTCTTGGGTTTAGGTTCAATAAAAATATGTTACATGTGGAACTAGATTTTATTTTCCATTGCAATCAATCAACGTTTCGGCAGGAAACCCTTGCCTTTGTCAAGATTCTAAAATGTGTATATATATAAGGACAAACAGATATTTTAAAAATATGTATATATATATGACTTACCAAAACGTAAAACGTGACACAGACATTAACGAACTGACATATAAAAGTTGATATCTGATATCTCATTGTTTACTGTCATTAGTATATAATTATTTTTATATGAGCGTATCGTTGATGTTTTCGAAAAAGGTAAGGTGGAGATATGTTATGACTTTAAGAGCTTTTTATGATGTTATATTATTATTGTTTAAATCAGATTGAAATATATTTTATTTAGGTTTTGTGTATCTTTTTTGTCATTTATTGCGTTGGTGTTTCTTTTTATTTCTATTGATTCGTATATCTCCCTCTTCTTTTTGTTTTTTTCTGTTTTTAAAATTCTGATGTTTTCAAAATCAAATTTATGCTTCTTCCCGCTTTCATGTTTTGTGAGCGCAGTGACGTTGTTCTTGTCGTATTTGTGAGAACGAATTCTGGATTGAAGCAGTTGACTGGTTTGACCGATATAGACACCTTCACAGTTTGTACATGGTATCTCGTAAACAACATGTGATTTTTTAAGTTTTGGAGTTTGTGTTTTTAGTTTTGTGAAATATTTATTTAAGAGATTGTTGCCTTTGTGGGCCACTGTTATGTTATGTTTGGCTAAAAGATTGGTTAGTTGTTCAGATAAACCTTTTATATATGGAAGAGTTGTATAAGTGGTTTTGATACTGTTGGGTTTGTTGTTAGTTGTATTGTTATAAAATTTATTGAGTCTTGATTTGAAAATAGTTTCGATTAGATGTTCGGGATATGCATTCTTTAGGAGGGCATTTTTTGCTTTTTTTATTGCAGTTGGTCTGTATTCTGGATCTGTTAGTTTTATAGATTTATCAGCGAGACTTATAATTACAGACTTCTTATGGGAAAATGGATGATGGGAATTGTAGTTAAGATACCGTGAAGACCAACGAATATCCAAATATCGAATATCGAATATACCAACAAATGGATGGATGTCAATGGTGCAAGTATCTCTAGTGTCATTGCCCAACTGGTTCTGGAAGACTTAGAAGAATCTGTCATGAGTCACTTAGATTTTAATGTACCTTTCTTCTACCGCTATATCGATGACTGTGTCTGTGCTATTCCAACAAATAAAACAACCGAAATTTTAGATATTTTCAACAGTTACCATCCAAAATTAAAGTTCACTATAGAAATTGAACAAAATAATAAAATAAACTTTCTGGATGTCACCTTACATCGCATTAACAATACAGTTAAAACTATGTGGTTTACAAAAGAAACATGGTCTTCACGATATCTTAACTACAATTCCCATCATCCATTTTCCCATAAGAAGTCTGTAATTATAAGTCTCGCTGATAAATCTATAAAACTAACAGATCCAGAATACAGACCAACTGCAATAAAAAAAGCAAAAAATGCCCTCCTAAAGAATGCATATCCCGAACATCTAATCGAAACTATTTTCAAATCAAGACTCAATAAATTTTATAACAATACAACTAACAACAAACCCAACAGTATCAAAACCACTTATACAACTCTTCCATATATAAAAGGTTTATCTGAACAACTAACCAATCTTTTAGCCAAACATAACATAACAGTGGCCCACAAAGGCAACAATCTCTTAAATAAATATTTCACAAAACTAAAAACACAAACTCCAAAACTTAAAAAATCACATGTTGTTTACGAGATACCATGTACAAACTGTGAAGGTGTCTATATCGGTCAAACCAGTCAACTGCTTCAATCCAGAATTCGTTCTCACAAATACGACAAGAACAACGTCACTGCGCTCACAAAACATGAAAGCGGGAAGAAGCATAAATTTGATTTTGAAAACATCAGAATTTTAAAAACAGAAAAAAACAAAAAGAAGAGGGAGATATACGAATCAATAGAAATAAAAAGAAACACCAACGCAATAAATGACAAAAAAGATACACAAAACCTAAATAAAATATATTTCAATCTGATTTAAACAATAATAATATAACATCATAAAAAGCTCTTAAAGTCATAACATATCTCCACCTTACCTTTTTCGAAAACATCAACGATACGCTCATATAAAAATAATTATATACTAATGACAGTAAACAATGAGATATCAGATATCAACTTTTATATGTCAGTTAGCCAAACATAACATAACAGTGGCCCACAAAGGCAACAATCTCTTAAATAAATATTTCACAAAACTAAAAACACAAACTCCAAAACTTAAAAAATCACATGTTGTTTACGAGATACCATGTACAAACTGTGAAGGTGTCTATATCGGCCAAACCAGTCAACTGCTTCAATCCAGAATTCGTTCTCACAAATACGACAAGAACAACGTCACTGCGCTCACAAAACATGAAAGCGGGAAGAAGCATAAATTTGATTTTGAAAACATCAGAATTTTAAAAACAGAAGAGGGAGATATACGAATCAATAGAAATAAAAAGAAACACCAACGCAATAAATGATAAAAAAAAAACACAAAACCTAAATAAAATATATTTCAATCTGATTTAAACAATAATAATATAACATCATAAAAAGCTCTTAAAGTCATAACATATCTCCACCTTACCTTTTTCGAAAACATCAACGATACGCTCATATAAAAATAATTATATACTAATGACAGTAAACAATGAGATATCAGATATCAACTTTTATATGTCAGTTCGTTAATGCCTGTGTCACGTTTTACGTTTTGGTAAGTCATATATATATACATATTTTAAAATATCTGTTTGTCCTTATATATATACACATTTTAGAATCTTGACAAAGGCAAGGGTTTCCTGCCGAAACGTTGATTGATTGCAATGGAAAATAAAATCTAGTTCCACATGTAACATATTTTTATTGAACCTAAACCCAAGAAACATTAATTTTATATTATATATATATAATATATATATATATATATATATATATATATGTATATGTATGTATGTATGTATGCATGTATAAATCAATATTTAACAATTACACATTTAATTTATTTTTAGAGCCAGTACCTATTTGTTAATCAATTTGTCAATAGCTGATTTATTGATAACATTGTTTGCTATGCCAAGTGCAATGTGGAATGCATACACTCCACTATATTCCCTTGGAAAGTTCGGATGTAAAATACTGAGTTATATAGAATGTAAGTAAATATTTATATCTTATATACCTAAGCGTCTTCTAATGATTCGTTTTTTATGATTACAAACCTGTTCCATTCACTAGTTCACTAGGTCCCCTAGATACTTTTTACTATAGTTAAAGGCTAGCGAGCGTCATGGAACTAACGCGACAAGAAGGTATCACGAGTAGCGTTACATAATAACGGTTTTCACATGGATTCATTACTCCCGATCAATTCGTTTCTATTCATAATATTAATGTTTCTTTCAAACCATACCTAAATTTTATTTTTAATTTACGATTAAATGATATTTATTTATATTTTATTATTAATGTAATATTAAGTCTCACTTTGACGGATCTGTCAGAAGTAAACCATGTTAACTTTGTTGTTAAGTTAGCAGGTGGCGCCAGGAGCAAACATAATTGATTAAATTAATTTAATATAATATAATTTGTTTAACATATAAATAATAAATTAATAGTAAAATTAGTTTATTTAATTTTAAAAATAATATTACATTAACATAGCATGAAGCTTCTCGCTTGTCTACTGTGTCTCCTATGAAAAAATGAAACTAAAATAAGTATATAAGTACACTTACTCATAGCAGTTGTAGGAAATTTTTGAGATAATAATTTTGATGAACCGCAATTTGTGAAATTTAAATAAAATATTAATTTAATTAGAAAATTTAAAACTATAATAATATTTTGTCAGCAAATTTGGCCATAATGAGACACTTTGTATCAGGAACGAACCGAGTGGGGATATATTGCCCCCAATATTAATTTCTGGCTTCGCTCCTGCTCTGTATAAAAACATACAAATAACTTACCTCGTTGTCTATTAAATCATTATCTACATTGGAAAGAAAATGTGTTGCTTTATTGTCATCTAAAAATAGGTACGTTTTCGTCGGTTTCCGCTCCAGACTTCTTTGACTTAGCAACCTTCTTACATTCTTTTTTGTACGTTGAACGAATGATTTTTTTTTTGTTTAAAACGCAATCTTAATTAGCATTGTAGTCCACAATTCTAAACTCTTCAATTAATTTAGAACGTTTTAAATTTAAAGTCATTCGCGAGACCCCATTTTTATTTTTTATAGTTCTTCTATTTAGAGAAACTAAGATCTATGCAAAAACGATAATATGAACATCTCCATTTTGATTCTTCTTCTTCAAGTTCCACTCCTGTCGGAGATTGGAAATTATTCTGGCAATTATAATTTTATTGGTTACTCGCCTAAATAGTTCAATTGAACTGCATCCAAACCATTGACGGAGATTGCGTAGCCACGAGATTTTATGTCTTCCTACGCTTCTTGTACCTTTGATTTTACCCTGCATTATATTCCTTAGTAGTTCTTACTTTTCACCTCTCATGATGTGCACCAAGTATTCCAATTTCCTGATTTTTATGGAATTTTAAACTTCGCATTGTTTTCCTAGTTGTTCGAGAACTTGTTCGTTTGTTTTGCGATCCATCCATGATATTTTCAAAATACGTTGGTAACACCACATTTCGAATGCTTCTAGGTTTTTAATGTTGGATTTTTTAAGTGTCCAAGCTTCAACTCCATACAAGAGGGTAGAGAAAATATAACATCGAAGCATTCTTATCCGGAGCGATATATTGATATCGCGATTACAAAAAAGTTTTCTCATTTATTAAAAGTTGACCGCGCAATTTCAATGCGGCATCTTATTTCTTTTGTCTGATCAGTATCTTCTGTGATCCATGCTCCAAGGTATTTGTACGAAGATATTTGTTCAATTTCTGTATTATCTAGTACTAGCTTAACTTTGATGTTTTGTGCTTTTGTAAATACCATGAACTTGGTTTTCTTCAAATTGATTTTTAGTCCATAATCGTTGCAATATATAGTTAGTTGTTCAGCAAGGTGTTGCAGTTCTTCTAGTGTTCCTGCCAGAAGGACGGTGTCGTCAGCATATCTTATGTTATTAAGTGGCTCACCGTTTATTATAAGGCCCTCACTGATCTCGGCAAGCGCTAATTCTGAGATGGCTTCACTGTATAAATTGAATAACAAGGGCGATAAAATACACCCTTGGCGGACCCCACGGCGAATCTGGATATCCTTGGTCAGTTCATTTTCAACTTTCACTTTTGCTGTTTGATTCCAATAGAGGTTACAGATGATTCTAATGTCTCTACTGTCTATGTTTTTATTTAATAAAATTTATTTAAGTCGATTATGCTGCACTCTGTCAAATGCCTTCTCAAAATCAATGAAACAGGCATATACTTCCTGATTAATATCTAAGCATCTCTGCGAAAGAACACTTACTGCAAACAGTGCATCTCGTGTTCCCAGTCCTTTCCTAAATCCCATTTGTGTATTACTTATGCCTTCATCTAATTTCTTATGTATTCTATTGTGAATTACTTTTAAAAACAATTTCAAGACATGACTCATTAAGGCTATGGTGCGATGTTATTGCACTCCTTTGCATTGGCTTTTTTGGGAAGCAGTATGAATGTTGATTGGAGCCATTCTTTAGGTATTATACCTGTTCTATATATGGTATTGAATAGATCCAAAAGAAGATCAATAGATTCAGTATTCACAATTTTAAGTAATTCGATAGGAACTTCATCAGGCCCGGAGATTTACCACCTTTAGCTTGTTTCATTGCATATTCAATTTCTTCTCGTATAATGTCAGGCCCAGTATCATCCTTAAATTCTTTTGGTGCTTCTGCTCTCTCTTTGTCTTCAAAAAGTTGTGCTATATATTGTGTCCATCTCTGCATTTTTTGGTTTATATCTGTTATAAGTGCACCCCTTTCATCTCTTAGTTGCCTAGTTTGAAGTGTTTTTCTCATTCCTGTTAATTCTCTAATTCTTTTATGCATGTTAAAAAAGTCATATTTTTTCTCAATTTCTTCTAGTTCTTGGCACTGCTCATGTAACATTCTCTCCTTAGCTTCTTTTATTCTCTTTTTTATTAATCGATCAGTTTCATTATATTTAATTGGATTTTTGTTTTGAATGATTTTCTTTCATTCATTAATAGTAGTATTTCTTCAGTCATCCAATCTTTATGTTTTCTATTCTTTGGTTTTAAGTTTTCATTTGCTGTTTTAATTATTGCTACTTTTATATTTTTCCATTTCTGATCAATGTTATAGCTACTTTTATTCAGTTCTTGGGCATTACGTAGATTTTCAGTAAGAGTTTTTACAGTTTGTTCCTTTGTTTGTGGTTCCCTTAATCTCTTAATATCAATTCTACTTTGTGTGGGTTGTTTAACCAGTTTTAATTTGGTTCGTAATGTGACTACTATGGGGTTATGGTCTGAACCGATATCTGCTCCAGGGTAAGTTTTGGCAGACAGTATAGAATTACGAAATCTTTGTCTAATAAGGACAAAGTCAATTTGATTTCGGATTATTCTATTCGTTGTATCACCAGGAGATTTCCATGTATATAATCTTCTTTTGGGTAGCTTAAAAAGTGTATTAGCTATTACAAATTCTTCCGTCTGGCAAAATTGTATCAAACGGTCACCACGTTCATTTCTATTTCCAAGTCCATATTCATCAAACTGCTCAGTTCCGCCAATTCCGATAAATACTGTTCCGTTCGATGCGAAGGTACTGTTTTTAAAAATCGTAGAAAACTGTGCATTTTTACCCCATACACGTAGCGATTATCGGTGTAATTTGAACAGTACAGTTAAATCGTAACGATTTATTGTAGCTTGTAAGGCCGCTTTTCAAGTACTTTTGTTTCACTAGGCTTCAGAGATGTGATTATACTTTTAGTGATAAATTGCTCTATATAAATGAAATTTGCCTTGGATTTAGTTCCTGCAGTTTTGCTTTGGGCTTTTTGCCGTCCTAAAGTTTTTTTGTTAAAGCATAGCACACAACACATTGACCTTTAGCATGCTCTTGTAATACGTGATGCTCATCATTTTGGACGTTCTTCGCTGATCCAAGCTCATGAGTTGCATCTAAAAGTGTCAGGGCGAGATGCTTTCTGAGTTTAGTAATCTGCATTTTATTTTTTTTTATTTCTCTAAAGCAGAAACTAAACTTAGCTCGATTGATAACTTCCAATACCATTTAGTACCTTGTGTAAAAGAATGTGAATATGCTTTCAGTTAATCCGAAAGATCAATATAAGCTTTGGCGATATTATAATCTGCAATGACTGTTGGTTTTTCGATTTCTTTTCCGCGTTGTTTCACTACCACGACCTTATCGGTATGTTTGTTGGTCAACAGCATTACATCTTTGGTAGATTTAAATTTCACAATAACTGCGCCAGTATTACTTTAATGGGCAAATACTTCATGTCTTTGTACTTCTGTTTTTCTTTTGTCAACTTCTTTACAACCTCAACAAGATGCGTTTTTCTGTTCAATAATTGAGATGCTAAACACACAATTTAATAGTTATCCATATGGAGGGTTCGTCGCTTGTCCAGAAGATTGTCCATCAAACTCATGACTACATTTGCTATTGCATTACCGTTACCATCGGTTCCACAAGGAACATTACGGTTACCATACACTTTTCGATTATAGGTATATCCACTAGTTATAATAAGTTTGTAGAATTTAATTCCAAATTTGTTGTTTTTGTTTTTAATGTACAGCCTAAATTTTAAACGGCCTCTAAAGGGAACAAGAGTTTCATTGCATATATCAGGTCCTGGTACAAAAACATACCAAAATCTTTTTAATAACTGGTTGATGGCTTTTTTGGTGAACTTTTATACATTACTTACGTTAATTTTTTACATAGTACAGTCGTGCTTAACGTGTACAAAAAGGGGTGTACATACGTGACATTATAAGTGTATGAGGGAACATACACTTATAATGTCAGGAGGACTGTATTACAGTGTATGAGGACTGTATTACATAGGGCTGGTTCAAATAAATTAGGATATGTAGTAAAGGGTTATATTCTTCTTCTTCTTCTTTAGGTATCATCTCCTCTAAGGAGGTTGGTAATCATCACAGCTATTTTCACTTTTGAGATTGCAGCTCTGAACAAGTCGACGGAACTGCAATTATACCACTTTCTCAGATTGTTGAGCCAGGAGATGCGTCTTCTTCCAATACTTCGTTTTCCCTGTATTTTTCCCTGCATTATGGTTTGTAGCAACACATATTTATCCCTCTCATAACGTGGCCGAGATACTGTAACTTTCTTATCTTAATCGTATTCATGATTTCCATTTCCTTTGTCATCTTTCTGAGGACCTCAACATTTGTTATTCGGTCTACCCAACTTATTTTTAATATTCTTCGGTAGGTCCACATCTCGAATGCTTCAAGTCGATCGCTCACCTCTTTCTTTAAGGTCCAGGCCTCCACCCCATACAGCAGCACCGAAAACACATAAGAACGTAATATTCTTATTTGAGTTGTAAACTAAGGTCTCTACTGCATAATACTTTTCTCATCTTATTAAATGTTGCTCTAGCTTGTCCAATTCTCATTTTTATTTCTTCTGTATACTCGTTATTTTCATTAATAATTGTACCAAGATATCTGTATTTTTTTACTTTTTCTATTGGAACTCCTCTTATGTTTAAAATGTCTTGTTGTTGTGTTTTGGAAATTGTCATAAATTTTATTTTATTAGGATTAAGCGTTAGTCCGCTTTCCTCACTAGCGTTTACTACATTATCTAAAAGTGTCTGTAGATTTTATATATTCTCTGCAATTAGTATAGTATCATCGGCATAATGTGATGTCTGCCGTTGACTTTTATTCCAATTGGTACATTTTTGAGTGATTTTATTATTTCTTCCGAATATAGATTAAACAATAAGGGAAAGAGTATGCAACCTTGCCTTACGCCTCTTTTTATTTCTACTTCCTTCGAAAGTTCTTTGCCTACTCTGACTTTTGCTGTTTGGTTAAAGTAGAGATGAGTTATTATTCTTAAGTCTTTTTTGTCAATGTGTTTATCTTTAAGTAACTGTATAAGACGGTTGTGTCGGACCTTATCGAACGCCTTAATCTAACAAACATAGAGTGGTTGGTTTACATCCATACATCTTTGTATGAGGACGTTAAATCCAAATTGGGTTTCAGTGATGTCTTGCTCCACTTTTCTGAAAATTCTTAATGGGTAATTTTTAAGAATATTTTTAGTGTGTGACTCATTAGACTAATTATACGGTGGTCATTACATTCCCTTGCATTAGGTTTTTTTGGTAATGTAATAAATATTGATTTGAGCCAATCTCTCGGAATAATACCCGTATTATATATAATATTATATAAGTCTACTAATACATTGATCTGATCTTCTAATATTAATTTAATCCCCTAAGGGGTTATATAGGACTACGACAAATCAAGTTTACACAATGTCTTATCAATACTGATACTGCACGCACATTCGCAGTATTTCCAGGCTTTCCTTTGTGGTTGTTCTGCGTAGAGGAAAGCTGTCTTTACCGATTTCTGAACACGTGTCTTGTGGTACTAACACTGAGATCACGAGATATAGCACATTTGCGTTTTTAACGATTTTACGATTTTAAAAGAGTATTCGTGGTATTTTATTTATAAGCGGTTTGAGAGAGAGAATGTCTATTGTTAGCGACAATCAACAGTAGAGAGAATATGTCTGTTGCTAACGATAGTCAACAAGAAAGAGAGTGTACGTCTGTTGCTAACGATAGTCAACAGAAAAGAGAAGAGAGTATGTCTGCTGCTAGCGAAACTCAGCAGTTAAGAGAGTGCGTCTATTCCTAGCTGTTACGTTTGGAATGTCCTACGATTGATTATCGCAAGAGACTCCTGGTTCGAAAAAATACAAAATTAAATTTTTATAACAAAAATTACTTTCGTATTAAAATACACAAATGTAACTTTAAAAGTTTTATTCAGTTTCCTTCGGTCGGTGGTATAAATTCGATTAAATCTAACTCTAAACAAATTGAATATAAATAGGTAAAGAAATAATAAATCAGACTTACTCACAATCAATTTAATTTAACTATCCGACGACCGGTTTCGCTTTCTACAATATGCAAAGCATCTTCAGGTCTCGGTACAAAGTTAAACAAATGCTGAAATGATAAAAACCCATATTAGGGTGTTGTCTAATAAAGATAAACAAATTAGATGTTATAAATTACAATAATTATGCCAATATTACCTGTCTGTGGTTTTATTTAAATGATTGAGTTGAATAAAAGGTATAAATATTTTTAAAAAAGTTAAAAGGACAAGGTAAGGCTCACAAGTTGTCATAAAATCTCTTCTATTGGAATAAATTAATG
Organism: Diabrotica balteata; assembly: GCA_918026665.1. NCBI lineage: Eukaryota > Metazoa > Arthropoda > Insecta > Coleoptera > Chrysomelidae > Diabrotica > Diabrotica balteata. The sequence goes on from OU898277.1 coordinate 159,628,694, forward strand.
AATGAGCAAATAAATAAATGAAATAAAATAAAATTACTTACATGCCGGTACTCTATTAATAGATGGATGGTAGAACATGTTTGAAACTACTGTATATTGTTGAATGGAGAACTCAATACTATTATTGCAGTTGTTTGACAGTAAACGAGAAGTTCTTGAGGAGGTAGATTTGATCCAATGAATTTGAGATGTGTGTGAGATTGTTTGTTAAATGTAAGTGGTGTAATATATTATTGTGTTATTAAAAGTTATTTATACTTATTCCGGAGATATATTTTTGAAATGTGTGTTATTTATTGAGTAATTGTTTTATGAAGGTGACATTTATGACAATGAATAAGTGTAGATGTAAAATTGTGTGGGTGTGCAATTATTTCCAAACTTGTAGTTATCAAATTACTTTTGATAAAGTTCTATTGGCAATGTGTTAATTATTGGAATGGTCAAGTGAATAAAATGAATAAAATGGTAAAAAATGGTAAAATACAAACACTTAAGGATAATTTAAACACACTAAAAACAGAAAACACTTAGAAGGGACGAAACAAACATTGAATTTAAAAGGGGAAGGACTTTAAAGCACTACATCATAGTCTTTGGCACAATGAGTTTTTTGTTGTTGTGTCTATTAGATTTTAGTGGTAAATTTTGACAGATGTAGGTTAGCATGTGACAGTTCTTCTTCTGTTTCTCAATACTGTAAGTTAAGTTATCTAGTTTCATAAAATATGCTGTTATTAATAATGAATGTCTATAAGCCTGTTTCAATTTAGATATATCTAAAGTAAATTGAGTGAACTAAAGTGTTTAATATTGGCATACTTTAACAATCTTTAATTAATCAAATTTAGTGTAAAAATATGGTTAATTAAAATACATCCTACAAAATAACTGACTAAGTCTAATGTTTAACTTAATGATCCATTTAAAATAAATTCTCTGGCAACTGAACATGTACATTTAATAATCAAATATATAATAAGTTTGCAAGGTTTTTATTTTTAATTTGAAATTGATATAGGTATGAGTTATCTGTCTGGGTATTTTTTAATTATTAAGAGATATTTTTCAAAATCTGATATATTAATATCTAATATACTAATATATATCCAAAGCAACAAATGGATAATTATTGTTGGATAATTGGATAATGGATAATTAACACATTGCCAATAGAACTTTAATCAAAGTAATTTGATAACTACAAGTTTGGAAATAATTGCACACCCACACAATTTTACATCTACACTTATTCATTGTCATAAATGTCACCTTCATAAAACAATTACTCAATAAATAACACACATTTCAAAAATATATCTCCGGAATAAGTATAAATAACTTTTAATAACACAATAATATATTACACCACTTACATTTAACAAACAATCTCACACACATCTCAAATTCATTGGATCAAATCTACCTCCTCAAGAACTTCCCGTTTACTGTCAAACAACTGCAATATAATAGTATTGAGTTCTCCATTCAACAATATACAGTAGTTTCAAACATGTTCTACCATCCATCTATTAATAGAGTACCGGCATGTAAGTAATTTTATTTTATTTCATTTATTTATTTGCTCATTCATTAATTTATTCCAATAGAAGAGATTTTATGACAACTTGTGGGCCTTACCTTGTCCTTTTAACTTTTTTAAAAAATATTTATACCTTTTATTCAACACAATCATTTAAATAAAACCACATACAGGTAATATTGGCATAATTATTGTAATTTATAACATCTAATTTGTTTATCTTTATTAGACAACACCCTAATATGGGTTTTTATCATTTCAGCATTTGTTTAACTTTGTACCGAGACCTGAAGATGCTTTGCATATTGTAGAAAGCGAAACCGGTCGTCGGATAGTTAAATTAAATTGATTGTGAGTAAGTCTGATTTATTATTTCTTTACCTATTTGAAATAGACTCACACAAGCAACAAATTCATAAATTGAATATACTCTTATACTATATGATATTCGATACCCTATATTCTCAGACGAAAGTCATTAAAATTAAGTGCATTCACCAGCCCTTAGCCGGAGATTAGATACGCTGATTTACAAGGGGATTTTTAAAATAAACATATTACTTAAGTACCTATTAACTCGACACTAACGGTAGGCAACAGGCAAGAGAAAGTCGTTTTTCTAATGGAGTGAGGTTGAAGTTTGGAGTAGGAAATATTATCAAGGGTTGGGCTAAGATCTATCTATCTATCTACAGCCCAAAACCTATTCATGTGTTGAATATAGGCCTCTCCCATTTGTCTCCATTTGTGTCTGTCTTCTGTTGGTCTTTTCCACATTATACCTGCTCTTTGCTCAATGTCATCTTTCCATCTCATTTGCGCTCGACCTCTTGACCTTTTTGCAGTATATGGTCTCCAGCGGCCAATTTCTTTATTCCATCTTTTATCCTGATATCTTTCGTTATGCCCAGCCCATATCCATTTTAATTTCAATGCATGTTCGACAGCGTCTGTTGTTTCGGTTTTGCATCTTATCCACTCGTTCCTCTTTTTATCTCTCAACGATATTCCCAACATTTGTCTTTCCATAACTCTTTGAGTTTTCTTTATTCTAGCTAAGTTGCTCTGGAGTAAGGTACTAATTGTAAAATTGTGGTAGAATAATAGTAATTAATACAGCTAAAGAACGACATGATTTTTCGCATGTGAAAAATTGAACATAACGTATTAAACAGTTTTACTGACATGCGTATAGACATCTACTTAAGCAAAGTGCTCTTTAATCTAGTCACTTGATTTAGTTACTCACTTAAATTGCTTGACACGTGTAAAGGCGGCAATATGTATCGTACTTCGGTGCCATAGACAACGATTTGGTATTGTTTACTGTCAATAGAAGGTCATTTTATTTGTATTGTATTTACAACACTTAAAATACCTTTAGATCAGACAAATTTCACCCATTTATAAAACAAATATTTTTTAGGTGTATCAGTATCAACTAGTATATTAACCATTACGGCCATGTCGTTGCACCGATATTTTGCCATTACTAAACCGTTATTTGGATTGATATACCCTTCTTTCAACCGATGCGGTACAATTACTCTTATTATTTTTTTATGGATTCTTTCCATGATAATTTTTTCACCAGTATTATGGGTCAATCAACTAGAAGAGGATGTTTTTCCTACTTTTTCCAATGACATAATAGTATATTATTGTAAGGAAGATTGGAAGGATTTCATCATTTCACGGAACGTGATGGGAATTTTATGGTTTGTTTTTGTATTCCTCATACCAGGTGAGTTGTTATAAAACTTCCTATAAAACACTGAAACGCACATATAAAAATAAATTGTGTTATTTTGTGGTTTATTATTGTGGTATGATTGTGGTTTTTAGATATTGTTTTTATAATATTCATAAGCAAATTTTTGACGCGACCCCATCGGATTCGGTACAAGCATGACTACAAGACTATTCTAATCGCTTCAGAACTAATCTTGGTACCGAGTTAGGTTCTAAAAAACTGTCAGGTATTTATGGTCATCATCATTCATCATCATTCCTCAACCTCTTGCATCCAGTGTTGGATATAGGTCTCCTCCATGTTCTTCACTGTTCTCTATCTTGCGCCTTCTGTATCCAATTTCCGACTGTTTTTCTCAAGTCGTCAATCCATCTTTTTGGTGGTCTGCCTCGGTGTCTTTTGTCTTCTCTAGGTCTCCATTCTATGAGTCTTTTGGTCCACCTATTATCATTTAAACGTGCTATATGTCCAGCCCATCTCCATTTGGCTTGTGCAATTTTTTCTATGACATCTGTCACTTTAGTCCTCTCTCTCACTATCCTATTTGGTACCATATCTCTTCTAGTTATTCCCAACATTGCTCTTTCCATTTTTCTTTGGGTTACTCTCAATTTATTTGCAGAATGTTTGGTTAAAGTTATTGTTTCGGAACCATATGTTATTACTGGCAGTATGCATTGGTTGTAAACCTTTTTCTTCAAGCAAATCGGTAGCGTTCCTTTTAGAATATCTCGCATCTTGCCAAATGCTGCCCATCCCAAGCCTATGCGACGCTGGATCTCACAAGTTTGATTGTCTTTTCCTATTCTAATTTCATGCCCTAAATAGATATAGCTAAAGACCTGATGTACTTCGTTCCCATCTACCCTCATAACATCACTTGGAACTAAATTGGTCATGTATTTTGTTTTTTCAAAGTTTATGTTCAGGCCTATTTGTTCTATTGCCTGTTTTAGTTCTTCCATCATTTCGTGAGCTTCATTTAAACTCTCGGCTATAATGACAATATCATCTGCAAAGCGCAAGTGGCTTAAGTATTCACCATCAATATTTATTCCCCTTTTAGCCCAATCTAGTTTTTTAAAGGCATATTCCAGAGCTGCAGTGAATAGTTGGGGAGAGATGGTGTCGCCCTGTCTAATTCCGATGCCGATAAATATAGAATTGAGCGAGGAATTAGACTTAGAGACTTAGAATAGAGGTATTTATGGCAATAGCGAGAAATTACTCTGAAATTTCAGATTATATGTTTACTGGTTCCAGACCACTGTTGAAGATGATGATAATATCTTAGTGAACATGTCTGTATTGTCAAACTACCTGTTACTTTAACTTCAATTTTTTAAAGCTATAAAAGTGTTTTTGCATGAAAAGTCTCTCTCTTCAGACGTGGAAAGTAGAAGGTTGTAATTGAGATAATTTTCTAATTTTCGAACATATTTTACTTTATGACCTTTCTGTGTATCGCTATCTTTCTTGTTTGATAAAATAAGTAGCTGCAGCTTCTTTAGCAAGACTATCGGTTATTTTTTTCCATTACTTCTGTGACAAAGAGGAAAATAAAACACCCCCTTTAGCGGTCTTTTTCTATATTACAGTTTACAGTGCCTTTTTTATTTATTATTCTTAACTGTTTTTGGCTTATTTTATTATTTGTCTTCTTAAGCTGAAATGATCCTCTCCACATTCTCGTTTGCAAACCATGTTTGTTGAATCATAGATTGATTACAAAAGCCTTTTTTGAACCAGCAATATTAGCTGGTATAGTTTATGTTATAGTAATATAAGTTGTTTTTAGGGTTAATCATGTTATTTGCCTATTTTACTATGGGTAAAGTACTTTGCTGTGGTACACAATTTTATGAAGATTCCACTTCTACGTATCAGGTACGTTAAAAACTTACATTCATAGGGTTGGAAGAACAAAAAATCAACAAATAGCAAGGATCAGTAATGCAGAATATTGTGTCTAGTCTTTATCATATTTACCAGAGTTTCTGGATTGATAGATAAACATTTAGAACTGACTTACAATCTTTTATTTTTGAAAAAAAAAATTGAGACCAGTTTTTTGTATTAACTTCTGTAGCTTCAGCGAAGTCTGATAAATCGGAGATATCTGCTGTCGGAGAAAGAGGTGAATTCGGTGGTCTGAAACAGGTGTCCATATCGATGTCAGCAACATCCTCTTTCAGCACCTGAAATATATATATATATATATATATATATATATATATATATATATATCCGGTTTTTTTTAGGCGTTACGCCCGTCCGGTAGGGATCTATGGAGGAGTATCACCGAGCCGCAAGCCCTTATCTCTTGCCGTACTGCTCCACCATAGGCCGATCAGATCCAGTATATCCTAGTCTGAGCCGCAGATTCATCTAGAATTTTAAACTGCTGCGTTAGACATTTTGTTTTCTGTACACCGAGCTGGGCTCGATCCCACATCCACTGAACCATTCGACAGTGAAGCGAATGAGAGGCAGCCGCACAGCCCGCTGAGCTATCTGACCGACCTATCTTTTGTATTTCAGCACCTGAAATACAAAAGTTAATTAGTCTCTGCATGATAATAACCGAATGTAGTAATTTTATGGAGGTCTCTGTCCAGCAGTGGACGCAACATCGTACTAGATTATTGTGATGATTATGAATTACTCGATAACAAATATAATAAATAATATGTTTCTTTACCTGGTCTGGAACAATCTTCTCAGCCTCAATGTGACCAAATAAATAATTGACCTTGGTTTGTAGGCTTTCGGAATTAATTTCAGTAAACAATAAATTATTTTTATCCCTTGTTGATTCTGGAAATTAAATAAAAAATTCAGGTAACTACATATATACAAGTTATTATAGAAGTAGATATCTACATTTTTTGTTAGTGTCATTGGTTCTTCATTTTCTTTATGTACCTAATACACTTTCGACCATCCTGTTAGTTTTGGAACTGGCAAACATTCGTGTTATACGATTTGGAAATCTCTGAAATAAAAATTTAATTGTTTTAAAGTAATTTTAAACTATTTCCCTTGATATCACATACCTCAGAACTTGTAGAAGGTTTTGATGGATCAAAAAGTTTGTCTGCATAAGTTTTTCTCATTTTGGATATTATTTAGGGATTTATTAAAATTAAAATAAGCGTAGTCACAAACTTACAAAGAGACAGCATATATTTACACTATATTATACTTTTAACAATTTTAATAACAACTGTAAACAACCACAGAGACTAAAACCTAACCTCAAATTCTTATTAAGTACGTAGCTGTCAAACTACAAAACTCCGTGTTAAAAGTATTACCATAGAGGTAAAAAATCACGCCGAACGTAAACAAAGTGCACTGAAAGTTTTTTAAGACTCTTAAGGTCAATTCAGACACATCAGTCCCGTCATAGTCTCGGCGCCGAACCGGTTCTGTTTGGTCACAGAACTATCAACTATCTGACAGCTGGGAAACTGTTTGTCAACTGATGAGTGTGAATGCCGGCAACATATTTGTATTAAAGAATATTTCGTATGACGGATTGTTCAGTTCGGCGCAATCACTGTGACGAGACGTGACTGATGTGTCTGAATTGACCTTAAAGGTCGATTCAGACACATCAGTCCCGTCATAGTCTCGGCGCCGAACCGGTCTTGTTTGGTCACAGAACTATCAACTATCTGACAGCTGGGAAACTGTTTGTCAACTGGTGAGTGTGAAAGCCGGCAACATATTTGTATTAAAGAATATTTTGTATGACGGATTGTTCGGTTTGGCGCAATCACTGTGACGAGACGTGACTGATGTGTCTGAATTGACCTTAAAACTACTTTATTATTGGACGTAACACCTAGTAAGTTTTACCACGCGAGAGTTTAGATGTTAAAGGTTACTTACTGATACAAACATGGTTTTGAGCTAAAATGTCACTTAATGAGTTTTACCTCTATAGACGATATAAAAATTTTAAATATTATTCAAAGTTGTGTACTGATTAAACTTGATTTTGTATATGATTCTTCGTAAATGATCGTAAATGTCATACTGTGTCGCGGTTACCAATATAAAAGACTTTTCTACTCTCATTAAAAAGCATTACATTTTTATTTCTAAGTAAAAGCATATATGTTCAATTCTTCACTTTCCAACCATCTATATGTGTTCTTCTTCTTCTTCTTAAAGTGCCCTCTCCTCAATGGAGGTTGGCTACTACAATTTTAAACTCTTCTCTAGCTTCAGCTGTTCTTATTAGCTGTTCAAAAATTTAGCCCTGTCCATTGTCGGATGTTTCTGAGCCATGATAGTCTTTTCCTTCCTAGGCCTCTCTTTTCCCTCGATTTTTCCTTTCACTATAAGTTGGGCATATTGGTACTTATTATTTCTCAGTATGTGGCCTAGGTATGATGTTTTTCTTACTTTTAACTGTGTTAAAAAGTTCCTTTCCTTGCCTATTCTATGCAGCACTTCTTCGTTTGAGGTATGTGATGTCCATGAAATTTTGAGTATTTCTCCGGTAAACCCACATTTCAAAGGCCTCCAATTTATTTACGGTTGATGTTTTAAGGGTCCACGTTTCAACTGCATATAGAAGAGTCGACCAGACGTAGCATTTTGATAAACGTAGTCGAATTTCGAGTTTTATTCGAGAATCACAAAGCAGTTTTTTTATTTTTTTAAAAGATTTTCTAGCCTGTTCTATTCTCGATCTTATTTCTTGATCAGGATTTAGGCTGCTATCGATCCAACATCCCAGGTACTTAAATCTATTGACCTGTTCTAAGATGTGTCCATTTATTGTGCAAGGTTGAGGTACGTTTTGGTTTTTTCGGATTGACATCACTTTGGTTTTTTTAATGTTTATTTTCATACTAAATTGCTCACAGGTCGAGTTGGTCTTGTCGATGAGTCGTTGTAGACCTGAGTCGGAATCCGCAATTAACACTGTATCATCGGCGTATCTGATACTGTTGATATTTACGCCATTCACCTTGACTCCATCCTTGGAATCCTCCAATGCTTCTTTGAATAGAAACTCGGAGTAAAGATTAAACAGCAGAGGCGACAGAACACATCCTGTCTAACTCCCCTCCTAATTTCTACTTCTGCGGATGTGGAACCTTTGATCCTAACTCTGGCTTTTTGGTTCCAGTACAAAGTTTTTTAAGAATTTGATGTCTTTTCCATCTAAACCGACTTCTTGCAAACGTTCTAATAGTAGGTCGTGTCTTACTTTATCAAATGCTTTATTTTATTATATGTGTTCTACTCTAATTTAATACTTTTAGAGAGAAAGACTAATACGGACAAGAAAAAAGGTAGCTTGCATTCTTCTTTTATTAGCTCTAATGTTTGCAATTTGCTGGATGCCGCATCATATTGCAAATTTACTTAATGATACAGACGTCCAAGAAGGTGATCTAAGCGACACGAATCCTGATGAAAATGATGTTCAAAATAAGTTAATAAAACTGAAGGACTTAAAACGATATTTACTTCTTCTGGGTCATTTAAATTCTGCTTTGAATCCGATCGTATATGTGGCGTTATCAAAAAAATTTAGAAAATCAATACAGGAGTTATTCTGTAGAGGAACTTGTGAAAGTCAAAAAGAACTTACTCGGGTGAGTACTTTATTTTTTTATTTTACACCTTAGAATAATAGAGTGTGTCTAAATTCCGCCCCAACTGTTTTTGAACCACAAAAAAAAAACTTTCGTATAATTATATATATATAATTATATATATATATTATATATATATATATATATATATAATATATATTTGGCAAAACTAAATTCAAATTTTTACCACTGTGCTTTCTACAAGTTGCAAAGCAACAGATTGATAAATTAGTAGACAAGGGAATCTATAATATGCATTCTACATGCCGTTCTACATATCTACTTTATTATGTCAAAGTCAGTGTAAAGACAGTAGACAATTCCGAGTTCCAGCATCTAAAAGATTATAATACCCATGTTCGTCCGTCTAAAGATCTGGTCTACTGGCAAGGATCGATCCCACCGTAAACCGATAATCTCAACGGAAATAAGGGCTCGTGCGACAATCGTAGCGAACTACGATTTCCTAGTAGAGTCACATTGTTTTAAGCCTAATTTTGTCTAGAAAGGATACGGCCTTAGAGGCGTTCAGGCATAATCCCACGGATGGTAGCTTCGCACCATTACCCGCTCGAGTAAGTGCCTTAATTAAATGTCCGAACCTGCGGTTCCTCTCGTACTGAGCAGGATTACTATCGCAACGACGAGTCATCAGTAGGGTAAAACTAACCTGTCTCACGACGGTCTAATCCAAGCTCACATTCCCTGTCTATGGGTGAACAATCCAACGCTTGGCAAATTCTGCTTCGCAATGATAGAAAGAGCCGACATCGAATGATCAAAAAGCGACGTCGCTATGAACGCTTGGAAAGTCAGTTATCCCTGTGGTAACTTTTCTGATACCTCAGAAATTTAAGCCTAAAGGATCGATAGGCCGTGTTTTAGCAGTCCCTATGCATACTGAACATCAGGATCAAGCCAACTTTTGCCCTTTTGCTCTACACGAGGTTTCTGACGTCGCTGAGCTCATTGAGCTGGTCTTAGGATATCTCCGTTATTTTTTGGCAGATGTACCGCCCCAGTCGAACAACCCGCGTGGCAGTGTCCTCGAATCGAATCGGGCTGGAGGTAAGTGTACGCTCGAAACGAAGCACACTAACGCTAGCCGGGTATCCGAAAGGCGAGCCTTATTGGAACCACGAAACCGACTAACGTCACAACGCAACGAAACGTCACTCCGTGTCCTTGGCTCAAGAGTATCATGACAATCGCAGCCTCGTGAGCGAACGACGCACGCGTTTCACCTTACCGAGTAAGTAAAGAAACGATGAAATCGTTTCAGATAAAAGTTTCGAGTATCAGATAAAATATTTTTGTTAAATATTTGAGTAAGAAATAATGTATGCCGTGACTCACACAGCACACAAACGGTACCCCGTTTAATGGGAATTTAATTTTTTTTTCATTTTTTTACGATCAGTGTGATTAAAAAATAAGGCTCATCGCAATTTTAGCTCATCACCTCCAACTCCCACTCTCTAACACTAAAAACTTATTTTTTTGTTTCTGTTTTTTTTTGGATGCAATCAATTTAAAAATTTCAAAAAACAAAACTTACGCATAGTTGAGGCTTTTACAAAACTTGTCTATTTTTTATAGACTCACAGGTTGAGTATACATAATTAAAAAATGCATTTTTTTCCAAAAAAAAAAATGTAACAATTTTTTACAAGTGGCTGCAGGTCCATGTTTTTTTTTCATTTTGTGTAATTTTGTACTTCAAAATGGATGAAATTAAGGTTTCTTATGGGTTATATATTATATTCTAAATTAAATAAGGCCTTTAAGGCGCTTAACAATTGGGCAAATTACCTTTAAACCACCCAAAAAAAAAACAGGTTCTTTACGGTTTTTAGGATTTATCCTAAATAATATCCTTTCCCATAAGTTCTTTACATATAAAGATATGTAATTTACATCTAGGTATAATAATTGATAATTTTAGATTGAAGCATTGCCAACACTGAAGATTAATACCATTTTCTGTTATTTATTTTAGGTTACTATTATGAAACTTAATACACTTCGCAACCCTTATACGCAAGATTCTAGATCAACAACAACTCACGCTAAAAAATTGGACGAAAGAGATGCAAGCAATGGTACTGCTCATTAAAAACATGTACAAATTGTATGTTAATATTTTTTGTGATCATATTCTAATTAGTTATTGTTTATGTTAAATTGTAATATAAGATATAAAGTATTTTTAAATATTTTTTTAAGAGTATGCAAGAATTCAAAAGTACCTAAATCAACAAATTACTTCCTGCTTCCTTGATAGAGACGCGGCTAAACCATCTTCAGATGTCTTCTTATTGGTTGTCAAAATTATCTATTGGTAGAGTCATATGCCTGCTTAAAGTATATAAATAGAGTGTGCAGACCTAAGATTTTGTGCGTAGCTGTTGTGCAATATTTGTTTCATCGTAAAAATCTGGTCAATTGTAGACCTTCCTCTTTTAAACCCTCCCTGATATTCATATAAAAAAAATATTGAAGACGATAAAATGATTTAAAATAGAAATCAGAAATATTTATGCAAAAATGTCGGTAAGAAATTACCAAGAAATTTGTGCAGTGATGAATTGAGTAGGCACTTCTCAAGTATACTTACGTGAATTACCTCAGACTTTCATATTCAGTTTCACCTTCAGTTTTCATATTTCCTGCAGTTTCTTTTCAGAGAGTATATAAACTGATGTAGTGCATAAAATGTTAACGGTTTTCGAAATATTAAATTTAATCCGTTCTAAAAAGGGCTTTTTATATACTGAATTTATTAGACCATTGTTATTTTCAAGTAAGAGTAGGGTAAAATTATTCTGTTGCTTCTACAATAGATTTTAAATGAAATTTCAAATAAACCTTTAAAAATTGTGATCTTTGTAGTTTTGCTTTTGTTTGGTTCCAAGCTCAAACCCTATGAAATTCAAATATCAAAGCATATAATTAAATTGTATATAATTATGTATAGTATAAGATGATATATTAAATAGGCGCCATCTATCAGTGTATATTTTAAACTACTGTTGCATACTTTACAGACTTTTGGATAGGTGGCGATAAAATATAATAAATTCTTCAAAATATACCTAATTAAATTTTGATATTAATTGAATGGTACTAATAATATTAAATATATTTAATTTAATCCCTTCTAAAGAGATCGGCTTTCGATGTATGGCATGTATTACACCATAACAGTGCGAATGAGAGTATAATTATATCCAGTATATAGAGCATGAAATGTAAGTAAAGAATCCCTAATTTGGAAATAGATGGCTTTAGGAGATCAATGACAATTAATACAATTAAATGATAAGTTTACCACTAATCAGAACGAAGTATTCGATGGGGAATTACAACGGATTGTCGTAAGCTCGGAAAATACGTTTCTTCAGCGAAATCTGGAGGCAGATAGATTAACAGTGGGTGTAAAACATTTATATAGATACTGTCGCCGATTATCGTCTCATCTCATACCAGATGGCGCGCACACTTTGGAAATCACAATTAAAAATATTAATGGTATGTAATAATTATTAATATTTCGTTCCAAGGTTCCAAGTTTGATATATTTTGATTAAGGCTGACGTGCCGATTCAAAAATTATATATACATGTGTTTATGAAAAAATGCACCGTTTAACCAGAAAATGGAAAAAGCTGAAACTTTTTCAATTTGCTTTTTCCCTCTTTCCACCAAACTAAGGGTAGAAGATACGAAAAAAACACATGTTTAAAATAATCCGGACCAACTACATCGACCACCACAAAAAAAAAACTTTTTTTAATTTTAATCTGCCAAAAAATGGACCAAGGGTGTACCTTTGGATTTTTTTAAAATTCAATAATCAGGTACATTGGCATCAATTTAGGTCCAAGAGTCAAACCGTTGCACTTTTCTTACATAAAATTAAACGCTCGTTCTTCTCCCAAACTCAGAATTTTTCGACATCTAACGGTTCATGAGAAAAAAATGCCAGTTGGATGCCTTTATGTCCTGCAAATTTCGTGAAAATAAAATATTTCAGTCCAAATTTAAGAAAAAATTACAATTGGAGGTTTATAGGTACTAAAAATTTCGTGAAAAGAAAAACACATGTTTGGACGATCGTTAAATTTTCCTTGGCAGAGTTATGTATATTCACGTGATGGTAAGTTTTCATTCGTTTAATTGGGCTACTTGATGATGATGATGAAAAATGACAATCAAAATCTTGGTGTGGGACTATCTTTCATCTGGAGCAATTTAAAACGTCTTTGAAAATCTAGTCGATATGTTGTATTCTCGAACGAAATTAGAAATGAGTTTAGAATTGATGCATTCTTTAAGGGATTTATGAGCATTTGCTTCTAGAGCTGAGCACGTGACTGTACGACAGATCTTGTATTCCTACTCTTAGAAACATCAATTTGGAGGCGGATTGTATACCCATAGTTTTTAAGTGCTCGTTAATTATGCTATTAGGTATAGTAGGACATACATTAGACATGATTAATTGCTGGGCCAAGGTTTTTTAGTGTTCTTATTAGAAGCTAAGAAATTATTCGACTACCGACTTAGGTGAGAGGTAGTTGCAGATCGGGTTGTTTGAGATTCTGGATGCAAAAACAACATTTTGGGCTGTATTATTGATTCAACAGATTTAAAATATTCCTTTAAAGGATGTTTAAAATTGTTAAATGCATTGTAGTAAGATATAGGTGACTTATCGATAAGGTATTTGCTTTTAAACTTTTTTTATTTTGGTGGCGGCACTACATTTTGCAATGTGTTATTCGTTATGCGCCATATTCGGTCACCTAAGACGAGGTGTGGAACAAATACGCCTATTTGTTCACTTTTTCGACACACTTCAAAGGACACGAATAAACCAAATGCACGCCAAATGTATATGTCGAATAAAATGGACAAATGAAGTGGACAAATAAAAGCAGAATGAGATTTCTGGATTTAAATAAATTAAGTTGCAAAGACCATGTCAATACACCAACGTCCATTTTGGTTTTGTCAAACATGCATGACGCAAATATTTGGCATGTTTGGCCCGTCGGCAGAAGTGTGGAGTAGCGTATTTGTTAGTCGCTGACGAATACCAAATATTTGGACGAATACAAAAAAGCGGCATACCAAATAACACATAGCGAAGTGTGGTGTTACCATCTTTTTCTTATTGCGCCATCTCCTCGAAAGTTGGCGATCCAAATGGCAGTTGTAGCTTTAAAAAGTGCTGCACGAAAGATTTCTGTGGATGAGCGGTCAAACCATCTCCTCAGGTTTTTCAGCCACGAGTTCTGGCATCTTCCAACAAATTTTTTGCTCTGCACTTTACAGTTGAAGACATGGAAAAACTATATTGAAGAACTCTTTGCAGATGATAGACAACAATCTGAGCTAAGTAACATACAAGGAGATGAAGGTCCAGAAATAACGGAAGAGGAATTAATTCACGCACTAAAAAGAATGAAAAATGGTAAAGCCCCCAGGTCCAGATGAAATACCAACGGAAATCCTTAAACTAATAGAAAAAGACTCGATTCACATTTTAGTTGAACTTTTTAATAGCATTTATACATCAGGAAAAATACCACACACAAATAAATGCCAAACAATGTAGTGATTACCGTACAATGAGTCTGATGAGCCATGTACTGAAAATATTCCTGAAAATTATACACTCTAGAGTACACAGAAACTGGAAATGGACATCAATAATACCAGTTTGGATTCCGAAATGGACTCGGAACAAGTGAGGCGTTGTTTGCACTAAACGTTATGTCTCAAAGATGTCTTGACATAAATCAAGATGTATTCATGTGTTTCATAGATTACAACAAAGCCTTTTTGATAAAGTGCGGTATGATCACCTAATCAGACTCCTGACAGAAAAGAATTTAGATAAACGAGACATCCGACTAATAGCAAATATGTACTGCAATCAGAAAGCAGTAGTGAGAGTAGAGAATAATACCACTGAAGAAATTGAAATAAAGCGAGGTGTGAGACAACGGTGTATACTGTCGCCAACGCTGTTTAATCTCTATTCCGAAGACTTAATGAATGATATGAATAATGAATGAATAGAACAAACACTCTCTGAGCAATCCGTAGGTATTAAAATAAATGGTGTTAGATTAAACAATCTGAGATTTGCCGACGACACCGTTCTGATCGCTGAAACACTTGAAGAGCTACAGACATTAGTGAATAAGGTACCAGACTGCAGCGAAGAATATGGGCTATCTTTGAACATAAAGAAAACTAAATTTATGGTAATATCGAAATCAACACAAAATGTCCAAAATTTGTATTTACACAATAACATTATCGATCGAGTTAGCAACTACAAATATTTAGGCACTTTTATAAATGAACACCACAATAGCTCAGCAGAAATCAAAATAAGAATAGAAAAAGCCAGATCCATATTCACTAAAATGAAGAGAGTGTTCTGCGGAAGAGATTTGAGCCTTGAAATGAAACTTCGCCCGATGAGGTATTACGTACTTTCTGTGCTGTTCTACACAATGGAGTCATGGACGTTGAAAAAGATTGACACCAAAAAATTAGAGGCATTTGAACTGTGAATGTATCGCAAAATCCTGAGAATATCATGGACCGAGAGAGTCACACATGTCGAGGTCTTGAGAAGAATGAATAAAGAAAAGGAAGTCATATTTACGATCAAAAAACAAAAACTGCAATTCTTGGGACACATTAAAAGAGGCAAAAGATATGAACTGCTTTGAATAATTATGCAAGGAAAAATAGCAAGTAAAAGGTCGTAAAGGCCATAGGAAGAAGATGAAACTTCTGGCTAAAGAATCTACGGGAATGGTATAGCTGTAGCAACAACGAATTGTTTCGGTCAGCAGTTTCGAAAATACGTATAGCCCTGATGATCGCCAACCTTCGGAACGAAGATGGCACTTGAAGAAGAACTTTATCTTCCAATATGATTTGGAGTAATTCATATTTTTTACCTCACCTTATCTGATCATTCGAATTCTGAGCTCTAGGCTAACGTCTATCTTGTAAAAAATGTTTTCATGTTGAAATGAGTGTTTTCTTTTTTTGGATTACACTGGTTGTTGATATTTACTCCCAAATACTTTATGGAAGTTTCTGTTCTATTATTTGTCACTTGACGTACAAATGTACGTTTGTTGGTATCTTGGAAAACACTAGAATTTTAGTTTTGGAAACATTTAGATGTAAACCGAACATTTCGCTATGACGAACTACCGAATTTATTATATTTTGTAGTTCTTGTGCGTTTCTTGCTATTAGGACGGTATTATTAGAATACCTGATGTTGCTTATGGTGGTTCCATTAATCTTGATTACACCTTGAATCTTGTCCAATATTTTTCTGGGTATAGATTCCGAATACAGATTTAATAATAATGGTGATAAGACGCAACTTTGTCGCACTGCTCGTCGGATTCGTATATCTTTAGATGTTGTGTGCTGTATTTCAATTGTTGTTAACGCAGTCAAATGTTTTCGATAATCAATAAAACATGCATAAACATTTACATTTATGTCTCTGCAGACATGCAGAGTGTTAACACCTTTAAGCAAAAAGAGCTTCTCATGTTTCCAATCTATTTCGAAATCTGCATTGAGTGTCACTCATCTGAAACTCTGAAACAGTGTGAGGCATTGGTAATGTTGCCAATGTTGATTTTAGCCAGTCTGATGGTATTTTACCTGTGCCATATATCTTATTGAATAGTGCTGGTATTAAGTCGAGGCTTTTACTTTCGTTGCCTGCAATTTGAAATTACAAAATTTGTCAGGTCCAATATAAAGCTGTGTGAGCTGCTCAATATCGGGGCTGGACTTTTTTTTTAATAACTGTCTCAAATTTATTAATATTTTATTACTGTATATCATTAATTTCGTTACTTTCACATAAGCCATTAAATGTTTCTAATAACAATTACATTAAAACGAATTATAACAGACTAATCAATACTTTTTTCTATATTTGAATTCTATAGAGTAAAATTTATTTCTTAAAATACAAAATATTGGTATTAACAATAGTTTTTACATATGTCAGAATTTAAGCTCTTAAAAAACAACTGTACATGTTATCTGTTCCTAAATTTTATAAGAATGATCCATAAATTTTCACTCTATAGGCTCTAACACTGTTTTATTCTCTTGTGGCCACTCTAATCCAATACAGATATTATTTTTTAAATAATAAAAAAAGAAATAGTACAAATATGTCTTTTTGGTACAATATAACAGATATGGACAACATTATACGTTCTGAGTTTTTAGAAACATATCTTGTTAACTCCTGCACTTAGTTTTTAAGTTTTGTTACTGAAGATCAATGAACACTTAATTACTTGTAAATAAATGTTTCCTCGTCGAGTACGATTTTCGAAATATTTTACGATTAATAAGTACGATTTTATGAAAAAATGTCTAATAAGATCCATTGCGAATTTGAGTATAAAACAAAGAGGCATCCACGACTGAAACGAATGAAGTAGATTTTTATAAAAAAAACCAAAACCTACAGAGGGTTGCACATATGAAGAAAGAAGACGAATTTTAAAAAGTAAAAAGAGTGTGATGTGGAGATTTGTAGCACATCGTATACATTGGTTATTTCAAAAATTAAAAATACTCTAGTAACACTCTGCAACTGCCGTCAATACATCCCCTCAATTTGAACATTGGCAAGATCAATGGAATAGAACCTTATCCAAATTACACCAAATTCATCTCAGAATATAATCTCTTTATATTCCTAATGAAAAGAATAAGAATAGTCACACTGGACTAACGCATATTTACCTCATGAGTTCTGGAAATCCACCTGTTTGTGAACGTTTTATCAACACACGCCTTTTTATGCAATATGATTTACTTGAATGCAGTACTTCAGTTCCATTCGGCGCCCTTAGTAACTCTTAATTTACCTCGATTAATAAACTATTTGATTGAGTTTTTGTAACGCAGTAACTCATATAATTTAATATAAAATATTTTGGTAGAGCCATGGTGTTAAGGTATCCATTGTAAAAATGACGTGCACCCTATCCTTCATACTATGGTATGCTGGACGAGCCATACAGTCTGTAGTCAACACCCGGAGATACGAGCGTATATCAATACTCATTGTATTGATGTACAAACTGAGTACATTTCATTATATTGATCGATTTGTAAACAATATAATTTATTGTTCACAAGTAATAATGTTCAGTAGTAGTAGTATTTAGTAAAATTCATTGTTTATAATTTAATCATAAAATAAAAAAATTGACAATTCAAATTATCAAACATCTAACATCAATATGACAAAACACACACGTCCTAATATATATTCTTGCATTACGTGTGGCCTAACTTTTAGGGTGGTCTGAAAAATGTATCACACTTTTGCAAAATTTTGAAGTACATTTGATTCGTAGAACGGTTTGAACATTTGTTTTTAATTCAGATTTTAGTCCTCTACAAATAGTTTTTTAAGACTTTCGATCTAAAATAATTAGAGAAGCAGCAATTCAACAATTTAAAATTTCTCATTGAGTTTCCTATGGCCCGTTTGACGATTCACCACCCGGTATACAATGTTAGTTAATATAAAAAATATAAAAAAAAATTTTAGGTTTTGGTAAGTTTTTTACATATTTTACAATATCTTTTTGTTCCTAATCCTGTGCATTTCAGAATCTTAAAAAAGGCAAATTTAGTTCCAAATTTAATATTATTTATTGAACCTAAAAAAATACTTAATGTAAACATTGTATTTAGTGCAGGTTAGGTTCTCGAGACACGTAAATTTAAATAAAATAAAGTATCACTTAATATTTAGTCTTTTTACAATTCATATTTTAGGATGTAGTAGTTCTTTAAATTTTTGTTTGGTAGAGAATGACCAGCTTTATCTAAAAATTAATATTTTACAGTGGTTCTCATAACCAAAGAATTAACTTGTTAAACTCTATATATAACCTTAATACAATATACATTCATTATACAGCAAATGTTTTACTTGGAAGACATACATTTTTTAATTACCACAGATTAAAATGGAAGACATACAATTTACCACAGGATAAAATGGAAGACTCAGTTACAGTAATTTAATATTCTAGATATAGATATCTAAGTTTTGTTTTGGAAACTAAGTAAAACCAACTACTCTAATAAATATTCGTATCACTATTCCCAATTATAAACAGAGGAACGTGGACGTCAAGTCAAAAAACATTCCACGAGGGTCCTGGTTTACAGTTTGCATTATTAGTAAAGTTTTATAAAATCCCTATGTTACTGTAAAAGGCAATGTTTTAAAAAAAAGCGAATTGAAAAAAGTGGATTATTAAATAACAAACTAAAATCATGCCTACTTGACGAGGCGAAAAGCTCGGGTTCATTAGGAAAAATATTCCCATGAGATTTTTTAGAGATAGGTGCCCCAAAATAATGTTCAAAAGGTTCATCATCATATTTTGGGTATCATATTTCCCTCCATTGTTGTCGGTAGTGAGCAGCTATTTCTCATTGCTGTATTATCATTTTGCGTGGATCACTGGCTACTGCGTCCTTCCATCTTTTTCTTGGGCGACCAACTGACCTTCTACCATCGGACCTTTCCAGAATGTGGCGTTCAGGAGTTTTTAGTCACTCGATTTTAGCACGTGGCGCGCTCAACTTATTCGATTTGCTTTAATATAGCGTACTATGTTTTCATCTCCATATACTGTCTGGAGTTCATCATTGTGTCTTCTTCTCCATTCTCCTGTTGTCTCTTCTCTGCAAGGCCCATAGATAGTCCGCAGTATCTTTCTTTCCAGTCCAGTATTTTTGTCGTTTTTCGCTGGTTGAGAGTCCATGTCTCGCTTTCAAACGTTATTGTGAGACGAATTATTGTCTTATATACTCTTATTTTTGTTGGTATTGAGAGTATTTTTGATTTAAGTACGGTCATTAATGAGTAGTGTGTCCTGTTTGCTGCAATGATCCTGGCTGTCACGTCCTTTTCATATTTATTTGCCTAGGCGAATTCGGTCGGATAATCTTTTAAGTTTTTTGGATCATTATGTTAGAAATAAGGTCTGTTTTAAGTTATCTCCAGTTATAAATGATTTAAAACTGAAAATAATGCAACTGATTCAAGTCTTAAAAACATAAGTTTAAAATATTATTTTTAAAATTATCATGTGCCCTAATTCAAGTTCTCGCGTTCTGTTATCATTTCCCGATAAGTATTTTGGCCTTTTTTATTTCAAGACATCGTTTTTTAACTTTTCAAGCGCTTATGGCAGGGCGGTCGCTCGGGCTGCGGCGTGTATAAGAGAGAGAAACAAGATCTAGGGCACACATTTTTGCTGGTTTGAATTCTTATTGTACAAATGAGCTCCCGCCCTGCCATGAGCTGCCGCCGTGCCATACGCGCTTCATTAACAAATAAAAATCGATAGTCTTCTACGATCATCATGGCAATCTTTATCTTTGTAAAAAAATAAAGATTTTTTTATAAAAATAAAGAATAAAATTGTTCAAAAAAGTTGAACAACTTTTCTTCTGGGCGACCTCTTATAGTGGCTTCTCACGATCGGCAATTCTACAGATCATCGCGGACAGCCGATCAGCACGGACGGCAACGCACCGCAGACAGAGCTCTTCCTACGGTCCGTGACAGTCTGTGTAGGTCCGTGACAGTAGTGTTTGATTATATCATAAAAAGGCCACTCAGGCTTGTAAACATTGATAAACAATTGATTTTTTCGTATGCATCGTTCCGGTTCTTATGTTCTGGCGCCGTGGAATTCCATAAACTTCGTTCATCTGGATACAAATTTAAAAAATCAAAAACAACTTCGTTTGTCCATTACATTTTCAGCAAAAAACTGCAAAACAACTTTGACAACACTACAGACAACTACCCGTGTCAGCGAATGAAAAACTTCTGACTTGCACTTGTCTGTTAAAACACAGACGCGCTAGGATCGCGAGCACGAGCATATACCGCACCTTTGATGTTACCGACTCTAGATGGATAGGATGCACCAGCACGGACGTGCCTGTGCTACCACGGACGAGACCCTTCCCACGGTGCGTGGTGCGTGCTGGTCCGCTTAAGTCCGCAATATCGCCGACCGTGGGAAGCCGTTATTAAACGTTATCTAGTGTTTATGCAAAAATTCTCATGGGAATGTATTTCCGAACGAACCTGAGCTTTCCGACTTGTCTATAGTATCTTTAAAACTTGGTTACAGACAAGAAAAAGTTTTTTGTTTTATTTTTCATATCAATATTAAGAATGGAGTCTGTTATATATGGGAATTGGTGATATAAATATAGTGTAACTTTACTACAATATTGAATAAGTTGGTGTTTATCTTAAAATTACTTTACAATATAACAATTGACGATTTACAATTTCATTTATAAATAGATTTTTGTAAAAACTGTAAATTTATGAAAAAGTGAATGAAAATATAATAAAGAAAATAAAATAAATGCAATTTTTTTGTATAATTATATAGTTTGCTATGTGAACACAGGAAATCAACGAATCATGTAAAAAAGTGTGCAACAAAAATTTAAAATAGTTAGTTTATAATATGGGAAGAAAATAGACATTTGACATTTTACAAAAAAAATTTGATAAAATGAAAAAATTTCCAGGAAATAGACACGATCGGTCAAGTACGTTTTAAACAATTCTATTTGTTGGGATAACCATTTGAGCGAAAAAAGTTATGGGTCTACAGGTGCTTTATCAATATATATAATGGTTTTTTTTGCTCTGATTCTCAGTAAAAGATAGTAAATTATCATGTTTTTATAAAAGTATATAAATTTTTATTTATTTATCTACAAATAATTAACGCAGAATGAAATACTATTACCTGTAAATTGGCAATATCCTAGCTTAGGCCACGCAGTATACTATTATAGCGGATATATAGCTGGGAACCTTAATGCAAGGATTGGCAAAGAGCAATTTTTTCAGCCAACAGTAGGATGTGAGAGGTTACACGAAGAGTCAAGTGATAACGGGTTGAGACTAATAAACTTTGCAAGCATCAAAAACATTATATAAGGAGGAACACGATTTGCCCATAAAATGATACACAAAGGAACATGGAAATACCCTGACAACGAAACCGTTAACCAGATAGATTACATCCTGATAGATGACACAAGGTATGCATCATTCCGACCTCATGGACGTCAGAAGCTACCTACGTCAAAACATAGATAGGTACCAGTTTCTTGTAATAGAAGAAATCAAAGAAAAAATATCAAACCTAAAGAAGGATAAACATATGAAACCGTTGTTAGAGAATTTAGGGGACAAATGGATAATAAAAGGAGAGCCTAACGGCGGTGAAAAATATGGAGGAATTTTGGACAAAATGTAGAAACATAATAATTGAGAAGACAGCCGAAATATTGGTCAAAACCTAGACAAATGTCTAGACAAATACATGAGTGTATTCAGCTACGGGGTCGCCAAACACAATATTATTATTTTTTTGTTTTGATTACTTGTTAATAAAAATTCTTGACAACGTTATCGTTTCATTCTTGATGTAAATCTACCATGTTTGACGCTTGAAGTTGACTTGCAGTCAAGCAAAAATTTAATTTCAACAAAAACTGTAAAAAATTACTTCAAATTTAGCCATTTATAGTTTGCTATTAACATTTCTGAAAAACTACTTTGATATGTACAAATCTACATGAAAAAACATGTTTTGACATACATGAAAAATAGGTTTTACGTATTTTCCAAAACAGGTTTAAAATAAATAACAATATATGGATAATATATACTCCTTACCTAAGTTGGAAGACATTATTTTCACAATATTTAATGTTAATCATTATTGTCTACAGATTCTTAGCACTATTTTTTCAAATATATTGCACAAAACCTAATGAAGTTTTTATTTCAATAAAAATCTTAAAATAAAATATTGCAGTTTTTATTTCAATCAAATAATTTAGGGGTTTAGTAACATTAATTTCATTGTAGTCAGATCTTATTGAAGCCTAAAAAAGACAGGTTTTTCTAGATCGGAAAAAAATATGGAGCCGAAAATATTTCTTATAAGTAAATTGGTGAAGGTAAAAAAGGCTAGATTATATAAAATATTTTCGTTGTATTAGCAACAACTATTCGGCAATTGAGATCTTTGAACTTGTAAATATCTTTATTTTGTGCAAAATATTTGTACAATGTAATAAAAACACTAAGAAGTATAACAACAAACCACTACTTAAAAACTAAGATCGTATACATTTGAGATATCACTCACTTCAACAATTTTTTAATCTGAATATTGCCAAGCTCTTTTTTAAGATATGCGATTTCTTTGATATGGAATTACGATATGTTTTCCTGCAATTTGCTTTGTAACTTTCTAATAATAAAACTATGCTTCCAGGAAATATTACTTGACAATCAAATTAACTAAAAAAATATGTTCCAGGGGTAGCTAAGTAATATATTTTCTGGAAAAGGGGCGGTAGGCCATTTTGAGATCCATTGCCCTAACCTAACGCTATATCCAAATGTTCATCTTCATATTATAATAACATGTTTTTGTTCAACTCCAATAGGGGAGTGTGCCTATGATGGACCCCCGGTGTAATTTCAAATAGCGCGTGGCTACATACACATCGCCGGTTGCCACTTGCGCACGAAGTTTGTAGTTTAGAATTTGCATAGTTTCAGGCATTTGCATAGTCAATTAACTTCTTCTTCTTCAGGTGCCATCTCCGCTACGGAGGTTGGCAATCATCATAGCTATCTTAATTTTTGAGGCAGTAGCTCTAAATAGTTGTTTTGAGCTGCATCCAAACCATTCTCTCAGGTTCTTCAGCCATGAAATTCGTCTTCTTCCGATGCTTCTTCTGCCATCTATTTTTCCTTGCATTATGAGTCGCAGGATGCCATACTTATCGCCCCGCATCACATGTCCGAGATACTGTAGCTTTCTTTCTTTAATTGTAAGTTCAATTTCCTTCTCTTTGCCTATTCTTCTCAGTATTTCATTGTTTGTAACTCTATCTACCCAGGAAACCCTCATAATTCTTCTATAGGTCCACATTTCAAAGGCGTTAAGTCGTCTCATGGTATCTAGATTTAACGTCCATGATTCCACTCCATAATAATAGTACACTGTATACGTAACATTTTGTTAGGCGTACTTTAAGAGCTAATGTTAGATCTTTGCCACATAGGACCTTTTCATTTTTATAAAATTAGAACGTGCTTTTTCGATTCTGACTTTGATTTTCTGCCGTGTAGTCATTATTTTCTGTTATAAGTGTTCCTAGGTAAGTGTACTTTTTTACTCTTTCGATCTGCTGGCCTTCTACTATCAAGATTTCGTTAGTATTATAGTTGTTTTTACAAATTTTCATAAACTTCGTCTTTTTGACATTAAGAGAGAGTCCGTACTCCCTACTACACATGACTATTTTGTTCATGAGTCTTTCCAGGTCTTGTAAACTATCAGCTATTATTACTGTATCATCTGCATATCTGATGTTGTTAATTAAGACTCCATTTACTCTTATGCCGACTGTTTCATCTTCCAGAGTTTCTCGAATTACCTCTTCAGAATAGGCGTTAAAATAATAGAGGTGATAGAATGCAGCCTTGCCTGACTCCTCTCTTTATTTCCATTTCTTCAGATGTTTCTTTTTCGATTCTTACTATTGCTCGCTGATTGTAATAGAGGTGTGTTATTAGCCTTAAATCTCTTTCATCTAGGTTTTTATTTTTAGAATTTCCAGGAGTCGATCATGTTTTACTTTATCAAACGCTTTATTGTAGTCTATAAAACAGACGTAAAGAGGGCGGTTAACATCCAAACATCTCTGTGTCAGCACATTGAGGAGAATAATGCCTCTCTGGTAACCCATACCATTGCGGAACCCATATTGAGTGTCACTAATATCCAGCTCCAGTTTAGAGTGTATTCTGGCGTGGATAATTTTCAAGAGAATTTTCAAGGTATGTGACATTAAGCTTATGGTTCGATAGTCACTACACTCTTTGGCATTCACTTTCTTTGGCAAACATACAAATGCTGATGTCAACATTTCTCTAGGAGTGATTCCCGTAGTAATAGATAGCGTTGAACAGTTCTACTATTCAACGCTATCTATATCAGTCAATTAACGGCAGAGTTCTAAATAATGTACGATACGCCGACGACAAGAGAGCGCACAGGATCTCCAGACACTCTTAGATCGCGTCAGATCGATCGGAGAGCAATACGGCCTCAGCATTAACGTCAAGAAACAAAAACAATAATTGTCTCCAAAACATCAATCCATCCACTCATGGCTTTAAACGTGAATGGTAACATTATCGAAAATGTCGAGAAATTTCGATATCTAGGGTGCTGGATAACGAAAGATATAGATCCAGACATAGAAATAAAATCGCGAATTGAACAAGCAAGAAACGTCTTTTTAAAAATGAAACAAATGTTTACGTCCCAAACACTCAATCTCAAAATCCGATACCGAATGCTGAAATGTTACGTTTACAGCACCTTACTATATGGAATGGAGGCCTGGACCTTCAAAATCAACTCACTCAGGCGTTTGGAAAGTTTTGAAATGTGGTTATTTCGAAGGATGCTGAAAGTCCCCTGGACAGCGCATATGAGCAACGAGCAGGTCCTACACAAGATGGGTACCGACAGAGAACTCTTAAAAATAATGAAAACACGGAAAACCTCATATTTTGGGACACATATACAGAAATGAGAAATACCAGCTACTGCAGCTTCTTATAGAGGGGAAGGTAGAAGGAAAAACGTGGTCCTGGTAGACGGCAGGCGTCCTGGTTGAAGAACATTCGTGAGTGGACTGGTTTGGATTCTCAATCTTTAATAAGAAAAGATTTTGCTGAGGTTATCGCCAACCTTCATTGAAGACGGCACGCAAAGAAGAAGATAGTTTTAGGCACGTGGCTGTTATAACAGAAAATATGTAAAATAAAATTAAAATTTTGCCTTGCTGATACAATAAAATTTTTTTGGTAATTAGTATTTTAAGCCAAGTGTTGCTGTAATTTTAGGTTAAAAATGGTCAAAATCAAAGTAATAGAATTCAATTTACTGCCTTGTCTATTTGCTTAATTGAACAGGAAGTTGCTGACTATATTATCACTATGGAAGCTCGTTTTTTTGGTTTTTTTTTTTGGCCTGGTCAGTAAAGATTTGCGAATTTGAATACGAAGCAGTTGAAAGAAACAACTTAGCCACAATTTTATTAAGGAAACCAGGATAGCAGGCTGAAAACGGGTCAGAGGCTTTTTGAAGTGAAATCCTTGAATATCGTTACGTACTCCAAAAAATGCTTCATTGACAAGGGCTCAAGCTTTTAATACACTCTATTTTACTGCATTAGCAAATATATTATACAAGTTTTACTTTCTACTTTCTTGTGGCCGCATTAGGTTTGACAACTGTGCAAAAGAAATCGCAAAAAATTTATGCTGGTAAAGGTCTCAACCAAGTTGGTGCACAAGTAATGCAGAGTGCGCTCTACATGTTACG
The DNA here is from genome assembly GCA_918026665.1 of Diabrotica balteata. Taxonomy (NCBI): domain Eukaryota; kingdom Metazoa; phylum Arthropoda; class Insecta; order Coleoptera; family Chrysomelidae; genus Diabrotica; species Diabrotica balteata. The sequence continues at coordinate 159,655,187 of OU898277.1, forward strand.
GTCGTATATGCAATGATTGTCATTAAAACATATGTTCTTTCTGGTTTGATTTTTCCTCGACAGAGAACGAAATATGAACTTATGATCGATGTACCGACTGGAACTGTACCCTTCGCTTAAGAAAAAGGATAGCTGACTTTCGGCATTTTCTATCTGTAGCTGCAACATGTTTTAAGGTAAAGAAAGGCTTCTAAAACCAACAACGTTTTGTTATTACTTAAAGGTTATAGTAGTCGTAAAAGTTTTGAAGCTTTCCAGTTTGCAAAAGAAAACGAAATTATTATGTTTTGTTTGTCTTGTTTACTGTTTTCATTACTTACTATTTAACTAGGAATAAGCCACAAATAAAGATAAAAATACGTTTATTGACGTTTAAAATTTCCACTTCGGAAATCGTTCTCAAAAAAATACAAACAGTAAATTTACTGTTTTTTATTTTGAGAACGATTTCCGAAGTGGAAATTGAAACGTCAATAATAATAACATAATAAAACAATAATAAATTAAATTACTATTTAACTGGGAATAAGCCACAATTAAAGATAAAAATACGTTTATTGACGTTTCAATTTCCACTTCAGAAATCGTTCTCAAAATAAAAACAGTATTTACTGTTTGTAATTTTGAGAACGATTTCCGAAGTGGAAATGAAACGTCAATAAACGTATTTTTATCTTTAATTGTGGCTTATTCCCAGTTAAGTAGTAATTAATTTATAATGCCACAAGAAAATAGCTTCAGAACAATATTGTTTTCATTACGTTCAAACTTTGGAAGCAGACCTTTCTCTGACGAGACGACAACGGACCATTAACAGGATTTTAGTAAATTATAAAACAGATTTTTAATTATCACTTCTTCTGCAAAATTTGAAACATTTCCATATTGAACTAATAACATATTGTACAATAAAATGTAAAATGTTATGTGGTCATATTTAAATCCTGCTAAAGTATACTAATAAAATGATTAAAAAGCTATTCTTTAAGGGGTCCCTCATAGGCACATTTCCCTTAACATCAACCATACTTTTAATATCTTTAAAAGTTTACAGTTTACTATTTCTCAAATGTACACGAAACAAAACAATGACAATGTATATTCACAACGAGCGATACTCAGTAGAATATTATAAAAAAGTAGCTACCAGTATTTATCTAAAATTCCCAAAATACTGTCGGTTATGACAAACTGTCAAAATATTGCTTCATGAAGGGCACTTCAGTCGATGCCTTTATTTGTAAACTAGGAAAAAGCTTTTAAACATTTTCTTACAAAATTTAAATACTACAAATGTCTCCTATTTTTAAATAACATTAGTCTTTTAATCAATTCAATAGTATATATCGTAAAGTAATTAATCCAAATACTACAAACTTAACCCTTTTTGCTCCAATGCCGCATGTATATGTTTTTTAAACAGTGGGTCTGTAAAACTCATTAAAAAAATTTATTGGTCATTAATTTGTTTATTCTTGTACCTTCGCAATAAGATACAACCAACTTATGTTTGTGTGCATATCAACGACATATTTCGTCAAAAGTATTTTTCTAGAGTTGTTACAGAAACATGTTCTTTAATGGAGTTACCGCATTACCTCCATTAATCTACTACCTCCAACGAATAACATTATTCCCTTAGAATATATTCCTTTTTAACTCGTATTTGGTCACCTACTATTAGAGTGTCGGTCGCTGAATTCGGAGGTATGAATACTTATAAATACCCCAAATGTACACTGTCAAATGTAACTGGATGGCTGGTGCCAATTACTGGATGTACCTATGTAAACCTGCCTTTATGTTAACTTGACAGCGTTGTTCGTTAAGGTACATTTACATGTATCCAGTAGCTGTCGCCAATCTCACTAGCATGTCAGTGCTTGACTAGAACAGCGCTGGACGGGCACGTTTATACCTATCCAGTAGCTGGCACCAGTATCACTGGCATGCCAGTTTCTACTTGGCGTTCCTACTTTGTGGTTTGTTGTACTTTTTACGGTACGCCAGCAACTGTAACGATGGGTTTACACTTGTCTAAAACCTCTGGTGCAGGATTAAAAGGAACGTGGACGAGGGCCACTGGCTTGAAAAATAGACCAGCTCCTTATTTCAGATAGCGCAGGACGCTGGCACAAAAAAGTGTTTACATGATGCCACTGCTATACCCAGCGCTGACGTGCCAGTAGGGCTGGCAACAAATACTGGATCCGTGTAAACCTGCCTTTATTTTGTTAGTTGTATAGGTATACGTATTTTATTAGTAATTTTAGTAAATATTTAATGGGAATTTTAGAAAATCCGTAAAAACCCAGGGCTCTTCGTCATTAATAAATAATCATTTATACAATAGTAACCAATAAAATCTATAACATATTGATATTCAATCATGTCAAACGAAAGTCACAAAGATAAAAAAACAAAATATTTTAATCAGATCAGATGTATATAATACAAAAATAAAGGAAAAAAAATGTATAAATCTTATACAGGTTTGTAAACGTTTTAAAAGATATATGAGGGATAGCTGATGTCAAATCCTTGAAGATGTACTGCTGATCTTGATTTTTTTTAACAATATTTATAACAATTGAGTAAATTCATTTTTTGCCTATAGTTTCTTGTACATTTTGGTGAAAAATGGTTCAAATAAAAGTTTTAGATCTTAAAAAGTTCTTTGGTTTTAAAAATATTTGGTGGGGTATTGACAATCACTCTGGCACTCTCTTTTCTTTTTATTTATAGATATTATTTTTTGAAATATTAAAAATTGTCTCAGGTGACAACACTAAGTATTAATATCAAAAAAAATTCCACCAACCTTCAGACTATAAAGTATGATAGAAATTATATAGTCAAAAATATAAAGAATGAGTGTCAACTTTCTAAGTAATTAAGTACAATATTAGTATGATCTTAGAGCCCTAAGTTTTAATTTTTATTGGGAAAATAGAATAAAACTGATGTCTACAACTATAAATAAATACTTTACCTTTACATATGTATAGTTATTCCTTAAGCTTGTTGTGATAACATGTTTATTACATAACAATCTAGAATGGAAGGCCAATGGAAAAAGCTTTAATCAGAGCTCTTCCAGAGTCGTACATACCAATAAATCCAAAGAAGAATCCTAGAGATATGATAAAATAGTCAAGAGCTACTCCTTTGGAATCCAATCCTTCCCGTTTTAATTTCAGATGAAAATAACAAGGCCATATAAAACTTAACATTGTACCTGTAAAACTGCCTATAAAGCCCATTAAAATTGAAAAGTGTGGGATAAAGCATGCCATCAAAATTGTAAATACAACTACTCCTACCCTCCAAGCCAGGCCCCAGACCTTCAATTCGCCATCTACCGCCCAAATAGAATTAAATGGAGTTTTTGGTTTACCTGGAAAAACAAAAATAATAAAGTTCGTAAAATAATAATATAATTAAATACACTGCTCAACAATTGATAAGGATCATTATTATTATTTCAAATATTTTAAAAGTTTGTTGACGTCGTAGTATCTTTTCGTTCGTTATAGTCAGAAAATATACATATTTTTTTAAATACAAATAATCAATAGTAAAAAGAAATATTTTCACAAAAAAAAAACAATTTAATGTTTAGACAAAAAATAAACTTCTTACTATATTAAGCACACTCATAGAGTATACTTTCATAAGTGAAAATATTGTTCTGCAGCTTTCGGGTTCAAAACAATGTGTCAGACAGAAAACCGATATTTACCTATATTTACAAAACAATTTATTTGATAGTGATATATTGCCAATAATTGCTGATGGGACCAATCAAAAATGGAAGCAGAAAAGCAGAAGTTCAGTCGCGATCGAGATATATACACAACAAACATTTATGAAATTGGTGCCTGTCCAATATCAAATCTTCAGAATTCATATCCGAAATTGGACAGTATAATTTTATCACCCAGTAGACCGAATGAATTTATTTGTTATTAAATACACACACGTAGTTTATTAGGTTACATACGGATTTGGTCAATTATCAACAATATAATTTGGACATCAGTCAAAAGTGCTGACAAAGTTAAACAATTTACATAAATTAGACACACATATCACGCAAGGCCCGCGAATATATTGATCCAATTAAAACTTATATAAAACTAATATCTCTTGCCTAGAGAAGCATTCAATCAATATTCACTCAACAAACTTGATAGTCTTCAGCGATCAACTGCAACAGTCTCTACTCAAAGTAATCCCGGGTCAACACCCATAGTGCTCTATGGGTGTTGACCCATAGAGCACTATGGGTCAACACCCATACCCACACTTACTCTCTCATCAATAAACTCTGCTACTATTATTTGGTGTTTCCATTACAACTGAACGAACATCTCCACTGAGCCAACGAAGGGAATTTGTTCAGTGCCCTTTTAGGTCTCTTATATCTTGCAGTATATAAACATTTTGCTATGTTGTAAGGAAGAAGCAATTGAGTTCTATTGGAACATCAACAGTATTAAAAAATTTATTAAAAATCCTTTGTAAAAGGTATATATTAAGAACCCAAACGGGCTAAGTTAAACAGACAAAACGTTTTCGGAATCCATATTCCATCATCAGTGTCTAGAAGTACATGAATGTAGCCACTAAATATATGGGTAAAAACCCGTTAACAAATAATTAATTATATTTAGTTTACAAAATTTTTTATAATGATTTAAGATGTTAAAGTTACCGTTGGATTAGGTAACATCGCCATGTTACCTAATCCAAGATAGAGAGATAGATTAATGAAGAAAAAATCATGGATGACAGATGAAATCCTAAAACTAATGGGCGAGAGAAGAGAAGCCAAAAATGAATCAGACAAATATAAAACCAAAAATATATTAATAAGAACAAAAATCAGAGAAACAAAAAAAAACAAGGGAATTATGCGAAGAAATTGAGACTCTGTAGTCAAAATACGATAGTCACAATGTATATGGGAAAGTCAAATAACTCACAGATGGACACAGAAAGGCAGAAAGGAAATATAACTGATTCTAATGGAAACATCATCTTGGAAAAACAGAGTAAAATAAGAACGTGGAAAGAATATCTAAAAAAACTATTTGAAGACCAAAGATATAACACCTTTGAGCTAAAAGAAGAAGTAAATGATAGACCAAGAATATTACAGCAGCAAGTTTATTCCGCAATAACACAGTTAACAGATGGCAAAGCGGCAGGCCCTGATAATATACAAGCAGAACTACTCAAACTAATGGACAACGAATCAATAGCAATAAAAGCAAAGATATTCAACAACATATACAACTCTGGACAAATAACAACAAAATGGCTAAAATCTAAGTTTATTGTACTTCCAAAAAACCAGGAGCCAAAAAATACGAAGATTATCCGAAGAGGTCCAGAAGAAGAACATCTTGGTTAAAGAACCTCAGAATCTGGTTCAATACAACATCTGTACAGCTTTTCCGCGCTGTTGTAGATATGATGAAGATGGCCATGATGATCGCCAACATTCGTAACGCATAGGCACATCAAGAAGAAGAAATTATCTTGCATGTGTAAAAAAGGCAAGCCACCTTAATACAACAGACTTGTGGAAAACGGACGGGCCCAGGTATAGAGGTTTTCCGACTGATAATGAAAATCGCGAGATTCAGAAATTTACCAAGGTGAATGAGAACTGATGATATCAGTACAAGCATGATAGAGTTAGTTTGGATAAATTACGCCAATAAAAGATCTTATTACCAAGTGGAACGAAAATCAGAAAAAATGTTTCTCTCATTCACAATACGTAACCGTGGACGAAAAGTTGGAGACTTTTAAAGGAACAGTGCTCATTTCGTCAGTACGTACCCAGCAAACCCAATAGATACGGTATAAAAATATTTGCACTATCTTATGCGAAGTTATTACCAAATGCAGGACAATCATTCAATATTGCAGAAGATCGAGAAGCCTTCGCAATGGTGATCGCCAACGTCGGATAATTCTGATCTGGCACGCGAAGAAGAAGAAGAACATGTAAGTATACATTGGTAAAAACGAGGTGGGTGGTCCATATTATCTAGGCAGTAGTACCAAGGTAGTGACGGAACAGGCCTGTCAACATCTCTATGGGTCTAAGAGAAATGTTACCACCGACAATTGGTACACCAGCATTGATCTTGGTGTAAGCTTAAAGGAAAATGATCTAACTCTCTTGGGAACAATAAAAGTTAATAGAAGAGAAATTCCTACATATTTCTCTAACAATTAAGGATGATCTATTGGCTCTAGTACATTTGGGTTTGGTTCAAGAGAAACACTAGCGTCACATAAACAAAAAAAAACAAAAACGTTCTGTTATATTCCACTATGCACCATGGGGACGACGTTGATCCTGTAACTGGAAAACCGGAAATCATATTGACATATAACAGCACAATAAACAGTGTTGATACCGTAGATAAATTATGCGCACAATATGATGTGGCAAGCTGTATTAGAAGATTTTCTATGGTTGTTTTGTGCAGCTTTTTAAATGTTACAGCAATAAAATCGTTTGTTATTTACAATTGTAAAATTCCAAATTCCGCAAAGACTTGACGAGAACTTTTTTAGCATTTAGTCTTATGTACAACCACCAGAGGAATCGTAGCCAAAATGTCTACCCAAGACAATAAGCATTCGACTAAAGGAAATCTCTTATTTGGATGAAGATGTCGTGCCAGTTCAAAGAATTCCAGGATCAATTGGGAGGTGTGGTGACTGTGGATGGAAAAAGAATCGAAAAACGAAATATTTTTGTTCGATTTGTAAAAAGTACCTTTGTTTGAAACGTGTAAATCCAATTTGAAATGACTGTAACACTATTCCGGCTTAATTTTATTATGTTTTGTATGATAAGTCTTAGGGAAATAATGTTTGATTTTTGTTTAAGACAGTTCTTGAAGACTGATATGTGACGTTCTAATTTCAAATTCATTGTAATTTGTTTAGTAAAAATGAGAATGCATCAAACTATTACAAAAATTGTGGACTATTTTTTGTGTTACGTAAATAAACCTTTTAGATAAATAAAAGATGCCAATGATAATAAATTATTTTAAAAAAACTACAAAAAATAGTACAATAACAACAATTTTATTAAAATTTAAACAAAATGCATCCAGAGGACTATTGTAATCATTATTACAGATTACAAATAAATGGGATGTTAAATGCTTACCTCTAAAAAATGATCGTTCTAGCAATTCACAAGCTGCATAATACGGAAGTGGATAACTCAAAAGTGCTTTAATAACAAGGCAGATGTTAACAAGTCCTTTAAATCCAGCAGAAGGTAAGTTATTTGTTATAACTTGTTGAGTATCATTTTGAAACGTTAAAAAACATAAATATCCAAATAGTGATTTAAATACAGCAGCCCATACGTGAGACCAATCCAACATCCATTGAAACTTGCTCGGGTCTTCCATGTTACCTTCTAGTGTAGGGAGGAAAATTTGCGATGTATACGAAAAAACAATAACTCCGAGATTTATGGGGAAGTTTTCCCAGTCAACTGACCATTTAACTTTCCTCCAGCCCCAATCACCGATGTACAGAAGACAATATCCAAGGATGATGGCGTTAATGAGAATGTGGGACATTGTGCACCAAAAAGATAAAACACTTACGCTTTTTAGTGATTTAAGGAAACCTGTAATAAAAAAACGTTATTCTTATTAATAGTTTAGAGTACGCCACTGTATTATAATTTCCTTCATTATATTCACTTAACTTTATGCTTTATTAGATATGTTAAATTACAGATATTAAACCAAAGTAATTGAGCAATTTCTGCTTACCTAAAGGGATCAGAAAAATTCCAACGAGCATCATCCAAGATCGAGTATCTATATCCCCATCAGGAAAAGTCCCTATCATCAAGTCGCCACAAACAACCACGTACAGAATGCACGTCATAAGAAGTTCGATAATCTGGGCTATACTGACAATTTTACTACCATATTTTTTGCCAAAACACTCTTTTGCGATAGCCACGTACGAATCTCTAACTCTGATTTGCTTGCCTGTTTGTACGTCAAATTCATAAAGACATTCAACAAGTATTTTGCCGGTATAGCAACAAATGTATGCTACACCAATCATTGCTGCGATGGCCCAGTATCCACCTTTAAGAACGGCGAAAGGCAGAGATACGATGAACATACCCTGAAAATACAAAAAGTTGACATTACAATAAGCAAACATTTCATTTTACATCTGTTTTAAATAAATTAATTATAGCATTAATAATTAAAAGCGCAATACTGTTCAAGCAATATAAATGATTGTTAAAAGCATTGCAAGTGAAAATGTTAAAAGCATTGACAGAATGCCAAATACACATCGCTACACGATAATCAAATATATCTACCAAAATGCCACAGCTAGTGTTTGATTTTGGTAGATTATCTGAACACGAAAGAAATAAATTCTGTATAAAGCGAGGAGTACGGCAAGCTCAGTCATTTGAGATTTGCAGATGACATCGTCTTTATAGCCGATCGTATGGATGATGCAATAATAATGTTTGAAAAATTATATCATGTTTCCTTAGAGGTCGGACTAAAGATTAAGTGAACAAGACAAATCATAACATCTACAATCTATAATCATAACTTATACAAAACCTATAAAAATAGGCAGCGGAATAAGACAAGGTGATTCATTGAGCCCCATGCTCTTCAATTTGATCATGGATGAAATCATCAAAATCGTTAACAAAGGAACAGGATACAGAATGGGAAATAAAGAAATCAAAATAGTCTGTTACCAAGACGACGCAATATTGAGAGCCCAAGATGAAGATTGTCTGCAAAAACTGGTCCACAGATTTAACATAAGAGCAAAATAAGTTAATATGACAACCTCATCTCAAAAAACTAAAACAATAGTAGTCAGCAAAGAACCAACCAGATGTAAAATAGAAATTGATGGCATCAGTATTGAACAAGTAATTGAAATGCAATACACTGTCCAGCTTTGGGGACCTGGACAAAGAAGTGAGAAATCAAGTACAAAAAGCAAATAGACTGGAAGAATGCCTTAATAACACTATATGGCGAAACAGACACATTAACGCTGAGATTAAATCAAGAATTTATAAAGCCAGTGTAAGGCCAATAATGACATATGCCTCAGAAACAAGACCTAATACAGCCACAATGCAAAGACTACTGGAAACGGACGAGATGAAAGTACTGAGAAGAATTACAGGAAATAACCTGGGAGATCGAAAGAGTAGTGAAGGCATTAGAAGAAAATGTAACGTATATATAATAACAGATTGATTACGGCTGTCGCCGCTTCTCCGCCCCCCAATTTTCATCTTTTTCTGTCATATGCAGTTGCCTCTTCTAAGTCTCTTGTCGCCATTGATTCATCAATATCGTTGCGCCAACTTCTCCGTGGTCGTCCTCTCTTTCTTCTTTCAGGAGGGATCCATTTCAGTACTCTTCTAGGGCATCCGTACTCTGGCATTCTTTTAACATGTCCGAACCAGAATAATTGTTTTCTTTCTATGTTATCATTGATATTTCGCTCCATTTTCATTTCGTTTCTTATTTATTCGTTTCTAATTCTCTCCATTTCTGTCGTCATAAGTTTATTTCTATTTGCTTTGGTGACAACCCATACTTCCGAACCTTAAAGTGTAATAGTTTGGACTATAGTACCGGAAATGTGATGGTCATCCGCAAAGAAAAGTGTATATACTTAGCGTGTTTTCTTCCACCGTTATTCCCATGTTTCTATATTTTTTTACCCATTTCACTAAGGATCTGTCCAAATGGATTTTAAATAAGGTGGGTGACAGACAGCAGCCTTGTCTTAGTCCCTTTGTTGTTTGAAAAGGAGAGGTGATTTCTTGTCCCATATGTGGGACAAGTAGTGTCCCACAAAATGTAACGTACAGCATATAAATAAATGGACACAAAATAGAACAAAGAATGGAATATCCACATAAGCAGAATGGAGGAGACCCGTGTCGTCAAAATAGAAAGAGATAAGTCACCAATCGGTAGAAGAATTATCGGACGACCGCGCAAAAAATGAAGTGACAAGCTTTCATAGAGGTATAAATCCGCCAATGAACAAGCAGAATTGTTTATAAAGAGCAAGAAGAAGAAGAACAAGAGCTAACACTCGGTTTAGGTTGCCTAAATGGCGCATATATACGTGAAGGTCTGCGAAAAATAAAGAGGTATAAGAAACCAACTCCATTATATTGTAATCAATAGATTATTAAGAAACAGCATCCTGAGCCTAAAGGACTCAATACTCAATACTTATGTCTACTTACAAATATTGAATATATTTTTAAAATTTGAAGAAAACTCAAAATATCTCTGAAATTAATGAGTTCTAGTATAGAAAATATGTACTATATAAAAATGAAAAAGTATTATATCATCAACAAAATATTTTAAAAAAATATAGGATGATCTATTTATAAATATTGAGAAAATCGTAATTTTGTGTTGTAGTTCACCCTGTATACAAACTTTTGTCAATGATTTCAATTAAGCTTAATTTGAAAACTAAAACATATTGTTTACTTTATTATGTAAAATAAATCATTGTTTATGCATTACTTCCTTATATAATGGAGTTGATTTCATAGGTATTTCGAAATAAAAATGGTCATAACTTCATAACTTGTTAAATACTCTGTAAAGTACTGTAAAACCCAATACTATAAGAACAAAAATTATGAGAAGAGTACAAAATTAAAAAATATATATAGGGTGTCCCTTTTAAAAAATTATATGTTTGCTATACCACGTAGTTATTAATCACCCTGTATAATTCCAATTATGTTTCAAGTATGGAGAATATCACGGCATATATTTTCTAAATAAGTTTCTTGGATGTTCTATACCATAATGGAATTATGACTCACCCTGTATGCAATTTTGTAATTTTTGTGCATTTTTAGAAAAGGTATTAATAGCTTTAAAAAGAATCAACTTTTGAAGCAATTTTAACAATAATTTATCTATTAATTTTAAAAGCAAAAAAACAAAATTAATTGATTTTCTAGGCTTTTTCATTAAAATTATCAAATAGCAAACTTCCATTGTTTATATATACTGGTTAAAAGTAAAAAATGACGTTTAATATATTGCATATTTTGTTTATTGCATATTTTTATCAGCAAATTTATCAAAACCAGTTGTTAGATATCTGTATAAGAGTGTTTTGTAAAAATTGTTACTTCCCTGGTCAATTTAAATGATATATGGTATTTAAAAAATGAAAACAGATATAAAAAAACAAATTACGGAAGTAAATATAATATTAAAATAAACATAAGCATCCACATGGAGTACTAACGTTATTATGATAGATATTGTGAAATAAGATAAATTACTTTTTATAAGCAATAATGAACATTAAGACATTCTTATTCGTATAGACATTAGTCACCTGTATTGCATTAGTAACATTCCATGCTGCCTGATACTCATTGATTTTAGACACTGTTCTTCCTTCCACAAAATCGGACCCTTCAGAAAAATCAACAGATGACATTCTACTTTGTTGCCTTTGATATGCATTACTAAAATTGCTATCTTCTTGTTGACAGTTATTAATATCATTACTGAGGAACGGATTAGTTCCTTTCATATTCATATTACTCATCTCATGATGTTCGTCAACACCTCCATGATTGACTTGATTTTGATTAGGAACTTGGGCAAAATGGACCCTTTCTCTTTCCGATTCGGAAGGCTCGTCGGGTAATCTGTTAGACGGCAAAATTTGTCTTCGAAGCTGATTAGCTACGTTTACGGCAGCGGAGAGTGGAGGAAGACGGATTTGTCCTAGTCGGTTCATTTTTTATACGTGTGTGTGATACACTTGATTCTCCAGACGGCGGAAAGAAAATCAATATCTGGCCACTGTACACAAAATCTTATTTACAAATTTTATCACCCACTAAAATCACCGTGCGACTAAAACAATGAGTCATTGCCGTTCTCAAACGAAAATTCGACAGAAAGATAATTTAGTTGTGAGAATAAGAATGCTGGTCCATCGCAGCATCTCGATTACGTATTTGACATGGCAACAGATTTACAATAGGAACAGCGCAGCTGCGTGAGAAGTATCCCTTTGGAAGAAGGGGATGATAAATCGTCATTCCAGTAAAAATACACACAGGGTGATGTATAGAAAATTAAGATATATTTTATTGAAATATTCTCTTAGAAATTTGAAAACGTGTTAATTCAATATTAAGTTATAAAAATATTCTAAAGGTATACCAATACAGGGCGAGTCATAAATAATGCACCAATTTTCTTAGTTATAAAAATATATTTTCGTAAAAGTAAAAAAAGGTATATCTACTTGTTTGACTTTTAAAATAACTATTTTCGAGATTTTTTAACATTATTAAATCACTTACACAGATGATGCGCTACCGCCCGGCATTGTATTTTTCAATAAATTCTAATAAAATTTCTAATAAATATTAGACAAATAAAGAATTAAGGTATAGATGAAAAAGGCCAAGGAAAAGTGATTAACGGATCAATCTATAGAAATAGAAGAGTATGACAGAAAATAGGACAGGTTTAATATGCATAAAAAAATAAAAGAACCAACAAATACCAAAAAGCGAGCACACTATGAGATGACATCAAAGATAAACTAAGATTTTGACAAGAATACATAATGATACTATTCGACGATGATAGATATAGATCCAGATCAGATACCAACTGAGCTAATTAAATGCATTGATGAAGAAACACTGCATACAGTTTTAGATCTGTTCAAAGTATATACAACAGCAGTAATACCCGAAGATTGGTTGCTGTCCACGTTTGTAACACTACGAAAGTCAGTACGTGCGACAGAATGCTCCCAGTACAGAACAATTTCCTTAATAAGCCACACACTTAAGATTATTCTTAAAATATTACATAGAAGACAAAAAAATAGAAGAATATATAGATGACACCCAGTTTCGATTCAGATGAGGACTAAGAACGAGAGAGGCTTTGTTCGCTTTTAACGTTCTAGGGCAAAGACGACTAGATATGAACCAGGATCTCTTTGTCTGCTTTATAGATTATCAAAAGAGTTTTAATAAAGTACACCAGACATTCGTAAAACTGTTAAAAGAAAAGAATGTGGATTGTCGAGATATATGGGTTATTCTCAATCTGCACTGGAATCAAAAAGCAAAGGTTAGAATCGAAAATGTCAATACAGAAACTATAGATATCTAAAGAGGTATTAGACAGGGTTGCGTGCTGTCCCCATTATTATTAAGAAGAAAGAAGATATTAACATCGTCCTAGGAGATTTTAATGCTAAAATAGGAAGAGGGAAATTCCAAAATATCGTAGGAGAATACGGACTAGGAGAACGAAATGAAAGAGGAGACAGACTATTAGAGTTTTGCCAGCAACACAATATGATAGTAACAAACACTTGGTTTAAGTTACCTCAACGTAGGTTATACACCTGGACTTCCCCGCTACACACAAAAGAAAGAATAATAAGAAATCAAATAGATTATGTTTTAATCAACCAACGATTTCGTAACTCCATTACAAGTACAAAAACATATCCTAGTGCTGATGCAAATTCCGACCACAACCCTGTAGTAGCAAATATTCGCACAAGAATTAAAGTAATAAAAAATGCAAAGCCGAAGAACAAACCTAATATGGAACTACTAAAAGATGTACAGATTAAAGATAAAACCACTGTAAAACTAAATGAAAAACTCTCAGAAATAGACCGAACCCAAATCAATATCCAAAATATAAATACAACTTGGCAACAAATAAAATCCATCCTCGTCAATTCTGCAAGGGAAGAAATTCCAAATACACGATTAATGGCAAAAAAAGACTGGATGACACCAGCTATTCTAAAGATGATAGACGAAAGGAGGAAATACAAAAATAAGAACACAAGCGATTACAAACGATTAAATACAGAAATAAGAAGGAAAATAAAAGAATCAAAAGAGAAATGGCTCGAAGAAAAATGTAAAGAAATAGAAGAATTAGAACATAGACATGATTACTTTAATATGTACAAGAAGGTGAAAGAATTTTCATTCATCCGCAAAAAACAACATTGCCCACTGGTAAATAACAACGGAGAGTTAATTCATAACACCAAAGATAAAATAGAAGAATGGGAAAAATTTATACAACAGCTGTTCCGAGATGAAAGAATAGACATTACAATAAATAATGTTACTGAAAGCCCACCAATTCTAAAAGTCGAAGTGGAATATGCCATTAAACAATTAAAGACCAATAAAAGCCCTGGACCTGATGAAGTTTATCCTGAAATACTTAAATTGATCGAAAGTAATAACATTGATTTGTTAGTAATTTTGTTTAATACAATCTACGATACTGGGGAAATACCAGAGGAATGGTTAGAATCTATTTTTATTCCCATTCCAAAACAAGCTAACTCCAGGCGATGCGCAGATTTTAGATTAATAAGTCTTATGAGCCAAATGCTTAAAATTCTATTAAAAATACTTCACAATAGGGTATACAAAAGGTGTGAAAAAGAAGTTGGATACGATCAATTTGGATTCAGAGCCGGAATGGGGACCAGAGAGGCCTTGTTTTCATTACAAGTACTGCTGCAGAAGTGTTACGACCAACAAAAGGATGTCTTTCTATGTTTTGTAGACTTTGAAAAGGCATTTGATCGCGTAAACCATAATAAAATGTTAAATTCCTTGCAGAGCATCAACTTGGATAGTAAAGATCTCCGATTAATTAAGAACTTATATTGGAGGCAGAGTGCCAAGATTAGGATCGACGATCATACATCTAGAAATATTAGTATAAATAAAGGAGTAAGGCAAGGATGCATACTATCCCCTATGCTGTTCAATCTTTACTCGGAACTACTATTCAAGCAAGCCTTGGAAAACCTTTCCACAGGAATAAAAATTAATGGAGAACCAATATCTAGCATAAGATATGCAGATGACACTGTCCTACTGGCTGATACAGACACAAACTTACAGAGGGTTATAGACCACCTTAAGGATGCTTGTCGAGAGTTTGGAATGAAGATCAACGAAAAAAAAAACAAAAGTAATGGTGATCCAAAGAAAACAGAATATCCCCTTACCTATAAAAATAAATGGGAATATTTTAGAACAGGTAAACCAATACAAATACCTTGGCTGTTGGATTAATTGCAAGCTGGACCCAGAACAAGAAATTAAAGCGAGAATTGCTCAAGCTAGGGATAGTTTCTTTAAGATGCGCGTTCTATTCTGCGATACACATATAAATATTAAATTGAGATTAAAACTTGTAAAATGTTTTATCTGGTCTGTTCTTCTCTACGGAGTCGAAACATGGACTTTAAAAATAAAGAGCCTGAATAGAATCGAGGCATTTGAAATGTGGGTGTACCGTAGAATTTTAAAAATTCCTTGGACAGCACGAAAAACAAATGAAGAAGTACTAGCTAGACTCAATTTAGAAAAAGAACTATTGAGAACAGTCAAAAGAAGAAAAACCAGTTATTTAGGGCATTTGTTGCGCAACGAGAAATACTACATCCCTCAGTTGATAATAAAAGGCAAAATAGAAGGAAAGCGAGGAATTGGAAGAAAAAAATTGTCCTGGTTACGTAATATCAGAAACTGGACAGGACTTGGATTTGAGGAACTCTTAAGAACAGCTGAAGATAGACAAACGTTTGCCACCATAACCGCTAACCTCCATTGATGGAGACGGTACTTGAAGAAGAAGTACAGCGAAGCTATTTTAAGTAAGCAATATCAGAGGAACAACAGGGTACATCAATAAACGGAAAAATCTTGAACATTAGGCCACAATACCAGAGGTGCAAAATATGAGATGTTAAGGCCATTATGCAAGGTAAAATCGAGAGTAAAAGATCCATAGAAAGGCGAAGAATTTCCTGGCTAAGAAACCTAAAATTGTATAGTTACTGCTCAGAAGATTTTTTCAGAGCAGCTGCCAATAAGGTACGGATAACTGTGATGATAGCCAGCCTCCGATAGGAGAAGGAAGTACAAGAAGAAGAAGAATACATATTAGAATTGCTTAAAAAACATTTAAAATATTAAAATATGTGCTTCTATAAAAGGGCTTTACTCATAAAACATAGTATCGAAATGATACAGACTATTGCAAAACGTTTTCAACAAAGTTACCACCACCTCCCATCCATATCTTTAACGGTTTACTTAAAGACTATTTTACTTTAAAAAATGTTATGTTATAAGTTATTATTATTTAATATAAGGATTATTTATTATAAGGACAAGTCCCTAGTATGCCTAAAAACTAAGAAATTTCATTATTAACCTACTAGTAAATTACAAAATTACAAAAAAAAATAATAAAATGACCATTTTTGGTTTAAAAGAAAACCAATATTTTAACTATAATATAAAAGAGGCAAGTCTTTTTTAAATGAGTTGGTAGAGTGAGCAGAGACAATGTTATCATTAAGGTTATTATAACACTCAAAAACTCTATTTGGTAGAAAGTTCTGTCTTGATTGTGTAGAAAAGTTCTCTTTACTAAGTTTATACTGATAATCTCTGAGGATTTTATCTTGATTTATAGTAAACATTTCATCGAGATTTCCAAAATTAAATTTTAATATTTTAAATGTTGGAATTAAGTCTCCACATTGTCGGCAAAGTTCGAAAAAAGTTAGGTTTAGCTATACTGTCTTTCTGAATAAGAAGGTATTCTCGGTCCCAAGGAATTCGAGTGGATTTTCTTTGAAAGTTTTTCAAGAAAGGCTCGTCTCGAACCAAATCAGGATACCACGTTGGTCCTGCTTATTCAAGTATGATTCTTACGCAAAGAGTGTAAAATTTACAGAATGACTGCATTGAAACTCTCGAAAAATACATCCGAATAAGATTTAGTCTGGAGTTCGCACGTTTACAAATAGAAGTTATATGCTCGAACCAAGTTAAGCTGCTGTTTACGATAACACCAAGGTTGTTATACGAAAACACAGAATCTAATAGTTGCCCGATAACAAAGTACGGCACAAGAGGGTTATTTTTACCAATTCTAAGCACTACACATTTTTTCGCATTCAAGGGTAATAACCACTGGGAACATCAAGTAAAAATAGCGTCCAAATCCATGTGGAGAGTTAGTTGGTTTGTGATTGGATTGGCATATATTTTTGTGTCATCAGCGTAGCATATTTTACTTGAAACGTAATAAGGAATATCGCTGGTATATACCATAAAAAGCAGAGGTCCAAGGACAGAACCCTGAGATACTCCACTTTCCACTAACCTTGCCTATGTAAAAGATTAGACAATTCTAACTTTGTAATGTCGATCTGTTAGGAAATCATCTATCCAACAAAGTAAAGTACCGCGAACTCCGAAATGTTTTACCTTATGTAGAGGCCTGCATTTAGGAACATGGTCAAGGCTTTAGAGAAATCAACAAACGAAAAGAGAAAGAGAAACGAGAAAGATAAACAACGTTGACCTGCTTTAAACTGTCAAGACATGACGTCCAGTCGTTAACACAATGTAGGAGATTGGTTAGAGTAGAGCGACCAGAGACAAATCCATGTTGTTATTTTAGAATAACATGTTCCTGAAGAAAGAATTTGGTCATCTCCTCAAAAATAATGGCTTCCATGACTTTGCCAACTACTGACAGCCAGCTAATCGGACGATAATTGTTAGGGTCGAGTTTGTTGCTTTTTTTAAAAATAGGAGTGACTTTGCATGTTTTTAACAGTTTTGGTATTAAGCCATCTGAACCAGGTGAAGCAGCTGTGCGAAGTTTAATTAAGTATTGTTGGACATGATCCACTGTGAATTCAACTTGCTGTAAGGATGCGCCGACACGATTACAGTTAATAGCAAGTAGATGGCCATCATTCGATTCTTTAGTAAAAACCTATGAAAATGCTAAAGAGAAAGTTCCAGAAGATTCATTTTCAGAAGAGCATAAAGTCTGGTTAAGTTTTTGAAGTAGAGGGATGGAAACTTTAGACGCCAAGGAGGAACGTATGTATTTATAGACTTTTTTAACATTACCACTTTCAATAACATTTGTTTTAAAATTGTGTCTTTGAGATTTAAGAGATGTTTGTAATTTATTTGAAAATCTTCGATGGCTTTGGACATCACTGAGAGGTCCGGTGTGTTTAAATTTCTGCCATAGATGTCGTTTGTGATTAATTTGTTTTATTTCTGTTCGATTTATCCAGGGTTTAAAGTTGTTCTTATAAATCTTATGGAAGGTGGTATTTGTAAAAATTATATTGTGGACGATATCGAGAAATGCAGTCCACATTAATGAGGGGTCGTTTAAGTCTGCAAAAAATAAATGCCAGTCGATTTGAAAGAGTTCAGTGTTAACTTCAGAAAAGTCGGTAGTAGCATATGTTACAATAATATTTTTGCGGGGTAATATTTGATTGAACTGGATGTGAGCCGTTATAATTGCATGATCTGACTTTCTTATAGAAGAACTGACGTCGAGATATGAAATCAGCGTCATTAAAAAGCACGAGATCTAAAGTAGAAAGTTGATTATTAATTTTAAATCTTGTAGGTTATGTGATGAGTTGTATCAGCTTCGAATTCATAGTCTAAAAACAAATGCGATATTAAGTAATGTTCTACTGGTCGTTGGTAATCACTCTGACGAATTTTTTGCGGTTTTCAGCTACTCTTAATAAGTAAAAGTGTTTCATTCGGTCCACTGTCATATTTCGTTGGGCCAAGACGTCTTTATTTGTTCTATACCTTTCTTTCCTATGATCATTACAAATTTCACAAGATTCTAAGCAATTAAGTAGATTTAATGATTTGGACCATTCGGTGGTTTACGGCTCGTAATGGACCTCGGGGGCAGCGTGAGGACATGTCATCAGATGAGCTATATGTCATTGTATTTGTCCTCCTCCTCAGTTCTAATCCCTTTTGGGATGTGGTGACACCATCAAGCCTTTACAGTTTTTCCACGATTTCCCTCCATCCTTCTCTGTCCTGGGCTATTTGTTCGACTTTATGTAACCCTTGGTTAATCAATATTTTTGTTTGATTTACCCAACGGCTTGGAGATCTTCATCTAGGTCTATTTCCTTCAACTCTGCCCTTGACTATCAGTTTTTCATCGTACCTGTTCTTCTAGCAATGTGTCCAAAATACTGCAAATATCTTTGTTGTATTTGCTTAAGCAATCTATCCTTTACTTTAGAACACCGAGGCAGACCACCAGAAAGATGGATGGACGACTTAAGAAAAACAGTCGGAAATTGGATACAGAAGGCGCAAGATAGAGAACAGTGGAAGAACATGGAGGAGACCTATATCCAACAGTGGATGCAAGAGGTTGAGGAATGATGATGATGATAATGATGATGATCCTTTACTTTAAGTTGTTCTAATATCGATACGTTAGTGCGATGATCAATCCAGGATATTCTCAACATGCGGCGGTATACCCACATTTCAAAAGCGTCCAGTTTATTTTTATCCGCTTTCTTTAAGGTCCACGTTTCGGATGCTATGTGGCTACGAGAAAAATGAGCTCCCTTACCAACCTTAGTTTTGTGTGTATTGTTATACTAGAATTGTTAATAGTCAAACTTTTACGTATCTCTTTGTCACACTCTCCGTCATTTGTTATTAGGGACCCCAGGTATATAAAACTATCTACTACCTCAAAGCCCCCAATTTCTTTAATGTGTTGAAGATTATTCCGAGCTATGTCTACTATCTTGATCTTTGTCTTACTCTTATTTAGCTTTAGTCCATATGTTTTTTTTCCTCCAGACATCTCATTATGTCTTCCATTTTATTTTGATTTGCCGCGATTATTAAAGTGTCATCAGCATATCTCAAGTTATTGATTTTTTGACCTCCTACTGATATTCCGCCCTTCCATCCATCTAGTGCCTTTCGCATAATGTGTTCGCTGTAGATATTAAATAGAGTTTGCGAGATTATGCATTCCTGCCTGACATCTGCCTCTGTTCTGAAGTGATCGGAATGGGCGTTGTTTATTTTTACTGTGCACTTATTATTTTCATATAGACTTCTACTTAGTTGAATTAAGTGGTGGGGTATTTCCTTTTCCGCTTGTATAGACCATAGCTGCTGCCATTTGACTTTATCGAAGGCCTTTGTGTAATCCACAAAGCACATAAGCATAGGAGTATTGAATTCACGAGTTTTCTCGATTGGCTGTTTGACATTAAGGATGTGTTCTCTTGTGTCTTTTCCTGGGACAAATCCCGCTTGTTCTTCTGATATCTGAGGCAATAGAAAAGCTGTTAGTCTTTTTTCAGTCTCTTTTAAAACTTCTGCGGTGATCTAGTCTGCGCCAGGAGATTTTCTATTTTTTTAACTTTTTGATTGCTTTTTTCTACCTCTGACTTTAGAATGTTTAGTTATCTCTCTGCAGTGAACTCATCGTGATTTGCATTCTGGGGATCATCTGCATATAGACTTTGACAATATTTTCTCCATACATCAACAATCCCTTTTTCATCATTTTTAATATATTGGTTTTGTTTTGATCCATTATGTGTGATTGGGTTAAATTCCCTGGATGGATATCGGACTTTGTTATATAGTTCATGTGATTCATACCGGTTTGCATGTCTCTCTAGTTCTTCGCATTCTTCATTTATATGTTTATTTTTATCATCCTTACATGCTCTTTTAATTTCTCTATTTAATCTTGCTAATTCGTTTTTATTGCTGTGTACATTGAACTCGTACCTATATAAAATTTCATAAATATCGTCTTTTCCGTTTCAAAGATATTTACTTGGTTCCATGCTCAACCCTGTATCTATATATTTTGTATGTTCCTATTTCTCCTAATTTAACTCGTAAATATATTTTTATTCCTTATAAAGTGCTACTCACTTTATCAAGAATCAAATTAATAGAATTTTCAAACAAGATAAGTAATTGTTTTTCTGTTTAGTATATAAGATATCAATAATCTATAGAATAAGAATAAAAGAAAAGTAATCTTTGTTTTAGCAGCCCTACTATAAAGCTTCCAATGGCCATCCTTGCCCACATACTATTATGAATGATTTTAATAGAAGCTTTGTTCGGTTCTTCAAGAATCCAGTTCCGAATCGTCGGCGTCGGAGTAGGCCAAATCAAGAATGAGTAGCCGATTCGAATTTACTTCGAATCAATTATTTGGATAACTGTATGGGGCCGCTGCATTGACGGTTCCTTGCGAACCAAAACAAGCCAACAAAAAATGTCTTCTGACTCTTCTGGCTGAATGTAGTCACAAAACTTACTCCTGACCAGGTATGTTCGGCCATCTTGCGACTGAATTGCCGAAATTAATAATAATAACAATGATGAAACGTAAATATTACTAAACGTAAAAATAGTGAATCATCTCATTGATAATTATTCAGAAAATAAGTGTGCATTTTAAAATTGGTTATTGGCTATGTAGTTTGTTTTTGTGATCGTAAGATATGTGTAGTCGGTTTTATTTCCTTATATTGGACTGACAACATAATTACAAACAGGTAATTGTGCTTTTATGATAAATAAAGTATTCATTCATTTGTACTAATTTATTAAGGTTAATATTATTTTAAATGTAAGTATAATTCATTAGGTGCAGCAGTCTTTTTTTTATTTACTGGCACAAAATAAGTACTTTGAGTAATGAATTATTTAAGAACTTGCAATTCGAATGCAATTAACTTTTTGTCGATAACATGTTTTTAATCACAAATATTTACATTGCCCTAAGATACTAATGTTTCTTAAAACTTAAAAAGAGATCTTCCTTGGGTGGTTCATAAAAAGGTTAGAGAGCTACGACCTCTTTTTTAATAGTTGTTCGAAATTGCTACAAACATCGTCATTTCTAAAATAGGAATGTTGACAACAAATTATTTACATAATTAATTAAAGAAAATGAAAATAATGATACAGTAATTCATGGTTATAGTATTGTAAACCTTATACACATATGTTTTCTATTAATTTTTTGTAATTGGTATCAATTATTTATGGAAATACCTATATAATATGCAAATTATATCCCTAAGAAGAAAATATTTGAGTATAGTGTATTATTATATGAAAAAGAATAGATATATAAGCAAAAGCATTAATAACAGAAAGGTTCAAATTGTTAAGCAAAACCATAATTAAGATATCCAATCATCTTTCTGGTCAATGTGGTAAAAAAGAAGTGATTCTAATTATTAAAACTCTCATATAAGTAAACTAATGTCATATTATTAATGTATTTTTGTTAGTTTTGTAAGAAATTCTGGAATGGCATCAAAAACTAAATCAGAAAAATAAATTAATAAATAGTTTTACATAATTCATAATGTTTGGTAATCATGCAAGAGAATACACTAATATGTAAAGACAATAATTAAAGAATAAAAGCAAATTGGATGTATGAATTTGTTTGTTTGAGTATGAGTTTGTGATAAAACTACAAACATGATTTTGACTACCTATGAATATGCTAAACCTCCCTACTACTCGAACAACTACTTTGTAGCACAAATGAGGAAGAAGAGCAACTGCCAAATAATGAATTATTTAATGTTAATACAATTTATGGACTATATTAACATAAAAAAATGTCATCTTACTCATCAACTCATTGATTTTGAACTAAAGAAGTTTGACAATACATTCAATCAAAATTTAAACTACAAAAACAATTATAAAAAAGGCTAAACAGCTGGTATCTAGCATTTCATTATCAATCTTTATTGATGTGGAACACTAAAAGAATGTGCTATATAACAATATTTTGAATTACTTTGAAGATAGGTTCTGTCCAGAACAACATGGTTTTTTACCAGGGAAGTCCACTGTGTCAAATTTTTACGTTTTTACAAGTTTTGCAGCAGGGGCCATAAATAATAAAACTCAGCTGGATGTCATTTTTACTGACTGTGCCAAAGCTTTTGATAAGATTGATCACTCTATACTTATTGAAAAGCTAAGCAAATTTGATTTTGATTCGGAAGCATGTATGTTTATGAGGTTTATCTAAGCAATTTATGTCGACATTAGGTATACCACAAGGTAGCAACTTGGGTCCTCTTCTGTTCGTTATATTTATTAACAATTTACCTCACTGTGTGAAGTTTTCGACAAGCCTTCTATTTGCAAATGCTTTTAAGATTTTTCAACAAATTTCAACTCTGCAGAACTCTGAGATGCTGCAATGTGATCTGGAACTCAGTAAGTCAATGGTTCAATGATAACAAAATGTTTATAAACACTTCTAAATGTCATGTTTTTACTATCATTCGAAAAACACTTACTATGGAGAACCAATACAAACTTTCTAGCACTATACTTCGAAGAAAGAACACTTGTAAAGATCTTGGAGTAATGTTCCAGCAAAATTTGAAATTTAATGAACATTATCAGATCATCATTGGAAAGGCATGGCTTGGCTTCATAATTCAAAATTTTTAAGATTTGAAACTCTAATAGCATTATACAATGCACTGGTAAAACCTCACTCGGAGTATGCCTCTATTATATGGGCACCTCAAGCCGAATTCAATGTTGATCTGATTGAAAAGGTTCAAAAACGATTTTTGAGGTTTCTTTATATCAAAAAGTTTGGTATCTATCCATACATGATTTCCTATAATGCTATGTTAACTTGTTTTAAAGTTCAGCGACTAGATAACAGAAGAAATTTTCATTCAGCCCTTTTTATTTACTATGTTTATATGTTATTTAAATCACATTAAATATAAAGATTGCTTTTTTATAAATAATATTAATTTTAATGTTCCAAAAATACATCTAAGAATTAATAACAAACAACTGTTCTCAGCTAATAAGACTGATTGTTCACCATAAATAAGATGTTAGAAGAATGTAACCAAGTGATAGTTAACTGTGATATAGACTTTTTAAATTCTTCTGTCAAACAAATATAAGTTGCTTTTGAAACAATTTTCTAGTCTGCAAAAGTTTGGTCTGCAAATTTTGTCTAGGTTTAGTTTTTAATATATATACTACTCTCCAAAATTAACGCACCACCTCAAATGAACCATGATTTTGAAACTATATTTCTCCTGAGCCCTTAGTTGGATTTCGATGATTTTTGATTTACATTGTAGATACATTTCTCATATAATTACTTTATTAATGTTTTTTGAGAAATGTTAACATGTTATGTTTTTTGAGAAATGTTAACATGTTACCTATATACGGGATGTAAAAATAAAGTGGTGTTTTTTCATCTAATTTTGCAACACCCTGTAGAATGTATTAGAAACAAATGCTACATCTTATTAATATTTCGGTATAGCTTTGTCCTTTCTCAATATTTTCGTAAAAAAATTATCTCGATATCTCTATTATCAAAAAAGAAAAGTATGTTCAAAGCATTACGTGATTTTCTTCTCTCCAAAATTAACGCACCACCTCAACTCTACCATAAATTTTAAACCATTTTTCTTTTGAATCTTTAATTGGATTTCAATGACTTTTTTTGCATCATATATCTATTTCTAAATAATTACTGTATTAATGTTTTCTGGGAAGTGTCAACGTTTTACCCATATACGGGGTGTAAAAATAAAGTTTTTTTCATCTTATTTTGCACACTTTGTGGAATTTATTAAAAGCAAACACTATATCTTATTAATATTTCCAAATAGATTTATTCTCAAAAAAGAAAAGTATGTTCAAAGCACAATGTGATTTTATTAAATTGTGGTAAGTTTTCGTGAAATAGGCTTGAGGTTAAGAGTATCTCATACTACAATATCACGAGTCATTCAACGTTTTCGAGAACCAAACGACCATACGCGACGACGTGGACAAGGAATAGGAAGACTCACAACACCACGCTTTCACAACGCCAGATCAGTTTTTGTGCTATAAGAGAACGTTTGAATAAGAGAATCAAGTGGCAAATGTTTATAATATTCAAATTAGTAGAAACACTACACAAAGGTGAACAAGTGCTGAACAAGATCTGCATGTAAGGATATTAGTCAAAGCATCAGCTTTAATGTAAATCATCAAAGAAGTAGATTTTAATTTGCCAGAGAGTACCTTGACTGGAATGTTGATGACTGGAAGCATGTGTTGTTCAGTGATGAATCGAGGCATTGCTTCCATAGTTCAGATAGACGTGTGACAGTTATTTAACGGCCACGAGAACGCTACGTACAGTGCAACATACAACCTATTACTTGATTCAATGGAGGATCTGTAATGGTTATGGAGGAATATCTCTTTACGAAGAGGTTCCTTAGCAAGTGAAAGGTATATTACAGACATTTTGTCCAACCATGTAGTTTCATTTGCTCCTTACATAGGAAAAAATTCATTCTAACGCACAACCATATGTTGCATGTTTGGTTCGTGATTAATAGGACGAAGTTGAAATACAAACCATGAACTTTCCACCCTTCAGCCCTAATCTAAATCCCATAGAGAATTTGTGGGGTATTATTGATCGCCAACTCCAGAGCCGACAAGAAGAAAGTAGAAGTTATGGTGAAATAAGTTTGGGATGCAATTGATCAAGACCAAATACGCCGCTGGATCGTATGCCTCGTCGCTGTGAAGAAGTAGCTAGATGTAGAGACATAAATATTCTTTGTTTTTGGGAGAGGGAATTGTTAAAGATTATTTGATTTATGTTTTTTAGTCTTTAGTTGTATTAAATGTCAATAAAGTTTATGTTAGTGTTGTTTTCTTTGTTTTAAATGTTAAAATAAAAATTTGTTACATTTAAAGTGTATAATCTTTCATAATAGAGATATCGAGATATTTTTTTTACAAAACTCTTAAGAAAGGATAAAACTATCATATAATATTAATAAAATGTACCGTTTCTTTATAATAAATTCCACTGGGTGTTTCAAAATAGGATGAAATAATACAACTTTATTTTTACCAACTTTATTTTTGGTGTCTTTAATTTTTATTATTTTTTAAACACCCAGTGTTGGTTTTAGACTTTTTAAGCCTCAGTAATATCCCATATATTAAAAAAAGATGATATAAAATAAAAAAAATAAATAAAAAAATTGTAATACTATAAAAAAAAGAAAGGAAAAAATAAAAAAATCACCACCAAAGAAAACAGTTCAAAATATGATAATGTATAACAGTAATGAAAAAAACAACCAATTATATCTTCTTGTTCTTTGTCAACCATTTTCCATCCACTCCTGAATGTTGGTCTCTCCCAATTGCTTCCATCTTTCTCTATATTGCGCCAATCTAATCCACTGTTTGCCTGCCACTGCTCTTATGTCATCTACCCATCTTTTTTGAGGTCTTCCCATGCTTCTTGTTGTCTTCCTTGGTCTCCATTCTAGAATTTTCCGTGTCCACCTGTTGTCATTATATCGGGCTACATGACCTGCCCAGCGCCATTTCATTTTTGTAATTTCTTCCACAATATCCCTAATCTTCGTTCTACGTCTTATCTCGGTGTTTTTAATCTTGTCTCTTAGTGATATTCCAAGCATGATTCGTTCCATTGCTCTTTGCGTTGTTTCTAATTTTTTGGCAGATTTTTTGGTAAGTGCTACTGTCTCCAAGCCGTAGGTACAAACAGGTAGTATGCATGTATCATACACCTTTTTCTTTAAGTTTATAGGAATGGAGGTGTTTTTCAAGATATGTGCTAGTTTTCCGAAAGCGCCCCAAGCCAGTTGTGTTCGTCTTTTAATTTCAGCCTCTTGATTTTGATTTAACCTAACTACCTAACCTAACCTAACCAATTATATATCTTTGTAAAATTAGAGCATTATTATGATTTTATAAATACCTATATAATAAATGAGAAGAAAGCAAGGAGCATTTCTTAAGAGCACCACGGGGGGTGGGGCATGGAATGGAAGGCGTTTTTAGAAACCTATTTAATATCAGAAACATGTCCATTGGCTTGTTTTATTTTAATTAAATAACTAATATAACTTTATATTTACTTCTTCATTCACTTTTCCAAACCTTTATCAAACAATAAATAGAATTATTTCTCAATTATGCTTTCTAATTTTTATTTAAACATGCATTGCGCATAAATATTCGTTGCGCGTCACGAAAAAGAGGTTACTTAAAATTTTTGCCATTTTTTAATTTTTACGAATCATTCCACAAAGTGATTGTCATTAAATGTTTTTGTAATGTTTAAGAATATGTTCTAAAGCAGTATACAATCATTTTTTAAATAACATATATGTCAAAAAATAACTACTTCCAAAATAATGATTTTATTGAAAAATAAAAAAAAATTAACCTTGTACATATTTTCTGTTTTCTTTATAAAATTAAAATTAAGTCGTGATTATTAATACTGTGTATTATCACCTCTATTGTGAATTACACTCTTCATTCGATTTGGCATTGAATTGATCAAATTCTGGATGTCGTTTTTGAGGAAAAGCTTCCCATTCTTCCATGAGCGCTAACCGAAGCTGCTCACGATTTATTGGAGAGGGTATTCAGTTTCTTACCCTTCGTTTGAGTTGGTCCCAAACATGTTCAATCGGGTTCAAATCAGGACTTGGAGTCGGCCAGTTCATTTTTGGCACACCGACAGTTTCCAGATATTACGTTACGATCCTGGCTACGTGTGGCCGCGCGTTGTCTTGCATAAATATAGTTTTCGCCGACAAACCTAGCAAAAGGCATTGCATGCTCGTCTAGAATGTCGGTAATGTATCAGTGTGCATTCAACGCTCCTCTATCAATAAATACGAGATCAGTACGGCCCTCGACTGAAATGCCTGCCCAAAACATTACTGAACCTCTTCCAAAACCAATACGTACTCGTCGAACAGAAGCAGCATATCGTTCCCCACGTCTTCTGTATGTTTTAATGCGACCATCTGAGCCATAAAGAACCATCCTGGACTCATCACTAAACAAAACATTTTTGCAATCTTCTATCGGCCAATGCTCGTGGCCTCTAGCAAACTGTAGTCGGCGTTGTCGATGTGCTGCTGTTAACAAAAGTCCTGTTGCTGGACAGCGAGCCCTTAGACCAAATTCCCTCAACCTTCTCACTGTAGAAGTGCTTAAAGTCCACCCGTGAGCATTTTGAAAACGGTTTTGGATTGATCTAAGCGTAAAGAACCGATTTTGCAAAGAAGTGCGTTGTAAAGAACGGTCTTCTTTGACCGTCGTGATTCTTCTCGGGGCTGATCCTGCTCGTCGTTCGTGAGATCCAGTCTCTACGAATCGTTGGTAAATTTTTTGGACCACACAACGAATGACTCCAAGCTATCTGGCCATTCTCTTTGACTCATTCCATTACCAATCGAAGTAACAATTTGTACAGATCTAGCAAATTTCTCAGCCATAGTTTTTAATTTAAAAATTGCACGACCTATTGGCACCGATTTGTGGTTGTTGTATTGAACCACGTACGTAGATTTTTCAGACAGGAAATTCTTCGCCTTCCTGGTCCTCGTTTTCCTTCTACTTTTCCTTGTGGAATTAATTGCAGTACTCCATCTTTCGCTGTTCCTCATTATGTGACCGAGGTATTCGATTTTGGCTGTTTTTATTGTGGTTAACAACTCTTTTCCTTTTTGCATTCTTAATAAAACGTCCTGGTTAGTAACGTGGTCGGTATAGAATATCTTCATGATTCGACGATAAAACCACATTTCGAAAGCCTCAATTTTCTTGCAGGTAGCGTCTATGAGAGTCCACGACTCAAATCCGTACAACAGTATAGATAGATAGATAGATGGATTTTATTCATCCACAAAGTTTACACAATTTTTACAAGAAAAAAAATGTATAAATCTTATCAGACTAGTCAAAATTTTAGTACAAAAGAGTACAATATATAGCAAAAGTACACATGATTAAAATAAAACAGTTATTACAATAAAATAAATAAGAAATAAAAGTTACAAATACAAGTTACAAATACAAATTTAGAACTTTTGTTGCAAAAATGTTAAAAATTTAGAAAATCCATCAACACTGTAGAATGTGTTGTCCATTAAAAACGAATACACAGTTTGGCGAAAACCTTTATGTGAAGAATTACTGAGAGTTAATATATTGACTATTTTATTGTAACATTTTATTCCAATATATTCAGGTGCATGTTGGGATACACCTAATCTAGAGAAAGGTTGTCGAAAATTTGATTTACCCCTGGTATCATGTGAGTGAATGTCCTCATTTCTGACAAACTTGAGATTGTTTTCCTCAATGTGCAATATTAATTGGAAAATTAAAAGGCTAGGTAGTGTTAAAATATTAGACTTCTTAAATATTAGACTTCTTAAATAGTGGCTTGCAACTATCTGAAAATGGAACACCATATATACTTCTTAAAACTTTCTTTTGAGCTATAAATGCTCGTTCAAAATGAGATGAGCAACCCCAAAATATTAAGCCATACTGAAGTACAGACTGGACTAAACTAAAGTAAATCATTCGCAATATATCAAATGAGACAGTTTCTCTTAAATTACGGATTATATAGCTACATGTACTTAACTTTGCTGATACATGATTTACGTGAGTTTTCCATGTAAGTTTATGATCTAGGGTTACCCCCAAAAATTTCGTTGTAGTATAACTTTTTACTGATTTGCCATCCACATGTAAATAAAAGTCAGAATTTGGAGTTAAGCTTTTTGGTAAGAAACTTATGAAAGAAAGAAGAAGAAGAAGCTTGAGTCCATTATTTTTACAATATGTGCTAAATTCAGCAGACACAACATTGGTATTTTCCACCAGTTGTATGGGTTCACTGTGAGACATGAGAATATTGGTATCATCAGCATACTGAATAATTTTATCTGTCATTGAACAAAACGTGTTTAGGTCACTTACAAATATAATGAAAAATAAAGGCCCAAGTATTGAGCCTTGAGGTACACCCATCGTACATTGAAGTGGCCTGGACGTTACATTTTCCACTGTGACTACTTGAGTTCTATTACTTAGATAAGATAGGGCCCAATTGTACGGTATACCACGTATTCCAATACCCTGCAATTTTTGTAGTAAAGCGGCGTCCTCATTGAGTTGACATTGTCGATCGACTCTGTCTATCGACACTGTCGACCGACAAATCGAAAAAGCTTCGATGTCCACACCAGGTAGGCAGAATATTTGTCGACAGTCGAAACGAAAATGTGTGACGAAGATGACGCCATTATTGTTTGTGCCGCATTTGTTATTATCACAACTAAAAAACGTAAATTATCGCGTAAAAGAAGATTTTGGGTTCGACCAAGCCTTCAAAGTAGAAATCGGTATAGCGGTAGTAACCTGATGGAAGATTTGAAAAAGGATGATATCGATCTATTGAACCTTGAATACAGATGTAACGGAGGTTTCAGAAATTTTTTTCGAATGTCGGAAAGTGAATTTGAATATTTGTTGCAAAAAATCGGGCCGAAAATTTGTAAGCAAGACACCAATTGTAGACATGCCATTCCAACAAAGGAGCGTCTCGCTGTGACATTACGATTTTTATGTAGTGGAGATTCGTATCACTCACTGATGTATCTCTTCAAAATTTCAAAACAAGCAATTTCTCAAATTATTCCGGAAGTCTGCGATGCCCTTATTGACACATTACAAGATTACATAAAGGTAAGTAGAGTTTTACTAAAACTACATTCATACTGAAAGAGGTATATTATAATTACATTATCGAATTTTATTAACTAAAACGAAACTTACCAAAACGTACCAAAGTAGTAAAATGTAGTGAACTAATTCGGAAATAAAATTAAGTTTTCAAATAAATGTACGTATCAAACACAAAATTAAAAATAATGCTGGTTATATCTACTGTGCTTATTGTGAAGTGCCACGTCCCGGACGTTGTAGTTGTTGAATTAAATTATCTATGGCTTCGTCATCTTCAGTACCTGATTCTGCCGGAGTTGAGGGGTTAGTAAAAGAAGAACATGAAGAATGCTCTGGGGATGGTTGCGGTATTAAAGTCGTTATTGAACCAACAGGATACTGCTGCAGCTGATGCTGAGGATAATATTGCGGTGGTGGCTGTTGTGATACTGGATAGTTGTAATTGCCCAATTTTCCTTCAAACAGAAACGTGCTTATCATGTGTTGCACTGTAGCTTGAGCATAAGCGGTAGGCAAATTTCGTAATGTAACAGCAACTTCTTCTCCAAATACGCTAAAGACGTTCTTTTTATTTCTGTCCAAAAACACCTGTGTCATCATCCTGTATGCATCATTAACCATTGGGTCATCACCTTTTCTCTTCTTGGAATGCACATGGTCAAGATTTGGTGACTTGAACTGTTTTTTCGGACTTGTGTTTCTCTTTGTGCGTTCAACTTTTTCGGCATTTCCAGCATTTGCATTATTACATTCTGCTAGATTGTTTTCTGTTGAATCATTTGTGGTAATAAAATCGTGACTATTCTCATCATTTTCAGTGATGTCATTCACATCTCCTTTATCTTCCAAAGTATCTACTTCAGTTGAAACCTGTAATCAAGAGTATATATATATATATATATATATATATATATATATATATATATTAGATTAATTGGAAATTAAATACGTTAGATAATAAAAATAAATAGGTCATTTTATTTCAGATGCCTAAAACTGAGGCAGAATGGAAAGCTATTGCAGAGGACTATTACAATCGTTGGAACTTTCCAAACTGTGTCGGAGCTATGGACGGAAAACACGTAGCATTGCAAGCCCCAATAAATAGCGGCAGTGAATTTTTTAATTACAAAGGATTCTTCAGTATTGTTTTATTTGCCGTAGTCGATGCAAATTATAATTTTATTTATGCCAATGTGGGATGCCAAGGGCGTATTTCAGATGGTGGTGTGTTTAGTAGCACTGTATTCAATAAATTTCTTGAAGAGAATACAATGCATTTGCCTGCGGAAAACCTGCTTCCAAAGAGTGATGTAAAAAGCCCATTTATTTTTGTGGCAGATGATGCATTTCCTCTGTCTACAAACATAATGAAACCTTATGCAGGGCTTCACCCTAAAGGTTCTAGTGAAAGAGTATTTAATTATCGCGTTAGCAGGGCCCGGAGATTATCTGAAAATGTTTTTGGCATAATATCTAGCGTATTTAGAGTTTTTCGCAAATCAATGCTATTAGAACCGACTACTGCTTCTAAAATAATCTTAACAGCATGTTATCTGCACAACTTTCTTAGAAAAAGCGCATCCAGGAATATTTACAATCCTCCTGGAACATACGATGCTGACTGTTCTGACACCACAGACTTGATTCCAGGAGCTTGGAGAAGTGAAGTTTGTAATCAACCTGTATTAGTAAACTTAGCAAAAATACCCAGAAAAAGTGCACTGAGTGCTCTACATGTGAGAAACGTGTTAAAAGACTATTTTATGACACCAGAAGGAGAAGTGCCTTGGCAATACTTAAAGTGATAAAATGTGTATTAATATTATGTAGCCTAATAAAAAAGACATTGTAGGTGTAAAATATATTTAATTTATACATACCTCTGAATCCAACGTCTCTCTGGTCTTATTTTTGTCACGTAAAAATCTTAAACTGTCATAAGCAAACCATTTACTTTTGTACACATCATTCGTGCCACTGCCAGATTTATTGCCATTCTTTGTTTTTTTTTATTTCTCTTGTTAACTGGCTTTGAAGATTTTTTATTTTTTGTTCTACCACTTGCTTTTCTATGTTAAATTCACTGGCAATTTCCATCAAAGGATCGTGCCTCATGTTTCGATCTTTATAATATTTGCTTCTAGTGTTCCATAGATTTGTTTTTAATTTATAAGCTTCAATAAATGCAATCACTTTTTCTTTGTCCCATTCCATTTTGCCAACAAGTACAAAACACGAGACTTTAAATGAAGCAGACTACACCGCACGCTGAATTATTTTTACTGTATTTTTATATAATGTCGAAGGTCGAACGTCGAATGCACGTACACACTTCCGATTCGACTCGACTACCCTTTGATTTTACCGACAGAGCACGGAAAACCAGTCGACACGTCGATCGACATCTTTTATCGATCGACAAAGTCGATTGCCGCGTACACACTCAGTCGAGAGTGTCGATAAACACAGTCGATCGACAACGTCGACTCAATGAGGACGCCGCTTTAGAGTTCACGATCAACACAGACAGTCAGAAATAGCAGTATTTGTAAATTTCTTTTTTCTAAACCTGTTTTGAATAACAGGAAGAATTTTAAAATGTTCTAAATAATCTGTTAATCTATTTGCATAGGCTGCTTCAAATATTTTAGAGAACTGACTTGACACACAAATCAGCCCATAAAAGCCTTAGTTTGCAATATCCGTTGCAGATCCTTTATTTTTAAGAATAGGGATTCCTTTCGATTTATTTATATCTGGAAATATTCCGCATGTAAATGATTCATTTATGAGATAAGATAGTGGTAAAGCTATATAAGTGGCAACATGTTTCAAAGCTTTTCCATCAATTTCGTCTACCCCTGCAGCTGTTTTAGAAGCAGTTTTTAATACAATAGATATAACTTCTTTTTCAGTGGTTGGTGATAAAAAGAAACTTGAATTGAATTGGTCAATTTGTGTGGTACGGTTAACAACTGATAGTTCATTATTTTTTACAGCATTAATAAAATAATTGTTGATTTCATCAGCTTTATGATAATTTTGTAAGTCACCGTTGTTACTAAAAGATATTAAATTTTGATTTGATTGACAGTTTTTACCTGTATTTTTATTAATTATTTTCCAACTTTCTTTCATTACATTATTGCTATTTCTAAATTGATTATCATATTGTTCATTTTTATGTTTTTTAACAATTGTTTGATATTCTTGTATCGTTCCGAATACTCTGGGTTATTGAGTTGTTTTCTTAATCCATTCATCTGACACAATTGATCATGCAAACCACTAATATTAGGTGCAAACCACGTTTTTTGTTTTGGTCTGGTACTTACTCTACGCTTTAAGAAAGTAATATTATAATAATATAAGAAAGTATCATAAAATATTGAAAATTTTTCTTCAAAACTACTAGCCACATATAGATCACTCCAATCAATATTAGCTAAAATATTTTGAAAAGTTGTAAAAACAGTTTGACGATTTTTTCCAGCAACTTTCATATCAAAAGCACTTAATTGATAAGTATGATCCGGTAGAAATGTGTCACATACACTTACCTTTTGAACATCTAAATTGGAAAAAAAGTTGTCAATACACGTTGAAGAATTTTTAGTAATTCTAGTAGGTGCATTTATGTGAAATTTAATGTTGTATTCTAAAAATAAGTTTATTAAAATATTTTTCTGATTGCTATTTTCTAAAAAATTGATATTAAAATCTCCACATATAACGTAAAAATCATTATTGTTATAAATACTCTGCAACAATAGTTCTAACTTCGTAATAAAAGTATTAAAATTCACACTATAAGGAGGTCTGTATATAGTTACAATATATAAATATTTTTTACTTCCATGAACTTTAAATTTTACTCCACATATTTCAACTTTGCTTTCAATACACCATTGACGTAAATTTAGCTGTTCACAACTAAACTTATTATTTACAAATATGCATACACCTCCACTTTCTTTATCATTTCTTGCGAAATAAGACACTAATTTAAAGTTTTCAATATTGGTTACTTTAAGTTTATCTTCTTTCAACCAGTGTTCAGGCATAAAACATTCACATTATTACTTTGAAGTATCAAATTTATATCGTAAGATTTACGTGCAAGTCCTCCCTGTATATTGCAGTGTAAAATAGGGAAATATAAGTTTGTCGGTTTACTTGCATTAATACTTCGACTTCGGATATTTTGATGAACTATGGAAGTTTGACATTTACTTTGGGTTTGAGAGTCCCTAACGAAGAAATTATTTAAAAATCCTCGGAGCGATGATTATATTGTTGGTATAGCTATGGAAAGCTATACATTGACATTGTAGTAACCTGATTTTTATTTATGGGTATCGATAAATCATGGCATTTGAATAGCTTAGTCATTTTTTGAAATGCAGATCTTGCTTTCTCTATCCTACATGTTATTTCTAGAGAATGATCCCAACTTTCATTGACATTCGTACCAAGGTAGGCTACTCTTTCTATTGGTTGACCACTCACACGTATTCTTTCAATTTGCTGCTCCTTCTTAGAGATCATCATACATTTTGTTTTCTTAGTGTTCAGTGAAAGTCCATATCTGACTCACTTCTGTGATTATATTCATTAACTCCTGGAGGGTTTCATAACTGTAAGCGAATACCACCGTGTCATCCGCGTATCTGTTGTTATTGAACATGGTTTACATATGAATAATACTAAATGAGTTATAAATTTACTATGTTTTTACAATTTACTAAGTATTGCCTCTTGTTGTCTTAAATTGCCAATAGAGCAGATGCAATTTTAACCCTGGAAGCTCACACTTGGGTGTGAGATACCCATCCAGACACTTAACTGAATGTAGCATATTCAACCGCATTTAAATGGTAATGCTGCTTCATGTAAATTCAATCTGTAGTCTGCCAAGGACGGATATGTAGTTGCAGTCTTATTTGAGCAATATTTCCAATCACGAAA
Organism: Diabrotica balteata; assembly: GCA_918026665.1. Lineage (NCBI taxonomy): Eukaryota > Metazoa > Arthropoda > Insecta > Coleoptera > Chrysomelidae > Diabrotica > Diabrotica balteata. The sequence continues at coordinate 159,690,804 of OU898277.1, forward strand.
ATTTATTGAATAAACGCTAGGGTATGTAGCACTCATGTGTGAGGTTTCCGATAATTTATTAATTTTTTTAATGATTCTTTGGGAAATGGCTTCATGTAGTTGGAAAGAAAACTAGGAAAAACGTTGTCTGTTGACCTAAGCTGAAGTGGAAAGGAAAGCTGAAATTTTATTTGCTAATGAAAACAACGATGATGATGGTCAAAATATCTTTGGTACCGATTCCGAATCTGAGGAGGATTATGTCGAAGAACAAAACGCCAATACCGATACTGATAAACGTGATAGTGAAATAGATCATGAACCAGTTATAAATGTTGCCAGGTTACTTGTATCCAGACGATGACCACTAAGAATTTTTTTAACATGCTTGATGCAAGTAGTATAAATGCAATGGTGCTATTTTCTTTCGCAAATCTCTATTGGAAAGAAAATGCATCTAATAATAGAAGATCATTTCTGAAGTCTTTGAGAATGGCTTTAATTGAACCACTAATGCGAGAGAGGCTCTAAATACTTTCACAATAAATCACTCAAGCAAACAATGTGTGGCATTCTTCAAGTTGAAGACCTTCCAGCATAACATCCCACAAGTTTAGTAAACCAAACTAGGTGTTATTTCTGCAAAGGAAAGATAGAAAAACGAAGCATGCATGCTACGCTCGCCATAAAACATACTGCATGAAGCATAGAGCTAAACTGTGTTGTGAATGTGGTCACCAAAATGAGTGAAATTGAAATACCTGGCTAAGAATGAATACGAGTTATATAATAAAAAGTTGTTAGCTTTTAGTTAGAAAGACCATTTTGTTGTTAACTTAAGGTAAAATATTTTTAATTATGTTTCTGGCTTTTTACAAAATGTTTGGTAATTATTTTTAAATATTTTTAATATTTTGTTCTTTTGTATTACTACAATTCATCATCATCATGCCCATACTCGTCCACTGCTGAACATAGGCCTCCCGTAGTTCACCCCACAAATTTCTGTCCTGAGCCGCCTGCATCCAATTTTGATGTGTCCGTTTCAGGTCATCCGTCCATCTTGTTGGTGGTCGTCCTCTATTCCTAAAGGCATCTTGTCTGGGTCTCCACTCAAGAATGCGTTTTATCCATCTGCCGTCCTTCGTTCTCGCGACGTGCCCTGCCCAGTTCCATTTTAAGGTTGATATTCTTTTGATTGCTTCGGTTACTCCCGATCTACGGCGCAATTCTGTGTTGGGTATTCGGTCTCTCAGGGTTAATCCCAACATGGACCGTTCCATTGCCTTCTGTGTTGTTCGAATTTTGTTTGCGGACGTCTTAGTAAGTGTTAGCCTCTCCGCACCATAGGTTAGAACCGGCAGCACACATTGATCGAAGACTTTTCTCTTCAAGCAGATGGGAAGAGCTGATTGGAAAACATCTCTTAGCTTTCCATAAGCTGCCCATGTCAACCCTATTCTACGTATTAGTTCATTGGTCTGGTTATCTCTACTTACGCGAATTTCGTGTCCCAGATATTTGTATGCTGATGTTTGTTCTATACTTGTTCCAGCTATGTTGATGTTCTCACTCAGAACAAGGTTTGTCATCACTTGTGTTTTTGAGTTATTGATCTTTAAACCCACTTGTGTAGAGGCATGGTAGAGTCTTTCGCACATTTCGATGGCATGATCTATGCGGTCTGTTATGAGGACTATATCGTCCGCGAACCTGAGGTGACTAAGCTGCTCTCCATTTATGTTTATGCCCTTTTCGTCTAGGTTTGCACGCTTACACATGTATTCCAATAATGTTGTAAACAGTTTTGGTGAAATGGTGTCGCCCTGGCGAACTCCACGATGAATGTTGAACTTGTGTGTATCTTCATGGAGTCTGACGCATGCCGTGGCATTATCATAGATATTTTTGATGACAGTGGTGTAGCGGTGATCTATTCGGCACTCTTTTAAAGCTTCTAGCATTTTCTGGTGGTTTACTGTGTCGAATGCTTTCTCATAATCCACAAATATTAGGACGAGGGGTTTATTGTACTCTATACATTTTTCGATGAGGCTTTTAATAACTTGTAGGTGGTCGTTTGTGTCGAAGCCTGACCTGAATCCTGCCTATTCGCATGATTGGTAAAAGTCCATTTTGTTCGAAAGTCTGTTTGTTATGACTTTTGTAAAAAGCTTGTATATGTGTGAGATGAGGCTGATTGGTCTATAGTTTACGAGATTTGTTAAATCTCCTTTCTTAAACATTAGAATGATCACTGCATTTTGCCTGATGGTGTTGTTCCTCTTTCAAGGCATTCTGTGAAAAGTATGGAAAGCATTTGTATCAGTTTCTCGCCTCCTAATTTTATGGCTTCGGCAACGACCCCGTCGTCGCCGAAGCCATAAAATGTGACTTATTATTTTTCATTTGCAGGAGAGCTTTTTTGATTTCATCAACAGTAACATCTGGTATGTCTTCCGAGCCCTGGTTTAGAACCTTTGGTATGTTGTCAGTTGGAACATTTTCTTCTGTTTTGCTGTAGAGTTCGCTGTAAAATTGTCCGACAGTACTAATTACTACAATTAAGAAAGAGAAAATAAAATAATTGATTTAATTATTCTTGTGTATTCAATACTGATTAGACAGTCCCTAGAAATCATAAAATACTTTTTTTTGTTTCTTCACAAAAAATCATTGGGTATCTGATACCCATATGTGCAGTATATGTCAAAAAAAATTGGTGTGATCTTCCAGGGTTAAAAAAATTAACTAATCTCAAATAACTCCACTCAAATTTATAAAGTTACATATTCTGGCCATGATTTGATATTGCTAAAGTTTCTGTTTAACATGTACATATTTAATAGATACAATTCAAAGTAGTTTAGATGATTCACTCCTTGCTTAATTGTATCTATAACATTAATAGATAAACTACAAAAATAGAATTGTAGCATAATTATTGCGACAGAAAATTTTAATATGTAAAGATATGTGGAATATACGTATCGTGTTCAGTTACCTATGGCATTATTAGTGGTAATACAAATTTTTCTTGATTTAAGTTTTGGTGATTGAAACTTATATGTATGTTATATTATTATTAACTCAAGAAAATGTGAATAAGTAAAGTATCGAGTAGAAAGTGCTTTCTGTGTTTAGTTACATATTACAACTAGAAACAAGTTACATATTACAACTAGAAACAAAATTGATTCTTCTTGAAATAAACTTCAGGGAGATGTACTAAGTTTTGTGTTGAATATCTATTTTACTTTACCAGTTGTCTTTTCTGACATGATTCATTTCTAGTAAATGATTTTATACTATTAGTCCAATGTTTTACGTCAGCCAAGCAATTTTTGTTGCGTAGAATTGTTCTACGGTATAACTTGATAATGCGTTCTATGAAGGAACAAATAACTGCCTAACCCAATATACCAATTAGAAAAATATTTGGCGCAAACTTACAACCCTTCGCCGAAAACGCCCCTTCGTTCGCCAAAAATTATTTTCATTTTATCAAACTTCTTAAACAATCTCCTGTCTCAAATTCTTATAGAAAAAAACCCTAAATATTCTGGAATCACTTATTTTTTCTTTCAAAATCAATTCTACATACAAGTCAAATGTGCCCCAATGGGTACCCCACTCTCTCTTGGAAGTCATTGCTAGTCATGGAAGTCATCTTCATGGAAAATTTTAAGACCCGAGGTATCATGGTAAGGTATCATTTCAAACCTGACCATTCCTAGACGTAGTCATAAAGAAAAATCAATTCCAAGGTTTATTTTACTCTATTTCTGAAAAGACATCCATACGAACCGCTACTAGCATGCCAACTCCCATCATCCACCTTCACAAATTAATTCAGTCATCAATACATTTGTTTCAAAATCAATACGCCTTTGTAACGATGCAAGTAGATCCGCAGAACTTTCTTCTCTAAAACATGCCCTCGTCTAAAATCATCATCATTTTGGCTTTACAAACCTGTGTGGGTCCTAGCCTCCCCAATAATTCTCTTCAAGTCGTCCCTACCCATCGCCTTCCTCCGCCAAGCACGTATTTCCATATTTCTCATATTTTGGTCTATGTTATCTAGGAATCTTGCTATGGGTCTTGCTCTTCTTCTTTGACCAATAGGTCTATCAAGGAGCGTTTTTCTAGCTGGGTCGGTTTGCTCCATCAGCATTACATGGCCTACCCACCTCAGACGTCCTATCTTAATGTGTTTTACGATATCTGGTTCCTGGTATATTCTAAGGAGTTCGAAGTTGTATCGTCTTCTCCAGACACCATTTTCATTTACCGCTCCTTAGATTCGCCTCAGTAGTTTTCTTTCGAAACATCCTAAAATGTTTTCATTGTTTTTTGTTAAAGTCCATGTTTCTTAACCATATGTTAGGACTGGGCGTATTATTGTATTGTTTTGTAGAGTTTTACTTTTGTATTTCTTGATATAACTGTAGATTTAAAAAGGAGATTAAGGCCAAAATAGCATCTATTAGCCGTGCAAATTCTGCGGTTTATCTCTGCGATAGTGTCATTTTCAGTATTGACGAGCATTCCCAGGTATACAAATTCGTTAACTGCTTCGATGACGTCGTTTTCTATAACAAGTGGCCGTCGTATTTGTGGTTGCGGACCTACTTTTATGTATTTCGTTTTATTAATGTTTATTATTAAACCCATTTTTGTAGCCGCTTCCTTTAGTGCTGTATACCTGACGTAGCTCGTTATTTGTATTAAAAGGTTCAGAGAGTTCCCCCTGGATTCGTACTTTGCATTCAACTTTTTTAAAGGTTAGTTTGGTTCATCGAGCAAAAAGATAAAAGAGGGAATGTAAAGGTAGTGGGGGCAAACATATTGTTAGACAGGAAGTGCGATCTTGAGAGGCCACTTTAAACAAGGAAAGACAGTCTCTTTCCTTGTTTGAGAAGTCAAATTTAGTTTGGTTATGTTATTGTTTGTCTCAACTGCCACATGAAATTTTATTTATATTGAAGTTTTTTACCAATTGTGTCACTTTTTAGACTATTATAGTTAATATTTAATTAAAACTTGCTCGTCTGAAAAATATTTTATAGCTATTGTTAATAAGTGTTGGAAAATTTAAATTTGGCGCCTTTGCATTTCCGGATATGTCCGCCATCAGAGGCCACTTTTTTGGTCTCCTTTTCATAACGATTAGATTCCTTCTTTTATCTTTTTGCTCGATGGTTTGGTTAGACTTACCAACTGATTTGGTACTCCCAGATCTATCATTGCTCTAAACAATTCTCTTCTATTTACAGAGTCGTAGGCTGCCTTGTAGTCTATAAATATGTGGTACGTGTCTACACCGTATTCCAGTGTTTTCTCTAGAATTTGTCTCAGGGTTGAAATCTGATGAATTGTTGATTTACCACCTCTGAAACCAGCCTGGTATTGTCCTATTATCCCATACGAGGACATAGTATATTGAAAAATATTTTATAAGCCGCATTTAGGAGCGTAATTCCTCGATAGTTAGAGCATTCAAAGATATCTCCCTTTTTGTGTATGGTGCAAAGTATTCCAATCACTGGGAAGGGACTTCTGTATCCATATTTCTTTTATAAGCTGCTGTAGCGCTATTATGATATCTTCGGCACCTTCTTTATATAATTCCGCTGGGAGATTATCTATTCCGGGTGATTTGTTTCTGGCTAGTTTGTTTACAGCGTCTTTAACTTCCAGGATCGTTGGTGGATTCTCCTCCCTCTCGTCTACTCCGCTTACCTCGCAGCTTTCGTCTTCCAGGTTTTCTTCTTCTTCCTCTATATTAAGTATCTGGTTAAAATATTCCGTCCATCGATTTAGTACGTCTGTTCTTGTTGTTAATAGATCGCCATTCGAACTTCTACATTGATTTGTGTTTGCCTTGAATTCTTTTCTGTTGATGTTAACTTTCTTATAGAATGTTCTGAATTCTTTCTCTCTGTTGAGATTTTCTATATATTGAAGTTCCTTTTTTAAGTGGTTTCGTTTCTTCATTCTGTGTATTTTCTTTTCTTCTCTTCTCTTTGTCTGGTAATTCTCTACACTTGTTCTAGTCCGGCGGGTAAGCATTTTTGCATAAGCTTTTTTTTTTCTGTGTTGCGTCTTTGCATTCATCGTCAAACCAGTAATTTTTTTGGGAACAAGTTTCTGTTCCTATTTCATCTTGTGCTGCTGACTCAATATCTTCCTTTATCATGTTCCAGTAGGAGTCTATATATCTCTGGTCTTCTTCGCTTGGACTTTGCTATAACCTATTGGTAATATTTTCCCAGTACTGTTTTGCAGCAGTTGCATCTCTCAGCTTCTGTACATTCCATTTCTTTGTATCTATTTTTTTTCTTTGTTGGAATTTGAAATTCTAGCCCTTAGTGTTGAGACCACTTAACAGTGGTGTGAGTCTATTTTTGCGCCTCTATAACTTCTGCAGTTCATTATGTCCGTTCCGTATCTTGAATCTGTTAAGATGTGATCAATCTGACTAGTTGTTCTTCCATCAGGGGAGGTCCAGGTTACCTTGTGTATATTCTTATGTTCAAAATAGGTGCTAGCGACGGTCATGTTCAGTGCTGCTGCTAAGTTTATCAGTCGTAATCCGTTATCGCTACTGATGTTGTGTAGGCTATGCCTGCCTATAGTCGGCATACAAACTCGCTCTCGTCCTATTCTTGCATTCCTGTCACCTAGAACTATCTTTATGTCATTTCTGGGGCATCTTCTATAGGCTTGTTCTAGGTCTTCGAAAAACTGTTCTTTAACGTCTTCTAGTTTGTCGTCGGTCGGGGCATGTACATTATTTAAACTGTAATTAAATAATTTACCTTTTAAGCGTAAATAGCACATTCTTTGACTGTAGGCTTTAAAATCAATAACTTGGCCTTTTGTTCTTTGGTTTACTATAAATCCCACTCCATCTATGTGTTGGTTTTCATTGCAGCTGTAATATATGGAGTGGGTTCTCTTGTCAAGAATGCCTGTTCCCCTCCATCGCATTTCCTGCAGTGCCAAAACATCTACTCTGTACATGTTCACTATGTCTAGTAGAGATGCGAGTGCTCCAGCTCGGTACAGGGTTCGGGTGTTCCACGTTCCTAATCTTAATTCCATTTTTCGTTTGCAGAGTCGTCGTCGTAAGTTCCGTCCGGCTAATAGTTCTTGAGGTTCCGTAACAAATGATTTTTGCAGAAAGAGGTTGTTAGCCTCTAGCCTAACCCCCAACCTGGAGGGCCAGGGACTCTAGTTACTCTGCCAGATACTTGAAAATTATGTGAACAATTGTAGACGCCATGAGCGAAAGGGCTAACGTACAATACGGGGTTCATGAAAGTTCTTGTGCAGACTATCCACGATATTACATACTACTACAGAGTATATGAACGTTGTATACTACTACAAACAGGTCAAAAAATTGATTTTTAGAATTCTAGAACTTTAGCATTCATTATTTTCTTTAAGAGATTAATAGTTATCCACGAAGACACTGAAAAACACCATAATTATCTCAATAAAAGAGGTGGCGACACCCGGTTACCTTAAACATAAAGGCACTCCCCAAAACACTATCTTCTTTGTCCATTAATTCACCTCCTACCTTGAAGAATCATAAATATTCAAGACATACTATTCCTTTTTATTCAAATTATTTTTATCAACGACTTTTTTATTTAGAAAATACTAAATTGCTGCATTCAGATTGTCTTCAAATGGCCGAATGTTCAAACAACCAAAATTTCATAAAAATAAATTTAGTAATCAGCAAGTTAAAGCTGGTTTAACTCCACAGTTTGGAGTTTTTGTGTTTTCCGTGTTTTCTCTTTGTTAATATACCTCTATTTTTTACAGGTAAAATGAAGCAGTTTTTACAAATATGGACTTACTGACAAAAAATTCCGCACTGGTAAAAATTTAAATTACTTCTATGATGATTCTTAATGGTTCAAAAGACAAGTTACTAAAAATATTAAGCAATTGAGTTCAAGTAAGTTTTATATATAGATAAAAAATCAAATGATATACTTTAATCTACTTTCTAGATAGCTGAATTGAAATGGAAAAGGAAAATGACAAGAACAATGATGGAAACTCTAACTCCAACAAAGTTTCAAATCAACCAGATCATTCGTCTTTGCTTGATGCTGCCAATCTCTTTGGTGGTAAGTATAAGTTTTCTTAGGATATGGAAGGAAGGTTGTACAAAAAAGTGCATGTTATTTCATCATCTCAAACTATAATTAGAAGAATCTCTGACGATCATCCTCGTTCCAAAGCTCATGTCTTTTGAACTTTTGTGTGTCTGAATTTGGTGTGGTGCATAGTAGATGGTGCCATGTAGGATGTCCACTCCATAGTAATAAATATGGTTAACAATCCTTTCTTCCTCGAAGTGTGTCTTTGATCTGTCGCTACTTGATGGGCCTTAACTCTAGTCAAAACATGTGATTATGTGACCAGAGCACATAGTTTTAGAGAGAAAAGACAAATATTACAGTTTTTATTACTTGCTAGTCATTTAAAATTATATTTCAATTATGTTAAGCATCAAACAAAGAGAAATGCTCAATCTATGAAACTTCTCTGTAAAAATGAGGAATCTCCTTGCTTTACTGTGAATACAAAATGTTTGCCTCTGTAAAAATGAGGAATCTCCTTGCTTTACTGTGAGTACAAAATATTTGCCAGTATAGTTAACCTTAGACTACCATCTCTCGCAAAGATCATGGAGAATATTAATCAGGATTTAGACAAGGAAGATCAACCATCGACCATTTATTCACGGTTAAGCAGGTCCTAAGCAAAGCCTGGGAACATGACGTAGATATTTGTAATATTTTTGTCGACTTCAAGCAAGCATATGACTGTTGGAAGATCGAGAAAGTAATGGGAGGATGATGTCGATGAGGACGCAAGACATCTTGGTAATTAATCGTGGGAGAGAATGGCATAAAGAATGAAGAGGTTATCTGAGGGAGTTTAGGACTTCACTTATTCTTTATATTATCTGTTAAATTTTATTTTTTAGCGTACTGGCCCAGAGATGCTGCCGCAAACTTATTTGCTGTTGCAGCTGGTGGTTTTGGTCTTCCAACACACCCATCTTTACCATTCGGAATGATGTCTGCAAGCTCAGCAGGTAGCCGACCTTCGGCACTGCCTTCTTCCTACCAATCTACAGTCAACGCATCGGCAGCTGCCTCTGTATACACTAACACTCTCTCTGCTGTAGCTAACCAGGCAGCTAGTTTGGGCATACCGGCTGGTAGTAAGTATTACATTTATAATGCCCTTTCAATTTATTGAATAATGTATTTCATATTATGTATAATTATGTTAATAATATCTAACACGATTGATTTGGTAGCCAATTTTTTCCAGGCGAATGTTAATGCTCTGAAGAACAATAACAATGAACAATATTTAAATCAACACTAACTTAAATATTGCCCTTATATTCCTGGGCTTTAAACATTGTCTGAGACCATGGTTCCCTTGGTCTTCTCGTAGATCGTCTTCCATTACGTGATTTATCTCTCGCTTTTTTAATCTTATATTCTTTTATTTTAGAATTATAAATACAGAAGTTATAGAGGCGCAAACATAGACTCAGAATATCATTGCCTAGTGATATCTGTTTCCTTTGGTGAAATATGTATTAAAAGGAACAACATTTGAGTCCATTGAAGCTGTGAAATAGAAAACTCTAGGCGTCCTTAAAGAGCTGAAGAACTAAAGAAGACTTCCTCCAGTGTTTTCGAAAATGGATGATTCATATGGAGGTTTTATATGAAATGTACAGCACAGTTTCGTTATTTAATACCCACATCTCGTACTTATTGCAGTTTTTAATTGTGTTAAATTAGTATATGTCGAGGAAATTCTCTATAATATTTTTTTTTCAGGTGCTGCTTGGTGGTCAATGGCTTCTCAGTTAGCTGCTCAAGATTATCTGGCACGGTTACAAGCATCTGGTCTCAATTTTGCCGGGTTAGGAGGTCCTGCAGATCTCCACTATTCAAGTATGGGACTACAGTCTCTAGCTGGTCAAATGAAAACGCCTAAGAGTTCCTACAAGGGTGGCCATCCTTTGTCATCATCCACGCCGCTTTCCAGGTAAAATACAAATAATTAGAAGTAAAGTAGTAGAAATAATTTAGGCCTCTACGGAAAGATCTTCAAAAGAATTCTGTGAAAACATTGATAACCTGATAGTACCAGGGTTAACAAAATTCTTAAAACAGACGCAATAATAAACTCAAGTCAGTTAAATTGCCCAATGGGAAGTATATGAACAAAGGGACAGAAGGAGGCTGTAGAGTATCTTTTAATTATTTTTAATTAAAACTTTCCCAGAGATATCGTCTGGTCCAATTGCTTTACCCTTTTTTATTTTTTGAAATTCTTGAGCTACTTCTTCATTTGTTATTTTGGGGACCCTTGCTGTTACTGTCCTTAAGTTTTGATGATCTGTGTCCGACCTATTTTCAGCAATCGCCATATCTAGAGCTGTTGCTAATTTCAACGTATCATCCCCCTCTAATGGAATATATCTAAATATGTCTCCTAATTGATTATAGAAAGATTTTCCTTCATCTCCACAAAACATTAAATACTTTTTTATCAAGTAAAAATTTCACTAATATAAGTGAGTATAAGTAAGTATAGATATGATAAGAAGGCATAATGTCGATGATTAAAGATACCATTTTCTTACATCCATTCAACAATCTACAACCTTTAAGAAAACAAACGTGAAACTAATTTCTAAATTTATTTTGAGCTCGACAGAATATATGTATGCGAACTAATCTAATAAACCGACTCACCCAAAACTACAGTGAGTCGAGTACAACAGATTCTGCTATACCTGTATGGCGTGCTCTGCGCACTATTCTAACAAATCGTAGCTTAACGGTTTAAACTTGACATTTAATCGATTTCAATCGCTAACCTTTCTTATACTTGTCATTTATAGATTGTTTCGGCGAAATTAGGTAATTAAAGGGCCAAAATTTAGTTTTATTTAAGTATATCATATTTTTTGTTGAAGTTGACAGAAAGTTAAAGAAGTTATTTTGGGAAAAAATGTGTTTATTTTTACCTAATTTCGGTAAGTTATGCCAAATTTGTAGACTTTATTTCCTTTTTGTCATTTCCTCACTAATAATCTTCCTACTTAAAAGTAAGTTTAATTAATATTCAGTTTTAATTTCTATTTAAAATATTACAATTTTGTCGAGGTTAATGTGAAACAAATTACAGTACCAGTTTTTTGTGAGACTTTCTTCATTTTTATGTAAGTTTTCCATTCTTTTTATTCCAGTATTACACCCAAGCAGGCAATCCTTCTCATACTTTTTGTAAGATTGGCCCCACGTTGGGCGCCAATGTAACGAAAAAAGTGCTGCGCGAAATGTGTAACTAAAAGAGAAACGAAAATTATGTCTGCTATCCCACGAAAAATCATACCTTTTTTCTTCTTGTATTAGAAAAAACTAAAATTATCTAAAAAAAATAAAAAGTTGCAGTTAATCATGTAATGTAGTAATTTGTCAGTAAATTAATTGGTACATTATCAATAATTTTACGGTAGGTAATGTATAAACTGAACTAAATATCGCATTTTTTATTCTATAAACTCATTAATTGCTACATTGGTGAAAAAAAGTGTGAAAATGTTCCATTCTTTGTTCACTAAAATTTTGAATATTTTCTAGTTACTGCAATTTAATGAATTTTCAAATTTCTCTCGTGAAATATTACTTTTTTGTCACTTAATATATTTGAAATTAACTCTTCTGATATTATTGGAAACAATAACATCGATAATAATAATATGATTATTCTTTACAGGTCACAAGACCATTCAAAGATGTCCTTGCCATCCAAACTAGATCTCAACAGCATATCTGATCCAATGAAAGCCTCATTAGCTAATCTACACTCGAGTTCACAGTCATCCCGCAGTGGTATCAAAACTTCTTCAAGTTTAACCATCCAACCAACATCAAAATCTATCGATAAACATTCTAAACCTAAATCAAGCAATAATGATCCTACCTCCTACAACAAAGGGCAGAAAAGTATGTTGTCAAGTAATGAAAGTCCAAATGTGAAAGAATCATCGTCTTCATCTCCAAATATGTTTGCCAGTCCCTTCAGTATTAACAGTAGTATTTCATCAGAGAATTCGGAAGGTGGTCAGGACAGTTCGGGTTATCTTCCGCCAGGTGTTTTAGGGTAAGTAGTTTGTTTCAAGGCATGTACTGCAGGTGGTCATGTGTGTTTAAGTGTTATTTAATTTATTTGCGTACTAACAAATGAAAAACTTCTATTTAGGTGCCACAAATTATTATAAACCTTATATAGAAACTGTAAAAAATACGGCCGTACTAATATTTTTAAGTCTTCTTGAAAATCAGGACATGTATATAATGTAACGATTTTTCCTTGAAACTATTCCAAGGTAAGTCGTTGCATTGTAAGTAAAATCGTAACTCAATGCTTTTAAAAATACCACATTTTATTAAATTCTTAAATGTGGTATTTTTTCTTAACTTAAATTTTTAACAAATTTTTAGTTCAACAAAAACCTCATTGAATTTTCCTTTTAAGCCGAAGTTTCACAATTATTGCTTTACCCTGTATAATTATTATTTATACCATTGGATAGAATATACGAACCTCCGTAAGTTTATTGGTCAGCGAATTTATGGCACCTATCTCTATCATTTTATTAAAATTTATAAAAATACCAGATATTATGAAACAAGCCACTTAGTAAACTATAAATAGCAAGCAATACTTTATAACATGAAACATTACATATTTTTGTAGTGATCCTAATTCTATTTTGGGCGGTGTTAGGTTACCACCTGACACGGAAATAATCAAGTACACATCATCTATCGTTGGACCGAAAGTACCTGGCACTACAAACCGAGGAAGAAAGAAGACTATCAGTCTTGATCCGCCGTTCGTCAGTCTGCATCCTTCACAGCTTGGCCCAGAAGGACTTATGCAAGCAATGATTAAAAAAAGCAGTTCAAATGTAAGTATTTTGTTACAGTAAAGTTTTAAATATAACTTTAAAAGTTTTCCTGTTTTTTTACATATTTTATGCCAGTATTGAACTAAAGAGATATACCAAAATGTCTGCTTCTATGAAGGCGAATTAGTTTTTATTAAGAAAAATTCTTTATTATTGGTCGAAATTTAAAAATTATAGCTAAGCAAAAGATATTCATAAAGTAGTAGTAACAGAAGTGAAAGAAGGCATAACCTCTATGAGCCCATCACAAGAACGTACAACGACTTGTTTCTTGCGAAAACCAGGATAGCAATCCATCGAAGACCGAATTCTTCCTCCTTGCATAATCTCGACACCGATATGTGGAACCTGAATGTTCCAAATCTGAGTACTCACCGATGAATATACTTCTATCATCATACAGAGGCTAGCGAAACAATTACTCCCCACTCCAGCATATTTTTTATCCGTACCTACTATCATTCTGCCGTTCCTCTTAATTTCTTTGACAACTGGTTCTGTTGTCACTTTCCCAGAACTGCCCGAAAATGGTACTTTAGAGAGTTTGATCGCTCGTTCTGGTCCTCCGAGGCAGTTCCAATTTCCTGTCTAGACATCAATCTCTACTGATGTAAAGTTAACTTGACCAAAAATAACCTCAAATAGAACAACTGGTAATCTGAAAGCTCATTTAAATGTCATACTTTTGACCATTTGATAATTTTTATTTCGTGTACATTGAAATCAATCTCAGAAATTTTGCAGCTATGTTTCCTACATCAATCGAGTTTTCTCTGTTTCCTCTTATGCAATCAGAGTTGATACAGAAGAATTATGTGATCAAGGTGTTGCAGCGTGGAACATCACTTCACGATGTTTATCTATTGTCGTCAAAATTTTAACATGGTCAAATTGAAAAACTTGATCAGCCTTTCACAAGATGAAGAAATTTCTAAACTAACTCAACTCTACTTGAAACTTTGAGAACGAATATTACTACTCGGGTGGAAGCCATTGGAGTTTTATTATTCTGACCAATCTCAAATTTTCGTGGGCAGAATAAGTTATACAACATAATAACCGATAAAGAATTCTTGTTACCCATAATCTTGGTATTAACCACTTGCTTAAGGGACAGAACTTCGAGGATATTAAAGGTTCAGAACTCATAGACTCAAAGACTCAGGATCTTTAGTGTAGAGGCGATGAATATTTTTGACGAGTTCGGAAATTTGTTCAAACCAAAACGATTGAAATGTATTTTAATAAAGTTAATATTATTTTATCTCATAGGGGCAAGATATTACACCTCCTTCTACGCCACCGACAGACAAAGCGGAGGAGAAAAGGGCTACGAATGGAAACATATCGGATATTACTGCCAGTTATGATGGCACAGAACCGACAGGAGAAACGCCGTTAAATTTGTCGGTCAAACCTACTATGGATAACTCTAGTGTCAACTCACTGGCATCATTGAGCAATATTTCATCAAGTGTCGGATCAGACAGGATATGTAAGTAGTGTTTAATTAATTTTCTCTGCTAATTGACAAATTTCTGACTTCAATAGCCAAAGATGTGGTTGAGTTATCGAGTTATTTGTAATACTTTCTTTGCCTAAGTTTCTTTCTTTAACTTTAAGTATTATTTTAAGTTTATAAGTTTAGTTCTATACATTATTGAATGCAACATTGTTTTCCAGCTCGAAGAAAACCTGGTCCCAAGCCAAGGCGGATCATTTCATCTGGAAACCAAATGTCTTCATCTTCAAGCAATTTTTATTCCCACCTATTTTCCCCAGTTGACTCCCCACGACCACCAAGTAGAAACGAAGGCTCTGACGGAGGCAGTTCGACGTCTTCAACATGCACGACTTCCGCCACAATATCTACAAGCGGTACTCCAATATCTCCGGGTCTGAGTTATAGTCAAAAGGAAGGAAGGCCTAGGAACTTGGGAAGAGGAATTAGTAAACCAAAAAAGAATACTGTAGCGTCGTTATTGGCACAGAGTAGAGCATTAGGTAATTATATATGTAATTAGTTTGTAAATAGCAAACAGCAGGACAGACTAGATGTGATCTACAAAGTCGATTATTTTCAAGGTGTCATAGGGGGAAACTATTAAGGTTTCACCTTCATAAAACTTTATTTGAACGGGTCGTCAGGGACAAGACTGGCTTGGGCTACACTCTTTTTTAATGTCACATTTATGATTAGGAAATGTGAAGACTGTAGCGTTCTATGGAGTTTTTATGATGGCGAAATTTCCCGTATCAAGATTGAAATAATGTATTACATTTACATTATGTTTCTTAGGTATTAAACCTGTTCCACTTCTAGATGCGAATGCCTCAATAAATCAACAAATGAGTGTTCTGAAATCAAACTTGATGGCCGCACAGCAATATCTATCCGATACTGGTGACGAGCAAGCGCTCAATAGGCTTCTTCAAGATAAAATTAAAGGTGCACTCAGTGACTCCAGTACAATAGACGCCTCTGATTCTGATAATTTGACCGATTCCAATCATACTGACTCTGAAATGGAGGTAGAGGTAGTGGCAAAGAAACAAAAGCAATACGATGAACGTTTGTTGAGAGTTCCTCTAGAAAAAGGTAAGGAAAATGTTAACAATTTTCACATTGGGTTACATTATTTTATTCAATCTTTGTTTTAATGTACTACATTTATATTGAAATGTTAAAAATTTGGAAAGTTCAATATTCTCTAATGTAATTTGAATAAAAGTTTAAATTCCTTAGGAACTTATTAACCATATACAGCTTTATCGTTTACAGTGAAAAATTTCATTATATGTACTAGTGATGTAACGAATATTCGCATTCGCGAATATTCGCATATTTTTGCATATTCGCATTTGCATTCGCATTCGCAAAATTTGTGCGAATGTTTTGCGAATATTACACAGCTTGCATTTAGCTCGTTCAGTATCGAAAAGTGGTGAAAAATAAGTCCATATTTCACTATAATTTGATTTACTCATAGTAATAAATCGCTAATCACACTTTAACTAAAAATTCACTTGTATTTGTGCACGAGCAGAGCAGGGCAAGTGGAGTGACTTGTGTCCCGTGAAATTTTTATTGGAACTATAACCAGACAACTTAGTTCTCTGTTATAACTTTCTCTCTATAACATGTCAAATTTGATTACAACAAGAGAAAATAAGATCGAAAAACGTGGTTTCTACGTTTTTGGCCCGGACGTGACTATAAATAAATACCTTTTTAAACTAACCGACCCCTCAATAAACTTAACCGCCTACAATAAACTTCTTTACAATAAATACAACTGTTTCACATCTTTACTTTAGCAAATATGATAGAATGTTAGAATGATACTGGACAATTTAAAGCAGTTAAAAATGACAGACTTTTTCCAATTAATAAAAGATTACTATTTGGCCTTTAAGAAAAAAGTTATATTTTCGAAATAATCTGTGCCACAGCCACCTTTACTTCCAAGCCATGAAGTAAAAAAGGCAACACTGCATTCTATGACGTCGGTAGTCCGATAATCAGCTGTAAGGTCTACCAGAAAATTAAACTAATTTGAATTTTAGGAAACTGATATTTTGAAAACTTCAATTCATTACAGAAATATTTTTAGGGAAATTAAATTAATAAAACCTTATATTTACCTAATAAATATATATAAAGTTTTATTATTATTTAGGTTATATTATCAATAAAATAATCACTGGAGTAAAATTTATTGCACTTAAAATACAGTGTCAAACAGTTAATCTTACAATCAAATGCAGTCAAGAATCTCTAGAAATTTTAAATATTAAGTACTTAAGCATATAAATAACACAATAGATTAACGCAACATTTAAAAAGATTATTAAAAATACAAAAGATATAAAATTTGTTAAGTAAAAACTTAGTGTAACTATTATGGTTAAAAAATTCATCCTAAGAAATCAGACACAATATAAATATGGTTCTAAATTAATCTAATTGACAATTAAATAATTTACTATTTACTTATAACTTTTGTTGAATTTTCATAGTTAGGTATACGAAAGTAGCAATTTTAAATATGAATAGGTGTTTTGTCATATAGACTAAGTTAAAAGAGGTATACATGAAAAATGTGTTGAATGTAACATACCATTTATAACTTGTATATCGATGTAAAATAGCCTATATTCTCAAAAGATTTTTAAATGTAATACTCAAATTTGTTATCACTTATCTAAAAAGCAGATCTAAATGAGAAAGTAAGTTCTCTAATTGTGACCATCTTGTTAATTTACTATATTGTAAAATCCATTTCAAATCATTACTACTTAATCTATTCTTACCTACATTGACGATTACACTAAAACTACTGCTAACTATGACACTACGTATTACACAAATATTATCACACTTGTGTCCCAACTGATTAATGTTTAATACAATAGAAATATACACAGTCACTTGTAATTTTACTTGTCCAGTTTTTCAATGGGATATTATTGTCTAAGTC
This sequence comes from Diabrotica balteata, assembly GCA_918026665.1. Classification (NCBI taxonomy): domain Eukaryota; kingdom Metazoa; phylum Arthropoda; class Insecta; order Coleoptera; family Chrysomelidae; genus Diabrotica; species Diabrotica balteata. The sequence continues at coordinate 159,708,312 of OU898277.1, forward strand.
TAATTATCATAATTATGTTATCTATTGTTCCCTCTTCTTATGCAAAAAGTTTCTTCTGTCTTCGGGATTCCTTCTTTCTTTAGTACGATGAACAGTTATATATGATGGTACTTCAGGAAATATATTAGGAACTGCATTGCATTTTAATTTGGGAAATATTAACTTTTCAATGTGTACATTTCCATCTTTATCTTCTCATTGTTCAGTCTGCTGAATATCATCTTCATGAAAATGTTTGGCACATACTACGGAAGATTTGGTAATTGTATAGCCTTCTCTATGAATAGAACAAAGCCCAGTATACCTTCTTTGGGGATCTTTGGAAACGAAAACGTTTTTTCTGCCTGTTTCGTTTTTAAAGTACTGGCATAATTGGTTTTGCAACCAGGTACACAACAATGCCAGAGCATCTGTAACAAAAAACAAAAGTATTATTATTGTTGTTTTTAGTTTACATATTTTGTAACAAGAAGCAAAAGTATTATCACAGTATAAATAACAACTATCTATCCTGTGGTATTATTATTTTCAGTTTGTTTTGTAGGTTATATTTATACTTGCCTTTTAAATTGTCGTTAAGAATCTTCTAAAAGTTCTAAATTTAATGAAATTTCACTTATATTAATATTTTCTAATTGATTTAAACACAATTTACAAATAAAACATTCGAATAAAGTTAAAAAAACACTAAATTCAACAAACTTTACAAGCCTTCCTATATGAAATGTGAAACAAAACAAACCACGGTCGGACTACCACGCGTTGTTGCCAAATTTCTACTTCATGGCTTGGAAGTAAAGGTGGCTGTGTCTGTGCTTATTAAATAAAATTTATTAGAATCGACCTTTGAAAGGAAACGTTATATTAACCTTTTTTATCACTTTAGCACTTTATATAACTTCGGTACTATTACACGTTGGTTAGCCTTTGTTAACCTTTTGTTGGCATAATTTTGTTAGCCTTTTGTTTGCATAAATGAGGTGTTCTTCAACAATATCTTCTTTCAGTCTTCTTTCTTCCAGTGTTTTCTTTAGTTTGCCATTTAATTTACTGATTTTTGTTTAACTTTCTTAGGTTGGAAAAGAGAAACGATTATTAGAGGTTTAACAAAAAACGGAAATCTAAAGGGAGATGTTACATATACAGCACCAGATTCCTCGAATAAATTTAAACAAATGTCAGATATTTCACAGGTGAGTTCTTGCAAATTGACTTGTTTTGTATATTCTGTTCCAAAGTTTGTTTTTGGAGACTTTAATTAATTTTGTGATTGTTTATAATTCGTAAATGAATCGGTCATATATTTTAATTTGTTCTTATATTAGGCTGCATAAAAAACGGTGACTTTAAAATGTTAACAAGGTTTATAGTGTAAATGTTCATTTTTTTCTAATTTTCATGTTGTTTGTCTAGTATTTGGAATACCAAAAATGTCTGGAACTTTCAAAAGAAAATTTTACCTTCAGCTGTAGGATAATATTAGGCGATTACCTACAACCTGTCCCTACAGAAATTCAGTTGGAAGGCAATGAATGTATTCGACTTACAGAAGAAGACATGAACAGAAGGTCAGTATTGGGCGTTTTTATAGATTTTATAGAATTTTTAGAGGAATGTTACGATGCTGTTTTCTAACATGTGAAATGGATATGCTAGCTCAAATTACTCAAGTCCATTGTCATTTATATATTTTTCGAATTACCTAACAATAGATTCTAGTAAAGATACATTAAGGCCTTTATTTTTAATATGGAGAATTTTAAATTGGTCATTATAAGAGTGAATATGATCTAGAAGATAAAGTGCGTACTTAGAATCTGTTTTTCTATTATTGAAAGCCTGGTCTACTATACGTTTGTTTAAGGTTCTACCAGTTTGACCGATGTAAGTTTTTGGGCAGTAAGTTTGTATACACCACTGTTTAAGTGCCTTTTCTTTTGGCTGTTGTTGTTCTTAGTATATGTGCTTAAATTGTTGTTTGTTCTGAAAGTTGGTGTTATTCCTTTCTTTTTGTGTGTTCGGCTATTTTTGTTGATATCACGCCTGTATATGTAATCGAAAAAAAGGTGTCTTTTTCTGGTGGTAGGAAGACTAATTCCAGAGCTTTCTTAATCTATGTGACATATTTATGTTGTGTAGGATGCTGCCAATTTATGTTGTGTAGGATGGGATTGTGAATTGTGTATAGCGGAGTGAGTGGACAGGTTAAGTAGGGGTGAAGTAGTGGGTAGGGCGGAGAACTCATGTTTGTTTTTAAGTCTGATAATTTTTAAATTCAGAAATTCTATTCTGTTCTACTTCTGTTGTGAATTCAATATGACTATGGAGTGAATTAATGTAAGATAAGAATTGGTCAAGTTGCTTGTTAGTTCCTGTAATTCATACCAGTATATCTCCAACAATATAAAAATTGTTTGAATACGGGATGTTTTCAAATCTTTGTTTCTAGATGATCCTAAAGTAGTCTTCATTTATGCAAATTTCAAGAAATGTAAAATTACAGATGTAATGATTGTATTTTTAATTGAAATGAGTGTCTGGAACTATTTGTAACAGGACTTTTATCTATGTTATTGACATTTCTTTCTATGTTATTAGTAGTTTTGTTTAACGCTACTTTCACATTCTACACCTAAATATAAGTTTTTTTTTATTGTCATGTTGCCTTTAAAGCCTTTCTCTAAAAGTTGTATCTCGCTATTACAGAATTTAGTATCAGTTAAATTTATAAATCTATTGAAAAAACTAGAGTTATTTTGTTATTAAAAAATAGATTTGGCGTCTCCTTCATATTTCAAATGGATCATTTTTTTCTTCAAAGGAAAAACTTAATGTTGGTTATTTAATTTAATTATATGCCCATATGTCCTTACATGTATTTACTAATTTAAAATAATATATAGTTACTAATATATTTTTACATAAAAGAGGAATTCCACATCCTAATCGCATTCTCTTTATTTTATTTATTTCCTTTTTTTACTATGTAGGCTTGAAGAATTTTCATTTTCAATGAGGACAAGTATTCCAGTGGAACAGAGAATCGAGTTGGCAAGAAAGCAGCAAGCAGCTAGAGAAGCAGCACGACAAGACAAAGAGCAGACTAAGTTAGCGCATGCGCAAGAGAACGAATATTTTGAGAGGCAAGAACAAATCAAATTCGAAAAGGAAATTAAACATCCACCAATGATAGAGGTAATGAAATACAATAACTTGTATTATTAAAACTGTTTTAAAGCTGTTTAAATACAAAAGATTGTATTTGTAAAAAAACCAAATGTATATTACGAAATGTTGAACATTGAACAGTTAACCAAAATTACAGTTTTTTTTTTAAAACGTGTGTTCCTACGATCACCCGTCTTTTGAATAGCGCTAATTATTGAATTCTTAATTTTCTCCCTGGTATGTCCCAGAGGTGTTCAAACATTCAGGCCAATTAATAGTTTTTATTTCCACATGATTTAAAAAGTAGCTACCCCCTCTGTGGCTCAGTGGTAAGAGCGCCTACCTTTGAACCTAAAGGTCGTGAGTTCGAATCCCACCTGGGTGGAAATTTTCGTTTATTAAAAATTAATAAATGAAAATAATTTCTATCCTTGTACGATCGGTACTCACTGGCGGGACCGCAGACGTTCGGATACAATTAGCGTCTCTTAGCAAAGACAATGACGTCGACTTTGCTAAGTATCAAGGCAATTACTCTACACACATACACACACACTACACACCTGACTATAAAAATTCACTGTACCATGCCAATGAACATTAGTTGTCGACGCATTCTCAATAAAAAAAAATAATAAAAAATAAATAAATAAAAAAAAGTAGCTACACAACTATCACATAGTTACCATGTCTGGGACAAATTTTGTGGATTTTTGACTTCAAATCAGCTACTTTAAGTCTTAAGTTAGAGGAACTTCTTCCAATTTGATTTTAGTGCTAACTACAGCTCTCTACAGCCGTTCTTGAGCGTTTTCTACGTTTACCTCTACTTCAACATATTCTTTAGTTTTTCTCCAAATTTTAATGTTGTTTAATGTAACAGGATCGTCAATTTTAATTTACCAAATATATTGGCAATATTAATATAAGATCATTGTTATAATTTAGAGATATTAATCGATGCTCAATCACTCATTATTGAGATTACGATAAAGGTGGTAACGATAAACACAATTGAACCATTTAAAGGTCTACAGAAGACAAAATACACGTGAAACCATACTTGTAAAAAGAACATGGCCATATTTATCTACATAACACAATACGCAAACGAAACATATTCCGGAAAAGATTTGATTTCACTTTTAGAGCTTCTTTACCAGTTGATTTGATAAATCCTGGTAGGATGAAATACGTATAAGCGAATATACAGAGGCACTATACGTGAAATCAAATCTTAACTGTCTCTTGTTTTATTTCGGTTACTCTTTATAAATACAAGAAACCTGTTTACCAAGGATTTTTGCTTATATGAGAAGATATGTTGTGGAATGCAACTTTTAGATACCCCATGTCTTTTTTAAATCATTTTTCATCATCTGTTTTGCCTTGCAATTTATTACCAGTGTGTGATTTGATGTTTAATTTATTTCATACAAATTATTCACTTGACTTTCTGCAGTATGTGAAAGCTTAATTCGTCCTAAAAAACATTTTTTTAATGATTTGAAACATTTAGACTAATATAGTCTTATCGTTTTTAGGATAAAGAACTAAAAAAGCAGCAAGCCACCCTTCTTAAAGAACAGGTAATTATTTTTTCAACAAAAGTATTTAATAAAAAACCAATGCGAATTAAACACATATTTTGATTTATTTATACTATTAATCTACTTCCGCAATTTTTGTTGCATTCTATAAAATACAGCTTAAAACTACCTCCTATATAATGAAATCTGTCTTCCTAGATCTGAGTCTTAAAATTTGAGATATTATTCGAGATAATTTAAGTAAACAGTTGAAATACAGATCGGGCACCGAACTAGATACTTTTAAAATCTTGAATATGTTGCCTGTGTGAGTCCATTTCAAATAGGTAAAAAGACATAAGGATAAGACTTACTCACAATCAATTTATTCTACCACCAACGACCGGTTTCGCATACTATAATTTGCTATGCATCTTCAGGTCTTAAGGTACATGGTAAACTAAATGCTGAAAATATAATAACCCGTATTAGGGTGCTCTCTGGTACAGAATATACAGCAATTATTGATGTATATTCTGTACCATACTTAATTATAGATGATATATGATTGTTATACATGACTTTAATATTGATTAAATAAAACAAAATAAATCTTAGGTGAAAAAACAATCTAGTAAAATTGAAATTAAATAAATAAATATCACTTACATGTCGATACAAGGATTATTATTAAATGTTTGAGAAAACGTAGTTTAAGAAACTGTAATGGTAAACATAACAGGTTTACTACACAAAAATGGATGCTATGGCCTCAAAAAGAAATTGATAATTTAATTTTAAGCATGGCAAGTCGGAGTCAAGCTGTAATTAATGCTGCTGGAGGAAACACAGATTATTAAATACTTTTATTTTATACTTATGTTGTACGAGGATAGATTGATATTAAACTAGCCTTTGATAGATGGCGCTACTTGATACCGAATTGGTTTCGGTGTTGACATTTGCCATTCATGACATGGCGTTTGTCAAAATTTTAAGTTTTAAAAACAATTAGTTTGGATTTTACAGCCGTCAAAAGCAAGCAAATGTTGTGTTTTCGGAGAAATGGAAAAAGTCGAGTATCGTTCAGTGATTAAGTTCCTCCACAAAAGGGGTAAAATGAATGTGCAAATCAAAGCCGACCTGGACGAAGTTTATGGTGAAGTTGCACATTCGTTAGCAACAGTAAAATTTTGGAAAGCTGAATTTGTTCGTGGCCGTACGAGTGTTTTTGATGATGAACGTTCCGGGAGGCCAAATGAAGTCACCACGCCGGAAATTATCAACAAAGTCCATGACATGAACATGGCAGATCGTCGAATTAAGCTCCGGGAGTTAATAGAGGTCCTAAACATTTCGTACGAACGCGTAAAAAACATTCACTATCATTTGGACATGAAAAAGCAATCCGCGCGATGGGGGCCGCGTCTGCTGACAATCGATCAAATGCAAAAACGTGTGACCACGTCGGAGACGCTTTTGGAGATGATACGGCGCGATCCGAAGGATTTTTTTCGCCGATTTATCACCGTTGATGAAATCTGGGTGCATTATTACACACCGGAAACCAAATAACAGTCGAAACAGTGGCGCAAACGCGGCGAAGGGCCGTCGAAGAAGTCAAAGAGTGCACATTCGGCCGGCAAAGTGATGGCGACTCTTTTCTGGGATGCGAAGGGCATCATCCACATCGACTACTTGGAAAAAGAACAATCAATGGTGAGTACTACGCAGCATTATTGGATCGATTCGATGCCGAATTACGTCGAAACGACCCAGTTTGGAACGCAAAAAAGTGCTCTTTCACCAAGACAATTCACCGGCTCACCGATCGGCCGTCGTCATGGCAAAATTACACGATTTGGGCAATGAATTGGTTGAACACCCACTTCAATGATGAAGTCGTCGATGAAACTTGTCAGTCTATTTTGAAGAACTCGAGCAAAAGTACTATTCGGATGGGATAAAAACATTGGAACATCGTATTACTAGGTGTCGAGCTAAAAAGGGACTATGTTAAGAAATAAATCGATTTAATTCCAAAAAACTTGTTTTTTCTATCAAAGGCTCGTTTTATATCAATCCACCCTCGTATATTGATTTGTATGTTTAAAATTTTCATTAAATTAATGCACTTCTTAACTTTTGTTTGATTGTTTCATCATAGACAAATCATATTACACCGAAATTAAGATTAATTCATTGCTGACTAGTCAGACAATATAACGATATTACACTTTTTAAAATCCGATCAAAATTAATGTACATATGAGAAAAAAATTTGTTGGTTAGACATTATTGATATATTTATTTAGAGAATATTTAAATTTAAAAACTAATACAATCTTTATATAATTATTGTAGGAACGAGAGAGAAAACGTCAGCACATGATACTCATAAAAACGTTGGAAAGTAGACGTAAACTGGAAGCAAGGGAACGTAAAAAACAGCAGCTTCTCGCGGAAAAGCAAGCAAACAAGGAAAAGAAACTTGAGCAAAGAAAACAAGAATTGGAAATCCTGTCTGAAATTAGAAAACCATGTGAAGATCTGGAAATTGATCAGACGTTTTTACCAGAATATGAACGAATACCTGGTCTGAAATTGTCGGCGAAAGCATTCGGTGATCTCCTGATGGTATTCGAATTTTTGCACAATTTCGGAGAAACTCTAGGTTTTGATATGGAATCTCTTCCTACTTTAAATTCTCTTCAGCATGCTTTACTACCTAGTAAAATGTCGACGGAATACGAAGACGAACTATTTTCGATAATGACTCATCTACTAGTTTGCGCTATTGAGGATCCGGGAATACCTAATCCAGCAAGATATACAACAAATCTAGGTCAAAGTTTGAGACAAGCTGATATAACTCCTTCGAATATATCGGAAATTCTAAGGATATATTTGTACGCCAATGCAACTGGAGAAATTAAGGCTTTAACTGGAATTCATTTCGAAAGAGAACGTGAAAAGAGAATTGCAGATCATCATCAACTTGAAGACGAAATGATTATAACCCAGACGGGAAAGAACGCGCAGTATTATGAATTATTACACGGAAATCAGACATACAAATTATCAGATTTGTTGAAAAACCGACCATTTATGAGCCTTTGTCCCACAACTAAGGCTGAAATTCTAGCATATATTTGTAATGAATTGCTTCAGAACAAGGCTGTTATCAGGCAGATCGAAAATTCTTTGGAAACTGTGATACAACAGAAAAAAGAAAAATGGTTACTCGACATGAAAATCAGAAAGTGAGTATTTAATATAATTTATGTTTTATATACTTGATATTTATGTTCTATCGGTTCTATATCTGAAGTGTTTTTTTAATAGATGCATTAAGTACACACAGCGCCAATTAACTCTGACTTTCTGTATAAAACCAAATCTAATATGAAAATAATTCTTTTACAAAAATGATCTCTTATAAAAAAACCCGTCTTTATCCGGTATTTAAATGAAACAAAAACGCCAAAAACGTTTTATTTTTAAGGTCAAGGTAAAATTTTTGTTTCTATCCAATTTCCCGTTTTGATAAAGCCAGAATAGCCGCTCTACATCAACACAACTGGTTAAATCATATGACTTCAGTAAGGCTTGACATTCCTAGAACTTCTGTTATCAGAATAGTGCAATTGTTTGAAGAAACTGGAAGTGTGAATAAAAGACCTGGGAGTGGATGCCTTCGGGTGACAAATGAAAGAGATATGTAGCAAATCGATATGTAGCCAATTTTGTTCGACATAATCGGAATGTCACTGTCAGCGGTCAGACCGCATTTCAGAAGAAGGTACAGTAGACGTCATTTCGTACAGCTTATTTCAAGGTCTACAAATCGGAGAAGGCTGGTTCGTGCTAATTTGTCATACAGAACACTTTGTATGGTGCTTAAGGCGCTAGAGAACATAGAGCTGGTTGTTTAGCATGGTGTCGTAATCACAACGGGCTTTTACCTCTACCTAAAGAAATTTTTTCGGATGAGTCCCAATTAGGATTGAAAAGTGAGAGCTGCCATATAAGAGTATGAAGAAGAGGACCAGGACGTGCAGCACGTTTAGCCTTTCATAGAGATGTGGCCTTTTATCAAAGAATATAGACGCATACAGAAGGATCTTTCACTGCCTTTTTTAAGGGTAAAATTATTTCCTTATTGTACCACTAGCGAGTGGTCATCTCACCGCTATTACTGCTTGTAAAATATGAAATAGTGCGGCAACAAATGCAACTTCAGATATTTTCTTATGTCTATGCCGCGTGAACGTAGAATAGCATTAAATGTTTGCATTTTATAAAATAAGAGATCAAATCCTACTTATGCATCTTATTTAATTTTTTTTAAGAAAATAAAATATTATTTTAACTTTTAATAACTGAATCTTTTTAGAAAAAAATATTATAACTATATTTAAATAATAATAACCATAAATAAAGTTAATTAAAAGTCAATTACTAGGAGAGAAAGCTCAAAAAATTGTAAGGTGTTTCGATTAAAATACAATTGAAATAATTTCTAGAATAGTCTAAAAAGTTTAAAATATTGAAAATGTCATTCCTTTTGAGTTTTTAAAATTAAAAATTTAACAATTTAATATATTAAAAATAAAGATTTTATTGTGAAAAAACCAGTTTGCAAATCAATAGGATCGAAATTTTATTAAGCGTGGATGCATAAGTGAAATAGCTCCGTTTATACTGCTTTCCTACTTCCCCCTAACTATATCTTTTGATTCCATTTAAAATCACCCGTTTGTAATGTCCTTCTATATGCGTCTATATTCTTTGCTTTTATCAAGGAGGTACAGTGATGTATTCAAGGACATTGCGCATGGTTTTCACACTCCACTTATTCACATACGAGAGACACTGACGGAATCATTTACTCGAAAAATGTTATCTTTATGGATAAAAACGCTCACCCATATCGCACTAAAAGTATTGAAAATGTGTTGACTGCATCCAATGTCGATAGAATCAATTGGCCGGCAAACTCGCCGGACTTAAATCCAACTGAGCACGTGTGGGATATGATTTCACGAGGCATATTTAGAAGACCAAACCCACCGATCACCCTTAATGAACTGACTATCGCGATATAGGAAGAGTGGGAAAATTTTCCTCAAAAAGTGATTGATAATGCTATCTCTCGATCCCAAGACTGTTCAATTTATACCTCACGAATAGGGGTTTTTTTGAGACCTTGTTTAGTTATTTTTACCACTTAATTTCCCCATTTTTTGCGCATAAAAATATATGAATATCTTGGTAAAAAAATAAAGTATTTTTTTATTTTCTGAGAAATTTTAGGGGCCCAATTTTTTTGACGCTGTGTCTATAAAGAAAATATTAAAAGTGAATAATAATGTGCTATCTAATAGATCATACCGTGCTAGTTAAAAGTCCGTTCCCCACTCGTATATTTTGAACGGTTATTGTTATAATAGTGAAATTTGGATAGAAGTAATAAACAGACGTAGGCTTCTTAACTAGTCATAACAGGTGACGTAATAGTGACAGATGACGTTAGAGCGCCACTGTTACAGATAGTTTTAAATGGGACTTTATGGCAAGTAATACCTCGTTTGAAAGGTATTGAAAATACCTATTCAGTCATAATAATTTTGTTTGAGTTAGCTCATTTTGATGAATAAATCAAATAAATAATAAAACTGTAACTTCTCATTTAATTAATAAATATTTAAAAACCAGTTCTTATAGTAAGTGTTCAAAATGTGCTCCATCTAATTTCTGACCGTAATGCATCCTATTTTTAAACTCTTGCCGTACTCGTTAAAATGTTTCGGGGGAAATTGCCCTACATTCTTCAACAATTCGTTGTTTCAAAATGTTAATATTGTCGGGTGCTGTAGCGTAAACTTTAGGTTTCAAGTATCCCCACAGAAAAAAATCTAATGGTGTGAGGTCCGGTGATCGACCTGGCCATTCTATCGTACCTCGCCGTCCAATCCATCTACCACGATATTCCTCATTTAGGTAACGTCTTACTGCACCATAATGGTGTGCATGAGCACCATCTTGTTGAAACGTTATTTCAAAGTTGCCGAATTCATCTGGATTGTCCTCCAGAATTACAAGTATTAACGGTTCAATTGCATTTTGTAACAACTCCAGATACACTTCACCGGTTAAGTTAGTATTGATAAAAACAGGCCCAATTATGTGGTTTTCCAAAATACCTACCCAAACTTTAATTTTTTTTTTGGAAATTTCTTATCTATGTAAGATTTCATCTATCTTTCAATGTAAAATACGAATAATAATGAAAAAAAATCTTCTAATGGTAAATCAGTTATTGATCAAATAAATTTTTGATTAAAATTGTTTTTTTACTGGAATAATACTGAATAATTTTTGAATATCTATTTTTGACATTATTTTAGGTTAACGCTACTCCATAATAAGAAAATTAGAACTGAAAGCATAGAAAAGTCCCATCTGCGATTTGATGAAGAACCATTAGCAGATTCTCCCTCGTTAAACAAAGATGATTTACTAGATGAGGAAGATAATGAGTTAAGTGAAAACGAAAGCGTTGGAACTCAACCAGAAGAGGTAAATATTAACAATAATAATAGAAAAATTAAAATAAATAAAAAGTAGTATACAATATTGTTATAGTCGTAGAGTCTCTATTTAATTTAAGTTTGTGAGTCTCATCTGCACACCACGTACATGTGTGTGTTCAGTTATTTCTTGACTAATATACTTAATCTTAACTAAAATTGATATTAACTGAGATCATTGAAGAGAAATTAGGATAATTAATGTAGGTTCTGGAAAACAGATCAGTAACTGACCAAATTTTGTAAAATTATTTGAAATGAGATCATATGGCAAGTAATACTACATTTTGAAAACTTTTTTGTTGCTCGGCATGTACTAGATTTCTGTGCAATTCCCTCGCCCCAAAATGTGGTAATTGCTAATAAATAATGTTTTGCTGACCATATAATCTCATTTAAAATAATTTTACAAAACAGAATATGTCTGTCATTTTGAATGTTTAGGTCACAAATATATGATTAAAATGATGTATTGTAACTTAAAAAACTATTAATTTAACTTTCAAGTTTACACAATAGTAACATGTTTGGTTTATGATAAATTCGTAAGATATCTTCTTCTAATACTGTCTTTCAAACCAGCATTTTCGTAACCTTTCAGGGGCCTACGTATGTTATTTTTTAAGTATTGCTCTGTACATCGATAGAACACATTGAAATGCAACCACTTTTCTCTTTAGACATATGGGAAGTTCCCTTTTACAAACTAATCGCAGTTTTCTATGTACAGCTCATCCTAGAACTATTCTTCTTCAAAGAAGAATTACAAGCTCTAACTATACTGTAGTGTAAATTTTATTGTTATAAAACTTTTGAACACAATAACTTATTTAATGTATAATAAATTTTTAGGAGGAAGATAACAAATTATCTCCTGAAGAACTAGGAAAGAAACTTGAAAAATTCATAAAAACATCTGAAATTCACTTCAGTACTCTAAAGGCAGCAAGTTTACAATTGCGAGCTATTTGCTACGGTCAAGATAGATACTATCGAAGATACTGGTCGCTGCCCAAAGCAGGAGGTATATTCGTAGAAGCAGTAGAAAGCGCGGATCCAGATAAAGCGAAAGAGCAAGTGTGTCCAGATAATTCTGAACTTGGCAGTGATGGTGTTCAAGGTTTAAGCGATTTCGATAATTTGAGTCAAAAGGAAGAGGAGGATGATATGGGTATAGATGAAGAGATTAATAGAATAATGGCGGGAAGTGAAGATGATAACGATTCTAGATTGGCGAAGGAAGGCGAAGAAGAAGATAGACAAAAACTAAATAGAATCTTTGAAAACGGAGATGTAAATATCAAATCCGAACCAAATGTAAAAGATGTTAATAAGAACGCAGATGAAATTGGAGATAACGCCGAAAAAACCACAAATAGTGATATAGAAACAACTGAAAGTAACGAAGAATTTAATAATACTACAGAGGAGTATGACAATTTTAGTAATAAGCCATTTAGTCTATTCGAGAGGCTTGGCCAATGTGTAGAACGTGAGAATAAGACTGAGGAGGATTTAAAAATGGAAGTAAAAGCTGAAGTAAAGGTAAGAATCTTAATTTGATTTTTTTTTTAGTTTTGGTGACCAAAATCAAATATTTTAGCTTTTACTTTTTGTATGTTCATTGGAATATTTGTTAATAAAATATTGGTATAGATTCCTTTCAAAAATTATTTTTAACGGCAGTATCCAGGAATAGTGTATCAAGTTTAATACCAAAAATTTATTTGTCTAAATGTATTAGTACATAAAAAATTCCTAATCTTCGAACAATATCCTTGAGGCAATTTGTTTTTGTCTGATAGTTTTACTCTTTGAGTAAAACTCTTTTGAGTTTTGGTCTTGTCGTGCTTAAAATGTGGCTATATTTTCAGTTATAGTAATTCTACGGATGGTTTATGAAAGAAGAAGATTTATTCTATCAATGTTATTAAAAAAATAAAGAAAAACAATTTTAAATATTGCAAAATTATTTTGCAAAAACATGTCAATTTTTTGAGAATATGAGACGAAGAGGTGTTATTATGGTCTATCAAAGTACTTAGCTAACAAACGTCTGTCTCAAAAAACTCGTATAAGGCTGTATAGAACACTGATAGTCCCCATTCTCACATATGGATCAGAGGCATGGACGCTAACGAAAACAGATGAATCCGCTCTATCCATTTTTGAAAGAAAGGTGCTACGCAAGATATTTGGAGCGGTCTGTGAGAACGGAATATGGAGGCGTAGATATAACTTCGAACTGCAGAATATCTACAAGCATACGTTTGGTGGTAAAGATATTACCACTATAATTAAGCGAAACCGCCTGCAGTGGGCAGGACATGTAGCCCGGGCCCCTGAATCGAACATGATAAAAAAGATTCTAACAGCGCAACCTGTGGGAATGAGACGGCGGGGTAGACCAAAGCTGAGGTGGATGGATGGGGTAACACAAGATGCGGAGAAGATCGGAGTCGGCAACTGGAAAATTCAAGCAAGGGACAGAACAGAATGGCGTAGAAAGCTTGAGAAGGTCGAGGCCCTCTAAGGTCTGTAGCACCAAGATGATGATGATGATGAGACGAAGAGAGAATTTGAGAATATGAGAATTCTCAACAATGAGAATATTTTTTTAACAATTGCCTGCAGAAAAATTATTTGTTCATATTTGGACAACCTTTTTTTTTGTTAAATTCGAATTCAAAAGATGCAAGCTTTTCAAATATGAGATAATAATTTACTTGCAGGTAATGGTTAAAAAGTTATTTAAAATAAAATTTAAAATTGTTCTTAAATTTTGTTTTAATAAAATAAAATCGAAATTGATGGGAAAGTAATAAAGCAGGAAGCAAGGTTTAGACATCTGGGAATAGATATAACTGGTTACGCAGATGTTGAAGAAGAAGTACGACAACAAAGCTTAAAAGCAAGTAAAGCGGCGTGTTCTCTTAATGACACAATCTGGAAGACAAGACGCAAAAACAAGAATCTATAAAGCAACAATTAGACCTATATTAACATACACTGCGGAGATAAGACCTGACACATCTAAAACGAGATGACTGCTAGAAACAACAGAGATGAAAATACTCCGACGAATATCAGGGAGAAGTCTGTTGGATAGGGAGAGAAGCGAAAACATAAGAAGAGCATGCAATATAGAAGACATGAATGGATGGGTGAGAAAACGAAAACAGGAATGGAACGAACATATCAGTAGAATCGCAGAGGATAGAATAGTACGAATAGCACGAGATAAGTCACAAAATGGACGAATCGGAGGCGAATATTGAAGAAGAAACAGTCTTTAAAGCCTACATACTAGAAATATTGACCATATTTTAAGCACTAGAAGACTCAAAAGTACATTGAATATTAGGGTTTTAAGTTAGTTTCTAAAACAGGTATTAACATTTATAAAAAACGAAATTTCTTACCTATTTTACAATTTTATAAGCAACAAATAAGGATAGAAATACTTTTTAAAAACGCCATTTGGAAAGGTTTTATATGACATAAGTTTCTTGTTTTCAAATTTGTTTCAAATGCTTTCAAATAATTCCAAAAAATCGACTGCAGAACATATAGGTTCTTGTTATAGATCTTGTATATAGTCCACACTACTCAGAAAAAACTGCCGTTTGCCTGGAGGAGTCTCTGTCGCGAGAAAAATCTTATTTCCCTAAATTATCTCTCATACGACCAGTAAATAACAGGTTATGATTTGTTAGGCTTCTTACTTTTTAGATGAAATTGATTCTTGTTATATGGTGAGTGTGTTAGAGAGTAGCTTTGTAATTTCCTTACATATCTTGATCTTATTTCTATTATAAGAAGCGTCACTAAAAATTACTTCATATTCTACAATTTTCAAGTGGATATCTAAACGTCAAATGTAATGTATTTTCAATCAAAATTGTTATTTATTTCCAATAGATATACTATAGTTGAATATGGAAAATGTAGACCTTAATTTCTGAGACATGATAATTGAGTTTTAACGGCAACACTGTTGCTAGGTTGTGATTATAGATAATGTAACATGTAATGTATATTAATGATTCACATACAGTCAGCGCTACCTCTCACTCTTACAAAAAAAAATTGGTACGCCACTGGAGAACCAAGAATAACTCAGAATGGTTATCACCATTTCCTGGAATTTAGTGTCTACATTTTTAATACTTAACTATAGGCAATACTCTGAACTAAAGTCATATTCGCTTCTGATTTTTGACGATGGATACTATTCCCAAAACTAATACTAACATTTTTACTATTTTCTTCGTTTACCAAATTTTCTTTTATGTTCATATTAATTTCCATAATACTTTATGAATATTTCTAATTAATTTTTGATACTAATGCCAATGAATTCAAGAAGTACTGAATTAAAGTAGTGAATTATTTTTTAGGAAGAATTAAAAAATGAAATCCTAAATGAACTCAAAGCAGATATAAAACATGAATACTCGATAGAATCTAATCATGAAAACGACGAAGAACATGAACATAAATGGTTTAGCATATTAAGTTCTGACACGACGACTTGTGATGAGATCAATCTCAGTTCGGGCGCTAGATGGGAAAATGGAATCGGAGCTTGCACAAAGGACATTATGGAACTGAAAATTCCAGTTTTTCCCCCGCCAAATTCTGATGCATCAGCTTACACAAACTGTGATAGTCCAACGCCTCTTCAGTTGACGCCCGAAGAAAGTTTTCAATTGGAGTATATCCGAAAACACGGAACTATTAAGTGTACTCAAAAAAAGAGCATTCCGTCTAAAATGAGGTAAGTTATTGATTGAGCAACCAGTACTCATTATACCCAAAAAAAAACAAAATTATGTTGTTTTCGTGAGAATTTTGATCAAAATTTGAAATTGTCATGATTTTTATTTCCAAATTGGTCTATTATAAAAGTAGTTTTGGAGTTTAAAAAAAATATGGGAGTTGTGCTCAGTGGTTATGATACTGGCTTACCAAACTGGCGGACCCGGATGCGATTCCCAACTCTGACAGCAGAAATTTATCAATTTCTAATTTAACTAAGCCGCCACCATGCTTCGGAGGGTACGTAAAGTCGTCGGTCCAGGCTACGTAAATGTTCGTGTTAGGGGTGCTTGTGCGACCTGAAAACCCTTATCCAAGTATATAGACGCATATAGCAGGACATTTCAACGGTTATTATACTTCTGAACACTCCTGAAGAGGCCGTCTGCATAAACAGAAACCGTGGCCGTCGGTTTAAAACCATCATGAAAGATATAGTTAGGGTGAAGTGGGAAAGAAGTGCCAAGGGGGCTATTTAACTTTTGCATCCACGCTTAATAAAATTTCGATGCCATTGATTTGCAAACTGTCTTTTTTGTTTTTTTTTACAATAAAATCTTTATTTTTAATGTATTAAATTGTTTAATTTTTAATTTTAAAACTTAAAAAGGTATGAACTTTTCAATATTAAAAGTATTTATTTTTTTTATTACATGTAAATAAGGTCATTTATTCTTTTGTATAGGTCATTTTCCTTCTGTACAAGAATTAGATAAATCCCCTCCGGACCAGGTAATTTATACGGTACAAATTAGTTTATTGCCCATTTGATTTTGTCCTAGTTCACCACTTGTTTTGCAATACGCCAATTTTACCTATGACCGTAAGTTATCATATCCATTCCACTTTGCTGTCATGTGTCTAGTGGTATCAGTGTTGTTTGAGACTCAGGAAAGTGCACCCTGAAAAGATCTTTCAAAGTATCTTCACAATTTACAGCATATTCACCTGACTCATTTTGGAGCGCAGGAATACTTATCTTTTAATAGAACTTTATGGAGCCTTGACATTACAGTCTGTTCTATCTCCTAGCAATGCCTTCTTCGTGATTCTCTTTTTGTCCTTCCAAGTTTTTTTTTATATTCAGTACATGCTTTGCGATAATCCCCACTCATCTGATGTTTTGGAGCAATTAAATTTTCGTCTGACTTTTGTCTTTAAATTTGCAAGAGTGTCATTCCACCAGGGTACTTTCCCGCTGAAATTTCTCACTATCTCTAGACAGTTATCTTTAAACGCTGACATGAAAACCTCTTGAAATTGTTCGGCGGGCATGCCTACGTTCAATGTATGTCTTATCATCCCTTTAATATTACCTAAACAATATTACAGGTCTGCTTGATATGCTTCCCAATTTGTTTTACGAGAATTACGATAAGTTTACTTGATATGCTCATTGCCTGTCCCGGGGGTCTGAACAAGACATGCCATTTTTTAACTGTTTGGTGTTTGTACTGCCCATGTCAGATGGTACGCATTCGTGTATACCGCATACCGAATGATTAATTGCAGATGCAATCTCTCGCTAGCTGTTCCAACTCCCTTGATGGTTGTTCGGGATCATCATATGGGAGGTATTCTGATCCGAGAACTATCTTTAACCTTTATCTTTACTGTCGTTAAGTCCATGAAACAGAGATAACAACCAGTCATCTGTCTTAAGGTCTTGATTTTGCCTTTTTAGGGCCCCGGTGGTTTCTTCATCAAGCTCTTTCTCAGGGACGCGGGTAAGGACCATGGGGTGCTTGGGCATATTATTTGGATCAACTATATTTAATTTGCTCCCTCCCACGGGCTTTCCATAGTCTTCACCACTTCAGTCGTCCATTTTTTTGTAAACTCATTAACACAGTTCACAGGGTCCCTTTGCCAAACAATGTTTTGTGGAAATTGCAGTAGTTCATTCTGAACTATGATAGAAGCCTCATCAAGTGCTTGCTCCAGTTTGGTAATGATCAAATTTGCTTGAGCCCGATCTAGTTGAGTATCAGGATGGTGTCTGTGTGCCATTCTGAATACTTTTGTCACGGTGCTTTATGACCTAGTCTGCTCGTTAAGGCCCCTTGATTTCTTAGCAATTCTGTTGCGAGCGGGGTGATGGTATTCTCCCGAAGTCTCTTTTTATCCTCGGATGTTGCTGATTTGGATTTCTTAGGATTTGCTATGGTCCATGTCCCAGCAGCCATTTTTGCCTTTTTCCTCATCTTCCTTTGTTGAGGTCTAGAGAAGCGTTATTTGAATTTTCAAATTGTAAAAAATAATTCTTTGCTTTATGTGCTAAAAAGCACTCTTGATGCACATGACCACTCTTTAGTGATACAAATAAGGAACTAAAATCTTGATCAACTTCTGCTTTTTTTGTGACATGTGTATAACCTTTGTCAAGACTAAAAAATGACAGTGAAAGATCCTTCTATATGCGTCTATATTCTTTGCCCTGACATTAAACCTTAACCAGATGGTTGCTGGATTGATTTCATTGTGAAGGGTATCGCAGAATTTAGTTCGGGTCATCTGCAGCTTTGAATTTAAATTTGAGAGTGAATCGGATCGCATGACTATTACGTGAAGAGATGGTGCCTCATGACTTGGTTATGCTCATTATTTGACCCTGTCGGAAGATGGTCGAAGCGTTTCATTCTCATTCGCCAAACGAGTATATAAAAAGCTAGAAGGGATATTCCAATGAAATTCCAAAATATATTTCAAGACTTCAAATATTTTAAATCGTCTCTTGATTTTTTAGTCGAATTATTTCGATATTCGGGATAACGTACTTATTTAAATCATTTTACTTCACTTCGTGAAATCCAAACACCGATTTTTATTAACTAACCAGCATTTGAAAGAAATACTGAGAAGTGGTGTTACCAATTGTTGATCAAATTTTAAAGAATAATCAAAATAAGTAAAATAAATATGTTTAATTTTTAATATTTAAATTTAATACCTTTATTCTGTACATTTTTGAAATGTCCGAAACAAGTACAATTTCTGTAAAACAAATTTCATACTTTGTAATTTAAATTGTGGCTCTCGAAAAATTTCAAATTTTTAAAAATGGCTTGGAATATCAAGAATCTTTGCCATCGCTGTTATATACTAATTGTTATAACTATTTTGAACAAGGCAATAATGACATAAAAATTATAATTTATCATCTAAAAAAATTTTTGTATAATAAATTAACAATCTATACAATTTTAAGTTTAAGTTAAGTCAGAGATAATCATTTAGTAGTGAAAATGAAATATGTCTTGAGTCAGTATATTAAAATTATGTTCCAGGTATGGTTGGTGGCGTATCTTTGACGCAACACAACTCCGAGAAATCTTAGACAATCTGCAAATAAGGGGAATACGCGAGAGAGAACTGAAGAGGAACTTCATAAATATTATGCAGGCTATGTACGATAAGAAAGGAAGACTGGTTATAGAAGAGGGAAATAGGGATTTGACAACTTTAAATGAAGAACCTGTAGATGGAATTAAATATATCGAAGAAAGTGCTCCAGAACCAGAACATTTCAACGCCTACAGTATTGAAATGGAACAAAGGATAGACATGTTTTTATTAGAGCAGGTAATTTTTATAAAGGGCATAGCCGGATAAGAGTGTCAAAATTGCCCCAGTGGAAACTTGACCCCAAATTTTGAGGTATTGTTCGTCATCACAAAAGATGAAGATTCGCCAAATTTTAGCATAAAATATTGATACATATCCTCAAAATTCCATAAAACGTCAAAAATCGTTTTTGGGACATACTAACTCTCTTTAGTTTTTTACCAAAATAGATTTCTTTTTTTAATTAAGGTTTTTTTATGCTCTACAAAAATACTGCAGTAAATCCCGCACATTACAGATGTTGAGAAATGTAATACATTTATATTGTATGTAGCGTAAATATTGACATAGGTATACTACGCATGGGCTTTTAATGTATATGTCTGATACTCTATGTGTGAGTTAAGGTCGATTCAGACACATCAGTCACGTCTCGTCACAGTCCTGGCGCCGAACCGAACAATCCGTCATACAAAATATTCTTTAATAGAAATATGGCGCCGGCATTCACATTCATCAGTTGACGAACAGTTTGCCAGCTGTCAGATAGTTGATAGTTCTGTGACCAAACAGGACAAACAGTGTTAGAGATTTGTGAGACGCCGCAAAAGTAGCACCGTACCGTAGTATGTAATTATATATAATAGGCTATAAAGCATCTTTATTATTGTAAATAAATAAAACTCTACTCGATTTATTGCACACCACAATAACAGATAAAGTGTTACTGTTACCCGTACGTGGTGACAATATTCTTATTATTTTAGCGAAAATAAGTTCAGTGCATTTAAACCTTTTTACTTTATGATTTAATTCATAATGCTATCGTAGATGTTTATCTAGTAATTTGTCTAATGTAGGGTTCAACTTAAGTCTTGATTTCACTTGTTAAAAAAGGTTAGCTGAATACCAATTTAACTAGAAATATAACACAAACCGGCAAAAAATGGCAAAATATCGGGAAAACTGTCTTGTAAATCACCATAACTCTGGTTCTAAGTTTCCAAAATGGTTCATTTGGGATTCAAAGGCGTTGAAATAGTTTTGTAGAGCACATACAAAACTTTATTAAAAAAAATCTATTTTAGTAAAAAATTAAGCGAGGAACGACAAAAAACGATTTTTACGTTTTATGGAATTTTGAGGTTGTGCGTCAATACGTTGCATATATTTACTACTAAAATTTGGTGAATCTTAATTTTTTTTATACCGCAAAATTTTGGATCAAGCTTCCGCTGGACAATTTTGACATTCTTATCCGACTATGCCCTCAGTATTCATGGTTATTTTAAATCACTTTTTTTTCATTCAGTTTCTATTCCGTCTATCCATCAATGGCATTGCATAAGTTTTTGAAACTGTTTATTCAGTATGGTGTTACTGAAAAAAAAAACGCTAAAAAAAGACTTTTTCATATTAACTAAATTGCTGCTACCTTTGTTTACTCATATACTGCTTTAAATTAAAAACAAAACAATTAGGAAACATTCTGCTTAATTTTTCCTTTTTGTTGTGAATTGGTCTGCCTTTTTTACTACATGTTATTTTTCCGTCTCTTATAACTTCGGCTTCCTTCGTTCTGAATTTTATTTAGGATAAGTACCGAAGAAGGAGAATAAAGAGTCTTATGTATATGTAATAAGGAGTTAAAACAGTATTCTAATAAATATATATTTAAAAAATAATAAATAATAAAATTACAAAAAATTATTAAATTTAATCTGCTAAGTTCTATTTATAGTTTTTAAATGTATAATCAATGAAAGCGCCTTCAAAGAGTGTTTTTGCGTCATGTACCAAATTTCCATATTTCCTTTCGGTACCATAACCAAATTTTTAATGTGTTTTTGACAAATAAGAACAAATAAAATGAAACCAGAATTTTTCTGTAATTTTCTTACCAGATGATCTCTTCTATATATTTATATATTTCATAAGTAGGTTACTTTAATATTTGATCATAGCTATGAAGATGGCTTTGTAAGTCGAAAGTCCTTTTCCATCTTTTGATTTATGGTAACTGTTTACAAAAACATCAGTATTTTCATGTTCCATATTTTTATTGTGTTTAGAAATCATTATAGGTATATATTTTACAGATTGAAACATTGGAAGATAAAGTAGCTAACGCTAGCATGCAGACGAAGGGTTGGAAGCTGCCGAATCGAGATTTGGATGAGCCAACACACGATGAATTTATCGTTCTTGCAAAGGAAAGATTGGCATCTTTGGAGATGAATATTGAAAGAAGATATTTAAAGCCACCCTTAGGAGTCAGGTAAGGTTTATTTTACATATAATAAGTATTAAGGACAGCATTTCTGATTGGGTAATTATGATAATGTTGTGTTTTTCAAGTTTTTGGGTATTAACGAGACTCTTTGGCATCAGATGAAAAATATACTTCGAACTACACCAGTTCGCACAATTCCTGTATTAAAGGGTAAAGTTCAGGAAATTTACATTAGTAGGCGATGCCTATACGCCAAAGAATTAATGCCGTTTTAAATCGTAATGGTGACTCCACACAGTGGTAACGCTTACTAAATATTTGAACCAATTAATTTGTGCCAGACGTCACTTTTTTTTGTTTATTTTATAATTTATTGTTGATCAAAATATAAGGTATTATTAATTAATTGACAAAACAACATAGTATCAAATAAGTTTCATCGTATCCGTTTAATTTATAATAGTTAAATAAATTCTAATTCAGAAAAATCAAATTGTGTTGCATATTTGTTTTGGTCCAATTCATATGCGTGTGGGCTCCTTATATTTACTTTCAATTTCTTTATGGTTTTAGTACTGGTGATCCTCATTTAGCGACGCTTAGCCAAGAATCTTCCTCTAGCACTCTATCTACTCAACTAAATTGTGACGAAATACCTAAAGGATTGGCTACGTGGAGAGACGCGGTTAATCGCAGTTTGACGACGGCTCAATTATCAATGTGTCTATATTCATTGGAAGCTTGTATAGCGTGGGATAAAAGTAT
Organism: Diabrotica balteata; assembly: GCA_918026665.1. Lineage (NCBI taxonomy): Eukaryota > Metazoa > Arthropoda > Insecta > Coleoptera > Chrysomelidae > Diabrotica > Diabrotica balteata. The sequence continues at coordinate 159,730,985 of OU898277.1, forward strand.
CATGAAAGCTGTGAGTATATATTTTAATTTTAAACTGAAAAAATCAGTAATTTAAAAATTACTCACAGATCTATTCCATTATATTTTAAGTGATCAAAAATAGTTATAATTCTGATATTGATAAAATATTTTTATAATAAAATAAGCTTTAAATATATATATACTGATGTATATTTATAAGTTCAAAATGCCCAAAACTGAATTGTTGTTTTGGTACTATACTTTGTTTCAAGTTAAGAAAATAACATTACGCTTATGGAGATCGGTGTTGCCAAAACTCTCAGACACTCTCTTTTGCACGGATGTCCAAGATATTTTCTTTGCTTAATTTTTGAATTTTCATTTTCAATTAACATTTAACTGTAAAGTCAGAATAACTACTAAATAAAAGCCTTATTATCATTATGTAGTCAGAGAACGACATAAAATAGCTGACATACGCACATCGTATTATTTTAAGTTGCAATTAGTAATTAGATATACGCATTCCAAGCGGTCAATATTTTCTACTGATTTCTATGATTCATGGCATATCGTATTCTCACCGAAAAACAAATAAACTGTCGTTACTATAATTAAAATAAGATAAAATAAAATTATCTTTTGTAAATACTATTTATCTAATTAAAATCATTTTCCCTACTTTTCATCTCTTGTTTCGAATGGGCACTGTTGGTCAATTACGTTAAAAAACATTAATTTAATTCATGTTTGTGGAAACAAAAATACAAATTATACAACCCTAAATTGTGCTTGTGTGTGTTGTGGCAACGCCGCGTTGCTATCGTCCATAAGAAATACATGGCCCTATCTCCGCAATGTTATTTTCTAAACGTGGAACGTAGTATAGACCGTGTCTGGTCTAGCTTACAGAGAGGAGAGGCTCTGAATTGAGTAGGGACCTTTCAGGACTTTAGAAGGTATATGTTTGCTTCATAGATCATACAAAAGCTTTTGAATGTGTCAAACACTCGTTAATGGAACTTCTACATACAACAGAACTATACAAAAACGACCTACTGCCTCAGTTTTACCTGTATCGGAAACACGCCTACCAACAGAAACACCTATCAACCGTGCTAAGAGAACTATAAGATACGCTGACGACACAGCGTATTAGCAGACATCGCAGAAGACCTCCAGCTTCTACTAAACAACTAACCAGAGAAGGTGACGATCTCGGCGTGAAATTTAACACGATTAAAACTAAGATCATGGTCAGTAAAGAAAACCTGAACCTGCTGATAACCATAACTGTCTAAAAGCCAATAGAACAAGTGACAAAATTAAAATACTTGGGCTGCTGGATAACAGAAAACCTATTAAAAATGGCAGGAACAACTTTCCTTAACTGAAGGCTTAGACACAATAACAACCAGGCTCGAACCATGAAAGTCGGTACAATGAATCGCCTTGAGGCTTCGAACGAGGTTTTAAACAAAGTTTTGAAAAGAATGGAAAAAACAGAGAGCTGTTAAAATTAATTAACTTGATACCCGATATATAAGCTCCCAAAACGAATCATAGAAAGAAAAAATAGGAGGCTACAGAGAACCTGGCCTAGACAGTGGTTGAATAACATCCGTGATTGGACAGGATTCAATTCACAGCCACTCCTGTAATATTACTGTTTTGATATTTTATCCAACATTCTAATATAAAGTTAATTGACTGTATTCTTTGGTTATTACAGAGAAGTGAATATTGAGTTACTCGGTAATAATATATACAAGCATTTTGCAATAGTATTAGCGCTAACTTAAAAATGCTTACTTGTTTCTGCTCGCTTAACCAATATTTGTTGTTTTTTAGAATTGTCAATTTTGCCAGAGTGGCGATAACGAAGATAAGCTGTTACTCTGTGATGGCTGCGATAAAGGTTATCACACCTATTGTTTTAAACCTAAGATGGATACTATCCCAGAAGGAGATTGGTAAGAGCAATCTTTTCTACCTAGTTACGCATTTATATATAATATTCGTATTTGAATGAACGTTTGTACAGTTCAGTTGTACTGTTAATGAACATTTTAAATTATAAGTTAGATTCTGCTCCCTTCTTTTTCTATTACAAGCACTTACTGTTGTCAAACAATCGTATTACTTGTTAACTATGATAGCTAGATTAATTTATTTTACTATACTATATTTTTTATACTTTTTTATGTTTTATACTTTAATTATTTTTTACAGGTACTGCACCGAATGTTTAAATAAAGCAACTGGAGATCGTAACTGTCTCGTTTGTAGTAAGAAAATTTCGACAACTGGTTCAAAGTTGGTGTTGTGCGAATTATGTCCTCGTGCGTATCACACCGATTGCATTCAGCCCAACCTACCCAAAATTCCTCGGGGTAAATATTACTGTTTAAATTGCATCTCGAAAAAGCCTCAAAAGAAACCAGTAAAGAAACCTCCTAAGCCGAAAGAGCTTGAAGTGACAGAGCCAATTCAGGCACCAGTCAGGTAATAATTAATTAAATATCTACATACATTTTTACTTGGTTTTTTATATTTATTTTGGATATTAAATATTTATTCAGAATCTCTCTTATTTTGAAATTATTCTAGAATAATTTCAATATATGAGGATGTATTGAAATATTCTTAGTATATTAAAGAATATGATTTGCACTCAACCGAGTCTGGTGAGTACGGGGGCTGTTAAAGTAGTTCAAACCCTAATTCACACATGCCATTTATGTGCAGGAGCATGGTTCCACAAAAAAATTGTACAACTTTCTGCGTCTTCTCTCCACATTTTTTCTCATCGAATAGTAATTTCTAGTTATTGTACCACTACCCAGAAACATATCATGATTACTCCTTGACAATTCCAAAAAACTCGAGCATGAACTGTTCAGCAGATTTTGTAAGACGAAATTTTTTGTGCCTTGAAGAACCAGAGTGACTCCATTCCATGGGTTATTGTTTTGTTTCTGAGTACTCTGGTATAATCGAGAATCAAATTTGTAGGCAGTAAATTCTTAGAAGTAATAGTGACGTTTCAGCACTCTTGTAGGTTTTTCAATGGCGTATGAAAAAAGTGATCGATTTCACCTCGACTTGAGAAAGGCACTTGCCGAAACAGCTGTAATGATAATAATTTAAAATAAATTTTGTGGAAATTTTGAAAACAAAAGTTGTCAGTGTTTTATTATTATATGAAAATCTAAATCTATGTATTTACTAAATATTTAAACTAGATCCAATTAACCAACTTCGGTCTATTTTTAGCCCTACTCCATCTCACAGCTCCATGACAACAACTGAAGATATATCAGTATTAAATAGTTCTCAAAGTGACACGTCGTCGACAAATGTACTTAACGTAGAGTCTCCATCCACTCCAAATCACAACAAAAAAGATAGGAACAAGAAACTAGCAAAAGAATTCGCTCCGTGTAAAACGTTATTGGAAGATCTGGAATGTCACGACGATGCTTGGCCGTTTTTACTGCCTGTTAACACAAAGCAGTTTCCTACGTACAAGAAGATTATAAAGGTTCCGATGGATTTGTCAACTATCAAGAAAAGATTGCAAGACCAACAGTGAGTATTCGTTTTTTAAATCAATTTCCTCATACTGTCTGTTTAATTTTCTTTATATCTGAATTTACTTTTATTTCTTTTGTTTTATAAAGATTTTACCCTATCCTTCGGTGATTAGAGGTAAAACCCTTATCTAAAGTAAAGTACCACAATTGCAACGACTGACTCATGTTCGAATTGTTTTTTATAGGCCAGTAAAATTTGACAATTACTCTTTAGAAAAAAATATTTTTGTTTCGACAAAAGAATAAAATTTAATTAATATTTAATAAACAAATTAGTGGATTATTGGAGAATCTGTTTAATCTCTTAAAAATTGACAAAAACTTTCTTCTTCTGACTCGTTAAAGAATATACGTTGAAGTGATCGAATAGAAGTGATCTCATTTTATATGAAATACATTTCAATAATTTGACTGGTCTAACGGTAGATAATGTCTAAGATCAACAACGTCGCAAATTAAGGCGACATAACTGAAAACAACCCCATTGTTCGGGTAGCTATTTAATTGTATTTTATCTGTAATTCGGTTTCATAAGCGCACTGAAAGGGGTTTCATAGGCAGAGAACAGAATTGTTTGTAGTGTTATTAGTGGAAAGCGCTTTTAAGTTTACTTTTTGTGAATTTTAAGTAATTTAGTTTAATTCAATTTGGTGAAAAATAATAAATATGACTGACAGTAGTAATAGTGAATCGTGTATCAAAAAGAAACGTTACAATTTAACATGCGAAAAAAAAAACTATGATCATAAGTGTTGTTTGAACGAGCCAGAGAACAAAATATGAATGTAAGCGATGTAGTTATATTATGTAGTATTTTAAGACAAAAGTTTCAGAAGCTAGTGTGTACTGAGTAATTAACACAGACGATCAAACAAACGATAATAATACAATGAAGGTTGAGACAAGAAAAACGAAATAAATAAAATTGGATAATACAACCAAACAGGCCATTTGTCGTGCAGTACATGAATTTTTTAATTTCAACAAAATAAGAAGAGTGCTATGTACAAGGGATTTAAATTAGAACTAAGAGTTAGGTTGGGGAGGTATTATGTTTTTTCGACTTTATTTTATGGAATGGAATCGTGGACTTTGAATGCGACATCAATGAAAAAACTGGAATCATTCGAGCTGTGGGTGTACAGAAGAATTCTGAAAATATTGTGGACAGAACACGTTACAAACAAAGAGGTTCTGAGAAGGATGAATAAAGAAATGGAAATTTTAAATACAATTAAAACAAGGAAATTGGAATATCTCGGACATATTACACGTGTAGAGAAATACACCTTGCTCAACTGATTATGCAGGGAAAGAACCAAGGAAAGAGAATCACAGGGAGGCGTAGAATGTCATGACTGCGCAACCTAGGAGAGTGGTACGGATGTACATAAAATGAACTTGTCAGAGAAGCCATCTCAAAAGTCCGATAGAACTTATATGAGCTCAAATAAAAAAATGAAATAGCTAGGAAGAATGTTACTTTCAAATTAAATTATTTACAAAATCTGCTTAATAGTGCTGTTAGAAATGTGACCTCATATTCGTGGATAAAATGTATCGAGCATGTAGTGAAAGAAGAGCAGAATATGTGGAACCTTGATAACTTCTTTGAAAGTACCACGAAACAAGTTGTAGATCTAAGCGAAGATTCTACTCATTGATCTGAACATGACATAGATGACTCAGATTAGATTATATAATAATGTTAATTTTTATTTGAACATATTTTTTATATCTTATGGAAATAAATATTCAGTTAAGATAAACCATTTATTACTATAATCGTACCGAAAATTGTTTAAGTAATTCAGTTTTGCCTGTGCTAAAAGTTATTAGACGACCCTTTTTCTAACCCCATGTCATTAAACCTCATTTGAATGGGAATTAAATTTAATCATTGAATCAGTCATGTTTGTTAATTTAAACGGATAAAGGATTTTCCCAAAAATTATGTTTTGGCTTATCGATTTCCTTTCCTCTAAGACCCGCAAAATTCTACATTGAAAATATGATTCACTCGCTACTACATTCTCGTGGTACGACAATATAGTTAGGTCCAGAATATTTCCTGATATTGATTTTCATTTATTGCCACTTATAATATACCATCTGTGTATTAAAAATGAATTTATACATGAAACAATTAATAAAATTATGTACTACGTATAGTATTATGTACTTACCTTAATTCTCTACATTTTTCTCTATATTTCCTCTATATTTTTCTTACCATAATATTATTTAAGGCTAATATAAAACAATTCTTATACCTTTAGATATAACTTTACGAAAAAATAGTTGAATGGAAATCTATTTAAAAATATTTTATTTTAGTTTTTATTACATTATTCTCGCTTATTATTTAGGTCATATCAATAACTAAAACGTAATTTTTTTATCAAGAGTTTTTGTTAACTTTTAACTGTTCTTTCATTCATATTTTCAAATGTCGTAAGTAAAATCTTAGTCTTCGTCTTCATTATTTTCACATTCTTCATTCAGTATATGCTGGACCAAAGCATTGCTTTTTCTTTATAATTCAATTTTTCAATTATTTCCTACAACTCAAAATCTGGGCTCTCTGTTAAGACTTCCCAATCATTTAAAAGGAGAGAGGACAACTTACCGAATGGAATGTCAACTTCTTCTTCAAAAGCCTTAATTTCTTTGATCGTTTCTACATAACGCCTTTTGAAAGCCTTTGTTCCTAGTCCAGATGAAACGTTTCCCTGTTGCCTTGACAAATCTATACTTTTTTTGTCAAAACTTTCTTCGGTGTTTATAAAAGCCAAAAATCTTGTATAAGCGAGTGGTTGGGAGGTAAAAACAATTTGAACATTTTTCAATTCTATATTTGGGTGGTAAATTGCGTTATCTAAGAAGAGGAATACTTTTCTGTCATGCTTTTTAAATTGTTCGCCAATAGGTAATCTTTGACTTAATCCAAGCCTTTTTATTGGATTTCCATTCGATTAATAACAATAATCGACCAATAACAATTAAAACAATGTGTCAAACAATATTTCTTCTCGATAGAGCACTCTGCTAATTATAATCAGAATCCAAAGTTGTTTAGATTATTAATCTTAGAAACGCAAAAAGATTATGAACCATTTTCGGTGTTTGTGATTCACAGTGTGAATTAAAAATCGTACACATGTTGGTATGTCCTTTATAATGTAATCCTTTCTTAGTTTTCTTAGTTTTTCTTTTGTTGACGGGCAAATTTTAATCTGTGAAACCGGTGGCAGAAACATAACATCATTTAAGGCTTAATAAACATAAAGGATTGTGTGTAGAGACTTTTCTTTTTACATCATGGATTTCTTAATTATATGGTATTTTGTTATTACTATTATTAGTGTCAATGTAGACAATGGTTCATTGTTGATCGTCCCGCTCTAAATGCAGCTTGTTCCTCTGCTTCCATTTCGTTGAATTCGTTTTAAATTTTCTTATTTCATTAACTAGCCGTAGAGTCTATTAGTGTATCCGTTACAGCAATTCCCGGTAATCACAGTTTTCTTTTGTCCACATGTAATTATTTTCCATTTTTTGGGAGGAGGGGCTTCCAATTTATTTAAACAAATCTTTCAATAGAGAGCATAGCTTATCTGGTCCATTTTTTATTGGTTCTCCTACTAGATTTCCTTTACTTTAACATTTAGTCAGAGAAGGGAGCCTTGATTTATAGCCTGTCATTAATGTTTTCACTGGTTTTAAATTCTTCTTTGTTTTTCCATTAGCATGTTTGCAAGTAGTTTTTCTATATTTGGGCCGTTTTCAATGTTAATTGGTTATATTATGTCTTTGGTATTATCTTTGCTCATGTTTTTTATTACTTTCCAAGTTCTATATTTAAAATCATCATTGTTATAGGTACAAAACAAGAGAAGATTTTTGTGTCGACGTAAGGCAAATTTTCAACAACTGTGAAACGTTCAACGAGGATGACAGCCCAGTGGGTAAAGCAGGCCACGCCATGAGACAGTTCTTCGAAGCCAGATGGAACGAACTAACCTTAAATAGTTGAGGATTGCTTCACGCCAAGAGGCAGTAATTGTTAATAAATAAAAACATTTGCCATATTTTTGATAAGAAAAATTCAGGTGTTTTCTGTGTGTGATATTCAACCGATAATAAAAGTGCTAGAGGCTTTTTTGCGATTATAAGTTGCGTAGTCGATCGGACTTAAAATTATTTATAATTTTTGTATCTAATTTTTTAGTTATATTTTTGTATAAGTAATTATTGATCATGTATTATGATACAAAGTATCTGAAAGTATTATTTTTTACTTTATTTTTGTCATAGAGAGTTAGGATGCATGTATGGTTACTGTAAAGCTCTGAAATTACTTTTTTTTTTTTCAAAATAAACTATTTATACACACATTGGAAAAGCAAGTTGTGTCCATAAATTATAAAAATCATGAGTATTGTGTATCGATTGTAATATAAATACTTTCAAGTGTCGCTAATGAGAAAATCACAAAAAACTATTAATTTTTTTTATATATTTTTACATCACAGTTTTTAACCGTTAGAAACCTTTTGTCAAAAAAAAAATTCAATAAATTGATCATCTATACCGTTTTATAAACATTGCAAAAGTGAGAAAATCGTCGTAGTATAGGGTAATTTTTGGGAAATTTATATCTCAGTCTATTCTTCTGAATGTAATTTTTTCTTCTAAACAGTTTAGATGAAATTGTGTCCCCTGTATGACTGTCATTTCACTTTTTATATCCTATCTATGTGTATTAGCTTCACACTGAGTGTTACTTAATTGTGTACATTGATTAGTGGTTCACTAATTAAATGATTGTTGAATAAATATTTAAATGAATATTATTTTCATCTCCAATTATATCTGATAAGAAATAAACTATAAAATACAGTCTTTTTTTGTAATTTTGGTTTCCAGATTTCAAAGATTTTTAGAAAAATATAACTGGACTTCTGCATGCCCCATAGAAATTCTGTTAAGCTGGAGATTTTTTCAATAATAAATAAATCACAAAAGCAGATATGAATTTTTTTAATACACCTTAATATGTTATTAAATAAACTCCTTAACAAAACGCGATACTTATAATGTCAACATTCACCAAAATACCTTCATTGGTAAAAATATAACGTGTGAATTGTAACAAAAACTTTAAACTAACATATACTTACTACTAACACTAATACGTATCTACTAGTAAGTTGCAGGTGATGACTTTGAAAATATTCTCCCATTCAGAAACCATTGCTTCTTTAAGTTTCCTTAAACCTGTAGGTGCAGCTACAGCCGCCTATTTATTTATATTTCTCAAGTACTACATGTTATTCCGATCTTCCTGGCTTTTGACGTGACGTGAAAAAAATTGAAAGAACAAACATATTTTTTAATCCTTTTTTAAATAGTTACGGGTAATAATGTGTGAAGCACCTTAAATAAATGAATTAATATTCAAAAATTAAAATTATTGGTTTTAAACATGTCAATAATGTATAATTGGAGAAAATGAAACAAAAAATAAAACTAGGCCGATTGATCTGTGTTTTGTACTCACTTTGCGCAAATACCGATCAAGTGTTAAAGGCACAGAGATACTTTACAGTTGTTACAGGAGAATCTAATTTTTCGCCTTTTTTCACTCGCACATTACACAACGACCTGTAGCTCCCCTTTTCTCTAGTTTGACTTGTAAATTGGGCTCTAAGGCACCAGTCAGTTCTCTCAGTCTCCCCCTCATTATCTTAGGCAAGTGTATATAGGAAATTTAAGGAATCTAAGGAGCAGGAAATTTTTGTCGTTTTTTGGGAGAAGTTAAAGTGCAGTTTTGTGGAAGGCAAATATGTTTGAAGACAACGGATTTATGCCTGTTACCAACTGTACGAGGTAGTTCTCTTTTATTACTGCCTATAGTTCCTATCATAGTTGGCCCATATGCATTCAACGTCTTGTAGAGGTGAATACTAGTAAACCATCTACCCATAGATATGTTGCGTTTATTTCTCCTAATAGGTCTAACCAACCGAGTTACTATGGCCTTTGGGAAGTTACTCTTGGCAAAAGGTCCTTCTGGTTGTATTCCCACATAACCTCCATCTTAGCAGTACTTTTGCATCAGCCAGATTAAAATTTTACTTCTGTGCTTCGATAGTTTTGAGGAAATAAATTGGCGGAACGGACATTTGTCTCTAAAGCCGGATAGCATATCTCATCATTATCCTCTTTGCATGATTGGCTTTCCTAATTTTCTGTCAATCCATTATATTCAATAATATTGATAAGAGCAATTGGCAATTTTACCTGGAAACTGATTTTGGATTTAAAAAATGTTTAAAAATTGCTTAGCTCGGGCATATTTTGAGAGATTCATTATCGGAAACCTACAACACAACAATTTCTACTTCTCAGTATTAATAGCTCAAGTTTACTACTATTGCAGACTTCTTTCTTTGAAAAAAAGAAGAATTATTCTAAATAGTGGAAGTGTATACTAAACCCATCAAATTTTGGGTAGTATATATTTAAAAAATATATTTTAGTTGTTATAATTTAACATTTAACAACTATTTATTACATGATGCAGATAAATAAATATTGATTGTCGGTAATTCGCAAAGTTCTATTTTATTTATTATTTAGTTTGTTTACTATTAATATTGGCTATGAGTACGTGTGCTTGGTTGTATAGTAATTTCCAGCCACTTTTAGTCTGTCGAAAAGTAACTAACTTCGCAAAAAAATAATTACTGAATTAACTAGACAGTCCGGACTGGGAATAGCGAACCGAGTATATATATTATTACTTATCAGTATTTAACTCAAACATATATTTTTTAAACCATTTTTATTCTTTTTTTTTATCAAAAGGATATATCTTTTGCGGTATAACGATTGAAATTATGACTCAATCTACTAGTACGCAATGGGGTGTCATCTAAAGGTTAAGTTATTTACTTTAAGTAGATCTTGAAAATAAAAAACAACTTTTTCGAATAATTGTACTTTAAAACCCAAAATTCGTTTAAAGTTTTTAAACCGATGACCGTGCGGTATTTAAATCTCTATAACTATATCCAAAAATAAATCCTGGGCGCTATGAACCAATTATTTCATGATTCTTCTTCTTCTTATAGTGCGTTGGCGAATTACCTTAAGCCCAGACGTCTGTCTTTTGCGGCATGCAAAAGATCGCCAGTGTTCTTTATGCCTGTCCAGTTCTTTAATTTTCGTAGCCACGACATTTGTTTGCGACCTACTCCTCTCTTGCCTTCAATCTTTCCTTGGATGATTAGCTAAGGGATTGTGTATTTTTTACCTCTCAGAATATGGCCGAGTTATCCAATTTTTCGTACCTTGATCAAATTGGTCATTTATCATCATTCCCAAGTATTTAAACGTTTTCATTTTAGCATTTAGTTCAAGCGATATATTTTTTCTATGGTGTTTATTTTATTTAACATCAACTGCATATCATAGATTTATTCAATGATTAGAAATACTATTAATATACATCAAGAAATAACTATGAAAACTATACGAAATTATGAGCTTTATTAAATAGTTTTATAGCAATTTTTTTACTAAAGGATCAGACGAAAAGTACTGTGCAACGAAGGTAAAATAAATTAAAGTTTTTCTTCGCATATTACATTTACATATATGTTTTTAAGGGTGCACTAATAGGTGCTTGCCGGAGTATGAATGTATTCCAAAAAAATTAATTATTTACAAGACCTTTGATCAGCTTATTTAGTAAATATGCCTGAAACCAATACAAAAAAAGTCTCGAAAAGTTGCAGATTCTACTCCCATCGATTTGCTGCCTGAAAAGGATTTATTTTAATCACATTGGTTAAATAAATCGCGGTAATTAAACTGGCTGGCGGAAATCTGTTTTAATATGAATTAACACTTTACAGATACACCAAAGAATGAATAAAAAGCTTTCAATTATTTCGCCTGTAATAGGAATTAGCTGACTCAAGACTGAACAGATCCTAGTAAGATTCCCGATTAGAAGTTTTAATAATTTTTTGAGCACCTATTTTCGATTGGTTAACTATTTAACGAATTTTCTGATATCTTTTTCCATATTTTCCAGTTTTTTTTTTCGATTTCCCCATATTACTATTGTCGACATTACTATTGTCGTTGTTTCTAAACTGTTATTCATGTTGTTTTGTCTCATCAGAGGTATTTATTCTGCTGCTTTCTTAATCCAGGGCTTTGTGTTATTTCATTCGTTCAGATTCTTGCCATCAAAGACAATCCTCCACTTCATATTTTTGTAATATCTGCCTTTTAAATTAGTTTTTTTTTGTTTTTGTTAACAAGAAAAGAGATGAGAACTATGGTTACTGAGTTAGATGCCACCTGTAGGGGAGTTGGTTTGAACATAAATTCTGGAAAAACACAATACATGACAAATCTGATACCAAGCAATAATCCAAGAGTCGACTGCCACGAAATGGGATAAATTCATAAATATAGAGACTTAGGCCATGAGATCCAAATTACTCGAACTGAAAGGAAAAATCCCCTTAGCATGGGCTGCATGTGGAGCTTTATCAAACTTCTTCAAGAGTAACATGCCAAATTATTTGAATGAGAAGACGTTAGATCAATGTGTACTTCTACTCATGACTTATGGCACCCAAAAAATTTCCTCAACCCAGGATACACCAACCAAACTTGGAGTAGCCCAAAGACGAATGGAACGCTCGCTACTTGGACTGACTCTCAAAGGCAGAGTTGGAAACGAAGAAGGACAAGAGTCACAGATTCCATAGAGCGCATAGCATGGCTGAAGTGGAACTGGGCGGGCTATGTTGCCAGAATGAATGACGAGCGGTGGATCCAAAAAATAACATTGTGTAGACCACGTGCTAATAGTAAAGTAGAAGCATATGTAGACAACCTACACGGTGTACAGACGACGTGAAAATAATCGCTGGCAATTGGCTGCAGGAAGCTCAAGACCGGCAGAATTGGAAGAAATTAGGGGAGGCCTATGTTCAACTTTGGACGCAGAAGGCTGGATGATTATGATGCTGATCTTTTGTTATAAATTATATATCACATTAATACAATTTGATGCCTGTACAAGGGATAATTTTTGACAACTCCAGAGATCCAACTTTCTGAGATCATATAAAGTCGGCAGTAATTCAGTGTGTCCAATTTTATCGAAATGAAAATTAAAAAAAAATCGATTCTTCAGATTTCTTGTATCGCGTCTGGTGATATAAATTATGAAAACAAGTGGTATAAAATTTATTTGGAGACAACTATGGTAGCTAGAGCAATTTTGATTTTTGAATTCATCCATTGACTATGAAAATATTGATTATTTTTTAAATATTCCTAAAGACCTCACTTTATTATATTTCTAATTAATTTTTTAAATAAATACGCAATGCATAAGCGATGTGATTGATGACAGATTTTTTATTGTTAATTAATTATGGATCTTTACAGTAACAAAAAAAAATCGGAAGTAGTGTTAATCGCTCAAAGACAAGATGTACTATTTTATATTATGGTAAATGAACAATTGATGTACTTAGAACGGTAGCTAGGTAATTGTTTGAGAACTTTGAATTAGGCTATGTAATTAATGTATAATATTTATTATATTTGCTTATACATTTAAAGTGTTTTATTTCTAGAAATAAAATATGTATTATAGCACAATTTATTTTGTACACTAACTGCAAAATGTGTAGCCTACACAATCTGATATGTTTTATGGGCAGACTACGTATATTGACTCGAAATAAAAATTTAAATACTTTGTTTTGTGAGGTCAGTCTGCCATATTTGGATTATTATAGCCAAAATTACAAAAGATATAGAAAAAGTGATGACAGATTCAGATTCGTGATTAAAAATTATTTGGAGGAAAATCTTGCTATTCGCAAGCGCGCCTATTTTACTTGGGTTAAAATCTGCAAAGTGCACCTCTCTGGGACATTGCTTAGGGCAAAACTTTTTCCCGTGTATTATGCATCTCCTGACCACAATGGTGTTACACGTGGGGATTACAAGTCTGACTACGATGAGCCAGTTGTGGTGCAGCTGTTGATGATTTTCTCACTGAGCGTTGTGTAAGTGTTCGTGTGTGTCTGGTCCAAAAGCCTAAATCCACGGGTGGTTATTTGACAAACTACCTCTGTATATATTAAATCAATCTAAAGCTAAGATTATACCTTAACTACAAACATTCCATTATTATAACGTAAAAACAGAGCCCCGGTATTTTTTACCGGTCATTATAAGATGGGGTCAAATATAAAGTTAATAAAAAAATGCATTATGTATTTTTCTGTTTAGTGTCTAGATATTGGAGAACTGGTGAAATGACTGATTTTAATAATAAAATATATGATTTTTAAAGAATAATCTATTTAAACGATAATTTTGGTATCATTTTTGGTCTATTGAAACAAACAGCCCTAAATGCTATAAACAAAAATTTAGATTTTTTTAAACAAATAATCCTAATATGGAATCATAAAAAAAACAATTGCATTTACGTAAATGTATACATCCATGAGAAAAAATCTGCAAGAAAAGATTGTTAAAAAAATTAAGTGGCACATTCCTTGCAAATTCTTGCCGTGTATTGCAAACATATCGCAAATAGGAGTGGTTTTTCTTTCTTCAGTGATTCAGTATCATGGTCTGTTCGTAAATACACTGCATCTGAGTCCAGATCACTTGCGACAGAATCATTTTCCTCATTCCAGTTTTGCAAAATTTCCTTAAAATTTTTATCGCCAAATTTAACAATCTTTGAAGGTAAAGGATGACTTCCAGAGTCGATTTCTTTACTCTTCTAAAAACATAAAAAATGTTCCAAACAGTTCACATTTTACTCATATAAGACTAATTAAAAATACTTACTTAAAAACAGACCTCTGGTAAATTTTACCGGTTAAGATTTTTGATGTGCGCTACGAAAGAAAATATTCACAATACACGCCGACAGCTTTGATTAGCACTGTTATACAAACTGTCCGAGAGGTATTGAGACGCATGAAATTGTAAGTGGTGGGGTTACCACGAAATCCGCGTTTTTGGACCCTCCACCGGTAAGAAATACCGGATCTCTGTAGTTAAAGGATACTACTATTACAAGAATTAATATTAAACCCAACAGTCTTCCGGATTGAACCGCGTCGATTATCAGTGCTCCGAGCTTTTGACATCATCTCTGATGTCTTCTTCAGGGCTTCCGAGGTCTCAGTCTCTCGAGCCCCCAGACACTACTACACTGATCACTAACCAATGCATTACTTCTACTGGAACATAGGATGGTTCATTTATACCGTCGATGGTGACATGGTTTGGGTAGAGAATTGCCTGGTGGTTAGGGTGGGGCTTGGCGCTGTGATTGCGAACATTTCTGATGGTAGGATTTTGATTGGAACGGGCGATATTTTCTTAATGAGAGGTCCCCATATCGAAGGTAACCGGATCTCTCTCTCACTCTTTACAAACATTCCTATAGAAACATTCTGCAAAATAAATACAGTATCCAGAAGGACCACTTATCTGTCTTTTAACATTGTGTGTCCAACACTTATTTCATCTTCCAAAATCAATTCTACGAATAAATAAATGGTGCCCCAATGAGCTTTTCACTATCTCCAGTAATTGTCAATATCTTTATGAAAGATTTCGAGACCCGAGCACTCAATGTTTAACTTCACTTGTTGGCTACGATATGTTGACGATACATTCATCATTTGGTCTCATGGTGTACATTCTAGTATCCAGTTCGCAATGGAGGTAGAAACTGATTCATCCCTACCATTTCTCGATCTTATCATAAAGAAAAACCAATCCCAAGGTTTTTATCTCTCTGTTTATCGAAAATCCACCCATACTAATCATTACTTAAATGCCAACTCTCATCATCCACCTTCACAAATTAATTCAGTGATTAATATCTCCAGATCAGTACCCATTTGCAATGATGCAAGTTAAAACAAGCTCTCATCCAAAACGGTTACAGTGAAAGTCACATTAATAGGCGCATCCACAGACATCAATCTCAACTCAAAGACTCAGACCCTCAT
This sequence comes from Diabrotica balteata, assembly GCA_918026665.1. Lineage (NCBI taxonomy): Eukaryota > Metazoa > Arthropoda > Insecta > Coleoptera > Chrysomelidae > Diabrotica > Diabrotica balteata. The sequence continues at coordinate 159,746,631 of OU898277.1, forward strand.
CCTACGAAAGTTTTTCTTCCTTACATCAAAGGTTCCACCCTATAACATTTGTTACCTTTTGCCATTAAATAACAAAATTGTATATAACTACTTAATAGAATTTATTACGAAAAGTAACCTCAATTTGTAAGTCCAGTTAAAAAATAGTAACCTTTGTTTTATTCCATTTGCTTTAAACCTACTATCCGTGACCCGGTCTAGTTTGTGTTTTAATTTAATGTCTTGATGGGTTCCTAGACGAAAAGCGAGTAACCATGTTTGTTCCATGAATATCCAAATAACCAATAATAAATATATTGTCATAATTATTTTCTTTTCTCTCCTTTGGGAAGAACTTAAAAAAGTTGTGACAGGCTGAATGGCAAATGCCTATGCCAAAAAAACATCAAAGGTGTCACTTACAAAATTGACAAAATTATTAATTAAGTTGTTAATCGAAAAAATCGTGTCGATAAAAAATAATTGGGCAGGACACGTATTTTAGAGTGGAGACCAAGGCAAAAAGCAATGCGGAGCAGTGTACGCCCACCAACTAGATGGACTGACGACCTGAAGCGTGTAAACAAAAACTGGATGCAAGCCGCACAAGAGAGAGACAGATGGAAAGAGCTGAGGGAGCTATGTCCAGCAGTGAACGCATACAGATTGATGATGATTATGAAAGACTATGTTTACCCCCCAGCAAAAACTTTCAGCTCTTGTCCGATTAATCAAAGACTACATTCTAAATGAACAGCACGGAGTTTATTAATTCCTTGTGCAGACTGCCCCCAATCTTATACAGGCCAAACAAATCGTAGAATCCAAAACAGGATTTATGAACTTTCCTTACACATTCACATAACACCCGAAAAAAAATCAGTTCACAAAATTCCATTCTGGAGTCAATCTGTACAAGAAGCTATTAATTTATTTATTACAGCTTTTGCAAATAAGCCAATATCTATTCGCTCCGTGCGTGACCATGGTAGGGGTACATTGAAACGATGCCAGCGTGCGTAGCGGCGAAATATGGCAAAATTGGAATATTGGACAAAATATTTTTACGCATAAATTGAATCAAAAATGTGTGCAAATACATGTTGCGTATTTAATTGTGCTAATAATAGCAAAAACAGTGAGTGTAGTTTTTATAGGTTCCCAAAGATTACATATAAATTAGAGAAAAGAAAAAGATGAATTCGTGCTAGTAAATATCACATAATTTCATTTTTATGCAATTGAAATAGGAAAAATTTAAATAATTTACCTGGAATGATATTTCATAAGGCTTCAAGCTAACTGCAGATGACTTTAGCTGTTATATCATAACTTTTACTATTATTGTTTTTAATTATATGCTCTTTTGCGTGAAAAACTTGATTTGCTAGTACTAGATTTTTCCCTTTCTTTTCCGTTTGGAGTTAAAAAGATATATTATGATGAATTTTTAGAAACCCAGTTTTTAATACTACATTTATTTTGTACATAAAGTGAAAAAATACAGTTAAAAAACTAATTTATTAATAATTGTCAATTTCCCATGTATTTAACAATGTCAAACATATGTCATATGTTTAACCTGAAAATTAGGAGGTCGAAAATTGTCAGATGAAGGCGGTAGGTGTCGCGTCAGTCACGCACGGAGCGAATAGAAAAAAACTTTTTTGGCCATTATTCATCAATTTCAAAAGTTTGTACCAACGGAAAATGAAAAAACTGCTGCCCACCAGATCCATCTAGGGAAAAGAAAATTAGTCAAGAACGGGAGATTAGAGAAATCCTTAGGCTTGTGCATTCGCAGAAGCGACGCCGTGTTCAAGTAAACAAATTGCCGATAAAGTTAACTTAAATGAAAACACTGTGAGGAATATTTTGAAAAGAAATAACTACCATTGTCATAATGTGCAGACCATTCAAGAAATATTTCCTGATAATCATTTTAAACGGATGGAGTTCTGTGAAATTGTGATCGGTGTATTACTGACTAATAGAGTCTTAGACAAGGAAAGAGAGAGGACAGGTAACACTCATTTAATAAACCTTCGAAAAGTGAAGCACGTTTCGATGCATAGATAAGACTCATAAGAGGGTTAGGTTAGGTTAGGTTAGGTCCGCCATGTTTGGTGCCTGTACGTTGCCCATTCCTACCTCTTGCAGGGTTATCAGGTCTACATGGTTTTCAGTAGATCTACTTATTTCAACTTCAATTTAATGATTTACTGAAACAATATATCGATCTACAAAAAAATATGTAATGATAAAATCATTCTCAAAATTATCGTTCATGTTCAAGTGGTCATTATGTCAGTGTTCAATGATAAATTTGGAAAAAAAATCGATTTATTGATATACAATATTAAACATGACATATTAAACATAAACAACAATATTAAATCATATTCAAGGGATCATTATATCAGTAGATGATGACATATTAAACATAAACAACAATATTAAATCATGTTCAAGGGATCATTATGTCAGTATTCAATTATAAATTTAAAAAAAATCTATTTATTGATATATATCCATTATTATTCATAATCTGTTGAAGAAATAAAATATGGCCTGGCAATCTTTCTGGTGTCGGTTTGGCTTCAGTAAATTCCATACGATTACGCGTCCCCTCCTTTTCCTTGTCTAAGAATAGAGTAGTTCTTAGAGTAGTGGTCTTTGCCTGTGCAAAAAAATATATGTTGATGCGGAACAAATATTTCAACAAAAATTACTCTAAATTTTGTGCATCTGGAGAGGTTTAGCTTCGAACTATGTTCATTAGCCATAGATCATACTAATCACATATTACTGAATTAAAATTAAATGTATTTTAATATACCTACTTTTAAAGATTACCTACTTGTACCTACGTATCGATTGTATTTTAGTGATCACCTCAAAATATTTTAAGCTTTTATGCTAAATGTTTATTTTTCTTTTCCTGATAAGTTCAATTAGTAGATTATACACTGATTTGTTGAATGAGGCAATTAAATATGATATATTAATTGTGTAGTTTGCACCATTTCAGCTTTTTTTTTTTTTGGTATATATTTACTATTTGAAGGTTATTTTAAATACCTTTTTGTATAAAGTTTTTTTTATTTTTATTGTTAAAATGGATTATACATACCAAAATAATGTTGACAATTCGGACAAGTGTGATAAGTATAACTGCACGATTTCATATAATATGGTAACAAACAACAAGGCCAGCATAAAAATATACACAAAATAAGGGCTATCCAATGAGAAAAACCAGTTCTTTCCCTTTCTATTTCTGTAGTTACGATTACTCTACACACTGGACAGATGAGATGTAAAGGATCTGGTCCAAAAATTATTGTATCTGAAGAAACTGTATGAGCCATATCATTATAAAATATACCTTCTGCTTCGGCGTAAGAAGGTGGTGGCAGTTTAGGTATAAAGGAGTCTGTGGACTTAAGGTTTGCCTGTGGGCCTATAAAGTGATATCTATAAGTATCTAAAAATACAAATTAAAAAATTGTTTATAGTAGAATGATAATGATAAGAACCTTGTCTCATAACTGAGGAATATGACGGAAGTGCCCGTTTCACTGGAACAACTGTCTCGTTTCTCTGTAGCACGTGCTCATTATTTCTTGGACCACAAGCGCATAATATAGATTCATTACTAGTATTGTTTTGTGAATGCACCAATACATCAACAGCCCTGGAAGTACTTGGACCTCCATTATAGAAAGTTTCTGCTGACCCAATAGTAAAAGGATCCAAAGTACTCACTTCATCCAACACATTGTACTCTAAAATTTCTCCTAAAATATCTTTTACTGTTACTAATTTTGTGACTGATTTATTTTCATTAGGTTCACTTTGCGGTAGTTGTATTACAGTGCAATTTAGAACTTCATTAATGATCTGTTTGACAGTGCGTTTATTTGATTTATCTTCTGGCTGAGGTTTACTGTCCGAAGATACGCTTGTTTCAGATGATTCGGCTATTTTTTCTTCGTCTTTCTTATCTTCTTCCATTTTTGATTACTACTACAAACATTTTGACATTTTATTATGTTTGACTCATGTTATATTTATTATGTTTGATACGTTTGACTTATGTCAAACGTATCGTACTCTAGCTCAAATTAGTGAAGAGACGCCAGTTTTGGGTGCGCAGTGACAAAATTCGATTTACGTAAATCTAGGACTTTCATCTCCGTTTTACACTGAAAATTTATCGCATATACTGAATTATCAATACTAGGTTAACTATTGAATGAATTGTTGCGACTATTGTTGCGACTATTGAAACAGCGATCTGTTCATACCTTTATTATGACTAAATCGTCGGCATAAATGAGACATTTGATGTCATTTGTCTTTGGTATATCAAAGATAAAACACTAGAAATGTACAACTACATATTTATTTTAAAATTCTTTCCATTCAATGATTTCGAACACTGTTTTGACCGTCAAATAAATATTTTTTTATACAAACAATCTAACAAAACAATTTTTACAGTTTTCAGTCTGCTAATTCTTTAAGGTAACTATTTACGACTAGAAAAGATTTCTGTCTTAGCGACTCTTTTTCATGTTTGAGAAAACGGAGATTCCGGATTTGTGCGTAAGTAGTAGTTTCCTCTTGCCCTAAAACAATTATATAGAATTAAAATAAAATTATAAAACTTGAAAATATTTAAAATTCTAATAATACACTCATTTACGACACACTCATATATCGCGAGTTTTAAAAACTAGGACTTGTTAAATAGCATATATAAATTTGTAGAAATCCTCGTATAAGTACAATTATTAGTTTCTATACATAATTTTTAAATTTTTTGTTGTAGTTCTTATAAACAATAGGAAAAATTTAAATTGAACCATCAACTGAACAACCAAATGTGACATGAAATAAATTTCTTATCGTACTGATTTTAACAACCAGATTAATTTGGTATTAAAATATTTTAGTTTAGAATTTTTAATTGTATTAAAACAGACCAACTCTGTCGTTTCAACTGACAAGTATCACGTGGTAATAATCGAGCAGGGAGATTAAAAATGTATCCATTGTCATCGACCTAGAGTCAAAACATAATCAAAATGTAACATTTGGAATGCTGTAAATCCATACGTGGAGGTCTCATAGATAACATTATTGTTAGCTACAAGTACACAAGGCACTGAGGATGATCTGTTCAGATCAAAAACGTTCTGCTAGAACTTAAATTTTGATGACACTTTTTATAAAGTTTTAACTATTTGTTTTTTATACCACAATACACATGTGTGAAGTGTTTTAACTTCTGTATTCTTTTTAAAGGATGGTATACAGCCAACTATGGAGTTTTTCTTATTAATTTTAATTTTGTAGTATTAAAAGTTAGAATAGCAGTGATGATTGCCAATATTTGTCGCGGAAATGGCACGTAAAGAAGAAGTTATATTTTTGTGGACGATAATGCGCGTCCATATCGTGGTAGAGTGGTCAATGAATACTTAGTAGACGTTGGGATTGCCCGTATGAATTGGCCAGCTTCCAGCCCCGAGCTCAATCCAATCGAACATCTATGGGACACAGTGGAAAGACGGACTCAAGTTCGGCTACCCCGCCCAAACAACTTGCCTGAGCTTAGTGCGACTCTTCCGACAATATGGGACGAATTGGACCAACTTTATGTTCAAAATTTAATTACTCCAATGCCAAGACTTATGTAAGCTGTTATGATGGCCCGAGGAGGAAATACTAGGTTTTAGTAACAAATGACAACATTATTTTGTTAGAACTATTTTTTTAAATCTACTTTTATTTTTCAATTTTCAAGTATTGCCATGTTTTTATAAATAGGTAAACAATAAATTATACTTACTCAAAATCTACATAAAGACCCATTCTTGTTGGAGGTCCGTTTTCAAAATTCCTGCATCTTCCTGCAGTGTAATCTTTCCATGAAGTACACGAAACTGCATCAGCAAAAGCTTGCGGATTTACTACTGATTCAGCAAAAAATTGATATGATCTCCAATGACTGCAAAACACTGTGAAAATATAATTTTTATTTTAAATTTAAATACATTAAATTTTCATGCTTTTGTTATCTAATATAAGATTATATATGTATTTTTCTTGTCTCATGTTTTGCTATATGATTTTTGAGTTTGATTATATGTTTCATTTATTGCTTAATTATATAACTAACTGTATAATTTTTAAGTCATCTGTAGTATCTGACAACAATTTCCCTATTTTTCTTTGGAAACTCCTCATTCTTGTGTTATTTTTCATATAATCTCTAGTCAATTTCAATTTTCTTTTACGTTTCAAATTGTCTGCTGATGCTTATCTTTGACTGCACCAGACTATGATCGCTCTTTGTAGATAATCGATTGAAAACTGTTAGGTCTTTAACAAATTTCAACAGATCTTTTAGATTTTTATGGTCTGCAAAAGAAAATATGACGCTTTATAAGAAGTCAAACAATGTAAGTAAAGGAACTAATATAACCAAAACACATAGAAAAGGATACATGAATTGATTACCTAAAAAAGCTTTATGCAAATGAAGAACAAAAGAACAGAAAAGCGGCAGGTAAAGACGGGATACCAAACGAATTACTGGAACAATTAACAACATTAATCAATAAAATTATAAAACACAATAACATACTGGAAAATGGAGAACAAGCTCGAATCATAAGAATGGTCTTCGAGGGAGCCGCACGTCGCATTTAAGCTATTAACTCAAATCCCTGGATGCCCCTATGGCAAAACTGATATGAGTTGTATTGTGCAAAACACAATGCTTAATTGAACCAATAAATCAATCAACAGGCAAAATCGGTAGCTAGCTCAGCTTTTTTTAATTTAAAAAAAATTTCAGCATTAAATTTTTTATAAATAAATGCTAACGAAGGCAATAGGCGCAGTGCGGAAGTTTTGGAGCATAATAAAAAAACCTAAAAAAAATCGGAAAGTGAGTCCTATTATTGACCACCAATCACCATAATTTTGCAGTTGGAAAATTACTCACTTTTTAAAAATTTATTGGAGTATCTAAGAAGTATAACAGAGTATAAAAGGGACAGTGAAAAACTTCTTGCCTTAGATGTTTAAATTTTATTGATTTAAATTAAAATTAAACTTAAAAAAATTCACAAAGATTTTTGATTTACCTTACTTGTCTTAGAATTTCAAAAAGTTTAATTTAAAAAGCTTAGGAGAGTAGGTAAGAGTTAAGGTTGGCGCCTTTTTGAACCAGTCCTTCCCTGCCCACTATCAATTAAATAGTTCGTCTTCTAATTTATCAATTTTTGTATCTCCATTTATACATCGTTTATTGCAGGCTCTAATGTTTAATTTTATCGAATATCTACGCCGTGTCGGTGTAGTTTCCAAGAAGGAGGGGTTCTGAATTGAGAAGGGGCTTTTCAGTAGTTCTTGGAAAACACACTCGGAGGGGGTAGTTCTCAACCTCAACATGGCGCATCACAACGGCTGATAGGGAACGTCCTACAGGTAACAAATTGGGCTTTGCCAAATAAACACTCGCGTATCAACTGAAAGCATGGCATAGGGCAGCAGCTATGTCATTATAGGATCGGAGCTGTACAGAAAAATCTCTTTACCGGTCTAGTACTGAATAATCACAGGCGGTAATTATGATTTAACCGGTTGTGATACTGCGAAGTTACCGAACGATTACCGGTAAAAGTAATCCTCCATTTGTTAGTCAACAGCTACGGGTGGAAGAACTGAAATGTGGTAGGGCACTTCATTGCCCTGGAGCTGAGAAATTGACTCCAAAGGGGGAAGAGCTAAATTAGCCAACGGCATTGAGATGTGTAAATCTACGGGATGACTACCATATTAAAGATCCATAAGGATATCCCCAAGACACCACAATGGATGAAAATCTAAAACAAACGGACCTCAGGGTTCAGTCCCGGGCATCCCTTAAGTGGGGAGAGAGTGCTAAGAATCCCCCGGTCAGCAATAATGTCCTAGCAAATATTACTCAAGAAATGACTCGCCTGAACATAGACATTTTAGGATGCAGTGAAGTTCGATGGCCAAATTGTGGAATAAGAATTATAGATGAACACCATATATTTATATTATTCTGTAGACGACACAACAAGAAACAAAAATGGCGTAGCGATAATAGTAAAAAAGGGAAATAGCTAAAGCAGCAATAGGATTTACACCCATATCAGACAGAGTTGTGCTATTAAGAATTAACTCAAGTCCCTCTAATATAAACATCATTCAGGTTTACGTACCGACATCAGGATCCACTGAAGAAGAAATAGAAAATTTCTATCAGACTCTAGAAGACTCTCTAAAACTGACCAAAAAACATGACCTTACTATTATCATGGGCGATTTCAATTGCAAAAAAGGGCAAGAGAATATCGTGGGGTCATATGGTCTTGGCATAAGAAACGAAAAAGGAGAAAGACTGATCAAATTCTGCCAAGAAACGGATATGGTTGTAACGAATACACTTTTTAAATTACACCCAAGAAGGCTTTATATATGGAAGGCACCCGGTGATACCCCAGGGAACATTTAAGAAACTAAATTGATTTTATCAACACAAACAAAAGGTTTAGAAATTCTATCACCTCAACAAAAACATATCCAGGCGCAGATGTTTTCTCAGATCATAGTCTCTTGGTTGCAAATATCAACATACGACTCAAAATATTTCGTAAGAAAATGAGGGCCAAGATAGATATAAGATTCTTCTTCTTCTTCTTCTTCTGGTTCCTATCCGTTTCGGATGTTGGAAATCATATTGGCAATCATAACCTTGCTCGCTGCGGCTCGAAACAGCTCCGTTGAGGTTTTCTTAAACCATGTTCTTAAATTCCGCAGCCATAATATTCTCCTTCTACCGGGTCCTCGCTTACCTTTGACTTTTCCTTGCAATATAGACTGTAGCAGGGAGTAACGGTGTTGATTTCTCATAACGTGTCCCAGATATTGCAATTTTATGCGTTTGATCGTTAACACAATCTCTGGTTCCTTCTTCATTTTTCCTAGAACTTCCTTGTTCGTAATCCTTGCTGTACATGATATTCTCAGCATTCTTCTATAAAGCCACATCTCAAATGCTTCAAGTTTTTTAATAGTGGTGTCTGTAAGCGTCCATGCCTCCGCCCCGTACAACAACACAGAGAAAACATAGCATCTCAAATGTCTCATTTTTGTATCAAGGGATATGTTGTGACTTTTGAAGATGGCGCTCATTTTGTTAAAGACCGTTCTTGCCTTTCCTATGCGGCACTTTATTTTCTGTAAATTTCTCTACTGTTCGTTAATAATAGTTCCCAGGTAACAATACTGTTTTACTCGCTCTATCTGCGTCCCATTAATGTATAGATGAGCCCCGTTTATATTCTCCTTACTGATAATCATTTGTTTCGTTTTGTGGGTATTAATGTTGAGTCCGTACTGTTGACTGTACTCGTTTATTCTGTCCATTAGCCTCTGAAGTCCCTCTAAACTATCTGCTATCACCATGGTGTCGTCGGCATGTCTAACATTGTTTACTCTTTCACCATTTAGAAGGATGCCTTCGTCTATTCCGTAGAGAGCCTCGTTAAAAATTTTCTCTGAGTACATATTAAATATCAACGGCGATAGGATACATCCCTGTCTAACTCCACGTAGTATTTTTATGTGATCTGTTTCTTCTCCGTTAATTTTCATGTATGCGGTCTGATTCCAGTAGAGTTCTGAAATTATTCTGAGGTCTTTGTCATCCAGGTCTGCCTCTTTTAAAATGTTTATCATATTTTGATGTTGAACTCTGTTAAATGACTTTACGCATCAAGCACGCGTATACGTCGCAGTTAACGTCCCTGCATTTTTGAATCAGTACCTGTACTCCGAAAAGTGCCTCTCTGGTACCCACTGCGTTAATGAAGCCGAACTGTCTGTCCGATATTTGTTCCTCGCACTTCTTATAAATTCTTCCATGGATGACTCTAAGAAACAGTTTCATCATATGGCTCATTAGGCTGATTGTTCGATATTCTTCGCACTTTTTAGCCGCCTATTTTTTAGGTATCGCTATGAATTCTGATTCTAGCCATTTATCAGGGATGATTCCTGTATTGTATATTTTATTGAAGACAGCCGTAAAATCAAATTATTCCTTCTTCCTCCAAGAGTTTTAAAAATTCAGCTTCGATATTATCAGGCCCTACAGCTTTGCTGCTTTTCATCCGTTTTATTGCTTCTTCCACCTCGGATTTAAGTATGTCCGGGCCCGTCATCCTCTCTGAAAATGGATGCCTATAATCCGTTCTTTGATCTTGAAAAAGTGTCTCCAAATATATTCTCCATTTGTCTTTCATCTCTTGGGTGTCAATGATTAATTTTTCATTGGTGTCTATGAGTTTCATTTGTGTTCGCTTTTTAAAAGTACCCGTTAATTCTTTGACCTTTTTGTGTACATTAAAATTGTCATGCTTGGCTTGTAGTCTTTCTATTTCTGTACATTTCTCTACAGCTTCTTTTTTTTAGCTTCTCTTATTTTTCTTTCTGATGTAAGCCTGCATTTTTTTATACTCATCTTTATTTCCTTTAATTAACCTTCTGCGTTCCATTAAGTGAAGGATTTCTGGAGTCATCTGGAGTCATCTGACTCCAGATATAAGATTACTAAAAGAAAATGATATCCAGAAAAAAGTAAAAACAGATATTAATAAGAATTTTGCGAAAATAGTTGAGGACACTACTAGAGACATAGAAGAACAGTGTGGAAAGATTCGAACGTAGTTATGAGGTTCGAATCGTTTTATAATGTCCCTTTGTCCGCTTCTTGTCGATTGACGATGATAATTATAATAAAAATTTGTAGTTGTGGAGCAAAAGTGCTGGTTTTATTGACAGCTACTAGTAATTATACAATATGATGTTGGTTAGGTAACTACTAATAATAAATTGTGCTCACATGAGCTTAAATCCCCAATTTATAATCTCACAACTAATTCATACCTCAGCACAGAAGTTATTGCTTCGATCATACCATACCAATAAACTTTGAACTATCAGCTTACATTACAATTTAATTTAGGCCGTAATTGCGACATTTGGGAAGTTCAATTAGAAAATATATTATTCGGCAATTTATTTAGTTGTAGTTTAATGAACTAATTATTAAAATATTATAGTTTATTCCACTTTCCACTTCCAGAAATGAACCCACTTTTGGGTCACTCACAAATGACACGGTCCAAACCCGGAAGACGAATAAACTATAATTCTGACTCTGGCCGTGGAAGCCTACGATTTCATTTATTAAAATATTATACGATATGGTTTTACAATGGCTCAATTATACACGGTGAAACTATAAAAGATTAAGAAGTTAAGAATAATGTGAGATTACAAATTAAGGGATTAATTTGTGATTGAACAAGTGGAACGAAATGAAGACATGTATTACCACAATTTCGCATAAATATCTAAAATCAAAGAGAGAGAAGAAGCAAGAATGGATGACAGATAAAATATTGCAGATGATGGAAGAGCGTAGAAAATTAAAATGTAGAAATGACAACGAATACAAAAAGTTGCATAAGACTATACTAAAGGAGATAAAAGGATATAGGATGAAGGATACTTGGGATCACAGCTGCGAAATCAAAACTCGTATTGAAAAAGCCAGAAGCTTTTTTAGCAGCCTTAGGAATATTCTCTGCAACCTATCTTTAAGTATCAGTTTACGTTGTAAGTGTCGTCCTCTATGGAGTAGAAAGCTGGAGCCTTACAAAAGATGTCATAAAACGATTAGAGGCATTTGAAATGTGGTGCTACCAACGTATGTTAAGGATCTCATATATACACCACACAAGTAATATAACTATTCTCCAGAGGCTAAGAAAATGCAAAGAAATTATCAACACCGTAAACAACAAAAAATTGGTTTACTTCCGCCACATCATGCGTAATATTAAATACCTTCCGACTTTTACAGTTGATTCTACAAGACAAGATTGAGGGTAAGAGAGGCCCTCGACATATACGTATATCCTGGCTGGCCAATGTTAGGAACTGGACTGGTCCAACGTCAACTGATCTATTTCGAGCTACTGTGAATAGAATAAAATGGGTCAATGTGGTCGCCAACATTTCTAGAAGATAGGCACATTTAGAAGAAGAAGATTTCTTGAGACAAATCAATTTGCCGTTATGAGTTAGTGAGTGGTTATCTCTTCCCACATAGATTATTAATCCTTTTGTTTTAAAGTTCATCAAGGAACGGTTTTGACATTAAATCTCCACGCTTGTAAGGCGGGTTGGTGATTTTTTTTCGACCTAGAAAACGGAATGTGTATTCTTTAATAAATAAAAAAAGAGTACTACTTTCTCCTCCATTACTGTACCTCTAGTGTCTAGTAGCTAATTTTATATCTTATGTATTTTATATCTCATGTATTTCTTATATTTTATGTACAGGTTTTTAATTTTTTGTTTTTTATTTGTTCTTTTTGTTCGCTCGAACCTTACTGCACTTTCCAAATCCATGCGTCGAATACTTGAGCCATTTCCCTTGTTTTTATCAATAACTTTTCATGCCATTCTATAATTTTAATAAAAATTTTTAGACAATTTTGGTAATTCTTAATTGACCTTATCACAGTTGTCAATCTTTCTGTGGTTGCTGTAAATCAATTCTTCTTCATTGAATTTCACTTGATTTTATTAACGCCACACAACTCAAAGCTTTACTTAACAAGAGTGAAATATGACTTTACTTACACGGCTCAATAATAAATGAATCCGGATTTCTCCTCTTAATTTCTGGCAGTGTACATCCAGGTTGAGGAGAAATGCCTTGATTTGGCCAAAAATCTACATGTCCTATAGAAGTAGGGTAACCGAAGATTCCAGCGTCTGTGTGTATAACGTCCACAAATTCTGCATCTCCTGCGTCTAATTTTAAATTCTTTGGCCATTTTGTAAATAAAGGCCCAGCAGGATCCATTCCTACAATTGAAATTAATTTAAAATAATCTACAATTTTTAAGAATCTTATGTAAAAAAAATTCAATATGGTTATATAAGTTTTGTCTAAGATAACAACTTATTGCAAAATTGTGTTGAAGTAATAAATACGAATAAGTATCAGTTGCTTCGAAATATCTATAAATTACATAAAAAGACTCTTAAACTTTCTTTAATATCAATTATAATAGAATTTATTGAACTGATAAAATGGAATAACTAATTGTTTGGTATAATATCATCGATTATTATTCATTTGGTACATTTTTTTGAGAAAACCACTCTGAAATTTGATACTGGAGTGTTTTACATAGATACAACATGAATGGATAAATTCAAAATCTGTTTTCTTGTACAATGTATAAGTTAAATAATATGTTTAAAATGGGTTAAGCCACAATTGATTCTAATGAGAATTACATTTTTTAAATAACGTTTGACGTTTAGATTACCACTCTGGAAATCGTTTTAAAAAAGATTAGAGGAGAAGGTGATAATATGGAATTTAGTTTCGCCGAATGTCGCCAAGTTGTAAATCACGATCATAAAGCGTTTTGTCTCATATAGTGGTGCCATCTAGTGGTAAGTAAGTTCTAAGTGCTTTAGTAGTTTAACATAGGCTTTGATTTTTTATTTTGCAAATAAAATATCTATATATAAACTAGTTTAAAATATAACCTCATTTTTTCTTAAACAATGCATTGTTGTTATTATAGATCCCTTCTGCTGCCGATATTATGGAACCGGGTTCCCTAATAATTACCTGGGTTCTTATTATCAACAAGAATTATTTCTCTGATTTTGAACAAGTGTGTATTGTCGTAGTCTCGCCATGTTGCCGCGGAAATAATTGTCAACGCTAAAAGGAAAATCTTCGTCAGGAATGTCTCATCGGAAAACTTGGGACAAGCACTCTATGATTAATGTGATTATTGACGTACATGAGAAAACAATAGCTTAAAAGGCTGTCAAATGTTTTAATGTACCAAAAACAACGCTGCCACGTTTTGTCCATCAAACCGAATGTTCTACAGAGAAAGTAGTTGAAAAGAGGTTAGGAAGAAGGCCCGTTCTTATAATATTTAATTTTAATGGAGAGTAAATACTAGGGAAGCATAAATTTACGGTCGATCGAGTTTTTAACGTAGACGAAACTGGACTATCAATCGTTCAAATAAAAACTCCTCACATAACTGGTATACAAGATAAACGGTAGATTGTTCTACAACCCAGTTAAATAGAAAACTTTAATTTTAGGGGAAAACTAATATGATCCCAGAAAAAAAAAAATAAAAACCTAAAAGACAGAAAACTTAATGATTGGTGCGAAATTGTACGAAAATTAATAGTTAATAAGTATAAATATATAAAGTAAAAAGTTGCAGGCCATCGCAAGAGACAAGAAGACAATAGTCTTCTAACAAATAATGTACTGTAGACGCTGGATAATCAACTAAGTAACAAACAAAATAAAGGCCACAAAAGATTTGGGCAGATGATTTAACCCTGCTGTCCTGTTCGGGTCTATTTGACCAAAAAAAATTATTTCTTATTTTGCAAATTATTACGTGCCGTAACGTTTTAAGGTTTCGTGACTTTATTAGCTAATATGAGGTCTTTCAATTGCATACTTGATAAAAAATCAACATCCTGATTTTTTTGATAAAAATTAAATTGTTACCTATAGTACGTTCGGGTCAATATGACCCACGTATTTAAACCGTTAAAAATTAGGTGTGTACGTATCTTTAGTTGGCAGTATTTTATATATTTTGTAACAGTTTGTCAGTCAAGTACGACTATAAATAGAAACAAGTTTCTGCAAGCTAGAACTTGTAAAAAATGTGTAGTGTAGCTGGACGATGACATTTAGAAGAACATGTCACGTAGAAGGAAGTGGGGGTGATAGACAAGTGGTAGGCTGGTAGGACACTGATATGCCAAGCGCATTCATTTACATTTCAAATTTCAGTCTATGTTTGCATGTTGATAATGTTGCATCGAAGAACGCTAACCGAAGATGAGCTTCGCGAGCTTGAGAACGTGTTAGAGAGTGATGAGTGCATATCAGAAACAGAAAACAATACAAATAGTAAGAGTGAGGAAGAAAGGACATATGACTATGCTGTTCTATTCTACGTACAACACCCTGCAGAACCTTCTGTAACAGTTCCTTCAAAAGACAATAATATCCAGTGGTCTCTCGACCCTCCTTATCAACGCGGTCGTTTTTCCACGGCCAATGTTATAAATAATGCTCCAGGAGTTACAAGGTATGCAGGTGTACGAATTTTCGATATCAAAAATTCATTTGACGCACTCTTTTCTGACATAGTTGTAAACCAAATTATAAATATGACCAACATGGAAGGACAACGTGTTTTTGGAACCAACTAGAAAAACTTGAATAAAATTCGTTTTCAAGCATACATTGGTCTTTTATTAGACGGAGTTTTTAAGTCCCATGGCGAATCAACTAGAAGTTTGTGCAATGAAGAAACGGGTCGTAGTGTATTTCGAGCAACAATGTCCCTGAAAGTATTTACAAAAATTTAACAAGTAATACGTTTTGATAACATGGCTACTAAACAGAATAGGAGACGTACTGATAAACTTGCTACAATACGTAAAATTTGGGAAAAATGGGTAGAAAATCTACCAAAATATTTTAACCCTGATGAAAATGTTGCCGTCGACGAGCAATTAGTTGCCCTTAGAGGAATCAGGGAATGCGTGTAGTGTGCGACTTGTGTAGTGATTTGAAAGGCCACAATATTACTTGTGATAACTTTTTTACATCATACAATTTAGGACAACTTCTAAAAAGAAAAAATACAATGCTGGGAAATATAAGAAAAAATAAGCCAGAGCTCCCAGCACAAATTGCGAATAAAGAAGTCCATAGTTCTTTTTTTTACTTCACGCAAGATACCACTGTTGTTAACTATATTCCTAAAATGAATAAAAATTTTATTCTTTTTAGTACTTTACATCATGATAAGGCTATTAGTGACAGAAATGACAAAAAGCCCCAAAATATTTATTTTAGATTACAATTAAAGTAAGGGAGCAGTGAATACTCTAGATCAGCTTGTTGGTACATATACATGTAAGAGGACTTACAGAAGGCTGGTCTATGATTGCTTTTTATAATATGCTGACCATTTCTGCCTACAACGCGTTCGTTTTATGGACATTAATAAATCCCCAATCGAACACCAATAAACTTACAAAACGGCGAATTTTTCTTGGGAAATCGGGAAAAAACACTGATGAAACCACTTATCCTTTTCAGGAAAAATTTACCAAGAACTAAAAACTCTGAACCAGACCAAGAACTGGTAAAAAAACCACGACCAGAAATGAGTAGAGAAAATGGAAATTCTAGTGAACCGTCTATGAACAATCCAACTCCGCCTGCTAAATAAGCACGCTGTAAAAACAATAACAAGACTAATATTTTATGTTGTAAAAGTCACAAACATATTTGTAAAACCCATTCTTTTAATTAATGTCCCAGTTATAAACTAAATTAAAATATGTAGGTATTTTTTCTTAGACTTTTCCGGGAAACAAAAAAATGCCTTTTATTTTTGTTAATAAGGTTTAATTTACATTAGCAACATAATATTTGTTTCATTAACTATAATTTTTTGTTAATATTAAGTTTTGCTTAGCACCATTAGCTTATTTTATCTCGATTAAGGACCGTAAACCATAGTTGCGTCATATTAATCCGAACAGTACATTTGCATAGTTGACTCAAACGGTACAGCAGGATTAAAGATATCTGCTCATCTCAATTGTACCAAAAGAGCACTGGTTATAAGAAGATCGAAGTCCGAGGGGAATGTCATCTCAAAACTTGTTATTTTTTTAATATTATTAAATAACCCTTTTAGATTATAAATTTTAAAAATAGCCATCAGAAATTACCTGTAATTCTTTGGATTCTTCCACTTTGAACACTTTGTCCACATACGCCAGCCATCTGGGCACCCAAACTTAAACCAGTTAGGTGCAAACTAGGCAAATATAATCCCCTGCTTACTAAATAATCTATAAATTGGGCTGCATACTGTCCAACAACCATTGTATTTTGTGCTGCTGTAAGATACCATGGACCGGCCTCCAGTCGTGGGGCGTTTACAAAAAGAACATTGTAATCTTTTCTTTGTAAGAAAGCTGAAAATAACAGAAAAAGATAATAGTTGATTTTAAAAACAGAACCCTATAAATAGAAGTATAGAGCAGTCGTTTTTGACAAGGCTGTTTTTAGCTTTTCTATACGTGTAAGGATGTGTTCCTATGCTTTTTAGATTACCAAAAAGCGTTTAATCGTGTCCAACACCACAAGTTAATGCAGATTCTCAAGAAAGTTCATATAGACCAAAAAGACATAAGACGCATTGAAAACTTGTACTGGCATCAAACGGCACAGTTAAAAATAGACAATTCTATATCCAAACCCATACATATAAGAAGAGGCGTTCGACAGGGATGTGTGCTTTCCCCTCTTTTATTTAACATTTATTCGGAAGCCATATTTCAAGAGTCTTTGGAGGATGCAGAGATGGGAATCAAGGTGAAAGGAGTATTGATCAACAACATACGATATGCTGATGATGGTGTCTTAATTTGTGACAACATAGTCGATCTTCAACAACTTGTCACTTAATCGAAGAATACAGTAAGCGAATGGGATTAGAGATTAATACCAAAAAGACCAAATTTATGATCATCTCCAGAAACTTAGATGCACTTGAAAACTCCACCATAACACTGAATACTAAGTCCTTTGAAAGAGTGAGTAAATTTAAATACCTGGGATCGTGGCTTTTTGAAGACTGGGCATCGGACAGGGAAGTAAAACTGAGACTAAGGTTTACTAAGTGCTACGTATGGTCAGTGCTGCTATATGGCGTAGAGGGCTGGACACTCAAAACGAGGGATATAAACAGATTAGAAGCTTTCGAAATGTGGCTTTATCGCCGTATCCTAAAAATACCATGGACAGCGAAAATCACAAATATAAATGTCCTTAAAAGAATAAACCAAGAACGCCAACTTTTCGAAACCATCAAGAAAAGGATCTTTGTCACATACGGCATATCTAGGTCACATCATGCGA
Source organism: Diabrotica balteata (assembly GCA_918026665.1). NCBI lineage: Eukaryota > Metazoa > Arthropoda > Insecta > Coleoptera > Chrysomelidae > Diabrotica > Diabrotica balteata. The sequence continues at coordinate 159,764,752 of OU898277.1, forward strand.
AATGAAAAATACCAGTTCCTCCAACTTATAATCGAGGGTAAAATTGAAGGCAAGAGAGGAATGGGACGCAAGAAAATGTCCTGGCTCCGAAACATAAGGCAATGGACAGGGATTAACGACATACAATCTCTGATACATATTGCAAGAAATAGAGAATTAATGGAAAATGTGATCGCTAACATCCATTAGTGGATTTGCATCTGAAGAAGAAGATACGTGTAAACACCTTGAAACTGCCTTTATACAGGGTACTCCAAGACGTTTTCAACAGCATACAATTTAGGAAGTAATAAATATTTTTATTTGAAAATTAGGAAATGTCAATTGCACCTATAATAGTATCAGTTGATGTATTCAGAAAATCTGTAGAGGAAAGTAGCCTAATTTCGGATAGTGTCTTAATTTCGGATAGCGGTGTATCTAAAAAAGTTTCTTTATTTGCGAACAGAAACCTATACGTATGTCACGCTGAATACCACAGAGAACATTATCTTAAATTGTTTAGGTAGTAGAGCTGCTCCCCGTTAGATGGCAGTGCCGAAACCACCAAACGTTATTGTGCAGTTTTTTTTCGGTCGTATTTCAAAGCCTATTTTTTCGTGTTTTTATTCCTGTTTGAAGTTTGATCTTTTGGCAGGGGTAAGCTAGAAACCTGTTTTATTTGATTTTGCTACTAATTTAAAGCAGATTTTAATCACATATAAATTAGAGAGCCCTAACCTTAAAAATAAAAAATTCCTAATTTCGGATAGTACAAGTCCCATAATTTCGGATATCCGAAATTAGGAACCTTAAATTGATGATCATGTTAGCATAAAAACTTTTGTTTTTTTTCAGAAGAAAATGCCAAAAACAAGTAAAAAACATAAACAATGGGATCCAGACCGAATGATACGTGCTATCCGTGCCGTCAGGGGAAAGGAAATGGGGTATCTTAAAGCCTCGAAGTTATTTGCTGTTCCGAAATCAACTCTGGAAGATTATGTTAAGCAAGAAAATAAAACTCCGGAGCAGTTGGTTGCTGTTAAAATTGGAAGAAGACCAGTACTTTCTGCAGAAATGGAAGCAGATTTAGTCTCGTATTGCCTAGAAATGGACCGGCGATTTTACGGAATTGGGACCGCTGATATCAAGAGACTTGCATATCAAATAGCTTTACGAAATGGTCTTCGTCATCCATTTGCCCATGCCGAATCTGCCGGTAAAAAATGGTTAAGGGGATTTATGAGGCGAAACGCAGTTTTGTCCCTTAGAAAACCACAAGGAATCTCGAAAGCCCGAATTAAGGGATTTACCCCAGAAAATGTCAGCAGATTCTATGATCTTTTAGAAACGTCAATTGAAAAAGTTAACTTCAACCCCGCAAGAGTTTATAACGTTGATGAAAGCGGCATAACAACGGTTCAGTCCAAGAATACTCGTGTTATAACATTAAAAGGAAAAAAACAGGTTGGATCTGTTACCGTGACTGAAAGAGGAGCATTAGTTACTGTTGTATTTTGTATGAATGCTGCTGGTGGGTTTGTCCCTCCATTATTCGTGTTTCCAAGAAAGAACATGAAAGTGGAATTATTAGATGGATCGCCGCCTGGCTCTATTGCAGCTTGCCATCCATCAGGTTGGATTCAGCAGCACATTTTTTCCCAATGGCTACAGCATTTCGTAGCTCACGTGAAACCATCCCGTGAAGACCCAGTGCTGCTTATTCTTGATGGTCACTACAGCCACACAAGAAATATAGATGTGATAGAAGCAGGACGTGCAAATTTCGTTACAATTTTGTGTATCCCGCCGCACAGTTCACACAAACTACAACCTCTAGATTTGTCTTTTATGTCACCATTTAAAACATATTATTCGCAACAAATTGAGATGTGGCTAAGGCAAAATCCTGGACGCACCATAAACTCGTATCAAATTTGTAAGCTTATGTGCCCGGCATTTTTGAAAAGTGCTACTGCAGAAATTTCCGCGAATGGTTTTCGCAAATCTGGAATATATCCTTTTAATAAAAATAACTTTTCTGATCACGATTTTATAATGGAGAGACAAAGAGAAAGAACACCACCACCCATAAATCAAAATCATGGGGAAGTATTACCAACAAGAGGTCAGTCAAGACCAGAACCACAAAGCATTATCGAAAGAACACCTCCAAAACATAACTTAACAAATAAATCATCCAATGGAAATGCAACTGAAACTACGGCAACTATGATAAGAGCTGAGGATATTAGTCCACTGCCTTCTTGCAGTTATACCTCACAAACAAACAAACAAAAAAATCCTCGAAAAGGTTCTAGTTGGATAATAACTAGTACACCTTATAAAGATGAACTTGAACGAAGTGTAGCCGAACAAGAAAGAAAAAAGTCTTTGAAAGAAAAGAAACCAAAAATAAGCAACGAATTAAATCAAGTCAACAGAAAAAAAAACTCCACGCCAAAAAAAGCAAAAGAAAAAAATTGAATCGAGTAGTAGTGACACTTCACATCCTGGTGATGACCTTATTTTGGATGATGATTCTGATATGGATGTAGACGATGAAGATGGAGACACAGAATGTATGTTTTGTGACAGTTTATATTCCGAAGATACACACGGTGAGAAGTGGATAAGGTGTATAAAGTGCTTCAAGTGGTGTTATGAGATGTGCGCCAATGCTGATAAGAAGAAAACCTATATTTGCGACTTTTGTCAAGATGTGTAACTATTCTTATGATGAACAAAATGGTGTCTTAATTTCGGATAGGGTATCCGAAATTAGGAGCCCTAAAATTTTTGACATACAAAAGCACTAATTTTATTGAACAATATTTTTTGTAAAAAAGATTTTCAATAAATTGTCTATGATAATAAAATTAGTTTCTATATTACTCTGCAAGTACTCTTGAGTAGATAAAAGTTTAAAATGTGTTATTAGGTGAAAAATATGACACTAATTGTAAATGGTATCCGAAATTAGGCTACTTTCCCTTATATATTTTATTACAATGAAAAAATTTAATAGATCAGGGATGTAAATTTTGGGTGAAATGAAAAGGTTTTTCATTCCAAATTCAACGGTGTGCTACAATGAGCATATTAATTTAAATAAGTGTGCTAAATTTTTAATTTATTGTTTAATTTCAATAATAATAACATTCAAAATATGAAATAATTTTATTTTGTAATTGTCGACCGTTTTGACATCTGTCAAGTGATTTATGTTAAGTTTGGTTTGGCATTTCAGCGTGAATAGGCTTATTACTTCCTGAATTATAGGCTGGTAAAAACATCTTGGTTCACCCTGTATATTTAAATGGTAATGCAACTATCGTATAGTAAAGATAAGGTAGTTCCATAGAGTGACATGTGCAACTGATAAGCCGGAAAGGAAAGACCCGGTAGTTATATGAACTATAAAAACAAGAGCTGAAATATTTGAGCCACTTTATAAGAGGACGAAATGGCCATCATGGATACGAAATTTGATAAAAATGTTTTCCAGACTATAAAATCTAAAAGGGTTATTCCAGACATGCAAGATTACAAAACAATAGAAACATATTTATTGGTAAAAAACTAGGGATGGGAAAAACCTACCGGTTTTAACCGAAAACCGGTTTTTTTACTTTGCAATAACCGGTTTTATCGGTTGTTTTTTTGTCCCGGTTATAACCGGTTTTTTATTTTTAAAGTAAAAACCGGTTATTAGGTTTTTACGGTGATTAGGTTAGGTATTATTTTGGATCCCAGTCATAATTATTATTCTCAAGTAGTTATTTCAAACAAAACCATAATTCAAATTTTATTTTATTTTATAAATCAAGAAGCAAACTGAAAGTGCAAACTCACATCAGCCAGAAACAATTAAGTTTTATTATAACATGTCCTTGAAAAGGTATCATAATATTTACATAAGGAACATCATTATATTTTCCACACTTGACTCTTGACCATCGAGCAAAAAGACAATAGAGGGAATGTAAAGGTAGTGGGGGCAAAAATATTGTTAGACAGGAAGTGCGATCTTTAGAGGCCACATTAAACAAGGAAAGAGAGTCTCTCTCCTTGTTTGACATCAAATTTAGTTGGGTTATGTTATTGTTTGTCCCAAATGTCACATGAAATCTTATTTATATTGAAGTTTTTTAACAATTGTGTCGTATTTTAGACTATTACCGTTAATAATTAATTGAAACTTTCTCGTCTAAGACACATTTTGAAAAATATTATATAGCTACTGTTAATAAGTGTCAGAGAATTTAAATTTGGCGCATTCGAATTTCCGGATATGTCCGCCATCACAGGCCACTTTTTTGGTCTCCTTTTCATAAGGATTAGATTCCCTCTTTTGTCTTTTTACTCGACGCTCTTGACATTGAAAGTGGATGAATGGTTTTTGCTGATTACCAAAAATAATGTTCTGACTATGAATATCGAATTACTGATTACGAATACGAATCTCCAAGGATTTCCCTACGTTTTCAAAACGACAGCAAGTAATAAATGAGTTAAAATGTACTTATTATACAAATATCATCGAGCAATAAGACAAAAGAGGGAATCTAATCCTTATGAAAAGGAGACCAAAAAAGTGGCCTCTGATGGCGGACATATCCGGAAATGCAAAGGCGCTAAATTTAAATTTTCCAACACTTGTTAACAATAGCTGTAAAATATTTTTCAGACAAGAAAGTTTTAATTAAATATTAACGATAATAGTCTAAAAAGTGACACAATTGGTAAAAAACTTCAATATAAATAAAATTTCACGTGACAGTTAGGACAAACAATAACATAACCAAACTAAATTTGACTTCTTAAACAAGGAAAGAGACTGTCTATCCTTGTTTAAAGTGGCCTCTCAAGATAGCACTTCCTGTCTAACAATATTTTTGTCCCCACTACCTTTACATTCCCTCTTTTATCTTTTTGCTCGATGACAAATATACAAACGTGTTAAAAGTAATACATAATTTTTTTTGATGGTAGTAAAAATAAAAGATGAATTGCATTATCCAATTTATTTTTAAGTAAACTATTTGTGTTGATTTGTGTTATTTTTTTAAATCCCATTTGAAAGAGTCTGGGAAATTTTTTATAAATTGCAATGGTTGAGGAATTTTTTGAGTTTGAGAGGAGGGGAAAATTGGTGAATATTTTAAAGGATTATATTTTTAAATGGTAAATTAAATTTGCATCAATAATTGAATACGATAATTGCATATTATATTCTACTCTCATAATATATTCAATGACAATAGAACCTGAATTATTTCAGCGCTCTCTGTTGAGCAGTAGTATAATATATATTTAATAATAATCAATAAATATATAATAATAATAGAATAATAAATAAATATAATAATTAATAAAATAAAATGGTTTTATTAAAAATTGTGTCTTATTTATATTGATATTGATGTTTTTTCGATAGTACTAATTTTGATAATATTGATATCAAGTCGAATGAAGTAACGCAAACTAAAGTGCATTGTAAATGTAACTTTGTAACCTATTGGATTAAAAAAATCAAAAAACCGGTTTTTGGAAAAACCGGTTTTTTTGGCCGGTTATAACCGCCAGGTTAAACCGTAAGCAAAAAAAAACCGGTATAACCGAAAACCGGTGTTATGTCAAAAACCGCCATCCCTAGTAAAAACGTAAAAACAGAACGACTATCAAAACATATTTTTGTACAATAAGTAAAGACAAATTTGTATCTAATTATAATTTCCATTTTTTCGTAATTATATAATTATCTTACATTTTACCAATCTGTTATTTGCATAAACTTTAGCAATCCGCCCATTGACCTTAATAGTTACTGATCCAGTTTTCCTATTCAACCTTGCAAGTTACAATATTTTGTTGTTTTATAAATAGTTATATTTATCTAATATGTTGCAACGACATATGTGTATAGTACGAGGGGTAGTATTTATATTTTAAGCCAAATACTATAAAAACGGTATTTTGTCTTTACAAAGGTTTTTCAATATATTCTTCTTTTTGATGTATATACATTTGCATGCGTTTGAAGCACTTATCAAAACCAAAACATTTGTTTCATTCTATTTGATTTGGTTTATAAATTCATCCACGCTTCTGCAAATGAAAATAGTTGTTCACTTCATTTCTTTTTGGCGATCGGGAACAAAAATAAGTCATTTATTTTTGGCGCCGAAATATATTTTCGACCACTTTCCATGGAGATACGAAAATTGGAGTATACCAATGTGCCGTAAAAGTCGGTGGTCCAAATTGGTTCCAAAATTTTATGCGTAGAAATCCACATTTGTCTCTAAGAACACCGGAAGTCAATCCAAGCTGAGCAGCAGGACTAACGTTAGAGTTTTCTTCCAAATATACCGGATTTAGCGCTTCTCGTATTTGAAATATTGACGGACAAAGAATTTCTTGTTTTTATGGACCATTCTATGAAGCTTGCTGAACCCACCAAGGAATCGCCAGTTCTTTGTTATTCAATAAACATAACTCACATGTGAATAGTGTTGTCAATAAAGCAAAAGAAAATAATGTTATCAATTTATCATTTTCTTCCCATTGCTTATTATCATCTGCAACCCTTAGATGTTGGGGTCTATGGTGTGTTTAAGAACTATATGAACAGATCACAGACAGCATGGATGCAATAACCCTGGGAAGACGATGACAGTATATGATATCCCTGGTGTAGTTAAGGAGGCATTACTTCATTTAAATATACCGGTCATTGGCTTTCGAATGCTGATATATTTCAATGACTCTGCGCTATATTATATTATTGATCTGCCAAATCATGTAGAAGAATAAGAAGCAAACATAACGGAAAATTTAATATTGGATGTTGACAATCCGGAACTATTAGATTCTACTTCTGAATTGAACAGCACCACTGAAATAATACGTACCATGGATATTGCCATCGAACCAATCCCAAAGTAATTTACGTGTTTAAATTAATGTTAATGATCTTTACCAAAGACACCTCCAAGGAAACAAAATACAGTGAATAGATACGAGAGAAAATCGACTGTTCTGACAGATATGCCCGAAAAAGGAGCTTTAAGAATCGAGTATAAAGAATAAATTGAAACGAAACAGAAGAAAGAAGATATCTTTACTCTATCTACTGCTCCTTTGAAGAGTTCTATAGAACTGCATTTAAACCAGTCTATACCAAAGAAGATATAGCTAGAAAAATCAAAGAATAATGAAAAAAAAAGGCAAGGGTAAAGAAAAATCAACAAAAATAAAAGAAGGGGTAAAACAAGTTAAAAAAAACAATCTGGTAAATCAGGCGAATTGGTTGAATATGAATATGATTCTAGAAGATCTTCGAAATCTTCAAGACCATCACCGTCTTCATCTTCAATATTGTTTCCTGTCTGCGTTACTTCCTCATCCACAATTTCATCAGAATCATTATTCATAATTTCTTCGTAGGCGTTTTCCTCTACATTAGAGCATTTTTCTGAGCCGTGACAACTTGAACATAAATTTTTGCATTTCAAACTATGTTTTTGGCAACAACATTTTAAATTGTTACATCCAGTTTCACAGCTGCAGCAAATAGTTTTGAGCTTCATTTCCGGGATCAATTCCTTTTCTGTAAAGGGCAGAATGCCTCGTTGATGTTGTTTCCAGCCCCAATCTGTTACTGCCAGTTCGTTGCCCAGCCATGTTTGAAGCTTATAATATGCCCTGTAACAATGTTGTTCTGCTGCACCTTCTGTGGGTGGGAGATTTGCCAATGCGAAAGATGATTTGATTTTTGCCAATTGATATTTATGAAATCGTAATGGATTCAGCGTTAGCTTATCATTTTTGCTCTTATAAATAGACTTGATTAATTATAATCCATTTTTTGTGATATCTTGTTTATTTGCATCTTTTTCATAAAAGATTTCAGATAGACTTGACAAATTTTTACCATCTAATAATGAATTTACGATACTTTTCTTTCCTTGCCTGGCAAATCCAGATGTTGTATCGCAACCTGAAAAACAATGCAGAAATGCAATGATATTTTTGCAAGATTCATATTTGAATCAACAACTTTCTTATAATGTTGTAGATGTCTTATCAAATATAAACATTATCAACTTAATTGTTTGTTAATTATAGTAGAATATTTCAAATTATAATTTTTTTATTTGTCAATGTACTATGAAATCTTACGCAACAAAAATAGAAAAATCGAAAAAAATCAAAAAAAAAATTTCGATTCGAGTTTTCTTCGTTTTTTGAGTTTTTGAGAACATTTCCCATAGTAATGTTTATTTTTATTACATTATCGGAAATTAGAGATTTCAACGAACAAAAAGCCCACCGACTTTTTTAAAAAAAAGCTGATATTTTGACGCGTCAATTTTCGATTGAAAATTAGGGTGCTTTTTCGATATTAAATCAACAATACCAGGTAAATAAATAAATTTTTTAATTCCAAAAAATTACAGTGTATTTGGTATATACTAAGGCAGGTTTTCACCAAATTTCGTAAAAAAATAATTTTTTTTGTAATAGATAAAAATAAAAATCAAAAATTTAGTTTTTTTAATTTTTTACAAAAATTTGGATGTTATGTAAAAAAAGTGTAAATACAAAAGTTGTAGATCTATTTATTACCTACAACTTTGCCATTTAACTTTTTTCCATAGCACTTGTAGTTTCGCCGAAAATCGCGATAAACCGATTTTTACCCTTAAAAACTCACCCCCTCCCACTTCCCGACCTCGGATGAGTGGAATTTATTTTTTCTTTCATTTTTAACATATTCTCTTCCTTTTCCAATAGGTTTTCTACTATAATTTTTTTTGACCTTTTACCTTTTTTAAAGGCTTCGACACTGGTCTATGGTTTAAACATTGGTTTGAAATCGACATATACAAAAACATACTTTTTGTACATCAGTATATACTGACACAAAAAATAATCGCCGCAAAGCCATAAAATTAATCTACAAACAAAGGAATAAATCTAACTCTAAGCATTTCCCGGTTTTTATGTAATACACTTTGTGACCGCCGTGATTTACACGCGTAAAATAGACGCCCGATGTCATGTGCGGTCAATGTCGATTACGCTTTCACTGAAATGTACTTGTATGCGCCAAGGTAAGTTGCACAGACACTTTTATGGTCTATCCGGAAATTTTATTGCTAGCCAGTGTATTAACAGATGTCTTTAAAAATATGTTATTTAATTGAATCAATTCCCTAATTAGGAAAGAAGTGGCGAAATTTTTAGATACAGTGACAAGTAAAAACTCAGCACTTATACACAACACCAGTCATGATTACTGCTTATCATTATCTGCACTTTTTCATTTTTAGCACTACTTTTACCCTTCCGATAATTTTTTAAGTCAACCTTCGTGTTGACTCGTTTACTTTGTGTATTGTTATTTCATAAATAAATAAAACAATAGACTAACAGTATCTGACCATACGAGGTGTGGCAATTAAACAAAGCAGAGTGACGCTGTAAAAACTTATATTTTGATTTCCTACATATATATGCTTATTATTACCGCCCATCTTCTTTTTCTACGATACTTCATGCGAACCTTCTATTGGTTAAAAAAGTGTTAAACGTCGCGTCGGAAGTGGAAATTACTTACTTACTTACTTACTCCGTAGCGTTACAACCCTTCGTGGGTTTTAGCCGGCTCGACAACATGCCTCCACTGTTTTCTGTCTTGAGCAACCTCCATCCAATTCTCCACGCCCATAGTGCTTAGGTCTCCTGCTATATTATCTCGCCACCGGAGACGAGGGCGTCCGCGTGGTCTCCTTCCAGTTGGGACTTCCTCCCACACCAGTATTACTGTTCGTTCGTCAGAATGTCTTCTGAGGTGTCCTGCCCATTGGAGTCTTCTGGACTTTATTTCTTTTATGATGTTGGCGTCTGGGTAAAGTTCTTTGTTAGTTCTTATCCTATATTGTCGTGATGCTTCAGGACCAAAGATCTTCCTTAGGATTTTTCTTTCCCAAACACATAGTCTCTCTTCGTTTGCCTTTGTTATCGTCCACGTTTCGCTTCCATACATCACAACGGGTCGTATGATTGTTTTATAGACCTGCATCTTCATACGTCGCGTTAGTTGTTTTGATTTTATAAGGTTTTGGAGGACAAAAAGATATCTGTTGCCGGCCTGAATCCTGTTGTTTATTTCTTCTGATCCATTATTGTCTTCAGTTATTGTTGTTCCAAGATACTTGAATTTTCTAACGCCATCAAAGTTAAAGTCATCGATGGTGATCGATTGCTGTCTCTGCTTTGGTTATTGCGGCTCATATACATATATTTCGTCTTGTTTTCGTTAATTTGAAGCCCCATCTTCCCTGCTTCCTTCTTAAACCTGACGAAAGTCTCCTTCATCCTTAATCGTGTGTTTCCTATTAGATATATATCCTCTGCAAATGCCAGTAGTAAGTTTGGTCCTTCTCGATGAAATACTGTATTCGGTTTTTCGATTCTTGCACTTCTGATTATGTGCTCCAGAGCTAAGTTGAAGAGTTGTGGTGAAAGTGCATCTCCTTCTTTTAGTCCATTGTTTATTTCAAATGTCTCCGAGTATTGTTGTCCAACTCTCACCTTACATCGTAACCGTTACGTACATATACGTATCAACCTGACTAGTTTTTTTGGAAAGCCAAGTTCCTGCATTGCTGTCCACAGTCTGTCCCTACATACTCTATCAAATGCTTCTTTAAAATCTATGAACATCTGATGAAGCTCACGATCAAACTGCCAGCATTTTTCCATTATCTGTTTTATTGTGAATATCTGCTCAATAGTAGAGCGGCCCGGTCTAAATCCGCATTGATAATCTCCAACCATTTCTTCTGTGTATGTTTTGGTTCTTTCTAGCAGGATGTTTGCAAGAATTTTGTAGATGGTGTTTAGGAATGTTACTCCCCTGTAGTTAATACATTGCTTTTTGTTTCCTTTTTTGTGTATTGGTACAATAACCCCTTCTTTCCATTTATCTGGCATTGTTCCTTCTTGTCAAATGTCTTGAATTAGCTTGTATATCGAACTGTACAACGTTTCTTCTCCATGTTTTAAGCACTCTGCGGGTATACCATCGCTACCTGGTGTCCTATTATTTTTAAGTTTTTTAATTGTAGTAGGAAGTGAAAATTACTCGAGGAAATAAAGCACAGAAATAGTTCTTACTATCAATTTTCCGCAAAGTAAGATGAAGGCTATAGCTAGATAAGATGGTAAAATCTGCAATCGGCTGGATATTTATTTGGGGTTAGGCACTTAAAACTACATATTTAGAAACCTACAGCAAATCTACTTTTAGCTTCCTGTATGGACACTGGGTGCTTTAAAAATCTGAAAAAATTCACTAACATACATTTTAATGCGTAAAAACCTTATTACTCCAGTCTTCAGAGATGAAAATGCTATTTAATCTCTAAACGTCGTAGTAACAAGATGAATTTTGCCGAGAATATTAATTTTGAAACCCCAAAAAAAATCCGAAAAAGTTTACCACTTTTACCTCCGGGCTTCATCCTAAAACCCCCCTCGTTGGGGGTGAAAATAAAAAAATTCATCTTGTTCGTATGATTTTTTGGGGTCAACTCTCTGACAACTGAGCTATATGATTTTTTTTTTTAATTTTTAGATTAAAATCGAGCTCAGGAAAAATATTTGAGTATTTGAAACAAAATTTTGGTTTATAAGGGTAATTTTTGCAAACTTCTAAATCATTATTTTTCGTTTATTTTTTTCCGGTCTTTTGAGAAGCAAGGTTAGTTTTTTCATTTTAGCTTCGGAAAATCCTCAAAATTCGAAAAAAACCATTTTTATGATATTTTTCCCAGGTTTGAAGCACATAAACTCATTTAAATGGGATAAATACCGATTTTTTTTTCTCTCCCCCCTTGATTCGATTGGTGATTATCATTTAAATATTTTCATGTCCAAAAACAACCCATGGACAAAATTGACAACCCATGGAAAAATGAACTTCAGATTTATGCGCCAACTGCTGACAAAATGAAGAAGAAATAGAAAACTTTTATAGCGAACTTCAAACAATATTACATCTCACAGGATCTAGAGATATAACAGTGATCATGGGTGATTTCAATGCAAAAATTGACGAAGGAAAATGCTACCCTAATGTAGAACCATATGGGCTTGGTGAACGAAACGACAGAGGAGATCGCCTAATACAATTTTGCCAGGAGCATAAATAGCCGCAAATACATTTTTTAAATTACCAAAGCGACGCCTTTATACATGGAAATCGTCAGCTGACAAAGAGAACAAAATCGTCAGAAATCAAATTGACTACATTCTAATAAAACACAGATATCGAAACTCAATCCAGGCAGTAAAGTCATATCTAGGAGCAGACATATCCTCTGATCACAGTCTTTTTATTGCTAGGTTTCAACTTCAACTAAAAAAGACGCAAAAACGCCGCAACAACAATAAACTTAACATACAGAAACTAAAGTCAGAAGAAATAAAAGAAAATCTGAAACACGAAATCAACACAAATCTAGATAGAAACCCAAGAAATAATTGCAACATAGAGCAGCAGTGGCAATTCTTCAAAACCTCTATATTGGAGCTAAGTAAGAAAGTACTTACAACAACCAAATGTAAGAAAAAAGAGTAAATGACCGAGGAAATTCTAGAGCTAATGAATGAAAGAAGAAAAACAAAACGATCAATATGATCCGCTATAAATAGCTTCAAAACCAAATAAAAAGAAAAAATTAGGAAGGCTAAAGAAAACTACTTGTCTGGAAAATGTAAAGAAATAGAAGAAACTGCAAAATATATAACAACTTTAATCTACATAAAAAAGTTAAAGAACTAGCCGAAGTAGGAAATATAAGAATCCTAAATATATTTCTCGACAAAAATGGAAATATTATATTGGAGACAGAACAAAAACTACGACAATGGAAAGAGTATATCGAGGAATTATTTCATGACCAGAGAGAAGCTAATACATCTGTAGATAGCTAAACGGGACATGTAGGTCCAGAGATAACCAAATCAGAGGTTAGTCAGGCATTAAACTCAATAAGAACCAATAAATCTGCTGGTCCAGATGAATTACCAAGTGAGCTATTAAAGCTGATCAACAAGAAAAACCTGGACATAATAGTAGAATTGTTCAATGCTATCTATACTACGGGAATCATCTCTAGAGAACTGTTGACATCAGCATTTGTGTGTTTGCCAAAGAAAGTGAATGCCATGACTATCGAACTATAACCTTAATGTCACATACCTTGAAAATTGTGTTGAAAATTATCCACGCCATAATTCACTCTAAACTGGAGCTGGATATTAGTGACACAATATGGGTTCCGCAATAGTATGGATACCAGAGAGGCATTATTCTCCTTCAACGTGCTGATACAGGGATGTTTGGATGTTAGCCGTCCTCTTTACGTCTGTTTTAGAGACTACAATAGGGCGTTTTGATAAAGTAAAACATGATCGACTCATGGAAATTCTAAAAAATAAAAACCTAGATGAAAAAGATTTAAGGCTAATAACAAACCTTTATTGAAATAAGCAGGCAACAGTACAAATTGAAAAAGAGACATTTGAAGAAATGTAAATAAAGAGAGCAGTCAGGCAAGGCTGCATACTATCACCTCTATTATTTAACGCTTATTCTGAGGAGCTAATTCGAGAAACTCTGGAAGATGAAACAGACGGTATAAGAGTTAATGGAGTCTTAGTTATCAACATCAGATATGCAGATGATACAGTAATAATACCGGATAGTTTACAAGATCTGGAAAGACTCATAAGTAAAATAGTAATGTGTAGTAGGGAGTACGGACTGTCGCTCAATGTCAAAAAGACGAAGTTTATGAAAATTTGTAAAAACAACCATAATACTAACGAAATCTTGATAGTAGAGGGGCAGCAGATCGAAAGAGTAAAAAAGTACACACTGCAGAAATCAAAGTCAGAATCGAAAGACCACGTGTTAATTTTATGAAAATGAAAAAGATCGTATGTGGCAAAGATTTAACATTAGCTCTTAAAGTACGTCCAACAAAATGTTACATATACAGTGTATTATACTATGGAGTGGAATCATGGACGTTAAATCTAGACACAATGAAACGACTTAACGCCTTTGAAATGTGGACCTATAGAAGAATTATGAGGGTTTCCTGGGTAGATAGAGTTACGAACAATGAAGTACTGAGAAGAATAGGTAAAGAGAAGGAAGTTAAACTTACAATTAAAGAAATAAAGCTACAGTATCTCGGACATGTGATGCGGGGCGAGAACTATGGCATCCTGTGACTCATAATGTAAGGAAATATAGATGGCAGAAGAAGCATCGGAAGAAGACGAGTTTCATGGCCTAAGAACCTGAGAGAATGGTTTGGATGCAGCTCAAAACAACTATTTAGAGCTACTGCCTCAAAAATTAAAATAGCTATGATGATTGCCAACCACCGTAGCGGAGATGGCACCTGAAGAAGATGTCCAAAAACACTGATTTTTGGACATCTGATTTTTTCAGATCCAAAGACTTTCATCGGTGTGATAATCATGATAGCGTTGATAATACCCTTACCAAGCACCAATTTTTTATTTCTTCATGATCAGAGACGATCACAAGTTTATAGAGATTATTATAAAATGAATGATTAAAAACCGCATTATTTGTTGTTAGCGAATTTGTGAGGTAAGAATAACCAAGGATTAAGATATTTACTATGAATGTTCATATTTTAAAGGTTATGTTATTGTTTGATTAAAACTTAAACTTATTTTTTACTGTATTTCAAGGATTTTGTTTTTGTTTTTATCGGAGGTATTTATAAAATTAATCAATAATTCATTGAAATTATTTACGAAATTAAAACATTTTAAATTAATGTTTTATTCTTTTTTAATTGCTAGTGATTTTATCCCCTAAAAGACAAAATATATTCATTTACTCGTAGTTTAAATGGTTAATAATTGTTTGGTTATTATTATTGAAAAATTAACTTAAATTAAAATTAAGGATATCTTCAATGCATGTTTACTAGCCGTTATATGCCTATATCTACAAAAAATAAACTCAAAAACTATTATAACATTTAAAATTTTGAAAAGACGTGCATTCAATATTTATAATTAAAGTAAAAAACAAGACGAATTTAAACAGTACCTATGCCAGTAATATCAGGAGTATGACCCATAAAAATTTTAATGATAAAATAGTAATATAATATAATAAAAATAATGAATATTGAAAACAATAAATTATAGAAACATTATGTACCTATGCAGAGAAACTGATCATCATTTTAAAAGTGGAATAGAATGATAATGAATCTCGTATTTTATTAGCTGTTATACAATAATCATTATGTTGCTACTTAATCGTCCTTCTTGAACTTATATGGTGTGAATTAAATTAGTTGGATAGAGAAATATATTCATATTGTTGTACGTTTTTCTGGTAAGTATATAAAATTATTGTTATTATAGGAACAAATATCAGTGAAAGCACATTTCCAAAGAGAGTTAATTGGACTTTATTTTTATACGAATAATGCACTTTCATGCTGTTTTCAATAAAAGATTTTATAGAGTTTCACTGAACAGTAGATATTATATTGTGCGAAATAGTATTGTATATATTTTCATCTTCTTCATTCTAGGTTTAAGGGATTTATTTTTTGTTCCATGGTATTAGACTTCACTATTTCTTTTCAAGGGGTGTCCTATGCTTCTTCTTGTTTTCAGTTTCTAATTTAATATGTGTTTATTTCGTCGACTAATGTCAATTCTGATTATATATTATTTTTATTTTGTTCTATATTCTTTCATTTTCTCATCAAAATAAAGTAAAAATCTTTTGTACAAGAACTTTACTTCTTCTTTTCTTCTTTTTCATAGATTAGACCTCTTGGCATATTCTTCACCGATTTTAAGCTTGTATTTGTAGTGTGCTATCTCCAATATGCTCTCCGATAACTATCGAAAAGCATTTGACTGCGGTAACCATTAAAAGATGATCGAAATTCTGAGAACAACTGGAGTTGACGAACAAGACTTGCGAATTATCTCAGAACTATACTGGCATCAAACGGCAACAACTGAAATAGAGCACACAACATTCGAAGATATACAAACCCGAAGAGGAGTGAGACAGGGTTGCGTCTTATCACCGGTACTGTTTAATTTGTATTCGACTATATTCAGAGAAGCATTAAACGAGGTCTAAGGTGGAATTAAGATTAAAGGAATCAGCATAGACAATATCAGATATGCTGATGATACCGTCTTAATGGCAAGCAACGCACAAGAACTGTAAAATATAATAAATACGGTAGTTCACCACAGCGAAATGTTCGGTTTACATCTAAACGTTTCCAAAACTAAAACTTTAGTATTTTCAAAGACACGAATAAAAGAATAAAAGAATAGATGCTTTTGAGATGTATATATACAGATGTTGAGAATTCCATGGGTAGAAAGAGTTACTAATATTGAGGTACTTCGTCACAGTGTAAACAAAAATTGTTACTAAGAAAAATCAAAGAGAAGAAAATGAAATACTTGGGTCATGTGCTGAGAGGCGAAAGATATGAACTACTTCAAGTTATACTGAAAGGAAAGTACAGGGCAAAACATCAGTAGGAAGACGCCAGAACTCGTGGCTGAAAGACCTGAGGAGATGGTTCAACCGCTCATCCTCAGAATTCTTTCGCGCAGCAGTTTCCACAACTACAATTGCCATTTGTATCGCCAACCTTCGGAAGGAGACGGCGCCATGAGAAGAAGAATATGACTGGTAATTAAACAACCACCTTTTAATACGGTAGAAAAACTTTAACTAAACGACGAGGTTATCTGTAAGCTAGAAATCTTGCCAAACTTGTAAAATTTTCCCCGAAATAGTAACTAATCTCCACTGACGGATACGGCAGTTAAAGAAGAAGAACTATCGAAGAACATGATAGTACAGGTACAGATAAGCAGAATAGTTATAATTGCTAATGCTTGTATGCTAATATGCTAATTTTATAAAACCTCTTGGGTTTTTTAAGATATTATATTATTATGTGTCGTAAATTATTTTATTATTCTAGTGCATAAGGTCAATATACTTACCAGTTCTAATTAATCTACCAGGAGTTGACTGATACGACTCAAAAAATGCATGAAAAAATATAACTGTGGGCTCGGAAAAGTTAAAATAGGATTGGGAAAGGGCTCCGTCATCACCAATGCGTAGCTGGGAGGGTTGCAACGGGTTGTGCCTAAAAAGGAAAGTTTTTATTATATATATTTATATATATATACATATATATATATATATATAATATATATATATATATATATATATATATATATATATATATATATATATATATATATATCATGCGTTAATTTTGCAGAATTAGGCTTTCTGATCTTTTCACTATATAAGTGTATAATAATTAAAATATATATAAAATAGAAATAAATCAATAATTAAATGCAATAATTCAATATTTTTACTCAACTCATTTTAACATATACAACTTACACTAATTCTCATATTTAGATTAGTGTGAACTACCTTTTGCTTAAATACTATAATACAAATAATCTAATGGATTCATAGAATCCTTTACAAATTACAGTTCCAAGCGAATGAACCTTGGACTGCGGAAATTATCTTTTCGTTGATCACCTGTGGCGGATTATCCAGCCATAATGTTTGACCCATAATGAATATTAAAAATAATAACATATAACATATAAAAATAATATTATCATTGAAAAAAAATTTTGAATCTTTTGGCTGCAGTAATACTATGTATAACTAATATAGTTTCATGTTACATTGACATTTTGTTTTCGACACCGTTCATAGGTATCTTGTCAATCAGTTACCAGCTGTAGTCCGTTTGAAGAGGTTTACTCTCCGGACACTGGAACTCACTTCAAGCATGTTACCTGAAGTCAAATTCAATTTAATATTGAACATCACATTTTAATAACAACAATATGTACAATCTTTAATAACTACATGTAATTTAAAGGGTTTTTACCCTGGTATTTTGGTGGTTCAGGCATTTTAACCTAGTAATTATAACCATTTTTGCTTCTTAACCCTACTCAAAATTTAAAAATAACCACGTTTCCTTTAACTAAACGGTTTATAATTATTTTAGGCAATTTTAAACCTGATGATGGACTGTTTAGTCCGAAAACGTTTGTTTTTTTGATGTAGCCCTTTTAAGAGTTTTTTAAATAAATATACCCATTTATGAAGACTAACCTCGTATTTGTGATACGTCGTATACAGCCAGCTACAGGAATTGTTTTCCTTGTGGATAGTGTTTAAAAGCTTTGAGACATTTTGGGACCAAGAAGTCTCTGACTTTACACCAAGTTTGACCACTAACAGAGAAGAAGACGAAGTAAACGATAGTAGCTCCCAAGATTTATCAGTTGTCGTTAGAAGTTCTTGCGAGTCGATTGAACCCGCATATAAAAATGAGCCTAATACAAGCGGATATCAAGTTCCAGAGAAAACTAATGACAAAAAAAAAAGAAGCGGTTAAGTACTGTCTCAAGTAGCCAATCATTATTAGATTTTAGTCTTCAGGATAATTCATTTGACAAAGTTTCTAGAGAAGATGAACGTGTGAAAAGATCTAAGAGGAGCAGCAGCTCTGAAGATGACAATCGTGGTATTGTTTTCTTTGTAAGCCCAGCAAGTCACCAAAGATTTGTTCGCACTAATACCAAAATTGAATAATCCAATTAAAGTTGTTAAAAAAACAACGAGCAGTACGACAAAGAAATCAAGTAATGAATAATCGTGGTTTTGTTTTCTTTATAACATCTGCAGTAAAGAAAATATGCGCTTGTGCATATTGTGCTATCCTTATGTTCACGAGGCCTATGTAGGATTGACTAAAAATGACAAAGAAAAGTTTGCTTTTCAGATATGTTAAGATATTCAGTAATGTTTTTCACGTTTATACTACTTAATTGCATCTATTTTTTCATAAAAATGATCTGCAATGCCTAATATTAAAATGGAGGACAATAATAGGAGATCTGTAACGAATCCTAACATTGTCTTTCGCAACGTCAATAAGAAAGTATTCTTTAAATCATGAATGTGTTGCTTGTGTAAGTCCATATCAAATAGGTAAAGAAATAATAATAAGACTTACTCACAATCAATTTAATTTATTAATAATTAATAAACGGAAAGTTCTTGAGGAAGAACTTTCCTCAAGAACTTCCCGTTTATTGTCAAAACAACTGCAATAGCACATTAAAGTTCTCCAATCAACAATACATGATTTTTGCAACCATGACCTACCATCCATCAATTAATAGAGTAGGTACCGGCATGTAAGTAATGTTTGTTTTGTTTTATTTATCTGCTCATTTATTAATTTATTACAATATAATATTACTACTTTATACCAATTGTGGGTCTTACCTTGTCTGTTAATACCTTTTATATATATTCAAATTTATTCATTTTGAAAACCACAGACATGTAATATTGGCATAATTACTATAATTTGTATGAACTAACTTATTTGTTTATTTTATCTTTATTAGACACCACCCTAATTGGGTTTATTTTATTGCAGCATTAGTTTAACTTTGTATCTAGACCTGAAGATGCTTTGCAAATTGTAGAAAGCGAAACCGGTCGTCAGATTGTTAAATTAAATTGATTGTGAGTTCTTTAAACATCAAAACGGAAAGGGTTGTAGACAAGTGGTAGGAATTCATTAATTTAGAAAAATGCCCAAAATAATTGCTACTTATTTGAACTTGGTAAATCCGACAGAATATACTGGTCACTGCTTTCGTCGGTCTTCTGCAACAATATTGGTTGACTCTGGTGCCGACATAACTAGTTTAAAGAGTCATGGCGGATGGAAGTCATCAAACGTTGCTGAAGGATATATCGAAGAATCGCTTAACAATAAGGTTGAGGTGGCAAATAAAATTTTCACAGTACAAAATATTCAACAAAATGACACTTCCACCCTGCATGTTGTCCAAAATGTTTCTCATAGTTCTAAGAGTGTTCCTCCAATGTTCAATAATTGTACTAACTGTCAAATTACTGTAAATATAACAAATTGATCTTAAAAATGTATTCAGCAGTGACTTGATGTTTTCAAAATATAAATTAATTCCTCATAAGCAATGTGTTTTCTATCATTTATGTAGAACACTAACAACTGTACGGAAATATCATTTCCTTACAGTAAGGAAGTCCTGACTTTTTCTTCAAGAAATTTTGACAGGAATATCAAAATTTCCTGGCGATTTGCGGAAATAGTACATTGTTTACCGGGTAGGAAAAGCTTAACATTCCTGGACGACTGTGAAGATTGCTAAGTCGAGGCGCAAGCCGAGACTTAGCAACACAGAGTCCAGAATGTGGCTTTTCCTACGAGGTAAACATACTATTTTTCCGCAAATCGTTTAAAATTCGACAGATATTGATTGATTTAAAAAAAAACGCGATAATTTTATTCCCAAATAAATGGTGCTTTGAAATTCCTAATAAAATTACTTGGGTTACTATGGAAACGTATTGAGGTTGAATTGTCAAACTTTTCTATCATTTATGTAGAACACTAACAACTGTACGGAAATATCATTTCCTTACAGTAAGGAAATGACATTTCCTTACAGTAAGGAAGTTCTGACTTTTTCTTCAAGAAATTTTGACAGGAATGTCAAAATTTCCTGGCGATTTGCGGAAAAATACATTTCTTTACCACTGCCCAAAATTTTTTTTTATTAATAAAAGATTATTTAGAACCAAACCTTAGGGTGGCAGTATTTGGATCACTTACCTTACATGATTAGTATTGTATTTTTGATCCTTTAGTGAACTGTCAAACAACAAGTGCAGTGTATATAATACAACAGTTATACTAATTGGATTTACATAATAGTTCGATAAAAATAAAATTTATACATTCATATTAAAAATTAATGAAAATATAAAATTTTTATAACTTCACATATTACCCATGTACTGTTAAATAAGATAATAATCTAAACCCACTTATCACTTCACCTAGTAAATAACTAAAGCATGTAAAAAATATTGCAGATATTTCAATGACTGTCAACAATCTAGATCAATTACAACACTACAAAAATACAACAAGTCTCAAACCAGCAAGTCAAACCCTTTCACCTCTCGTATAAAAAATGAAACAAGCATATTTATTGGCTGTTGGAAAAATAAATATTTGATCATGATATAAATTGTTTGTATATAAGTATACAGGTAGGTACACTGCCAAAAATGGTATTGGCAGGTAAGCCGAAGTTTTTACAGAATCCGGATAGTTATCCATTTCTATGGGTTGTTATTGTGAAAACAATACAACAGATAGTTTATTATCTCTATATATATGTAACAACCAAAATAGGAACATTTTCCACTCCTCATCTGAACATTAACATTCTCTCAGGTGACGTAATTCCTAGGTGTTCTAAATGTATGTATCTGATAAGTTTTCTAATAGTCTTAATGGGGAAATCAAACAAAAGATACCTTTGGACTACTTAAATAAGAAAAGTCAAATTAACTCCTTAAGAAATTTCAATTAAAATTATTAACGGCAGTCATAAAAGTTTGAATTAAAACTACTTTAATCAAGTTGTAATTTGATTAGTAATTTGAAAAAATAAAATAAGACCTTCTTCAGTTACTTTCTTTAGTTCCTTCGGTACACCCTTTTGCCTACGAAAATCTGACGTGTTCTGGACATGCATTGGGACGACAGTTACTTGAAATTTTAGAAACTGAATTGTAATAGGAATTTTTCCGTTTTATTTAATGTTTACCGGTTTAATGTTTATAGTGTTATAAATAGTGTATTATACAATGTCTGGAAGAACACATTGATCTTTTTTTAGTACTGTGATTTATGTTATTACATTTTTGTAATTTAACATTAATAAAGCATATTTTTTACAGAAAATTACCAATGTTTTAATTTTAATCTTACCCAAACTTTGTAGTGAATAACTCGTAAAACCAAAATGGACTAACTAACATTCAAATGAATTATCTGTTGAT
Organism: Diabrotica balteata; assembly: GCA_918026665.1. Taxonomy (NCBI): domain Eukaryota; kingdom Metazoa; phylum Arthropoda; class Insecta; order Coleoptera; family Chrysomelidae; genus Diabrotica; species Diabrotica balteata. Next base: position 159,786,827 of record OU898277.1, read on the forward strand.
AATTCTGATAATCTGATGATATTATCTATTGATGAATTTTATATACTATCTTTTAACGAATACCGTTGTTGTAGAGAAAATTAGTTTTCGTTAAAAAAATAATTTATAAATATAACAAATTTGTAGTAAATTTTTAATCGTATTTCCTGAATTTGTATAAATTGAGGATAACAAACAATCACGCTTTTAGCCTAATTTATACTTTACCTTGTAAATAAATAAAATGTTATGTCTCTTATAGGATTTATCTCTTGACATTTCTGTTTGTTAACTGGAAATAACTGAACATAAGCATCTTCTATACTAACCCCCGGAGGACCTACAAATTAAAGATAATGCTAAGTAATATATTAACCAACAGATTAACACCTAAAATGGGAGGCTATAAAATCGAAGAATCGAAGAAAAGTTTACAGCACATGTAATATACAGTATGGTGGAAATGAAAGGAATAAATTCGTTATTTCGTAAACCAGAGACTTTAAGGAAAAATCCTGAAACCCGTCGATTTTTATTTTTAAATAAGCTATTCGTAAGAATACATTTTTATTTTTGACGTCATCTATGTGAGCGTAATGACGTCATTGCTAAATTTTTTAAATAGAAAGGGGGGTATTGTAATACATCATTTGAAAGGTCTTTTAAATACCTATTTAGCAATATCAATATGTCTGAGTATTTGATGTTTGTAATTGTTTAAAAAAATTATTAAATATTTATTATTACAATAAATATTTATTAAGTATTGATATGATGTATTATTGACACAAAAAATTAAATTTTATAAAGGCCATCACTGGTAAAGAAATGTCTTTTTTATTACTTGTTACCTTTTTAAAAAAAACTAGTTACCTTATCAATATGAACATTGATAGTTGGACATTCAAACTTAATTATCTTTCTGTCAAGTGATTAATAGTATTATTGTAGTAAACGTATTCAAAAAGTCTTTATATCTTTGAACATGAAGCTAACTGAAACGCAAAGAATTGAAATTCTCATAATGATTGGTTATGGAGATAAAACACGTACGCAGAAAGAAGTATGTGCGTTATTTAATAATAAATACCTACGTCGAGAACCAATTTCACAATCCACTGTAAGCAAAATTGAGAAAAAATTTAGAGAAACGGGTCATGTTAAAGACCTTCTTAAAGGTAGTAGAAAACCAATATCTGAAAACCAACAAGTAGACGTTCTGTTAGCTTTTCAAGATAATATTCATAACAGTTCACGGCAAGTAGCATTAGATAATGACGTGGACCATTCAACAGTTCTTAAACAGCTAAAGAAGGAAAAGTGGCATACCTACAAAGTAAGTTTAGTACAAGAACTTATGGAAGATGATTTTGATAGACGAATTGAATTTTCTGACATTATAATGGAACGAAATAACAGAGATCCGATGTTTTTAAAAAAGAATAGTTTCTCTGATGAAGCTACATTTCTACTAAACGGTCATGTCAATCGTCAAACTTATCGGCACTGGGCTACGGAAAATCCACACTGGATGCAAGAGTACCGTACTCAATACCCAGAGAAAATTAACGTTTGGGTAGGAATAATCGATAATAGGTGTATTGGACCATACTTTTTTTAAAGAAAACTTAACAGCTCCTCGATATTTAAAATTTCTTCAAAATTTCTTGCTTCCAGAATTGAACCGGTTGTTTCCAAACAGAAATGATTTGTGGCTACAGCAAGATGGTGCGCCTCCACACTATGCTGTCTTGGTACGCAACTACTTAAACAACGTCTTTCCAAATCGGTGGATAGGTCGAAGAGGAACAATAGAATGCACCGCCTAGGTCACCTGATTTGACTCCTCTTGATTTCTTTTTATGGGGATATTTAAAAAGTAAGGTATATCAAAATAGACCACAAAATATTAATGAACTGAAAGAAAGAATATGTAATGAGATTGTTCAAATAACTCCGGAAGTTTTAGAGAATGTTAGAGAAGAGTTCGCGGCATGCCTTTGTTATTGTATTTTAGCTGAAGGTAAACAATTTGAACACTTAATTTAGGTTTCGTTGTATTTATTGAATAATACTTAATAAATATTTTATTGTAATAATAAATATTTAATTATTTTTTTAAACAATTACAAACTTTAATAACTTAGACATACTGATATAGCTGAATAGGTATTTAAAAGACCTTTCAAATGATGTATTACAATACCCCACTTTCTATTCAAAAATTTTAGCAATGACGTCATCACGCAATAAAAATGTATTCTTACGAATAGCCTATTTAAAAATAAAAATCGACTGGTTTCAGGATTTTTCCTTAAAGTCTCCGATTTACGAAATAATGAATTTATTCCTTTCATTTCCACCATACTGCACTTAACTCACTCACGATAAAATTAGTAAAAATTGAGAAGCTTGGTAAATATTAAATAAGCATAATATATTTATTTATTTATTTTTACGGCCTCAACCCCATTACAAAAATCACCCAATAAGATTGTTTAAGTCATTCGGTAATGGAATCTGATCATCTTGAGAAGAAATTTCTTTAAAAAAATTTTAAATCATCTGAAAACACAAAAATGTCACTACTTTTGAAATAAGTAGGATGCAATATCATTAAAGAAAATGTTAAAAATTAATGGGGAACTCTTAAATTTGGTCTGATAAGAAACTAATCAAATCAAGTCACTATATAACGAAACAAGCCAAAAAGACCCATCTTTTCCAGCAAGACGTTGTGATTTACTTTATCAGAGACCTTGCCGAAGTCGGTGTATGTGACATCTATCTGACATCCCTTCTCTGAGGCACTCAATAGACTTTATTGAAATTCCAATAAATTTCCCGTAGTTGACTTCTACAAATTAAGTCCACGTTGCCTGCCGATCAACAATTCCTAGTAATAAAAATACAACAGTAAATAAGTCTATCTAAGATTTTAGTAATTGATAATTGAATACACATTGAATTACATGTTATGATTTTTCTGACGAATATTCTTAACTTAAAGTTGGCTTCATGTACTCGAATGAACTATCTTACAATAAAGTCGTCCCAAAAACGCAACTTAGTAATATTGGCAATATCATTATAAAGTCGTCTACTTGAAAATGTACAATATATGTCTAAATTGTCAATATGAATGAGTCAAATAGAATTAAATTATTAGAAGAATTTCTTATTAAGCAATAAAAACAAATTTTGTTTAATTTATTATTGTTTTGTATTTTGAGAACGATTTCCGAAGTGGAAATTGAAACGTCAATAAACGTATTTTAACCTTTAATTGTGGCTTATTCCCAGTTTAAATAGTAATTTAAATTGAAACGTCAAATAAACTTAAATTTCAAGTAAAATTGTGGCTTATTTCCAACAAAAATAGTAAATTATACAAATTGGTACCTACCACTTTTTGAGATGGAGGACCTACATATTCGTATTCAGCGAAACATTTTACATAAGATAACTTAGTTTTCAACTAGTTACCCTTCCATGCATACAGAAAGGTACTTTGGTGCCGGACTATAATGTTAAAGCTCCATTATAGTTCATACATTCAGTTTGTATCTGATCTATTCAAGATGCTCCAAATGTCATTTTTATAATAATTTTGAGCGCTAGTTTTCGACAGAAAAATATTTTATCAAGTTCATTGATATATATATATATATATATATTATATATATATATAATAATATATATATATATATATATTTCGGTTTTGTAACGTCTCACGACGTTGTCCGACTCCCAAACGCCACTGTATTCTGTCTTGAGTTAGGTCTTCGTCCAGATTTCGAGCGCTAATCGCTTTCTTAACTCCCAGGTTCCAGCTCTGTGGTGGTCTTCCTCGTTTCCTTTTCTCTGGGGGTTGCCACATCATCGTTTTGTTAGGCAATCTTTCGTCCCCCATTCGGCTCACATGTCCATACCATATGAGCTGTTTTCTCTCAATATCCTCAACTATAGTGCCCTCTATACCCATTTGTTGTTTTATCACTTCATTCCGTATTCTGTCGGCTCTTGATATTCTCATCGATCTTCTGATGGCATCCATTTCCGTGGCTTCGACCTTTTTCTTATATTTCTCGGTTATTCTCCATGTCTCAGCTCCATAAAGTAGGCTAGTTTTAACCATTGTCTCATAGATGTTTTATTTTCTTTTCTTTGATATTTCTTTACTCCATAGAACTTCGTTCAAACATGCTATAGCTCTTCGTGCTTGTACAATTCGATGTTCTATTTTTCGTTCGTATTTTCCACTACGGTCGAAGATGACGCCCAGGTATTTATATTCGTCACATGGATTTATTTTTTGATTGTCATCGATATCGAGTTGTTCTGCTTCAGCTCCAATTGAGAGGTATTTTGTCTTTTCCAAATTGATATTTAATCCCCATTTCTGGTATTCTTCAATTAGTTTTTCTAAGCATGTATTCCATGTCGTCTTTGTCATTTGAGATCACCACCTGATCATCTGCAAACTGTAAAGTATATATGTAATCCTGATCGTTCAATTATATACCCATTCCTTTGACTTTCCTTTTCCATTGTTTCAGAGCTGCAGAGATATAAATCTTAAATAGAGTCGGAGAGATACAATATCCTTGTCTGAGACCCTTAGTAACTGCAAATTTTTCAGCTAAGAGGTTTCCGAATTTCATTTGGGAGTTTGAACCATAATATAGATCTTTGAGAGCACTTACCAACGTTTGATGTATGTTTGATGTGCCCAGGACTTCCCATAGTTTATTTAGCGGGACTGTGTCATATGCCTTCTTAAAATCTACAAAAGTCATATGTAACTCTCTATTTGTCACAATTTTTTTTTCTATAATTTGTTTAAGACAGAAGATGTTATCTGTACATGAACGGCCTGCTCTAAATCCTCCCTGTTCTTTGTCTTCAGACGATTGAGTATCTTCCTCTATCAGGTCCCGTAGTATTCGACCGTATAGTCGACTCATTGAACTTGTGACCGATATCCCTCTATAGTTTTTACAATTTCTCCTGTCATCTTTTTTATATATTGGGGTCATATACGCTGTTTTCCATTTATCTGGATGCCCATTAATATATTCGTTAAATATCACCGTGATCATTCTGTGTAATTTCTCTGAGCCATTCTTTATTAATTCCGTAGTTACTCCCTCTGATCCACTTGCTTTCCCATTCTTTATCCCTGCTATAGCTTTTTGAACTATGTTGATATCTATGGTAATATGCTCTCCCAGAATTTCGATTCTTGATGAATTCATATCTTCTTTAAATTCGTCTCTGTTCTCATTTAATAGATGTTTGTAATAAGTTCAATGATTCCAACATAAAAAATTGCCCCATAACTCACCAGTGATTCAAAGTTTGAAAAATAAATTGTTTTTAAGTCAAAAAGACGGTATTAGAGTTTTTTAGTTCTTTGCTCGGTTTCGAGTACCAAAAACTAAATTCACTAAGAATTTGTACTGTGATGAACGGCATGTGGAAAGTAAATTATAGATTCTCTTTTCGACTAATTGTAAATATTTGAATTACTTATTGTAAAGATTTGAATTACTAATTGTAAAGATTTGAATTTAGTTTCGCAAAGTAGGAAATCTTAGGATTCCTAGTGTTGTTTTTAAGTAATTTAAATATTGTGATAGTATTCTTTAAGTAGGAAAGATCCTCGATATTATCCTCAAGAAAACATCAGAATTTAACCTTAAAACCCATCAATTATTCGTCGAGTTCAAGGCAGTATACGACAGTGTCAAGAGAACAGTACTATACTAATCAATGCCTGAGTTTAGTATACCAGAGAGGCTTATCAGATTAACGAGAATGACAATGCCTAACTTAAAAGCCAGCGTTAGGATATATGGAGAAAATTCTCGATCCTTTGAGATGAAGGATGGACTCAGACAAGGGGATGCCCTGGCTTGCCTCCTATTTAACATTGCCTTGGAAAAGGCTATCCGAGACAAACGAATAAGAGAAGGCTGTACTATTTACAATAGATCGATACAAATCTTAGCACACGCTGAGGACATTGCCATAATAGGGCCTCGCAAGTGTGATGTTGAGATATATTTTCTAGATGTGCAAACGGCGGCGAAACAGGTTGGTCTAGTAATCAATGAAGACAAAACCAAGTAGATGTTGGTTACTATGGATCCTATAGCAAATGAGGAACGGGAAACAGCATTTGGAAGTCATATCTTTGAACATGTTGATAGCTTTACATACCTTGGCTCGCTATTGACTTCTTCTTCTTAAGGTGCCTTCTTCATTATTGAAAGTTGGCTATAACTACAGCAAATTGCTCTCTATCTTGAGCTGTTCTTAGTATCGCATGTGTGTCCATGCCTGTCCAGTCTCTCACATTCTTTAACCAGGAGCAGTTTTCTCCTTCCTGGAACTCTTCTTCCTTCCACTTTCCCTTTCATTATTCCCTATTCCTAAAGTCGTAGGAAGTTGTTTTTTTCTCCTCTATAAATAGTCCTATATAAGCACCTTATTGTTGGTCACGTGCTCTGTCCAAGAGATCTTTAGCATCCTTCGAAAAACTCACATCTCAAAGGCTTCTATACGCCTCATACTTGTAATTCCGAGAGTCCATGTGTCGACTCCGTACAGCATATGGAATAAATAAACGTTTTTACAAATTGGTATCGGATATCCAACGATAATGTAGAGTTTATCAGGAATTTTTTCATTCATTGAAATGCGGACCTAGCATATTCTATACGAGCACTAGGTGTTTCGACCTCGTGGTCAAGATCGTTTGTTATCCAGCAACCAAGACACTGGAATCTTTGTACTGGTTCTATATGTTTGTTATAGATACAAATATTAATGTCGACATTTGGTGCACGTGTAACAGCCATTACTTTTGTTTTATTCGTGTTTATATTTAGTCCCAAGCTATCTCCCTCTCTGGTTAAGACATTCAAAAGTCGTTGTAAACCCTCAGCACTGTCCGCAATAATGACGGTATCGTCTGCGTATCTTAAGTTGTTTACGTATTCTCCGTTAATTTTTATTCCCCTTTTTAATATTTTCGAGAGCGTTTTGAAAGATCTTTTTGGAATATATATTAAATAACAGGAGAAAGTACACAGCCCTGACGAACTCCTGTTTTTATTGGCAAGTCTGCTGTCAGACGATTGTCTATTTTGATCGATGCCATTTGATCCCAATATAGTTTTTTAATAAGTGCTACAGTGTTATGGTCTATACCATGTCGTGTTAGGGTTTCTATGAGTTTTGTGTGTTTTTACTTGATCAAATGCTTTTTCGTAGTCGATAAAACAGAGAAACACGTCTTTTCGCTGATCTCACTATTGACTAATACGAATAAAACAAGCGAAGAAATTAAACTTTACAAATAGGGCATACTATGGACTCCAAAAACAATTTCACTCAATAAATATCCAAAGAAAAACTAAAAGTTTTATATACAAAACACTTCTGTGGTCGGTCCTCACATACATGGCGGGAACAATGACTCAGACAATAACGCAAAATAATGAAAGACTTCTGGCAATATTTGAGCGTAAGATACTTCGCAAAATATTTGGAGCTATAAACGATGTCGACTAATCTTCAGGCCAGGATTCACAGAGGATTGTCAGGCCAAAGATGATGATGATGATTCTTTGTTGGTATATGTGATTTTCCTGTGTCAATATTGCATTTAAACATTGCATATCGGAGTTATTTACTATAATCATATTAGTTTGTTAATAATAATATAATTATATTATTTTATATCAACGAATATGTTACAAGTAACAAATTTAACTATAACACATTTAACTATTTCGTTGACTAGTATTGCAAATCTAAAAGAAATTAAAATTGATATAATTAAGGACTTATGTTTATGACAAAATCAAACTATATAATCAAGTTTGTTAACCTTTCGGTTTTATTGGTTATTAAAATAATTATTAGGTATTATAATTATGTCTGTATGTTTCTAGTTCGCAGATCATTATCATAGAGTAACGTAGGGGTTTGCCATACTTTTTCAAAAATTGTAATACGCCTCAAGCACAAATACCACTCTTACGCATATCGGAGTGCTAAAGTATGCAGCAAGGTCATATTTGTCTAAAAATGTAAAATAACAATCATTTCGTTTTCATAACAACTATATATAACTACGTGAAATGGATACCAACAATATAAAATATTGCATGGACGTCAAAGTAGTCTAATGAAAAATATTTCAAAAAGCGATCAAACCATACTTTAGTAGTCTCATCAATAAGAAGATAAGGATGAACAAACGGAATAAACGAAACTGAAATCGCACAAATATATTCAGAGATGCAGAAAAAATAATCGAAAATTAGAGACAACTAAAAGTCATTTTAAAACTTTTAAGAAGAAAAAAATAGTAACAAATTTAGTATAAGGAAAAAGAAATCAATAGTTATCTCCGTTACTCATAAAAAACGTTAGAATTTGTAAACAATAAGAAACATGTCAAATATAATAAAACAGTATCTCTGATAAAAACTTCACAGAAAATAGGTTAAACAAATTTGCAACAAACTAAAAAACTCAAAATTTGCAAGATCTGGCAATATCTGGCAATAGCTAATAAAGTTTGTTATAGTACATAGAAGCTTTATAAAAGTTTGATAAACCTCTTTGGAAGTGGTTTGATGGAATCTTCTTCTTCAAGTGCCATCTCCGCGGCAGAGGTCGGCAATTATTATAGCTATTCGGACTTTTGAGACGGCTGCTCTAAAACGTTCATTTGATCTACATCCGTACCACTATCTCAGGTTGCGCAGCCATGACATTCTACGCCTCCCTATGCTTCTCTTTCCTTGGATCTTTCCCTTCATAATCAGTTGGAGCAAGGTGTATTTCTCTTTACGTGTATTATGTCCGAGATATTCTAATTTTCTTGTTTTAATTGTATTTAAAATTTCCATTTATTTATTCATCCTTCTCAGAACCTCTTTGTTTGGGACGTGTTCAGTCCACGATATTTTCAGAATTTTTCTATACACCCACAGCTCGAATGATTCCAGTTTTTTCATTGATGTCAGATTCAAGGTCCATTCCATAAAATTAAGTCGAAAAAACATAGCACCTCGCCAACCTAACTCTTAGTTCCAATTTCAAATCCCTAGTACATAGTTGTACCATTTACCTCTAAAACTTCACATATCTCTTCTCAATTTGTTGAAATTTGCTCTAGCCTTTCGTATTCTTATTTTGATCTCCTGATTGTAATCATTTGTGGAGTTAACCATTGTTCCCAGATATGCATATTTGTCCACTTGGTCGACGTTGGTTCCGTTTTATAAGATTCTCGTTATTTCTTTGAGTTTTCGATACTCTCATAAATTTCGTCTTTTTGACATTCATTGTTAGACCATACTCTTTTCCATACTCTGCTATTCTGGTCATCAGTCTCTGAAGATCTTCAATGTTTTTGGCTAACATCTCAGTGTCGTCCGCATATCTAATGTTGTTAAATGTTAATTTACCTTTATTCTAGCAGTTCCACTCATGTAGTTTTTAATTTAAACCCGATTAGAATAAATATATGATGACTAGAAACCAGAAATCGAGAATGGCGAATATATGTGAAGAACCAATATTTCGTGACGCTACCCGTGACGACGTCATTTTGTATCGCTATTTCCATGACGCTCGCCTCAGAATTTTACTGTAGAGAAAAAAATAATACAACATCAGTACAGAGGCTTCACTTGAAAAGTGGTTACAGTAGGTGCTGTTATAGACTAGCGCGAAGCTGCATACTATGTTTTCTGTATTTTTAAATGTACTTAAATAATATTTTTTAAAATTAAATAAAAGTAATTTTATCATTTATTTATTCTTTTTTATAGATTGCTACAGATTTTAATAAAATTTAAAAAGTTTATTTACATGTTATATAACAGATACCGCTCGTCGCGTAAATAAACTCTTCCAACATTTTACAGCGCCTTACCAAGGCGCGCCTTGTATGTACCAATGCTTCCGTAACGCCTTGTTGTGGCGCTAGGTCTGTGACGCTCGCCTCAGCATTTTACCATAGATAAAAGTAATACACTTCCAGTATAGAAGCTTTGCTTTAAAAAGTTAAGCCACCTATAATGTGCGAAAAATGCACTTCAAATTTGCAAATATAATGTGAACAAACTATAGTGGACTACTATAAACTACAGTTCGAATTCGTTAGTCAAGGTGTGTGGACGTATTCGAGTTTTTGTGAATTTACTGGTGATTGATTCTTTTAAAATATAAGTATAATTAGTTGTTAGGTTTGGTATTGATATTTACGAAGAGCATATTAGAGTTTTTTAAAGCGTAAGTGATGTCAGAAAAAACGGGCGGTGATAAGCCGCCCGATGAAAAAAACACGTTTGATAAAAGTGATAGTGAAAACAACAGGTATGTTCCACTAATTGATATGAATAACAGTTATAGACCAGGAGATATTGGTCCATTTTATGTGTTTGTTGAACACAAAAATAAAAATTTAGGGAGACTTTTTCCAATTAAAATAGGGCACTTTCTACTTAAAGATGAAACTTTAAAAAATGACGTAATAGATATTAAACCGGTAGGTGTTAATAGGGTAAAGGTTATTTTTAATACATTAGAAATAGCCAATAGCTTAGTAAACCACGAAGTTATATTAAAAAATGAGTTAATAGCATTTATACCTAAATTTTATACACACAAAAAAGGAGTTGTCAGGATGGTAGATACTTTCTTTTCTGAAGAATATTTATTAACTGCTATCAAATCAAACAAACAGGTATCATGTGTCAATCGTATGAAAAGGAAAATTACAGACTCTGATGGAAACGTAGTTTTGGTAAACAGACAAATGATAATAGTAGAATTTTTAGGAAATGAAATTCCAAAATGTATACAAATAAATTTATGCAATTTTCATGTTGAACCGTACGTACAACCCGTTGTACAGTGTTTCAAATGTCTGAGATATGGCCACTCAGCTAGACAATGTAAATCAAAAAATGAGAGATGCCAAAAGTGTACAGATACAAGTCATACAAAAGAGGATTGTAAAGAAAATAATTTGTGTATTTATTGTAATAATAACGAACACCCCTCAATTTCACGTATTTGTCCCGTATATGCAAAGCAAAAGGGGATTAAACAAATTATGTCAGTTGAAAACATTTCTTTTAAAGAAGCCGAAAATATATATAATAATCCATCATATGCGAAGGTGGCTACGAATAACCGTTTCTCTATTTTAAACAACGATAACAATTTTCCAGCTTTTCCAAATACTTCTGGCGACAGTCCATCGTCTAATATTACTTTTAAAAAACCAAAACCAGCTTCTAAAGCCAATTCTAATAAAACAATTAAACGAACACACCCAACCTCTCCTACACCAGATACGATGCCTGTAAAAAAAACTTATAAACCTAGTCAAAAACCTAAACCCATTATACCTAACCCTTACAGAGAAGAATTTATGGACTATAAAGAGAAAACTATAATGTTAATTACCTCCTTCATAAATAAATTTCAAAAAAATTTTCAATTAGCACCAAATACTCTCATGGAATCTAATATCAGGGACTTTGTAGAAAGTGCCTTTGCTCCAAGTGATCCAAATGATGCTATGGAAACATATAGTGAATCAGATTCAAGTGAAAAACTCTTTTACTGATTAAACTTTAAAAATGGCTAATAAACAAACAATTAAAAACCAATTAGTAATTTTGCAGTGGAATAGTAGGTCAATAACATCTAATAAAAATAATTTGTTAAATTACCTTAATAAAAACCATGTTGATATTATCATACTTTCTGAAACTTGGCTTAAGTCTAATAGTAATTTTAATATAAAGGGATATAATTTCATTAAAAGATGTCGTGATGACGGATATGGCGGAGTTGGTATATTTATCTTACAAACAATTAACTATCAAGAAAGTGTAATAACCCAAAATTTTTCAAGGGGCATTGAAGTATGTGCAGTATTTATTCCAGATATAAATATTTCTTTAGTTTCAGTATACAAACCTACAGACATAGCAGCCACAAAAAAAGATTGGTTAAATTTATTGGTACAGTTTGATATCTCTCGTACAATTTTTTGCGGCGATTTTAATGTACACCATCACAGGTGGGGCCCTATTCCGGAAGATCGCGGGGGAAAGGATTTAACAGAAGCTTTAGATTTTTTGGAACTAATTACTTTAAATGATGGATCGCCCACTAGAGTTAATCCCAATGGTAATCACTCTGCAGTTGATTTAACTCTTATCTCCCCTTTCTTGGCAGATTTGGTAAATTGGTCAGTATATCAAGACACTTTAGGTTCTGATCACTACCCTATTCAAATTCAGCTCCAAATTGCTCCCATATCTTTCGAAATCAATCCGGCAACTAAGTGGAATGACGGTCGTGCCGATTGGTCAGCCTTTCAAGCATTTATTGAAAATGAAATCAGTACAAATTTAGCTCTAAATGATTCAGATAACTGTCGAATAACAAAAAAATTATTTGAAGTCATATCTTCAGCAGCATCTGCATCCATGCCAGTTAAAAAACCTTTCATTCCTTCTGTCCCAAGGCCCTATTGGTGGGACGAAGAATGTTCTGATATAGCTGAAAGTCGCTCCCACGCACTTAAATTGTTCAGAAGACAAGGAAATATTACAAATTATCTGAATTATCAAAATATTGCAGCAAAGGCTAAACTCATTTTCAAGTTAAAACAAAAAAATAGTTGGATAACCTTTGTTAATCAACTCAATAGATCTACACCTCTTTCAAACATTTGGAATTGTGTAAAAGCTATAAGAAACAAATATCATAAACAAAATAAACCTCCATTGCACGAAGATTTAATTGAGGATGTTCTGAATCAGCTGGCCCCGCCTTCGGTCTCTAATGTCGATATAGACAATCAAAAAAATTTTCATTTTTATTCTACTTCAGATACTATGTCTAAAAATTTTGAATATTCAGAGTTAATTTTGGCGTTAAACCAAACCAGAAGCACAGCTCCCGGTTTGGATGGTTTCACATATAAAATTTTACACAATCTTCCAGTGTCAGCTAAACAAATAATTTTAAAAATTTTTAACAACTGGTGGGTAAAACAAGAATATGCTGAGGATTTAAAAAATATTGTTATATGTTTAATAAAAAAACCATTTAAAGATCCAAAATTACCCTCATCATATCGACCTATATCGTTAATGTCTTGTCTGACCAAGACTTTTGAACGCATGATTAAGTTTCGCCTAGAATATTTTATTGAAAGCAATTCTCTCCTACCCACTACTCAGTATGGATTTCGGAGAGGCCGTAGTACTATAGATGCATTGACCCATATGGTTACAGATGCACAAATATGCTTATCTGATAACAAATACATGTTATGCCTATTTGTGGACCTAAAAGGTGCATATGATGTGGTTGATTTGAGTATTTTAAAAACAAAATTGTGTAGAATGGGTATCAGCAAACAGGTATCAAATAACTTAATAAATTTGTTTCTAAACAGAAAAATTTATATTCGTGACCACAGAAATGTACTCCACGGGCCAAGAACAGTATATAACGGTTTGCCGCAAGGATCAATATTGAGTCCACTTTTATTTAATGTATACACAGCAGAGCTGCATAGTTTGATGGATGACAATATAAAAGTTATTCAGTACGCTGATGATATTTGTTTTTATACTATCCATAGTTCATATGAACGATGTATTACAGATTTAGAGTATATTTTTTGCTGCATACGTGATTGGTTACATACTATGGGTTTTAGTATTTCACAGCAAAAGACAGCGGTTATGTGTCTTACTAGGCACAGACTTAGAACACCCGATTTGTATACCATAGGTGATTTTACTATACCCATAGTAAAAGAATATAAATATCTTGGCATCTATATTGATAATAAACTCCTATGGACCAGCCACATAAAACACGTAAAGCAAAAATGTGAGAAAGGGCTCAACATTCTGCGTGCAGTTTCGAAATATAAGTGGGGTGCAGATGTTAAAATATCCCTTACTTTTTATAAGTCATACATCCGCTCAATAATGGATTATGGATGTACTATTTATGCCTCAACTAGCAAATCAAACTTATTAACCTTAGACAGAATTCAATATAAGGCAATTAAAATAAGTCTAGGAATTATGATGTCATCACCGAATTATGCAGTTCTCGCTGAAGCACAAGAACCGCCTTTGTGCCTTCGACGAGAGTACTTATCTAATAAACAGCTAATAAAGTATAGGACGTTTAGTACATTTATGGTCAAAAAAATATCAAATATAGCGGTCCAGAATCTTACAAACAAATATTGGAGAATTAAAACGTCTCCCCCGCTTGCTGAGGCTTTTATTAACACTGAGAGACATAAAGAACTAATACATAGTCAAAAAAAATATCCTATTTACGAAATCGATTTTCCAGCCTTAATATTTAAACCAACCATTATAATTCCAAACTATCCAGATAATATATTTCTATCAAAATTAATTTTCAAATCTATACTCTGTAATTTAGGAGAAAATAAAATCATCATTTATACGGATGGATCAAAAAAAAGATTTAAAACAGGCTGTGCATTTTTAGTTTCTAATATTAACCATGTTGAGCAATATCAAGTCCCTCATTATTTATCGATTTTTAGTGCAGAAGCTATAGCTATTAAGAAAGCTTTAGATTGGTGCGAGATGAATTTACCTTTATCTGTGATAATTGTAACAGACTCTCTCTCAGTTTTGCACGCCATTAAAAGTCCTCCTTTTAACCATTATAACAAAAATATTCTTCTATCTATAAAAAATAGTCTATATAAACTGCAGGAGTATGGTGTACGAGTTACATTAGTCTGGGTTAGAGGACATTCAGGGATAACTGGGAATGAAGCAGTTGATCTCGCAGCGAAACAAGCACTTGACTCAGAATTGAAAGTAAACATGTGCAGCTCATCAGATCTTATTAATTTATATAAAACTGATGTTAGGGTTAGATGGGAAGCTCAGTACAGTAAATTTTCAACTACATCAGAGAACCTTTATTTTAAACTTCAACCAGTTTTACCGACAAACATTCCTTACATCAATTCGTGGGATTATAATAGATATAAGTCATCAATTATATCACGTTTAAAACTTAATCATGGTCGCTTTCCAGCTCATTTATTTAGGATTGGTATCGTAGATTCTCCGTGTTGTCCTTACTGTCCAAAAAAACCGTTAGCCGATATAAATCACATTTTCTTAGAGTGTCAAAAATATACTGCACATACGGATATGCTGTACCAAGAACTGAAAAAGTTTGTAAGTCTACCAACTAACATTCCTACTTTATTAGCACAACAAGATAAAGAAATATACAACCTTTTAATCAAGTTTGTTTTAGAAGCAAAAATAGAAATTTAGCTCATATATGGTTAAATATGTATATATGTGTATTTACAAACATTATATAATTAGAATCCAAACCTCTGTTTTACCCCATTTGTTAATACCTCCTGCCCGTGACCTAGTCTAGTTTGTCTTAATAAAAATGTCTTGATGGGTCCCTAGACAAGAAACGAGTGGCCATGTTTTGTATCCCTATCCTATCCTTAATTAAAAAAAAAAAAAAAAAAAAAAATACAAATTTTCTGTGGCAAATAGACAAGTTCTGATGCCATCCACTATCTACACACACACACTTACTATAAACTAGTGTTTCTCTTGCCAATATATTTTCCAAGAACAATACAACAATTTACCAATGGTCCAATAGTCCAACAATATAATTACATCAAAGTTATAAACATAAAGCTATTTGAACACTGGTAAAACTGAATTTATGTAACCGGTAAAAAAAGGTCCACTTAAGTAGTTTACTTGATAAACAAGAAAATATCTTAGTCAATGAACAAGAAAATCTAGAGAGGTGGGGGGCAGGGAAATATATTGAGAAACTGTTTGATGGCTAAAGAAACAGAAATACAAATCGAAAATATATCGACTGGTCCAAACATAGCCTTCGATGAAATGGAAACAGCCATACAACTATCAAATAATAGGAAAGCAACCGATCCAGATGAAAGTCTCAGCGAAATAAATCAAACTAGTCAACGATAAAGGCAAACATTTTCTTTTAAACCTCTTCAATAAAAATATAAGAAAACACGGCATATACCAACAGACTGGCTACTGTCAACATTTGTAATGATACCGAAAAAAAATGAACGATAAACATCGTAGCGATCATCGCATTATCAGTCTAGTGAGACATGTACTGAAAATTTTCTTAAGATATTGCACTCGAGAATTTATAACAAAATAGCGAAAACAATAATAAAAAACTAAGGGAAAACAGTTTGGTTTCAGAAACACCCTTGGAACCATAGAAGCTTTATTTAGTTTGCAGGTCCTAGTTCAAAGATGTAGGGATATAGAATAACCAGTATATATGCGTTTTATCGACTTAAGCAGTGGAAAAACAACGTGGAGTGAGGTAGGGGTATATTTTATCGCCTCTACTTCTTAATATCTACTCCAAATTTTATTTTCAAAAAAGCCTTAGGTGAAGATGCAGTCATTGACATTAAAGGAGTTAATGTCAAGCATATCAGATACGTAGACGACACGGGACTGATTACATCTGATTCAAAAGATTTGCAACTACAGTACATTCAACCAACTTACACATCTAAACGATTAATGGAATTTGCAGAAAACCTTTCGTTGTAGTAAAAGGCACGGTAAACTGCACTGGAGTTCTCCATAATCTTTTTAACTATTTTACTTTGTTTAGAATACGTTTGCTTGTATTATCAGTTATAGTTAATTTGTATAAAATGAGGAGCAAAAATTCAAATAAAATTTTAAATATTATTGTTTATTTGGCTAATAATGAATGTATAAATGTAATAATTAAACCTGCTGTACAATTATTTTGTAAATAACATTATAATAGTGCACTTATTGATTATTTTAAATTTATAAATCATCATCATCCTCACTAAATTCACTACCGCTATCATTATGTAAATATATAATCACTGGATTAATTTCACTAATTTTATTTTCCCGGATCCACCACTCTTCTATTAATTTTTCACAGTTATTTAGAGCTTTAGGCCCATATTTCTGGAGTTGCAGTTTTAAGGGTTTCTTGCCACATTTCCCTAACTGCATCGTCACTGCATCTACTGCATCCAACTGGCGGTAACCGTAGTACTTATATGTCCATAACTTAATACAATTTGGTCAACTATATAAACTGTTGGTTTTTCATTACGTTTCGAAATTTTCTCAGTATTCCATCAGTAACTCTGATTTGAAGGCGTATTCCGAAAAATTGATATTATTTTTCACTCAGACTAGGTAACAGTTTTTCCTCAAGCTATATAACAAACATAACTGTATTCATGTTTTTCATAGTAATCAGCAGATTTTGATTTTGAAGAAAAAATCAAATCAGCAGATTTTATGCTGTCGTCTTGCTAAATTCTTTTAATTCTACCCTTTACAAATATCCATATCTCAGCTAAGTATACGAATGTTGTATTTTCAGATTTAAGTCTAGTATGTTCTCTCAAAAATTTAATTCTTTTATGGACCAACCACTCCTTTCGCATAAAAGTAAACTATTATTTTCTATTTTTTCATTTAAATCCTAAACCTCTCAACACTTTCCAAAGGCTAGTCCTCTTAATTTCAGAAACTTACTTGGCCAGTAAAGTATCTAAACTGACATGTTGATTTTTTTCACGCATTCGATACAAAACATTGCTAATTTCAAAATTTTCTCCATCAGGTAAGTCAATGCTCCTAGAATGTTTACGAGTTATTTTCTTGTCTTTGTGATACTCAGTCACAGTAAGATCTTCTTGAGAATCTCTGACAGCCTTTTTTACAGTTTTTTAGCCTAGTTTTACTCATCCATTACGCATCCCGAGTGCGTCATAATCGCGCAAAATACATAATAATGATCCACAAGGAAACTAAGTTTCTGTAGCTGGCTGTATACTATGTATCACAAAAAATTTATTTAAAATCCTTTATAAAAGGTATATAATTAATTATATACCTTTTATAAAGGATTTTAAATAATTTTTTAATTAATATTATATTATTTATTGACTTTAAAGGTCCACTATTGTTTTTTTTCCATGGTAAAGTATTTATGCACATTTTCAATGAATTCATCAATATCCAACTTAAGTCTAGGTATGATGGTCACTTGAAATTACACGTTTGAATTACAATAGACTAAATTAAGATCAATGTGAAAGAAACTTTCTAACTGTTCTGCTTGAGAGGTAAAATTTAATATAATCGCTTACAAAGATCTTATATCTGCTTAAGATATAATCTTGAGCAGATTAGCCTAATGATCATTAGGAATGCCGATTGTAATTTAATTATGTTTGATAAAAAGTTTAGAAATAGTTGGAAACTGTACATACAATTTAAAATGTTTCCCACAAATATTTTATTTTTACTACAAGTATTAGTTAGTTACCAGCTGTTCTCCGTGTGAACAGGTTTACTCTCCGGCTCTGGAACTCACTTCAGCCATGTATGGTCTACCTGTAAGTCATATTTTATTTTAATACTGAACATCACACTTTTTTTTACAACATGAATGTATAATCTTTTACAACTATATGTAATTTAAAGGGTTTTTACCCAGGTATTTTGGTGGCTCAGGCATTATAACCTTGCAATTTTAAAATTTTAAACCTGATAATGGACTGTTCAGTCCGAAAACGTTTGTTTTTTTTTTATGTAGCCCTTTTAAGGGTTTCTAAATAAACATACCCATTTACGAAGACTAACCGCTTTTTTTTACAAGTATTTTCATTTGAAAATAAAAAATTAAATATATTTACCAAAACCCTAACTTATCTGATCGCAGACGTCTCAAAAACGGTACACACTAACAGATATATGGTCAATCTAACCACCATTATTTAAATTGACAACATGTTCTAGTACTACTCCGAACTAATTTTTAACAAAAATTAAAAGTGATATTTTAGTACTTTGTACATCTATTTTGAATATAAATTATCCTTAGAACGGTAGTATTTGTTTCAGTAAAAAAATTATTACACAAGTAGATGAAATAAATTTACGTTAAATAACATGCAAGAATACTATTTATTAAAAAAAATGTACCAAAATATGCGTAAATTATGAACAAGGTGTTAATGACACATATATTTATTTTTATTACCTAAATTTTAGCAAAGTGTTAAAAATGTGAGAACACCATGTGCAGTTTACTGTGCCTTTTACTACAACGAAAGATTTTCTGCGAATTCTGTTATTCGTTTAGAGGTGTAAGTTGGTTGAATGTACTGTACTTCTAAACAAGGTGATCTAAATATCTGTTGAATATGGGCTCTAACTTAACATTTCCTAAGACAAAACTTATGGCTATCGGCAAAATAGAGTTACATCCCATAAAACATCAGAGTGTATAGAATAGAGTAAGAAAAAATTCATAATATCACCTATTTGACAGCCAATGTTAACCATAACTGGTATATAAGCAAATAAATAAGAATTCGCATTGAAAAAAGCAGCCAGAGCTGCCTTCTATAAAACTAAAGAAAATTCTGATTAATAGAAAGCTGGACTCTTACAGAAACACTAATGATAAACTTGAGTTCTTTGAGGTGTTGATTGACCGAAGAATCTTGCGGATAAGTTGGGTTGATCGAATAACAAATGAAATAGTTTTACACCGAATGAAAAAGAGCACAGAAAATAACAAAAAGAATAAAAATTCGTAAGTTACAATATTTCGGCCATGTAATGAGACATCCCATACACCTCTTAATACAAGGCAAGATCGCCAGAAGAAGAGGCCCAGGTCGAAGAACATTGTAGCTCCGAAATCTCCGAGAGTGGTGTCAAGAGACATCCGCTAATCTGTTTCGAGTTACCATAAACAAAGTTATTACAACTACAAATAAATAACGGAAATATTCTTAAAACAAGCAAAAACGTATCATTTTATTTAATTATAAAATCTGCAACCAAGGAAAGTTTAAAAAGTATCTAGGATATTTGCTGCTTAAAAGATTTATTGTTTCAATCGATGAAACATAATAGAAGCCATTGGACTTGACATGAACTTTCTCAGAATATGAACACCGATATCGTAATTTATTATAAATAAATTTTAAGTAAAATATAAGACGAATTACCAGAAATCAAGTATTATCGTTGGACCCAAAACAAACAATAAAACTCTTAAAGTAAAGAAAAATATCTACTAAAACGATTTGCAAACTTAAAACCAACAGAAAAAAAATATCGGGATGAGACAAACAAAGTTATGATATGTTAAGAAGATATATCAATTTTTTTTAAATGATTAATAGTTTATATTGATCTATTTTTTTCTATTATACTTAATTTTTTAGACATAGAAATTTATATTATTCAATAATATTTATTAATTTATATAAGTATTATAAAAGCGTGACTTCTATAATAAGTGTTAATTTAATTTCGAATTTATTTTAAAAAATCTCCTAACTAGACAAATTAATAATTCAAATTCAAAATGATAAAAATCCTTAAAATATCTTCTACACAATACTCGCACGACCCTCCTGAACCACTTTCACTTGATTTTATTGAAAAAATATTTACTATACTTGATCGGTTACATAATACACTGAGGAACGTACCCGGTAAAGATCCAATTAAACACACAAAAGTGAGATGTGAAAAAACACCCATGATTTAACACTACCGACTAGTCTCGCTAACTTTAAAAAGTAGACATGTTACACCCAATTTAATGTTGAGATTTGAATGGTAGCAGGGGCAGAGTCTGTCTTTTCTATCCACTTTCGTGATGCAGAACTAAAGTTTCATAAGTTTAGCGGTTTTTGAAAAAAATGTGCAGATAACAAAGAGCGCAAGGATTTCTCGATCATATTCATGACACCAAATCGATTTATTAGAACGGGGTTACTATAATTATTTTTTTTTTATTAATAAAGAGATGAATTATAATTCTTAATTGAGTTTACAGTTGTGCAGTATAATAGTTTAACAGATAATTAAGAAATAGCCTCACTGACAACAAAACGGTCTGTCATATAAAAAGGCGAAATATTGAAAGACAAAAAGGAAATACTAAATAAATGGAGCGAATAATTTTAATATTACTTATACTACTAAGAGAATTACTTAATTATTTGAGCAAATATATTTATTAGCTCTTATTTATACTCAAAAGATTTTAAATTAAATCATGCCGCACGGTTGGGTTATTGATGCTTTCAGAGTAATATCAGGCAGCCACATTGATCTTTATGATTTTTGCCATTGGTATAATTGTAGGTATATCTATATCTGCTATAATTGGTATATCACACCAGTCAGTGGCGGTCTTAAGTCTGGATAAAGGAGAAAAGTTGTATCAGTAGGCCAGCTCCCAACCTTTTGTAAAAAAACATATTTGCTGAAAATCCAGTTCAAAGCCTCGGAAAGGACTAATTAAAACCTTTAACTACCCGCGCTCCGGAATTTCGAGCAGCTACCCGCGAGGTGTATTATATACATAACATCTATTAATATCATATTGAATACATTTTTCTTCTTCTTTTGGTGCCTATTTGTTTCGAAAATTTAGCGTTTAATAGCGATCATTCTGACTATAATTATTTTAGTAACTGATGCTTTAAATAGATTAGTTGTTGTGCAGATCCATTTCCTCCGGTTTTTTAATCATGATATTCTTCTTCTCCCAATTCCTCGCTTTCCGAATACTTTGTATTAAAGGATTATTTTCAGTGATCTGTATTTAGTGCCGTTTCTCATTATGTGTTCGAGATATTCTAACTTTCACCTTTTAATCGTATAAGTACATCACTTCTCTTTCTTTCCTTATTCTTCGTAGTATAGCCTCGTTGGTTATCTTGTCCGTCCATGATATCCTTAGGATTCATCTGTATAGCCACATCTCGAAGGCTTCAAATTTTTTCTCCATCGCTTCAGTGAGTATCCAGGATTCAACTCCGTAGTATACTATCGAGAAGATATAACATCGTAGGAGCCTTTGCAATAAAGGAGCCCAGCAAATATTTCAAGATAAAGTCCTCTGTAAAGACACACATGAGCACCTTGTAGAAAACAGATAAAGTAACAGAAAATACTAATCCAGATACTTATTTAAAGTAAACTCCTTTTTTGGAAATAGGCGATTTGCACCTTAACCTTGGTTCAAGCATCAACTCTGAGGATTCCAATCAAAACGACGACAACTATATCCTTGAAGAAGATCCCGATTTTTCAGATAAAACTGCTAATAATGAATAAAAAACAGACAGTGCGAGGAGCTCAGATGAAGATAAACTAAATGAAGAAATTAGAGTAAAACGTAGAAAGAGGAAGGCAGATGTGGAAAACTGGAACAGGCAGGCAACAAAATCTAGAAGAATGCATAGAGTGGAATACGCTGATTTCCAAAGAAATAAAGATCGTAAACTATCCTACGGAATAAAGCGACCAGAGAGAAAGATAAGAGACAGGTGTGTATCTTTAGCATGTACGAAGTCTACAAAGCATTTCTGTGGGTCCTTCTCGGAGGAAGAGAGGGAATGTTCTGAACTTTTTGGGACAGAATTGACTGGCAAGAAAAGAAGGCATACATAACAGATAACAAGGAATACACATGTAATGTACTGGGAACACCACTGTCGCCAAATGTACAACTACTGGGGCTCCGCTTTCACCACTGTACAACTAGCGGGAGTTATATCCCCTATTGTAACATCTGGAACTAGAGGGTGAGAAACTCTTCACTACTGTACAACGCTATTACCACTGTAATATACTGGTAATGAACCATTAAGGATGCTTATCCCTGCGAGCGGCTGCAAGGAAATACTGGTTCCACTAGTCTGGAGGGCTGGCTCGCCTTCGTGGATTTACGAGAAGGTAAGGAACTTCGGAATAGGGGTTAAGGACTTCTAGGTCTCAGGTCCTGTAAAGAGTTTGAGTCCATGGGCTTACTTTAGAAGCCCGATAAATGTATAAGCCGACATTTGGTACTCTTCTGGTCTCTGTCTGAATCGGTCGGAAGGAATATAAAACCAATTTTAGAGTCTACAAATGTATTGAATATACTATGTGGTTTACAATTAGTTAACAAACTGTCTATTACTAAAAAAAAGTAATAATAACTCGTTCGGCGCGAAGGGAGACGAGAAGAGATCTTAGCAAGAAAGTAAAGGGTGTGACAATCTGTAATACTATAATTCACTCGGGTTAGTATATAGAATTTTGTTACCTTTCGCGTATTTAGGCTCTAGCTAATGATACGCCCTTCAGTTCCTCCGGAAATCGGATTTCTTTCAGTACCCGACATTATACGGAACTATACCCCGTCGAAATATAACAATCGCGCGTAATCCGCACCTGGTGATAGTCTCGTATTAACCACCCTGCCCGAAGACACCGACTGCCTGCGCGTACGGGACGCTATCGTCCGACGCGTCCGACGCGATGCCGGCAATACTGCCTGAGCGGTATAGTTGTATCCTATGCGTTATTTGGGTCACGACTCACGAGCGGTGTTATTTTTACAACAATAGTTTCTGTTTGACGTGCTTTTTCTACCTTTAAACAATTATCAAACAATGCACTAACTAGGTCAATTTCTTTGTGTAATTTAAAATGTATACTTTACTGTATTAATTATCCCTTATTTGATTTGGAATATATAATAATCATTAAAATGATTATTATTCTCCCCTATGCTACAAACCTTTATTTTAATCTTTACTTTTTTGCTATGTTTACATTACACACAAAAACAAAAAGGTCATCGAAGTGTGAAGAACCATCAAGAAAATATAGAACTTATTACTATTATTAAAGGAACAAAACCAACGAAAAAAAGAGAGTCTGCAATAAAATGTTCTTGAATACGTTCGATTTAAAAGAAGACATGGTTCATGATTGGTTCTAAAAGATAGAGCATGGGCTTATTTGTATAAGAAAAAAAAACTCAAACACAAGTGCGGATTAAAGAAGATCAAATAATTTTAATAAAGGAAAAAGAAATTGTCTCTCTAATTATGCCAGTCATTACTTTATATGTCACATTCAGCAAATTAAATGCTCAGTAGTTTTTACATATTCTATGGTCTCCTTGTTGTACTATTGCCACTACTACATTGCCCTTTTTTCATTCTTCGGGCATTATTTATTTACTTCATATATTCTGTATTAGTTTTTAAATCTTTCTGCATAGTACCTCTGTACCGTATTTTATAAATTTTCAATATGTTCCATCTTTTCCCGCTGTTTTTTCGTTTGATATTTTCTCTTTCACTTCTTTATAGGTCAGTTCTTCTTCTTTTCCAACATGTTCCGTCTTCTTTGGTTTTTTATATTTCATCATAAAACATTTTATATCACTTGCCAGTGATTCAATGCTGGCGCGTTCAGAGATGTATGGCTTCATCAGGGGAGCCATCAACATTAGGAGAGCAATTTCAAAAATTCTCTTCTATGCTTATAAGCTACATTGACATGAGTTACAATATAGAGAATTTCATAAGTTGAAAAAATATAATCAAGGGTCATCGTATTGTTCTTCTTGATTCTGAGTATGTACTACACATTTCATCAACAATATCAACTCCACCTTTTGTGGCGTTATATTGTAAGATTTTTATACGGTTAAAACTCTTGCGGTTTTCCCGCTTATTTTTTTTTCGCAGTATTAATCATAGTAATTTTCTTTTCCAATCATATCTTTGCTAGCGGATAACTTTTTACTTCCTTCAACAAGCGGCACACAATTGCGCTAGGTGTATTTGGCATGCTGTATGGGCCTTCGGGCTGCTTATCATAATATTCTTCAAAATTTGAAATAAAAATGATTTTGCATCACACAATATAAAAAGCTTGAGTCCATACTTCGCGGGTTTATTAGGAAGATATTAGGTAAAGAAAACTACAGAGTACTCGGAAAGTTATCAACATTTGATCAATTATTAAAAATTCATTGCAGTTTTCTTTGCAATTATTGCAGCTAATTTATCTAACTTTTTTTCTTTTATTTCTGGTACTTTTATCATCAAATCGAATAACGGCGAGAAGAAATAGGAACCCATTTTTGCACACACATGCTCGAAAAATTACAGAGTTGGTGCCATTTTGTTTTATCTGTAAATATTCTCATAAAAGCATCACTTTCGTTTGAATATTCCTTGCTTTTGGTGTTGGTGTGATAATTATACTTGACACCAGGAAAGATTTCTACAAGATTTTTAGGGCTTACATTACTAAAGTTGCTCTCTAGTGGATTTATATTTCATCTAGTCAGTTTATCTTTGGCAATAAAGTATCAGCTTGATAACCAGAAGAAAACAAAGAAGAATTTACAGATGAAGATGATTTACAATGTATGCTGTACCAATTTATTATAGCCGCTAGAAAATGTAACATATTAATTTCCCCAAAAAAGACAAAATGCATGAAACAATATGGAAAAATAAAAATGTCGGGAAAGTAATGAAAGGCAAAATTTACAATACAGTCATCAGACCAATAACGGCACACGCGTCAGAAACACAACCTGACACAAAGAAGTCAAAAAGGATGTTAGAAACAGTAGAGATGAAAAATTGGTAATAAAACACTAGGGGACAGAGCTAGAAGTACAAATATACGACGTAGATGCAAGGTGCAGAACATCAAGGACTGGGTAAGAAATAGAAGAGTAGAATAGAATGATCATATAAGCCGAATGACAACAGATAGAGTAGTAAAGACGGCAAGAGAGGGTTCCCCAATAGAAAGACGATCAGAAGGATAAAACGGCGACTTACTGGAGGCACATTTAAAAACAGACAGAGTTATGTTTAAATAAAAAGAAGAAGAAATAGAAGAAGAATTAACATTTACCAAAGGCAAAGAGTATACCCATAGACTATACTAGCAATACATGCCCATTTCCCCAGTGCGACATAGAAAACTGACGCAAAACAGTCCCTAAAATATCTTTCTAATTTGCCCGGTTTATCGACCACGTGACCTAAATGACCAATAAGATCACGTGGTCGATAAACAAGACCCATTAGAAAGAGATGCAGGGGACTGCTGTGTGTCAATTTTCTCTACCGCACTGGGGTAACGAGACTATATTGCAACAGTCAGTCTATCTTGTATAATATGTATGTGGGTATACCTAACCTAACCTTTTTTTTACTAGGTAAGAAATCATTTCTAAGAAAACATTTCCGACAGTCCTGGGATCCTAAAATTAAAAACCCCTTCATCGACCAGCTTCACCCTGGGTCGGACATCCCTGCCCTTTGTAACTCCGATATGGCCGGACCAGCTAAACCCCACCGCTCTCATACCCACCTAGAAATAGATTTCTCATAGAGAAATAACAATAGTTATTGTTATTTCTCTATGCACCTAACCTAACCTATGCCAAAAATAATATCAAATGAATAATAACATGTCGCATAACGAGAAACAGCGCAAGCACTAAGAAAATTGAAGAATTGGAAATCACCTGGAAAGAACAAGATACGAAACTACTGTTATACCGATATGCATTATTTAATGTACATTTTATAATAATATTTGTAACTACATAAAGTACGAATAAGTACTTATTATTAATAATCATTTTAATTATATTTTTTTCCTTCTGCCAGCAATTAACAATTTCGCTGTCTAAAAACTTAATGTTATAACTATACATACATGTCTAAGCACACATGGGCCATTATTACAAAATTATGTACTTCTGTTTCTTGCAATATAAAAGTAAAAATGTGTTTTAGATATGCAAAACAGAAAACCTAGATAGATAACACTTCTTATGTTGGCAATGATATGTAATATTCTTACAATTGTAGTGTGGAAAGAAAAAGGAACTTTTTAACGAATGAATACGTATATCTCTTTCTAGACTATATTTTTAAAAATAATTTATTGTCACGTACCGAATACGTATTGTCGTATAACCGAAGTTGTACAGTATTAGCTTCTTGAAAAGTTGCATGAAAAATTGTTTTCTATTCAGCTTGATGAGGCAACTTCTTCTTTATGTACCATGCCCTTTCAGAACGTTGGTTGCCATCATTACTACTTTAATCTTATTCACTGCCATCCTAAATTAGCATACTTATACCAATACCATACCAATCTTGCAAGTCATTCAATCATCAGATCTTTCTTCGTCCTGAACCGCGTTTGCCTACTATTTTTCCTTGCAGAATATTTTAGCAACCTAAATTTGAGGACTCCATTTGGATGGTCTTGCTAAA
The DNA here is from genome assembly GCA_918026665.1 of Diabrotica balteata. Taxonomy (NCBI): domain Eukaryota; kingdom Metazoa; phylum Arthropoda; class Insecta; order Coleoptera; family Chrysomelidae; genus Diabrotica; species Diabrotica balteata. The sequence continues at coordinate 159,814,104 of OU898277.1, forward strand.
ACGTTGTAGTATTGTGGAGTTTTGAATCTTCTTCATCCAAGAAACTTTTAAACTGCTCGTATAGCATTAAATTGCGAAAGCCTTGAGGCGTTTTACTCACAGTCTGACTCCACACCATAAAATATGAATGAGAACACATAGCAGGAAAGTTGGCGGAACCGTAATAACAATTTTAGGTGTTTTCTACATAATACCTTGGACATCCTTCTGAAAGCTGCTACGCCAGCTCAATTCTGGATCTAATTTCACTGTGACCCTCTGCGTTGACGAGATAACAGATAGCAATATAGACGCTTATTTAATTGCCTATGTCTGAATTTGTAATGGTACATCGGCAGTAAAAGAATTACTACTTTTCTGCAAGCATGTAGAACGTAAAGCAACAACATTCGCTTTGTTTTATATTTTAAAGCATTTTATTAATGATACAAACATAGAGTAGAAGAATTGCGCTGTAGTATATACCGATGGTGCTCGTACAATGTCTGGAAGATTCCAAAATGTATAAGCACTTGTGAAACAAAAATCTCCGCAATGTGTCTGGAACCATTGCATGATCCACAGAGAGGCTCTGGCTTACAAAGAAATGAGTCCTGGTCTTAATATTGTGCAAACGACAGTTGTAATTGTAGTAACTTATATAGTAATGAGACCAATAAAATTGCCAGTTGTCTAGAAGAGGAAAATCGTTCGGAAGCCGAAAAGTTTCGGGAAGCCTTATTTGTGATGAAATTGGTCCACATATTTGAGAAATTAAATAGGGAAAGGGTGTACAAAATGACATAATGAGGTATAATAACATAGTGCTTGTATATAACGAATTCATTGTCCAGGAGTGCTCAGAAACGAATATCTAATTGTGGCATGGATACCAGTTGCGCTTTACCGGTCATAAACCGGTAAGTTTAAATAATATTAATGATAAATTATGAGGATTATTGTTTTCATATTTCAAATTTAGTAAATAAGTTATTGTTTTGCATATAATGCAGATGAATCTGCATTATCTACCGTACAACGTGAAAGTGTTTGCTACAGCCCGTCGCAAACAAGTACGTGCAATTACCAACGCCGAACGAGGTTTCCACGTGACAGTTGTTTGTTGTATGTGCACTAACAGGAGCTATAGTCCACCTACCTACTCTAATATTTCCACGAAAAATATGAAAAAGGAAATAGCTAGCCATACACCAGCAGGAACTTTATGTATTCCCAGGAGACTGGCTGGATGACGAGTCCAGTGTTTTGAGAATGGTTGCAGCATTTCCAAAAATATGCCAAGGCATCTTCCATCTATAAGGTTTTGTTAATTGTGGATGGACATTCAAGTCATAAATATCTTGACGCTCTTCTGTACGCCAAAGAAAATGGCATTATACTTTTATGTTTGCCGCCTCACTGTACACATCAGATGTTACCTCTTCTTTGGTCCACTCAAAACCTATTATGACCCAGAAATAACCAAACGCCTCAAAGCTCATCATGGTCGAGTTGTGACTTAGTTCCAAATTGGTGGTCTGTTAAATGAAGCCTATGGAAAAGTAGCTAATGTCCAGAATGCTGCTCATTGATTTTCCAAAATTGGTAACCCAATAAACCCCGATGTATTCCCCGACTGCATGTTTCAAGCATCTGAAACTACAAATATTGTAGTAGATAGTGTCAAACCTGCTTTGAACGTTTATGATAATAATCAAGAACCTGGACCTTCCTCTTTTACCATAGAAGTCCCTAATGTGATTAGAGCTCAGTTAAACTTGCAAAATCCAACAAATGGCATTTTACTAGTGATTACTCCGGCAGATTTAAGTCCAGTTCCAGTGGAACCATTTGTTTCCTGCTAGGGAAAAAAGGCAAGAAAACGTCAAGGCACTTCTATTCTTAACTCAATTTCAAGTTTAGAGGAGGCAAAAGAAAAAAGCAAACCGGAATCACTTCAAAAATAAAAAGAGCGGTAATAAGGAATATTTTTATAGAATGCGAGTCGGAAAACGAAAGTTAACCCTTTTTTCTGATGAAGAAAATAATGATGCTGCTTGCATTTACTGTACAGAACTGTACAAGTTGTCTTAAAAGGGTGAGTTATGATTTGTTATGACTATGCTGTTGTTCGTGTCAAAAGTGGGCACATGCTGAGTGGACCGAACTAGACAAGAAAACAAAAATGTTTGTTTACGTGCTTTGTACCGACTGAAGAATATCAATTGCTATTAATGCGTTAATGCAGTTATTACTTGTTAGGGTGAATAGCATATGTAAAAAATATGGCTTCAAAATCAACATTTTTGAAAGCGAAATATATGGTCATTAGCAGAAACCCTCCAGAAAACCCGATAATATGCATAGGTGACAATCGTATAAATCGCGTGAAAACTTTTAAATACCTTGGCACCACAATCAATGACCAATCGGATCCACAACACGAGATAAAAACCCGAATACAAATGGCAAGACAAGCTTTTGTGAAATTCAGACCGCTCCTATGTAATCAACACCTAAAACTTCGAAATACGCTACAGAATGGTCAAGTGCTACATATGGTCCATCTTGCTTTATGGCATGGAAACGTGGACTTTGAAAAAAACATCTATTAACAAACTTGAAGCATTTGAATAGAGCCGGCGTGGAAAGAGAACTATTTGAATTAATTAAAAAACGCAAGATTGGTTACCTTGGGCACATATTGAGAGGAACAAAATAAGAAATACCACAGTTAATCCTACAAGGAAAGATCGAAGGTAGGAGAGGAGCGACCGCAAACAATTATTCTGGTTAAGGAATATTAAAGAATGGACAGAAATACACAATACAGGCGAGCTGCATGTGTCATGCCGCCAAGAACAGAATTCTAGTAATGAGATAGTCGCCTACGCACTTTGGTGTATGGCATGATACTATGACTATATGTTTATTCATAGTATCATAGTATTCATAGTTATATCGATATGTTATTCATAGTATCATGGTGTATGGCATGTTAAGAAGAAGAATTAATGCGTCATTTTACACGCCAGATGGGATAAAATTAATTTTTCTTGTTATTTTTTATATGTTTGGCTAAAAGTTTATATTTTCTCCTACTTTGTTAAAAACTTGTCTGAATTGTTTCAATTACTTTAGTTTGTGTTCTATCCAAGTTTTATTTGAAAAATGACTTCTTTAAGTAAAATTTTCGGTTTTTTAAAAATGTATGTCATTTTGTACACCCTTCCCCTACAATTTTATGGTCATCTTTAGGTCTCCTGATGTATGCTTTTGAGGAAATATATAAATGGTAGGTATTGGTCGATCTAACTTCCTATTATATTCTGGAGATCTAACTTCTTATTGTATTTGTAGTCATATACATATTCAGAGATATTTTGTTTTCTTCAAAGAGATATGTTACTTTTTGGCTTTCAGTTTTTACCGAACATGATTAGATTACCGAACATAATTTTTCGATATCGTGCGGGGAGATCCTAATTCGAATCTTTAACATACATATTAAACTCCAAAGCCAATAATGTCCAAAAAAAAGCATCCTTGTCTTGTTACATATATTTAAAAAGTAGCATTTTTAATACCTGGCTGCCGACTACAGTCAATATTAAATATATACAAAGAAGTGGATAGTGAAGTGACACATGACAACTTGACAAACACGACAACGACAAGACAACATAACAGAAAATATTTAAAAATGTTTTAAAATAAATTGTATCAACCCCTAATTATAAGTATAAGATAAGTGTAGAGAAATTTCAATAACGAAAATGAAAACAGTTAGCAATGTTAATGTTGACCACTACAGACAACTCGTGCAAACATACATAGATTTGGTAATATTTTTTAAAATTAATAAAATATTTTCAATCATCAATAATTAGAACCTTAATATTCACAAGTATTCTACTTATAGTTTGCTATATTTTCTACGTAGCTAGAAATGCTTTGTCCAATTCTGCTGCTTTAAACTATAACACCACTAAACCTTTTACTTCCAGGCGATTTACAATATTATCTTTATCTTTTGATTTTCAGTTCTATCTTAATTAATTTATTTTGATTGATGTTGAAATATCTTCATAATTCTTTATAAAATGCAAAAAATTTTTATCCTTTAAACTCCACTCCACTCACATAGATATTGGGAGTGTTTATTTTATACATTAAAGTTAATAATTTACTATACTGAGGAAGTATTCACGTCTATTACCTATGTCAGAATAATTACAAACCATTTTAGAAGTTTATTACAGCAATGCTTTAATAAACTGGTACAAAAACACATTAGAATTATTTTAACTAATTGTTTCTTATTTGTTTGATACATATTTAACATTCATATAGTCCATTTTACGATTGTATAATAAATTATCTTTTTTAGCACATTTATAGTACTGCTTTATTTTGGGCTGATAAAGTAGTAGCATTAACTGGGCATCCGAAAGACATTTACAGTTTAGCACAATGTATGTTTCTATTGAAACAGTATCACAGAGCTGCCCACATGCTAAAATCAAAAAACCTTGAAAAGGTAAGTATTCCAAAAATTTTTAAACCTAATTTAACAAAGTGACTTGATAACAATAAGAAATCATTTTACATGTATTTTACACATTGGAAGTGCATGTGTTAAGGAAAAATACAAAGAATTATAAGATGAATTAAAATTTAACTCCGTTGCTGCTATAGATCTAACATGTTTTGTATCATATATCTTTAGTGGGCTAACATTTTCATTTTGGGTCTAGAACATGTGGCTATGTAACCTAAGTGTATAATAAATATAATAAAATTGTTTTAGACCAACCTTCAATGTACATATTTGACTGCCAGATGTTTATATGAAGCCAATGAATTATCCGAAGCTCTAAAAGTTATAAACAACATAGAAAACATTAATTTTGTTCCCAAAAATATTTTTTCTCCAGCATTCTCCACTTCTCAATCATTATTGTTTGATAATACACCAAAAAATGTAAGTATTTGTGTTTTCTTCTTTTTTCACTATATTTAATAGTTACATTTATCGTCAAAGTCAGACATGCAGGTTGAAAAGTAAGATAAATGTGGATATATGTATATGCATGTTATTTGTGTCAAATATATTGATTTTACACAAAAATATGTAAATGCACATGCACTTTTGTATATTTGCCTGACTTTTTATCATTTTTTCAGCAAGCCTATTCCTCATTCTTATTGCTAAAAGGAAAAATTTTGGAGGCAATGGACAACAGAGGCCCAGCTGCTGATTGTTATAAACAAGCACTTAATATTGATGTCCATTGTTTTGAAGCATTTGATTCATTAATAAAATATCAGATGCTCACCTCACTTGAAGGTAACCTTTTTTTTTATAAACACCAGGTGAATTAAAAGAAAAATTCAGATTAATGAGTTTTTTGTTTTATTTTCTAGTTTTGTTTGTTAACAGTATACATAACTTGTAAAAGTTTTGATTAATAAATAATAAATAATTATGTGACCTATTTGATATAAAATGGAGTCAGGATTTTTTTTATACTTTGGCAACTATGTCAACTTCGATCTCTGTCAATGATAATGACGTACAACAGTAAGAAAATTAGATGAAATATACATATGTATATATTTACTACTCCAGATTTCAATTGTGTTAAATTTAAGTTCAATTATTATAATTTTTTTTTTGGTATGCTAAATGTTTGTCCTTCTTTTTTGAATTCTTTTAAAAAATTATGTGAAAAAATTATTTAAACAAAAAACAATGAAATTTGACAAATTATAAATAAATTAGAATTTGTTCAGAAAGTAATGAGTTTGAAATTTTCATTGATTATTTAAAAATAGCTCCACTAAAAATTGAATAATCCCTAGATACCATAGTACTTACACATTTAATTGTCAAACCCAATATACAGTTGTGTCCAGTAAAAAACTAACTTAATTGGCCTATCATCTACTTTTGAAATCAAAGGATTTCTTCTTATAGGTTTACTGTTAATTGTGGATTTTAAATTTAAATAGTGTAAATATATCGGATTCGTCTGTTTTAAACTTTTTTTGTTCCCTTTTTAGGAAATATTTTAATTTTCATTATATTTAGTATCCAAATACACTTTCACATAATATGATTTATTTTCAGAGGAAGAACTATTAAAGTCTTTACCTATATCTGAACAATGTTCTCCAGAAGCTGCAGAAATCTTGTATATATTATATCAATCAAAATTAAAGAAATATCATATCCCTACGTCACTACGACCCATGGGAAATAAAATCATTTATGGTAGCACTCCACAAGGTCCACAAGAGAAATCAACAGATCTCTTGAACGTTACTCCAAGTATACATTCTGGCATTGTAAATACTCCAACAATAAAAGTAACACCCAATGTTATAAGAAATAATGATAGGAATATAAAGAAATCTGAACAAGACAAACTAAAAAGTGATGATGAACACATGCAAACTGAGGACCTAGATAATTCGATATTGTTGAAATTAAAGAATAGTTTGGATTTGCAGGTAAGTTAATTTAAATATGAAATTATTAAATAATGTTCATATCAAATTATGGCGCAGATCAGCTGTGTCCCTTCTCACTTTGTCCTTGTAAGAGTAAGATCCTTTGTGCTACTATTATATGGAATATATGTTTTGGGAAAACCGGGAAATAATGTTATTAAAACCTTAATACCTATGGTTGATTTAACATTTTTTTTTTTTTTTTTGAAAGATAAAACTTCATAAGAAACGCAAATATTTTTAATCCAATTTATAGTCATTCATTTTTGAACAAAAAAAAAATTTATTTCGTTCATTTATTTTTCAAATAAAATACGCTGCTCATGACGTATATGCATGCTTTTTATATCAAATTAAAGCTATTTTTTTCTTAATATAACGATATAAGGTTACCTGAGAAAGATGGTCGCCAATTAGAGTTGTCAACTGTTAAAAATGCGATGTATCAAAGATAAAGTAAAACACAGCTAGGCGCAATGCTACTGGTTTGAAATGTCAGTTGTGTGAGTTTTTAAACCATGCTTCGATAGATATATAGTAATATACATAATATCACTTGTCAAACCATTGTCATTTCGCGCAACTCTGTGTTACTTTATCTTTGATACCTTGCGTTTTTAACATCTGGCAACCCTAATTTGCGATCTTTTTTTTTCTCAGGAAACCTTATATCATCATAGTCCGAGACCATATCACGGTCCGAAATGTGAAACTATGCTGTTACCAAATGTTTCCTTCAATAAATCAATTGTGCCATGAGCTGTGTGACATGTTGCATCATTTTATTGAAACGACAGCTCCTGTACATCATGGTTGTTCAATTGGGGAATGTAAAAGGCAGTTATCATGGCTGTATAGCGATCACCATTGACTGTAACGTTCTGACCAGCATTGTTCTTGAAGAAGTACGGTCCATAAAAGCAGACCAAAGAGATCACCATTGACTGTAACGTTCTGGCCAGCATCGTTTCTGAAGAAGTACGGTCCATAAAGCACACCAAACAGTCAGTTTTCTGAATGTAATAGTTTCTCAACATACATTTCAGGATCATAATAACTCCAAATAGGGCAGTTTTATTTATTCACGTAGCCATTCAACCAAAAGTGAGCTTCATCGGTAAACAAAATTCGCTTATGAAAATCGGAATCAATGACAATCTCACTGAATCTAAGCCTTGCTAGTTGATAATGTACCTTCAATTCTTGCGTGATTGGATGAATTGGATTTTCTAAGCACGCAATGTAAGATTTTTCCATAAAATCTTCAATAAAGTGGATGGACATGTATCAAACTGCTGTGCATGATGGCAGATAGAGTGATTCGGGTCTTACTCTATGCTACGCTCTACAACAACAACTTGCAACTATGCAACAACTTCTATACGCACTGTACGATGTGTCTGTGGATGCATATTATTATTTAGAGTAAACGTGGTACAAAAACCTTCCATGGTTAATCGAATTACTTGATCTGACGGACTATTCTGTTGACCATAAAATGATCATAGCGAGTGATACAAATTTCGAACAGAACCACAATTTTCAAAATAAATTTTTACAATTTGGAAGCGTTGTTCGGAAGTCTATTCATGCTGAGATATCAAACCGAACTTAACATAAATCGCTAGACAGCTGTCAAAATGGCTGACAGTTAAAAAAATGTTACCAACTTACATGTCTCTACCTCTAAAACAAAACCCTTTACGTTTATTTTTTATTTTTGCAGGTGGCCGAAGCTGAGAGGCTGTACTATAATTGTAATTATCAACTATGTAGCTCTATGACCGAAGCGATTCTCAAAGTAGATCCCTACCATGACGCTTGTTTACCAATTCATATCTCTTGTCAAGTAGAACTGAAACAGAGTAATAGTAAGTCAAAAATTACTACATATTATGTTATTATTAAGACAACTCAGACTCTTTCTGTATTGCTACTATTGATTTGTAAATAAATAAGTGTAAACAACGGCCTAGAAGCTTGGAAAACGGTGTATTATTAAAAAAATTACATTCCTCGGGGACACATGTTTTATCGAACGTTATGAAACGGCGCAAGTCCTTCAGATTGTGCCTTCGTTTCCTCGCCTAGTAGTTATAACATAAACTTCTGTCGCCTTCTTTGTGAACTGGGCACAGTAATCGCTTTGGTATATTCTTTTCAGATATACATTCATGTTGCGTATTTCTTTTAGCAACTTTTTCCAAATGCTTAATTAGTACTGGTCCTCCATATTTGAACATTTCAACTATTACTTCATCCATAGTCCGCCGATAAATCTCGTTATGGTCCGCGTAGAAGGGTGGTAAGCGTCCACATCATATTGAACCTACTGATCCATCCCTGGGGTCTTGTTGATCTGTAGTTTTTCTTTATTATTTCTTTTTCATTCGGCGGTATTTTCTCAAATCGTTTCTGATCGATATTTTCCTTCGCTTCTTCTTCTTCATATTCTGGTTATTTATTTCTGTATCTAAGTATTCTTTTCATCTGCTCAGTATTTCCACCGTTACTTACTAAATTCCTTCCGTTCTTGTTTTTATAATGTATCAAGCTTTCCTTGGTAACATTTTTTCTATTTTTTTAGCTGCTTAGTTAAGTTTTTAATTTCTCTATTTCTAAAGCTTTGTTCTATTTATTTCAATTTATATTTATTATATTTTCTTTTCTTTGATCTTATGATTCTCTTGTTTCGGTTTCAATCGTTCGGTATATTTTTCCCTCTCTACTTCTTAATTTTTTTGTGTGTCATTTATATCACTAATTATATTTCGTTCATCAAGTTTAAATTTTACACTCATTATTAAACCATTATTTGTATTTCTATTACTGGCTTTGCGGTCTCTTTGGTCATGCTTACTTTTATTTGACACATTTTTTATTCTCAGATTATGACACTTTTTTGTTTAATATAATAATATTAATTTGTAAACTAATTTGGAACAAAAATGGAGGATAATTTGTAAATTAATTTGGATTAATAATGGCAGATCACTGGTGGATAATAGCTGAACTACAAAAAATAATTTGTAAATTAATTTGACCTAAAATTGGTGGGCGAAGCTTGAGACATCATAGCGGGTGGGCAGGACGTATGACGTCAGAGTAGGAGGAACTTACAATGCTATTAAGGTAGATACAAAAGGATTAAGGGTTACTACGACCTGAGAAAATTTTGTATCTCAATAGCCTAGTAAGCTCCTTGCCACTCTGATGCCACACTGCTATGTGTCTCGCCCACCTGCTATGACGTCACAAGCCAAGCTCGACCACGTTCTGCTATATTATCAAATTCCTTGATAACTATTCTTTCATATTTACATATTAACTATTCTCTCATGTTCTTTATACATTTTTGCTTTGTGTTTTTCAGACAAGCACATGATGAATTTGGTGGGTATTTATATTTCATTTCTTATTTTCCTATTAACGTCGTCTAGTACTATTTTCATATCGTATTTGGGATAATTTTTGAATAATGTATCTATTTGATTATAGTCGTCTTTTGTTTTTATGCTTTCCTCTTCTTTTTTCTTCAGAATTATAAAACAGTACAAATATTTAATGTCTTCTTAAGGAATGAATACTTAATGAACTCGGTAGTTTACAAAAGTAGCACATAGGATGCTAATATTTGAAAAATTACTTTTAAAGGAATATGCAGAAATGGCAAACTCTTACAAGCTTTAAGATAATGTTGTACGGGTTCCCTACAATCATCTAGAAATTGTGTTGCATGGATTTAATGTATTATTGCTGCGTTCAAAGAGATTTTCCATGGAGGTAAAATTCCATAATGAACATTATTGCAAAATATCACTATTTAAATTGATTAGTTTTATCATTAACTGACGTTAATGATAAAATTAAAGCACCACTATATATTTTTTCTCAATAATCTTTAGTTATTCATAAATTACTGTACGACAAGTTGTCTATGGACCTTGTTTGACAGTGACAGTTGTTATGTAAGCTTACAATAGTCTTGTTTTTAACGATAATTTGTATTAAACATCGTTTTAGACTAGAAGTGTAGAAGATATTCCATGCGATACGTTGCATGGGTTCGTATTTCTGAATGTGTTCGAATTTATTCGCATGCGATTAGTTCGAACGAAAAAAAATCGTGCACGAACGTAAAAGCGTATTTTCGAACGCAATTCGAAAGTTTAATTCGCATACGAGAATCCGTTAACCCAAATTCACCGGCAACGCCGCAAATTCGCACGAAATTAAGAAAAGAAGAGGTAGAGGTGACAGGCGACATTTATTTGACTGACAAGTTTATTTTACTTGTTGCAGCAGACTTGAAGTTTTTTAGTTTTTTGTGATTTGCTCAATTTTCTACACAGTGTTAACGTGTTTTGGCTTGTGTTTTCGTACTTATCTGTTTTCTCTGTTTCCAATATGGACAAAGAAAATAAAAATTCCATGTTCGGAGGATTTGTATCTTCCGAACAAAAAAAAAGAACTGATAGATTTTATGGAAGAAAATAGATTAGAAAACCTGCAAAAAATTATTGTAGGTAAACAATTTTATTACTCTCTATGTAAAATACTTGGCCCGGATGCTTATTCTTAAGGAACAAAGCGGAGGGTGCTTTGGGGAACATTTTCACAGTATACCTATGTCGAATTAAAAATATTTGTTATACTTACCTTTCTCGGTATGCTCAATGCAGATGCCCTAGATGGAGGTACCAAGTGGGGCTCCAAAAGTTCTATTAGTTCCTCTGCCAGAGGCTTTGTTAAACGGTATAATTTTACAAATTGTTTGTCTGATAAGGCTTCAAGAGGGTTTAAAAATGCATGGTATACTCTATTCTCCACATTCGCTAACATTTCTGCATCTTCTAAGGCATTTAAAACATTTCTTTCAATTAAAAAATTTAGGCCGGCCATCTCACTTATGTAAACAATTAAAAACCAAACTAAATGCAAAAGTCAGAAATGTCAAACTCCGTGTGTTTACCGCTATTCGAATGGTGAATACCCACTCGAGCAGTCGTGTACGAAAATCGTCGTATACGATGCGTTCGAAATCAACTCGAAAATACGAATCATCGATTTTCGTTCGAAATTCATCATCTTTCGCATACGACTTCCGTTCGAACGGTTTCGAAAATACGGTCCCAGGGTTGTTAGGAAGACATCATTCCAGCATCAGTCGCAAGGTAAGCGATATAATAGAAACAAGGTCGTACTATCGAAGACCCAGGTCAGGGGTGACAACGTTGCACTAATAAAATTGATAATCGTTTTTTGAGACGGTGCTCTCAGAGATAGGAGAGTCACCAGCAATTTGCTAAAAAAATCAACTAGCAGATGTTCGAAACGAACAGCGATAGCGATATCATCTCGAACAGTTAGAAGACGTTTACATGAAGCAGAATTGAGCAACAGGAAACCGGCCAAAAAAACTCTTGCTTGCCAGAGAACACAGGGTTCAGAGATTGAATTTTGCAAGATTGAAGGCGAAGAGAAAGGTTTACCAGCTGCAATATCTCTCCTAAAGTACTTTTTGGTGGTGGCTCTAAAATGTTTTGGGGAGAATTTGTTTTGAATCTCGTTCGGAGTTGGTCCTCATACGTACGAGGTCTATGAATGCCCATTATTACTTAGATAACATTATTGTCGAACATGTAATGCCTTTTGCTCCGTTTCTTGGACCTAATTTTTTGTTCATGCAAGACAACGCTCGTCCTCATGTGGCTCGACAGGTTATTGGCTACCTAAATGATGTTGATATTCCATTATTAGAGTGGCCACCTAACAGTTCGGACATGTAATCCTATAGAGCATCTAGTAGATTATCTAAAAAAAAAAGATTCGAAGTCCTAGACCCCCTATTGCCAATTACAACCAACCCATTGGTGCTGTTATTGAATAATGGGAGAATATTCCGCAAGCTTTTGTTGAACATTTGATATCAAGTATGCCTCGACGCATAAATGCAGTCATAAGAAGTAGAAGAGGGCCTACACGGTATTAGTGTTGACCCAGATGCATTTTGTTGTGTTAGTTTACTGATTTTTTTCTTTTTGCAATTTGGAGTTATGCTAGCTTATTTACGCATTTCCGGCAAAAACAATTTTTTAAAGAAACAATAAGGCAAATTAAGGTCATGATAAAGTCATGTTGGACTTATTTGTAGGTGTTTATTATTATTTCAATGTAACTTAGTTTTATTTTGTGTTCATATTGTAAATATTTAGATTAATTAAAGTGGTGCGTTAATTTTGCCCAGGAGTTTATATTCGATAATGATATTATAACTTGTTTCAGAACTGTTCACATTGGCTCATGTTTTGGTGGATTTATATCCGAATTTAGCAATTTCTTGGTTTGCTGTTGGATGCTATTACTATATAATAGGTAAGGTAGTTAAATAATTTAATATTTTTTATAAATCTTACAGATAAAGGTTTTAACAAAAAAATGAATTCTCTCTCGTCTTGCTTAATGAAGAAAAATGTGTACCAAACCCATCAACAAAAAGTAGCAGACTCTAGTTACTAATACTAAAAGAAGAAGTCAGTAAACAGAATATACCAACATAATGTATCAATGTATTAATAGGCCAGACACATTGTATACAATTAATGACATAAACAGACAATAATCAGCATTTGATCTCAATCCGAGGATACAACATCATCCTCAGAATTTCATCTCATAATTTGGCTATTTGGCTACAAAATCGAGGCTAAGTAAGTCACCTGTCAAATTGGCTTAAACAAAACGCCAATTAATAAACAACTACACGTTACAATAACTCCCTGTTTTATAATTATATACTTTAACTTCTCTTTCATTGCCAAAAACTTTTTTCTTCAATTATGTTAATTATATGATAATTAAAAACTATACGTGCAAAATAATCGACTCAAAATTATTTTGCGAAAGTACGATTCGATGAGGCCGTAAACGAATAACAACGGAGAGAGATTATCGATTTCTTGTATCGAAATCCCTGAGAAATCGGCATTTGAGTGGTGCTAAACTCAAAAAAGAGCTTAGAGAGGTCCGAGGTGTGGTGACCAGCGTTTGGACAGTCAAAAGGAAACTAAAGGCAGCCAACCTGACACCAAAAAGTGCAGCTATGGGTCCCAAGCTAACTGCATCCCAGAAGCAAAGGCGATTAGGATTTGCTCGCGAACATCTGGATTGGGATGACTATCAATGGAGTCAGGTATTATTATCCGATGAAAGTATAATCTGCCTACATGGCAACGACAAGAGGCGTCGAGTCTATGGAAGGCCAGGAGAGCGATTTGCTCAATTTTGTACACGAGAAATTGTGTCATGAAGGCGGTTCTTGTATGTTTTGGGCAGGCAGTTCTATGGATGGGAAATCCGAGTTGATTTTCGTGCCTGGTGGAGGACGTGGAGGAGGTTTTAACGACAGACCGTAACATTAGAGACATTTTGAAGGAACATGTGGTTTGATACGCGCGATTTGTTGATAATGGCTTTATTTTAATGCACGAAAGCATGTTTGGGATGAGCTTAAACGAAAGGTCCGGCAGAGAAATCATGCACCAAGGAGCATAATATAACTGAGAGCTGTGCTTAATGAAGAATGAGAAGCAATGCCTCAAGAATTTATTAGAAAAGTCATCCGATCCATGCGAAATCAATTGGAAAGTGTAATTAGGAGTAGGGAAGATAATATCAAATATTAAATAATTAAGAAATTCATATTGTAATTGATGATTTCTCTGTTCATATCGCCTTTCTTGCGTTAGTTCCAATGATGAATATTTAGGAAACTCTGTATTGCACATTTTTTTTATAATGTGTCGTCCAAATAATACAATAGCAGTTTTTGAAAGTTCAATAATAAAGTTATTGTTTTCACATTACATTTTTTTTATTTTTATACTTCTTACATTGAAACAGAAACTGATAATCTTAAATATCGCTTTTGAGTCGATTATTTTGAACTCAAGTGTAGTATCAGAGAGCTCAACGCCAGATGGATGATGATCATTTTAAAATTTTAGGTAAGAGTGATTTTGCAAGGAGATATTTAGCCAAAGCCACCTGTTTAGATAGACTGTTTGGACCTGGGTGGCTAGCCTATGGACATTCATTTGCGATTGAAAATGAACACGATCAAGCTATGGCAGCATATTTTAAGGCCTCTCAATTGATGAAAGGGTAAATAATAAAGAAATCAATGAAAAATATCAATTTATTTCAACTATATTTTAGATGTCATTTACCTCTGTTATACATCGGATTGGAATGTGGACTAACGAATAATGTTCGGTTAGCAGATAAATTCTTTCATCAAGCACAGACTATTGCACCGGATGATCCATTTATTATGCACGAGAAAGGTGTTATAGCTTTCCAGAACCTAGAGTAAGTATGCAATGATTATAGAATGTTTTCATTTACATAACAGCTAGATAGTAGTATTATTGTATAAAATGCATTAGAAAATTGCAGTTGTTGAATTTTTATATTCCAAGGGTCTTACAATCCTCTTTTATAGGCCTTAACGTAGCTATTAGATAAAGCCTTAGAAATGTTCAGTGAGTATTCACCAAAATCAAATTATTTTCTTTTCTCCCCTTCATGTAGTTCCTTCTCCTGGTGGCTGGTTATCATAACTATTCATACTTTATTCGCAGCTGTTCTAAAGAGGTCTACTGTGTTATAATTATACCATTCTCGAAGGTTTCTTAGCTAGGAAATCCTCCTTCGTCCAACGATTCTCTTACCGCAGAAAGACGTTTGAGATTTAATTTTAATGCAGGGACACCTGCCATCCGCTTATACGTATTTCAACCTTATTAGGTCTCATTAAGACCGTGTATTACTATACCATACTCCTCCTCCATTACCACTTCCTTGAAAATAGATTCATTGTCAAGGTTGAATAATAATGCAGACAGGACACATCCCTGTCGGACGCCTCTCTTAATATATATCTTTTTTTTTTTTTTTCATTAATAGTTGTCAATTTTGACGGTCGCGTTTTGATTCCAATATAGATTTATTATGACACTTATGCGTCAACTATCTACATTATTTTCTCGTGGCAGTTCTACTCGTTTCTAAGTCTTACTTTATCAAATGCCTTATGAAAATCAATGAAAAAATCATACAGATCCTGGTTCATATCTACACATCTTTGCGCCAGCACATTAAAAGCAAAAGATGCTCCTCTCATTCCCACTACAATTTTTGTTTTAGTTACGAATCTGCAGAATCTCATTTTAAAACAGCTTTAGACTGGGTTAAAGGTATTAGAAAGGGTATCATCCCTCAAAGATGGAGTCCTTTACTAAATAATTTGGGTCATACTTTGCGCAAAATGAAACAGTACGAAGAAGCTTTGGAGTATCACAATCAAGTAAGTTTTAATAGGCGAACAATGTTATTTTTAAATTGTCCCTACAAATAATACAATAGGTTACGTATTTCTTTTTAATTTATAATAAAAACAAAAACTGTTATCATTATAAACTAGACTTCGGCAAATATGCAAATAAAAATGTAGAAAATATGCGCATAAATATGCACGTGTTTACCCGAAAATATGCAAATATTTTACAAAATATGCATACAAATAGATAAAAAAAATCGTAAAATAGTAACAATTTTATTTAAAAAAAAAAAGTGTACATAACTAAATATTTCCTACTATTCATTAAAGATTTACATTTATTTTAAGTAACTACATCATTTTTAAGTATGAATAAACTTATTTAGAATTATGGTAACAATAAATGACCAAGTGGTGTTCAAAATTTTCTAACAAAAACTTGTGGCTTCTGTCTGAGTACATATATTTATATATGGAAAAACTTCGTTCAACATCAACTGATGTAACGGGAGCATTTTTCAAACTAACCAAAACATTTGGTTCTAAATTAATTGTTTCCGAAATATTTCCAGCTAGAACACTGACTACTTCAGAAAGAATATGGTAACCTTTATTTTTTTCCATAGTAGCTTCAAATTTTTTTTAAAATATCTTTTCCAATATTACCCTCTAACGTTCCGACAACATGACGCAAATTCTTTTATTAATGCTGTACTTTCGAACAATGACAGTTTTGGTGATTCTAACTGAGTAATTGTTTTTTGAACAAAACTAAAATTTGATTTTATAAATGAAAGTTCTTGTTGAAGCAAGTTACTCTGAAAAGTTTGTTTAGAATCCAAAAGAGATTGGGAACTTTCATCTGTTAACGTATCAATTATGTGCTTTATTTTAACAAAATGATCTGCAAAAAAATTAGCTGCTTCTAACCATGTTCCCCATCGCGTTAAAATAGGTTGTGGTGGAAGAGGAATGTTAGGTAGCATTTCTTTATAAAGTTGAATTCTTATAGGAGATTTAAGAAATACTTTTTTGACACTGGATATCATGGTATTTACAAGTGGAAACTTTTTTCGTATTTCCTCTGCAACTCTGTTTAATCCATGCGCTACACAAGTAACATGTATTAAATCTGGGAAAAATATTTTTAAATTTTGTCTTGCTTTCACCATATAAGGAGCAGCATCCGATAAAATAAGCAGTAATTTATTAGAAGGAATAGTTGTTGTATAAAAACGCGAAATTGTTAAAGCATTTGTTTTCTCAAGTTGCTGGCATGAAATAAGATGAGATTTTGGTAAGGTATCTTCTTTAAGAACACCAATCAATAAATGAGCAATATACTTTCCTGAGGAATCAGTGGTTTCGTCTACAGATATGTAAAAAATAATTATCTGCAATTTCTTCCTTAATATTAATTAACACCGACGAGTATAGCCCGTTCACATTATTTCTTCTTAGAGACCGATCACTTGGAAACATTAAGTTTGCAATATTTTTTTAGAAACCAACTAAAATTTACATTTGCTAATTTTGAAAGCGGTATGTTTACAGACACTAATGCGCGACACAAGTCTTCATTAAAAGTTCTTGCTTATCTAATTTTTTTGAAGTAGATTTGGAAACATTTAGCCATTGAAGTTTGATGTTTTCCTCCTATTTTTCCTTTTTTCGCAATGAGTGAAGCAGTTCTCACATGTTGGTCTATCTGAAATTTCTTCTCACATGCTATCTATAAATAAAAATAAAAACCTTTATTTTAACCCAACCTTTAAAATATAAAAATATACAAGGTGTTTTTGGTTAATCAAATAACTGGTTTGGAAAAAAAAACACTCGCTAAGTGTTTTAAATGCAGTATTAATCCACAAATTAGTTTTGTTACTAACCATTAGTACATCATATAACTTATTTTAAAATTCAACAAAAGTTTTTTTTTTGTTAATTCCAATTACAATAAAAATAATTGTGTTTTAGAATAGCTGACTTCATAAAAAAAAGTAAAGATGAAAAATTTTTCTAAATACACACCATTTTATTGTACCATGGACAATTTTTTCTCACTAAAGGAAGCTATTTTTCATTTAAAAACAACCTACGAGTACTAAATTTCAAGTAAATACGTTTATTGGTTTTAAAGTTATTGTTGTTATTAACTAAAAGAATTTAATTTTTTTTAATTTTAAACAACCCTGTATCTCGAAAAGTAAATAAGTTTGACCCCCTCATTAACTATATCGTTTTGTTCAATTTTTCGAGAAGTATCTACAATCAAACGTTGTAAGTGTCATTTGGAAACACACCCTGTATGTATGAAATATTAGATATTTAATAGAAAATATTAGATACTTACAATTTTGCCACAGACTGAACAGTAGATTTTTCCCATATCCATAGACAGCTCTTTATAAGGTTTAATCCAAGTTGAAGCACTGGTTGTTTTAGGCATTATAAAATCACAATCTTCCTTTTTGTTACGCACAACGAGTGTTTACGCTTTGAATATCAAAAGCAAAATCAGATTTACAAAATCTGAGCATCAAATTAGAAAATGTTTAGGTACCTAATTCAATAAACTGGGAGATTTTGGAAAATTCCCTAAATTAGGAACAAAACTATTAGCCGTTTACCTGCTGTTAAGATACAATAAATTGTAGATAGATTTGGGGATTAGATCATAAAATGCAAATGAGCGAACCCTTAGCGATTATCCAATAACTGAATGCCTCAGTGACCGAGACTTTCTAAGAATGTTGAGGGCTACTTAAATTGATCTTCTTTGAAATTGTAAATGTTTTGTACTGTAGAGATTACGTACTTAGATCATTTCTTGATTAAAATGACTACAAAAATTTTATACAAGAATTCAAATAAATTGGTATGTTTAAAAATTTTCAAATACAGTATAAAAATCTGAACTTTTATGCACTTTATGCAAACTTTTATACAAATATGCCAAAATATGAAATATTTGCATAAAATAATGCACAATATGCAAAAAATGCAATATGCATATTTGCGGAAGTCCTAATTATAACTATAGAATTTTCATTTGGTTCGCTCGGTCCAAATTTTGAATACTGCCTATGTTTTTCTCATATATTGTTATAGTGTTATTCTAATATATTTAGGCTTTTTCTGATGAGTTAATCCCACTGACACTTCACTTCAAGACAATAAATACAAAGTTCTTATATCATAAATTGTACAGTTTTGGATTCTGTAAGATCTCAATTAAAAAGAAAATAAATTTAAATGATATTGTTTAACACTTCCTGTATTTTAGGCATTATTGTTGACTCCCCAATCAGCAAGTACATATTCAGCTATAGCGTACGTTCATGTTTTAATGGAAAATTATGAGCAAGCTGTAGAATGGTTTCATAAAGCGTTAGGATTGAAACGAGATGATGCTTTTAGTACGACAATGTTAAATTATGTAATTGATCAATTGTCGGATGAAAAGCCTCCATATCCAGGTACCATTAATATATAAATAGTGTCCAAAAAGAGTAGCCAGGTTTTGTTTTTAATTTACAAAAATCAAAAAGTAGTGCCCAATTCACGGCTTCAAAGGCCACCAAGTCTTATTTTTTTTAAAATGTCATAGACATTAGTCATTCAGTAAGTTACAATCAGACAAACACACAATCCTATCCCTAATATAAAATTAACGGATAATTAATAGAAAAAAATACGATAAGGATCATACGGGGTCACTTGCTTCTCCTACCCATCAAGGCATTTTTAGTAGACAAACAATACTGGACCATGCATAAAGTGTTTTAACATTTAGTATGAACAAAGGATGCAAATCTAAATGCGAAGTCTAGTATCTGTCAAATTTATCTAGTACAGCTCCTGTATACTTATTAGTTCGGAGTCTACCTCAAACTGTAGGTCCCGTATATTCGTGTATACTTAACGATAACACCACAGATATATGCAGACGCGCTGCCTACCCTCGAAATTCGATAAGGAACTTAAAAATAAGTTTGTGTTTTTAAGGTAACGCTTTAACGGGGTTGTGCTGTATAACGACAGCGTCGCGTACTGTACGGAGAGTCAGTAGCAATTTAGTCGTAACCGGAGCATGTGGCGCTTTTTACGTGTGAACCTTGATTCCATACTTAGAGATCAGCGCGCAATACGGTTGCGTATCTTGCAATGCACTTCTTCTTCTTTTATATAGCCATCACATGTCTGTTTTTCAATGTGCCACCAGTAAGTTGTCGTTCCATCGTTTTCGTGGTCTTCCTACTGATCGTCTTTTTATTGGGAAACCATCTCTTGCCGTCTTTACTACATATATTTTTTGTCATTCGGGTTATATGATCATTCCATTCTTCTCTTCTATTTCTTACCCATTTCTTGATGTTGTCCACCTTGGCATCGTCATCGTATATCTGTACTTTAGCTCTGTCTCATAGTGTCTTACCATCAATTTTTCCAAGTGTTTTCATCTCTGCTGTTTCTAACATCCTTTTTGTGCTCTATGTGTCAGGTCTTGTTTCTGCCGCATATGTCATTATTGGCCTGATGACTGTTTTGTAAATTCCGCTTTCCGATGTTTTTATTTCTCCATATTGTTTCACTTAGACCGCCTGTGGCTCTGTTTGCTCTATTTACTTGATCTTCCACTTCAGTTTCCAGCTTTTCGTAGCTATATAATAAACTCCATTTCTTGTTCTATTATTTGACATTTCAGTTCCAATTTATATCTTAGTAAATTTGCTGTTGTAACCATGCATTTTGTCTTTTTTTGGGGAAATTGTCATGTTCAATTTTCTGGTGGTTATATTAAATTGGTGCAGCATACGTTGTAAATCATCTTTACTTTGGGAGAAATGTATTGCGTCGTCTGCATAGCAGATTATTTTAAGTTGTTGTTCTCCCATTTGATACCATTTTTTAGTTCTTACTGTTTTTAATATTTCATCCATAATCAGGTTGAACAATAGAGTACTCAGGGAATCTCCATGTCTTATGTACTTTTACTTTTATTGTGTTGTTTTGGTAGATATTTTCGATCATTTTGATTATTTCTAGAGGTATCTCTCTTGCGTACAGTAAGTGATAACGTCTTTTAATTTTACCCTGTCAAATACGTTCGTAATAGCCACGAAACATAAATATGTCGGTTTGTTGTATTCTAATGATATTTTTTGTACTTGCCTCAGTGCATGATCTTCCCGACCTAAAATCGACCAACTGACGATATCATTTGGATCTAGATGTCGTGTGGGATGTGTATGGGTTTAGGTAAACTAAAATATATTATTGTCAATTCGCAAAAGAAGTACCTGGTATTCAATTTATAAAAAATGAATTTGCTCCTTCTTATATCTAAGAAACTATATAATCCAGTTGTTTCAAGAAAAGAAGGTTGTCGATTATCGACTAATCGACCAAGATTTGCAATTTACATCCTACAAAGGTTTACTATCTCTTAAAATATTTTGGTTAGCGATCAAGCCAGCTTTTATTTAAACGTGAATATTAAAAATTCACAATTTTCGCTTTTCGGTAAGGAAAAATCCAAAACCGACAACTTTATAGCTCAAAGTTCATGTCTACAAAGGGTACAGACGTAATCAACGTGAGCTTATGATTTTCGCTTACTGAAAATTCCACGTTTATGGAGAACAATTGTCAGCCCTAATCTCAATCAGAAGGGATACGCTGATTTCTTCAGTGTAGTCCGCGTGCAGCTTAGAACATCTAACAAGCCGTTATTGCTTAATGTTTTTTGTGTGAAAGCTGCTTGTAATTTTTAAATATAATTGTGTGTATGCTAAGAGTAAAAACTACTTATAGCACGAGCAGGAAATTCCACCGACAAGCGTTTGAGATGTCGAAATACGCCTAGTTAGCAGGCTAGAGCATCGAGCAATAAGACAAAAGAGGGAATCTAATCCTTATGAAAAGGAGACCAAAAAAGTGGCCTCTGATGGCGGACATATCCGGAAATGCGAATGCGCCAAATTTAAATTTTCCGACACTTATCAACAGTAGCTATATAATATTTTTCAGAATGTGTCTTAGACGAGAAAGTTTTAATTAATTATTAATGATAAGAGTCTAAAATGCGACACAATTGTTAAACAACTTCAATACAAATAAGATTTCATGTGACATTTGGGACAAACAATAACATAACCCAACTAAATTTGATGTCAAACAAGGAGAGAGACTCTCTTTCCTTGTTTAATGTGGCCTCTAAAAGATCGCACTTCCTGTCTAACAATATGTTTGCCCCCACTACCTTTACATTCCCTTTTTTGTCTTTTTGCTCGATGGGCTAGAGTCTCGTTCGTTATCAGAGTTAACCAAACAGATCGTTCCAACAACTAAACAGTCATGCTCAATCACCCACAGAATCAAGGTCCAAGTCATTGGTCCTTTTTTCTACGAAGATTACCGCAGGTGAGCATTCATTGTGAATAGTGAAGGTTACAGCGATATGCTAAGGTGCCCTTTGGCCTACAATCTTGAAATAAAATACAATACAATACGAGAACATGATTCCAGCAAGACGGCGCCACTCGCCATACTTCTGGGATATACATCAATCTTCTGGAATAAACAATTATCACCGAACAAAAGTATGTCTTTTAAGATGTAGGGTTCACTAATGACCTCCCAGAAGTACTGTTCTCAGTCCTTTTGACTATTTTTTTTATACCTGAAAATTGTATGAAAATAAACTAAGGCAATTGGCAAATGGCGGCCATCTCCCAAGCAATCTGTCAACGAGGTTTACCACTCTTTGTTCAAGATTAAGAGGAGAGCCAGTATCGTGATGGTCGACATCTAGACATTATTTTTATTTTATTGAACTACAAAATGTCTGATATTCTTTTTGGACACTCGATGTTAAGATAATTCAATATTTTTAGTTATACTTGTTGCTGAAATATCTTTTGAGTATTTAGATGCTGTTATGTTTTTTATATCGTATTCTAATCGTGTCGTTATTTTTGTTTTGGTTTTTTAGGTTGTCCAGATGAAATTCCAGACTTCAATGTTGAACCCAAACCAGCAGAATCCTCGATTAGTGTGAATATGGCTGACAATGCAACACAAAATAGTGCTATGTCTGACATGAGTATGAGTATAGAAGTTGATATGGTTGATTCAAGTGGTATAGTTAAGGAATGATGGCGTAGTTTATTTGAGTTGTACTATATGTATTGTTAATATAAAAATAATAAAAATAAATGTTCATATATTCTCTTATACAATATGTCAAGTTATTTATTTCAAAACTCATACTGTTTTTTTTTTTATCAAGACAATCACAAAATAAACTTACATGAGCCAAATATTCAATTGTTTTTACTGAAGTTTAATTAGAGTTACCAAAGGATAACTACATTACTAAACTAAATATAAAAAAATTTGGCATATTATCAATAAGAAGCAGAAGAAAAAAATGTTGCTAAGAATATGTAGATCCCTTATTCGATCCTAGATTATGAGACTAGATTATAATTGTTTTCTATACATGACCATGTTAAAGTCTGATTTAAGGAAATCAAATCCGATACACAATGCTTTAAGGTTATGCTTGGAAGTATTCACATCCAGTCTAATATAAGAATAACTAATAACTTCCGCCAAGCTATTCACCATTCGAAAGCTGCTCTCACCTTTCTTATTAAACGTACACTTGACTCCTACATCCTCTAACACACTAAAAAATTATCATCCCTTTCATCATGGAATCCCAAAAGTGAACACCACTAGCTACCTAAAACATGGGTTCTTAATTCTGTAACACCATTTTCTTGGAAAATGCTGTTACTTTCTGTAACAAATCCTGCTTGGATCGGAAAATTATTACCAACGGTTCTAAGAACACTCATAAAGTTGTGACCTAGTCTTGGAAGATGACAAAATCAAAGGCGTGCAATCCTGCAAGTATTTGGGGGTCATTTTCAACAAGAAGGGAAATAGCGCAGATGAAATCAGGGAAATAATAAACAAGGGTAGAGCAGCGACCCGTGCCTGAAACTCTCTTCTTTGGCAAAAAACAATTCGACGAGAAACCAAAAATCACATTTACGGTAGTATAGTCCAAAGTATTACACTCTACGTTTCGGAAGTATGGGACGTCACCAAAGCTAATAAAAACAAACTTTTGACGACAGAAATGGATTATCTGACACGAAGCTGCGGTAGATCGAAACTGGAGAGAGTTAGAAACGAACAAATAAGAAACGAAATGAAAATGGAGCAAAATATCAATGATGACATAGAAAGAAAACAATATTAATCTGGTTCGGACATGTTAAAAGAATGCCAGAGTATAGATGGCCCAGAAGAGTACTGGAATGGATCCCTCCTGAAAGAAGAAAGAGAGGACGACCACGGAGAAGTTAGAAGAGGCAACTGCATATGACAGAAAAAGATGGAAATTGGGAATTGGGGGCGGAGAAGTGGCGACAGCCGTAATCAATCCGTTAATTTATATATATATATATATATATATATATATATATATATATATATATATATATATATATATATATATATATATTATATATATAATCAATCTGTAAGAATAAAAATCGCCAAGGATGTATGTTTTGAATCTGTAGTTAGAAGCTACATTTAAAGAAGTACTTCGTGTTGCCTCAGAAGAAACAATGATGAATGGAGAGATTATCAATAATATCAAGCACGAGGATTATACCATCATGAGCTAATGGATGCTCATAAGCAAAAAGCCGAACACCTATAACAGGAACTTTTTTTGAAACGTGATTATATTGACGAATTATTCGAATATCCTGGATAAATTATATTACTAATAGGGAAGCATTACCAAGAATCAGAAAATAACAAGAAATTACGATTACGGTGAATAAGAGAAAGTTATAATAGCTTGTAATTTAATGTAACATAAAAAATGTCGCCTCCAAAACTTATCCTTCGCGGAAAGGGATCTCTCATAACTCTCAAGAGACACCTGTGTACGAGAAGGCTATATCATAGAGACTTTAGCTGTAGAGTGTAGCAGAGAATCGGAAACAGCCAACCATATCTTACATAACTGAGAGGCATTAGATTGTAGACCCTCAACACTTTTTAGATACTACAAATGACTTCAAAAATATGTGGTATCCATCCATTGGACCTGTACAAGCTGGTGTAGAGTTCCATAATTCTGGAATGAGTAACATAAATTAATGAAAGATGGACAATAAGGAAATTGGCTCCAGATTAATCTGAGTCGAAAAAGAAAACAAAGTAATATAATTTTAACTTTGATGACGTTTGATAATTGATACAAAAACTGGCCAGCACAAGTCCCCGAAAAAAGCCAACCTGCCAGCAGAACTGTTTAAATAATTCAGAGAAAATTGGAAACAACATAACTTACCAGACGAGGTGAAAATTAGAATAGTTTGTCCTATTCACAAACAAGCCGATTTATCGATACATAGGCATCACCCTACTATTTGCAACTTATAAAATATTCTCAAACATCGAAAAATCCTATGAAGAAAATACATAAATTTCAAACTGGCTTCCGGGCAAAAATTCAACAATAGATGAAATATTAACACTAACAATTCTGGAAAAGACAAAATTATATAACACATACCATATTTTCTATTCTATTTACAATATATACAAATCGGTGAGAGAGACGAAACGTAACAATTCACTTTAGTATGGCAATATACTAAAGTTGTCAGTTAGTTAGTCAGTTATACAACTATTTTATAAGTGTAGTATATTATAATTTTAAAGATTGGTTTCTAAAAATTTGAAATTTCATTATGACCGGTCAACTAAAGGTCAAATTTCATTGATAGATGGCAAAAATCGCCTAACGTTTTTTTATTGAACAGATTTATAAAAACACTTCATTCGCTGCAAAATACAAAAATTGCATAAGAAAGCTGCGCTTTTCACCTTTAAAACGCATTTTAATTTTTGTCGAAAGCACACTCTGATCAAAAGATATAAAATTTTTACCGTCGACTTGATACTCATTTTAACATTAATTTTGCGTGCGCAACTGACATTCAAAATCGTCGGTCGCTTCAAGCGTTGTTTCTGAGAGAACGGTTTATTCTGCAGAAAAAGTGCTAATTAACATTTTTGTACAAAATTATCTCAGCTACATTGCAGCTGTTTATTTGAAATATTTTTTCTACTGCGTACAGGTTCTTAATAAATCGATTTTTTGTGGTTTTACCCTTCTACGAGGGGTTTTAGGGGGAAGCCCGGGGGTAAAATGATTTTCAGGGGTCAAATCTCTGACGACTGTACAATTATAAAAGGCACATTTACTCTAAAATTGCCCTTTCGGGTTACAGCACAGAACCTCCAACTACAGGAATTTCAATTTCTTTGTGGATTTTAATACAATAAATATCTTATCTTTAACATTAAACCATAATCTCCTCCAAAATTATTAACTTTAGGTATAGCGAACTGTAATACTACTTGAAAGCAGTGCCGGATTTAGTTCATGGACCGCCGAAGGCTAAGTAATACTATACCACCACTCTCCAGTAGGTATAGATGCGTCTTAGGGTAACAATTCATTAAAATGAAAAAGACAGCAACGATTTGATTTCTCGTACAAAGCGTCTATGTATCTGTTGATACCATGGTTGATACGTATTTCGACCTAATAGGCAAAACAGTTATTTATAGGCGTTTTTAACGTGAAAAATAAATATTTTCTGTCTTCTAAGAAGCAACACTAAAATGGCTTCGATATGGACGCAATAGCGACATCTGATAATAAATCCGTAAAATAGTTTCGAAACCCAATTCAGATTTGTGCTTTAATCTGAACCTTCTAAAAATTTGCAAGGTATAACAGACGTTGATAAAGATGTTAAAAGAGACATGAGGAATCTAAAATTTGCATCATAGTCTAATTATCAACAAATAAATAGACGCTTGTACGTGAAATCAAATCTTTGCTGTCTTTTTCATTTTATTCGGATCTACTCTTATGAGTACAAGAAACCAATTCGCTAAGGATTTCTGCTTAGTTGAGGAGACATGTCGTGGAATGCAAATTTTAGATTCCCCATGTCTCTTTTAACATCTTTATCAACGTCTGTTATACCTTGCAAATTTTTAGAAGGTTCAGATTAAAGCAGAAATCTGAATTGTGTTTCGAAACTATTTTACGGATTAATTCATTAAAACTATTTTAGTATTATTAGGTAATTTATTAAAAATATACAAAAAAGCCACAAAGACACAAACTCACAACTTATAAAGTAAATTGACATAATTATTTACAAACAAATTTTCCTGGACTTCCTACTTAATATTATTACTTCCTTATTATTACTTATTACTTCCTAATTAATATTTAAAACAGCGAACGAATTTAATGTTTCTTCCGTCATCGTATTTCTCAAATAATTTTTGACCCGTTTTAAAGTGGAAGATGATCTTTCGCCAGTTGCGTTAGTAACCATCAACGATAATAAGATTCTTAATGCTATTTCTACATTTGGGAAGGTTGCAATAATATTATTGGTATGCAAAAACTCCATCACAAAAGTAGCACTGTGAGTTGTTGGATTCTTATCATGGACGATTTATACGTCCATGATTCTTATACTCAACTTGACCTAGTAGTTACAATATAAAATGTTTTAATTGAATACACTCACTTGCTAGAGATGTATCCAAGTCATTCGAACAAATATTCACTAATACTGACGCTTTGTCTGAAATCACATTATCCTCTAAAATGGGTAGAGAAAATAAAAATGAGAAAGTGTCAAATAATCAATTGTTTTATACAGCACTTGGGTTGTAATCTTATTTTGCGGTGTAAGGTTCTCTTCTGTATCTGCTTCGTCAAACTGTAATTTTCTGTTGCGACTTTCAGCAACTAAAAAAGGAAGTACTTTTCATAGTGCATTCTGTTGCATGTTGCACATTCAAGTTTAGGGAATAGGCTGCACATGGTTCGTATTTTGCCAAACTATTCCTAGATTTTATTCGGGCTTGGAGAACGCTATATCTGTCACGAAAACACTTCACTAATAAATAACTAAAATTTGAGACTAGTCTCTAAAACTGCGCTAACGCGACTGACAACTGACGACATGGCGTGTTGGCCAGGCGCAGTGGCGCTGAGAAACATGAAATGCTACCTCAAGGCACGGATCTTATGGATGGGTGACAAGGCGAAGTTTTATTGCCATGATATTTCAGAAAATCAACCCCATAAATTTGAAATATCCACATATAGAATTAAAACGTGATGGGAGAGACGTAGCGCTTCTCAAAATTTACCGCCGGTGGCTAATAGTCTCATAGCCCCTCCCTTAACCCGGCACTGGTCTCGAACGACAAGTGATTTGTTTTTTATTAAAATTATAAAATATAGGGCGTTTCATTTAAAATTATTGACTTACTATGGTTTGAAGTTTAAAGAAATGGCTTATCATTTGTGAACGCCCTGTATTTAGAAATTCAAATTCAATATAAATTCCTGAAAGAACGTTACTATTTTTCTTCTTCTAAAAAGATGAATAACTCAAAAAATACGAAGTTATGACCTATGGTACTTTTTACAAAATATTGTCTATAAATTTTTGAAGAATCTAAAAATACAATGATATATAGGGTGTTATATTTAAAATAACAAAGTTACTGTTAACTTCCGGTATAACCGGAAATGGCATGTCTGTCATTTTCCTTAAGTTCGTTATATCTTCTAATCCCCATAAACCAATTTTCACAAATATCGTGTTACGTAGTTTCCGATAGATAAATAGATGGTGTAAGCTCGTCGTGACACACCCTGTATGAGAGTGTATTTAAGTTAAATATTATTCATTTTCTTTGTTCTGTTTATCATTTCAATATCAGTTTTTCCATCCTCTTATATTATTATCCATATAAGATTAATCTTCCTTTGTATTGTTATCGTAATATTTATTATCTTGAAATTTACTTCGATTTTCTATTTATTTCATCCTTTCTCTTATTCTGCAAAATATTTAGATAAAATCACAGACGTTAACTCTAGCAATTTTATTTACGGTTCTGCAAAATATGTAATAAATATGTAAGGAGATAAGATTGAGAAGGTATGAGTATGAGTCAGCAGACGGATTTTTTAATTTATAGAGACTTGTCATATCGGCAAATTGCAAAATAGCTTCGTTACTCTATAATCTTAATATGTACGTACGTAATGTATACACTTCTTCCCGATATTCATCTTTTGCTATAATTCGGCATTCTACAGTGTTGAAACCACTTATGGAATAAAACTGTTTGTGTCCTTACTTTAGAACATATTAAAAAACGTTGAGATACCTTCACTTTTAAATTTAAATGTGAGCTTTTTAAATATAAATTTGAATGTACAGAATGATTCACGCAAGTCTGGCATAGTCCATAATCTGTATTTTAAATGAAACACCCTGTATATTTTTATGTTTTTAAAAGCTCCTTAATAACCTGATCTCAACGAACTATATCATGTAGGGTCTATTATTTTTATTTAATAATACTTTATTAATAATTACGAAATTATGAAATTTTGAAATTAAGTAAAATTTTCTTCAAGACAATTAATTCATAGAATACCCGAGGTAATTGATTGGATTAAATTAAAATAAATGCTCAAAATGTTCTTCAGCTTGTTGTTGGCAATAAGACAGTCTCCTATAAAACTCGTCCCGAATTTTGTTAAAAGTTTGAGGTGAAATATTCCGTATTTTTGTAGTTATCTTTTGTTTGAGGTATTTAATGCTAGTTGGTTTTGTTGCATATACGTTGTTCTTGAGATAACCACACAGAAAAAATCCAAAGGCGTAAGATCTGGCAATCTAGCTAGCCAATCAATAGTACTCCTTCGTCCAATCCATTTATTGAAGAAGATTTCATTCAAGTAATTTCTCAGCAATAAAGCATAATGGAGTATTACACCGTCCTGCTTATGGAAAAACCTGGAACCAAACAGTTTCATGCGGTAGGGTCGGATCTATTGGATTGGGATATAAATTAGCCAACTGAGGAAGAACATCGTCACTTAGCATGCTTAAATATTTTTCCGGTGTCAAATTACTATTTACAAATATAAGACCAATAATATGCTCTCCTATAATACCTGCTCAAACATTCAACTTTTGAGGATACTCAGTGTGTGTCTCACGCATCCAATGAGGATCCTCCGCTGACCAATATCTACAGTTTTGTCGGTTTGCCTCCCCGTTGAATGTAAATGTTGATTCATCAGAAAAAAGAATTGTGCCCAGAGCTATTTCATTTGTGTTAATTTTATGCATTATTCTTTAGCAGAAATCCATTCTACGATCTGGATCGTCTTCTGTCAGCTTCTGTACAAATGTCAATTTATATGGATGATGTTTTTCTTCATTCTTCATTTACTTGATGACGACACTTAACAAAATATCCACTTTCAGCTCATTTTTAATGAAGTTCTTTTCTTTTTAATGGTTTGACATGTCCAAGTTCTCTGAATTGTACATACATTTTAGACACAGTACCTTGTGAAATATTATGAGGATACCTCTGATTAAATAAGTTTGCTACTTCATCTTGACTTCTAAAATTCTCTCCGTAACCAATCATCATTAAAATCTCAATTCAAAAATAAGGATTATGGACTATGCCAGACTTGCGTGGATCACCCTGTACATTTAAATTTATGTTTAAAAAGCACAGATTTAAATTTAAAAGTTAACGTGTCCCAAAGTTTCTTATTATTTTCTATAATAAGGACATAAACAATTTTATTCCATAAGTGGTTTCCACACTGTATATGTATATGTACAGAAGGTGCCGGAGTGACAAAAAGGTATACTAATAATTATTAGTTTCAACCGTATATTTGCCAAATAAATGACACCAAAATACTGTCGTTAAAAATCATAGTAGTGTTTAAATAATTTTTAAAAAGCCTTTCCAAAATGACACAACTACAACTAATCCATATATTTTATTGAATACCTATATGTATTTAAATCATTGTAATAAATATATCGAAAAATAATGTATATTATATAAAATTTAAAACTGTCCATAACATTAAAATTAAACATATTAATAGAACACAAGCGATAAGAGCTTAGTTTTTGTGCATTTTTTGTACGCATTGTTGGGCACGCTTCATTTACAAAAGAAGTCCACGTGCAATTCCCCTTCCGAATCAAAACAGCCAATAAAGTGAATCCACTCCCCTCTTAATCGAGAAATCTTAAAACTTCTTTAGCCGTTTCCTTATTTTGTGTAGAATTCCGTGCTAAATTGTAATGTGATTGTGTTGTGCAGATTTTTATTTAAACTGAATCATTCTTTTATATATGGACTTTATTAATCTGTTTCTAGTTTTAAGTTATCGCCATGCCTGCATTACAAAAGGTAAGAACTTGTTATTAAAAGAATAGCTATGCAAATTCAAAATAAAAAATAATCTTGCCATTAAAAGGGTAGTGTTATTTATTATTTTTGTCAATATAGTTGATAAGTACCTGCAATTTTGCAAACGTCTCCAAAACTTTGAATAGAGACGGCTAGAAAAAACTGGTTTTATACGTTAATTTTATAATTTTAGAATTTAAAAGGCATAAAAATTTATTTTTGATAAGTTAAATATTATTTTTGATAATTTACATATAAAAAGTAGGTAACCTTTAACATGTGTGTATTGCCTCAATTATGGGCAACATTAAAAACTTTGTGAACCAACATGTAATATTATACATCGTGGCTGAATGGATCAAGTTATCCAAAGCCATTAATTAAATAAAAAACCATGTAATATGCATTTTTGGAAGTTAAGAATTGACTTTGTATTGATTTTTTATTAAAGATAATCTAAAGTTTGCAAATAAGTTATATTTTAGTATCATTCTTGATATTTCTAATACTAAATCAGTTTCCCTCAGTGTTACCTACCTGTAAAAACTCAATATAAATTGTTGCAATATCGCAATACATTATCTTTTTTTATGACTTTTTTATTTAGAAGAGACAATGTCATTGTTTTGTCTATTATAGTGTTCGTTTTACATAATATCGTATATTAGACGTTTCCCTATTTTATTTTCTATATCTTTTTGGACTTTTAAGACCATTTCTTTTCACAAAATTATTTATTTAAATTTTTATGTTTTTAATATTGCTTATTTTACTCATTGATCCATTCTGGATTGAGTTTTTCCTCCTTTTACACTTTCTTTTTGTTAGTCGTTCTTCTTCTTATTATTCTTTCTTTTCATAAGCAAGTCATTCGATTTTTTGCGCAGTTGGTCGCTACTTCTACCACCTTCTACCGTGTGGCAATTTTTATCTGCTGTCTTGATTTTCTTCTTTAAGTGCCGTCTTGCAATCGGAGGTTGGATGTCACCATCACTACCTTTAGTCTATTTAACGCTGCTTTGAAGAGTTCCTCCTTGTATCTTTCCCTGTAGTATCAATCTTAGCATTTCATATCACTGTCCCCTCAGTACGTGTCTCAGATATTGTAACTTTCCCTTTTTTATTGTATTTATTATTTCGTATTCTATGCCCATTTCTCGCAATACTTATGTGTTCTTTTTCTTCTATATTCATGCTATTACAGCCTGTGTTCTTTTTCTTCTATATCCATGCTATTACAGGCATCCTTCTGTAACACCGCATTTTAAATGTCTGTAGCTTATTTCGTCGGTTTACTGCCAAAACCAGATAAGTTACATTTTGTTAGTTTTGTGAAAATCAAGGTTCAAAGTTTAAGCCTACAGTGAAACAACTACATGAAAGGAAACATTTATTAACCGATAAAATAACATAGATTGTAGTACTGTGAAGAAAATTAACTCAAAAAATCAATAAAAAAAAATTGGAAATGTTAAAAATTAAAAAAAATGCAAAAAAACTGTACTTAACCTATTTTGCCTGAACTGATTGGCGTAATTTGAAACTTGTCTTAAAGTATATTTAACTTAAGTGTTGGTTCAGGAATATTGTTTTGAACAACGTCGGAGGATGGTAAATTATACCATTGTACCAGTTGTATACCCGATTTGTACAACTTCAATAAATCTTGTTCTTTTTTTGGAACTTGTAGGTGGCATCTTTGTATACGCGTCCTTTAGCGTTATTTATTTCAAATTAGGTATTTTTCGACTTCTCCCAAAAACGTTATATCTCTTTGTATTCTGAGGTATGATCATACCTATATTCAAAGATTCCTGGTTTAACCTTTTGGTATCGAAAACACTTAACTTTTAACCAGTTTACTTTTTCGTTTTTCATGTCTCTTGTTATATTTTTAATCAGCTCAGAAAGGCCTTCTAAGTTAAGAAAATGGAGAAAATGGGATTTATATGGGGATAAGGTTGGGTTTTTTTTAACCAAAAAGAGTAACAAAGGGCTAACATTTTGGTTCCTGTTTTGTCCACTGCAAGTGTCGGAAAACACTGATAATATATTTACACTAGTGGGAAGCTGATTAATATAAGTAAAGAGGCAGGTGCCAATTTCTAAGCTACCCTTTTTTCCATGAAGCTCTGTCCAGCTATAGCAAAACGCATTATTTGGCGGTGCTAGCTCATACACTGTCAAATTATAAGTGCAAATTTTTCGACTGTAGTACATTGGATGCACGTCGCTACTCAGCGGATCAACTCAAACTCAAACCAGTTGCGTTGCGCCCTAGCTGTCTTTTATTTTATCTTTGATATCTCGCGTTTTTAACAGCTGAAAACACTAATTTTTCACCCTTTTTTGCCAGGAAAACTTATATTATCATTATAAAAAAATTAGCGTTAATGTGATATAAAAATGTGCATGTACGTCATTAGCAACGTCATAAATGAAATAAAATTTTTGCCAAAAATTAATTACTATTAATTGAATTAAAAATATCTGCGTCCACTTTTTGACTGGCAACCTATTATTAATGTATTTTCCTAATTTTAAATATATGTACAAATGTACGTCTAATGAACTACGTTAATAATGTAGTGATCCTGCAGTGGGATCTCAGGCTATAAGAATTAGCCAAATTATCTATTTCCGTACTAGTCCAGTCGTCAAGAGAGTTGACCCCTAAAAATCATACGAACAAATAGAATTTTGCAGAGAATATTAATTTTGGGACTCCAAAAAAGATCCACAAAAGTTTACCACTTTTACCCCCGGTTTTTCCCCTAAAACTTACCCTCGTAGGGGGTAAAACACAAAAAAATCGATTTACAAAGAATATGTACACCGTAGAAAAAATATTTTAAATACAAATTGTAGCTAAGACAATTTTAAACAAAAATTTTTATAAGCATTTTTTGTGTAGAATAAACTGTTCTCTTAGAAACAACGCTTGAAGCGACCGTCGATTTTGCATTTGTATTATTTCAAAGGTGCAGAGACTTCAACTGCGATATTTATGTATGCTTTATCGACTACCAGAAAGCTTTCGACAGAATCAAGCACGATAAGCTCATGGATATACTAAAGGCAACTGATTTGGATAACAAAGACATTCGAATAATCAAGAACATATACTACAACCAATCAGCAACCATTCGGGTGAAAGACCAACTAACAAAGGAAGTTGCAATAAAGAGAGGAGTACGATAGGACTGCGTACTCTCTCCCCTATTATTTACCGTCTATTCGGAACACGTCATGAGCCAGACCTTAGAGCATATCGAAGAGGGTATTCTCATAAATGGTGAACGCCTGAATAACATCAGATATGCATGCGACACCATCCTCTTTGCAGACAGTCTAGAAGGTTTACAGACACTAATAACGCAGTTGTGGAGAATCAGGAGTACGGGCTTGATTTTAATATCAAGAAAACAAAGTACATGGTCATCAGTAAGAAGCATATTCCACCCAGTCAATTACTGGTAGATCAGCAACAAATACTCCAAGTACTACTATTTAGGAACCACCATAAACGACCAATGGGACCACTCAGTTGAGATAAAACAGAGAATTGAAAAAGCCAGGTCAGCGTTTCTCAGAATGAGCAAGATATTTAAGAGCCACGACCTACCCTAAAAAACAAAAATCCGTTTATTGAGATGCTACGTGTTTACAGTGCTACTCTATGGGGTTGAATCATGGACACTAACCGAGGTATCCATGGGAAAACTCAAGGCGTTTGAGATGTGGTGTTATAGACGGATACTGAGGATCTCCTGGGTGGACCGAGTAACAAACATTGAGGTTCTACGTCGGATGGATACGACATGTGAAATCATATCCACAGTAAAACAGCGCAAGCTAGAATATCTTGGACATATAATGCTAAACGACCATAGATATAACCTGCTGCAACTTATATTACAGGGAAAGGTCTACGGAAAGAGGGGACCAGGAAGAACAAGAATATCATGGCTCGCGAATTTACGAAAATGATTTTCTTTGACCACTTCAGGACTATTTCGATCTGCGGTCAATAAAGTTAGAATAGCCAAGCTAGTTGCCGACATCCGTAACGGATAGGCACCACAAGAAGAAGAATCATTATTTCCGTATATATCATCTTATATACTAAAACGCTAAGCCCTTTTCTTGTCCACCACTTTACTCAAAAACCATATTAGATAATTAAAATATTTTTTCGGAATACTATTAGTACTACGTATGAGATTGTCAAGATATACTTTTTGCACAAAAATTCACTTCCGGTTTTGAGATGACCGGAAGTTAAAATTTACTTTGTTTTAGACTCCACAATGTATAAATGGATCGGAAGGTCTCGTCGAGACGAATCTAAATATGTACTTCCGGTTGCGATTTGACACCGGAAGTGACCCGAAACGCGCATAAAACGTCAAGATAGAGCAAATCTGACACCGGAGTCGTGATCAGCATGCAAAATTAACTGCTAAATGATATCCACGTCGACATTTGATGAACTAAAAATTGCATTCCGGTTTTGAGGTCGACTTCCGGTTTCGTCTTTTTTTAAAAGTACAAAGTAAAAGTTTACATAACTCCTGGTGCCAAGCAAAAGTTTTCAGAAAATGGAGACATTCTAACAATAAACATTGTCTTCGACGAAATATTTCGTGATATTTAATACACTTTTTACTTGCATTATTATTGATGAATGTTATGTATATTCTTGCTTATATTGTTTGTATTGATCTTTTAATTTTTCTCGCAAAATAAAAATTTCATTTAAAAAACTCGATGTCGAGTTGGTCCGCTAGTGTTTTATATATTGTATAATTTTAATCATTTATGCATTTTAAGCATTCTACTGGGATTTGGTCTGGACATACTGCTTTTGCCATTTTTGCTGTCTTTAATATCATTTTAATTTTTTCTTTGAATATCTTTAAAACCACACCATCTTCTACTTCTACTTCCATCTGTTTTGTTATATTATCTTTGAACAACTCATTGATCTATCATTCTGTCCATCTCTTTAATTTTTCATTCATTTTTAACACTGGTTTCCCCTGTCTATCTTTCAGTATTCCCGGTTTTCTTTTTATATTGTTGTGAGCTAATTGTCTATTTTTTGTGTGTGTGTTAAAATTATCATGTCTTTTTCAATATTCTTTTATTTTTGCACATTGGTCTTTTAACCATTCTTCTTTTTCTTGCTCAATTTTGTATTTTATTTGCTTGTCCACTTTTTTTTACTTTGCTTACTATCTTGATCAGTCTGAGGTCTTTCATTCTACTTCTGTGATTATTTCTTTCAGTGTTCGCTCGTTTGGTAGATGTACATTACTTTTTCTTTTGATATATTTACTTCTTACTCATCGTATTTTCTGTCATGTTTTTTGATTCCATTTCAGTTTAATTTATTAGCTTCTCCATACGGTGCTAGTAAGGCATTCTTACAACCTACTGGTCTTTTGTATTCTATTTTTCCTTGTTCTCTTCACGTCTATATATGTAGGCTGAAATCTTTGTTGTCATTATTTGCTATAGGCAGGTTGACACAATCCAAGAATGATTGAATTTTAACTTAGACCAAGCGGACATATACAAGTGTACTTGTACCAAGTTGGTTTCTACGGTTAAATGACTTTAATGTCAAATAACCATTGTAAACATAGCGGAAGTGTTTGTGGAAGGTCTTCTAGTGGTTGCCAATATGTTGATATATGAGCTGGAAATTCAGAAAAAAGAAATAAAAAAGAAAAAATGCCGCACTTCTAGCATCCTTATTTTTATATTCCTTTATCCGTATATTCCATAATGCTTCCTTAGCTTTGCATAACTCCATGAATCTAACACTCTCCCTTTCAGACCATTTTTTTTTCTGTACTGCTCGTTTTCGATTTTTCGACACCGACGCCATTTTAATTTTACAATACCACACTACTTAGATCCAAGGAAGTTGGCCAATATCCTACTTAACTTGGATAGAACCTGTTGATTTGATGCAAGTGTACTGGAATGAACAGGTGACACGATCAAAGTAGCTTCCAAGTGTTGCGCGCGCAACGTCCAAGCAGACTTTAATCAAGTACACTTGGATCGTGTCAATCCGCCTTAAATGTTGTCGGTGTCAATTTCTAATTTTTTACTAATTACAATTATTTGGTTTTTTGGTTGAAATCGTCATATTAAATTCCTTAAGATATTGCATCAATCAATATTGCTTCGACTGGTTAAGAAAATATTTTATGATCTGTGTTCTCCACTCGTTACGATCTTTTTTGTTTACTTTTGATGATTTCGTCTCCGATTTAATTAAATAGCATAGGGTTCAATAAGTCGCTTGTCGTATTTCTGTTACCTATGGTTATAGTTTGCGTAACCTGTCCATCTATTCTGAGTTCTATGTGTGTGTCTAATAGATAGTCAATTGTTTTTAGGGTGTCCTGGAGAATTTTTCTATTTTAAAAAATATTAGGTATATCATGTGGAACGCTTTCTTCAAGTCGATCATAGAAATGTTTGTCTAGTATGCAAAATTCATGCAGAATTTTAATTTAAAGTAGCAGACTGATATGATCCTATTGATATGATATATAGACTATTGATATATGATCTCTATTTTTCTGATTATTTTTTGTATCCTTTTTGAAGACTAGATTGTTACTCTTCTATCTACGTTTTCAATTCTTGCCGAATTTAATAGTGTATTTTAATTTTATTAATCAGTTTTGTTAGTTATTCCATCATTAATTCAGATACAGCTTCTTTCGGTTGTTAGTAAAAAAGAGTATAGTACTATTGACGCAGTTTCTTATTTAACACCAAACATTCAGTTATGTTTTTCAAATAACTATTACTTAGGTGCTGCAACTATTATTTATTAAAGTGTGTAACTTAAAATGTCAGACAGCTAATCTAAAAAACTCGTGAATTCAATACTCCTATGATTATGTGCTTTGTGGATTACACAAAGGCCTTCGATAAAGTCAAATGGCAGCAGCTATGGTCCATACTAGCGGAAATGGGAACACCCCACTACTTAATTCAACTAATTAGAAGTCTATATGAAAATGATAAGTGCACAGTAATAATAAACAACACCCATTCCGATCATTTCAGAACAGAGGCAGGTGTCAGGCAAGGATGCATCATCTCGCCAACTCTGTTTAATATCTACAGCGAACTCATTATGTGAAAGGTACTAGACAGATGAAAGGGCGGAGGTAGGAGGTCAAAACATCAATAACTTGAGATATGCTGATGACACTTTAATAGTCGCGGCAAATCAGGAAGAAATGGAGAATTAAAGAAATTTGGGGCTTTGAAGTAATAAATACTGTCATATACCTGAAGTCCCTAATAACAAATGATGAAGGGTGTGACAGAGAAATACGTAGAAGGTTGACTATTGCTAGAACAGCCATGATGAAACTGATAGCAATTTGGAAAAACTCTAGCATAACAATACACACAAAACTAAGGCTGGTAAGGGCGCTCATTTTTCCCATAGCCACATATGCATCCGAAACTTGGACCTTAAAGAAAGCGGATAAAAATAAACTGGACGATTTTGAAATGTGGGTATACCGCCGCATGTTGAGAAACAAATATAACAGAGATATTTGCAGTATTTGGGAGACATTGCTAGAAGAACAGGTACGATGGAAAAACTGATAGTCAAGGGTAGAGTTGAAGGAAAAAGACCTAGGGGAAGATCTCCAAGCCGTTGGGTAGATCAAACAAAAATATTGATTAACCAAGGGTTACATGAAGCCGAACAACTAGCCCGGGACAGAGAAGGATAGAGGTAAATCGTAAAAAAAACTGTAAAGGCCTGATGGTGTCACCACATCCCAAAAGGGATTAGAACTGAGGAAGAGGAGGTAACTTAAAACTTTAGTGTAGGAGTTAGCTCGTTACCTCCTATTTTTCAGTATCATTTTTACCTATATTTTCCGTGGTCTACCCTTTTTGACCAAGAGTCACCTTGAATGAGCCCTATCCTAGTTCCCCTTTCATCGTAGTTCTTCTTTTAATTTCCAGAATAGCAGTGTAGTTAGTTTAGTTAAATAGGTTAAGTTAAGTGGACGTTATTCCACATTTGCTGCTGGCTCGATTACAAGATAATTTGAGTAAGTCACGTAAAATTAAATTTATTAGGTCGCACTATGGGTTTGTTCTTGTGGCCCCATTCTTCTTCTTCCTTCTAGTCGATAGCTTGTTTTCAAGCATCGTGAAATCTGCCGTACTATCTGTTCTCGATATTTGTTGTCGATATGTTTTGTCTCGATATTCCGCTATTTCTATTAATTGTGGTAGACTCTTACCTGTGAGATTCGTAATAATATTTATATATCTAGTTAGCGATCTTCTTTGACTTTATTTTCATTTAAATCAGTTAGAGCAAATGGTACTGACTCTAGTCACAAAGCATTGTATGTGTAGTACCACAAAGTTTAGTATTAGCTCCTCTGCTCTTCCTTATCTTTATAAATGAACAAATGGCATCACTAACTTAAAAATCGATGGAAAAGTTTTTCTTTTTGCTGATGATAACAGTAGCACCTGGAGGAACTCCATGGGATTTATTGCAACTCTTTAGGCTACTACAACTTCTGATCTACTGAAAATAAAAACCTAGTCCGACTCTAATTTACTCTCTTGTAACAAGGTTAAAACAGTAGCATTATCCTATACAGGAGCTCTTCAATCATTGCTTCTTAATAACAGCAAGATCAGTATCGTTGATTCTGTAAAATTTCTGGGCATTATTATAGACAACAATCTTAAATGGTCCCTTGATATCGATCTGTTAAGTAAGACATAGCCTCAGCCTGCTATGCAATAAGATCTGTTTCGAAGGAAATCAATTTAGCATCTTCCAAAATAACATATTTTTTTTTCGAGTCTCATCTTCGATATAGTCTTACTTTTTGATGTTCCAGTACAGCTGCCCAATTTGATGTTATTTTTAAATTACAAAAAAGAGCAATATGGTATCTTTTTGGTCTCAGTAAAATAACTCATTGCATAAACTACTTCAAAAATCACGGGATTTTAAGTCTTCCCTCTTTGTATATTTTAGAAACTGTTTGCTTAATTAGTAAACACCTACATGATTTTCTAGCAAGACCTAATCATGACTACTTCACTAGAAATTCAACCTTTGATGTGTATTTACCGATCCCGTCCCGTCCGAGTTAGTAAAAAATCTATATTATATTCGGAAAAACAATTATACAAAGATCTCCCTTTTGCAACTTAAATCTGCAAAATTTTTTCGGAAGTTCCATAAAATGACAAAAGCCTATCTATCTGAAAGACCGTATTATTCATTGAAAGAGTTTTTTAACGAATAACTGAGAAATTACAGTACGTTTATGTATAAGTAACTAAAGTATTTTATATACATTTTGATACAATATATTATACAACTCGTATATATTGTATGAATTCTTCTAGTTTTTTTTTTGGATGCAACGATGAGAATGGTATCATGAGCGTATCAAATGTTCTAATTTTAGTGCCATTGATAATGATTCCTTCTTCACAGTTCTTTAAAGCATGTCTCATAATCCACTTGCTGGATACGTACCTATACCTGTCGCACACCCTTTTTAACAGAAAAACACTATCGAAGAATAACTTACCAAACAAGGAAACCTTAAGAAAGATAAAAATAGAAAAAGAAATACTAAAAACTATTTAGAGAAGAAAAATAAGCAACTTTGGTCACATATTAAGAAATAAAAGTTGATGAGTTGATGCGATTGGTTATACCAGGTAAAATGGAAGAAAAATGAGGACCGAAGAGAAGACGCACATCCTGGTTGAAAAATTTAACGCAGTAAAATAAAAAAAACAACAATAGAACTTTTCAGATCTGCTACAGACAGAGTAAAATGAGCCGTGATGATCCTTAAATGATGAGGCACACTAGGAAGAAGACGAAGATTCACAGAATTAAATTAGTAAAGATACTTTTCTTATTTCTTTGTTTTTTCTTAATTTTTTTTTTTTATT
The DNA here is from genome assembly GCA_918026665.1 of Diabrotica balteata. NCBI lineage: Eukaryota > Metazoa > Arthropoda > Insecta > Coleoptera > Chrysomelidae > Diabrotica > Diabrotica balteata. The sequence continues at coordinate 159,855,334 of OU898277.1, forward strand.
GAAATTAACGTGTCTCGACATCTATGGCCATTGACACGGGTACAAAAACATCTGGAATATTACATTATACATATAAGATGATTACATTACATATGATAAATACAGTATTTTTTTAAACAATATAAATACAGTAATTTTTTTTTTGTTTTTGAACGAACAATGTTACAATATTGTTATATACGATAATATAATCTACAATCTTTTAAAAAGTCAATTAGAGCACTGTACATATTTGGCGAACTAAGTATCTTTTTCAGGTTACCGTTTATATTATGAGCTAATCTATATAGTCTATAATAACTGCACTCGACGAGTAAGTGTTTTACTGTAAGGCACTGATAATCACAATTTTCACAAGCAGGTGGGTTTTCGGAAGTCATCAGGTATCCGTGAGTGATGCGTGTGTGTCCTATTCGAAGTCTTCGAATTATAAGTTTGTCCCTCCTAGTCATTGTAGGCATCTTAAATGAGTAAACAGTAGGATTGATTAAAAGAAGTTTTGAGTTTTGTCCATTCCAATTATTTTGCCATGTTTTGCAAGTGTTTTGTTTTATGGTTGCTGCTACATCTTGATGAAGTTGAATTTTTTCTAGGCTTAGGTCAGAGCAACTTGCTTTTCTTGCTGCGATGTCTGCAGACTCATTTCCACGTATGCCCACATGAGACGGGCTCCAAAGAATGGTTATTGATGTTCCCCTGCTGTGGTTTTGATGACAGATATGTTGAATTTTTTGGACTATCGGATTTAACGAGTATATGTTGGCAATGGACTGAATTGAAGAAAGAGAATCAGTGCAGATAGCTAGAGATTTTGTATTAGGAGAAGTCATTTCAAGAGCTTTAAGGATACCATATAATTCTGCAGTGTGAATACTACAAGTGGTTGGTAGTCGATGTAGAGCTAAGGTTATGTTTTCAGTACAGACCGCACAGCCAGTATTGTTTTCATCTTTAGATGCGTCGGTATAGAGAACTTGATTGTACTGTTTTGCATTTATTGCTTCTTGAAACAATTGTCTAAGGAGGTGGTTAGGAGTGTCTTCTTTTTTATGTCGAGTTAGACTAGTATTGAAAGCAGGTAGCTTATTGGTCCATGGAGGATTATTGGAAGTACTGATGGGGGTAGTTATATTCAGGTCTATAGCTGCTAGCAAAGGATTTACTAATTGTGGTAGGGGGTAAATACATATGTCTCTATTTTCAGGTGCGTGGTGGGTGTTAACGAGCTTAAATACTGGGTTTTTTGGGTTAGCTGAAACTCTAGTGAAATAGGAAGAGAATAAAAGCTGACGTCGTATGAAAAGATTTTTATTTTTTTCTTAATTAAAATATAATAAATGATCGATTATAAATAGTCTATTTATATTTAATTTCCTGAACTCGAATAAAATATTTACAAGTTTATCCTCAAAGATATTTCGGAAGTTATATATTCTAACTAATAATAAAATGTTAATATTGCAACAGTAAATATTGTTCTAGGTAATAAAAATTTTGTTACGTCTTTCTTTACACGAAAATAAACAGTTCACGAACTATTTAGGGTAGTCATTTATCACGGAAAGGCGATGCTATAAGCATACATAAAGAAAGGAAAAGATTTCGAAGTTACAGTCAACAACCGTAATAATTAAATGAAAAATTAATTAGTTCTTCAAACGAACGAGTAAGCCTCGATGTAAATACGGACAGAAGATATTGTTCTACTCAGTAGATCGGCTAACACAAATCATTCTATCATAGCGGTTTATTTAACAATATCACGGTCCAGATAGCCCTGTTAAAGATATACTAGCACTTTAACGTCTCACTTAAACTATATGGGATTTTCTGCACCGGACATATTACTACAAAGAGCGGAAAGGACATAAGTATAGGGTATATTTATTAAAACGGCAGTTTATATAAATTTTTTAATTGAATTTACTAATATTTATCGAGCAATCTGTTAAAATTTATAAATAATATTAAATGATGGAAATTTGGAGAGGAAGTAATTGTTCTCTCATAAATGTGATGATATGAATAGCCTTCTAAAGGCTCGAGTACCTACACGCGGTGAGTTTATATACTAACAAAGCCGGCTTGTTAAAAACCGGTGAGTCGGCGAGTACACATAAAATTTTAAATGCTCAACAGCCAACTGGAGTGTGGAAAACACGTGTTTTTCTCTGCTGTTAGATTATGTTTATCTGAATTCTAAACTATGGTGTTTGAAATTCGAAACAGGTACTCCAGAGACTTAAATGCATCACCGCTCGCTAAATAGCGTTAGCGTTAAATGTTATTTTTGATTTTGTGGTTACTGGTATTGCCATCCACATTACGAGAACTCCAGGCGGGATCTGTCGAAAAGTAGACCATAAACCCGGGTACACACATGCCAATAAATTGGAAAAGTAGCTAGCATGCCAGTTGCTACAACTGGCATGATAGCCACATAGATAAACACAAAACACATTTGCTAGTAATTGGCATGCCAGTAGCTCGCTTGATTATACTGGCAAGGCGAAAAAGCAGGGTAGATTTTTACACATGCCAGTGCTAGTAAACAATCGAGTGGTTTTCATCTGAAACTAAAGTAGAGATAGTGCAAGCACTCTTGACCACGGCGCAGTAGACACAATTTGTTTTAGTCGCCGCTTCCATGCGAAACGCGTTGTACTGTGCACTGTATAATTCCACTTACAATACAACCTTTCTGTCTGACTCACATAAAACACGCCATATTAGATTTTAAACCAGTGAATGAGAGAATATGTAAATTAAGAATAAAAACAAAATTCTTTAATCTCTCAATCATTAATATACATTGCCCAACAGAAGAACACAGCATGAAAATAAAAGAAGATTTCTTCGAACTGCTAGAAGAAGTATACGACAGCTCACCAAGAAAGGACATCAAAATCTTACTAGGAGATATGCATGCTCAAATAGGCAAAGAAGAACTTTTCTTAGGAACCATTGGCAAACATTCACTCCATCAAAATACCAATGAAAATGGAGAATTACTTATCAACTTTGCCATTAGAAAAAACATGATCATAAGTTCGACTTTTTTCCCACACCCCGACATACACAAAGTGACATAGATTATGCCTGGAGGAACAACCGCCAACCAAATTGATCATATCTTGGTAGACAAACGGGACGCAACAAGATGTGAAGAGCCGAAGAGGAGCATGCTACAGATAAAATACGAATGCAGAAATCAGAGAAACAGGAGGGAAACACAGGAATAAAGAACAGAACAACTAGATATACAAAAATTAAAACAACAAGATGTCAAACAGAACTATGAGAGAGAAATAACACAAACACTGACAGATATCCGCAGTCTAGGCACCGAAGAACATTGGGAAGAAATCAAAACAAAAGTTATTGACACCGCAAGAAAAATCATAGGCAAGAAAAAGAAAAATAAAAACGGAATGGTTCAATGACGAATCTAATAAGGCCATACAGAAAAGAAATGAAGAACACAGGAAATATATGAAAAGAAGAACCAGAGAAAGAAGGATAAGTTACCAAGATGCAAGACGGAGGGCCGATGAAATATGCCGAACAGAGAAAAGAATATACAAAAACGGCAATATACAGAAAATGGAAGAAAATTTTCCATTTTCAACAATATAAGACAGGCGTACAGATATCTACGCAATTTATGAGAAGGATACAAACCCCGAACAAATCTATGCAGAAATCAAGAAGGGCAAATAACCAGTGATCCAAAAGAAATAAAATGAGTCTGGACAACCTATTTCCAAACTCTTTTAGGAACACAAGAAAATGAAAAACATATGGACATGCATCACAATTAGGGAGACACCGAAAATATAGAACCCCCAACGATGGAAGAGGTGAAACAGGCAATACGAGCACAAAAGAACAATAAGGCTCCAGGTATTGACAACGTCCCCCCTGAGCTAGATAAATTAGGTGGCGATCACCTAGTAGGATAAATGCATATGATCATGAACAAGATTTGGAATGATTAAAAAAAATCCCTAATGATTGGAAAACCAGGATTATATGCCCAATCTATAAAAAAGGGGATAAACTTACATACTAAACAGACGACTCCAACAACTAACTGAAAATATTGTCGAGGATTATCAAACCGGTTTCCGACAAGGAAGATCTACAACTGACCAACTATTCACAGTGAAACAAATTTTAAACAAATCGTGGGAATACGACATTGACGTCCACAACATATTCTAAAGAAGCCTACGACTCAATTAATAGGAACAAGTTATATCAAATATTGCAGGGCTTTAATATCCCAAAAAATACATTCGACTGGTAAAAACAACATTGGATTCATCAATAGCAACTGTCAGAGTCTAAAATGAGCTCACTGAAAACTTTACAATAGTCCAAGGATTATATATAGGATAGGATATAGGAAGAGGTAATCTCCTAACAAATAAATCAATACAGATTGCTGCCGAGGATATCAGCATCATGTCTCGCAGAACAGAAGAGGCGGCACAAATATATTCACAATTAAAAACAAAGGCAAAAGAGACCGCACTAGAAATAAATATTCAAAAGACAAAAAAGTTAACACAGGCAAGAGCTAGGGGAAACAGACGCACAGTTGAATTAGAGGACGATATTGAAACGGTAGAAAGTTTCACATATTTAGGAGTTGCATTAAACACGGATGGAACCGAAGAACCAGGAATCCAAAGAAGAATAGTAAAGGGAAACAAAGCTTATTTTTTACTCGATCATGTGTTCCGCTCCAAAAACACACACCGGAGATCGAAAATCAGGTTCTACAAAACTATTATCAGACCAATAGTATGTTATGCATGCGAAACATGGGTGATGACAAAATAGACAAAAAGAAAAAAAGTCTTCGAAAGAAAAGTCCTAAGAAAGATATTTGGACCTATTAACGAAAACGGAATATCAAGAGATCAGGTACAACCAGGTACAACCATGAACTCTGCCAACTGTTTAAAGAGACACCGATCTCAGAATTCGTTAAACTTTAGAGACTTCGCTGGGCTGGTCATGTAGTAAGAATGGAGACAGAAAGATTGCCAAAAAGAGCTCTAGATAGTAAAATGCAAGGCGCAAGAGAGAGAGAGAGAGAGAGAGAGAGAGAAATTCTTCTGGTGTTAAATGGTCAACTATCGCACTAAACTTTTTCCTTATATTTTAGTAATTCGTTTGAAATTTCACTCTGCATTATTATCCATTTTTCACCTTTTTAGCTGTAGCCCTTTTTTACGTAAAGAATTTCAATTTCGATGTTTTTTTTTCAACTTATTATAGAAATGATCCGTAACCATCTTCTTTCAATTTCTGTTTAATTTTTTACCAACTGAGATCGCTATCATCTTCTCTTGTTATCACCTTTTCTTTCTTCTTTTTTTCTTTTTATTTCTCTTATATTTCTCTCGTTTCTTGTGAAGTTTTTTTTTTCTGTGGTCACGTAACATTCTTGTTACTTTTTTTTTACTTTAAGTGCTCGTTTTACATTTCTTCGTAGTCAACGCCGTAGATAGTATCAGTCTATTCCCAAACTTGGATTATTATACTTATTATTTTTAAATTATCTTTAAATTCTACTTTAATATTATTTAGTATATTAAATTTAATATAAATAAACAAAGGTAATAAAATATAATTGCAGATGTACAGCCCATTGCTGCGCAGTGATTGTCCTAACGCTTCTAATCATGGGTATGCAGATATTCTTCAAAAACGATCTATAAATTCCTTACTGGACCAACCAGAAATATTATCAGAAAATAAGGGTGAGTATATTTAAAACAATTTATCTTTATCATGATATCATAAATCATACTCCTGTTCTACTTGCCTTGAAAAAGTAGGGATGTGTTCCGTAATTTAATAAAATTACATAAATCCAAGACAAAAACAAAAAAGTTTGCAGAAATTAAAAGAAATAGGATGCATGATAAATTACTTCATATCTGAAAGAAATTCATACAAAAGCTAAAAAAACTTTTATTCAAAACTTAAATCATCATCAATGGTGCTACAGCCCTATGAAAGAGCCTCGACCTTCCCAAGTCTATTACGCCAGGCAGTCCTTTCAATTGCCAACCGTTGCCAGTTTGCTGCCCCTATCTTTCTACCATTCTTATCTACACCATCCTTCCATCTGAGTTTTGGCCTACCCCTTTTTCTACTTCCCACGGGTTGTGACATAAGGATTCTTCTAGGAGGGTTGCTCTGCTGTGATCTTGCTAGATGTCCTGCCCATCTTAGTCTTCCTATTCTTATAAGAGATACTACGTCTTTACCACCAAATATTTGTTTATATCACTTAAAGTAATTACTTTATTTTATTGGAAAGTAATGTGTCCATAGAGTTTTCTATTTACATGTTTAATCATTATGGCTATCTGATAATGGTTTGCATTGTTTGCGAAGTGGCTCAAAATCATCTTCATCGTCAGAAGAAACTGTCACTCCAATAGATAATTGCGGTTAAGGCGACGGATTTTCAAATTCAAACTTCATTTTCGTTCTGAGTAGCTCTTCCTTTTCTGACAACGTAGTCAGTAATTAAACTTTGCGATGATGATGCTAGTAATTTTTTATGTAGCTCACGATATCCTGTGCAGCAGTTCTGCAGCTCACGTTGTAATGTAAAGGCTTGTTCAAAATTGGGATCATTAATAAGAAAATGATTTTCTAACTTACTACAAAGTTAAAGACCTTGTCGAATTAATTTGGTAGTGAAAGGGGCTGGTTTTTCTTCCTTATCATTATCATCTTCTAGACTCACGACGCCATCTAAAGTTTGATCAATTATATCATGGTGGAATTTAAGTTGCCTTTATGTAATATTTTTTTAACATTGCAATTATGCCTTGATCTGATGGCTGAATAAAGCTTGTTGTATCGTGCGGAAGAAATACTATTTGAACGTTTGAATGTTTTATGTGTTGTGACCCGCTGCATTGTCAATAATTAATAAAACTTTAAAATCGGGAGATTTTTTCTTCATATAGGCTTCTACTTTTGACACAAAGCAATTATTGAACCATTCTGTAAAAATAGCTGCTGTCACACCTCGGCTTTCTCGTTAGCTATCCAATGCACTCGCAGTTGTTTTAATCTTTGCCTTTTAAAGCACGTAGTTTAAGAGACTTCTTTATTAAGAACTGTTTTAACATCCGATCTTCTGATGCGTTGCTACAAAGTAATAATGTTACTTGATCTTTACGTGCTTTATTTCTACTTGAAGGTTTTTTATCCTTTGCGATGTAAATACGGTTAGGCATTTTTTTCCAATACATACCCGTTTCATCAGCGTTAAATACTTGATCGGCATAATAGTCCCCATCTTCAATAATTTTCGCTAGCCATGGAAATATTTATGCTGCTGCTTCATCTGCTATAGTACTCTGTCCTGTTATCTTGATATTATGAAGAGCATTTCTTTTTATAAACCCAGTTAGCCAACCTTTGGTAGCTGGAAATTCTTTACTAGCTTGGGAAGTGAAAGTAGGTGGTTCTAACTGTTTCAATAACTCATAAAACTGAAGAGCTTTTTCCTGGATTAAATAACCGCTTACAGGAATTCTTCTTTGAATTAGTTCCTCAATCCAGATTGCGATGGCTCTTTCTGTTCTTTCTTGTAATACATCCCATGAGTAAGATGAAAATTTGGCGCTTAATTTTGTACCAAAAATTATAGATTTTCTTATAACAACTTCATTCTTCTTAATTGCTCTTATAGTTGATTCGCCTAAATTAAAATGTTTCCAATTGTTGTAGATCCTTCTTCTTTTTCTAAGAGATCTAAAATTGCAGTTTTCGTTTCCAACGATATTGATTGTCTTTGATTGTGTTTTTTTCTCCATTGAGTCAAATAGAATCTTAAAAAAAGAAATAAAAAAAATTAACTTACGATATTGAGATGGCAAACAATAAAACTAATTCTAATGAAAAATTAAACTTTACGATGTTCACTTGAAACGTTTCAATCCGTAAACCGTGCTGCTTATGCAACTTGGAATCAGCAAAATTTTAAACAGCTTATTATAAAACGAAGCATCGCTAAGAAAAAGATTATTTTAAAACAATTGCAGGTTATATCTTTCAATGCGAAATTCGCAATGATGTAATAGGGACATCATGTAACATGGGAATCCCCGAATTGCAAAGGCTCACTTTACTAACATCTGGATGTGAAAGCTTAATATTTAATTATAATAGTTGTAGCATTTGCAATTCATTGATTCTTTGAAATATATTGAAATCCTCTCGTATATGTAATATATTGAAATCCCCTCATATATGTTTAAAAAAACGAAGAATTTTTTCCATTTTTGTTAGTTCGTATCTTTAAAGTTAAAATACCCAAAAGTGTTTTCAATCATTTTAGCGTTTCCAAGTAATATAAACCATTTTAGAGTTGTTTATTATTTTAAAGATGAAGTACTTTCTCGGCATTTTCTTTTAATGTTTTATTTGGAGTCATCTTATAATTTTTGTACGTCGTAGAAATGGAATCTTCTGCGTTTTAATTCCTGTCAAGTGTTTGTTATTTCAAGTTGGTGAACGAATTCTTAAGAGAATTTCGTCATTCTTACTTGGGTCGCCTGTAGTGTCAGATATGGATCCAAATAGATTCTTACTTGGGTCGTTGTAGGCTCAATTATGGATCCAAATTCATCCGTCGAATTTGTGGTTTTCTCTTTTTCTCTTTATGGAAATATGTAGCAGTGAAAAGTAGTTTTGTGGCAGTTAATGCTTCAATAAATGTTTTGAGTGAGGATTGGAAGAATCGTCGTTTGCATCCTCGTTTTGTTTCTCCCTGTTTGTCAACCAAGGCTTTTTGGCAGTTTGGAGATGGAGTTGTTCGTTACGCAGAGAGAGTGAAGCCCCTAGTTCCAGTTATGGTTTCGGAGGTTCCAGTGGCGTCTGGTTCCACAAATTTTAGTGCAGTTTGATTGTGATATCCAGGTAACTTTTATTGTTTGTTCACATTTTAAAGTAAAGACAGACAATTTTTTAAATAAATAAGTGCTTTCGTTAAAATTTAAAAAATAGTAATATTTCATATTGTAAATTTTGGGTTTTGACTTTAGCTGTTATTTTATTTGTTTTCAGATTTTAAAATTTAATGTTAACATATCACAGCTAGCTTTATTATTTTTGATATTTATTTGTTTTGTTTGTTTTAAAAAAAGGTTAATCTCTATGCGGTAACATTTGAAAGTTTTTTGTAGTGTTTCCAACTCCTAGAGTTTGTAAATGGATGACATGTAAGTTTTTTTGTATTCTTGTATTTTGCGACTATTAAGGTAATATTTTTGTATTGTCTTTTTTGAGTATTATTGTATTCTCTATGTTTTGGTAACTGTTTGTGGTAAGACATAATAAATGTTAAATTTTGTTTTCTTAATATTTTGTTTATTTTTTTGAACTAACCCTTTTTTGAGTTTTATTTGAAAAAGATATGTTTTTTATGTTTAATAATTATTTTCCTATTACAAATAGTTGTTGTCATAGTTAAAATTGGGCACCTGAAAGTGGCGCCCTATATTAAATTACTAGAGGTGTTTCCTGTTTATTTTTATTTTATTTGTTCCAAGAGATTAATGACCCCTTTATTTCATTTTTTGTAGTCGCTCCAATCCAAACCCCTTTGCCATTTACTTATCCACGACCCCAGCTCTCCTAACAAACCCTGAGTGCCGTTTGCACAAGTAGCGATTATTTTGCTTGCCTTATCTTCACCCCATTAGTTTCAGTCCCCAATTTTCTACCCCTTGTATTAATACCCCATGTGGTAGGCTAAATATTTTCGTTACATAGTTAGTAATAGAAATTTTGATTAGATCCCAAATAGTTGGGATCATAGCTAGGAAATAAAAACTCGTATTGCACAAGCCAAAAGCTCTTTCAACAGCCTTAGGAAGATCCTGTGCAACTTATCTGAAAGTATCAATATACGCATAAGAATTATTAGATGTTACGTCTTTGTTGTCGACGTTATCTAAAAGACAACAACATTATTAACACCGTAAAAAACAGAAAATTGGCTTACTTCGGCCACATAATGCGTAATAATAAATAAAAACTTTTACAGTTGATTCTACAAGGCAAGATTGAGGGTAAGATAGGCCCTAGATGTAGACGTATATTCTGGCTGCCCAATCTTAGGAAGTGGACTAGTCTAACGTCAGCAGATCTATTTTAAGCTGCTGTGAATAAAATAAGATGGGTCAGTGTGATAGGTACATTTAGAAGTATGTTTAACCTTTTAATTGACGTTGTAGAGTTCTTGTTTGATGTGTAAATGAATTAGCCCTAACGTCTTTCTTAATGGCTTTTTAAATGGTTTTATTTAAATTTCTTAGCTCTTGAATGTTCTTTGTGTGCTTATCTTTCATTTCCCTTCTTTTTTGCATTCAGTTTCTTGTGTCTTCTGTGAGTTTTTCATTTTTCCTTGTTTGCTTGGCACTTCTTCTGTGCCTTCTTTAGGGTGTTCACCACATTTCATTAAGAAGCTCGTAATTATCATAAATAGAATCACAGAAGTGAGTCGAAAACAAAATGTATGATAATCTCTAAGAAAGAACAGCAAATTGAAAGAATCAGTGTCAATGGTCAACCAATAGAAAGAGTAAAGACATACACCTTCCTTGGAACGAACGTCAATAAAAATAGGGATCATTCCCTATTAATAAAATCTAGGATAAAGAAAGCAACATCTACATTTCAAAAAATGGCTAAGATATTCATATGCCACGATTTATCAGTACCCATAAAAATCAGGTTACTACGATTTATTATTCAGAGCCGCAGTTTATAAAATACAGATTGCCATGATGGTTGCCAACATCCAAAACGGATAGGCACTACAAGAAGAAGAAGAAGACTCTCTATTTCTTCCTGGCATGCCATTGTGTTAGTTATATAATGGTAGATATAATAAATGAAGATAATAAAGACCAATAACGTATCAAAAATAGACCAAGAAATTAGACAGAGCTACATCTAAAATTACAAAATTATTTATTATGTAGTTACTGGACTACATATAAAATTACAAAACAGTACGATTTCCTGTACTAATATTGCATATGTACACCCAAATAGACACTCAGACTTGAAACGCAATGACAATCCCTCGAAAAAAAAATATATTATTTATTTATTGATTGAAAATATGTCACTGAAACCACTGCCGTGTTTTGCAGTGATTTATTGGTTAATCTAATAAAAATCTAAATCTTTATATACGCCACTGTTAATGACCTGTTTATTAACTAGGTTATCTTAACAATAATTTTTAATACCTGTATCATTTCAACCGAATCGTGCCATCTTTAACTGAGAATTTCTAAATATCTCCAATTAATTAACAATTTGCGTAATTATTGTTGTTATTTTTATGAAGTAATGTTGATTATCGGTAGTTTTAAGTAATACGGTGTTACATTATCATTAGGCTTTCACGTAGATTGCCTTTGGAAATTTGTCGGATTTCTTTCAAGAAAATCTATTTCTTTTTCTTCTATCATCGATATATCGAAGATGGTATCACTGACAATTACATTCCAATCATTAGCGATTTTAACGATCAATATTGCTTCGTCTATAAAAATAATAATACCGAAGCAATGTTATATATAAATCGCTCACAGCTTTAAATTCGACGATAGAATTTTGTAATCTTGGTGAGAGCAGAATGATAACACCTGTATAGTTTTGGGTTTGACTACCACAGAAGTAAACATAGTTGAAATTATGTATTCTAAAATGGCGCTCTGCTAACCAATGCATTTCAGCTAGTTCATAGATTTTAATATTATACCTTACCAGCTCTCTTTTAATTATTATTTAAATCTCTTAAATTGTTATTTGTTTTTAAGAACTTCTTAACATACTGAATAATTCAATGAAAGGTATCAACCTAGACGATGGCACCAACGAGTTAGACTAACCAACCTTAAGTTTACAGAAAGTAAGAAAAGTTGTAAAAAGGATGAAAAGTAATAAAGCACTGGATGAAAATCGGATTCATTCCGAGCTTCTCAAAATATGGACGTGAATCCATAGAACGGGGAGTCCAAGCAGTAATTGACATCTATTTAGCGTATGCAACATCACAGTTAAGTTTTGTATATAAACAAAGAGGACCATACATTAGAAGTAGTAAATAACAATAATTAATTTTTATAAACAAGAATTTAGTTGACAAATATATTCAATTGACTCTTTTTCCGCAACAAAAACATCGGACCGATTGCCAATGTAAAATCTGTTTGGCTATTTCTCCACCAGATGTTTAACCGTTTCTCTTGCAGTACATCAATCGCAATTTGGAGAGGATATTTTCCTCAGTGAAAACTAAATCGTAGCACCTGCACAGTTCGTTCTTATTCTGTTCATTGTGGCCCAGATTCGACTTGGTTGATCGAAACCCTCAGGCGTTTTTTGTAATACACGGCATATTCCGGGTGGCAGGCAGTACATTATTCTCCCATTCCTGAAAAAGTTATCTTGAAGTCTCCTTCGATTAAAATTATTGCAAAGTCTAGAAGGTTATTTCTAGAGCGAAGCCTACTTGGGAGTTGGTGTTATAGTTGATAAGATTTCTCGAAAAGCCATTTGCAATTTTGTTTCCTACTTTGATCGCGTATTGCTATCTACCAACTTTCATCGAAGACAGAATTGAAAGCTAACATGGATAAGGTAGAACAAGGACCTCATGGCTTACGAATATGCATTCATAGTACTTATTCTTCTTCGTGTGTCATGTCCTTTCAAAACGTTACCATCATAGCTGTCTTAATTTTGCCAATCCTTACCAGCTGCCACAGTAAGGACCAAAACACCTGAGGTATTAAACTACAGAGAGAATTCCGACAGAGTTACTTGCTCTCCCTTGGTCTCTGTTTGGTGTTACGGGTTCTCTAATCCGCTTTATGGAATGAAGGCATTGATATTAAAACAATCTAAATAATACCTAAAATACTAAATAATACAGCTCTTCAGTAAATAAACTACCTTATTAATATAATATTGAATTAATACTGAATTGCCAATATAAATAAGTCAGATAAATTTAAATTCTTAGAAGAATTGTTCACCAAGTAACAAAATTTATTTAATTTATGTACACATTTGCACCATTTATTTTCTTCTACTGATCAAATTGTTTTTCTGCCTTATCCTTAATCTTTTCGGTCCTTCCTGAAAACCTTCCTTTATTGTTCTATTTATATGATAGCAAGACATTGTTTCCACTTTTTCCTTGTTCTTCCAACTCTTCCAGAAAGGATCTCTCATATTATCTTTGTGTTTTTAACACTTTTCCTTTGACTTCTTTCTTATTTTCTTAGGCAACCTATCATGTTCATTTATTTATAATTTTAAGTCTGTACCTAACTATTTCATCTCCCAACTAGGTATTGGTATTCAGCATTGAATCAATCTGTTTTTATATTTTTTACACGTACCTACCTCCTACTAACTCTTAATACATTTGTCGTTATTTAGGTTTTTGTCGTCTGTTGATTCTATATGTTTTCGTCTGTGAATTTTTACTCAAGTTTTTAGTATTGTGTTTAATGTAAGTACGAATTATGACGTTACCTAAATACCTATGTAGGGGAGACCGGGATTAGTTGTTACAATTTTTACATTCTATTTTTTTGTGCATTCAATATGTAAAATAGGCACCTCATAAAAATTGGTGTAAGAAGCACTCACTTCGATATAATTATTTTAAATATTAGATTTACAAGAAACTTGCCACTTTTAGGAAATATATATATATATATATATATATATATATATATATATATATTCAATTCAATATATATATATATATATATAATATATATATATATATATATATATATAATATATTTGTTTAATTTTGCAACCTGTATCAAATTATTCCCCAATTGGGCAAGTTGTTATATGGCAGAGGCAAATTATTACACTAGTAACTTTCATACTTTTCAAAGGATATTTTAATTTTCTTAATGAAACAACTTTAAATTAACTCTATATTTTATTAAAATACAAACTATTGTGCGACATTTTTAAAAACTATTTAAATCAGTTATTAGACTAATGAGACTGTCAATGTATGCGTACCAAAATTGGAGAACCGTCTCTGCAAAGTTCATTAGCCCACCCCTTACAGTCTACACATTGCACCCATTTGTCTTTGATTTTGAGTTAGTGTATGAATCACAACATATAATGCAGAAAGATTCTTCATTTTCTTCATCGCTTTCTTTTGAAAATCTTTTTGACTTTTTGTTTTCCTTTTTTATTAGCTTTTAAGTTTCTCAGTTGCTCTAGCTGTAATAGTGCTTGCTTTTCAAGCGTGTCCGTCAAAATAGCCGTATTCTTCGTTTCTTATTTTGTGCAGTATTTTTTTGGATTGAGCTTTACGTATGGTCGAATTTTTAGGTTAAAGTCCTGTAACTAAACCGCGAGAAGTTAATAGTTGTGGATCTTGATCTGGTTCCTTGTTGATAACTTGTGGTGACGTACTTAGTGGAGTTCGTATATTTTGTGTAGCTGCTTGTGACTGAAGCTCCATATTTTTTTGTGACTCAGGTCTATCTGTAATGGATGATGGCAGAAAATCTTCATCAGTAAAAACGTCCCTATTAAATGGGAAAATGCCAGTTACACAAAAACTGGACTGTATATTTTTGGTGTTCCAACTAACGGCAAAGCATTTCCAACAATTGAAGGTACGTTATAAATTGTCTTTGTAACTCCTAGGCGAGTTTTCATCCAGACATCCATCTGAATGCCAATATTTTTTTTAATGGTCCAGACACCGATCTATCCAAATGTTGCAATCGATAAGAGCAATGCGTAGGCAAGGTCAAGAAAACAATGCCATTTCTTTCTATTACCTCAAGCGACAAATGGGAATCGTGATTGTCCAGTATTAATAATACTACTGAACTTTCCTTAGAACATTTAATATTCTTATGAAAAAAATTATTCTTCACATAAACTAAGAATTCCACATTCGTCATCCATTCAGAAGGATTGCTTGTTCCCATACATCCTGGTGGTCCACTGGAAACAAAATGTTTTCGATAATTTTCCCGCGGAAAAATAAACATTGGCGGAAGTTTCCACTAGCATTCACGGACAGACACACTGTTACCAATGTTCCTCGTTTCCCCGAAGTCCCCCCACTTGCTTCACATCTTTTGAAGCTATTATTTTTGCAAGTTTTTGAACTGTAGTTACCCCAGTTTCATCTAAATTGTAAATATCGTTTGCTCCAAGATTGTGCCTATTTAACACATTGGAGAGTTTGTCAAAGTATAAATTTAGATTGTGCCTATTAAAGCTTGTGGCTCGCCCTAAGCTCGTAGACTGAGAGTGTGGATGGATAGCTTATTGTAGCGTTTTAAAAAATTTGTTAGCCAGTCAGCAGATGCAGTCTCAAATTTGGTCCAGTTATCAGAAACAGTTACGTTATTTTTTAAAGCGAACTGAAAAGCAAGCTGTTTAAGATCTTTTGGGAAAAGACAGATATATCTTTAAACATTGAGTAACATAAGAAGCTAATTCATTTTCTTGTAGATCAGAGAAGATCTTCAGGTTTTTTAAATATCCTGTTAGCATGGTATTAGCATCTGAAAAAAAAATTTAACGAGGCATATGCTATATCTACATATTCTTGAGATGAACCAGGTTGTTACAGTAACAAATTGTCCGTTGAAAATAGTGACAACCTGCCCCAGGACGCCTTATTAAAAATAAATTGTAATTGCTTAACAATCCCAAATACTGAATCTTGTACGTATAGACAATATTAAAGCTAACGGTCAATAAAACATGCTGTGAAAACAATAAGTTACTTTACCTTGTAAAAATAGAACCAGCAAAAATTTTAACAATGTCGGAAAAATTACTGAGTGCTACTAAAAACACAAAAATGGTTGGTATACGTCAGATCAGTAAGCCACACTAACCAAAGTTCATTAAGATGTAGGGAGGTATGTACCGCTTTGGCTATGTCGAGTCAAAGGTGCTGCCATCTCGTTAAGTTGATTTAAATTAAATATAATAACCTGCCCCGATTAACAACTAACTCCGGTCTCCCCTACTTATTTTCTTCCACTGATTAAATTCTCTTTCTTCTTTATTCTTAATATTTTCGGTCCTTCCTGCAGACCTTCCTTGATTGTTCTAATTCTATGATAGCAAGACCTTGTTATCACTTTTCCCTTGTTATTCCAACACTTCCAGAAAGGAATTCTCATATTCTCTCTGTGTTTTTAACACTGTTTCTTTATCTTCTCTCTTACTTTCTTCAACAACCCTACCATGTTCATTTATTTATCATTTTAAGTCTGGAACTATTTCATTTACCAACTAGGTATTGGTATTCAGTATTGAATCAATCTGTTTTACTACTCTTATATTTTTTTACAAGTACCCACCTCTTACAAATTCTTAATACATTTGTCGTTATTTAGGTTTTTTCGCCTGTTGATTCTATATGTGAATTTTATAATGCCTAGGTATTATAAAATGTAATTTTTCTTTGCTTGCCTTCGTTCCTATTTTTAATGAATATTCATGTTTTCAATGTTCTGACTAATATATCTAGTATAATATAAATATTTTTTAACTTTTAATGTCTACGCAAATGTTTCTAACGTATAAAATGGCTCGATTATGACTTGGGATAAATATAAAATATAAATATAAACACAATTTTATAATCTCTATCCTTCTAACCACTCCTTGTAAATGACAATTTAAATTAGAAAAGTGTAATTTACTTATAAAGGGATATTTATTTAGCATCTACATAAAAAATGTCAAAAGTTATTCCAATAGTAAAAAATATCCGTATGTCACTGGTCTGTCTTGAAGTTGCCTACCTTCGATAATAAATTAATCAGCGGCAAATTAATTTTTATAAAGTGTTATAGGTAAGTTTAGTATTTTAAATATATAACAAAATTAAAATGAAATATGCTAAATGTGTTAATAAGATAATGAATATGATAAAATTTTTATTATAGTAAAATAAACTTGTACTTTTAATAATTTTCAAATACCAGTTGAAGGTGACCAATTCACAAAAAGGTAGTTTGTAAGTTTTTGTTCTAACAAAAAAGCAAGTAGGCATATGTTTTTACCAAGTTAAAATGTCAACAAGCGTCAAAGTATAGAAATCGTTCATTATTGATATATTCTTGAACCTGAAAGTACTAAATAATTTGACTTAACTTTTTAAACATTTAACCTGAATTTTTAAGAAGTTTTAATTAAAAATATTTTCAAATGTCAGGTGATACTATGCCGTCGATTTCTGAATTACTGGGACTGAATTCTCCACGC
Organism: Diabrotica balteata; assembly: GCA_918026665.1. Lineage (NCBI taxonomy): Eukaryota > Metazoa > Arthropoda > Insecta > Coleoptera > Chrysomelidae > Diabrotica > Diabrotica balteata. The sequence continues at coordinate 159,872,686 of OU898277.1, forward strand.
GGATTACTGAATTTCGCCAACAATAACTCCACCGAAATATGTTCCTGTTCGTCACCTGGTACAACAAATTTTTCGGTATGTATTGCATATTATTTCGTATTATTGACTTATTGGAATACACTACTTGTTTGTGAACAGTAAAAAAGTGGCATTTGAAATTTTATTTAACATTTTTTATTGCATTTCCTATTATATTCTGTTGCCAACATACAGATATAACTCAAAGCCGCTCGGATTAATTTTTCCATTATAAAATTTTAATCCATTTTATTATGTCTGAGTTTGAGTCTTTCCCTTATTTAGGAAACCTATTAGGAATGCTGCCAAACTCACAATTTAGTTTGAATATTGTTGCCTTTTATGTCATCCACGGTCATTTACGAAAATTTACTATATCTTAATATATTGTGGAATCAAATTTCTTATTGAAGATACATAGTTGTAACGATTTATATACAGAGTGAAATCAAAATTTTATTTTTTATTTCAGTTTTTAGTTGTTTTCAATAAAAATTAGTACCTACCTAAAATTATTTGTTATACAGGAGGGGTAATATTTGAACTTCACACACCTCGGGTCTGGTTTTCTACAAATATTTTATATCATATCTTTAGTTTAAATTACGGTTGTAAGTAATACTTAAATTGATTATTTCTAGTTAATTATAATAGTGTACCTTAGCAAAATTTAAATCGAAATATCTGCAGTAATTTGTAATTATTTTCTTATTTATGTATTTAATAAAATGTAGCAATTTCTTATACGTTTATTGAGTATTTGTTCAGCATTATTCCACTTTTTCCACGTGCCTCGGGTTTCGATTTGTACATTTTTTGCTTACTGTTTTCTTCTTTAGTTTTTTTTAGTATACTGCATCCTAACGTTTTTATGTCCAGCTCATCTCTATTTATTTCTCATTATGCTTGTCATTCTTCAGTTTTGGTTATTCTCCGACTCCATCTGATGGATTTCTTATATTTTAGTCTGATATTAAAATTTGTCTTCCCATATTTCGTTGTGTAATCTGGAGTTGGTGTGTGGTTTTGACTGTAAAGGCACACATTTCTGTTGCGCACATCACTATTATCCTTATGCATTCTTTTATCAGTTGTATTTGCAGTCGAGTTGTAATTAATTTGTTTCTGCTCTTTATTATAAAGTTGAGTTTTCCGAAATCTAATTTTATTTCTGGTTCTTCTGTTCAAGTCTGATCGATGCGTGTTTATTTTACTGAGATTTCTGGGACTAGGTATATTTATTTAGTTCTATGTATATGTCTTAGAGGTTAATGTTAATTTATTGATACGTTTAAAAACAACAATGATACTGTTCTCGGATATTACTTAATATCTTTGTAGTTCCTCTAGTTTTCTAGTTTCTCTTTGTCAAACATTTTCCATCCACTCCTGAATGTAGGTCTCTCCCAATTGCTTCCATCTTTCTCTATCTTACGCCAATCTAGTCCACTGTTTACCTTACACTGCTTTTATGTCATCTACCCATCTTTTTTGAGGTCTTCCAATGGTTCTTGTTGTCGTCCTTGGTTTCCATTCTAGAATTCTTCGTGTCCACCTGTTGTAATTATATCGACTACGTGACCTGCCCAGTGCCATTTCATTTTTGTAATTTCTTCCACAATATCCCTAATCTTCGTTCTAGGTCTTATCTCGGTGTTTCTAATCTTGTTTCTCAGTGATATTCCACTTTGCGTTGTTTATAATTTTTAGCAGATTTTTTGGTAAGGGCTACTGTCTCCAAGCCGTAGGTACAAACAGGTAGTATGCATGTGTTATACACATTTTTCTTTAAGTTTACAGGAATGGAGGTGTTTTTCAAGATATATGCTAGTTTGCCGAAAGCGCTCCATGCCAGTTGTGTTCTTCTTTTAATATCAGCATCTTGATTTGGTTTTCCTAGTTTGATGACATGACCTAGATATACATAATGTTTAATATTTTCTATGGCATGATTTTATATTGTAATATTTGTCTGGTCTCGGCTCAGTATTTTTGTTTTACTGTAGTTCATTTTTAAGCCTACCGCTCCTGAAATTGTTGTAAAATATCATTTAGCTCTTGGATATTATCTACTATTAAAACTATTTCATCTGCTAATCTTAAGTGGTTTAATTATGATCCGTCGACGTTGATACCCTTGTTCCATTTTAGTTTCTTTAAAATGTCTTCTAGAGCAAGGGTACATAGTTTGGGAAAAATGGTGTCTCCTTGTCTTAACCGTTGTAGTGTTATGGGATTAGTTTTTGTGCTTTCTATTTTCTAGAGATTCAAGCACTGGCCATAATTCAATGGAATCGAATGCTTTATGGAAATCAATGAATGCCATATGAGTTGGAATATTATACTCTATGGTTTTCTGAATCCAGCCAGCTCGATAGGTTGATAAAAATCGAGCTTATGTGTTAGGCAGTTGGTTATGATTTTAGTTAGTAATTTATACAGATGTGATAACAAGGATATTGGTCGGTAATTCTCGATGTTTGCTTTGTCTCCTTTCTTGAATAGTAGAATGACTGCGGAGTTGTACCATTCTTGAGGAATCTTTCCTTTATTAATTACTTTATTAAATAAAATATTTAATACCTGATCCATTTTCCTGCCACCAATTTTCAACATTTAAATTGTAATTTTAACCTCTCCCGGACATTTATTCGTTTTTAGTTGATTTACCGTCATTTTTATTTACATACATATAGACGTTTTTCTATTTTTTTATTTCTATGATTTTTGTTGTGCCGCTTGAGTTTTTGCTTTGAGTACTTTCATGTTGCAATTATCTTGTATTATATTTTTTTATTAGATTGTTATTATAGTTTCTATGATCGTTCCTGATTTCTTTCTTCACATTTTTGTTTAAACTTTTAAAGCTGTCCGAAGTTCGATCTGTTCTGTTTCGTCTTTCTTGGAGTAGTTTAATTATATTAGGTTGGAGTTTAGATGTTTTGGCTGTTTTCGTGTTTGAGCATATTTTCTTAACCGATGTTGTTACAGTTACTTTTATTTTATTGGCTAGTCCGTTTATATCCATTTGTTTCAGTGTCTCTATTGATTTTAGTATTGTGCTTAGCTCTTTTTGGTATTCCGTTTGTTTTTGAAACAGGACATCGGTGGTTGGGTATCGTTCTCGTTTAATAAGTTTGCTTCGTTCTACTCTGTCTGTATTTTAATGTTCGCTCTAACCAATCTATGGTCACTCCCGGTATAGAATTTGTTTAGTACTGTCACGTCGGTGCATATATTTTTGTTATTGGAGAGTATGTAGTCTATTTCGTTCTTAGTTTCTTAATTTGCTTGTCTGGTCTGATTCATGTCCATTTACGTTATTTGATTTTTTAAAGAAAGTGTTGAGACAATATAAATTTTCGTTTTTTAAGTAGTTGTACAACATATCACCCTTTTCGTTCTTGTTGTCCAGCCCAAAGCGACCGATATATTGTGGATCACCCTCTTCTTTTGTTACAATGTTTGCATTAAAATCTCCTGTGATTATTACGAAGTGTGATTTTTCTTGGTTCCTTGCTGTTGTCAGATCCTCGTAAAATGATTAAGCTTCCTCGTCTCTTGACTTTTCTGTCAGTGCATATCCATGTATTATCTGTAAGCTGTATCTGCTGTTCAAAGCGATGACAAGATATATGACTCTATAGTGATTAAGATGATTGTGATCTAAAAGGTGAAGTGCGTATGTAGAATTTGTTTTTCTATTATTGAAAGCCCTTTTATATTCTGCTATTCGTTTATTAAAGTTTCTACCAGTTTGACCGATGTAAGTTTTTGGGCAGTCGCCACATTTAAGTTTGTACACACCACTGTTTAAGTGTTTTTTATTTTGGCTCTTGTTGTTTTTGATATATTTGCCTAGGTTATTATTTATTCGTAAAGCTGGTGTCATTCCTTTCTTTTTTATGTGTTTGGCTATTTTTGATGATATTTTGCCTGTATATGTAATCGAGCAGAAGGTACTGGGTTTTTTCTTTGCTGGTGTAAAACTCTAATAACGAAGGCTAATGACGAACCAAATATTATTAAAACATTTTATTCACTGATAAATCTTCTGTTTTGTTAGTAGGGAGACACAATCTTTCCATTACGAGGTATTGTGCGCGGGAAAATCAGCACAGAAGTTTTGTTTACCGAACTCGACGTCCTCAAAAAGTTAACGTCTGGACTGGCATTTTAGGAGACCACATAATAGGTCCATTTTTATTGAGGGCAATTGAATTGTAAATTATTCCTCGATTTGTTACAGCATTATGTTTTTCCCGCTAGTCTCAATATTTAGTATTTGTGGTTCTGTTCTCTCGTCATCAATCAAATCTTTGATGTATTTTCCCATATATTTTCTACATTTTCTGGGCTAGAATCTATTTGATTGTTATCATCTACTAGAGTTGTTGTAGTGAATTTTTTCCTGATTGTTTGCGACTTCCTTAATCTTTTTGTATGCATTGAAGTGTCATGTTTTTTTGTAATTGCCTCAGTTCTTCTTAAGTCCATCAGTTCTAGGATTTCTTCTGTCATCCATGTATTCTTTGTTTTTCTTGTGTTGTTTGTTTGTATAGTTGTGATTGTTGTTTTGAAGGTGTGCCAAATACTTTCTACTGATTCTTCTCGTAGTGAATTTCACCTTCTTGCTGAATGAATTTTGTGGTGCTTCACTAAATTTTTATTTAAAAGTTCATTGAGTGTTCTCTCTCTCTCTCTCTCTCTCTCTTTGCCTGTACTGCTGGATCTTTGAGTTTTTCGAGGCTAGGTTTTATCTTCTCTCTGCGTTTGATTTTCTTCAGTTTAATGGAGATTTTACCGATAATAAGGTTGTGGTCGGAACTGATATCCGTCCCGGGATATGTTTTAACTGCCCTGATTCCATTTCTTTAACTCTTGTCAATTATTCATCTACATTTTAAAATTTCTCTATTATTGTATAAAGATAAAAAATAGTGCTCATTGTTAATTTTTAAAATCTTCAATACCTTGAATCGTATTGTAAACAATATATCAGATCATCAATTTGTTACAGCTGGACGTAGATGAAAATAAATTTCAACCAAATCCAATGAATTATGCAGCTGTTACATCTACTCCTAAGTCGTATCAAAGAAATATGCCATTTGCAAATTCGGGTATCACACCTTGTACTCCTCCTGCAAGTTTTCTAGCTGCTAGAACATTAAGAAGTACATCTTTGAGGTAAATAACTACTTATTTTAACAGTATTATTAATCGAAAAATTTGGCGTTAAGTTATGCAGTATATGAAACAAAATTTCCGAAGACGCTAAGCTTTTTATGTTATTTTAGTGACAGCTGTGGCAGCAACAGTCCAACAGTTTTGGATCACCTGAATTACTCTCGAAGTAATTCACCCGAGTCCGATTTAAGTGGATTATCTAGCCCAGAAGCAGCTTTTAATTTAAGTGGAATATCAAGCCCTGATGCATCTTTTAATGAACTTTTCGTAAGTTTAGATTATTCATAGCAAATTTCTTTATAACAGATAACATTTTATGATATAAATCGACTAATATAAAAAACATAAATTCGATACATTTTTCTTAAAAGAACCAATAGTTTTCTTTTTTCTTCTATAGACTGATGATATTATTGTAGATCTCGTGTTAAAAAAAATTGTTTTTATTAAAATTTAACGGTGTTTTCTAGGATTTTTCCAGTCATGTGTTTTTTAATTTTTAGAATTCTTTAAATATTAATGATACTCTATCGAGAAATTTGTTTTGCAATGGATCCAACGAATTGGACATTACAAACCTTCAACAGCTACAAGCGATACAAACACTCAAGTATTTGCAGCAGCCCACTAATCCTGCTTTCCTCAATTCGGTGTTGCCTCCTGCGTGTTCACATAATAATATGCAGGTATACTATTATTTGTTTTATTAAAAGTTTAGCTGTTTACTATTTTTTTTATTTAGCTTTTGGTATAACATTGTATATTTTTAAACTATGACCTTTAGATGCCTATACACTGTCTTAAAGGTTAATAGTTCGGCAGCTGGCTACCTTTCTATATACATGGAAGGGTGGATAATTGAAAACTATTTTATTTTATGTAAAAGTTTTTGCTGAATACAAATATGTAGGTACGCCATCCCACCAATTGTTAAAACATTTTTTTTTTGTAAGTAAATTTTCATATTTGAATATTTTGATAAGTCTCATCGTAAATCGACAGTTTTAATGTATTTTAGTACGACTAAAATACATTAAAACTGTCTAAAATGACAGTGATTTTGAGCTGTCATCACTTTTTATATGGTGTATACAGGGTGTTTCAAAAAGGTATGTCATAAACTAAATCACGCATTACGGGGGCAAAAATAATTGATTGATTGACTCCAACTTACCTTAGTACAAAAGTGTACACAAAAAAAGCTACAGCCCTTTGAAGTTACAAAATAAAAATTGTTTTTTTTTTGCATTATTTCCCAAACTACTTGACATTTTGTAATAAAAATGGACATGTTACTTTCTTGTTCTGAAAGCATTTTTCATGCAAAATATAAGCGCACAGAAAAATTTTAAAGAGGGTGTGCAAAAGTAATTCACCCCCAAACTTTTAAGTACGTTCAAATCAAATGAATTTTGTGGCATCATTAGTTTAACACATTATTTTTAAAAAAATTTTGCCTCTTATCACTTTTTAGAAAAACTAGTTTTTCCTAGTTGGTCATAAAATTACAATTACTTTCTACGAATATAATAATTATAAACAGTTCCATCAAAAATAGCCAATAATTTAAAGCTATCATTTATTGTGTGAATAAGATTAATATTCAAAATTTTGATATTAAAATGGCCTACACATTTCAGGAAATGGCAGATATGCATTTAACTTTGAGTAAGTTAAATCGGATTAAATTATGATTTCAATAAACTATCGGGAATATCGTAGGTGAATGGCAAGGAAATAGTGCAGCAGCCGCAAGGCGTTATGCAGTAAAATACCCCAATCGAAATACACCCGATAGACGATTATTTCTGACCATTGATCGCCGTTTACGGGAAACGGGTACAATCCAACCGCAAGTTGCTGGCAATAGTGGTCGTCCAATAATGGATGCAGCCAGGAAAACAGAATGGTAATTACAAATACCTTTTTCGAACTACCCAACAGACGTTCTATCTACTAATCAATGAAAGATACAGAAACAGCATAATGTCAATTAAGACATACCCTGGTGCAGATATATCATCTAATCATAATCCACTAGTTGCAAGAATGAAAATAAAACTAAAGAAAATTAATAGCACAACCCCCAAAAAAGCAGTTGATATCAACAAATTACGTAAACCAGAAGTAAGAGAACAGATGATACAAGAGATTGATGAAGCAGTAACAAAGATACAACCCATAAAAGACAACACAAAAGTTAACATCAATGAGAATTGGACAGACATTAAAACAGCGTTAATGAAACCAAGCATAAATCACCTCCGTAAAAGTAAAGAATATAAAAAAGAATGGATAACAGATGAGATACTGAACTTAATGGATGAAAGAAGAAAACAGAAAAACAAAAAGAACCAGAAGTATAAAGAGATACAAAAAGAAATTCGTCTAAAAATACGCACAGCTAAAGAAAACTGGTACGAGGAAAAATGCGAATAAATCGAACAACTACAAAATAAACACGACAGCTTTAATGCACATCGGAAGATCAAAGAGTTGACGAGGAGACAAAGTAACAGACACAACATATTAGCAGACGAGAGTGGAAACATTATTATGGACACAGAAGAAAAATTAAGAGTCTGGAAACAATACATAGAACAACTGTTTAAAGATCAAAGAGATAATGTAGATAACGAATACATAAACAGTGACACAGGACCAGAAATAACAAGAGATGAAGTGGAATACAGAGATTACTAAACAAAGTGGTAGAAGCAAGTGAAGAATTTGGTCTGTCACTGAATACAAAGAAGACCAAATTCATGATAATTACAAAGAAACGTATCAATAATATCAACTTACATGTAGGACAGAATCTCATTGAACGAGTACAAAATTACAATTACCTCGGAACAAATATTAACGAGTCAAACGAATACACCAGAGAAATAAGAATAAGAATAGAGAAAGCCCGCAGTGCCTTTAACAACATGAAACAAATGTTGTGTAGCCGAAACCTAAGCCTAAAGCTGAAAATACGAATGCTTAAATGTTATGTTTTCTCGGTCCTGTTATATGGGGTGGAGGCGTGGACACTAAATAAGCAATGTATGGGTAAGCATAGGCATTTGAGATGTGGGCGTACCGAAGAATGTTAAAAATCTCCTGGAAGGATAAGATAACTAACCAAGTTGTATTAGACAGGATGAACAAACAAAAGGAGGTCGTATTGAGTGTTAAAATGAGGAAACTACGATACCTGGGACATATTACACGTGGGAATAAATATCAACTGTTACAACTAATTATGCAAGGAAAGATTGAAGGTAGGCGCAGCATAGGTAGGAGAAGAATGTCATGGTTGAGAAACCTCAGGGAGTGGTTTGCTTGCACTTCCATATAATTGTTCCGAGCGGCAGCCTCCAGGGTCAAAATTGCCATGATGATAGCCAACCTTCGTAGCGGAGATGGCACGTGAAGAAGAAGAATAATGGATGCAACTGATATAGACATTTTTGAAATCATTGAAGAAGTCCCTGGAACAAGTACAAGGGGATTAGCTGCTCAACGAAATGTTCTTCACGTAAGGGTTTGGAGGCGTTTTAAGGATCAGCTGCTTAAACCCTATCACTTAACAGTTCAAGAGTTATTGGTTGAAGATTATCCTAAAAGGATTAGATTTTGCGATTGGTTGTTAATGGAAAATATTCGAAATGTTAATTTTATTAGAAATATTTTGTTTACCGATGAGGCTACCTTCAGTAGAAATGGAATAACAAACCATCATAACGAGCACATTTGGGCCGACGAAAATCCCCACGCCAAAAACACGACTTATCACCAAAGGACTTTCAAAGTTAATGTTTGGGCAGGAATTGTGGATAACAATCTAATAAGCCCAGTATTTCTTCCCAACAATTTAAATGGTGATAATTATTTGCAGTTCTTGGCAAACGATTTACAAGAGTATTTGGAAGAAGTGAATATTGCAATAAGGCAAAATATGTGGTTTCTACAAGATGGCGCTCCACCGCATTATAGTAATGAAGTCCGGAAATACCTTTGCGGGCAGTATCATGGTCGGTTGATTGAAAGGGCTCGTGATGCACCTATTTCTTGGCCACCTAGAAGTCCAGGTCTTAACCCCATGAACTTTTGCTTTTGGGGGTTTATGAAAGAGAAAGTGTGTTATGTAACAATAGAGGACGAACAACAGTTAAGGGTTAGAATAATTGAAGGCGCAAATCAATTTCGTCAGAAAAATAACTCAATAAAAACTGTTTTTTTAGTAAAAGTGATAGGAGGCAAACATTTTTAAAAATAATGTGTTAAACATTATGATGCCACAAAATTCATTTGATTTGAACGTACTCAAAAGTTTGGGAGGATTTAGGGCTGCACACTCCCTGTTCGCTTAGATTTTGTTGTTTTCTTTTTTTATGAAAAATGCTTTCAGAACAAGAAAGTAACTTGTCCATTTTTATTACAAAATGTCAAGTAGTTTACGAGATAATGCAAAAAAGAATTTTTATTTTGTAACTTCAAAGGGCTGTACTTTTTTGTGTACACTTTTGTACTAAGGTAAGTTGGATTCATCAATTTATTTTTTTTTCCGGAATGCGTGATTTAATTTATGACATACCTTTTTGAAACACCCTGTATTTATATAACAGCTATATATAAATAAAAAGTTTGAACCTATTTTGACAATTTACTATTAAAGAAGTTAACGAGCAACAAAGAAGCTTTTCAGCCTTCCAGAATAAAAAAACACGGTTTGTCGTGCACTAGCCGTCTGCGCACGTATCATCATTACGCGCGGTTCGTGCGGTGTTTGAAATTTTGATTAACCCCATCTCTAATAATATTGTTTAACCCCATTAAGAAGAAGCCTGTATAACACATAAGACGACGAAAAGAAGTAGACGAAACGCTGTGAAAAGAGAAGAAGACTTGACAGACGAAAGGTCATGACTTTACTTTCTGTTCAAAAGATTTTGGTCGCAACCATCTAGGTGATATAAATTTAAGGTCTTTATGGCATGCCGCTATGTTTAATTTTTCTTTATAGTTATTATTATGTACTATTTTCGCTAAATATCGTCATATGATACCTCGCACGCCACGATTGGACCGATAGTACCAAAGATACGTGTCTAAAGCTCCTTTGGCTTTAGATAAACGTTTAATATTTATTTATTCGTGAAACCCTCTAATCTGACTTCTCATACGTCATGATCCAACTAGCTGTTCTACCCTCAACACAAAACGCTCAAAAAATTATCAGAATGAACTATAGATTTTGGTGGAGGTGCCAATATTAATTCGTATGAGCTAATCCACAAAGCAGCTTCTTTACTCATAGGATAAGTACAGTTTTCAGAATAGTTTTCACCTATCAATCCTCCCATGTATACAAAAAGGTACCCAGCTGCCCAACTATGTATGTTAATAGATAAATTTAAATAAAAAATAGACAAAGAGCATAGGAAAAACACAATTTTAAAATTGCATTCTTTATTAAACATTTATAAAAAAAAATCAACGTCTAGTTTTTATGACTCTTATATAATCATTTTTAATAGCAAATTATGGATAAGTGGAATAATGCTCCCTCCACGTTACTAAATTTATTACCAGAAAACTTACAACTTGATAGAGCAGCCAGATTCCACCGTTCTTCCGCATGTAAGTATCAATCAACTAAAAATAAATATTAGTAATTTATGAAAATAGCAAATCTGAATAGAAAACCTAATTTTCTGAATACAAATACCATAGGTAAAAAATAATCATTTTTAGCGTTATATGATGCTACCTGCACATGGAGCGGTATTCTTCCACCCCGATCCAATGTCAAACCAATCGGCTACTCTAGCAAGGTATTTCTCGGAGGAGTACCTTGGGATATTACGGAGCAAATGCTGATCCAAACATTTAAACCTTTTGGTCCAATTCGGGTGGAATGGCCCGGCAAAGATAAAGCCGCTTCTCAACCAAAGGGATACGTGTACATCATTTTCGAATCCGAGAAAAATGTTAAAACTTTACTGCAAGCCTGCACCAGTGATTACGCTAATGGTGGTAATTGGTATTACTCTATAAGTTCGAAGCGAATGAAGGCAAAGGAGGTGAGTAGGTACTATTACTTAAAATCAAACAAAAATATGTAACTTAAAAAAAATTAATTTATTCATTTTATGTGTTGCAATTTGTAACATTTGATAGTATGTAATAAAATTAATATTTTAATTTAGTACCAAATATTTTCTTCAACAATTTTTTCTTATTATTAAATGGTTAACAATTATTATTGCACTCAGCATCTTCCATACCGTCACCTTGAATACGTAAACGGAATTTCATCTAAACATCGAAGCTGTTCAAGCAGGAATCTCTTTTCTCGACTTTTCCTACCGTTCTTCCTTGCATTATTACTTGAACTGAAAACAAGTTTGTTGAAGATTGTAAACTGGTAACTACACAAAAAAATAAGGAGTATCTCAGAATTTTTAACAGGAGAACTAGGAGCAATATTAAAGAATATCGATTAAAACTGAAGAGAGGAAAAACACAAAACATAAATAGAAGAGGAAACAAATAAACACTTGAAAATTAGTAAAGAAATGGAAAGCTTAAATAAATAACACGAACACAGAAAATTTTATAATGGAGTTAACAGCAAAAGAAAAGCTTTCAAACCACAAGCAAACTAGATGAAGGCTTAGCATGCAGATCATTTAAATGAAAAAGTAGACGTACTGAAAAGATGGCAGAAACACTTAAGTAGGTTATTTAATAAATAAAATGGAGGTCAGAATAGAGACTAAACATAGCTTAATCCCGAGAAGACTGAACTAGCAACGATCGAAGAAATAAATAAAGCAATTCATTCTCTAGATAGAAACAAATCACCTGCATCAAACAATATTTGTTTATGGGAAGGCGGTGATTAATCTTCTAAAGACCGGAACAGACCATACTCCGTTAAGTATGACCTGGGGTGTGTTGGATTCAGGATGGAAGGGTCCATCCTGAATCTAACACACACAACACGCAGTCCACAAGAGGAGGCCTGCTCAGATACACTCATAGCTCCCTGCCTACCAACTAAAGTCCACCTCCTCATCCGGAATACTCATGCTGTTGTTCCTTTCCAGACTGGTGCATTCGTTTCTGTCCTCGTCGAACATTTTGCACTCGAATACAGAGTGTTTGGCCGTATCAGCCACTCCATAGACTGTGCAATTTCCATCTGCAATCTTCCCTATTCTTTTCAGGTAGGCTCTGAGTCGTGCGCTCTTAGTAACTGGGTGAAAAAGTAATTAGTGTTTCTTTTACTATACTTCATCCATTCTATGTTCATTTCTCCATCCTTCCTGCTACTCTGTTATATACTCATGCAGATTCTTCGTATGGTCTTCTAAGGTCTTCTAAGTTTGCTATATGACGTAGCAATTAATTTAGGTTTCGATCTACCATATCCCACACATGTTCGATGAAATCAGCTGATCTTAATGGTCACTTTAAAGTCTCTACGATTCTTGCATGAACTCTATGGTTTCACGTGAAATTTAAACTCTTTCGTTATCCTGTTAATAAAAGATTGCAATTGGAATGGTTTATAAATATTGAAGTTAAACCAGTGGCATTACTTCATCAAATATCGTCGAGCTAGTGCCCTTTATAAGAACTAGAGGTGATTTGCTTTCACATACTATAATGCTTGGTGGTCGTACTCTATAACGTCCAACAATCAAGTCTATATTTCGTCTCTTACCTCGAAAATGTCTTACTCTTATGCGCTCATTAAATCCAGCCAAACAAAACCTAGATTCATCAATGAAGCTTACAAAATTTCATTGGCCATTCCAATTTTGCCGAAATATGCACCATTCTAAGCTTTTATCCTTGTTCTATAGTGTAAAAGGTAACACCAAAAGCAAATAGTAAGCTCTCAGTCCCATTCCAAGTAATCTTTGATTAACTGTTCTTCTTGAAACTACTCGCCTTGTAGCTGCAACTAAATCATCTCTTACTTGAAGTACACTGTCCCTTAAGAAATCTAAGATGGCGCAAATCACGGGCTTGTAATATTCTAGGACTTCCAGACCCTTCACGACGCTGATAAGTCTCATCATTGCACCACCTTCTACAAATTCTTAATACCGTTAAAGGATTAGCTTCAGCACTTTTCAAACTTTCTAAGCCTCCTTGCTCGATCGGGGTCGTATAAGCGGCGTTTATGGTCTGTTGGTCTCTTTCATCCCTCATTTCAGAGGTAAACCGATCTAGTTTGTTTAATCCCTGCCTTGTTCTCTGACCAGTTCTTCCAGTACTGTATGACATTGTGACCATTCTGCGATGCAGTTGTCTGCTAGTTCACTTTTCCCTCTTATTCAGCTTAATTATCACATCTGTTTCCTGCTGGAGCAATTTCTCTTCTCTAGACTGCTTTATTCTTTTAAATTAATCCTCCGGCCATTCTTTGCCCGCGTACTTATCATGTTCTTCACTCATTCATCTGCAAGCGGCAATCTCCCCATTCATTCTTTTTTCCTCCTTTCAATAGTCTTTTCTATATCTTCTCTTTCTGCTTGGATACTCATGTCCCATTTCTCCGTTTCATTTATGGGGATTTCAATTGGTTTATTGTTTATTGGTTTATTGACTATTTCCCAAGTACAATTACTTGGGATTTCGACAGACCTGCTATATATAGCAGAGGGTTAGATAAAAGGCGACAACGAGCTCTCCCGTAGCAATGGTAAGTTCTGCGGAAGTTGTCTTACTGTGCTGAAGGTCCTTCTGTAGCACTCTGATTGGGGTCATTGAAACCCATTTTGGGCAGAGACACAATCTACAGTAGTGAGTTTTCTTTGTACTCGCCCGCTTCTCATCTTCATGATCCACATTTTTATATGTCGATTTATAAAAGTTCCTCATTTGTAAATACTCTTCTGCACAATCTCTTTTTGTCTTATTATTATTTGTCTATTTGTCTTATTATTGTGAGTCAGGACGAAATTATATCATGCAAAGTAGTACGTCAATACCCTACCAAGGCTATACATTGGGGAGCACGAATCTCATCTATGCTAAGTCATTTGCGGTGGGGATCTCTGGTGATTTGCCGATGGAGCACGGTGTAGGTACCTGTATATAAGTGTATTTTGTGTTTTGGTGTGTGCGTGTGTGTATATATGTCATATTTATTTAAAAAATATACAGTTAATGATATAACATATTTCCTATTAGCTATTGGGATGCAACGTATCGGGATCAGACCTTTCTTACTCAGTATCTTAGATGTTTTGTACGTTGAAAATAATTAAAATACAATTCATCGTATGGCGTGAATATATATTTTTTAATTGAATCTTTAGTTCTAAAATGACCAAAATATGGCAAATAAGTTGATAATCTAATAAATTTTTTAGGTTCAAGTAATTCCGTGGATAATTAATGATTCTAATCACACTAAATCCACATCTCAGAAGTTAGACCCAAGTAAAACTGTATTTGTGGGAGCGTTACACGGAATGCTCAATGCCGAAGGTTTGGCTAAGATTATGAACGATTTATTCGATGGAGTAGTTTATGCAGGTATATTTACTAATCAATTGTGTAATAATATCAAAAATTAAACGATGATTAAGAATATAATAAATTATATGACAAAAAATAAATTGAAAAATCAGTATAAAATATTTCGAATATTTCATAAACACTATAGTTTAAGCATTTAATAACTTTTTATTGAAATTGCAGGAATTGATACTGATAAGTACAAATACCCCATTGGATCTGGGCGTGTGACCTTCAATAACCAAATATCGTACACCAAAGCTGTTGCTGCAGCTTTTATAGAAATCAAAACGGCCAAATTTACCAAAAAGGTAATAAACACATTAATAAAAATGTATTATATGTATGAATAATTTTAAGTTTACGTAAAATACATTTATATATATATATATAATATATAATATATATATATATATATATATATATATATATATATAATATATATATATAATAACACATATATGAGTATGGTCTCTATATTTAATATACCTCATTCTACATTCTACACATGTGGTTATACATTAACCACATTTTGTCATTAATATGACCAACCCCTTTCTAAATCCGTCTATATAGTCTACTATTCCAAACAGTTACAACATTTTTTTAATAATTTTGGGGACAGTTACATTACAACTAATATTCATTTATCCAAATAACTCATATTAAACTTATATAAAACAAGTCATATAAAACCTTCGCTATTTCATTTTAACACATTCAAAATACAGCTTCCTTACATAGACAACCAACCATACAATACATACACAATAACCGGAATATTTTTTCCGCAAATTTATTTCTCCACAATTATTTAATAAGTATATAATTTAGTTAATATGATGCATTTGCATTATATATGAGAAGTCGGGGGGAGAGGGGGAACAATCGTGAGTCCAATTGTGAGTCCAAAGTAAATTAATATTGTTAAATTAAAACAATAATATAATTTAGATTTGGTACAAACCATAATCCATAGTAAGTGTTTACCTTTGTTTATTAACTAAAAATAAACTGTCACTTGTCTTAAAGGCCTTGTCAATAAATAAATAATTCATTAAATTAATAATGATAATTTAATATAAACGAATTTCACTTCCTTAATTCTCTGGTGTCTTTCATAAGACTCTTGTAGACTACATGTTTCGGGTAGGGTTTCGTATGTTCCCTTAAAATTCAAAGTTTATAAAGTATCTACCACATGTTTTTCAGATTAACAGTCAACATCTACCCTTTTTTATTCATTATATTAACGTGGCAATACTTACTTTTGGGTGTTCACTGATGATGTTCTGATAAGACCGAAAATGTTATGAAATTTTAATCCTTTTTGAAAATTTCATTTTTTATTAAATTTTTAATACAGTTATACCATTTTACAGTAAAAAATTTTCACTTCGTTGTAAGTTTACTAAAACTATGGTGTACAGTAAACGACTGAGATTCTTCATCCCTTTTATTATTTTTTTCATGTACTTTTATATGTGTTAATACACAATATGTTAATACACAACACAAATAGTACACTTTAATTTAAAACAAGTTTATTATTAAACATTTTGTAATAACCATACAGTATTGTGTTAAATGTATATTTATTTATTATTTTTTTTTTTTTCGTTCAAAGGTTCAAGTGGATCCGTACCTTGAAGATTCTCTCTGTTCCATATGCCAAGTACAGCAGGGACCGTACTTTTGCAGAGACATGAATTGCTTCCGATATTTTTGTCGCACGTGTTGGCAATGGCAGCACAACGGCGATCTACGCCACCACAAACCTCTGATGCGAAATTCGAAAAACAATCAAGTAGTCGGACTCGGTACCTCGTCCGGCAGCATTACTCCAACGACTCCGACCTCGCCTAGTAGTCCTAATCTTTTCTCTTTGCAAAGAGCTTAAAATATTGTTTCTGGTTCGTATAATATTTACGCTGAGCGTATATTATATTTCTTGTTATTGTTACTGAAATAGTTATCTCAATTCGTTGGTATATATTATTTAGATTAAGGTAGGTAATTTTTAGGGGCGTTTACTTACATTGTTTTGGGTAGCACCAACAGGTTCGAGATTGTGTCGATTGGTGTTGCACCATTTTTGACTTGTATTGAGAGTGCTGTCGTCTTCTAAACTAATTCTAATTTAAAGCTTAATATGAATTCGAGCTTAAACCATATTTTTCGTCCAATGGAACATTAAAGATCGTATTTTAAGACTTTCAGCATTAAAAAATAAAATAGAGGTAATTTTTAAACTTTATTTCCCTTTTCAATCAAATTTAGTTAAATTTTTCTGTTGTGTACAATTTTATCTCTTCTTATTTATGTTATAAGATAATGCTTTGTAGTTTCAAACTGCAACTATTTTGAATACATTTTAGAATAAATGTTAAATTAATTACACGTGAACAAGAAATGCAAGAAAACAAATTTGTGCTATACGACTCCTCTCCTATTACTGTTCTGTTACACTACACCACTATTTACTATTTTACTATCATTCTGACAAAGATTGCGGCGCCGGAAAGATAACGAGCTATTCATGCATTTCGCATGCTTCTCCTTGGCTGTAAATGTATTAAAGTCGCAATCCTTTAAATATTGATGACTGTTCACTTTTCTTTTGGTTATTATTGCGCCCGTGAAAATATTTCTATAATCTTCCCTGTTTGCTGGATTGAGTTTACCGAAAGAACAAGCTGAGTATAGCCGCAAGTCTCAAACATGGAACACAAAATTTCGGTATAGCAGTGTTGGCATGTTTTGATAATGATGATGCTGTATGCTTCAGATATAAAAAGATAAAGCTTTAGATAGTACATTTTGTTTATATTATATTATGATTTCTGCAAATTTTTGATTTATATAAAACAACAATGAGTAAATATTTGTTTCTTTGGAGATTAATTGCAGTTAATTATTACAAATTTTTTGGCAATTATCCTTTGATAGATTAGGTGATAGATCGTCAAATCAAAAGTTGTCAGATTAGAACAGATGTTTGCAATTAATCTCGAAAAAGACAAATGTCTACTCGTTATTGCTTTATATAAATTAAAAATTGCAGAATTCATAAAATAGTATATTCAAGATGTACCTTTTAAAAAGCTTTATCTCTTTATATTAGATGCATACAACATATGCGTTATAAAAACATGCCAACACTGCCAAACCGAAATATTTTTGACATTTGCGGCTATCTTCAGCTTGTACTTTCGGTAAACTCAACTGTTTGCTATATATATTTTTAATATTACTGTTAACGTTTCATTGGATCGGAAAATAATCCGTACTATGTAAATACGTATATACTATATAAATATTGATTTAAAACAATATCTTAGTCTTAATATCCTCCGCAAAGCAGTATCTATTTGCTGTTTTTAAGATAGACATAGAATGGTCTGAATTACTCAGTTAAAATTTACTTTAATCTCAGTTAAAATTTATTTCATTATGTCTACTTTTACTTTTTCTTAAATTAGTTTCAATTGTTAAAATATTTTATAATGAAATTTAGCCTTAATCCGTTTGATATTCTAAATATTCGAGGACTTATGTATGAAGAAATACATACCGTAATGAAAAATGTCCTCAAAAGCTATAATTCTACCTCAGTTACTAATGTTACTCATTTAGACTATAATTTCTTACAATACGATGTGTTTTAATTGCTGCAGTGAGTTCAATAAGAAACACAATAATATGGTATGCCTATAATTTAGCATTTAAACCTAGTTTTATTAGTCTGTCTTTATTGTTCATTCGAGCTTGACTTAATTAGATACATACTAATTTGTAGAGTGAAAATAAAAACATAATTAATCGCCAGTAAACGGGCCGCACAAAATACTTACATTAGTAATAAGAGCGTATTCCATAAGCTTCGATTTAAATATTGCTTTAATTATATATTGTTGATTGGTCTGCTTTATATGAATCGCTTTTCAAGTTGATTTCAGTAAATATAAAATATCAGGTAATCTGATACGATAATAACATAATATATCTATCTCAATGAAATAAACACAAAAAATGGAAACATAAAAGTCGAAAATTGTTTTATAGATCCATATTAGACCAAAAAGTCACAATTTTGTACTTCAACTAGATTACATATAGGGAAAGGATGTACAAAATGACATACATTTTTAAAAAACCAAAAATTTTACTTAAAGAAAACATTTTTTTAAACAAAACTTGGATAGAACACAAACTAAAGTAGGTATTTGAAACACTTCAGACAAGCTTTTGACAAAGTAGGAGAAAATATAAACTTTTAGCCAAATATATAAAAAGGAACAAGTAAAGTTCATTTTACCCCACCTGGCGGGCAAAATGACAAACTAACAGCGATTAATATTCTTCAGTCGGTACAAAGCTCTCAAACAAGTATTTTTGTTTTCTTGTCTAGGCCGGCACACTCAGCATGTACCCACTTTTGACACCTTTTTTAGACAACTTGTACAGTTCTGTACAGTAAATTCAAGCAGCATCATCATTTTCTTTATCAGCAGAAAAAGGTTCTCTTTCGTTTTCTGACTCGCATTCTATAAAAACACTCCTTTTTACCGCTCTTTTTATTTTTGCAGGGATCTCCGGTTTCGGTTTGCTTTTTTCTTTCGCCTTCTCTAAATTTGGAGTTGGAGTTAAGAATACAAGTGCCTTATTGACGTTTCCTTGCCTTTTTCCCTTGCCGGAAACAAATGGTCCGATTGGAACTGGACTTAATCTGCCGGAGTAACCACTAGTAAAATGCCACGTGTTGGATTTTGCAAGTTTGACTGAGCTGTTATAAAATTAGGGACTTCTATGTCCCAGTATTCCTGGTATCCTATGATACCAGTTTTGGAAAATCCATGAGCAGCATTCTGGACATAAGCTACTTTTCCATAGGCTTCATTTAACAGACTACCAATGAACTGAGTCACAATTCTACCAGGATGAGCTTTGGTTATTTCTTGGTCATAATAAGTTTTGAGTGGACCAAAGAATGCTACATCAAGAGGTTGAATTTGACGTGTACAGTGAGCCGGCAAACATAAAAGTACAATGCCATTTGCCATTTTGCCTTTGGCGTCCAGAAGAGCGTCAAGATATTTATGACTTAAATGTCCACAATTAACAAAATATTCTCGCTGGAAGATGCCTTGGCATATTTTTGGAAATGCTGCAACCATTGGAAAAACACTGGACCAGCCAGTCTCCTATGGAATACATAAAGTTCCAGCTGGTGTACGGTCAGCTAATTCCTTTTTCATATTTTTTCGTGGAAATATTAGAGTAGGTGGAATATAGCTCCCGTTAGTGCACATACAACAAACAACTGTCACGTGGTAACCTCGTTTGGCGCTGGTAATTGCACGTACTTGCTTGCGCCCGGCTGTAGTAAACACTTTCTGCAGTCATTGTACGGTAGATAATGCAGATTCATCTGCATTATATATGTGCATGTGATCAATATTTTCCTTTATCAAAGTGTCCTCTAACACTTTAAAAAATGTAGCTACTTGAGGTTTATTAGAAGCCTGCGCTCTTACTACAGATGTGGCTTCGGGTTAACACAGAGCTTTATCTGAATTTTTTCTGCGAAATTCTCTTGACCAATCTTGTCCAGCGGCCTTTTTCTGGTAATTACAATGATGTTCAAACCCATTTTTGACTGATAAATCATAAACTAACTCTAATACGTCCCTTCTGGTTAGTCCAAAGAACCTTGACTCTAGCATTAAATGTTCAACCAACTGTCTTTCAATTTCTATGGGAAAAGTAAGTTAAACCTACCTAGTCGTGTTCGCCTGTTTTTTTTTTAATTTGTATTTTTTGCAAGGCATGCCTTCTTAGAGTTTCTTGAAGTATATTGAAAAGATTTATTGCCTTGAGCCACCCCATTTCACCCTTATTAACAGCTTCTATTGCCTTTGCCATGTAGTCTGTGTCCCCATGATTGCCTATTGATCGTTCTTGCGTAATTTCGCGGCATAATCTGTAAAAAAAAACATGTTATCCATTTGTAAGGCACATTATTTTTATCTATGTACGATCGGGTAAATGAAATACTATGCCATTTTGCCCTCTACACCACTATGTCATTTTACTTCACATGAACTTAATTTAAAAAAATACAATTTTTGACAAAACAATTTTTGACTAAAAGAAATCTCTGGATGTCTCCTTAGAACATATCACTCTCATTTCACAAATGTTTTATTCATCATGCCGAATAGTCGGTCTTTCATCTTTAAAACATACTCCTTTAAGTAAGTATCTAATTCTTTCGGCAATGTTATAGTGAATCGACCACAGCTTTTCGAATAACATGTTGTGTTAAATAAAGTACCAATAATTTTCTGACGTCTTCCTTATGAATAAAGTAGTCTACTTTTTGTTTACTTGAATACATTTTGATTTTTGGCCCACATTTTTAAAGTCCTCAAGGGAGATTATAAAACCCAGGGACACGTTTAAAATACATGCCATTAGAAAAATATTTTTCAAGGCAATTCTCATTGAATTTGAATAAAATTGCTGTCTTTTCGTCTTTCTGTCATAG
The DNA here is from genome assembly GCA_918026665.1 of Diabrotica balteata. Taxonomy (NCBI): domain Eukaryota; kingdom Metazoa; phylum Arthropoda; class Insecta; order Coleoptera; family Chrysomelidae; genus Diabrotica; species Diabrotica balteata. The sequence goes on from OU898277.1 coordinate 159,893,975, forward strand.
TTCTAGCCATTATTTCCGTAAAGATAATATACCTACATTAAATTTGATTTGATTGTTACAAAAAAAATTCCGATATAACTCATAACGTTATTTGGTAGGTTAAACAAGGGTAAAATAATCTCCGGAGTCATTTTGCCTTAACATGGAGGGACCATTTTAACTCAAAATCTAACAAATATAAAAACTTCTTATATAGAACTTCACCAGATATTAAACAAACAGAAAAAATACATTTTTAAACTACATAAAAAAACTACTTACTTTAATTAAAACGCCTTAAAACACAACTTTTGTGAGCACGTAATTAGCAATACTACGTGTGTGTTTATAGGTTATATTTAAACTAGCCTATTATACTTCGCAGATCTTCACAGCTTCTCACGTCAGTGGCGCTAGTACTGAAAATAATAGACAGCTAAACGGCGGTTTTATGAAAATTGTGAGAAATAATGTAAGGAAATTTTACTCCATTTTACTCAACGTACTGCCACAGTATTTCATATCATCTCGTGGATATGCTCACATTTCTTCCAGTTGCTTTTTTTGTCCCCTCTCTCTGTCTCCCTAGCCTACTCGCTCTCTTGGACTAAGCTGTCAACCACAGCTGTGTTACATATGCCGTGTTTATTTTTCTCAAGTGGTTAGCTTTAGTCCAAAGTTTTTTATGATCTCTCGTCCAACGGAAATTATTGACATCACGATAGAACCAAATATAAAAATTATAAATGTAAAAAAATTGTTTATCAAAATTTTCCGTACATATTTAAAATGTGTATTAAATACTTTTATTGAACTCACTGTAGGTACAATAATTTTCTAAAACACAAACACAGTTGTTAGAATTAGTTTGAAGATTTATCTTGTATATTTTCTACATTTCTTACAAAAACTAATAGATAAAGAGAATGTTCTTAAGATAGATTTATTGACATTCGAATCATTTTAATTTCGTATCGTTTCACTTAGAATATCGGATTTTGTTTTTACAAAACTCCAACATTCAAAATGCTTCAAATGTCGCAATGTTTTCTTAACGCTTCACCATTTGCTGCTATTTTATTACCACATCACTGGTATATTAATAATGTTCGTGTAATTATATTATATTATCATGTATTTTAACAGTTCCCTCTCAGCCTTTTACCTGCAAGTGATTTCTTTCTATTTTGTCTATAATGCAGAGGTTATTCCACATTAAATTGTGGAAATCAGAAATCGCATTTTTTTATTCAATAAAGGACTCGGAAGAACTTCAGAAATTGCTACGAATCTTCATAGTGAATAACAAAACTTACTTAAACTGTTAAACCTCTGGATTTATTAAAACGTTTTTATATTGAAGTCCCCTAGCGGCTTATTTTCAGTTCAGAATTGCTTTATAAGCTAATCCGGACAACTGAACCATCACCAGCGTTTGTTGTGCACTTGCCATTTGTATTTTGCTCATTCTGCGGGCGTTTGAGATTTTTTGTAGCAATATGAACACTCTTGTATCTTCAAAACTAGTCTCTTCATACAAATAAACGAAATAAAATAGCACACCAATGCCACCTGTTGTCTGCGCATAGTAACGCTAGAGACCATGATGAATCACGTGATTTATCTGTGCCTATGGATTAGCCAGGCGGATTTAAAACACCGGAAATAAAAACAGCGGGTGTTTTAGATATTAATTTTTAAATTAAAAGTCAGAATTTGTTTCTTATAATATTGTAACAGTTATTTCTCAGGTAATTCAATATTATCATACATAAAAAAGCCATATATGTTATCATATGTATGATATTTCATCATGAATTCCGAAACAACTACAGCCTAATACAAAAACCAAAACATAACCTCAAAATATTATCGCTTTACGAAATGCTTGAAATTTAAAACAGTATAATATCATTCAAAAGATGTTTATCTATATCTTTTAATTTTAAAATATAGGCCGAGTAGAAAATTAATAGGGAAAACAAATTCTTTATTATCATTGTTTCCAGTTTAAAACCAGACACCGCTGTTAAACCAATGTCAAAATATAATTTGAGGGCAGTTTTTGATTTTGAAATCGAAATGTTTGTAAATTAAAGTTTATTTAATTCCTTTAATATATATTTAAAGATTATCGCAAATTTTGAAGAGTTACCTACATGAACTCTACAAGTTCCCGGTTTGCCAGTGGCGTATAGTTTTTACGGGAATGGGTGTAAACAACAAGATGACAAAATTTTGGTTTTTTTTAAGAAAAACCTTTTGGTTTGTAGTAAAAAGGTTAGTAACAGTTTTTCAAGTCTGGCTACTAATACTATATTCATCATCTTTGAAATATATTCGAGATATACAAACGTGAACACCAAATTACGTTAATTATGAGCTAATTCTACAGTTAATTCTAGGAATCTTTTTGTGTTGGGGGAGGGGGTGAAGATATTCTAAAGACTTCTGGAAAGATGACCCAGATGTGTTGAATTCAACCTGTTAGGCCTTACAGCAACTAGAGCCAATGAGTACCAACTAAACTCACCTTCACTTTCTCGTTTCTCCAACCGATAGAACCGGGATTGCTCTTAGCGAGCATTACGTCTGTCCCGTCAGCTTTACTGGTTAATCCCCTCTAGCACTTACCGAGCACGCTCTGTCTTAGCGCCCCGGCCGCGCCGCTCTACTCATATATGCGGTCAGACGTGGTTTATCAGGCTACCGATCTTTTCATAGGTGTTGCGTAAAAGTAACTAAAATGGCATTGTCCACCCAGGGTGGCTCATTCGTTTATTTATTCATATCAGCTCCATACCAGGAAAGGAACTGTTCAAAAAACAGAGACCATGCACACACACAAATATAGGTAAATAGAATAAAAAATAAGTAAATAAAACTACGGTTTCCGGGTGTAGCTATATAGAAGCTACTCCCCCGGTTGCGCAGGGTATGTAAATAACTTAAGTTAATACTGTGTTGAGACATGTTACGTTTTACCCGCTAAGGGAGGATGACGCCTAAACACTTTCCGAAATTTTCGAAAGTCTTGCCGAAATTTTGATTATAAGTCAATTTTGTACTATTAAATTGTACTATTGTATTAAATGTAGAAGATATCACGACAACCAGTTGGAAGCTGTGCAGGGGCTCATTAAAATAGATTAATAAATACATTAAGATACGCTAGCCGACGTAAAGCTGTATGTGGGCTCCACCCGGCTGGCGCAGGGGACATTTACGAAATATTAAACTCTAAGAGTCTGGAAAAATCTAAATTTTCACTACTATACTTGTTACCAATTTACTATTGCTATTTATTGAAACTATTTAAGTGAACATTATATTTACATACAATTGTTGAGGATTAACTTATAACGTATGATAAAATGGCAGAAATGGTGAAGATAATAATGAGTCTTTATTAATATTTGCAAAATGTGTATGCTTTTCTCAGAAATGTAACGTCAACAATTTTTAAACTTTTGAAATAATCCCATAAGCCATTTTATGAATGATATATTTTTCGACTTACTAATCATATTAATAATACAATCGGGACACTTAGATATCCCTAAACGTTGAATTTTATTATTTCAATTTCCAAAAAAATATGTAATCGTATTTTAGCAATAACCAAGCATTTTATAAAACATTTGTAGTGGAGTGTCCTTAGAATGTAAAATTTATAATCTTTGAATGACAATATCAGTGAAGGAATCATGAAAAGGTTTCTTCGGTTTTCAGTTTTAATTGTATTTTTAATTTATATATTATATTCTTGAGCATTACTTGAATTGAGTTTTAGAACTGTATAATTTTTGTTCAAGGGTCTGCAATTTTAATTTTCTTCACGTTCTAAATTATATTTTCGCTGGAACTGGTACTTTGGTCAATAATCTTTGGATTATGTCTTTAATTACAATCGCCTGAGTATTCATTTTATTCATTATCTCATTTTTATTTCTATTTGTTCTATATATGATTAGTACTTCTTCTTAAGTAAGACTACTCAGCCTTTTTTACTTTTTAGTGTTTTATGGGATCCACAAGCATCGAGATAAACGTTTTATTTTGTTCTGCAAACGTCTGATTGCGTTTATTGATTATTTAATATTGGTTTTTATTAAACTCTTTGCAATTTCACTTTTGATAGTCATAATAAAGCCAATTTTCAAATAAATTGTTATCAGAAGGTTGACATATTTTTCAATTACTTAAAACAAAGACGTTTCGATAGTTCAACGGGCAAGGGAACTCATTACGTTGTGAATAAATTTAGTGAAACTTGGATCTGAAGCTTTCAAGTTACTAGTTAATGTAGTCGGTCGATAGATTATTAATTAGTCGGTCGATTAGTAATTGATTTCGGTCGATTAGTAATAGAAAGCGGATAATGGCAGAAAACCGGCACATACTTAAACAACTTTAAGTGAATGATTTTAAGACCCTAAACTAAGTCAATTTGATGGATATGTTTTTTCACTACTATTGACAACTGGAAATTGGTTTTTGTTGGTGTACTGATTTGTAGTTCCACTTTTGATACAAAGAACACAATAAGGCCAGTTTATAACATATCCTGTCATGAGAAGGTTTGTATATTTTTCAATTACATAAAACAAAGTCGCATTTATAGCTGGCGGATTCACTTTGGCGGATTAAATCTAGTAGTATACATAATTCAAGCCACCTGGTAGCCAGGGAAATTTTTCAAAGTAATACAAAATGTACAGTTAATATGCAGCTGTACGTTAGAAATTCGAATCTAGTATGCCAAGAGATCAGTAGCTTTGTGAAAAATTCTAAGGCTAAAACAAACTATTGCGTTGATCCCTACCGGAAGGCGTAAAATGCTAGAAAACGACAGCGAATAATAGTGGCGAAATAATACTTCTCTTTCTTATACCCTTTTGGATGGTTATCTGTTTAAGAGTGTTCTATGGCTATGGTTGTCTGTTTACACTGAATATTTGCAGAATTCTCTTCAGCATGAAGTCAATATCATAATAAATTAAATGTGAATTAAATTGTTTCGGTAATAATGCATTATTTCCACGCTGAAAGCCACTTAAATAGATATAATAAACATAAAAAGAGATACCGACGCATCTATCTTGCAGTTGAGTTGGATAGAACATAATCTTAGTGTATATTTCTTGTAGATTGTCGTTTCTAATGTTTTTAATAAATTTTGTTATTTATATCTTCAATTTTACATACTTACTAATTACTAAACTTGCCAGGTTATTAACTTTTATTTGCTAGTAGTCTCTTTTGATGAATTTTTTTCATTTTATTCAGAAAGAACGATCAAAATGTTTGTTTACAACGTTTTAACTAAGTAAAGCATATTCAGTATTATTTATTTGGTCAAAAATCTTTAATTTCATCTGTGTTTACATAAATCCCTGCTTATTCACTGATATTGCTGTTCAGGTATAAATCTTGAGGCACTCTACTATTGGATTTGTTAGTGTTTAACATAAGTGTAGTTTTAAGTGTTGATATTTAAATTTTTTAATTGTTAAAAATATTTTGGAGGTCGGGTTAATTATTTAAATAGTTTTATAAATTTTAAGATATTTGCATTACAGTCCGAACTGTATAGTATGTAGTATATTGATGAGACTGCTCTTCGGTGATAAATCGGCTATGAACAAGGTCATTATGATTTTGGTTAATGGTTTTTAAAACCAATTTTTCAGATGATTATTGAATATGATTAAATAACTTGTTACTATGTTCAAAAATTTACTATTAAAATGTGATTTGTATCACTACAACTGTTTCTTTTTTTATTACAGTCGATTGGTGGAGGTACTTGCCCCGTTTTAAGCATGCTGTCTGCGTTTTTAGGTTAATTTGTTTGTTTTTATTATTTTTTTAATTGTTTGTGTTCTTACGTGTTCCGTTTTGTTCCTTTGTTTTTAGAGTTAATTTTATTTTTTTGGTGTTGGTATCAAGCTAAAAATATTTGGTAGAGTCAATCAGTAGTATAATTTTAAGACTATTAATGCCTCAGTTAATTATTATGTTCATTTTGGCAGATTATACAGTAGGCCCCAGTTACGAAGAACCAGCGCAGATCTTTATTTTCATACGATTCGATCCAAGCGCCTTGTTTAAATAATTATCTACTCTGTGTGTAGCGCAGCGTTAACTGTTCGGTGCTGTCAATTATATAAAAAGTATAATCACGTCACTGTCCACCTCTTTGGATACAAAGAGCTAAAGTGAACCAAATGCTAACGGACGCGAATCCGCGTCTTATTTTTGAAATAAAAGGCTACAAAAAAATGATGCTTTATTTGAAACGTAACAAAACATACACTAAAAATAATATAATAAGAGTAACTTGAACGTTATAGGTAACAAATAGTACAAAAACTACACCAATTAGAGTAATTTTCGGTCTTCATGGAATATTACGAAGCATGCACCTAGGCAAAGACCAGGTTTGTAAGTACAAATAAGACATTCATAAATCGTATATTTTCTTTTTTTTATTCACTGTACACACCCTGCACTTTTTACGTTTTGTTTCTCCTTTTGTATTTTTCTCAGCCATTTTGCTCAAAATTTGCCGTTCAGACAAGTTATTCAATGTTTTAGGAACATTTTTCTGAGGAGGGCGTAGTAAATTTCATATAATTTCTAGTCGAAAGTCATAAAGAGGCAGTTTTGTTCCAGAATATATGTTAAATAAAAAATAAGAGTTTACTAAAATCACTTGTAGTATATGTATAACCAATTTTTTGTACCAGCGAAGGGTTTTTGTTTCGCAAAGATAACATTTGATCTTTGAGATCAACACCACTCATATTTTTATTATATTCGGCGATTAAAAGAGGTTTTAGTTTTTTTTTTTGTTTTCGTTTGTTCTGACATTCTACCATAACATTGCTGAATTCAGTGGATGTATACATTACTTCCCGTTTATCGACCCATTTGCCAACAACAACGCCGTTTTTATATTTTGCTACTGACTCGCCTTTTTTTAACTTGGTTTTAGTCACTTCTACTGGATTTCCTTGTCTTTTTCCCAGAAGAGTTCCTGTACAATAGGTTTTGTTCTTTATAAGTGTTTCGGCAAGGTCCATACTCATGTAAAAATTCTTCATAAACAACGAGTGACCTGCATTTAGATGTTTGTGCATCAATTCCATAACAACTTTTTTTGAACAGTCTGTTCCGGCGGTAGTATCAAATTTACCAGCATAAACTTTCATATTTTGAACTAATCCGTTAAGTTCAGTAAGTACATACACTTTTATACCAAATTTTTGGCGCTTATTTTTAATATACATTCTAAAACAGAGATGACTACGCCATAAAACTACTGATTCATCAAGGGAGAGATTATTGTCAGGCTAATATATTATGTCATTCATTTTTTAATTAAAATAATTTAACAATGGACGAATTTTGTGCAGCTTGTCCTCTATAACTTCTCCTACCTCTGGATTTTTGGCAAAGTGCAGACAGCAAAGAATTAACAAAAAACGGTCTCTACTCATATATTCTGGGAAACACTTTACATTTAAAAAGACTATCAGTTTTCCAATAATTTGCGTTCTGTTGGTTTTCCATGTCCCTATGTGTAAGAGGAGACCAAAAAATTTATATAGTTCTTCGGTAATGAGTGGTTTAGAATTTGTTACTCTGGATCTTTCTATACCACCCGATAGAAATTACTGTTCAGCATACAGATTCTTTTCTGTTACTAACAGCTCAAAAAAAGTTTCATCTGCCAGAAGACGAAAGTAATCAAAAGATGTCTTACTTTGTGGTGGCTCTACCAACAAGTTGCAACATCTAATAAACTCAAATTGTTTCTTTCCATCATGATCATTTTGCCATTCATGTGTATTTGGATTTCTTGCATTTGGATTTAAATTTTCATTGGGTTCCTCCTCATTTTGCATGGCTTGCACAATACCCGAAATATCGTCGTCACCTACAAAAATACAAATTTAATACTTTTTTAAACTCACTTGTTTCCAACTTACCCAACTCATCCCCATCCTCATCGTCTGCAGATGGCATATATTCGCCTTCCGATGAAATATATTCATCTTCACTATCTGATTGTGTTAAAAAGTATTCAAGTTCTTCTTCTGTTAACTTTTTAGGGTTTTTTACGGATATTTTTTACGTCTTGGCTGAGAACAACCTGGCTCTGCGTTTTCCATCTGTACAATAGTCAAACACGTTTCAGAATAAAAGGAAACTATAAAAGTGACAACTGTGACGTAACTTCCGTTACCTGATGCTACTCTTAGATGCTGATATAGCAAATAAACGCACAACTCTCGTGCTAATAAAATATACTATAAATAGAAGTCATGTTAAAGTCATAGAACCTGTTAAATACGTTAAGGCGAAAGACATTTTATTATATCCTGATTGTTTTTTAAAAATTTAACAATTCGTAACAATGCTTATACAAAATTTTCAAACAATATCTTTCTGCTTATTTAGTAATTTACAGATTTAAAGAATAGTAACAAACTTTGTAAAAAAAATGACTCTACCAAGTATAAAAATTAAAGAGATGTTTGCAAATTTTTAAAAAGCTGTCTTATCTATTACTATTTTTATTTTATGTTACCATTACCTGTGATTACACAGACATTTGAAATTAAAAAAAATCTTTCAATAATTATGGTATGAACTTAAAAATAAATCATTGACTTACTCATTTTTGCGAACATCTCGTTAAGCTCAAGAACTATTTTTATTTTTTTTTAATTGTTTTTTAACCAATTTTAGGAAAGTTTTAATACATTTTGATGTTTTATTGTTAAAATTGAAAAGTTGAGAATAAGCATAATAATAGTTTTATGTAGAGAATAAATTTAACTTTGTTTATAAAACTAATTGGTAGAGATCAAAAGTATCGATTGATTGATCAAAGGCATCGTTTTGTCGAGTGAAAAATTCGCTTGACTTGCGAGCTGTGTGCAAACTTATGAAGCATGATTCGTCGGCTTTGGTTAACTTTTCGCAGCTCTATTTCTTGCGTTGAACTGTTCTAACGTTTTTATCCCTGATTTCTTTTTGATACATATTTCTTCTTGGAAATTTTTTTAAATTAATGTCTTTGACATCCCCAACGATACCACTATTTCGCAATTTGCATAATTGTATCTTTTAGTGTTGTAAACAGGAACCAAATTGGCAAGACATTCTTGTTTCGATAATTGTCTTCGAAATTATTAATAAAATATTGTTGCGTGAAAATGTTTCTTCAGTTTAATTCCATTTTTTCACTTGATTGTCAATTTTGGCAGTTCATTATAGTAACCACAGAATAATAAACAATCAGAAGGGCCACTCTCAGATGCCGCCTCTGAAGTTTTTCAGCACGCGCGCCATGTTTTAGGAGGACACAGACATATGATTTGTGTGGTTATGTAATTGTTTATATTTATCAATCAAAAGACTGATATTTTTTTTGTACACACTTATGACAAGTCGAAAGAAAATGCAAAAAAGTATTTTTGAAGTGTGTATATTTTAGGCAATTCCTAGCTGAGCGCTTTCGGCTTTACAAAGCCATCATCAGAGCTATGGTCAATTTTTTAAATACCACTACAAAGGAGAGATCTCATTTCCTTATATTTCAAAATTATGATTTTTTTTTTTATAGTTGAAATTTGTTAAAACATATAAAAAACATATAAAAAGCCGACACTGGACTTCACAAACACGTTAAAAAATTGAAAAAATTTTTGTCATGGTACGGTGTAAGAACGGGTGTACGGTTCTATTCTGTCTACATCCTCACATCAATCAATGGTCGGGTTCTTACACCCGTACCATGACAAAAATTTTTTCAATTTTTTAACGTGTTTGTGAAGTCCAGTGTCGGCTTTTTATATGTTTTTTATATGTTTTAACAAATTTCAACAACTATAAAAAAAAATCATAATTTTGAAATATAAGGAAATGAGATCTCTCCTTTGTAGTGGTATTTAAAAAATTGACCATAGCTCTGATGATGGCTTTGTAAAGCCGAAAGCGCTCAGCTAGGAATTGCCTAAAATATACACACTTCAAAAATACTTTTTTGCATTTTCTTTCGGTTTATATTTATGTTTAATTATATTATATTTATGTTATTATATTTAACAATATTAATATAATTGTATAGTATGTCTATGATTGCCGTAAGTCAAATAAACCTGGTTAATTTTTCCATGCACACCACATAAACAACACTAATTTCTTTAAAATCCTCCTAAAACATGGCGGAACGTCTGCGCGGAGGAGATGCGCGTACTTAATTTTCCGTGGAGAGTGGGTATTCTGTTTGTTTATTATTCTGTGGTAGTAACTAACATTTTAAGGTTAATTAAAGATGGAGTTTAATTTTTAGAAGCTACTTTACATTTGATTAGTAGCAGCGCCTACTTCCTATTATCAAAAATATAAAACACATTGCGTTTAAAGACAGTTTTGTACATTCTTGAAACAATCTGTATATAATAGTTTTTTATTTCCCATATATAAAGACAATTACCTCACCCTATTACGGTCTATGACAATCGATAACTTAAAAACACCCTCCTAAATCTGTTCATCAGGATTAATAAATAGGAGTACCTTCTGTCTGTACCATTTTCATTATTAAATGTTGGCTATCATAATATAATCCACCCTAGCTCTGAATATTGACTATGAAAACTGATTAAACCACTCACGTAGGTCACGAAGCCATGATGTTCTTCGACCGGTACCTCTCTTTCCATATGTTTACCCAGCTTAACAATATGGAGGACTCTTTATCGTTCTGGGTGTCGCATGACATTGGCAAAATATTCCAATTTTTGTTATTTTTCCGATTTTCGTATTTTGGGATGCTTTTATAGACGTTGCAATACATCTTTATTTATCACTCTGTCAATCCAGCTTGGTATAAATAGTAGTATACATATTATATTTCACTTGAGAAAGTAGTAATGCCATCGAAGGAGTTGTCGTTAATCAGCCGAAAATTGTATCAAGTAATTTAAAAAATAGTAAATGTTATAGCATGGGAGGATTGAAGGCTTTACAGTCTGTTTTTTGTAATGATAAACTGTTTTACTCGGCGAATTTATAAACTGTGGTGTAAAATAATTTCCCGCATACAACTGCGGCAGACACTATCAAATGCGATGTGGCAAAGGTCAGAGCAGTCTTCCACTAATTTTTAGTTTCTGTCTTTCTCTAACTGACAGCTGAAAACAGTTCTGATTTTATCTGATGATGACGTCAGACGCAGACTTGATTTCAGATCGAAATAATTTCAGACCATTGTCTATAAATCCGGAAAACAATGTACCATTTTAAAAAATACTAGTGTTCTTTTCATTCCTATCATGAATTATTTTCCTATAATAGTTACTGTTTAACTCTTTTATTTTTAAGAGTACATTTTGCTAGGAAAACAAAGTTGATTATCATAACCATAATTTTAGATATCCAGATTGTTATCAATATCCAATATCTTACTATATAAAATTTGTGAAACAATATTCTAACTAAATTATTGTGCCAATTCTCAATTATTTTTAAAGGGGAAATTTTATGCCATATTTTAAGTTACAATTTTAAATGCTTAAAAATATTTCAAACTTACCAGTGTACCTTTAAATATGACATAAGTGACGCTTCCGTAGATTAATACAGGTACTTATTTTTTTTTTCAAAATTTACAGTATTAGAACTGATATTAAACTTTAATTTTAAATAAAGCTTATGGCTCGCTGTAAAGGTGTTTAATTTTCTTTTTCCAAAAAGGTAAGTAGTAACTCAACATTATTTATAGCAGTAAGTAGCACCGATAAAAGTTATATTAAAACAAATATACATAATGGGTAATCAGAATAATTGCAATAGGCGATTGATGGATTTAGCATATTATCAAAAAAAAATTCTTGTAAAATATCAGATCTAGATCTAAATCTAGCAAGCCAGTGCAAAAAGTTAAACATTCTTGGAGAATTGTGGATCAAGTTGCTTATCGCTATTATATTTATATGAATGGATAAAATAACGACTAAATTGACATGAATTATTAAATATTATTTTAGTTAATTTCCTTGAGAATAGTTTTTAGACCTAGGTACTAAAAATGAAGATTAACCATAGAAAATAATAATTAAAAAAAATTAAATGTCTTCCTCCCTTTCTGACACGTTTCCCTTCTCTATTTAGCTCCGGAGATATCTGCAAATCGTCATGTAAGCTACCCACGCTTAAAACTTGGGCACGGTACTCAAAGAAGAAGAAGATTTAACCCAGCATATACTTTTCTTCCTAATTTTGTAAAACCATTCATGTCTGGTAAGTTTTCCCGTTGTTCTTTATCACTGATGTTATGTCGTGACTAACCTTCTGAATATTTTCTTTTCTGTTTTACTCTTCACCTACTTATTATTTTCCTTCATTTTCAATTACTTCTGAATCCTCTAGTATAAAATCTCATCGTTTCCGTCGTCTATGTTTAGTAAAAAATTATACTGATTATTGTCTCTCACATTGCAAATTGTATTTAGATACTATCAGTTTTTTGTTTTATTTGCGTTGACAATGTTTTGCTGTATTCGATATGTAATGAATATATTGGACTTTACTACAAAGTAGTATGATCCACATTAAGTTTACTTATGTACTGTAACAATGCACAGTCAGCGTTCATCGCCGACTTACCATCCCTCCAGATGCCTGCACTCCAACCGGAGACCTACCACTACCATCGATGCACGCTGGAGATGGAACACCGGTAACGATATAAAACTCCGTCCACCGAAACAGAGAAGGTGTTCGAACCGTAGACCTGATCTAGTAAGAACTCGAACCGTTCCGGGAGTTCCAGCTGGAGTACTGATCTGATAAGAGCCTCTAGAGAACTAGACTAAGTATTGATTAGTCTTTCCTGGAGTTTGGGTATTTACCAATACCTTGTCCTTTGCATTTAACGATCCTAGTATCGCAAATAATTATTTTTCACAGGTATCAGCACTAGAACAAAATTATACATATTGTATAGAAGTTAGTTTTATATTGTTATTTATTTTGAATATATTTTTATTTGATTAAGCTTGTGTTTTACTGAGTCTGGTGTGTAATAGAGCTACCCGTCATAATATATTCAAATTAAGAGCGTAGGCACAAAATTTCGGGCCAATGCTTTTTAAATGCATTAATTTTTTTCAAATCCTAAGAAAACTAATATTTTTGAAAAATGTAAACGCAGAATAAAAGACTACATTATTACCGAGGACCGAAAGTCCCTTAAAATAAACAAAAAGTCTCTTTTGAATGAGATATTTGAAATTAAAAGTCACACTTAATTTTCTTCTTTTTTTTTCGCACCTGTAACTTACTAAAATAAATATTGTAGAAGTTTTTAGGGGCTTTCGGCCCTCGGTAATCTTTCATTCTGCGTTTAAATTTTTCAAAAATACTCGTTAGTTTTGTCAAGATTCGTAGAAAATGAATGCATTTAAAAAGTATTGGACCGAAATTGTGTGCCTACACTCTTAATTACTTATGAGCTGTGACTGGAGATTCGACTTCTATGTGGTTGGCACCACGTATACTGATGGATATGTTTATGTGAGAAGAAACCATTTATTATTTCTAAGGACTTTTGTATAAAACTGTCAGCCTGTGGCACATTTGTTTTTCAGATATTCTCTTTATGATTCCTCTTCATGTACAATTTTCTCGTTTATGCACTTAGGTCTCCTATAATATTTCTTTCCTGTTGTTTGTTTGTTGGAACTTCTACACTTTCTCTACGAAAGGCTACAAGTTTACACAGTGGGTATAGTTGGAAAATACCAGGCCGGAATTACTTCATAAAAACCAACAATTGGCCAGATTCATTCAATACGACAGACCCTCGAGAAAACGGAATTTAACATTGAAATTCATCACCTATTCTTTGACTTCAAGGCCGCATACGACATTGTCAAGAGAACAGTACTATACCAATCAATGTATGAGTTTGATATACCATAAAAACTTATCTGATTAACGATAATGACAATGTCTAACTTAAAAGCCAGTGTTAGGATACAGAGAGAAAATTTTCGATCCTTTAAGATAAAGGATGGACTCGGAAATAATAACATTCTTTTGGAAAAGGCAGTCCGAAACACACGAATTAGAGACGGCGATACTATTTACAATAAATCGATACAAATCTTAGCATACGCTGATGACATTGACATAATAGGGCGTAGCAAGCGAGATTTTAAGCAATATTTCCTAGAATTGGAAACGGTGGCGAAACAGGTCGGTCTAGTCATCAACGAAGACAAAACCAAGTACATATTGGTTACTAAGGATCCTATAGCAAATGAGGAACGGTAAACATCATTTGGAAATCATATATTCGAACGTGTTGACAGCTTCACATACCTTCTCTCACCAGTGACTACTACCAATAAAACAAACGAAAAAATTTTGAATGATATCAACTCTTTAATGAACCAGATGTCGCAACGTTTATTAATACACAGCGACTTAGATTGGTTGGATACATAATACGCATGCCTGACAATATGATTGCTAAAAAGCTAACGACAGGAACACCTATACGAAAAAGAAGCAGCGACCGACGAATTAGGTGGTAAGATAGAGTTAAGGCCGATTTAGAGATCAGAAGATGACAACTTACTGCTAGAAACCGAACAAAACGGCGACTAATCTTGGAGCAGGCCAGGATCCACACAGGATTGTCGAGCCAAAGATACCAAAACCCTCATTGGGAGGGCTACTTACACAGTCATTAATTTTAAACACCTATCTTGAGCCATTTTAAACAGTTTTTCTGCTCGCTTTATCTTCATCCGCCATCTGATATGTTTTAACTAAAATGCTTACTTTATACCATTTCCACTTCGTCTTTTCTTTTTCCTATCATAATCACTTGAAGAATATTATAGCTACTTAATCGTAGCATGTGTCCATGCTATTTTTCAAGATTTAACGCTGTTAATCGACTCGCAAGCAGCGTCTGCTCTGCTAAGAACTGCTTCGTTTGTTTGCATATCTGTCCACGGTATTTTGAGTATTCGTCTATAAAACTACATCCCAAAAACCTCTAAGCGATTAACACGTCGCATGCTTAAAGCCTAACGATATGCTACTGCTAGGTGCTGACAGTATTTTTTGTAAATCGTTATAACTGCAATTGGTTTCTTGTTGGCAGAATACATTTATAAAGTTTTTGCTAACTTTTGTCTTTTTTAACGCGTGACGCTCATAGGCGTCGCCAGCACTAGATCATTAATGTTTCATCCATATGCTAAGTGACTCACATGTGCGTCTTTGATTTTTAAATTGCAAGAAAGTCATTATTGTCAAAAGAAACATTTACTGGAAATTTTAATAGAAAACATATTACAATAAGAATATTAATAATTACAAATTATTATCATTATGATACTGTACAAAACAATTTCCAACACAAAAGCCAGGTTTTTCAGGACAGAAGCTGCACTCAAATATCGTGTTTTTTATTAAATTATTCTTTGAACATACCTTACATCTTTTTCTCTTTATCCGACCTTTAGTATCAACATTTAAAATTTTTGAAATGTTGTGCTTGTCTGTTGTTTGTACACTGGAGTAACTAATACTGTTTCAGAATTTTTTAAAAGATGTCTGATAATTTCTAAACGATATTCATATAAATTCATTTTTCTACCAGTGTACGGAGTATAACTTTTGTAGAAATAATAGGAATTTAACAACAAAACTTGAAATATGTGAATACCTATTTTTTTATACCATCTGAGCGTCTTTCGCTCACATGGATAGTAAACGAGCATTTGATCTTTGCGATCAACACCACTCATAAACTCATTATGTTTGGATATAGGTAGGGGTTTTATTTTTATTTGGTTTCTTTTGTTTTCAGTTTCGATAAGATCATTTTTAAATTCCGTGGATATGTACATAACTTCTCTTTTATCTCTCCACTTTCCTACTAAAATGCCATCTTTGTATTGTCCTACTGTCTGTCCTTGTGCTAGTTTAGCTTCTAAAACTTTTTTAGGGTTACCTTTTCTCTTGGAAATTAAAGTTCCTGTGCAGAAAGTATTGTTTTAAAAAAGCGTTTTTGCTAAATCGACACTTCCATAAAAATTATCTATAAAAAGAGAATGCCCAACGTTAAGTTTATCTCGCATTAGTTCTAAAACTACTTTTCCAGAGTGGCCTTTTCCACCTGCAGAGTCATAACGTCCTGTATATAATTTCATACGAAGCGCTAAGCCGTTGGGTTCTGCCAACACATACAATTTAAGTCCGTATTTGTGACGTTTGCTTTTCATATATATTCGAAAAGATAATCTACCACGCCACAACACCATACTTTCATCAAGGGAGATTTTTTCCTGGTTGATATATTTCAGCCATTATACTATTGAAGTAATTTAAAAGTGGTTTAATTTTATAGATTTTATCTTCTGTTGTACCCTCTTCTGGATTTCGGGCAAAATGTAGACATCTCAAAATAACCAAGTAACGATCTCGGCTCATATTATTATGGAAACATTTCAATTGAAAAAGAGGATCGGTATTCCAGTAGTCCTGGAATCTATTGGTTTTCCATGTTCCCATATGCAATGTAAGTCCAAAAAATGTTTTAAGTTCGTTAACAGACACAGGCTTCCATTGAGTTATACGTGAATGTTCTGCAACACCGGATAAAAAATAACATTTGTTTCCTGCACTATCGTCTCAAAAAAAAAAATCTTCTACAAGAAGGCAAAAAAATCATATGGAAGACCAGTCCCTGGAATATCTACTAATAACTAAGAAGATTTGGTAAAATTAAAATTTGCATTCCAATAGGATCGTCTTTCCACGAATCCTCACTTAAATTTGGCTCCTCCTGTATATTTTCATTCCTATCTGCATTTCCATGTAACGCTTCAACCAATCCAGAATAATCATTTACTAGGGATTCACTCCCGCCTCTCGACGCGTTAGTGTTCTGAGCTGTTGGACGTGAATCCCTGTCCAGGCGTTTGGTTTTCACCTCTGGCTGCGTTGAGTAGTTGAGTTACTGTGACCAAATGCCCATCTTGGTAGTTAGTATTCGCCTCTGGTTGCGTTGAGTAACTGAGTTACCGTTGCTAACTACCATCTTCCTGTTCTTTTGTTTTCTTCTTTCTTTCTTTTTCCTTTTGTTCTCCTGAAGAAGCTACATACAATTGTAGCGAAACGTCGAGATGAACCCACTTTTGGGTCACTCACAAATGACACGGTCCAAACCCGGAAGACGAATAAACTATAAATCATTTTCTTCTTCAAAATCTAAAAAAAGAAAAGCAATTATACAAGAAAATATAATGCTGCAAAATAATTCTGTTGATAATATTCTAAAAGGTTGAAATTAGAAATAAACATTTCAAAACATGTATACAAATGAAGTAATGATATAATTTTGAATTCATTTCTCAAATCTCGTATTGGAATCATATCTGTACTTTATAATAAACATACCTGTGTCTTCATCTGACAGAACTACACTATTATTGGATTCACTGAATTCATCTTCACTATTTAGATGAATTATTATTTAATATATTATATAATTGATCAGTACTATATTTTGATCTTTTACAGTTTGAATTATTTGCATTCATTTTACCACACGAATCTTCGATCTTTTACAATGTGAATTATTATTTGCATTTATTTTAACAAACCTCAATAGTTTGAGAGTTTGACAACTAAAAAGCATGGCAACCTATTGTATTATGGAGGTACGGAATTCTGTAATAGGTTTTAATAAATAAATAAAATAATACAATTATTGTAATAGATAGATACGGATTTCGGTTGTTGACTGCGATAATCAGCATTATCTTTTCTAATAATATAAATCCAAAATAAAAAATTCTAATAGAACAAAATAGAATAAGGTTAATTTAAATTTAGAAAATATATTAATTTAATAAATTTGATAGATATATTTGATTATTTTAGTGTAGCGATAATCTATTCGACATTCTGTCGTTTTCTGATGGCTTATGGTATATAATTCTTTCTTGTAGTCGACAAATATCAGTGTCAAAACTTATTGAAAATATCATGTTTGTCTTCTAACTCTTTCATTTTAATGCTTTTATCCTCCATCCATTTTTATTTTTGCCTGATTAATTTCTGTTTTGTTCTATAGTCGTCTCCGTTGTTTTCAGTTGCCTTCTTTGCTCCATGAGTTCCACGATATCTTCAGTCTCGTCTATCGTTTTTGTTTATCATTTTGACTCGCTTTAGTAAGGTTATCCTTATATCAAAAATATCAGTAAACATTATTACTTTATGACAAATAATAGACAGAATCGGCATTTAATATTTAGGGAAATTGATTATGTTTGTGCATCGACATGAAACAAACCAAGTTTTAAATTTATATTCAAACTGTAATGCCAATTCCCATTCCAAAATTCTGTCATGTTTTTGTCATTTGGTATCCTGTGGTGTGTCACCTGTGACTTAGTACCCTCCAAGTCAGGTACTAGATCTCTTGAAAGTAACATAACCTATGAATGAAACAGCTTTGGATAAGATTTTTGTAGATATATTAAAAATAATCTGTATAAAATAATTTTATAAAATCTTCATAATATAATGATAACAGATAACAATATCTTTGCGTTTTAGTGATCACAACCATATGAAAGTATTTTTAATACACCTCGAATATACATTGTAACGAATAGGAAACAAAATATACAGAGATTTCAATAATATATTGTTAATAAATATATTAATAAATTACAAAATTATTACACCACTAGCTTTCAAACAGTTCCAAACAGGTTTTATTGTCAAAATTATGATAGGCAGCTATGATTTATCTTGATTAGAATAATAAAGTTTATTATTAACAAAGTTTATTGGATGTTTCCTTATAAATCTATTTTTAACCAATTTCACGTTTCTAAATATCTCGGTATTTTTTTTAACTCTCTTACAAGAGAAAGATATTAGTGGCCCTATATTATCACGCTCTTTTTCGACATATTCGATTAACGAAGACACAAAATCCTTACAGCGGTTATTAAGTTATTTGGCATGTAAAATATTAAGTGCAAGTCCAAAGCTATATCTCTGAAACACTTAAAACTAACATAGGACTTTGCCGGGGAGACATGCTATCATGTGCACTAGTCAACCTGGCGTTGTGGAAAGTTGTAAGAGACTCGAGAATGAACTTAAAGGGTATGATTACACCAGAAAACTACAAATAATGACATATACGGCAGAAAACTAAATATATGCTGGCATCATCAAAAATTCAACAAAACAACTTAGTGATACAACATGAAACGGATCGGAAATATGGATTATGACGACGTGGGAGGAGCTGCGAATATTTGAATGAAAAATACTGAAGATATAAGGCGTAGTTACCTAACAGTGTTGTTGAATAAATCGACATAGAGAGAAACATATACTTTATTCTTACTATGTACCAAAAGGCCATCGAAGCCATAGAAGGCTTCAGCCAAGAAGAAAATTTTTAACCTTTTAGCCTTTTTGATGAAGCAGATATTTTTAAAACCGTCCAAATAAACCGCCTGAGATGGGTGGAAGTAACCCTGCTAAAATAAATGTTCTAAACAACAAACAGGTGGAAACGAGGTGGCAATGTGCAGGAAGATTTGAGAGATTGGAGTGAGGTGATGGAGAAGACTGGCATTCGACAAAGGCGTCTCTAGAAGGCTTGTAGCTCCATCTGATGATGATGCTGAAAATTATCGTTTGCGTTTGGGGATTTTTAAAAAGTATTGTGACGACATAGAAATGTCATTCCTGAACTACAACGGACTTAAAGAGAAATAATATACTAGTATATTGGTACATTCAGTTTCTGGTTTTGAATACAAAAACTTAACAATGTATTTATAGTTCTTGATTCTGGAAGCAGAATATGAGGAAGTGCTATATGAACAAAGTTTAATGTATATTGCAATATTGACGCTTCACAATTATTTCACGATGAAAATTTTGTTAGCGAAAAAATCACGAGTTTTCCGAGATGAATGAACCTATAGGTTACACGATACAAAGGGAAGTCATGAAGATACTTGATCTCTTCCAAGAGTCCGCAGAAAAAGTAACCAATCGAAATTGTGCCCTGATGTATCAATTTTTGGCACGTGTAGTGTATCATACACACTAAAATATCTTCTAATTTTTCAAGTGCCATCTCTTCAAGTTACCGAGGTTGACAATATCGTTATGGCCACTCTAACTTTCGAAACTACTGCTCGAAAGATTTGTTTTGAGCAGCAACCACCGTAGTCTCTTACGTTCCTCAGCTAAGTTTTTAGTCTTCCAACACTTTTTCTGTTCTCTATTTTGCCTATTGTGATCTAATATTATGAGCTATGTCTGAAATATTGTGGTTTTCTTTTTTTTATTGTCCGATAAACTTTTTTTTCCTTCTTCATTCGTATTAACACATTAAAGTTCGTAATGGGATCTTCAGAATCCTTCTATACATCCATAGCTCATAAGTCTTCACATTGCCGTCTATTTAGGCTCATATATTTCTATTATTTTGCTAATGTCAAATCTCTGTTACATCAAACCTTTTTTATTTTTATACAGTGAGCACATGGTTTTTCAGTTCCACTTTTATGTACTTTTTTGATCTGCTGGTCTCTTACCGTTGGAATTTGAACTTTATTTTTTGTGTTGAGTGCGAGTTCTTCATCTTTTAAGATGAAAGAACATTTAAGAAACGCCGCTAGAGTCAATTTAAAGGAGTACCTACACCATGAAATTCATAAGCGAAAATTGTATGCTAGCCAAATATGACCAGTGGATTTTTAAACAAGAAATATAAGATAAAGATTTAGTAATTTAAACTAAATATTTAAAAATGTTTATCTCATTAACAGTAACTGTTGGTAGCTTATTACATCCCAAGAGAACTTAATTATTTTATGATTTTTTTTAGCTACAGTGTTATTTTCTGTTTTAAAATTACAAATTAAGACTAATACTTTAATATTAGTTGAAGTTGATCACGTTATTATATAATAAAACCTATTTTTAACTTTAAAAATCACCATTAAGTAATTCACCTAAATCCGTTTCATTACATATGAAACCTCCATACATATTGTCTTCTAGGAGATTATTTAGTTTATTTCAATGATCTTTTATAAAAGATTTGATAAATTCCTAATAAAGACGACAAAGTACCTATAAATCCCACATGCCATACTTTCAGTTTGGACGACCATAAGAATCCTGGGGGTAATGTGTTTACTGCATGAATAAAGTCCAAGCACAGTCTTATAGCGGTGAGGATTTCATACTTTTGAGTCAATAGTACTTTTTCTATAGGAATGCTGAAAATAAATTATAAAATAATTAAAATTTACTCACAAACTTACTTTTTATTTGAAACTCATAAA
This sequence comes from Diabrotica balteata, assembly GCA_918026665.1. Taxonomy (NCBI): domain Eukaryota; kingdom Metazoa; phylum Arthropoda; class Insecta; order Coleoptera; family Chrysomelidae; genus Diabrotica; species Diabrotica balteata. Next base: position 159,915,391 of record OU898277.1, read on the forward strand.
ATTAAACTTTATAAAACTTTTATTTTAAAATTCATAAAAACATACGTTGCTAGTGGATAAATTGGAATAGGAAAGTTTGCATCTAGCTAAACTTTTATTTACCTTTTCATCTATATAGCAACATGCAAAAACGTCAAATTTATTCATATTATTTTTGATGAGCTTTTAAAAAATAGTTTTGGAAACGTAAAAATTCATAACGATGGTTTAAGATTGTTTTGATAAGAATTAAGGAAATATTTAACTGAAAAACACCCATGCCTGTGTGGGACTGATTTCGCTTCCGCCCAACAGACTGGGTGAAGAAGTTCTGCTCCTACACGGCACGATTAAAATAGGGAACATCCTATGGATATATAGGACCTATGACAGGTTCGAATAAAGTATAACTAAATAAACAACCGCGACTTGTGTATTGTTCATCATCTTCAATAACTTTTTCTTCTTGATGTTTAATGAAACTTGTCTTTGGTTTATAGTTGGTTCTTTATATTTCTTCTTATCTTCCCCTCTATTCACTCTGATCCATACTGACCTTGCTCTGTTTTTTCTTCATTTATGCTCTTACAATTTTTATTATACCAGTCTTTTTTGGTTGTTTTCTTTCCAATTATTTCTTCCGTTACCAGTTGTATTATGTTCTTTATTTTATTTCAGGTTTCTTCTATTTCAGTTCGGTAATTAGAAGTATTTTCTAATAGTCCCTTAATCTTATCCGTGTACAGTTTCTCCAGATTATTATCTTTTGATTTAGTCGCATTCCATTGACTTTGATACTGCCGATTTTTATTTTTTATTTAGGTGTTTGACTCAGCATTCGCTCCTAGATATGTTCTTACATATATTATCGATAATTCTCTTCTTTTGGTGAGCAGTATATTTTCTCAAGATGTCCATATTAATTTGTGCTTTTTAGGGTACTCAGCAACTTAGGATAGCAGATTACTTGGAATTTGACTTGGCGTATTACAAAAAGCAGATCACTACTAATTTTAAAGCACAACAGTTCTAATTCCGATGTAAATCACAATGAAATTCGATACTGAGATTCTGCACATTGGCTTAGTGCGAAAGTGATTGTAGAAAATTGAATTTCACATATATAGTCAAGTAAAAATTCCAAATACTCCTTACCTTTGTAATGGCAATACAGAGTTTTTATGTTTTTCTAATACGGCAATATATCTTAGAGTCCTAAAAAATAAATTTTACATTAGAGTATAATATTAAATAACATTAAAAATAAATTTCAAATGAAAAAAATAAATAATACTGATTTAAAAATCACTCTAAATACAGCCTATATGTATATTTTGATGACTGCAAGTGCATCAGAATTTACTTACAGCTCCCCTGCAGAAAGTAAGAATAACTAACATTTATGTGTTATTTATTGGACTTTTGGCTTTGCCAGTGCCACTAGCTTAGGGAAAAAAATATTATTTAAAATCGAAATAATAATTGAAGACTACCTCTAAGCAGAACAAACATTCCACAGTTTTAAATAAGGTGCATGTAGGTTATAAATTGGCTGATGACAAAGAGGCAATACACAACGAGATAATTACAAACAACTCAGCGGAAAAAAGCACCTGAGGCTATCCATCGCTACAATATTTTATAGATTAAGGAGTGTAGGATCACTCTTGATACACAAGGCAGGAATGTTGTTAATTTACAAATATACAGAAGGGCTCAGATGTGTTTTGAGATCGGATTGTCTATGGCGTGTGTATGTGTATAAAGGACGAAATATCGACAAATTTGGAGGCGTTGAAAAATGTAGGGAGAACGAAAACTGTGGCATAGAACACGGAGTATTCTCAGATTACTGGAGACTAATACAGACACAAGATTTAATACAGAACAAGATACCACAGAATATAACTCCAACGATGTAACCAGAGCTTGCACATTTCTTAGACTAGAACACCTGAAATACAGTAACAAAAATATCACCGACTTTTGTTTAATAATTATCACTAGAACTTTATGCTATATATAATATAGTTTGTTTACTATTATACGATCCAGACGATTTACTATCGATCTTTTTAGAAAGCAATTTAAAAATTGAATAATTTCACGAATTTTAATTACTAGTAACTCACTTTACAAGGGTCAAGTAGGTGGAAATGACCCAACACACAGAACTGGCAGTATCCCATTTATTATTATCCACACCAGTTATAAGTTTATGTTCTGCAAACCACGACATTTTTTCAATGGGATAGTATAGCTGATCGATAATATTCGTAAGTACTCCAAGCTGCGACATAAATTTATCTGGCTCCTAAAAAAAAGACATATTTTATACAAATTATCCATAATTACGAGAGTTTCCACTTAATTTGAGATATGACAGAATATCTGTAGAAACATCAAATAAAACAACAGCATCATAAACTTGAAATCTGATTCCACCAAGTTTTTAGCCTCAATATTTTTTTGATTTATGATCCCTGGGATAGGGCAACACTGTCTATTTACAGTCAACGCATGCATTTCAGTCATTTGTCGGTAAATCAACACGGTTCAAAAGAAGTTAGAAGCTGATGTATAGCACGTACTTACACCTCCAACGCTTCCGACATGACTAGGGATAGATATGATCAGTGACGTGGTAATTTTACTATGGAGTCTAACGAAGTTGCATTGCAATTTTTATCATTGTATAAATAACCTAACTTGGTAATATTTTTACCAGCAACACAGGTGGACAAAACTAAAATAAACCCTCAAACTTAAGGGGACACGTTCCATTGGGGTGGTTATCAAAAAGTAAACATTTATTAATTTTACACTAGCTTGGAGTGCCAGCCGTGTTCTCTTTTCTTTTCGCTTATGTATATTTTCTATTTCTCTACTTCGTTGGCGTATGTATTGAAGAAATCGTCATCGTCAGAGAAAAAAAGGAAATAAGCGAGGCCATTGAAAAATTCTACACTCAACTATACTCGGTAAATACACAACCACAACAACGACGTACTCAACGAACAATAATTAACACCGGCTCAGAAGAAATACCGGACATAACCGACTGTGAAATAAGAATGGCCCTAAATCAACTTAAAACGAATAAATGTCCGGGAGAGGATAAGATTACAGTTGAAATGTTGAAAATTGGTGGTAGAAAAATGAAACAGGTATTAAATGTTTTATTTAATAAAGTAATTGATGAAGGAAAGATTCCTCAAGAATGGTACAACTTCGAGGTCATTTTACTATTCAAGAAAGGAAACAGAGCAAACATCGAGAATTACCGACCAATATCCTTGCTATCACATCTGTATAAATTACTAACTAAAATCATAACCAACCGCCTAACACATAAGCTCGATTTCTATCAACCTATCGAGCAGGCTGGATTCAGAAAACATTTTAATACCATAGACCACTTGCACACCGTAAGAACACTGATAGAAAAATGCACCGAGTATAATGTTCCAATTCATATGGCGTTCGTCGATTTCCATAAAGCATTCGATTCCATCGAATTATGGGCAGTGCTTGAATCTCTAGAAAATGCACGCATAGATTCAAGATACATTAACATAATTAAAAACATATATGAAAATGCCACCATGCATATAAAGCTGGACGAAAGCACAAAAACTAATCCCATAAGACTACAACGGGGAGTAAGACAAGGAGACACCATCTCTCCCAAACTATTTACCCTTGCTCTAGAAGATATTTTTAAGAAACTGGAATGGAACAATAAGGGTATCAACGTCGACGGATCATACTTAAACCACTTGAGATTCGCAGATGACATAGTTTTAATAGCCGATAATATCCAAGAACTAAATGATATGTTACAACAATTAAATGCAGTTTCAGGAGCGGTAGGCTTAAAAATGAATTACAGCAAAACAAAAATACTGAGCCGAGACCAGACAAATATAACAATACAAAATCATACCATAGAAAATGTGGAACATTATGTATATCTAGGTCATGTTATTAAACTAGGAAAAGCAAATCAAGATGCTGAAATTAAAAGAAGAACACAACTGGCTTGGGGCGCTTTCGGCAAACTAGCACATATCTTGAAAAACACCTCCATTCCTATAAACTTAAAGAAAAAGGTGTATAATACATGCATACTACCTGTTTGTACCTACGGCTTGGAGACAGTAGCACTTACCAAAAAAATCTGCCAAAAAATTAGAAACAACGCAAAGAGCAATGGAACGAATCATGCTTGGAATATCACTAAGAGACAAGATTAGAAACACCGAGATAAGACGTAGAACGAAGATTAGGGATATTGTGGAAGAAATTACAAAAATGAAATGGCGCTGGGCAGGTCACGTAGCCCGATATAATGACAACAGGTGGACACGGAGAATTCTAGAATGGAGACCAAGGACGACAACAAGAAGCATGGGAAGACCTCAAAAAAGATGGGTAGATGACATAAGAGCAGTGGCAGGCAAACAGTGGATTAGATTGGCGCAAGATAGAGAAAGATGGAAGCAATTGGGAGAGACCTACATTCAGGAGTGGATGGAAAATGGTTGACGAAGAAGAAGATTGAAGAAATGACACACGTCCTCTGAACGATTCCAGTTTTTCGTGTATTGTAAGATGTTGACTTGGTATATAGTGTGCCTTAGAGTTGACGAGTTGATTAAATATAAATCTAATTGCTGCCAAGTTGTCGATCTGTTTCCGTTCTACTCTATTTTGCACATTGTCGAATCGCAACCATTGCAACAAAATGGAAAATCTTTGTTGTGACATTGTTGTTCGAATGAGATCAATACCGCTGCCATCAGTATTCCAAAGATCTGAAATATTTTGTCGGTTTGACTTGTAAAGTCCCGTCAAATAGAGCAGGCCTATAACAACTTTGATTTCTAGTTTGTCATTATATAACATTTTTTTTTTCTATAAAGAATAATAACTAGCAATCAAGAACACTCTGATGAATTAATAATCAACGAAGAAGAATTACTCCAAACATGGCAAGAATATTTCAAAAATTTACTTAATATACACCAAGATGAAGAACATGGAGAGGATATATATCTTGGGGTGGACCTACCGGTAGAGTACCCAAAAATAGACGAAACATTGCAAGCAATTAACAAATTGAAGAACGCAAAAGCTCCAGGCTCTGACAATATACCAGCCGAATTTCTTAAGTACGGAGGAGAAACTTTACATAGACAATTACACAAACTAATAACACTTATATGGAACGAAGAGAAAATACCAACAAAATGGCACGAAAGTGTAATAATTCCTATCCATAAAAAGGGAGACAAAACCAAGTGCTCTAACTATAGAGGCATCTCCCTACTTAATACGGCGTACAAAATCTTATCGAACATCCTATTAAGTAGACTAACACCTTTTGTAGAAAATTTCATAGGGGAATACCAAGCCGGATTCAGAAAAAATAGATCGACCATAGATCAGATTTTTACTCTCAGGCAGCTGCTTGAAAAAGGATGGGAATTCAATAGAACCATTCATAATCTCTTCATAGATTTCCGACAAGCATACGACAGCATTAAAAGGGATCAGATGTGGAATGCAATGACAGAACTTTCAGTTCCAAAAAAACTTATCCAGCTCGTTAAAGTTTGTGTAAATGGCTGTAGATCTAGAGTGCGGATAGGTAACAAGCTCTCAGAGTCGTTTGAAAGAAACAGTGGACTGAAACAAGGAGACGCGCTGTCACCTCTTCTTTTTAATATAATGCTGGAAAAAGTAGTAAGAACCGCACAAATTAGAACAGAACTACTGACAGTAAATGGACCAAAATTACTACTAGCATACGCGGATGACATTGACATTGTAGGAAATACCGTCACCAATGTAAAAGAAACCTTCAATAAATTAGAGAGAGGCAAAAAATACCGGTCTAAGGGTTAATGAAGAGAAAACCAAATATATGTGCATTAACAGACAAAAGAGACGAGATAGAATAGGAAAAAATGTAACAATAGACCCCTATAACTTTGAAAGAGTGGAGAGTTTTAAATATCTCGGAGCGACTATCACCACAGATAACGATATCACGGAAGAGATAAAAGGGAGAATTCAGGCAGCAAACAGATGTATGTATAGCCTCCACAACACTATTAAATCCAAGAGCCTAACACGAACATCAAAAATCAGGATATATAAAACAGTAATTAGACCGGTGCTCATGTATGGGTGTGAGACGTGGACGCTGACAAAAGCAATGGAAAGTAAACTCAGATGCTTTGAGAGAAAAATCCTCAGAAAGATCTTCGGTCCCTATCACGATCCGAATACTAACCAATACCGAATGAGAACAAATGCCGAGGTCAAACAAATGTATAGTGCTAGCGACGTAGTCCAAGAGATTAAATCCCAACGTCTAAGATGGGCTGGCCATGTTCATAGGCTCCCTAATAACCGCCTTACCAAGTTAATCTGGGAAGAAGTCCCGACAGGGAGAAGGCCCTTAGGACGTCCACGAATGCGATGGAGAGATAATATATGGTCAGATTTGAGAACAATGGGGCTACCCACTGACTTAAACATCATGGACGACCGTTCGAGATGGAAGCAGGTTGTGCAGTCAGCCAAGACCCACCCCGGGTTGTAGTGCTACCAGAAGAAGAAGAAGAATCAAGAACACTCTGCTTCTCTCGTGGTACTCCTTTTACACCAGGTAAATATGTAATTGGATTGTCCGACCTTGTTCTCACTTGTTTGTTTTTTGGAAGCTTGAACAATTTTGATTTGTCTTTATCTAAAAATTATCTCTTACCATAATTTTACTACCACTTTCTGAACCACCTGCAAATTCACTTTCTTTTTCAGAATCCTTTCTTTTGCGAGCTGTCTCTCCTTGAACGGCTTCTTCCAATATGATTGCCTCTTGACTTTCTAGTGCAGTTTGTTCTTCTTCAGATTCACTATCAATGACGATTTATCATCGTCAGAAATACTGCCAAAGTCCGCCCATAAACGTTTTAACCTTACCTGCTCTTTTTCGTAAGACATAGTTATTTTATAATTCAGTATCGTCGAAAGAAAAATAAAAATCATAGTACATCTCGAAAAAATATCAAAAATATCATGTAAATTTACCTCTAAAACACAAAACAACTAAACAAAAAAGAGCTATATCACCAGACAGCAATTCTGATATTCCTTCTCTTTTATCTTCAGCAAGTACACCCGAACCAGCGTCTAACCAAATGTTTCCTCCGTTATCCACAAAAACAAACACTATCTCCAAACCTCACAAGAAAAAAACAAAAACTACAAAATCAGAGGAACATAATCTAACAGTTAGTTCACTACAATTCGTAACGGCCATTTATAAAAATAATCCATCTGGTCTAACTTTGACCGAGACTCAGTTTATTGCTTTCCTAGAAAATACACATGGTAATCCTAGTCCACTTAATGAAGCTTTTGTTTTCACTTGAAATATTGAAAGAGTCTTAACATAACAGTTCTCCATTCAGAAACTAAGGAAATATCCCTTAAAAATCGACTTACGAGACTTCAAAAGAAAATCAAAAGACAGCTATACTCAGATGACTCTGATAATATCAGCGTCTCATCTGAACTTCTAACCGATGATGAAACCAATACCCTGCTCTCCCAACAGCCAGAACAACCATCTCACTTGCCCCTTACCCCTTCAACTTAAGCTTCACCTTCAATTTAATCCAATGGAATTGCGATGGGTTCTTTCCCCGTATTGAAAGAATCCAACAACTAGTGACAGAAAAACAACCTGATATCATATGTCTACAAGAAACAAACTCAAAGATATCTAAGCTTCCCACACTAAAAAAGTTCGAAGGATACCATTATATCAGAACTAATTGTAACAGAGCCAGTGGTGGGATATCTATTTTTATTTCCAGTGAAATACATTCATCCCATCTCCTTATCACCACGGAACTCGAGGCTATCGCCGTAACTACTTGGTGCCCAAAAAAACTTATGATATGCAGTGTAAACATTCCTCCTAACTACCCTCTTAAAGAAATCGAAATTCTAAATCTTATCTATCAGCTCCTTGCTCCATATATTCTAGTAGGTGACTTCAATGCTCATAACTTTATATGGAGGTCAAACCACACTAATGGCAAAGGTAAAACTATAGAAAACGTTATCAATTGCACAGGCTCCTGTCTACTAAATACAGGCTCTAATACACATTTGAACTTTTCCTCTGGCACATTTTCGGCTATAGATCTTAGTTTTAGCGACCCAAAAACATATACTTCACTAACTTGGTTGTTTTACACACCAACCGTCTTTGACCAACTCCTAATTCAAACTGAAATTGTATGTACAGCTGGTAACAAGGTCATCGTGAGAAAACATGTATAACTAAAGGCGCTATTTCATCTACTTTTGATTTTATAGAAATAAAAGGAGTACCTGGAGTATAGTATACCCCAGAACACTAACCGAGGGTTAATACGAAAGTATTAATTCACTCGAAAATGGAAATCGAAACATCTTAGTAAAATTGTGGCTTATTCCCAGTAAAAATAGGAAATCGTCTTCAAAAAACAAAATTTTATTTATGGAAAAATATTACAAGGAAATTTGATCGTTAAAAAAAGATTGTTCGCCTGGTTTAGCGCATAATTTGGTGGTTGAGATGAAAAAAGAGGCTTATGGTCATTGGTAGACATAGATAAAGAAAAAATTCAATGGAGTCCTTCAAAAGACCTCTACGATTATGACGCTTGGTGAAGCATTTCATATATCTTCTTCTTCAAGTGCCGTCTTCGTTCCGAAGTTTGGCTATCATCAAAGCTATGCGTATTTTTGATGCTGAAGATCTAAACAGTTGGTAATTGGTGCAATTGTATTTCATATATCACAAAGAATAAATATCATAAAACTTTATGATCATAAACAAATTAGACATTAAACATAGTACATGGTTAAGAAATATGGGATATGTGGAATTAATAAATTGGAGAAGATAAATTACTCTATTTCAATATAATTTCTCAGAAATCTGCTCAAACAAATGAATTTAACTGTCACACGCCACAGCCTGCTGATTTTGCACCGACAAAAATAAAGTATGTGGCAAACTTTTGTCGATTCCTGTGGTTAACAAGTTTAAAATTCATATTTGGAAATTCAGAGCGAAAAAGTGTGTCGAAAATTGGCCCAAACAGACTTTAAAAAGGTTCTGTCTGAAACTGTTTTCTTGTGACATGTTTAACTTAAATATTATTTTATATGGGATTAAACCATAATTAACTTCGCCTGGGAGTCTTATCAGAACAGTCAACGAGTAATTAACAAGTAAATTAAGTTAAATGCTAATTATTAGTTTGATTTTTACAAATCAAACTAATATTAACATTAAAATACATATTCACGTTTTGTGAATATGTATTTTAATGATAAACATTGGTAAGGTGACTTTATTTAAATATATATCGACATCTTAATAAATAGGCCAGTATTTTCTGGTCCCAAATAATTAATATTTGACGTACAAAATATTAATAACCACATCATAACATCCAAATCTACGTTAATTCAAACGAATAAATAATTTCGTTGATATCACACACTTTGTTTTATTTATACAGGGTGTTTCAAAAAGGTATGTCATAAATTAAACATTTCGTGGACAAAAATAAATTGATTGAATCCAACTCACCTTAGTACAAAAGTGTACACAAAAAAGTTACAGCCCTTTAAAGTTAAAAAATAAAAATTGTTTTTTGCATTATCTACTAAACTACTTGACATTTTGTAATAAAAATGGACAAGTTATTTTCTTGTTCTGAAAGCATTTTTCATAAAAAAGAAACAACAAAATCTAAGCGCACAGAAAAATTTTGTGCAGTCCTAGTGCAATCCTTGTGGGTGAGCAGTCCTTAATCTCCCCAAACTTTTGAGGACGTTTAAATCAAATGAATTTTGTGGCATCATTAGTTTAACACATTATTTTTGAAAAAATTTTGCCTGTTATCACTTTTTTCAAAAAACAGTTTTTATTGTGTTACGGCCCTTTTCACTAACCTTTAAAAAATTTCGTGCAACTAAATAAATGGCTTAAATGAATTAACAAGTACAAAAAATGTCCATAATCTCTATAAATATGATATTACAATAAATGTTCAAAATAACCCCCATTTTCTTCAATACACATTCGGTATCGTTTTAATAAGGAAAACCGAATGCGCTGAAAAATCATATTTTTCTAATGAAATTGATTTTCAGCTTCAATTGTTTGTTGTTCGTCCTCTATTGTTACAGAATACACTTTCTCTTTCATAAACCCCCAAAAGCAAAAGTACATGGGGTTAAGACCTGGACTTCTGGGTGGCCAAGAAATAAGTTCGTCACGACCCCTTCCAATCCACCGACCAGGCAACTGCCTGCAAAGGTATTCCCGGACTTCATTACTGTAATGCGGTGGAGCGCCATCTTGTAGAAACCACATATTTTGCCTTATTGCAATATTCACTTCATTTAAATTGTTGGGAATACATACTGAGCCTATTGAATTGTTATCCACAATTCCTGCCCAAACATTAACTTTGAAAGTCCTTTGGTGATGAGTCGTTTTATTAGCGTGAGGATTTCCATCGGCCCAAATGTGCTCGTTATGATGATTTGTTATTCCATTTCTACTGAAGGTAGCCTCGTCGGTAAGCAAAATATTTCTAATAAAATTAACATTTCGAGTGTTTTCCATTACCAACCAATCACAAAATCCAATCCTTTTAGGATAATCTTCAAACAATAACTCAATTTCCCTCAGGGTTTGGTTTTCGGGTCTCTGGGGTCTTCAGTCTTTTGTAGTTTTTCCCCTTCATCTTCACAATAACATTTAAACATCACACATCTTTAGTAAACTTGATAGATCCACCTTAAACACAACTACTATTACATTTCCACATATTGTCACAATACACTCCATAAGCCTACACTTCACACCTACCTACACTCTAACTTATAACTCATCCCCTTTTTACTTTTATATTTCTTAGGCACCAAATGTTCCTTTTAACATATAGGTCCTTTTGTTTTCTTGAGTTATAACTTGAGCAATGTAGGAACAATATCACACCTAACCATCTTTCAGCCATCAATTTTCTGTTAGTCTGGCATACTTGCCCACACACATAAACATCCTACCATCTTTACCTTACACACATAACCAGTAATTCATGTTCACGTACTTATAACTTAAAAAATTTTTATTTATCTTTACTAGGTACCAAATGTAGTTTTTTGACATAGAGGGCCTTCCATACTTCAATTTTAAGTTGAGTACTACACGAACACCACATTATGATCACATTCTTATCATATTTACATTTCAGCTCAACAACATATCTAAACACACCTCCACCTACTACATCAATCCTCAATAATAAATCTTTTAGGAACCATCTTCCCACATGTGCCTTTTTACCATTTTCTAGGTACCAAATGTCTCACAACATACAGAGCCTTTTGACAAAATCTTTAGCTTAAAATAAATAGATCCTTACACATGTATAGTTGGTTGCCTATCAATCCTACAAAATTTCATAAATTCCAGTTGACCCACATTAATTTTTAAAAAAACCAATTTTCAATGTTTCAAATATAGCTATTTGATTAATTTACAATACAGATTACAATATTGATGGTTGATACTGTTACATTATTATAATTTTAACTTTTTCAATTTTAAATAAGGCTAACATCTGTCATTTTTAGATAACTACCGTAAGTTACACTGACTGCTCTGACACAACATCCGTCCTAACATGTCAACAATGTCATTTTGATCAGTTGTTATCAACAGGTCCTCGTAGACACTTCGTCTCAGGACCAATTTACTCATGTAGAGTCATACGCCGCCATGTTACCTATCCAACGGTAACTTAAAACATCTTAAATTATAAATACTAATAATGTAAAACAACTACAAATTTAAAACATTTAAAGGGTTTTGACCCATATATTTTGGTGGCTACTAGCATACGGTACAACCGTAAGTATTAACCACGTTTTGCTCTAACCTTTGTCAACATTTTAATTTAACGTTCTTTTTAATTAAAGTGGTTATATACTTTCAGGTTTGCACTGATGATGGATTGTTTAATCCGAAAACGTTTTGCAATGTGTTTGTGATAGCCCGTTTGGGGCATTTTTATATACCTTTTATAAAGGATTTTAAACAAATTTTTTTAATGCAAAAAACAATTTTTGTTTTTGTACCTTTTTTTGTGTACACTTTTGTATTAAGGTAAATTGGATTCAATCAATTTATTTTTGTCTCCGGAATGCTTGATTTAATTTATGACATACCTTTTTGAAACACCCTGTATTTAAAAATAGGAAGGGATTAATTAAAGACCCTTATATATCGGTAACATCTTTAAAAATAAACTTGATAGCGCTTTATTTTATTTATAGGATTGTGTTTTTTTCGGACAGCATTATTTATTTATTTATTGTCTCACAATTCAATTTTTGTATGATATACCTAATTGTTTAACTTTATTTAACTTTATAATTGGTATTAGTATTATAAGGATATTTTTTCTTTTTTTTTCTTTTTGGGCACAATAGGAGCTCGCTCCTCTGCCCTTATTTGTTATATAATAATAATAATAACTCAAAAACGATTCACAATAGGTATAGGAAAATATTAACACAAATGTTCAGAATAATGTGACTTTCTAAAATTAAAAAATATACAAGGAGACCCATTAAAATCAAAGAAGTTATGAGCAACTTCCGGTATAACCGGAAGTAGCAAATAGATGAAATTATTTTTATTAAACAGTTCACATTTCAAAACCCCTTCCGTTTTCATGATTCAGCTACCTTTAGTTCTACAGATATGCATTTATAATTATCCGTTTATCTGCCGCACCCTGTATAATGTAGAAGAGATTAGCCTCTGAGATAAAAAAAAGAAATGAAAAATTAAAGCGAATGATATCAAATTAACTCATATTATTATAGAGCAATATCGTAACACAAACATCTACGGTTATGAAAATATAAAAAGAAAGTACAAAAACTTTTTTACAGCAGTATTATATAAATGTAGTAAAATGAAGTTTTTGTACTTTCTTTTTATTTTTATACTTATTACGATATACTGCCAACTGGGAATTTTCCATTGTTGATGTTATGCTCAAAGACCTACAACAAAAGCAGCAAAAAATCGCATGACTATTAAAATAATTAAGGTAAAAATAGCATACAAACCAGTCTAATGATATAAAAACAATTAATGTATCCACAAAATACAAGTTTAAGATTGCTCAAGGTAATTCGTTTTTATTTTTTTTCTTTTATTTATTTTATTTTTTAAGAATAGTCTTATCAACCGTTGATATTACCGACAATGTAATGACACAATTTACTTAAAATGTTAAATTTTGTTTAATATAATGTTTTAATAGTATATTACATAACGAGAGTTGTAAGAAGCTTATTACATGCGAGTAAAAAAGTTGCGCGCGAGCCGGTGTAGCGGCGAGCGCAGTAATTTTACAAGCATGTAATAAGCTTACAACTCAAGTTGTGTACTATACTTTTTCTACCATTATTTTTGTGTATAAAAATAAAAATTAAATTACCACTATATTTACACTGACAGATTAATAATTTTTAACCTGTCAAAACAACGCCTGTTAATTCGTTTCCATGGTAACTCGACCAACTGACTTACAAGGCTTATGTGATATTACACATTTTTATAGAACTGAAGCGTAATTTTTTTTATTACGTGCTAGCATAGTATAAAGATAAATAGTATGGACACTCGACAGGCGGGAAAAAGTACGCGCATCATTTGGCGCAGGCCATATCGCCATATTGAAAACAGACCTAACGCTAGTGACACCCGACTGGTATTAATGTGACGTGTAGTCGAGTCATCTGTCGTGATTTGTTTGTTTATATTTTTATCGTCGAGTTTTATTTTTCGTTTAATTAAGTCTAAAAATAGTTCTTTTTAGAACTAAATTGTATTATCAAATTTCAACTTAGTATATTATATACTTATATATTAGTTTTGTTGTTCGCAAGAGATATTTGTATATTTGCATAGTATAAAAAATTTAGTAGTTGTGGAAAACAGTATTACTTTTTTACGTAGGTAAATAATGAAAAATAAGTGTTAGTACAGTGCCATATAGTTGTTTTGATTTGTTGATTTACTTACTTCTAATAAAAGATTTTTTGCCGACTGTACCGTTACTTTGCAGTAACTGACTGTTCTGATTTATTAGGTCCTATCAACTTTAGATGTAGCACTAGAATTCTTAGAGAAATGCCTTTGTTCTGTATAAAACACTATCACACTAACTGTGGCAAACTCCCCTATCAGAATTCAGATACCGGGAAATGACTTTAGTCAATCTTATGATTTCATTTCATTTTTATAAAAACTTGGGGATATTAATTTCATTTTAAAATGATTTTCATAAAAATTTAATTTATGTAATTTAATAATTGTTTAGCAATATTTAATAATTATTTAATATTTAGTTTTAGTACAGTTTCGAACGAACCTTCGTATAGTGCGGACCGGTGTACAAGGTTGTTTCGTATTCAATCGAATTTATTTAGGTTTTAATTAGGTTTACTGTAATTTTAAGTTATTAGTTTAGCATTTGTACTGTAAGTATTAATATTTCCTATATTTTTTTGATCAATACTTAACCCTGGGATGTCCCAGGGTAAAAATGGTGTGGGTGGCAAAGACCCACCTCTACAGGATCAAGTTGATAACGACGTCATGTTAAGTAATATTCATGTCGAAGATATTGTTTTTTCCGAGATTAATAATTGTAATAATACTCCAAATGTTTTGAATTCCGATGATTCTATTATTAATAATTCCAATATTAAATCTATTGTTAATGATGGCAATAAAAACTTGCCGTCTACAACTCAACAATATAAACAATCAAGTCAGGTTTTAAATACTACAAATCGATTTAGCAATACTGATACGGGGCCGTATTTTATCTTTGTTCAACATAATGATTTAAACTTAGGTCGTCTTCATCCTATGAAAATAGGAGAAAAATTAAGTTCTCTTGCGGATTACGACAAAAATATAACAGAAATTGTTAGTGTTGGCAGGAATAGAATTAAAATCGAAGTAGATTCGGGACTGGTTGCAAATAGGCTAGTAGAAGAATCTTTTTTTGAAAAAAATAATTTAATTGCATTTATACCTAATTATTTGACAGAAAAAAGAGGTTTAGTTCGCGCTGTTGACACTACTATAAGTGAAAATAAACTCTTAAATATTATAAAATCGAATGTAATGGTTAAAAAAGTTCAAAGAATGACTAGATTAATACAAAAAGACGGTATATCGGAGAGAGTTCCAAGACAGATGATTACTGTTACTTTTGCGGGCAAATTAATTCCTCAATTCATCTACATTAATAAAGTTAGATGCCCGGTCGAGGTATTTGTCAGTCCGGTCATGCAATGTTACCAGTGTTTGCGTTATGGTCATTCGGCTACTCAATGTAAATCAAAAAAAAAGGTGCAAAAAATGTGGGAAGGAAGACAATAAAGATTGTCCTGAAAACTGTAATACTTTTTGCGTGCATTGTCAAAATAGTGGTCACGAATCAATTTTCAGGGAATGTCCTGAATATCTTAAGCAGAGGAAAACGAAAGAAACTATGGCTAACTTGAACATTTCGTTTAAGGAAGCTCAGAAAATTTCTGATAATCCAGGTTATTCGAGCCTAGTTCAGAAGAATAGATTTGCACCGTTAATCAACTCTGACACGGAATTTCCCCCACTAAAATTTGATTCTACTCGTCAGTTCAATTCTGGTACAGTTCATAAGAATAATAATATTCCCAAACGTCATTCAACCCCGGTAGTTAGCCCTCCCAAAAAAAGAAAAAATAGCGACACCACTATTAATTTCCCTCCTCTTCGTAGAGAGTTCCCGACTAGTTTCTGTGCTGGTCCCGTATTCCAATTCGGACAACCTGAACCTGTAGATGAATTTAGTAAATTTATCACTCAGCTTAGTGTTACCCTTAAAAATTTTATTAAACAAAGCTTTCAAGATTTTGTTAATGCTTCTCCAAATATGGCTCCTAATCTTAAAGTCGATGACATTGAATTTGAGAATAAAGTTAAAGAAGTTGTTAATAACTTTTTTACTTAAAATTCATGGCTATCAAAGGTATCAAAATTATTCAGTGGAATATTCGATCACTTAACGCTAACAAATATTCTTTACATCAGTTACTTCTTGAAGAACATTTTGATATAGCAATTTTATCGGAAACTTGGTCCAAACCCTCAGATAATGTTTGTTTTAGTAATTTTAATATAGTAAGTAAAAGTAGAGCTAACGGATACGGTGGAGTAGCTATACTTATATCAAATAACATAAATTACGAACCTATTTCATTTGTTAATAATTTCAATCAAAACTTGGAAGTTTGTGGCGTAAACGTTAGTATTGACAAAAAAAAGTATACGATTTTAAGTTTATACCGACCAGTAAAAACAAAAGTATCAGTGCAAGATTATGTCAACCTTTTTCTCAAATTAACAATGACTGTATTATTTCTGGGGATTTTAATGCGCACCATGGATTATGGGGATCAAATGCCTGTTCTTCAGAGGGTAATATATTAGTGGAAGCCTTGGATTCTTTTCCTCATTTAATTATCGTAAACGATGGATCGGCTACTAGGGCTACTCCTCCAGGTCATGCCAAATCTGTTGTAGATCTCACCATTTTATCTTCCAATTTATGCTCAACTTTTGACTGGACTGTTATACAAGATACATATGGATCCGATCACTTTCCTATTCGAATGTCTATCAATGATATTAAAATAGAAAACATGAGGTTTATATCTACAGTTAGGTGGTCGATGACTGATGCTAACTGGGAGCAATTCAGGCTTACCATGGAGGAAGCGCTCACATTGAAGCCAGTTATTAATAATACTAACGAGATGATTTTATTCTTATTAGATTCTATTACAAATGCAGCGAACAAATCTTGCACACCAATTAAACATTCAACTAAACCTGTAAAAGTTCCACCGTGGTGGGATGAGGAGTGCCTAGCTGCTTCAATATTAAGGAAAAATTCATTTAAAAAGTTTAAATCTAATCTAACTCTTTTAAACTTTAATGAATATAAAAGAAATCAGGCTATGTGTAAACGTACTTTTCGCTTAAAAGCTAAATCTAGCTGGGTACAGTATTGCTCTTCTCTTAATAGGCAAACCCTTCATCAGACATCTGGAAAAGGGTAAATAAAATTCAGTCTCAGAAAAAAATTATCATTAATGATGAATCAGCAGTTAAACAACTTTTATCTAAAATTGCTCCCGACTCTGTTCATCTACCAATAAATATACCAGAGAATCATATCGATGCCCACTTTTTACTCACTCCTATCACTCCGAGGGAACTTACAGCAAACATTAAAATTTCAAAAAATACATCTCCAGGTATGGACGGTATAAACTATCTCATGTTAATAAATCTTCCCGAAATTGCTATAGATTATCTATGCAAGATATTTAATAACATTTTACTAAAAGGAGATAATTGTGATTCTCTTAAGCAATGTCTGGTCATTCCTATACCTAAAATAAATGATCGTACTTCTTTAAGACCCATTTCTCTGATGTCATGTCTATTAAAAACACTTGAACGGATCCTTAAAACTAGATTGGAGTGGTGGTGTGAAAAAAATGGCATATTCCCGGTAGCTCAGTTAGGCTTTCGGAGAAATAAAGGAACCATAGATTGTCTATCACAATTAACTACTGACATCCAATTGTCCTACTCAAATAATAATTATTTAGCAGCACTTTTTCTAGATATTTCGGGAGCATATGATAATGTTATTTTAAACTTACTTTTCGAGAAACTAAGACATATAGGAGTCCCAACTAGATGTGCACAGGTACTGGTTAATCTATTTGTAAATAGACAAGTATTCATTCGGTGCAATAATAAATTGATTGGTCCAAGGTTAGTTTATCAAGGTCTGCCGCAGGGATCTGTGCTTAGTCCTCTCTTGTTTAATCTATATACTATGGATCTACATGGTATGGGAATTAATTGTAATATTTTACAATACGCCGATGATTTCTGTCTTTACAGTTCTAAAAATACTTATCAGGAATGTATTAAATCCATGAAACGAATTATGTACAGTGCAAGAGAATACTTTCTTAACCAAGGATTGGAACTTACTTCGAATAAATCAGCTGTGGTGTTGTTTACTCGTCATCGCTTACCGAATATATCCAGCATTATAATTGATAATCTAAGTATACCTGTCCAAAAACACTATACTTATCTTGGCGTCACACTTGATACTAAATTAACATGGGAAGAACATATTAATAACTGTTTAATTAAATGCGAAAAAAGCCTAAATGTTTTAAAAGTAGTTAACCGTCACCAATGGGGCGCTGATCCTAAGGTTAATCTAATGTTTTATAGGGCATATACCAGGTCAGTTCTTGACTATGGTTGCTTTTTATATGGGTCTGCTACAAACACTAGACTTAAAAAATTAGACCGAATCCAGTACAAAGCTCTACGTTTGGTTTTAGGTGCACTTAAATCTACACCTACTGAAAATCTTTTAGCCGAATGTATGGAACCTCCATTACATTTAAGACGTCTTTTTTTAGCTGAAAAGTTTATCCTTAAATGTCAAAGTAATAACCAATCCTACCTACTGCAAAAAATATCCGACATATCTGTGTCTAACTTAGTTGACAAATGGTGGCATAACAAAAATTCTCCAACTTTAGCTATAGCATTTCCTAATGTTTCTTCCTATTTAGAAATCCCAGCTGAAACTAATTTTTTCCAATCTAATTTCAATATTCTTTATTCCCAAACCAAAGTTTATTTTCCTACTTTTGATGATAACAACGCCATTCAACTTCAGAAACAACTTGCCAAATTTGATAAGCCATATAGGATTTTCACAGATGGGTCAAAATCCATTTTGGGAGTTGGTTGTGCGGTATATATCCAAAATAATCAAGAACACATTAAGTTTAAATTAAACCAACAATGTTCCATTTATTCCGCAGAACTGTTTGCAATATATCAAGCTCTGGAATGGACTATTGAGAAAAGAATGTCTGATCAACAAATAGTAATCATGTCGGATTCAAAATCTGCGCTGTCTGCTTTAGATAATTCGCATAAGCATTTATACAAAAACAGTATTATCGTCAAAATATTAGAACATCAACTAAAGCTACTTGAAAGAAATAATTCAGTCTCTTTCATTTGGGTAAAAGGACATGCTGGTATCTCGGGTAACACCAAAGCAGATTCTTTTGCTAAAGAAGCGGCTTCAAACGGATTAGAAATTAGCTGGCTCAATAGAAGTGATTTAGTCTCGCTGCGTAAACAAGAATTAAAAGAAAACTGGGAAATTGAATGGAATGCTTTTTGTAACAGAAGTAACAACCTTTACACAAAAATTCACCCTGTTTTACCTACTGCGCCTTTTGCTGCAAGAAGTCATCCCAATAGAAGAGTATATTCAATGTTTGTTAGATGCCTTGTTAATCATGCTACTGTGAAAGCCTATCTTCATAGATTTAAATTAAGTGAAACCGAACTTTGTGATTGTAATGGTAACACTGACGATATCAATCATTGGATGTTCGGGTGCATATATAATGAAGCTGCTATTAAGTATCTATTGGAAAAACTGATAAAAGAACAAATACCTCTTCCTCAGTGTCAATCTTCCATTTTATATATCTCTCGTCATAATATTAAGTTTAACCAAATTTTTTGGGAATATTTAAAAAGGACTAAAAGAAAAATTTAGGATTGATTGTGTAATGTGAATGTGTAAATCTAGCTTTGTTCCCTCTGTCTATCCTTATGTTATATAGTTTCCTTCTAACCGTTGCCTGTCTTGTGTTGTTATAAAGTCGCTATGAAAGGCACCTTAGCGTGAAAAGTATCCCTAAATTATGTAATCCCTTGTGGGTCCTAAATATTGTTGGTTAGGGCATTGAATGGAACGAATGAATGTACGGTTTTTTATCAAGCTACTGATTCTTGTGATACTAATGTTTACATTATATTTTTAATTTACCTCTATGCGAAGTACTATTTTGTTAACAAATGCAATAGGTCAATACATCATTAACAAATTCAAGTAGTCAAATACATTATCGTGGCTGAATGGATCAAGTTATCCAAAGCCATTAATTAAATAAAAAAAAAAAAAAAAATTAGTTTTAGTATTTATATTATGGTTAGGATATTTTATGTAGTAAATTGTTTTGTAAAAAATGGAAACATCCCGTTAATAAATAAATAAATAATAATTCTGGTTTTATTCGCAAAAAAATAAAGGAATTGATATTTCCAGTTAGGGAAATGGTAACCTTTACAACTGAACATTAAATTCAAATTATTAAATGATATTATTCTGGAAGTAGGGCCAACGATGTAATCGCTACGTTTTCGGTTTCATTCGAAAGCCCTGTACCATCAAAATCTGCAATTCACATTATTTTTAAATTTGAAAATTAACCAGCTCGTGCAATTAATGAAGAACAGGAACAGCCTAAAACTGCCGTAAGTAGTCTAACTGAAATCAATTTTCCTTATAACAGCACGTTCTAATTTCAAAAGAAACTGGTATTACTGCTAGAACTGTATGAAATACTTTAAAAAGAAGCAAGTACCATTGCTACTAAAAAAAATCTTAAGAACACAACCATTCTACTAGAAACTGTAGTAAATGCAATTTAAAAAGGCAGGTAAAAAACTTATAATAAAAAAGATGGCCTCTGGCTGTCTTTTATGTAATTTAACATATAACAAGAAAAAATGAATATGTTCTTTATAAAAGCGCAAATAGTCAATGTTCTTTGTCTCAAAAACATTTCACGATATTACTCGGTTAAAGTCTTTTGAATGAACATCTGAAAAGAAGAAAATATATGAAACAGCTCTCTAATAATGATTTAACAACCACAATCATAAAAATTCTTGGAACACATCAAAACAAGAGTTCAAGAAACCCAACTGAGGAACTTTCAAATCGACAACCTGCTAAGCAAACAAGACGTCATTTTTGTCCGAAACATACAGACATGAAATCATGTGATGACTGTAAGAGAGCAAGTTGTAAGGAACGTAGTGTCACCCTAAACTTTTGTCAAGATTGTTTTAGAAATTAAGAGATAATAATATATAATATATATATATATATATATATATATATATATATATATATATATATATATATATATGTAAGTATTCACTCCCTCTTATTTTTTCCGATATTATTTTTACTTGTTAAAGTTTTTTGTAAGTTTACTTTTGTTAAATTATTGTTGTAGAAGTTAACAGTAAGTCTTTTTAAGTTAGTTTACACACAAAATTGCCTCCCGAAATAATTGTAAGAGTTGTTTTGGAATATAAGTTTTTCAGTTTCTTATTTGGTTATGATGGTAGAAAAGTTTTATTTTTATATAAAATAAAGAAAACATTTTGATAATAATTAAATTTAATTAAATTAATATATTGTAGATTGTAATTAATTTAAATTAACTTGTTTACTAACTTTAAAATAATATAAACACGTCTCTGTTCTAATCACTTGTGCCAGTCCGTAACTGATCTGGTCTGTTTTCAATATGGCGTCTGGTTACTTTTATACTTCAAAGGCGCCGACTAAGAGTGTCCTAACTGTTTGTGGTTAAACTGTGGTGCTAGTCATTACGTGTCAGTATCTGTTATGATGCATTTACTTAGCATACAAATAGTAGGTAATATACAATTTACTAGTAAGAGAGTAGAAAAAGAATTTTACAATTTCCCCCTAAAATTCCACGATCCTATGGTATAAGGCAATGTCAGTTGTCACAAAAAAAGCCAATGCAAAGGAGTGCAATGAACATCGCACCATAGCCTTAATGAGTCATGTCTTGAAATTTGTGTTTAAAAGTAATTCACAATAGAATACATAAGAAATTAGATGAAAGCATAAGTAATACACAAATGGAATTTAGGAAAGGACTGGGAACACGAGATGCACTGTTTGCAGTAAGTGTTCTTTCGCAGAGATGCTTAGATATTAATCAGGAAGTATATGCCTGTTTCATTGATTTTGAGAAGGCATTTGACAGGGTGCAGCATAATCGACTTTTCATGAAATTTTATTAAATAAAAACATAGACAGTAGAGACATTAGAATCATCTGTAACCTCTATTGGAATCAAACAGCAAAAGTGAAAGTTGAAAACGAACTGACCAAGGATATAAAGATTCGCCGTGGGGTCCGCCAAGGGTGTATTTTATCACCCTTGTTATTCAATTTATACAGTGAAGCCATCTCAGAATTAGCGCTTGCCGAGATCAGTAAGGGCCTTATAATAAACGGTGAGCCACTTAATAACATAAGATATGCTGACGACACCGTCCTTCTGGCAGGAACACTAGAAGAACTGCAACACCTTGCTGAACAACTAAATATATATTGCAACGATTATGGACTAAAAATCAATTTGAAGAAAACCAAGTTCATGGTATTTACAAAAGCACAAAACATCAAAGTTAAGCTAGTAATAGATAATACAGAAATTGAACAAATATCTTCGTACAAATACCTTGGAGCATGGATCACAGAAGATACTGATCAGACAAAAGAAATAAGATGCCGCATTCAACAATGACGCAGAAATGAAATTGCGCGGTCAACTTTTAATAGAATGAGAAAACTTTTTTGTAATCGCGATATCAATATATCGCTCCGGATAAGAATGCTTCGATGTTATATTTTCTCTACCCTTTTGTATGGAGTTGAAGCTTGGACACTTAAAAAATCCGACATTAAAAACCTAGAAGCACTCGAAATGTGGTGTTACCGACGTATTTTGAAAATATCATGGATGGATCGCAAAACAAACGAACAAGTTCTCGAAGAACTAGGAAAATAATGCGAAGTTTTAAATTCCATAAAGATCAGGAAATTGGAATACTTGGGGCACATCATGAGAGGTGAAAAGTACGAACTACTAAGGAATATATATATATATATATATATAAATATATATATATATAAGGTTCTTGAACTCCTAAGTGGAGCATAGAGCTTCACTAAGGAATATAATGCAGGGTAAAATCAAAGGTAGAAGAAGCGTAGGAAGACGTAAAATCTCGTGGCTACCCAATCTCTGTGAATGGTTTGGATGCAGTTCAATTGAACTATTCAGGCGAGTAACCAATAAAATTATAATTGCCAGAATGATTTCCAATCTCCGATAGGAGTGGAACTTGAAGAAGAAGAAGAAGTTGTCACAAACGTGAAAGCTCGACAACAACTTGATGAGTTCTGTTGAGTATTTGGTATTTTGGCGATTTTACAAATGTTTTCACTTTTTTCACTACACAGGTTTTATACACTTTAGACTTTCCGATGTTCTCCGCTGCTGCTTCATTTCCTTGGATGCCAATGTGTGAAGGATATCGTATAAATTATTGTACAGTATGATTGCTGTTTTGTTTGATAACTAGTTCTTCTTTTTTATATGGTTACTATTAATGGAATTTAGGAAATCGGTAATTATAAAAGCATTGGGTATAATTCTGCAGTTAATATGAGCTAAAGCTCGACTCTTAAGGATGGTAGTTTACACTAGAGTGTAATGTTTAGAGTAACTACCGCTGACCCAACTCCAGTAGATGTTTGCGATTGTTAAAGCAGCTTTAAAACAGTCTAAGAATAGTAACGCCACAGGTCCGGACAAAATACCCGTTAAACTTATTACGGTGATAAGTGAAGTGAGCACGAAGGAGTTAACTGAACTGTTTAACACCATATACGATTCAAGTAATATCCCAGAGGAATGGGTATTGTCAACATTTGTAACACTACCAGAAAAACGATCTGCGAAAACGTGCAAAGATTTCCGAAATATCAGTCTTATGGTTGATTGAAAACTAAATTCATGATTGTCAGCCGTGCAAATTTAGATCCCGGGCCACTAATCACAGGTAGCAAAGAGATCCAGAGAGTTGACAGATTCACTTACCTTGGAACTATCCTCAACTCACAATGGGACTACGCTCAAGAGATTAGATCCAGAATTGAAATGGCACGATCTACATTTTTATCAAGTTTAGATCTTTGCTGTGCTGCAGTAATCTAAGTTTGGGAACCAAGATGCGGATAGTGAGGTGCTACGTTCTTCCAGTGTTACTATATGGAGTTGAAGCCTGGACACTGACGCAAACCACTGAAAAGCGGATTGAAGCCTTCGAGATGTGGATCTACAGAAGGATACTAAAAATATTATGTGGACCATGTCATCAACGTTGAGGTCCTATACCGCATGACAAAAAATAAAGAAGTGCTTAATTTAGTGAAACGACGTAAGCTTGAGTACCTCGGCCACGTGATGCGGAACGAAGAAAAATATCGAATTTTTCAACTCGTTTGACAGAGACATGAATGCTGCTTATGCATTCAAGATACATAAAAATCAGTTGTAACATCCCATGTTTTCCCTAGGGCCATGAAACCCCCCTTTCCCCTATCTAGAATAATACACCAAAGGGGTTATAACGCCTTGTGGGAGTTTGACTTTGGTAGTGAATGGACCACAGAATCCATCGTTAATTCGAACATGAATGGACGTAATTAGTCTTAAATATAACAGTATAAAATAGATAGATCTCATATTATTTTATTTTTATTTGACCACTATATTTGAACAATTGCCGATATTAAAGCCAAAACATTAAATTTACAGTTAAAGTTTTTTTTCCTAATTACATTTCTTTCACAGAATACTGTAAAATCTACGAAATAGTATTATGAGAAAACCGAATTAAATAATATAAAAATGTACCATCATTGAAAAGTCAAATTATTCTCCCATTGTTTAAAGTGCAAGTTATTTTTAATTTAAACACAAATTGCCAAAAAAATTATTTGAATTAAGTGGATATTTAATCACTAAAAACACTTTAATTGGCTGATTCTAAAGTAGTTTTATAATAACCATAAAATGTGCCTTTAAACTCATAATAATTATTATGAAAAAACTATTTAATTTAATTTAAGTAGTTATTATTTCCGAAGTGGAACTTCAAACGTCAATAAACTTCTTTTAAAATTATTAAAATAGTAATTAGTTCTTATTATATAGCAAATGACGGCAGAGGAGCGAGCTCCTATTATGCCCAAAAAACAAAGACAAATATCCTTTTAAAACTAATACCAATTATAACGTTACAATTAAGTACATCATACAAAAATTCTGAAACAATAAATAAATAATGCCGTCCTAAAATAACATAATCCTATAAATAAAATAAAGCTCTATCAAGTTTTTTTTTTAAAATGTTAACACTAGTTGCTGATATGGTGTCTTGATCTAAATTGTTTCCAGATATTAAATATTCTATTTTGATAAGAAGTTCACCCTAGACCTTGCAGTAGTTTGTTCCCTCTTTAATTTGTAACGATGGCCTCTTAATATTTCGTCTTGGTTTAAAGTGAATATGGTGCTAAGGTTCCCAAAATTATGTGTTAAAATAAGGAAGGACATAATTAGTTCACCTCGAAGACGTCGCTGCTCGAGTGTCGTGAGATGAGCAATGGATAGTAAATCTTCATAATTAGGTCTTAGACGGCCGTATGCCAGTTTTGTGGTTTTACGCTGAACATTTTAAAGTAGGATTTTATCGCGACTGAGATCTGAATTCCTCACTGGCCCGGCAAACTCAACAATGGGTCTAATATATATTGAGTAAAGTTTACTAACAGAGGTTAGAAATATACGAGTAAAACATTTCCGGATCTAAAACAGTTTTGAGTTTGCACGTTTACACCCCGACACTATGTGATCAGACTCAATTTAAGTCACTATTAATTATCACTCCAAGATCGTTGTGGGAGGTTACCGAGTTTATGGGATGTCCATTAATAAAGTACGGTAGTGATGGGTTATTTTTGCCGATATGTAAAACAACGCATTTTTCAATGTTAAGCGGAAGTAACCATTCTGAGGACCATTCAAATATTGTATCAAGATCGTGTTGAAGAACATGTTGGTTAATAGTTGAATTCACATAGTGTAGATACAAAAAAGTAGCGGTCCAAGTACTGATCCTTGTGGGACTCCACTCTTAGTAGCTTATCTAGTGAGTAGGCTTCCCCAACACGAACCCTGAAGTATCTATCGAATAGAAAATTTTGAATCCAAAGGTTTAACTTTCCGCGGATACCATAGTGATCCAATTTAGCTACTAATCGACGTTTTAGAACACGTTCGAAAGCTTTGGAGAAGTCTAAGCAGACTACATCGACAGGATGCCGATTGTTTAAAGATAATGATCAATTATTTACACAATGAAGTAAGTTTGTGATCGTTAAACGACCTTTGATAAAGCCGTGCTGTTGGTGAAGGATGATATTTCCTTGAAGAAGAAACTCAGACATAGCTTCAGAAATAATGGATTCCATGACCTTGCCGACAATAGCAACCAGGCTAATTGCAATCAAGTTTATTTCCTTTCTTGAATATAGGAGTAACTGAAGCTAATCTCCAGGACAAGGGAAGAAAACCTTGATTAAAAGAAGCATTCATTATAGAGATATAGGGATGGCTATAGTTTGAGGAAAAAGGAGGTGAGTCAGTCTAATCATAAATGATGTTTAATTGCATCCGGTGTGAAAGATATATTATTAAGAGTTTTAGACAAACGTGGGCACATTATTTGAGTGTGAACGATGAGTGTGAATAACGATAAACATTCCGAAGATTCGTTATTCGAAGAACATAAAGACCCATCAGCTTTTTGAAGTAACAGTAAAGAGACTTTAGAAGATAAAGATGTGCGAATGTACCGATACACTTTTTTACTATTACCACTTGCAATGATAGATTCTTCAAATTCTGTTCTTAACTTTAGCAACGATTGTTTGACTCGGTTAGAAAAATTACGGTGGGCAAGAAAATCATCAAGGGAACCAGTATTGTTTGCCAAAGCGTTCGCTTATGTCGAGAGAGATGGGTAGCTGAGATGTTAATCCAATGTTTTAGTCGATTTCTGTATAGCTGTCGTTCGGTTGTATGATCAGAAATTGTTCTAGTAGCAGTTTGAAGAAAAGGGTCGCACATTGACAATGGATCAGAGTGATTAAGAAAAATAGATTGACAGTTTATCTGCGATAAAACTGAATTTACATTAAAGAAATCAGAAGTGGCATACGTCACGAAATTATTTTTGCAAAGTTGTGTTTAAGTAAATTGAACGTAAGCAGCAATGAAAGCGAATGGCCAGAAAGGCCCACAAGAGAGGACACTTCAAGTGATGTAGAAATTAATTGATCGTCATTTGTGAAAAATAAGTCTAAAATTAAAGGATTATTGTTGGCTCTAAACCTTGTAGGTTCAGTTATCAGTTTTGGAAATAATGGGCCAGCTAATCTCTGGAAAATTGAAATCTCCAACAACAAGGGATGATACTTCATCAAGTTATGATAAATGACTTTCAAGGGATGATAATTCATCAAGTTAGTTAATAAGCAGTTTGTCCTGAGTAAGTACTGTATCCGGAGGTCGGTATATGCGAACTATATTAAATGTGAAAGAGTTATTAGTAATAAGTAAGTGGATAATTTCTATACCGGGTACGTCCATTGTTTTATTACTGATGGAAAAAGTATTAGTAGTAATTTCATTTACTAAATAGATGCATAATCCTCCCCCTCGAGTACCTCTATCTCTACGAACTACAGTAAAATTATCAATGTTTACAATGGCATCGGGACACGTTTCTATTAGGAAAATAATATGAGGTTTTAAAAGTTGAACAGTACTTATAAATTCATTAAATTTGGACATAAGATAGTTTAAATTCGTATACATAAGAAGCAATCCGTGAATTTTGGTAAAAAAGAATTATGAACGAAATTTCATTATCTTTGGACAGCCATTCACATATTTGATCGTAAGGTCATTTTCTCCATTATTTTTACGAGTTTCAAACTCAGTAAGAATTGTTTGAGTGTGGTGTTCAGAACTCAATTACAGTTGAGTTTATGCCCTTGTCGGTCAGTTTTGCCCTTTTACATATATATTCCAAAAGCGTAGTGAACAGTTCTGACAATATCGTTGTATCGGGAATTTCTGGGTTTGACGATCACCCACTCTAACACTGGCTGTTGCGTTTTGGTATACAGATTGAACGAAATAAATTCGGAACATACGAAATATTATGTATTTCGGCTCAATTTTGCTGTAGGTGGTTGGCCAACAAAAGGTTGTCAAATAATTATATTATAAAAATCCAATACTTCAGCAGTCTGCTGGATTCTGAAATCATAAAAATTGAAAACTACACATAAATGTACGATTTTATTATGCTGTCAAACCACTTATCGCTTCCTTAGACAAGCCCTTCTTTGAGCGGTGTTGCCAACCTCATTCCTTTAGATGTTTCTCAAATAAGGTGTTATCCATAAAATATTTACAAGAAAAAAAGAAAATAATTACAAACCATTAAGTTTATTTTTGTTACTAGTCTGTTGTAGTAGATTGGTAAATACAATGAAAAATATAGGCAAATATCCGATTTATTTAAAGATACGAAGAAGATATAACTCTCAAAAAGATCCGCAAATCGGATTATTACACGGCGATTGGCAACATTGTTACGCAAACAACATTGTTGCGAGTAAGATAGTTGAACGATATTTTATACAATGTCTAAACCATCGAACAAAAAGATAAAAGAGGGAATCTAATCGTTATGAAAAGGAGACCAAAAAAGTGGCCTCTGATGACGGGCATATCCGGAAATGCAAAGGCGCTAAATTTAAATTTTTCAACACTTGTTAACAATAGCTGTAAAATATTTTTCAGACAAGAAACTTTTAATTAAATATTAACGATAATAGTCTAAAAAGTGACACAATTGGTAAAAAACTTCAATATAAATAAAATTTCATGTGACAGTTGGGACAAACAATAACATAACCAAACTAAATTTGACTTATTAAACAAGGAAAGAGACTGTCTATCCTTGTTTAAAGTGGCCTCTCAAGATAGCACTTCCTGTCTAACAATATTTTTGTCCCCACTACCTTTACATTCCCTCTTTTATCTTTTTGCTCGATGGTCTAAACCCAGGTATGGATTTATTTTTGTCCAAGTTTTATATTGGTCCACTATTTAAAATGCAGTTCAAACAGACATATATTAAATTGTATGATCCGTTTTAAATTCGTTCAATCTGTATGTGTTTAATTATATTTATATACCTATAGTCAATTCGGCATTCTGTCAAGGCCTTTAACATTTTTTGTGGATTTAGTGGTTTATTATATTCAGCGCATTTTTCTATAAGATTTTTTATTACCAGTACGTGATCGTGTGTTCCATAGCCTTTTCTAAAACCCGCCTGTTCTATGGGCTGATAAAATTCCAATTTATTTTCTAGTCATTTCGTAATTATTTTTGTAAATAGGATATAAATATGTGAAAGTAGACTTATGGGCCTGTATGATAATTTCTCCGTTACACCACTGGGTTGGTGTTATTGCTTCTTGCAAACATTTAGTGAATAGTTTGGCAAGGATCTGCCATAATCTATTTCCAGCCACTTTCAAGGCATCTGCCACTATTTCATCGCCTCCGGGGGACTTATTGTTTTTCATTTCTTGTACTGACCTTCGAACTTCATTGGGTGTTACGTACGGTAAAATTTCAGATCCCTGATTGATTATCTTTGGTAATGATCCACTCCGGTTACATTGCTGTTGTTGTAATACAATCAAGTTAATTGAATTTATTGCTGAGATCAAATAATTTAATATCAAAGTCTTCAAATTTTCTTCTTAATGCCCGCTTGAAACTATTTTTTTAAACGTGTTGAAAACCATTTTTACAACCATTATTACTCCAGAAACCATATGAACAAGCTAAATTTTTTTGGGAACGTCAATTTTGAGACACCAAAAAGATGCAAAAAGTTTGCCTCTCTTGCCCCGAACTCCCCCTAAAATCCTAAGGATCTGTACGTCGTAGAAAAAAAATTTTAAAACCCGAAATATAGTTGACAACATTTGGAGCAAAAATGTTAGTTGGCACTTTTTGTGTATAATGAACCGTTCTCTCAGAAACAACGATTGAAGTGATCGGCGTTTTTGAATGTCATTTATGAGCAGAAAATAATTTTTTTAAATAAAATTTATCTCTTATTTATCAACTCGATGGTCATTTCGTTCCGCGATTTTTGCTATTTTTTACGTTTCTCCTTAAGATTAATATAAATTATTAAATATGGACTATGTTTCAATATAAAAAAGACAAAATGTATGTAAATACACAAAGAAATTTTCTCCCATATATTAATAACGAAATCATTTAAAAAGAAGATACATATACTTGTACACCTTTAAATATCTTAAATGCAGTCATGACCTTAAAAAATGAAAAGTTTTGCTACTTCAAAGCTATGTTTTTGGTGATTAATTGCTGAAATTAAATAGCAAATCGCTACAAAACAAATGTTTGCACCAGAAGGACGAGTGAGAATATTATGTTACTAAAAAAATAGATTTTAACATTTCAAGTTTTAAATAATTTAATATATAAATTGGTATTTCACAAAAATACTTTTTCTGTATTTTTTATGAATTTTTTAGTTGTAAAGATACAAAATAATTGTACCATTAATGAATTAGTTTTAAAAACTAGTTTACTAAATTAAAATCAACTCAATATCTGACTATTTTTGCAAGCCATACAAAATTATAAAGTTATTACTTCAGAAAACTACAATTATTTTTATTCCAAATGCAGGGTTTAATTCCAACTCGTTTGTTATTATTAGATTTTATCAATGTAATGCAAGGCTAACAAGGGTGTGGCAAACCAATAAGTATTTGTCTACATTCTAATATAGGCGCCTAAAGTAGAAAGTAAACTTAATACAAATTTATTACATTGAATACATGACTGGTTTTAATACCAAAAAAATTTCAGTTCAGTATAGATTAATTTTACAGAAATTGAAAAAGAACTTGTTACATTTATATTTTAAAATTTTATCAAAATAATCAACATGTGATCTATTCATCCTATTCCTTTAAAATAAAGACACCAAATTTATCATTATCTTCTTCTTCTTCCTTCTTGTATGTAGGCTTTAAAGCTTGTTTCTTCGTCAATATTAGCCTTCTAAATTGTTTAAATTATAGCACAATCTTTTTCTTGGTCTGCCAATACTTCTTCGTCCATTTGGTGACCAATCTCGTGCTAATCGTACTATCCTATCCTCTGCTATTTTACTAATGTGTTTGTTCCACTCCTGTTTCCGTTTTGTTACCCATCTATTTATGTCTTCTATATTGCATGCTATTCTTATGTTTTCGCTTCTCTCCCTATCCAACAGATTTTTCTCTAATATTCGTCGGAGTATTTTTATCTCTGTTGTTTCTAGTAGTCGTCTCGTTTTAGATGTGTCAGGTCTTGTCTCCGTCGTGTATGTTAATATAGGTCTAATTGTTGCTTTATAGCTTAGTTTTGTGTCTTGTCTTAGGTGTTTGTTTCTCCAGATTGTGGCATTAAGAGAGATCTCGCTGCTTTACTTGCTTTTAAGCTTTGTTGTCGTACTTCTTCTTCAACATCTCCGTAACTAGTTATATCTATTCCCAGATATCTAAACCTTTATTCCTGCTTTATTATTTATCAATTTCTATTTAACATCGTAGTGGGTATTTAGATGTTGTCATAGATTTGGTTTTTTCTCCTGATATTATCATATTGTATTTCTTGGCTGTTGTATTGAAGATGTGTGTTTATTCTTTGGAGCTCGTCTTCTGTCTCGGCGATTAATGCGACGTCGTCTGCATAACATTCTGTAGCCATGACCTCTACGTAATGCTTGTATTATTTCGTCTACTATATTAAAGGGAAGTGGGCTTAACGAGTCACCCTGTCTGACTCCGCTTTGTACTGGTATACTCTATATTAGTTTTCCATTTATCTTTGCATGTATTCGATTATGGAAGTAGATGCTTTCGATGGTCTGTATAATATTGATTGGTATGTTTCTTTTATACCGTAGGTGTAAGATGTCTTCAACATGGATGCAATCGAAAGCCTTTGTCAGATCTATAAACATAGATATGCTAGTTTATTGTACTCGATGGCCCTTTTTGTGATTTATCTTAGTACAAATACGGCATCTAGATGAACTAGTAACTACAAGTAGAATGTGAAAACAACAAAAGGGAAATGCAGTTATAGTCCTATGTACATAAGTGAGATGCAGTTATAGTCCTGGGTTAACGTTAAGTTGGGGAAAAAATCAATATATGCAAAATCATTTGGTAAGCATATGTAAGGAAGTGATATAATTCAGTATACCAAGATGGTTATATTAAAAAACTTACACTTCTTTCCTGATTAAATTTAAAAACGCCAAAAAAAAACTACATTTAGGAGCGTTATCTTCTCTGAATTTGCATTTTTACGAAAATAATTATATAGAGCACTAATTTGAAGTTATTTCAAGCGCTCAATTAACAGAGTGCTCAAAAATTTTCGATATCTCGGATTGTAATCAACTGATTTTGATGTTTTATTTTTAATTGCGGTCTTGTTATTAAAAAAATATAAATATGTCCATAACAATATCAAATGTTTATAACAATTAGTATTAATGATCTAATAATTTTAATGGGACTATAAAAATCATGTTTTTTGTTACAATTTATTTTTATAAACAAAGAATCCACAATTTAATGTAATTTTTACTGGGAATTGAGACCATATCCCTTCATTTGAGCCCAGAATAGTTCTATGGGGTTAAGTCACACTGATAAGGTCATAATGACAATGCATTAACTCCATGGTATTTTGCTATTTCATCTAAATTTTGGTGAATATTGTTTGCATAGATACAATAACTCTTTTTTGAGCAAACCTTTTCTGGAAGTACTATTTCTTTGGTTATTAGCTAATAAAAGAGTTCTTGCTTTCTCCATTTAGTGTTAGATAAAGGTTCCTTTAATCTTGAATGGTAACTGGCATTGTGCATGACTATTACAGAATTGGTAGGTAATAAATCTAGCATTTGACTGAAATATGCCTCAAAAAATCCTGTAGTCATTTCTTCACTGTAGTTGTTCGTAGAATTTGAAATAAAATCTAGCAAGCCTCCATCCACAAATCCTTTATCTCCTCCAATTACTTAACATTTTGCCTGAAGTCTCAGTCTATGTGACTGAGAAAAAAGTTGCTTTGCACACCAGCGAGGTATATTTGACCGAGAATTTTCATGTAACTGTGGCGCCGTCTCAGTGACTATGGCGTGAACGGAAAGTATTACAAAATCATCTACGGCAGGGAATGTGTTAAACAGTGACTTTTACCATTTGGAAATTTTAAGCCCATAGAAAAACCTTCTATAAATGCCTGACGAGCATATATACCCAGTTTATCTGGTCAAACTTTTTTTATGAAATGCCTTTCTAAATAAAAAATATTTTTGCTTTCTCTCCTCAATTTTAGAATTTTCCTTAAATATTGCCACTTTCAACAAATAATTTTTTCTAAGTCTATTAGCGCAGATTTTCTATTGTTATTCTCATAAACTAATCCTAATCCATGTAAAGTTTTTCACAATAATTTATCTCTTTTAATGTCAGGCAAATATTCATCTTCATTAATGTCTACTAAAAGATTATCCAAAGTAGGAATCTTTTCTGTAAAATGTTCTTCTAATCAATTGTTTCACAGTATCATCTATATAAATGGGTTTTCTCCCTGTTGATGTTTTAGGTGTTTCTGTAATACTTCCACACTTTGATTGCTTTAAAAGTCTATAAATAGTTGCTTCTCCAACTCCTGTCACACCTGGACACTTACAAACTATACTTCAAACAGTACTTGTAAAATGTTCATATACATTTAACACTAAAGTTTTCATTGGCACAGTTAATTTCACAGGAGTAATATTAGATGTTTGTGACATTTTTACTACACAAGTTTACTTATTATTATCGGTTTTTATTATAGAAGTAACAATTCTATGTGTTATAATCACAGGACTTTACATACACAACGTGTTAACCTTAACTAAAATGATTCACAGAATCTACAAAACATGTTCTGACACTTGGAAATTTAAATCATTTCTAAGAAAGTTGAAGGCTTATAAATTGACCCTCTCCTTTTTGGAAATTGTAAATATTATGTACCTGTAGAGATTATGTACTTATACCATTTGTTGATTAAAATGATTTAAGAAGAATGAAAAGATGAATTTAAAAGAAGAATTGAAAAAATTTTGGGTAAAACCTAAAAATTTTCAGAACAATGATGAATTTTTATTTTAGAAAATTTCGGTCAGTGTTTTATGATGTTATATTGGGTTTTATCTCATGTGCAATAAAATTTGGGCTATCAATAATTTTCAAATGTACTATAATAATTTTAAAGATGTTGTATTATAATGAAGGACACTAATATAAACTTATATTTATTTATTTAGCTGTGACCTGTGACAAGCTTTATTTTTTTATATGAATAAAGGTATTATAGGGCACTACTTTCTGGTACTAAGAAGGAAAGCTAAAAAAGTCTGCATTGATTTTATTTAAGTATTATGGGAAAATTCCTGGCAATGAAAAAGTTAGATAACTCTATAAAATTGCAGGCAATTATAAGTAATGACTTACATTTTTTCCAGTTCCATACTGAAGATTGTACTGTATCATTGGCAGATCATCAAGTAGTCGAAGGGTAGCTCTAGCTCCAGACATTTGGGAACTAAAGATAAAAAATTTCTTGGCCAAAACCTCATTTTTCTGAACTCCACCAATTAGTTTTGTCACATAGCTCAATGTCCTTAAAATCTACAATTTCAGTAGTAATAAAAGCTACTATATTCACCAAATATTCACTTTACCTTATCTCTGCCCTTATATGTTTCAAGAAGTTCACATATCTCATTCAATACGTTGGTCCACATGATTTACAGTTGAAACTTATCATGATTATGCAGCTAGCTTAGTGAAAGGTTTGTTCATGTAAATAATTTATAAAGTATTTAAAT
The DNA here is from genome assembly GCA_918026665.1 of Diabrotica balteata. NCBI lineage: Eukaryota > Metazoa > Arthropoda > Insecta > Coleoptera > Chrysomelidae > Diabrotica > Diabrotica balteata. The sequence goes on from OU898277.1 coordinate 159,950,489, forward strand.
GAAAATAAAATATAACCTTTACCCTAACCAGAAATGTTACTGTTACTATAGATGTTTACTTACAGTCATATCATTTGTTATGTTGCCTGACGTTGCTGTGTACATATTATGTTAGAGATATATTAGTCTGTCCTGTGGTACAGATCAACAGATCATCTGTCGATTGTCAACTTCTTGTCCTCTGCCCTCCTCTCTTCTCTTCTCTGTCACTAAAAAGTGTGGTTACGTATAGAACCAAAAAATATTAAAAATATCCAAAATAAAATGTAATTTAACATTCATATAAACAAATATTCTCTCTGGACAAAATGTTTAAGTTAACGCACCTAATTCAAAAGAGTTGTAGCAGAAGTAATGGACTGTTGCCATTTATAAGATTTAATTTTGCCTCCTCCTCATCGCCTCAATTAAAGAAAACGAATTCAGAAAGTGAAGATGTTACTGAAAAGACAGAAAATCGTAAAAGGCTCGTTAGGGTACCTCAGCCGCATATGTCAATGGTTGCAGCAGCATTTGCATCATTAAATTCTGAGGAAGTTAGTTCATCAATTAAAACACCAAAAACAGATGGTAAACTCTCAAAAGCTACTACTATTGAAGAATTACTGTCTGTGTCAGAAGGTACAGGAGTATCTAGACGGCATGCTCTTAAAGTTAGTAGACAATTTAGCGATTTATATGTTCAATTTTGACTTTTCCACTAATCTTCACCAGTACATTTGATCACTTCACTTATTATATTTTATGTTATAGATTATATTATACTGCTATGTATGATGACAATATATAATTATGATATTTTTCTATTACCTACAGGTTGTGATATGTTTTCATTTTTATAAACCTTCAAGTTCTATTTTTATTTAAATGCCACCATTGGTACTACAAAAGCAGATTTTACATTTATGTTATCTCTATTTATAGCAGAATCAAATCTGTTTTATTATTTGTCACATTTAGTATGGTCATTAGTTCTGAGCTTATTCTTGTTTTAATTAGTGAAAGGTTATATTTATTTGCATTTCTTTTCACTACTGCATATTCTCCATACCATTTTTCCACAATTGCATAATTACAAATCATTTTATTAGTTTGTAATGCAATTAAACATTACTTAATTGTTGTAGGTTGTTTCAATACTATCTGAATGGTCATCTACAGGTAAAGTAAATATATCAGAGTTTGAAAATGACCCAAGGTTCATTAAATTATGCCACATTCTAACAAAATCAAATGCAGCGCTAAAGAATATAAAGACAAATTCACGCAGTGAAGATTTGTCTACAGTTCTAAGTGTCACAGCTGATGATGAAGCTGCTAAAATGGTTGGAAATATTACCCTTCCTCAGATGGTGAAAGTAAGTATAAAAACTATTTTGTTTTACATTGATAAAATTTTGTACTATCAGGTTAAATCCTTAAATTTTTTATTTTAACTTCTAATAGTTAAAATTTAAGATTTTACTATTGGTGTCATCCAGACAGACTGTATGACATAGTCATTAGATCTTACCAAACCTATACAATATTAAAAACAGCTAAATATCCATTCAGACTTGACAATGCCTCTTAATTCAATGTTTAGTTGTACAAAATGGTAAAGAAGATTGTGACAAAATGTTATCAGACTAGTTTTTTCTTAGATGGACAACATTTGAAAGCTAAAAATTTTTAGAAAGTGAATGTATTGGCAGGGATAATCAATATTAGAATCATTGCCCATTTTTTCTTAGGAGAAAATCTAGCAGTAGAACTTTATTTAGCTTTTTTTGGAAATTACTTTCACCAGTCATTTGTAAGCCAATAATCCAAATTTATCTAATGACAATATATGGTGTTAACAAGATGGGGCCCTTTCACATTACACACATGACATATTTTTAAATAATTGCTATCCCAGAAGGTGGATCGTAAGATGAGCTTATATAGAATGGCCAGCAAAGTCTAGAGATCTATCACTCAAGATTTTTTCTTGTAGAAAAATATTTTCAGTACAAAAAACTTGTAGATTAGTCATGTGTAACACTGTGTGGTATAGCACTTTTGTGCTGATACTTTACGGTGCGTCATGTGTATTGACACTGCGAAAATAAAGTGACATAACACGGTAACAGTGTTGTAACACCCCAAGTGTTTCTGGTCTGAGCAATGCAATTCACCGCAATAGTGCGATTTGATACAAGATACAACGAAAAGAGACAAGACGAAAGATGTGCCTTAAAATATTCGAATCTCACCGAAACGACAGTGTCTCTCAACACTTTCAACTGCGTTGACTATTTTGTATTTTACCTGGTTGCCACGTTTTATATATTTTTACAGTGTCTACAGATAATTTTAAATCTTAAAAAATAAATTTGAATATATGTCTGTGTATGCAGATAAAATAACTAATAAAGAAAAAAACTGTATTATAAAAAAAACAAATAAATAAAATTTCAAATCTAGGTCCAAACAACAAAACAAAAAACAAAAAAATTGAAATTAAAATTGTTATTGTTTAAATTATGTTTAAATATTGTTTAAATTTATTATAGTTTAAATAATTATAGTTAACTTAAAAATCAGTGGTATGAAACGCTAAAGAAAGAATAAAGATAGCTACATAAAAAAATCTAAATCTAGGTTAACAACAAAGCAGAAATTTTAAAGTAAAAAAATATACACCTACTTATTCGTTATTGTTTAAGTTATAATTAAAAAAAACACTTGAGAGATTTTATCAGTCTTTAATCTCTCTCGCTTTTCGTTGATTATCTGACTGGCTTTAGCAAATATCCTTTTACACGGGACATATGTAGCCATAATACAAAGCCTAGTTTTCATAATTTAGTATAAATTTCGGTAAATTCCTTTGGTGCCACCACAATAGAGGAGCTATTTTTTCTCGGTAAAATGGGCTCTTCTTAATATTTGTATACCTCAACAATGGCTGACGTTGTTGGGCTGCTTGGTTGTTGGTGATGTTGAACTTCCTTGTCAAAATCTTTCCATTAATTTTGAAGTAGATTTTCCTTATACGGTATATTTTGAATTGGTTGTTCAATATTTTCCTCTTCGTTTTCTTTTTGTGTGGGTAATTTTGTGTTGGCTACCTTGCTGTACAAACTCTCTACTGCTTTGAGATATTGTCTTTCGTCTATGAAAGCAAATTTTTTAGATCTGGGTTCCAAGATTGTTGCTTGAGCTATTAAAATATGTTTCTCCATATCAGAAAATCTTTGTTTTAGTTCAAATTGCAGCTTTTTTTTACCATATTTTGAACCTGAGGCATCATTGTATTTATGTCAAATGAATTCATTTGTTTCCTAACTTGTTTGTAATAAAATATTATTGACGAAGTACTTACTTTTTTCTCGGAACTTATGGCAGTTGTAACCAAATTAAAAATTTGAAGAACTTTAATGGACTGTTCAGCAATAGTCCAGTCTTCGTTTTGTAGAGGCGCAACAGATTCTGTGGCTGAAATATTTAAAACTGCCAATGTTTATATGATTGCATTTTTCATCTGTAAAATTCTCTTAATCATATCAAATATGGAATTCCATCGCGTAACTACATAATTTTTTAATTTTAGTGGTGGTATATCCATTCGCTCTGCTGTCGCTTTCAATTGAGCTAATGCATCGCTACTTCGTCGGAAATAGCTTACAATATTTTTTATCGAATCTCTTCTTTCTCTCTCTTTCTTTCCCACCTTATGTGATTCTTTGATCATCAGTTTTCTCGAAGCTTATCTATATACAATCGCTCTTATCACTTTGATTTATATCCCACGAAAATATCGCATATTTTTCTCCGTAATTATTTTCACACTTCTAGCTTTTTCTGCGAATCTCCGACTGCTGTCAAAAAACTGACAACGTCGTAATATATCTAACTAGTTCATCAATCAAACTACAACAAACACATTTTGAGTTTTTAACCTGTCTCATCTATTATCGTTCTGTGTCCTTTGTTCTCAAAAAGGTTTTATTTGTGAAAAGATCAACTCTCGGTCAGTCTCGCACAGCTATTAAGTAAGTGCAAAACAGATGTTACAGCTTACGGAAGGTTTCAAACGTTCACATAGTGTCAATGGCTTACTGTGTTATATGACACAGTAGTCTTGACACACTGAGTTGATACAATAAGCTACGTCAGTGTTGCTGTATCAACACCCAAAAATTTAGTGTGTTACCCATCGTTATTGTAGATGGTTAGGGAGCTGCTAGATGTACATTACATAAAGTTATTTCAATTTGATTTATTTATCTTCAGGTAATGTCAACATTGTCACTAAAGAAAAGAAGGTCTACATTGCTGTTACGATCTTTATCATATAATATAACTAGAAGTACTGATCAATTGAATTTGAAACAATGTAGTGATTTATTATTTTCAATGGCTACTCTAAATTTCCTTGATGATAATTTGTTGTCGAGAGTAGCAGGTGATATTACAGTTGAACTAGAGAAACATATTAAGAAGAGTTCAGTAGTAGGTTCTATTTTGACAAGTATAGGCCTTCTTAAGTATAAAAATCCAGGTAAGTTAAAAGTTTCTTTCCTGTAATACTTATTTCTTCTGCATCTATAATATGTATCTATAACATAGATATTTCAGTATTTTTTGTATTAGTTATTAAAAAAAGAATAGATATGTAACACTGGAATTTGTATGACAAAGAAAATTTTTCTTTTTCTTATTCCATCTATTTTCATAGGCACACATATGACTGTAACATCTTATTTTAGCCTCCATTGTAATCATATTAACTTTTTTTTTATAGTAGGATTAGTATGATTTCCTTGAGTTTTTTGGTATTTTACTTTATAATTTTGTTAATAAGTGTTGTTAGTTGATCCATCATTGCTGTACTAATATAACTGTTTCATTTGTTTTTCTTCAGAGATGATATAATACACAAGAGTTTTCTTTTTTAGAACAGAAAACTGTTTCGTTTTAAAAATACACTGGGTGCTATTTCATTATTTTATCATCAACCATATAATACCCCAAATACTTATTTTCTATAATGCAATATTTATTTTCTCTTATATATGCTATAATTACATGCAAAAAGTATTTTTTTTTTATTTTATAGCATTGTTGGATATTCTTAGTGAATGGATACTTGGTAATCAATCAATTTGTAGACCTCAAGATGTCTTTAGTTTACTAATGACGTTAGCTGTTGTGAACTACAAACCAAATAATTCAGAAAATTTATTTAAGGTATGAGTTTTATATTTATTTCCTATGTTTTATAAAAAATTAGAACTTATACTAACAGTAATATTTACTCTCGTATATCATAGAAGTCAGATCTTCTTCTTCTTCTCGTGCCACTCCTAGCGGAGATTGGAAATCATCATGGCCACTGCGACTTTGTTAGCAGCGCGCCTGAAAAGTTCAATCGAACTACATCCGAACCATTCACGTAGATTACGAAGCCACGATATTTTTCTTCTTCCCACACTTCTTTTGCCCTTAATTTTGCCCTGCATGATGTTTCTTAAAAGTTCGCACTTCTCACCTCTCACAATGTGCCCCAAGTATTCCATCTTTCTAGTTTTTATCTCATTTAGAATTTCGCATCTTTTGTCTAAAGTTTGGTGTTAGTGACGCGGTCCATCCATGATATTCTGAGAATGCGCCTATAGCACCACATCTCGAAAGCTTCGATGTTTTTTATAGTCAACTGTTTTAGTGTCCAAGCCTCAACTCCATATAACAGGGTAGAAAAAACATAACACCGCAGCATTCGTATTCGTAACTTTATATTGATATCACGATTGCAAAAGAGTTTGCGCATTCTATTAAAGACTGATCTAGCGATTTCTATTCTACATCTAATCTCTTTTGTTTGATCAGTATCGTCTGTGATCCAAGCACCTAGATATTTATAACAGGGCACACGCTCAATTGTTGTATTGTCTATTACAAGATTAGCTCTGATGTTCTTTGATTTCGTGATTACCATAAATTTAGTTTTTTTCAAATTAATTTTCAAGCCGTAACTGTTACAGTATATATTGAGACTTTGAACGAGATGTTGTAGTTCTACTAGCGTTCCCGTTAGGAGAACTGTATCGTCAGCATACCTTATATTGTTGATCGTCTCACCATTTATTATCAGACCAAGATCTTCTTCCTCGAGTGCTTGTTCACAGATAGCTTCACTATACAGATTAAATAAAAGTGGCGACAAGACACATCCCTGCCGGACTCCTCGACGGATTTGAATTTCTTCTGTTAGTCTGCCCTCAACCTTGACATTTGCTGTTTGATTCCAATATAGATTGCATATAATTCGAATATCTCGGCTGTCTATATTTTTCTTTATTAGAACTTGTCTTAGTGGTTCATGTTGTACTTTGTCAAAGGCCTTTTCGAAATCAATAAAGCAGGCGTAAATTTCTTGGTTCATGTCTAAGCATCTCTGTTTTAGAGCATGACTCATCAAAGAAGTCAGATATAAAGTTATTTTTGAATAGGAACAGGATTCTTTTTTTAGCTTATAAATAGAACTTATAACCATAGACATTATTTCGTCGATCTGGCACATTTTTAGCAGTATTTGGGTATTTGAACATTATGAAAATTTGTGTTAAGGGTTGGCAAATGGCGTTGGGCAAATAGTCAAAGTAATGCAACGCAATTTAAATATATAATTTTCATACTATTTAAATTATATAAAGTCTTAACTAAATTCCAGGTTCTGTTACCACAATTGACATTGTCTGAAGCAGGCAAACCACTTGTTTGGTTAGATATTGTGTGGTCGTTAACTCTACTAAATAAAGCCAACAGCAGTCACGTTTCCAGTGTTTTAGATAAGTCATTTTTAGATCAGTTAGAAGGTAAGTTCACTCGTTAAAATAATAATCAATTAAAAATTTGTTAGCTTTTGTTGAATTCACATTTTAAAATAAGTTACAAATATACAGGGTTTTCCACAACAGTGTACCTCATCAAAGATGTTTTTTTTTTTAATAAAACACTGTGTATTTTATTATATGCTTCCTCATAGATTATGAGGAAGCGAATACCTAAATGACCAATGAGAAGGTCACGTGGTCAATAAACCCGGCAAATTAGAAGGAGATGCAGGGACTGCTTTTTTGTCAGTTTTCTCTGTTGCACTGGGGGAACACGATTGTATGGCAGCAGTTAATTTATTTGTATTAAATGTCTATGAATCTAACGTAACTAAACTAAAAATTTCAATACCATAAGGCATTTTTAACATAGTTTATTTTGTAGAGCCATTGAGCTTTTCCACAAAATTGAAATTATTAAATATCGATGGTGCTGCACAGTATTTGTTAAATAATTATGATGGGCCAAGATTATCGTCAGATTCAGAAGTAAAGAAACTGGAGGTGCCACAGGCAAAGGACAAAACAGAGATGGTGACATCCATTCTGGATACTTTAAAAAATTTGATTCAGTCAGATCAACTTATCCAAACAAGGGTAAATACAGAATATGGATTCTGCATTGGTAAGTATTCTGAAATTATATTTATCTAATCAGTCATCACACCTCTATCTCTAATTAAATACCTACTATTTATTATGTTTCTTTTTGTTTAGCATACTTTGAACCCATTTTGCCTACTTCTGATTTGATATTTTTTTCTTCTTCTTTTTGTGGCTTATTTCATTACCCTGTCTATTTTTCAATGTGCATTACTATCGATTTTTCTAAAGGTTTTCATCTCTGCTGTTTCTAGCATTATTTTTATTCTCTCAGTGTCAGGTCGTGTTTCTGCCGCGTATGTCATTATTAGATTTCGAAAAAAAAAAAAGAATCGCTTGATAGGGTACCACATAGAGTGTGACAAATTTAAGTTTGGGAATGTGATTTAGTGTTTAGCACAGGTAAACTCTCTTTTTCATACAATAAGTGGATAACTTCCTTTAATTTTACCCTGTCAAATGATAGATAGATATGCTGGTTTGTTGTATTCTAATCTCCATTGTCTATTTTAAAATTCTCGTTATGTTTTTACTTAATTCCAGGTATTACTTGATTCGATCTTTAAAATCTCCCAACATTATTATCTTCCCTCTAACTTAATCTACTACTTGTTGTACTTTGCCATAATATGTTGAGTGTGAATGTATTTGAGTTTGATGTTTTTGTTCCCATTCAATATGTGAAAACAGGAATCAGGCAAATAACTTTATCTTCAGAAATTGGTCATAATACATCTCTTAGTGTTTCATATGTGATTGAAACCAGATTTATTCTAATAGTAGCGGAAATCCGAAGATTTTTTACTTTACAAAACTAAAATTCATATATTTTTCTACTACGCTTTCTACAATATACAAAGCAGACAGATTGATGAATTAACCAACAAGGGTTAACAAGGATCTACAATTTGCATTCCACACCTGCCGATCCACCACAACAAATATCCTTCCCAAATTACGTTTGGGATTTAATTTTAATGCAGATCCCCTGCATTAAAATCCGCTTATACATATTTCGACCTTATCAGGTTTCCCCAGAGCAACTTATTCAGAAACTCTAGATTGAGTCTAAATCGCTCTTGTCTTTCTGCCAGATTTATTCTTTTTATTATTCTTGTTATCACAAAATATTGGTTTTCTTATTCCTTAATTTTTATATTTAGCGCAAGTACTAAATTACCATTACTTTGTTATGTTCTTAAATGATTATTGGTTAATTACCATAAGCATGTTTTTCAGTGTCTTTTACTCACGTGGATCACAGCAAGGTCATACAGTAGACCTCCACTATTATGTAATTTGTAATTAAGTAATAAAAACACATTTATGAACTATTAGGGCATTTATTATCTATCATTTCTAAAAAGTGGGTCGTTAATTATATATTATAGTGTTTTCGAACTCTGCTTATATTTGGTAGATCTATAGTAACAATTGAAAAATTCTGAGATTAATGTTTCAATAACTGAGTTTAAATTCTCTATTTTGATTTTTATCTATATTTCAGATGCAGAATGTGTATTAGACAAGAAATGCAGTCCTTTGCCCTTAGAACAAGCTAAAACAAATAAAGATGCTACGAGGTAAGTTTCTTATTAATTACAGAATGTAGGGCTCAACAGTCATCATATATATATATATATATATATATATATATATATATTATATATATATATATATATATATATATAATATATATATATATATATATATATATATATGGCCCTATTATTCATAGCGATAGCATAGCTTTGTCTGAAGTGTAAACTTTACATTCTTCGAATAGCTCAAAAGGACAGAAACTGATTTTATTAAATCGTGTTTCGTTCATCGTCATCAAAATAGGTTGCACCTCTTGTAACTTCTACGACTTGAAGCAGGGAATATGCGCAAATAACGTTATAAGATCCTAATGATACCGATTCATATACGGAATATTCCTAATGATACATCTGTATGCCGAAGGTAAAGGGCACTATGTCACAAATTTGTAATTTTACAGGAGAAGCGTATTAAGTTTTTTTTGTATTTCTTTATTCACAGAATGTATGTTAATATACATGTCACAAAACCTTCTCTAATTTATTCTTCAGATTATTAACTTTCAAAATTGTATTATTTAAAACACATATTGTGATACCAAACTTGATTTATTTTTAATAAACATAATCAAAACACAATGTAGTGGACATAGTGCTGTTTACCTCTTCAAGATCTTTGGGTCATGGTACTAGATGTTTACTAAAAATGCATTATACATTATTAAAGTTTAATTTTTTTTCTCCTTCATGACAAACATTACAGGGTAAAGTGTAAAACTTAATGTTTGTTTACATTTAACGACAGGGATACCTAGTGTTAGAATACTAAAAGAAACATAATGTATATCCCTCATGCATCAAAAACTTGATCTGCAAAAACTGCACTCGAGCGTAGTGACAGTGACTGTCTGCTGATTAAGAATGGTGTAGATGTGTAAATGTGCAATTTGTGTTTGGATATATATGTGTATATGCTTGTGTTCATGTGTGAGTTTGTTTCATATTCAATCAACAAATCTGTAGTTAATGACATAATATGTAAATGTAACCCCGATGCAATGTTTTCAGTTGAATCGTGGATTTTTATTTAGTTCTACCTTATTTACACCTGTTCCACAGTCCTATATACCCATAGAACGTTCGCTATTAGCCATTGGGATTCGCCGAGTTGGAGATGAGAATTTTTTCACGCAGTATGTCGTTAGGAAGATTATTGTTAAAAAATGATTTAGAATTGTCAAAATCGATTTTATTCGGCAACATATATGACGCGATTTATTTAGTAATTCAGCAATACAGACCATACATTGAGTTACCAAAAAACTATTAGATTTTTTTTTACTGCCTAGCCAAATGCGTATCTGTTGAAGAAAACTGAAATTTTAATGTGTTGTTTTAGTTTACTTGTATGGACATATTTCTGCAATTTGTTTTGTCATTGATCCAATTGATTTTAAATGTCCTGTCCATTTTTTTGTCATTTGGCAAAAATTATACATATTTCACTATTTTTGATAATAGATAAATAAACTGAAATTTTTGAAAATAATTTTATTCCTTAACACGTTGAGAGCGTTACATACACCCGGGTGCATGCAAAGCTAATTCTTTTTATGCATCACTGCTCAATATAAGTTTTTACCAATGTGCGGAATCAATAAAATTGTCAATTTTTAACCAATATTGGTCGTTTAAGTACCGATTTACTATATTAGATATGCTTGATAACGCTATGGTATTAAAACGATACATATACCCAAATACATGTATCGCACAGAAGTAAAATCGTTTTAGTTCACTGCGTTACCCACACCCGAGTATATGTAAAGTACACGTGCAAATTCTAACCTAAAATTTTTAATTGGTGTATAGTTACATCGTGTTTGTGTATTGTTGAGTAGAATAAGTGCTAATTTAAAGTGAATCGTTATTAAAATGAGTAATCGAACCAAAAGAATATTAAATTTAACGGTGCTTACCGAAAAACATAAAAAAGTTAAACAAACTTTTGAAGTACCGAATACTCAGCAAGGAAATTATTCTAAACCAGATACGTCAGCATCTTGCTACAAAAATGGTGATAAACAGAACACATAAATTTATCCAGAAGAAGGTACGAAAACGTCAATTGATGCAATAGCAGCAGAAGGGGAAAATGCAAATGTTTTAACAAATGCAGAAGTGTCAAACTCACCCATTTCAAGTACGTCTGTATTAGACCCTTTCGATAGCGATGATTCGATATTAGATAAGACATATGAAGTTTCGTCAGCCGGTTCAGATTCAGATAATGAATCTGAATACGATGATAGTTCATCTGACTCTCCTGAATATGATAATTACAATATAGCAGACGAAGAAATACAGGAAATAGTACCGCAACAGCAAGCAAGTTCTTGGGAAAATATTCGTGTAAAAACGAGCGATTTTGATCTCTTACAAGAATCAGATGTTATAAATATAGACAACCTACCGGCCACAATTAAACCCGTTGATATATTCAGACATTTTGTTACCGACGATCTCTTGGAACTAATTGTTAATGAAACCAATGCATTTGCAAATGATCATATTCAGAAGGGATTCAGAAGCAAATCTAGAATTAGATTGTGGACAGAGACAAATAGTTATGAGATGTTAAACTTTTTTGGCGTCATTCTAATCATGGGATTAAATTCAGTGCCTAGTATTTACCAATACTGGTCTAAAGATCCTGCTTATCGCAACGGTTTCATTGTTACGAAGATGAAAAGAGACAGATTCCTTTTATTGTTAAAATTCATTCATTTTAATAGGAATGAACTTGCCGATGTGAACAACAAGCTATACAAAATTGAACCAGTATTGAAAATATTTTTAAGAAATTTTCAACAAGTTTTTTACTCCAGGAAGAACCATTGTAATAGATGAATCCTTGGTACCATTTCGAGGAAGGGTACATTTTCGACAATACATAAAAAATAAAACGCACAGGTATGGAGTCAAATTATACAAATTGTGCTCAGGAAGTGGTTACACTTATAATGTAACAATTTATACAGGAAAGGGCTGAGAACAAATTGGTTGATATTGCTCACACTGAAACGGTGATTATGAAATTGATAGAACCTCTAGAGAAACACAAGGGTAGAATCTTATTCGCTGACAACTTTTATTCCAGTATTCCTGTTGCTGAAAATTTGTATGAATTGAAATTTCTGTATTGTGGTACACTAAGGAGCAATAGAAGAGGAGTTCCACAAATGTTCAAAAAAAACATGAAAAAGGGGGAAATTGAAGGAAAGCAGAAAGGCAAAGCCAAAATCATCAAATGGATGGATAAAAGACCAGTTTTAATGATTTCTACCATTCCAGAACACGATGCTGCACTGATAGACACTGGTAAGTTGTAATTACAATTTGTTGTCAGTAAATAAATATTCATTTATATCTATTTTAGGTAAAAAAAAATCGCAAAAATGAAAGTGTTATGAAGCCAGCATGTGTCCTCGACTACAATAAAGCCAAGAAGGGGGTGGATGTCAGCGATCAAATGAGTTCTTACCACTCTGTACTACGAAGAACCTTAAAATGGTACAGGTAATGTTAAACATGCACATTATATCACTATTAGTTGTGTGTTCAATTTGTTTTTTATTTTTCAGAAAAGTTGCATTTGAACTCCTTTTTGGTACCACACCGTTGTTAACTCTTGGATTGTATTTAATAATCTGTCAACTACAAAATTAAGTATTACTGATTTTAGAAGACAATTGGCAGAAGAATTAACCTCAGCAGCACCTTCCGCTTCAGCAGCATCATGTAATGAACGAATAATCGAGCAAGTCCCCAGAAAGAGAATCCATACTTCTGTAAAACCTGAAGGGCCTGGTAGAAAAAAGAAAAAAGTGTGCACCAGTTGCTACAAAACACTTCGGATTACCCTATCTAGTAGAGAAGCCGACCGAAAAGTTCGCAGAGTAACCTCATTCTGCCAAGATTGTCCAAATACCCCAGGATTTTGCTTACCGTGTTTTAATAATTTTCATTGTTAATTATTATTATTTTACTTATATTAATGTTAATATTATTTTATGTATTGGTACAGAAAATAAACGCTAATTTTATTAGAACATTGTATATCCTTTAGTTACATATACTCAGATATATGTACAAATCGAGTCTAGTATACTTTTACTACCTTCTTATTACAGAAAATCAACCGGAGTGCTCAATTATTTACGTCACTTCCTCCTAGATGGCAATACAGCTATTGATGCATACATGGTCTCGGGTGCTTGTATCGCACACAAAAGTAGATTATATACAAGTACCACAGTGCATGTAATGCATAAAAATTAAAAGGGCTAAATTTGCTAACGCTCTCAACGTGTTAATTACAAT